>CM053148.1:138232530-139619614 GCA_028571685.1 Heterohyrax brucei | reverse complement strand
ACCCTCTCACCCTCTAACCCTCTAACCCCTAACCCCCACCCTAACCCTAACCCCCTAACTCCCTAACCCCCACCCTAACCCTCACCCTAACCCTCTAACCCTAACCCTCTAACCCTAACCCCCTAACCGTAACCCTTAACCCTTAACCCTAACCCAAACCCTAACCCTGACCCCCTAACCCTGACCCCCTAACCCTGACCCCCGACCCTCTGACCCCGACCCTCTGACCCTGACCCTCTGACCCCGACCCTCTGACCCCGACCCTCTGACCCTCTGACACCGACCCTGACCCCGACCCTCTGACCCTGATCCCAAACCCCAAACCCCAACCCTAAACCCTAACCCTAACATTAACTCGACACCCTAACCCTAACCCAACACCCTAACCCTAACCCGACACCCTAACCCGACACCCTAACCTCTAACCCTAATCTGACACCCTAACCCTAAGCCTAACCCTAAACCTAACTCTAACCTGACACCCTAACCGTAACACGACACCCTAACTCTAACCCAGCGCCCTAACCTGACTCCCTAACCCTAAACCCCAGCCCTAACCCCTAATCCTCTAACCCTCTAACCCTAACCTCCCGAACCCAAATCCAAACCCAAATCCAAACCCGAGACCGATCCCAGAACCCTGAACCCCAACCCTAAACCCGACCCTAACCCCTGAACCCCAACCCCAACTCTAACCCTGTAACCCTCTAACCTCAAACCCCCTAAATCTAACCTTCTAACCCTCTAACCCGCAAACCCCAAACCCCCAAACCCTAACCCTGGCCCCACACAGATGCTGTGGCGCGGCGCCCTAGCCCTGCGCCTGGCCCTATGCCATAGCCCCACTCGCCACACCTTAACCCTAACCAGATACCCTAACCTGACACTCAACACCCTAACCTCACCCCAACAGGCTATCCCAACACCCTAACGCTAACCCCACACCCTAAAACCGCCAGACCCCCCCACCCTCCCAGAACTTACCTTCTTGATGCAGGCCAGGTTCAGTGAAGAACACACACACACACCGGTTTTGAATCAACTTTTAATGATTTACAAGTTCCCTGTGACCTAGCACACAGGACCAAAAACACTCCGTTCAAAACGAAGCCCCCCAAAAATAAAGCACTCACTTCTCTACTTCACTATGACTCACAGCAACCCCACAGGACAGATTACAACTGAACTGTCCCAAAAGGTCTCCGAGAAGGTGACTCTATGGAAGGGACTGCCACACCTTTCTCCCACACAGTGGCGGCTTTGTTAGCAGGACAGTGTGAACACTCCCACCACTCGCCACAAAAAGAGCCCAACATGGGCTCCCAGCCCTCTGGGGGGTCCTTCCCAGCTTCCACCCAGTCCACCTCACGTGGGGGTCTCCTGCACCATCCGAGGGGTTGACCGCTCAGTGGCTCGTCAGGGGACAGGCAGCTAACTAGGGGAGGGTGCTCCTCCCCAGGGGCTTCCACGGAAGCCACCGTCTGCAGGGCCCTGGCCCGGGCTCCGAACCCTAGCAGATGAGCCCCGAGGGGCCTCAGGCCACCCCTCCCCCAGCCCGGCCCACAAACCGGTGGGACAGGTTGAAGGCCTTGTCCCCCCAGGAGCTCTGTGCGCCCACCACACTGCGCGGGGCCTTTCGGCCACGGCCCTTCAGACTCCCAGATGTAGGGAAATCCGTGGCTGTGTTTTCCCCCACAGGTGGAAGGGTGAATTCCCACCAAGTCACTGGGTAACCAGGGGCTCCCTCTTGGAGCCCACCAAGTATGCTACTTCCTGGGGGAGCAGGGTCTTTGGGTCAGGTCCCCCATGGGCTCCAGACCATGGACCTCCGCCCTCGGGAATCTCTGCAGCCACAAGTGGTGTGTTGCTGCTTCCTTGGGTCACGGAGAGGAACCTGGCACCCCAGGTCCTTTACAGCCTGGTCGGGCACCTGGAATGCCCGGAGGCCCGGGGGGCACCATCGGGGACCCGGAGGCCAGCAGGTGGGGTTACAGCAATGGACAGAGGGTGCGGAAGCGTCCCTCCAGGGCCCCCACCTCCCGGGCTCACAAGAGCGGGAGCCGCGCATCTTCTTCCGACAGCCCAACACCTTTACAGTGCCCTCGTGTCCCACCGGGAAGCGGGTCCCCACTGGGGTCCCGTGTCTGCTACCTTTCAGAAAGCACAGCAAGTACAACGGCAAGAAACCCCAACTCAGCTCCACACTCAGACCTTCGTGGCCTCCGGAGGCGTCAGGGCCCTGAGCCAGGTCACCTGGTTGCTGCTCCGCCCACTGGCACAGGTGAGGGGGCCAATGACGGAGCAGGAAGGGGGGAGACGGGGGTGGAGCCAGGGGAAAGCTCAGGTGTGGGAAGTCAGATGAGAAGGAGGGGGGTGGGGTCAGCATCAGGGCCCTGGGCAGGCTCACCTGTGCACGGTCCCACCCACTGGCCCAGGTGAGGGGACTAATGAGGGAATATAAATGGAGGAGGAGGGGTGGAGGGACCAGGAGAAGGGTCACTATAGGAAGGGAGGTGAGGAGGCCCAGGTCGGCAGAGGGAGGTGGGGTGAGAGGAGGGGGGCTTCTGTGGGCAGTGAGGACGTGGGAGGGGTCAGGAGAAGGCCCACGGTGAGCAGTGAAGAGCCAGGCCGCTCAGGTCTTCAAGGTAACTAACAACAGGAATCACAATACAATGGAATGTCCTACAGTGCTGCGTTAACAAACTGCAAAAATAAACACATGAACTTCATGGTGTTTGCAATGAATCTCACCATCACACTACAGAAGAAACAAAAACTCAGCCAAAGCAAAGGAAAATACAAAACCTGGAACAGACCATTTTCAAGCTACAGATGAAAACAGCCACACAGAATTTTTAACCGTACACAGGTAGGGGTGTAGCAATTCTGGAATTGTTTCTGCGTGTTAGGTAACGGACGAGACCTCCTGGGGAAGTGGTTAAGGGCATAGCTGCTGACCGAAACGTCAGTAAGTCGAATGCACTGTCCACGGTACAAAGATGGGGCCATGGGCTTCTCTAAAGATGACAGCCATGGAAACCCTGTGGGGTGGCTCTGCTGTGTCCTATAGGGTTGCTAGGAGTTAGAACCCACTGAAGTTAACATATTAGGTTTGCGGGGTTCGGGTTATGACAATGAGACCAATGATTCCATCTACAGATACAGCTGAAAGTTGGGGCTTCCCACACAGGACAAAGGACCTACAGATGCTCCAGGAGGAAAGAGGACAGTTCCCAAATTGCTAGATTAGAATTTAAATTAGGAGCATGAGTTGGTAACGGGCACATATGTTGGAGGAAAAAAAAAAAACTCTCACGACGGGCCCATAAGCAACACGATGAAAAATGGGGAAGAAAGAAGTTTTCATACTAGCCTAGTAGCAAACTTCTTAGGATAGATTTTAAAAATAATTAGTTTAAATAGAGTTCTTTCTACAGCAGGTTTGGGGAAGTTAATGACTAGTAGAATGGCCTTCGGGTCACGATCTTCTTAGAGACACCAAATGACTGGATGATATTACACAAATAAGGTGCTTCTGTCCCACCAAGGACACTGGACAGCCTCGGAGAATGCAAATGAGGTGCATGGAACCCTGGGGCGGTGACTACGCACCTCGGGAAAGGAATAGTAAGTTCTGCCATCCCACTAGGCTTAAAAGGAGCCAATCCCACTGGGGAGACCCCACTACCATCCAGAAGAGCCCAGAATGGAGCACGTCCTTGAGACCCAGCATCCCTGAGCTGAGAGAAAGCCGTCACTCGGGAGATGGCACGAGAAAACAAGAAGTGTAGCTGAGAAAGGACAGCAGCAGAATCAGAAGACCAGCGAGACCCTGACCCTACAACCCTGATGCTCACCCTGAAAGCCTAACCCGGAATGGGCCCTCATTCTGACAGGACCTGACCCTGACACTGACCTGAGCCCTAACACGAACCCTCTGAGCATCTCCACCCTCCTGCTCTCAGAGGGTCTACACTCTGCTGGGTCCAGCTTCAAAAACGGCACCTTCCCTTTTTGGACCCTGCCTCCTGGCTGGCTCCACTCACTGGAAATGGAGATGGTGAAGTCACGTCTGAAAGGATGGGAGTGCCTTCCGGTGAGTGCCCTCACACCCTTCCTGGGGACACAGTGGACAGCACATTCCCGCTAAGGGGCTCCAAGGAGATACTCTGCTCTGAACTCATGAGACATTCCATCCTGGCTACCGACCTTCCCACACAAGTACAGGGACTGCTGGTCTCAGGGCAGATATTCCCTCCCAGGGGCTTGCTGCACTCTCACCCAGGGGCCGTGGAGTCTGCTCGATCTCACAGGGACACCACGGGTGTCAGAGCAGGACTGTGCTCCAGAGCATTTTCAGGGAATGATTTCTCAGAAGCAGGGCACCACGTCTTTCTTCCAAGGCACCTCGGGGTGGAGGCAGACTCATCTTCTAGTGGGTTGCTGAGCACTCCACCATGGGCACCACCCAGGGGCTCCCCACGTCCCCCTGGGGTCCACACAAAGCTCTGCCAGTCCGTGCCTGTTTCTGTGTCTCCTCTTGGAACGTGTCCGTCTTCCCCGATGGCTTTACTCATCGAGGCCCAAATCACAGGAACAATGAGTGCAGTGGTAGAAGAGACACGGTCACGAGGGGGAGGAGGGGACATCTGGACACCAATATCCAGGCCTTACACGGTAGAGTGTCACCCTTCCCACTCCTCTCTCCAAGTCGACGTCTCTGGCACAGGCGGCTGCACTAGAGTTCCAGACTGAAATCAGACATAGGAAGAGAAGGAAAATACAAGTCAGAATGTTCTCCCTTCCGCCCGTCAGTGCCAAGATATGGAACGCTCTTGAACACCCCCGTTTCCTCCCTCCCAATGTTTCTAACCCTCCGTGAACTGCTGAAGATTCAGCTCGGGCCTCCCTTCCTGTCTCACGAGGTACGGAGGATGCACGACTCTTCTGTCCCCAAATCCCGGGCGGACCATCCTGACCCCGAACGTCAGCGATTCCGCGTCCGGCCACGAGAGGGCGTGCCAACAACGCTTTCTGCCCTCCGGGCCCCGAGCGTGGGAAATCCGCGGCGGACAAAATCCTGACACGGAATGTCAGTGATTCGGCTGACGGCCACAAGAGGGCGTGCGAACAGCCGATTCTGTGCACCTGGTCCCCCACGCCGGGCGCTGGGCCTGGGGGAACGTGGGTGCGGTTCCTAAGGGCCCTGCAGCACCCACCGCCCCAGGGCTGGACCAAACCGGCGCTGAGTCAGCAGTGAGGACAGCACTACCTCTGCACACCCCAGACTGCGGAAGAGGGGTTTCTGCCAGCTTCTCCCTGATGCTTTTCTCCCCTAGCAAGCACAGAAGCACTCTGTTTCTAGACTAGTTCCACATATCGTGTTCTCCCCTTTCTGAAATACTGGAACAGGACTTAGGCAAACGGTGGACACTCCTCGACTGGCCTAGAGGTCAGTGGTTTGAACCTGTCCCAGAGCAGGGCTGAAGAAAGGCCTGGCGATCAGCTTCCATAAAGACGACACCCAAGAATACTCTGTAGACCACAGTTCTGTGACAAAGGGGATCAGACTCCACGAGTCAGAATCCGCTGGGCAGCAACTGGTTTGGAGTTCCGAGTTCTGTTTTGGTTTCATGGATGGTAAGTGTTGGTTTTGCTGGACAAGTTTATCCATGGGTTGATGTCTTGCCTGAGCTGAAACCACTGTAGGCTCTAGTATTCTTTATGGATTCGGTATTGTTAACCGGGGAGAATCTCCACGGATTCAGAGAGAGGAAGAGCATAGAGGATCACAAAATGAGTGTATGGAAGACAGCCGCCTTCGAGTCTAGCCAGCTGGGCACACGCTCAGTGCCAGGGTGAACCCCAGCCAGAAAGCCAAGGAGAAGCTGAACATAAGCGTCCTCTTACACATGTTTTTATTAAAGTTTATAGTGATGATTTGGTCCTACCATATTAGTGGAACAAAATTGGAGCTTAATTTTTTTTTTTTTTTAATTGTGGTTGAGTTAAAGTGTACAATCTTGTTTAAATTCGCATGCCCGCCTTTGGGGAGCTCCTACTGCTCTCCTTGCCTGGTAACAGCACACTCCTCTTTTATGTTCTGTGCAAGTCCTATCCTGTTAACAAACCCCTGTCCCTTCTTCTCCACCCTCTCCACTCCCCTCTAGAAAGAGGCCAGTTGGGCAACATCCTGTAGATATATACAACTATAAAGTGCACACACGATAGGGTCACTCTGTGTTGCCGAGTCCAATCCATTCGTGCCCGAGGAGTGGACCTGAGTAATGATTTATAATAAGGGGCCATTTCAGGTCTAGGGGCCATCCTCCCAGGGGAACCCATGGCTTTCGGACCATCGATGTTGGTCTTTGAGGGGAGTTCTCAGGGCACACCCCTTCTTATTCTCGTGTTGCCACTGAGACTCAAGATTGGGAGCCCCATCATGGCTGTCACTGGAGGTGGCCAGGCACCATCGGGTTCTTCCGGTCCCATGTGGATAGTGTCACCCATTCACATGGATCTTTCTGTCTTCTGGGTTCTCTTTGTCCGGTGTCATTTTGGTCCTTGGGGATCATCTGTTCTGGATGAGTTGGGACTATTTCATGGACCTCAGACGACAGCTTGCTAGCTTTGGAGACCCTAGATGCCAATCACCAATAGGACGTGGAGAGGACTGCTGTAGCAATAGGCTAGTTATACCCATGGGCCTTCATGTCCTCTGAGAGCATGGTCCCCCGCCCCTGCTACTGTCCTTACCTATTGGGTTAAGATGGGAAGAGTTTTCGGATTCTGTCCAAGTCCAGGTAAATGGATCTTCTTTCTAATGGGTGCTGTCACTGATTCACCCAACCAAGTTTCCATCAGCTGTCTAATCTATACCCACCCCGCTCTCTCCCTCCCTCCTCTGCATCCGTCATGAATCTTTTCGTCAGTACACGGGTCCATTTTCAAGTCCTTAAAGGAGGGGTCTCTTACCATATCTGACCTTGTGCCGCTAACTAATTTCAGTCAACATGATGGATAGAAAGTTCTGTAGAGGTCGATAAGGTCTAGTTAGTGAATAGTCACAGTGAGGTCTTCATAGAGCTTTTTTTTTTTACAGTATAATCTATTTTATCTGAGATTAATATTGCCACACCTGCTCTGCTTTGTCTATTGTTATCTTGGTATATATTATTCCATCTTTTTAATTTTCAGTTGGTTCATACCTTTAAGTCTAAGGTCTGTTTCTTGTAAGCAGCAGGTACACGGGTCACGTCTTTTCATCCAAGATGTCACTCGTTGTCTCTTGACTGGACTGTTCAGTCTATTGACCTTCAGTGTCATTATGTATAGGTATGTGTTGAGTGCTGTCATTTGGATGTACTTACTTTTGTGTGGATGTTTTCTCTGTGGCTCTTGTTATTCTGTTCTGGGACATTCTTCTTTAGGGTTGGATTTTTCACCCTTTTCAGTGTTGGTTTTGTGTTTCTTGAGACTCCTGTATTGCATTTCTTGTTTTACTAGGTCGCTTCTTGGTTGTGCTTTGTGGCTACCCCTAGGATCCCCCTTAATAATGTACATTGAAACCCAATTTTAACTTCTAAGTATCTTATCAACATCCTGTCCATCTGGATGGACTGTAACTACTGTAATAGATCCCTCTTTTTAACGGGATGGTATTGTGGTTTTCACGACAGGATCACTGGATCACTTCTTTTAGTATTAGAGCTTTGGTTGGGGTGTTGTGCCTTCCCCAACTGAGTAGATTTCTGGGTGCTGTGTCCTTTATTGTCTCCTGAAATATAGAGTTCAAGGTTTGGTTCTTCTAAGTCAAGAGCTTCTTTCAGTAATTCTTGTAGCTTTTTTGGGTTTGTTTTTTAACAAGTCTCTGAGTTTCTGTTGATCTGCCAAGGTCTTCATTTCATTTTCATATTTGAAAGACAGCTTTGCAGGGTCTATAATTCTTGGTTGGAAATGTTTCTTCTTCAAAGGCTTTGAAGGTGCCACCCCTCTGCCTCCGTGCCAGCATGGTTTCTGCCAAGAAGTTAGACAAAACCCTACAGGACTTCTTTCTGAAGGTTAGCTTTGCTTTGAGTCTCACTGCCATTAAGAGTTTCTGCTTAGGTTTCATTTTGTTAAGGTGGATGACAATAGATCTTGGAAGCTTTCTTTGGAGGTGTATGTTGTACAGCGATGGATCTGCATCTTGGATATCTAGGTTCTCTTTTTCACAATTTCTGGGAAGTTTTCTGTCAGCAAGTCAACAACAATCCTCTCTGTGTTTTCAGGTGTCCCTTCCTGTTCAGGAACTCCAATGAATTGTAGATGGTTCCTCTTGATAGAGTCCCACATTTTTCTTAATGCTTCTGCATTGTTCTTTTGTCTTTTCTCGGATTTCTCCTCATAAATGCTGGTGTCAGCCATTCTGTCTCCCAGTCAGAAAGTCTGTTTTCCATTGGTTCCGTTCTGTTCTCTTCGCTTTGAATGGAGTTTTCTGGTTCTTGATTTGGTTGTTGATCTGTTGGATTTCAGAGTGCTGGAGTTCCATCAGTTCAAACAGCTTGCTTAATTTTCATTTGGGTCTCCTAAATTTGGTAGAATGTCTAGGAGGGCTCTCCCTATAATTCTTTTGTACTCCGATCTCCGAAAGTTTCAGAAAGGATTCTTCATCTGGGAAGATCTTTGGTTCGTTCTTTTGGGAGCTTTCTGGAGCCATGATTGGATTTTTCCTTAAGTGTCGGGCCAAGGTCTCTTACTTTGGGGGCATCTAGAGGTTATTTAGTTTCTCTGATGTTGCCTTAATAGGAGCCGACGTAGAAGTGGATCACCAGTGACCTCTGTGAACAGCTGTGACTCGGCCTAGTAGAATCTCTGTGAGAGCAGGCCCCACCTTCTGCCTGGCAAAGACACAGCCCTATTTAGGGAGTCACTGGGAGGCCTTCCACTGCCCCTAGGTTGTGGGTCAGTCAAAATTAGACGAGATGCAGTTCAGGCTGCACCTCAGTTATTTCCCTAGGTAGTTGTATTTGGAAAGGTAAAAGCTATCTGACGGCTTCCAAAAACAATCAGACTGTCAGGTGGGCAAGCTCCTCTTTCCAGCTGGCAATGGAGGCACCTCTGTATCTGTCCCTATATGCTGTGGTCTGGTTCAAAGTATAGACAAGCTACTGCCCCGCTGTCATCACGTGTTGGGCCCTACCCAAAGGGTAAACTGTGCTAAACACGGCTTTTCTTCTGGGGAAGCACGCACCAAAATGGCACTACCTCCTAGCCTGGGAATTAGCCCCCTCCGAGGCCTCCATTTAGGTAGCTCCACCTCCCGGTTGGACAAGATGGCGTCCTGCTGAGGTCTGGGAAATAGCCGAATCAATGGTGGAGGTTCAAAAAATGGAGTGGAGGGACCATGGTGCTCAGAGTCCAGAGCCAGGCTCTCAAAGTGTGGCTATTCCACCCGCTGGTCGTGTCGGCAGTGTGGCAGAACTTTATGGCCAGTTAAGCCTAATCTCTGTCACAGGCTAACAAAAAGGAAAAAAAATTAAAGCCAGTCGTTACCTTCAGACAGTAAAAGCCAGCCATTCGACAAGGGCTGGGGTCAACAAAAGAGTAGAAGTTTCCTGTTTAGTGACATGTGGTCCAAAAGGACAGTCCTATGCCATGTCTTAGGGCTCACTGGGTGTCCAGAAGGCTCCATTGAATTATCAATCCTGGCCTTAATTTTCAGAGTGAGTTAGGGAGATGTGTGTCTACTCCTCCATCTTGACTCTGCCCCCGAAAGTTAAAAACTTTATAAGTAGATGTAGTGAAGGAAACATGACTTTAAATTTATAAATTCAAATAATAAACATTATATAAACATAATTCTCGTTCTGGTTCCAAATCAATACTCCAAACTCACTGGTATCAAGTCAATTCCAACTCATAGTGACCCTACAGGACAGAGCAGAACTGCCTCACAGAGTTTCCAAGGAGCGCCTGGCAGATAAGAATGGCAGACCTTTTGGTGAGCAGCCACAGCACTTAACCACTATGTCACCCAGCGTTTCCATTTTGTTCTAAAGCCATCATGGATCATGACCGGACTTCGCTGACTTGGTTGTCTTTAGTGGCTTTTAAGTACATTTCTAGGTATGTTGTTGTTGTTAAGTGCCATTGAGTCAGTTCTGAGTCACAGTGACCCTGTGTAAAACTGAGCAAAACACAGCCCAGGCCCGCAGCATCTTCACAGACATTAAGCAGAACTTTTGGTTGCAGCCACTCTGCCAGTCCGTCTTAGGGAAGCTCTTTCTCTTTTTCACGGACTACCAAGCAGGATGTCCTCTGCCAGAGACACAGCCCTTTGGACTACATGTCCAAAGTATGTGAGATGTGATCTCGCCATCTTGACTTCCAAGGAGCACTCCGCTTCCATTTCTTCAAAGACACTTCTGTTCACTCTTTTCACAGTTCAGGCATGGTATTCAAGATCCTCCAACACCACAATTCAAAGGTGTCCCTTCTCCTCCGGTCTTCCTTATTCCTCGTCCAATTTTCACATAAATCAGAGGTGACTGAAAAGACCGTGACTTGGGTCTGCCACCTTAGCCTTCAAGACTCTACTTTTCAACACTTGGGCAGCTGACTGGCCTGATGCCATGCAATTTGGATTTTTCAGCAGCTGCTTCCATGGGCATCGAGGGTGGATCCAAGGAAAATGAATTCCTTGACAACTTCATCTTTTCTCCATTGACCAGGATGTTGTTGAGAGGTCCAGTTGTGAGGATTTGGGTTTTCTGGATGGGGAGGTGCCATCCTTAGGAAAGCTTGTAGTCTCGGAGGTTCATCAATAAGTCTCTCAAGACTTCTTCACTTCCAGCACACCACACAAAGGTGAGTCATCTGTGTCCTACAGGTGGTTAAGGACTCTTCCTCCGGTCCTGATGCCCCCTTCTTCAGAGTCCAGCTTCTCAGATGATTGGCTCAGCATACAGAGCGAACAGGTAGGGTGAAAGGATCCATTCCTGGCTCACAACTTTCCTGACTTTAAAAGACTGGGTATCCCCTTGTTTTATTCGAGTAACGGCCTCCTGATCTGTGTACAGGTTCCTCATGAGCACAATGAAGGGCTATCCATAATTTTTTTAAGGATCTACGTAGTCAAGCATCTTTAAAACACTGTAAAGATCTTTTCTAGTATTCTCTGCTTTCAGCTAGGATCCATCGGACATCAGCCATAATATCCCGGGTTCCACATCCTCTTTGGAATCCGCCTTGAATTTCTGGCAGAATTTCTATAGACTACTGCAGCTGCTTTTCAAGGGTCTGCAGCAAAACTGAACTCATGTGGGATGTGGATGATGTTTGTAAACGACTTCCACATTGGGTGAGATGATCTTTCTTGGAACTATACAGTACTAGAGATCTCTTCCACTAGTTGGCAATGTAGCTGTCTTCCCAATTTCTTGGCATCAATGAGGGAGCACTTCCAGCACGGCATCCGTTTGTTGGAACATCTCCGTCTGTAGTTATTGAGTTCCCGGAGTCTTCCTTTCAGCCAGTGCCTTCCGTGCAGCTTGGACTTCTTCTTTTGGTGCCATGGTTCCTGCTCAGCTGGTACCTCTGGAAATGGTTTAGCGTCCACCAATTTCTTTCAGGTACAATGACTTGCTTCTGCTCCCGGCAGCTCCACGGAGGCAGAGCAGAGCTGCTCCATCGTGTTTTCAAGGCTGTGAGCTCTCAGAAGCAGACCTCCGAGACTGTCTTCCAAGGAACCTGTGTCTGGGTTGGAACCACCAACACCTCAGCTCGTGGTTAAGGACTCAACCATTGGCACTACTCAGGATCGCCTAGGAAGTTGACTCATCAACCATATTTTTTTAAATTTTTATTTAACATGACTGAGTGAAAATATACATTCACGTATAAATTTACATGCCCACCTATATGCAGCTTCCACTGCTCTCCCTGTCCAGTGACTGCACACTATTCCTCTCTGCTCCATACATGTCTCATCCTCCCAACAGCCTCCTTTCCCCTCCTCTCCATCCACTCCCCTTCCTCCAGCCAGAGGTCAGTAAGATGATATCCTACAGATGTATAGAACCATAAAGTGCTTTCAATATATGGTCACTCTGCATTGCCAAGTCCAATCCATCCCTGTCCAAAGAGTGGACCTTTGTTATAACTTATGGGAAAGAGCAGCATCAGGGTCAGGGGCCATGCTCTCAGAGGAACCCCAAAACTGCTGGACCATCAATTGAGGTCTTTTAGTGGAGATCTCATGATGCACCCCTTTTTATTCTTGTGTTGCCAGTGAGACTCCTCTCTGTGAGCTCCATCGTGGCTATTGCTGGTGGTGGCTGGGCAGCATCTGGTTCTTCCAGTCCCAAGTCGATGTAGGCACCCACTCTTCTGGGTCTCTCTGTCTTCTCGGTTGTCTTTACCACATGTCATTTTCGTCCTCGGTGAGCATCTGTTCCTGCTGAGTTGGGACCATTTGCTGTGTCCTCGGATGGCAGCTTGGCAGCTTTTAAGACCCCAGACGCCACTCACCAATGTGGGGTGCAGAGAGCTCTCTTAGCAAAATGCTAGTTGTGCCAATTGGCCTGGAATTCGCCTAAGAGCATGGCCCCTGCCCCCCGCCCCATCTACTCTATCCTTGCAGTAATGAGTTAAGATGGAAGGAGTACTCAAGTTATACTGAAGTCCACTTAATGTTGTTCTTGTTTTTAATGTGTGCTATCACCGCTTTCTCCCAACTAGATTTCTAGTAACTATCTAAACTAAACCCTCCCCCCTCCCCCCTCCCCTTCCCTCCCTCCCCTCCCTTGCAGCTGTCAAAGAGTCTTTTCTTCTATACACAAGTCTGTTTTTGAGATCTTATCGTAGAGGTCTCATACAGTATTTGTCCTTTTGTCGCTGACTACTTTCACTCAAAATAATGTCTTCCAGTTGGAACAAGGTTAGGAGATGTTTCCTGGAATCATCGTTATTCTTTATCATTGCATAGTGCTCCATTGAGTATATGTACCATAGTTTACCTATCCATTCTTCTATTGTTGGGCATCTGGGTTGATTCCATCTTTTTGCTATCGTGGACTGTGCTGCGATAAACATTCTGGTGCATGTGTCCGTTGGTGTGAAAGGCCTTGATTCTGTAGAATATATTCCAAGTAGTGGAATGATTGGGTCAAATGGTATATCGATATCCATTTTTTTTAAGGAAGTGCCAGATTGCCTTCCAAGGAGACTGGACCATTTTGCAACCCCACCAACAGTGTAGGAGGGTTCCACTTTCTCCACAGACTCTCCAGCATTTGTTGTTTGGTGTTTTCTGGATCATGGCCAATCTTGTTGGGGTGAGATGGTATCTCATTGTCTTGATTTGAATCTCTTTAATAACGAAAGATCGTGAACATGTCCACATGTTTTTTGGCTGCCTGGATCTCCTCTTTAGAGAAATGTCTGTCCATCTCCTTTACTCGTCACTTAATTGGATGATTTATCTTCTTCTTATTGATATTTTGTAGTATCTTATAGATTATGGAGATCAGGTGTCGGTCTGACATAGAGTTGCCAAGTATTTTTTCCCATTCTGTGGGTGTCCTTTTAACTCTATTAATGAAGTCTTTGGATGAGCATAAGTGTTTGATTTTTAATAGTTCCCATTTATCTATTTTCTCTTCTGTTGATTGTGGTTTGTTTGACAGATTTTGGAGTCTGTCCATATTGTGTATCAAAACTTCCATTGTCCCCACCTTTTCTTGGATGAGCTTTATTGTTTTATGTTTGATATTTAGGTCTTTTATCCAGGCTGAGTTGGTTTTTGTATAAGGTGTAAGATACGGATCTTGTTTCAGTTTATTGCAGATGGATATCTGATTTTGCCAGCAGCGTTTGTTGAAGAGACTGTTTCTACCCCAGTTTAATGACTTAGGGCCTTTGTCGAATATCAACTGGTCGTAGGCAGATGGTGTCATCTCTAGGGGCTCAGTTCTGTTCCATTGATCAATCTGTCTGTTCTTGTACCAGTACCAGGCTGTATTCACCACTGTGGCAGTGTAGTACGTTCTAAGGTCGGGTAATGAGAGGCCTCCCAGTGTGTTCTTCTTTAGTAGTACCTTACTTACCTGTGGCTTCTTCCCTTTCCAAACAAAATTGGTGATTTGTTTCTCTATCTCATTAAAAAATGATGCTGGAACTTGTATTGGGATTGCATTACATAAGTAGATTGCTTTGGGTGAAATAGACATTTTCACAATGTTAAGTCTTCCTATCCATGAGCAGGGTAGGTTTCTCCATTTATGTAAATCTCCCTTAGTTTCTTGTAGTAAGATCTTGTAGTTCTCTTTGTAAAGGTCTGTAAGGTACTTTTTCTTCTTAGGGGCTATCATAAATAGTATTTATTTGATGATTTCTTCAATAACAGTCTCATTGTTGGCATAAAGGAACCCTACTGATTTGCTTCTGTTTATCTTGTATCCTGGGACTTTGCTGAACTCTTCTATCAGTTTGAGTAGTTTACTTATAGATTCTTTGAGATTCTCTGCATATACAATCATATCATCTGCAACCAGGGAGATTTTGACTTCTTCTTTGCTGATGCAGATGCCCTTTATTTCTTGGTCTTGTCTAATTGCTCTGGCTAGAACTTCTAGTCCAATGTTGAATAGGAGAGGTGAGAGTGGGCATCCTTGTCTAGTTCCTGTTCTCAAGAGAAAGTCTTTCAGTCTCTCTCCATTCAGGATGACGTAGGCAGTTGGCTTTGCAGAAATGGCCCTTATTGTGTTGAGGAATTTTCCGTCTATGCCTATTTTGCTAAGAGTTTTTAGCATGAGTGGGTGTTGGACTTTATCCAATGCCTTTTCTGCATCAATGGACAAAATCAGGTAATTCTTAATGTCTTTTGTGTTATTTATGTGGTTGTCGCATGAATTGTTTTTCCGATGTTGAACCAGCCTTGCATCCCTGGTATGAATCCCACTTGGTCAGGATGGATTATTTTTTTTATATATTGTTGTATTCTATTGGCAAGAATTTTATTGAAGATTTTGGCATCTAGATTCATGAGTGATATCGGTCTGTAGTTCTCCTTCTTTGTTGGGTCTTTCTCTGGCTTTGATATCAGGGTTATGCTGGCTTCATAGAATGAGTTTGGGAGTACTCCATCCCTTTCTATACCATGAAATAGTCTCAGTAGTATTGGAGATAACTCTTCTCTAAGAGTTTGGTAGAATTCTGCAGCGAAGCCATCTAGGCCCGGGCTTTTTTTGGTTGGCAGTGTTTGGGTGACCTTTTCAACCTCTTCCTTACTGACGGGTTTATTTATTACGTTGTTCTGCTTGACATTGTGATAATTTGGGTAGGTGATATGAGTCAAGGGATTTGTCCATTTCCTCTACATTTTCAAATTTGTTACAGTACAGTCTTTCATAGTATTCTGTTATTATCTTTTTGATTTCTGTTGGATCTGTTGTGACACTCCCCTCTCCTTTCTAATTTGGGTTATTTGTTTCCTTTCCTGCTTTTCTTTAGTAAGTTTAGCCAGTGGTTTCTCAATTTTGTTGATCTTGTCAAAAAAATAGCTTTTTGTCTTTTAAATTTTTTCAATTGTTTTTCTATTATCTAATTCATTTAGCTCTGCTCCAATCTTTATGGTCTGGTTTCTTCTGGTGCCGGAGGGGTTCCTCTGTTGTTCTCTCTCTACTTGTTCAAGCTGTGGGGTTAGTTCCTTGATTTGCTTTCTTCCTTCCAGATGTGTGCATTTATGGAGATAAAGAGACCTCTGAGCACTGCTTTGGCTGTATCCCATAGGTTCTGGTAGGAAGTGTTTTCATTCTCATTTGAATCCATGAATTTCTTTATTTCATCTTTGATTTCTTCTATCACCCATGTTTTTTTGAGCAATATATTGTTCTGTTTCTAAGAGTTCCACTTTCTATCTATGCTTTTTCTGCTACTGATTTAGATTTTTATGGCTTTATGATCTGAGAAGATGCTTTGTAGTAATTCAGTGGTATAGGTTTTGTTGAGAATTGCATTATGTCCTAACACATGGTCAATTCTGGAGAATGTTCCATGTGCACTGGAGAAGAAGATGTACTTATCTGCTGATGGGTGGAAAGTTCTGTATATATCGATGAGGTTAATTGTGGCAGTGAGGTGTTCTGTATCTTTACTGAGCTTTTTTCTAGATGATCTGTCCAGTATTGAGAGTGGAATGTTGAAGTCTCCCACTATTATTGTGGAGTGATCTAACTCTTTTTTGAGTGTAGTCAGTGTTTCTTTGATATACTTAGGTACTCTGACATTAGGTCATAAATATTTAATACAGTTACGTCTTGCCTGTGTATTGAACCTTTCAGCAATAAATTGTGTCCATCTTTGTCCATGATGGTGGGTTTTACATTAAAACTGATTTTGTCTGAGATTGGAATTGCCACACCTGCTCTTCTTTGTTCATTGTTAGCTGGATATATATTCTTCCATCCTTTAATTTTCAGTTTGTTCCTATCTTTAGGTCTCAAGTGAGTTTCTTATAGACAACATATGGATGGGTCATTTCTTTTGATCCAGGATGTCACTCAATGTGTCTTTACTGGAGCATTCAGTCCATTCACATTCAGTGTAACTATTGATAGGTATATGTTCACTCCTGCTGTTGTAATATGTTTATTTTTGTGTCGATGTTGTCTCTGTTGTTCTTATAAGTCTATTCTGGGACATTCTTTATTGTGAGTTGATTTTTCACCTTTTTCAGAGCTGCTTTTGTACTTGTTGAGACTCTTGTGTTACATTTCTTGAAATGGTATGATACATCTTTGTTGCGCTTTACAGCTGCTCCGTGATCCCCCTTAAGTATATATAAACCCAATTTTAATTACTACCAGTCTTGTCATCTTCCTCTCCATCTGGAGGGACTGTAACAACTGTAGTACATCCCTCTTTTTAATATGATGGCACCATAGTTTTCATGATGATCCCTGGATTGCTTCTTTCAGTATTAAAGCTGTGATTGACTTTAGAGCCTTCCCTGAGTAAAGTTTTGAGTAATGTGTCATTCTAAAGTATAAAGTTAGTGGTTTTATTTTTCTAAGCCAAAGCCAAGAACTTCTTTCAGTATTTCTTGTAGTTTGGGTTTGGTTTTTACAAAGTCACTGAATTTCTGTTTATCTGGGAATGTTTTAATTTCATTTTTGTATTTGAAAGATAGTTTTGGAGGATATATAATTCTTGGTTGGGAGGTTTTCTCCTTCAAGGCTTTGAATGTGTCATGCCACTGTCTCCGTGCCAGCATGGTTTCTGCTGAGAAATCTGAAGAGAACCTGCAGGGTTTCCCTCTGAATGTTAGCTTTGCTTGGATTCTTGCTGCCTTTAAGAGTTGCTGCTTAGGTTTCATTTTGTTAAGCTTGATTATAATATGTCTTGGAGTCTTTCTTTTGAGATCTATATTGGGTGGTGTACGATATGGATCTGAGATGTCTGTATTCTCTTCCTTCATGGTTTCTGGGAAGTTTTCTTTCAGCAGCTCAGCAACAATACTCTCTGTGTTCTCAGATGTCTCACCCTGTTCAGGGACTCCAATTAATCGAAGATTGTTCCTCTTAATAGAGTCTCACATGCTTCTTAATGCTTCTTCATTTTTCTTGTTTCTTTTTTCTGATTTCTGCTCATAGATGCTGGCATCAGTAGCTCTGTCTTCCAAGTCAGAAATTGTTTTTTTCCATTTGTTCCATTCTATTTACTTGGCTTTGCATGGAAGTTTCTATGTCTTTGATTTTGTTCTTGATCTGCTGGATTTCAGAGTACTGGTGTTCCATCAGATCGAACAGCTTGTTTAATTTTTCATTTTGTTCTGCTGCATTTTGTATAAGGTCTAGAAGGGCTCTGTATATAATCATTTTGTATTCACTTTCTGGTGCTTTCATAAAAGTTTCTTCATCTGGAAAACTCCTTGGTTGTTTTGTTTGGGAGCCTTCTGAAGCCATGGGTGATTTCTTGTATGCCACAAGTGTCTGTTGCATTTTAGGTCCCATGTGAGTAAGCAGAGGCTGGAAGAGATACTGTCAGGATGGACTGCAGATGTTTCTCTAGGCTGTCTTAAAATGCAAAGCAAGAGGTATCTGACCACTTACCAAGTCAGTCAGGTTTTCAGGTGTAGAGGTCCCTCTTCCCAACTGTCAAAGTAAACATCTCTATATCCAACCCCAGATCATACAAACTAGTTCAGAATACAGCAATGCTACTGCCCTGTTGGTCTCTGCTGACAGAGCCCAGCTTTAGGTGACACTGTGTAAACTACTGCTTTTCTGATAGCAAAGCACTCTCCTGTGGGCAGGCTCTGACTCCCAAGCTAAGAATTAGGTCCAGCTGCGGCTACCATATCCAAGATGGCACCCTCCACACAGGTAGCAGATAGAGGGGCTAAAGGTGCCAAGAGAGGTAGCGATTCCTCTGCTTCTGTTGCCAGGCCCCCACTGTAGGCAACACTGTGTAAATTACTGCTTTTCTGTCAGAGAAGCACTGTCCTATTTGCAGGTGCTGGGTCCCAGGCTAAGAATTAGGTACCACTAAAATCTCTGTATCCCACATAGCATCCTGCACAGTGGCAGTGTGATTTCATACAAACCCCGCTGTGGCAGTGATAAAAAGACAGGAGCAAAGTGGCTAGATGAACAGAATCCTAAGCCTGGCTCTCAAAATATGGGAATTTCACCTGCCTATCCCCCCAGCAGTGCATCTCAGTCTAGCCACTAGGCAAGACCGAGTTCCACCCACTGGCCAGGACAGAGAAAGAAAAGTCAAAATGGTGCATTTACCTTCAGTCCGTGAGAGCCGGGGCTAGCCAGGAGCAGGAGTCAGCGAGAGAGAGGAAGTTTTTCGCTCAGTGATATCAAGTCCAAATTAATAGCCCTGTGCCGTGTCCTGGGGCTGATTAGGTGATCAGAAGTCTCCGTTTGATTATCAATTCAGGTCTAGGTTTCCAAAGGGATGTAGGGAGATGTGTGCTTAGTAGACTATCTTGACTCTGCCTCCTGTAACAGCTTTTTATGTGTATTTTTTAATGAGGGAAACTTTTGAATCTCAGATAACCAAACCATAAATGGACTTGAAGAATGGATCATGAAGGGAGTTTAAATTTACCCAATGACTGTTTGATCACTGGAGAAGGACATCCTGCATGATAGAGTGGCGGGTCAGTGGAAAAGAAGACCCTAGAACAGATGGGTTGACAAAGTGACTGCAACTGTGGGCTTAAGCATAAAAACGATTGTGAACACGGTACAGGACTGAGCAGGGTTCATTCTGTTGTTCATAGGGTTGCTATGAGTCAACACCAACTCAGCGGCACCTAGCAACAGCAACAACAGCAGCTACCAGACTGTTTGGACCCTTGGTAGCCCAAGTGGTTAAAAGCTGAGTCACCATCCAAAAGACTGGCAGTTAAAATCCACCAGCTGCTCTGTGAAACCCGTGTGGGACAGTTCTCTGTACTGCAGGGTGGCTATGAGTCCAGATTGACTTAATGGCAACTGATTTAGTGTTTTTGTTTGGTTAATATTGTTTTTAAGTAAGCCAGACTTCCCAGAAGGAAGAAAATATGCTTATAAAACAGGTGACTTTTTTTTTAATAAAAAAAATATTTTCTTCTGCAGTCTTGGATTTAAGCTGGGAATTAAACAAAATGATGTCATACTTGTAATTTCTGAGGGGTCCAAAACCTTGTGTCAGTCAATCTGTGTTCTGGACCAGTGAGCAATTAGAACATGAAGTTGGATGTCGGGATCCAAGTCCCTTCTGCTAAAGGTTATTTGGAAGGTTGTCGCTTAGTGGGAGGGTCAGATGGGCTTCCTGATATCCATCCTGAAAACTGGGGCTCCCACTCCCCACAGTGAGCCCCGTGGTGCCGTGGTGTAGAGATGTGAGCAGTTTGAACCCCCAGACACTCCTTGGAGACCCTGTGGGGGCAGTTCTCCTCTGTGCTGTAGAGTTTCTATGAGTCGGAATTGAGGCAGCAGTATTGGGCTTGGTTTTTGGTTATCACCACAGAGTTGCCCAGGACGTGTGGAGTGGCCTTGGTGCTCTGTATGGGCTGGGTCACCCCAGGGAGATAGTAGGAAGGGGACCAGCCAGGCCAGCGTGGTTTCTTCCACCTGATCTTTCTGGTCAGATATGTTACCTCACTTCCTCTGTGATGGATGAAATTAAAGGGTCAGGTGGAGGCCAAGAGGGATCTACAGTTTGGGGTCCTCTGTGGACGGAGACGTGGGGAATGGGTGACAAACATGTATCTCCACATCCTTGGTCCTGGTCCTCACAGCTCATGGCGCTTAAACTGCTTGCCTGCAATTGGCCAGAGCTTTGGTCAGGCCTTCAAAAGCCTGCTCCCCGGAGAAGCCAGTGTCCCTTTGGATGAAATTCTGTCCCAGATGGCCTTGACAGGTGTGCTAATGAAACCAGTGCCAAGACTGCATGTGAGCCAAGGACTTAGAATGACTTGTCCCTTTACCTGTCTCAAACTGTGTAGCTCCACCTTGTCCCACGTAGCTCGTTAGAACTTATGCCATGAGAGCCACTGACAAAGTTAAGATGCCAGGGACATCCAGAACAAAGCTCAGTTGAAACTGAGTTGATCCCCACTCCCAGGGACTTGGGGGGACAGAGTAGAATGGCCCCGTAGGGGTTTGAGGCTGTTGTCTTTACAGGAGCCGATGCTGTGTCTTCTTCCGTCTCTGTCCAGTGGCTGTTGGGCTCCAGCTGCCAGCCTTTAGGGCAGCAGTGGAGCATTTGACCACTGCACCACCAGGGCTGCTTGTCGGTGACACAGAAAACCGAAACCAAGCCAAACGTGTTGCTGTCGACTCGATTCTGATGGACAGTGACCCTATAGGACAGAGAAGAACTTCCCCGTGGGGTTTCCAGGGCGTGGCTGGCTCATTTGAACTGCCAGCCTTTTGATTAGCAGCCGTATAGAGGGACCCTGAATTGGAATATAAACCTCTGCCGTTATCAAGCTGCCTGGAGAAAAGTGGTTTTAGTATTGAGTTCTCTTAAGAGCTCGTGTTCAAATGTTCAGATAGAAAAGTGTCAAAATTCAAAATCAACTTCATACAGATATTAAAAACTCACTCAGTGTACTCTTGAGTATGGAG
The DNA here is from genome assembly GCA_028571685.1 of Heterohyrax brucei. Lineage (NCBI taxonomy): Eukaryota > Metazoa > Chordata > Mammalia > Hyracoidea > Procaviidae > Heterohyrax > Heterohyrax brucei. The sequence continues at coordinate 139,598,501 of CM053148.1, read as the reverse complement.
GATCCATGATGAATAAAACAGGCTCCCTACCTCAAAGGCAAAAAAATAAAATAAAATAAAATAATAGTAACCTCCCTAACCCTTGCTGATTTTCTGAAGGCTTTGAGTTAACAGATCAGAGATAAGCTTCCATGACCATCTTAACAAGTGTCTTCCTTGGTTCTCAGACTGAGGGGTTTTGAAGGCTCGGTGGGTTGTGCTTCTTTCTGCAGGCACAGTCTGGGTGCCTCACTGAGAAGAATGTGTCATTGCAAAGCCTTGGGGGTCACGTTAGTTTAGTACCAAGTGAGGAAGACTCAGGGCCCCACCCCACCACCGCCTCCCTCGCCCATTTTAAAAGATAACTTGATCCCCAAACCCTGAAACTGTCATGCTTGGAAAAATTATATTCTTAAAATGTAATTTCTGGTAAAGGCTCAAACGTTTCTGAAGACCATCTTGGCCCTCCCTGGGGACATGCTGTGTTAGGGGCAGGTGTTTACGGTTTGGGGCCCAGGTGGCTGCTTCTGCCAAGCCTCCCCGTGGAATTACTTCCCTCTAGGAAACCTGCGTCTGAGGAGGGTGTGTCCCTAATATCTGAGGACCCAGGGCAGTGCTAATTGGACAGACTTCATCGTGTTGGTAGAGTGTCTTTTAAGAAGACTGACATGACCCTCAAGCCTTTAGTGAAACCACAGGGACTCCTGCACACCCCGTTCCCAGTCTCAACTTGACATTGAGTGTGGAATGGACTTGGAGGGCACAGAAGAGTGAATCTGGTGGCCTTGCCAAAAACACCCAAGCCTGTTGCTATTGAGTCTGCCCTGACTTAGGGCCACTCCACTTGTGACAGAGTAGAAGCATGCTTTGTGAGTTCCTCAACTGTCACCATGTGGGAACCGATTGTGAGGCCTTTCTTCTGGGGGTGCTGCTGAGTGGGTTTAAATCAGCACCCTTCTGAAGAGTACAAAGCCATTGCTGCTGAGTTAACAGCCAGAGTAGAAATGCCCCCAGGGTCTCCAGGGAGTGGCTGGTGGGTTTGAACGGCTGTTGTTTTGGTCAGCAGCCCAGAGTTAACCACTGTGCCATGAGCATAAACCATTTTGGCTGCCCAGGGACCAGCCCTGTTCGTAACAAGTTTAAAGCTAGAAGCCATGTAGTTTTGGGGGAGGACACAGAGCGACAGTCTGCCTTGTCTTTACAGAACAGGAGGATTTTGTCCATCGTGGTCCAAAAGGGCTGGTACGGCCTGTCTTCCCTCTCGCCACACTTTTGCCTCAGCTGTGTCTGTCTGTCAGACCACCGCTGCCCCCACACGCCTGCTGAGGGTAGTCTATGGTCCAGAAGACAGACCCGTGCAAGGGTAAGCCACAAAAACCAAATCCACTTTTGTCAAGTCGATTCTGACTCATAGAGACCCCACAGGACAGGGTAGAAGTGCTCCAAAGAGTTTCCAAGGAGCGCCTGGTGGGTTTGAACTGTCCACCCTTTTGTTAGTGCCCGTGGCTCTTACGAGACTGTCCACTAATAGCCTGGGCTTGGACCTGCCCAGAGGGCAGTGTTTTTAGAGGCGTAGCTCAGACTTGCTTCCTCAAAGCTGCAGGCATGTGGCTGTGTGGTGGACAACTTCATACAGCCTTCTCCCCTGGTCTGGTGATTGGGCACCCAGGTGATTGGGTGGAGCTGGGCAGGTAAGGAACTGTGGCCCACTGAGGGGACTGCTCAATTTTGCCTTAAAAGGGAGCCAATTCCAGAGCAGAGAGGAGAGCCCTACACCACCAAGGGAAGAGAGGGATGGGCAGCAGAGACTGCAGGGTACTGGGTGGTGGGGGGCTGAGACTGAGGGGCAGGAGAAGCCTAGAGACTGGGCCTATGAAACTTGGGACTCGCCAGCCTTCACGACCATGTAAGCCGTTTCCTTTCCCCGTTCAGTGAGTTCTGTAGACAGTGTGAAACCCTGGTGGCATTGTGGCTAAGAGGTCAGCTGCGCACCACAAGGTTGGCAGTTGGAATCTACCAGGTGCTCCTCGGAAACTGTGGTGGTGGGGGCAGTTCCACTCTGTCCTGCGGGGTCGCTGTGAGTTCCAGTTGTCTCCTTGGCAGTGGCTTTGGTTGTAGTGGATTATGGAAGCCAAAGACAGGAGGGAGAGCACTGAGAGGAGAGGCAGGGGTCAGTGGCAGAGATGATGGTCCAGCTGCTCAGATCCCCTCTCCTCCTCACAGGAACCAGCCTGGTGCTCGGCCTCACAAAAGAAATGATTCCTTTACACATGCCGAGTCCCTGCTGTGGAAGCAGCTAATCACCTGTGGACAGAGTTCCAGCAGCTGGGATTTCTCAGTGAGGCCCAAAGCAGGCATTATCAAAGGTTTAAAGCAGCCCGTGTCATTCAGCAGGCCTGCATCCCAACTAAGTGGGTTGGACGGCAGACTGGGCCACAAACCATGAATGTCCCTAGACATTGTACAAGTCTGTCTGTTTTAAAGCAAGTAGAAGATCAGGTAACATTTTGAATTTTAAGTGAATGGAGTCACTTCTTTCATTGTGATTCGTGAATTATTGTAGGAAGTTTGATTTGATTTTGTGATTTGGAAGATAGGAATTATAACTATTTGCATTCTCATCTTGCAAGGCTGGCTTGTATGTCAGCATAAAAAGGAGCAGAATTAAAGTTCTGTGTAGCTATAAGAAGAGGAAACTCGTTTTCATATGTAACTGACTAAAACATATTCTTTATTTCATAATTGCAATTGGATGTAGCCAGTTCAGACACGTTAAGTACCAATTACTTGGCTAGGCCCTACAACTAATAAGAAGATGCAGAAGTTGTGCTTACCGCTGTTAAATTGGTAGTTCAGTGAATGAAGTAAAACCCTAAGCCCTCTGCTGTTGTGTCAGTTCTGACTCATAGCGACCCTGTAGGACAGGGTAGAACTGCCCCATAGTTTCCAAGGAGCGCCTGGTGGATTTGAGTGGTAGACCTTTTGGTGAGCACCTGTGGCTCTGAACCGCTGTGCCACCAAGGTTACCAGGTGAAATGAGGCACACAGCCACTGTGTACCCCGTGGTAACCTCAGTTAGTGCCTGCTTTAGCTGAGTCATGGTTCTCTGAGTTTGTTTTCCTCTTTGTAAGATGAGGTTGGAGTTGGCTCTCCAAAATCTCTTCAAGTTTAATATGTGAATGAATACAATTATGAGAATGATTTGAGTTACATCATTTTTATTCATTCAAAGAAATAATGAAGCTTTCATCTTTGGGAATTAACTATTCTTTTAAAGCCAAGATTTAGAAAGTATCTTTTTCCCCCAAAGATCAAAAAGTAATGCAAGGTGTTTTCTAGTTTACAAGTCAAAGCTCACACTCAGTTATCACTGAGCATTTCTCCCTCATCACATTTAACAGTTTTTCAACTTACTAATCCTCATAGAAATTTACATTTTGATCATCTCTTTATTTAATAGGAGCTGTCCTAGGCGTATTTCCAAACCTTAATAAATGGGGAATATGTACTCTCTAGTCCAGAGTGTTCTCTGAAAAAGATCTCCCTGTTTTCCCAACTGGCTCTCTTGAGAGAGAAACCTGATCAGTCTTCTTTGTCCTGCTAGATAGTGTTACTGGAAGAGAACTGGAGAAGTAGTCCCTTGGGGTGAGCATTGCTTCCAAGTATTTTTCTTTAATTCTCTACTTTTTGCTTTAATAAAACCAGAACATATTGATGGTTTTATAATTAAATTGCAACTGTAAGAATGTAAGAACAATGGTTAGTGCACCAGGTGAGAATAAGTCTAAGAATACCTGTCCACAGGTACTGGAAATCTATGTGCTATTTGTTAGGAGAGGCAAGAAATTTCCGTAAGACAGGATGGCCAACTTTTAAGATGAACATTTTTGATGCAACTTCTGAGGAAAGACTGGCCAGCTCTTTCTGTCCATTACCTTGTTGTGAAACTACTGTTTTCTTTGCTGAATGGTGAACTCATAATGAAAAACCTAACTGCAGAACCTCTTTGGTATCCAGAGATCAATACCTACCAATTCTTTCTTCTTATCAATAAAGGTGAAGAAAACCCTGGTGGCGCACAGGTGTTCCATGCTGTGTCTTCTAACCAAAAGGATGGCGGTTCAGATCTACCAGATGCTCCTTGAGAACTCTGTGGAGCATTTTGGTTCTAGGCTGCAGGGTTGCTGTGAGTTGGAATTGACTCGACAGCAGTGGAAAAAAACTTCAGTAACTCAATTCTGTTTCTCAACTCTATTTCTTCAGCGTATGTCACCTGGGGTATTTTTGATAGTTTGTTCCTTGAATCTGAAATTTGTTTCTGTGAAGTGGAAAAAAAATTATACACCCCAGTGCACTTAGTGAAAGTTGAAAGGTTATTGGGTACTTTGTTCTGATTACTCTAAATCAGTGACTTGTGCATCGAAAATATTTAACCTTGATGTTTATAGAATTTAGCAACTTTGTGATGTTACATGAAAAAGTGCTCTTAAGACAGTGTAAAGACATACAACTTGAAGAGTGAAAGATCATGTATCTGCTTCATAAATCTATGAACATGTGCGGTGCAAGGAATCCTGCCTTGCCGTTTGTTCAATTTAATGATTTATCAAGCTGTATCATCAGCCTTAAATTTTCATGCCTAATAGTATTTTCAGGAAGTTGTTCCTAAAGAAATACTCAGAGATAGTCCGACATTGCAAAGGTATGTTGATGTTAGGGTGATTTACAAAAGAGGGAGACTGGAAACAACCTAAATACCATAGACGTGGAACTGGTGGTGTAATTTTTTCAAATAAACTTGTTGTACATTTATTTAAAAAATAACTGGAAATGCTTTGATGTGTAGACCTTTTATTCAGTTTTTTTAAGACCATCTTTTAGGTACTTTGGAAGAAAAGGCTTAGGTAGTAAAGCTCCTTCAGTTGCATCTGATGTCTGTTTGTACAGACGGATAATTTCCACAATTGCTGTTCAGTGCTTATATTTCCAGTGCTGTCTGTTCACCTTAAGAGCCCCTGCGAGGCACAGATGTTTTAGGGTTGACGGCTAACTTACAGGGTGATGGTTTGAACCCACCCAGTGGGACCATGGAGTAGATGCTTGGCCTGGAACGTGCTTCTGTATAAAGATGGCGCCCTGTGGAGCTGTCCTCCTGCAGAACACGTGGGGTTGTTAGGCATCTGAATCTGCTTGGCGGCAACTCGTTTCTTTTTTGTGTGTTTGCTCATAGTTGTTTAGCCAAAGCCAAGTACCGTCGAATTATGTTGAGCCAAAACCAAACCCACGGCTGTTGCATTGATTCCCACTCACAGCGACTCTGTGGGACAAAGTAGAACTGCTCCATGGAGTTTCTAAGGAACAGCTGGTGGATCTGAACTACCGACTTTTTGGTTAGCAGATATAACACTTAATTACTGTGAAGTAATGGTCTTCATAGAAATAAAAATTATCCCCTACATATATGCTTCAAAATAAAGTTACCTCTTGCTTTAAACATTTGCTGTTAGGTGCCATCGAGTTGGTTCCGCCTCATAGCGGCCCCATGCACAACAGCACAAAACACTGCCTGGACCTGCACCACGGCCACAATCATGCTTATGCTTAAGCCCATTATTGCAGCCACTGAGTCCATCCATCTTATTGAAGATCTTCCCATTTTTGGCTTTGGCTCCACTTTACCAAACATGATGTCCTTCTCCAGGGACTGATCCCTCCTGACAACGTGTCCTAAGTATGTAAGATGCAATCACACCATCTTTGCTTCCAGGGAGCACTAGTTGTAAAATAACAGATTTATTTGCTCTTTTGGCAGTCCGTGATATGTTCAGTCTTCTCCAACATCACAATCCAAAGACATCAGTTATTCTTCTGTCTTCCTCATTCGTTGTCTAGCTTTCGCATGCATATTGAATGATGCAATTGAAAATACCATGGCTTGGGTCAGGTGCACCTTAGTCTTCAAGGTGACTTTTTTACTTTTCAATACTCTAAAGAGGTCCTTTGCAGTGGATTTTCCCAGTGCAATGCATCTTTTGATTTCTTGACTGCTGTTTCCATGGGTGTTGATTGTGGAACCAAGTAAAGTGAAATCTTTGATGACCTCCATCCTTTCTCCATTTATCAAAATGTTGCTTACTGGTCCAGTTGTGAGGATTTTTGTTTTCTTAATGTGGATGTATGATCCATACTGAAGGGTGTGGTCCTCGATCTTCATCAGTATTTCAGAAACCCTCTTCACTTCCAGCAAGCAAGGTTGTCTCATCTGTATAACATAGGTTGTTAATGAGTCATCCTCCAATCCAGATGCCTCGTTCTTCTTCATGTAGTTCCGCTGCTCAGATTATTTGTTTGGCACACAGATTGAAAAGGTATGGTGAAAGATTACAACCCTGATGCACACTTTTCTTGACTTTAAACTATGCAGTGTCCCCTTGTTCTGCTCACACAATTGTGTATTGATCCATAGACAGATTCTTCATGAGCACAATTAAATGTTTGGGAATTCCCATTCTCTGTAGTGTTATTCAAGGCATCTTATGATCCACATAGTCCAGTGCCTTTGCATAGTCAGTGAAGCACAGGTAAACATCTTTCTGGCATTCTTGGTTTTCAGCCAGGATTCATCTCACATCAGCAGTAATATCTGTGGTTCGAACCTGGATTGAATTTCTGGTAGTTCCTTGTCAATATACTGTTGCAGTCACTTTTTTTCTATTTTAATTATGATTAAGAATATACAACCCCATATAAATTTGCATACCCGCCAATGAGTGGCTCCTACTGCTCTCCCTGCCCAGTGACAGCACGCTCCTCCTCTCCATTCTGCACATGTCATATCCTACCAATCTCCTATCCCCTCCTCTCCACCCACTCCCACATGTGCAGTAAGAGGTCAGCTGGATGGCATAGAACCATAAAATGCACACATGATATGGTCACTGGGTCACCAAGTCCAATCTATTTCTGCCCGAAGAGTTGACCTCTATTATGATTTACGGACAGGGACAGCATCAGGGCCAGGGGCCATGCTCCCAGGGGAACGGCGAGGCCCTTGGACCATCAATTGCAGTCTTTTAGTGGAGATCTCAGGGTGTACCCCTTTTTACTTTTGTGTTGCCTGTGAGTGTCAATTTTGTGAGCCCCATCACGGCTATCACTGGTGGTGACTGAGCAACATCTGGTTCTTCTGGTCACACATCTATGTAGTCAACCTGCTTGTGTGGGTCTCTCTGTCTTCTGGGTTCTCTTTGCCACATGTCATTTTGGTCCTTGGAGATCATCTGTTCCTGCTGAGTTAGTGTTGCAGTCACTTTTGAATGATCTTTAGCAAAATTTTTCTTGCATGTGGTATTGATATTGTTTGATAATTTCTACATTCAGCTGGATCACCTTTCTTGGGAATAGGCAGAAATAGAGATCTCTTCCAGCTGGTTGGCCAGGTAGCTGTCCTCCAAATTTCCTGGCATAGACAAGTGAGTACTTCCAGCGCTGCCTCCGCTTGTTGAATTATTGCAATTGATGCTCCATCAATTCCTAGAGCCTCATTTATCGCCAGTGCCTTCAGTGCAGTGACGACTTCTTCCTTCAGTACCGTTAGTTTCTGATCGTAGGCTCCCTCTTCAGGTGGTTGAACATTGACCACATCTTTCTGGTCTGATTACTCTGTGTATTCTTTCCATCTTCTTTTAATGTTTCCTGAGTCGTTTAATACTTGCCCTGGGAAGCCTTCACTGTTGCAGTCTGACTCTTTGCACATGTCATTATAATACTTTGTCTTCTTAAGCAGCCTATTGAAATCTTCTGTTCAGTCCTTTTAATTCATCGTTCTTCTTTTTGCTTTAGCTACTCAGGACCTTTGCAGGCTCCCTTGACACATTGTCAGAGGTCCAAGATACAACATGCGCAGTATTTCCTGATGGGGTGATGCAGGTGGATGTTATTGCTCCGGATGTTGAGGGTCAGTGTCAGTATTCTTCAGGAAAGGTCACCAGTGAGCACACAGATGGGATCCAGCAACAGCTGGTTGGAGAACCAGACATACAAGCTCTAACACCGGTTTCCGACAGCGTGGCTGTCCCCAGTGGGTCTGTATTACAAGAGTCCTTTTGTTGGCCTCAAGATGAGCCAGATAGCAAGCCACATTCACAGAGCTCATATGGGCAGAAGGAAATGGGCCAAAATCTGACAGAAACAGTGTCCAGTTGTCTTATAGATGATGAATGCCCTTTGCTAGTGCCAGCTTTTGATACAAGTCAAGTCCAAGTGCGGAACCCAGAGCATAAGGTTGCTGTGACTGAAGATACACAAGTGGCTTCCAGCAGACAGGATTTGGGAACCCAACATGGTACCTTCGGATTGACACTGAGTAGCACAGTGGAACAGAAGGTCAGCACATCATTTGAGCTGTCTTGGAATGCAAATGATATCACTAGTGCCAGGGACACAGTCTGCATGTCAACACCAGTCCTAGTACCCACAGGTGCCACCTTTTTCTCTCTCACCTGTTGAAGCAGCAGAGAAGCATAGCAAAGTGGAAAGGAGTAATGGGGAGCTTCAAAAATTACTAAACTTTAAGGAAACACCTACAAATGCATCGAAAACCAGTCTAGGAAAATCAGCAGCCAAAACCAATATCCCTGTAGGCAGCAAAGTGAGAAAAATGGAAATCATAAGTTACCCAAGACCAAACTTCAAGAATGTCAAAGCAAAAGTTATCTCTAGACAAGTGTTGCCATCCAAAGACCCCGCTTTAGCTAAGGTCACACCCAGACCTCAGTTGACCACTGCCTCATCCCCCTCTTCAGTGTTGTTCTCAAGACAGGTGACAGCTTTGAGCAAAACCCCAAGATCTGACTTGAACACAGATCCAAAAGCAGAAATCCTAATTAACAAGATGCATAAGCAATTTAATAAACTCATTACCAACCAGGCTGTGCATGTCACTGCTCATTCTAAAAACGCTTCAGGCAAGGTTCCAAGAGCAACACCTGCCATGAAATCAAATCAGGAAGATGCTGACAGTTCAACAGGCAGGCCTCGGTCTGTTGCCGCTTTCTTCCAGAACATCAAGGGCATCCTCCCTGTTAAAATGGAGAGCACAGCGTGTTTGGGAATGACATATATCTCTAATGCTGATCGGATTAGCCCTGGAAAGAAGGGTGAAAAAGGTAGTGGGACACTTTTGGAAAAACAAGAGCTAAAAAGGGAATATGGCTTTCTCTTTTTGGTACGTGAAATTTTTTTGCTGGCTTCCGAGAGTAGAGGTGGGGACTGTGAGATCCATTAGCAACTGGTTATCCATTATTCATTAAGAATATGGCAAAACTACATGCACAAATGGGTTTTCAGGTGTTAATATATTATTTGTTGATTCCTGGTCTTGTCATCAGTACATAGAGCAACTCTGGGTCACAATATGCATAACCTGCATGTTGAAAAAAATCCTTTAGTTCAGTATTTTGCGTAGAGCATCAATGTGCCTCTTAATACTGTGCTAACAGAACCAGTTATTTTAATGTAGATTAGAAGTTAAACGTTTGTAGTCTGATTAAGTTTTGTATTTCTGAGAAAAAGGGATTGCTTATGAACTCTGAAATATGCTGGCCTGCATTTCAGAAACGGTCTGAGTGCTGGCAGACCATATTGGCTTAAAAATAGCCGCCAGTGTCTTGCTGAGGAGTGGTTCTGGGAAGAGGAGTTCTGGGAAGAGGAGCTCTGCCTCTCAGTGTTCTGGGTTCTGCCTCTGACCAGCATCTGGGTGGGTGGCCTTCTGAGGTTCCAACCTGAAAGGACTGGATCAGTTGGATGTCTGAGGTGTCTTGCAGCTGTAATGTGTTGCTTTGGGTTTGCAGTTGAGCACTTCAAGCACTGCACCACCAGGACTCCTCCTTGCATGAAAATGAGGTTGAAGAAGAAGAGTATGTACTTGTTCCCCAAATCACTTACCAAGCTGACCTGGGGACAGACTTGGGAATGGACCTTGTTGTAACCTGGGTACACCTAGAGGTGTTTCTTTCATAGTGCCTGTCACATCTGGAAATTCTGGTGGTGCAGTAGTTAAGTCCTCTGGCTGCTGTCCAGAAAGGTTAGAGGTAGCAATGCAAAGAGGTTTGAGGCAGTTCATTCGGGTTCAAAGCCCTGCTTTGCTCTGATAGTGTACATACAAGGCCTGCCAGTGAAGTTCATGAACTTATCCTAGGAAAAGTGCCAAGTACCTGTTTTGGTCACCTAGTGCTGCTCTAACAGGAACACAAGTGGGTGACTTTTACAAGGGAATGCTTATTCTTACTCAGTCCAGTAGGCTACAACTCCAAATTCAAGGGAAGGCTTTCACCGTCCAGTAGGCTACAACTCCGAATTCAGGGTGTGTGCCTCTATCCTCTCTGGAGGCAGGTCCTTGTGTGGCATCTGTCTCTGGTCAGGAAGCACCTTGGCAAAGCAACCTCAGATCTGAAGGACACACTCTTCTCCCAGTGTTGTTCTCTTGGTGGTGAGGTTCCCAGTTCTTTGCTAGCTCCCTTTCCTTTGGTCTCTTGTAGGATAGAAGGATAAAAGGTGTGCGAGCCGCAGTCCAGGGCACTTCCCTTTACGGTGGAGCAGGGAGGTGACCTTAGGAAGGGATTCACAGTCCCACCCTAATCATCTCTAACATAATCTACTCTGTTAACCACAGGCCAAGGTTAGGATTTACAGCTTCAGAAAAATCACAGAATGGAGGGCTGTCACAGAATACAGGGCATCCTGACCTTGCCCAATTACTACACAAATTTTTGGGGAGACAGTTTAATCCATGACAGTATTTCATTGCTGAATATCATGACGGTCACTTCTGAAGTCTACCCCTTGGGAAGCTGTGCACTGACACCAGCACCCAGTCCACCCTTCAAAGCAATTTGGGAACTCTTTTTCAGGAATGACTATCAGAGCTGCCATCGTATTACCCCCGATGTCCTGAATGTCATCCAGATGTCCTCCTTTCAGTATGTCCTTTATCTTCAGGTAAAGAAAAAAGTCATTGGGGGTCAGGTTAGATGAGTAGGGAGGCTGTTTCAATACAGTTATTTGTTTACAGCTAAAAACTCCATCACAGACAGCTATACAATTAAGGTCATGACTTTGTCACTGTGTCACCGTGTGCAATGGCCATTCCAGAAAAAGAGTTCCAAAATTGGACTAGGGTGGACTAGGCACTGGCATCGGTGCATAGCTTCCTAAGATGAGTACTTTGAAGGTGACCATAGTGATTTTCCACAAGGAAGCATGTGGCACTTAGAACAGTTGAATTCATGGACTTAATTATCAAACCTCGTGTATCGTGCTGCTTGTTCTGCAGTCAAGTTCAGGTGCTTTACAGACATCGTCATTGACTGTTCCCAGGACAGTGGGGTGGTCGTTATCTACACTGTAAAGCTTCAGAGAGGTTACTTAAAACCCACACTGCTGGTCACTGGTAGAACTGGGATTCAAACTCAGATCCTCTGGTTCGAATCCTGGCTTTTTCTGCTACACTGCAGGGTGTCAAACTTTTGTGGAATATTAGCTCTGAAAGGCAGAATCAGTCTGACTTGGTGACCATTCAGTTTTATAGTTGGTTAGAGGTTTTGTTTAGTTTCTAAAGGAAAGTTTACTCTGGGAGATTAATTTAGCTGGTGCTGCAGCGGTAGGGGCTGAAGTTGTTTGTATACAGGCCTCCGCTGGTACCAGCTAATTCTGTACTGCTCTCCGGTGTCAACACGTGACCTCCAGGTCTCCTCTTGGGCTATTTGCCCGGTTAGCTAGAACAATATAAGTGTAGGAGTCAGCTGCCGTCAGTCTGGGCTCTTCCTCTTTCTCGTATAAATCATCCTCTCATTGTTTATTAAACAAAACAGAGTCCTGGTAAGAGGTTAAGAGCATAGATTTTGGAATAAGACTTGGATTCAAACTTTAGCTTCATCATTCTCTGGCTAAGTGACCTTGGGCAAGCTACTCGATTTCTGTGACACACAGTTTCGCTCTGTTTTGGCTGTTGTCATCGGTGGGTTCTGGCTCCCAGGGACCCAACGTGCAGCGAAGCCGGATGTCATCCCCGTCGTCATCACTGTAACGCCCATGTCACTGTGTGACACCCATGGTCACAGCTGCTGTGTGACACCATCCCACGCAGAGGTTTCCTCTGGTTTGGTGGCCCTCTGCTCTACCACACATTGTGCCTGTCTCTGGGGGCTTGTCCCTGCTGCGGACGTGGTGAGCTGTATTGTACAGCGTTGTAGTCTGTGTGGTGAGTGAGGCTCTGGCTCTCCTAAGCGTAGGAGAAACACAGTGACAGGCTGCCCTCAGGTCCGTTCCAACCTGTGATGACCCCTTTGTGTGTCGGATCTGAACTGGGGTCCGTAGGGTTTCAGTGACTCATTTTTAGAAGTTGGTCAGGCCTTTCTTTGAGGCACCTGTTGGGTGGCCTTGAACTGCCAACCTTCTGGTCAGCAGCGGGGCATGCTAAACCTTTGTGCCACCAAGGGATTCCTGAGGGTCGAATATAGACATTTACTAAATGCCTATTGTATGTGAGGTGTACTGCTGATTGTGAGGGTGCAGAGAAGACAAACACAGTCCCGTGACAAACCTCACTTCTGGGCGGGCGGATACCATGGCAGTGTACACCCACGGAGCGTGTAAGTGCCCAGGTGAGAGTGTGCACGGATGTGTCCTTGCTGCCGAAGGGGAACTGCCTGAGGTCCAGGGAGGGGAGAGAGGCTGACCAGGGAGGTTCTGGGGATCGTGTCCTGTTAGTCCTCTCAGTCACCGGCCAGAGCTCTTGAACGGCAAGTGTGACCCGTTTTGGCTGGAGAGAATGATGTGTGGAATGATGAGGAAACAGGAGGAAACAGTCTCATTCAAGGGACTCCAGGTAGTGGGTGTGATGAAGCCAGTGGTGCGGAACCAGGAAGAGGAGGGAACAAGCTGCTGAGGCGGTGGGGCTGCCGTGTCCCGAAGGCCTTGGCCTGTGGTGTCAGGAGCTGACTTGATCTGGAAGGCCAAGGGAAGCCACCCAGTCCAGTTTGCACTCCAGAGAGATTGCCCTAGTGGAAAAGTGGAAGACAAAATGAGGTTGGTGAGATTGGAAGCACAAAGACCCTTAGGGATGGTTTCAGGAATCCCTGTCAAGAAATGACACAAACCTACCCTAAGGCCCATGGAATGGAGAGTTCCAGCAAGAGGGCCTTAAAAACCCAATCAGACTCAATCCTGACTTACAGTGACCCTATAGGACAGGGTAGAACTGCCCCATAGAGTTTCAAAGGAGCGTCTATGGATTTGAACTACCGACTTCTTAAAGCACTTAACCATTATGCCACTGTAGGAAAAAAGGCATCTGGAAATAAGAGCTCTGTCAGTTAAGTCCACAACCTCATCCTAGAAAAAGGACTTCATTCCTCACTGCTGAAGACCGCCATGGTCACCTTCAAAGTCCTCCCCTTGGGAAGCTATGTGCCAACACTGGTGTCTAGTCCACCCTTCAGAGCAACGTTGGAACTCATGTTCTGAAATGGCCATCAGAGCTGTCGTCACATTACCCTCAATGTCCTGAATGTCATGAAAATGTCTTCCTTTCAGTATTTCCTTGATTTGGGGGTAAAGAAAAAAGTCACTGGGGGCCAGATCAGGTGAGTAGGGAGAGTATTCCATTACAGCTGTTTGTTTACTGGCTAAAAGCTTCCTGACAGATAACCAGACAATTAAGTTCGTGAACTTCCCACCATGCCATCGTGTGCAATGGCCCTTCCAGAAAGAGTTCCAAAATTGCTCTGAAGGGTGGACTAGGGGCTGGCGTTGGTGCACAGCTTCCCAAGGGGAGTGCTTCAAAGGGGACCACAGTGATATGCGGCAACGAGGTGTGGAACGCTTACAACAATGAAGTTTGTGGACTAAGGGACCTCTCCTGTCCTGTATCTGTGAAATGGGGTATAATGAAGGCATCAGTCTCCCTGGGGTGATTATGAGGATTAAAGGAACTGATTCACGCAAAGTGCTTAAGATGGTATTACACACAGGGTGAAGGACATGTATATTAGTAAATTAAAATAAGATGACTGCTATTGCTAAGTGGAGGTGTCAGAAGTGAGCCCAGTTGGGGGATGCAGAAAGCAGTTGCCTGTGGATCTCGGAGGTCCCAGACAGAACAGGATGAAAATGCAGAATACAACTGAGATCCACAAAGAGACATCAGCCCTACTGCTCTGATAGAGACGGGAGGAAACCCGAGAGTAGGGCCCCCGGACACTGCTCGCTGAGAACTGTTGTTAGGGTCTGCGATTTTCAAGACGTGACACTGTTCCTTTAAAGGTTAAATTTTATTTAAAAATATGTCCAATAGGAAAAATCACTCATATAACTAAAAAGAGAGAATTTTGCTATCTGCATCCTACGACACAATGACCTGAGTTAATTCCAACTCATACAGACCGCACATAGCACAGCTGAACTGCCTGAGTTTCCAAGGAGCAACTAGTGAATTTGAAGCCAAACTCCTAACCATGCATCACCAGGGCTCCACGACTCGATCAATTTAACTTCAAAATAAAGAAGTCACTGAGCTTAGGAATCAAGCCAAAGCTACTTAGAAACCTCTGACGATATCTCTCTTCTAATGCTGCCTGGCATTGGGCATCAAACTTATCAAGTGCCTGTCATACGCCCAACACTCCCCTAGGTCCTAGAACAGAGTAAACACAACAGACCACAAATAAATCCAAACCCGTGAATAGAAACTGGGGTCAGCAGTGAAAAGGGCAGGCTCCAGTCTTTATTCAAGGACTAAGATCCAGAGGGGGAAGAGGAGGTAAGGAGACCACCAGTGGAAGATTTCTAAAGGTAGCTGCTTGTCCACAGTCTTCAGCAACTCATCTGTCTAAGTATACTTCGTGTTGTTCCATTTTAACATTTTGATGTGATCGGGAATAAAGAACTCCTTGGAAGGGAGTCAGTCCTGAACTATGGCCACTGCACCAGTGTCAGAGTAGAACTGTGAGCTCCAGGGGCTTCCTGAAGGGCCGATTTTTCAGTAATAGATCACCAGGTATTTCTTTCAAGCTGCCTCTGATGGAATGTGAGCCTCTGAGCGTCCAAACAGCACTAAATGCATATGAAGCATTTTCCCATCCCGGGGATGTCGTGATGAGGGGCGGGGGCCTCCAAATAAGGTGAGGTGTCTAGAAACTGTACCTGGAGGCGGTGGCTAGGACACGTCAGTCAGTGTCCAGAATTCCCAGGAGCCTCCAAAAGCATTATGGTTCCATACATGCACTGCGGATACTTCATAAATAACCAGCCAGGTGTATGTATTTTCTTGAAATAAGGTTGCCTGTTGGGCTGTGATGTCAGGCTAACTCCACCTCACAGTGACTCAGTGACAATGAGTAGAACTGATCCCACGGGGCCTCCCAGACTACAATCTTTACGGGAACAGACGGGAGGGTCTTTTCTGTAGCAGAATAGCTGGTAAGTTCAACTGCCAGTTTTCCTGTTAGCAGCCAACTGCTTAGCCACTAATCCACCAAAACCTAGTAGCAAGTAACTCACAGGTTCTGCTTGTACTTTAAAGAGATTTGTCATCATTTCTACTTTTGGCTGAATTTGTCATGGTCTGTGTATCACAATTACTTCAAGCTAGTCAAAGGCTCTAAGCAGTGACCATACACATACACATACACACACACACACAGACTGCATACTCACTAAAAACTGAACACAAATGATAAACAAAACCCTTTGCACTGTGGGTTCCTGCTAGGAGGCCCCCGCTTCAGTTTTGTTCAGGAATCTTCTCCATCTTGTTTTCCCTCTGACCCTCCCAGCTTGACCCCCAGCCCTCGCCCCTGCTGGCCTCTTCCCTGGCCACCCTCCAGGCAGGAGGGACCGCAGGCTCGGCCCTGACTGCTCGTCATCCCACACTCCCATCTTGCTATAAATACACCCCGCTGGACGACAACTCTCCGAAGCCTATCTGTAGCCCTGACCTTTCTTCTAACCTCGGGACTTGAATATCCAAGTTTTCAGTGTCTCGTCAACATCTCTATCTTGCACATTTCACAGGGCCTCAGATTTAACACATCGAGAACTCCATCCAGGGCTCCCAGTCCCCACCAACCTTCTTCTCCCTGCACTGCTCGTTCTCAGTAAAGGCGACCACCACGTGCCGAGACATCAGCCGGGAGTCAACCATGATTCTGTCTTTTCCTTTCACCCCAATGAGGCTTCCTTCCCAAAAGACACAGCCAACATAGCCACTTCCCATCCCCGTGACTACCCTCATCCAAGTCACCACTGTCTCCCTCACGGACCCCAACCTGGGCCCATCACTTGTCTCCAGACCATCACAACACACTGTCCACACAGTCACCTGAATGAGCCTTGGGACCAGCACCGCAGTTCATGCTGGCCACCTCTCATTAACCTCCCACCCAGCTCAATATTTAAACAGGAACTCCCTGCTCTACAACAATGATGAGCAACAGGCTAACTTTCATGCTGCAGGCCACCAACAACATCTTCAAAGGCGGAGAACCTCCCTGCCACCCCAAAAAAGCAGACAATGCCGCTGACACTTCAGAGTCAACTCTGAGATGTGTGAGAGAACCCCTGAAGAGGAACAGCCATCCACTCCTACACCAGTATCTGTTCTAACACAACACCACCCTCTGAGTATCTAAGCAGACCTCCACCACTCTCCTGAGGGCTGGGAGGCAAGAGGTGGTCTTGGTCGTCTGACCACCACTTGTAGAACCCTGGGTTTTCTAAAGCAGTCTGGTTTCACTCAAAATAGAAAAAAAGGTCTCTAATCTAGAAATCAAGTTTCAAGTACCTTATACCCAATCAGAAAACAGCACCTATCCTTAAGATTACTTTGTGCCTCAGTTC
The DNA here is from genome assembly GCA_028571685.1 of Heterohyrax brucei. NCBI lineage: Eukaryota > Metazoa > Chordata > Mammalia > Hyracoidea > Procaviidae > Heterohyrax > Heterohyrax brucei. The sequence goes on along the minus strand of CM053148.1, from coordinate 139,581,626 downwards.
TAGACTAAAGCTTCTTCTAGACTATGATACTAAAACAGATTTAGTAATTTATCTCAAGAATTATTGGTATGTTAAGTAATCCTCCCAGAAACTTCAAAGTGAGATGTACAGCTCTTTGTCTAAGTGACCTCTCGTCTGCAGTTCTGAAACAATGCTTCCTTTGTATTCCTGCCCAAAGAGGAAACATGTGTCACTGTTTTCAGATTTACCGGGACTAACAATACAAAATAGTTTCTTGCAAATTCAAAATGCCAAGAAATACATTCCAATAAGAGCGGCCTTATAAAAAGAACACCCTCCAACATTTATTTTTATTGCTTCTAAAAATTAAAAAGGTTCCTCACTAAAACTAGACTTCCCTCTTCCCCAGCCAGTAAGACAACATTCCCTCTCCTTTAGGTGTCTCTGGACACCCACCCAGCCCACCTCGCTACTTCCTTCTTTCTGCGTGGTTAGCTTCTGGCAGGAGGGAGTGGTGGCCCTGTGCCGTTTAGTCCTGCCTCCTAAGCTACGACTATCTTTAGGTTAGAGGCCCTCTTAATATAGAGACTGAAAAATTTTCCTTCACCCCCCTCCTTGCTGTTCCTGCACCCGCCTAACCCCCCTTCACTTCACAGCTGCTCTCGCCAGACAAGGACCCTCTCCTTTGATAAGCCCGGCACCTGCTCAGCAGGACACTTCCCGTCCCTGCCGCACGTGCACCGGAACCCGCTCCACTCGGCCCTCTTCCCATCCCTTTGATAAATCTCACAGCTGCCTGGTAAAGATGATCCCCATTTCAAAGCCTCCCACCCACCTGGCAGGATGCCCCCTCCTCAGAACCCCGCCCACTCACCCCATTTGTCTCAACCACGACTGCACTATAACTAGTGGCTCGAAACTTGACTCGGGGCCATTTTGTTGGAACCTGCAGAGGTCCCATTTGGCCCATCGACGTAATAAACTGCCCCTTGCCTCCTCCTCCTGGGTGTCGCTCGCTTCATTTTTCTATAACACTCTGATTGCTAACTGGGCTCTAAGTGATCAGAGGACCCTCTTCAGAAGCCAGGGAAGTCCCTCTGGGATTAGCACCATGCCTCTGCTGCCACAGCAACAGCCACCAGACGGCTGGGGGAGAAGAGACTTGGGTTCAGCGATAGATGGGTCACGACCTCCGTGACCAATCCCCCCCGCGCACGCTGCACTCTTGGCAAGCCTGACAGCCAGGCTCCCGTTTCAAATGGGCAGCCTGTGGTGTGGATGATTTCATGAGGTTAAAAAACAAAAATCAAAGTTGGAAGAGATTTACTACTCTTACTGAGATTTTAACTTTGTGCTAGCAAATATAAAACCACTCACCAATGAGATTATTTTCCTGAAATGTCATGTTCACTTGCAATATCTGAGATTGCAGATTTGTGTAACAGCCTTGGAAAGAGGCAGATATTGATAAAAAGACACCCTCCCCCCCAAACTGCAGACACTGTTCACAAAAGAACAACAGAACAAGACAGTGTGTGAGGGCATCATCTCCTTGTGCTGTTTATCAAGGCAGCCACAAACTCAAACATCTTTAATTGCAACCGGCCTCCTAGAAACCCTAAAGAGGTCGGGTGTTAAGACTACACACCGTCTACACCACCACCTCCGTAAAAGGCAGCTGCAGTACAGTGAGTAGCCCCGGTAGTGTGCTGGTTAAGGGCTCAGCTGTTCCCCAAAAGGTCGGCGGTTCAGATCCACCAGCCGCTCCTCGGATACCCCATGGAGTGGTTCTCCTGTCCTATCAGTTGGAATCAAACTGAAGACAACAGATTTGGGTTGGGCTTGGGTTTTAACAGTAACATGAATTTTAAGGACGATAAATTTAAGGTACATGGTCGGTTTTTCCAGCTCACCACTAAAATGAAGCATCAATAACCTGAGCAGATTTGAACATGTTTTAGCCACTGCTACAGAACAGGAAAGCACATCCCAAAACCATGAAAAAGACGTTCCCATCATTCCTAGAGCACCCTTTCTCCAAGGACAGCAGGACCGTCGAGATGGGTCTCTTTCCCAGAGCCTGGCCTTGGATTCTGTAAGTAACTGTAGACCTTTTCTGAACTCACAAGTTTATAGTGTCAAACACACTTGCTCCCCAGATGTCTACCAATGAGATGAGCCAAGGATCACACATCAGTTCTAGCATTCGAGTGGACGGGTTGGCCTGCCTCAGAGCTACAGGTACAAGGAACCAAGACAGCTGCTGTCTGGGTCTGGCTTTGGCCTTTAGCTTCTGCTTCCCAGCAGCCTCTGCCCCGGGGGTGAGTGCACCTCCATAGGTCAGACAGCTTCCCCTCCCCCGCTCGGCAGCCGGGCAGGGTTCCAGGAGAGCGCTGAGCAGAACAGTCTCACTGCTCTGAGGAGACGCCTTCCTGTTTCTTAGAGGACAGTGCAGGAAGACGGTGCCTCCAGGACCTAAGAATCTCTGCTCTGTTGACACCATGCCGATGTGGCCAAGTTGTTTTTTCAAAAAAAGAAAGAATTTGGTATGTATGCTGCTGTGCTGTGGGGAGGAATCTGGAAGGGTCCTCTGTGGGCTCTGCATCTCTAAGGCTAATGTGTGCAGCACAAAGCCTGTCGCTTCATGAAGCGGTCCCTGAGTCTGGCTCCCAACCTTGAGATGACCTGAATGTACTACCTCTAAAATCACTGCTTCGTGAAAGTCAAGTCGTAAGCCTTTCCAGAACCATCCTCGGCGATCAATTTGCAAGAGACACCAGACAGTGATACACCCACTGCATCCTTAACTGCCATCGGAAGTGCCAACAAATTCCAGAATGACCGAGGCCGAGACCACTGTTCTTGCCCTCACAGGTCCCTTGGGCCCTGACGGCAGGATGGACAGGTCAGCTCTGAGGCTAAAGACTGAGAAGGCGACAGAAACGCAGCATTAGACAAAGCGGAGCAGTCGTCCACCGGGGCTCACTCGCCCAGGATGTGTGGCGCTGCAGGGCTCACTTCGGGCACAGGGCAAGAATGCAAAGATCCTTTCACGACCACATTTCTCCTGATTCAAGGGAAGCCACCCGCCGCCTTTAACAAACTGATCCTGCTTCGCGGCAGTCTACTTTTCAGAAAGAATCAAAACAGCAGTTTGGAGACAACTGTTTCCTACTGAAGTTGGCGAGCACTGAGGAGGGACGATGACCTAGTACCCAAAACACTGCCTGAAGCTTTGAAATGTCAGGAAGGCTTGTGAGCCAAAAACGCTGTGTAAACACCATATTTAGCACCCTGAGGAGCCGACGCTACAGGGCTACCACTCTGGAACATGCTATCAGTGCCTGCCCCTCCAACACCACCAGCAACGTGACCGAACCCCACGGTGGGGAGGGCAGCCAGCTCCTCCATGCATAAAGATACCTCCAAAAAAAATTGGTATTGAGTTCATTCTGACTCATAATGACCCGACGGGACAGAGCGGAACTGCCCCACAGTTTCCAAGGAGCACATGGTGGATTCAAACTGCTGACCTCTTAGTTAGCAGCTGTAGCTCTTAACCACTGCACCACCAGGATTTCCACAAAGATACCTCAGCACATGGCTATTCGAAGCCCACCGAGTCTTCTCATAGCTCTCCTTCCCACTGACAGCTGTGGGACAGACATGTCACATGACAATCATCTTTCCCTCGCCTTCACCCTTAAGAGACATTATACCTGACAGTTCCAGAAATTCAGCACCCTGTCCAAGAAACAGAGTTAATAAAGACCAGCTATGGACATTGAACCCAGCTCAAATATGCATGCTTCATCTCTTGCCAACCTCTTTCCCACTATAATAAAATCCCTCAATATTTGATAGCTTTACAGAGCCAGAGATCCCAAACCCACCTGCTGTGGAAGGCCCCTGCCACTCAGGGAAGGCTTCATGGTCACCCAGCCAGAAAGAATCTCAGCCCCATGTTCCTTATCATGAAATCATGCCAATGCATCTCATAGGGTTGTTTCAAGAGTTAAACAAAAATGCTCAGAAACTCTTAAACTCCTACACAACCTATATTTGCTATTGTAGTGTTAGGAAATCCTGGTGGTGCAGTGATTAAAAGCTATGTCTGCTCACCAAAAGGCCGGTAGTTTGAATCCACCAGGTGCTCCTCAGAAACTCTAAGGGGCAATTGTTCCATGTCCCAGAGGGTCACTATGAACTGCAATCAACTTGACAACAACAGGTTTGGTTTTGATGGAATTTTAATGGCAACAAGGTTGGGACAGAAACTTTATTACTGTCCTCGCTTAGGTGATGATGAAAGCTTAAATTGTCCGCATGGCCAAGGGCACTTTCTGGCATGATGGACACATTCTATCTTTTAATTGGAATGGAAGTTACACAGCTATGTATCTGTCAAAATTCACATCATACATTTAAGCATCCGAATTATGGTGTCTGGTGTAAGCAAAGAATGTGGAACTGCCAGTGAGGAAATAAAGGGGTCTTGGGAGAGGTACAGCCAGGCGCTCCTTAAAGTAGGGACGGTGAGACTTCATCTCAAGTACTTTGGACCTGCCATGAGCAGGGACCCGCCCCTGGAGAAGGGCATCATACTTGGCAGAGGGTCAGCGACAAAGAGGAAGACCCCCAAGGAGATGGCCTGACCCAGGGGCTGCAGTGACAGGCTCGGTCTTGGTGATGCCTGCGAGGACGGTGCAGGGTGGGCAGCGTTTTGTTCTGCTGCATGCAGGGTCGCTGCGAGTTGGAACCGACTCGGCGGCACCTGTCAACAACAAGATTCTTAAGGATTTAGATCTAAGCTAGGTGTTGTTCATAGCACTTCCTTGTTCCTCAGTTAAAGAAAAGTTTTTAACAATCATGTGGCCAGTAAGCAGCAGCACATCCTGGAACACAGACCCTCATCCGCCTGTTTGGACCTAGAGATGTGTTTCCCGGTTCTGGTTCCTGAGTCCAGTTCCCATCCAGTCCCCTCCTACCTAGCTGAGATCCTGACTGCTGATCATGACTCCTAACAACCACTTCCATCTAATCTCATGGATGTCACATCCTCCGTGTTTAAGCACAACTATCTACTTCACTGTCCCCGCCAATACCTTCACCCAGACCTTCCAAGAGGAATAGGCCTCAGGCCATGAGCCTGCAGAGCGTTAAGGCCAGACACCTGAGCAACCTCCTGGAAAAGCAGGGCAAGACCACACACCACAGGACCTAAAGTTCCAAACTAACAGACATCTGAGATTCTAAAAGATGTTCCTCAGCCCACGTCAACACTCCTTCAACCATGTACTGAATATCTAAACAGAAAGCACTATTCCAATTAATCTTCACAGAGCAGTGACCAACACAAGAAAGGTATTATACTCCAAAAAGTTATGTCATATCACAAATTATCAGAATTACAACAAGCAAGCTTTTTCATGAATTCAGTAAACCAGTATGAGAAAATAAACACATCACAACTGAGTCCAGGATCAACCAAACCCATGACCAATCCCAATTCACAGTGACCCTGTATGTCAGACGAGAACTGTCCCCTAGTACTTCCGAAGGGCAGCAGGTAGATTCACACTGCCAACCTTTGGGTTAGCAACTGAGTACTTTGCCACTGTGCCACCAGTGCTCCAGGATATTGCTGAACAAATATAGAAAGGATGGTCCTTATAGAAATATATAGATAGGATGGCCCTTATACAAGTAAACAGATGGAAAGGATGGTCCTTATGCAAGTGAACATACAGAACAGATGGTCATTATACAAGTAAACATGCAGAAAAGAGGGTCTTTATAAGAGTAAACATAGAAAGGATGGTCCTTATACAAGTAAACATATAGAAAGGATGATCCCCATAAGAATAAACATATAGAAAAGACGGTCCTTAAAATGAGTCAACATAGAAATGGTGGTCCTTATATGAGTAAACATACAGAAAGATGGTCCTTATACAAGTAAACATATAGAAAGGATGGTCCTTATATGAGTAAATATGACAGGATGGTCCTTATTACTAGTAAATAGTTCAAGCCAAACCACCGTTGACACCAATGACTATCAAAGGGAACTCACGTAGGCCTGTACAGTGGCCTAAAGAAAGGACTTAAAGACTTGAGATCCTTTCTGTCTCTAAAGTACATCCAGCTAGTTAAAGAAGTTACCCACAGCTTAGCACAGGTTGTGTGAGGGAAATGAAAAAATACCCAGCTGACAGGGCAGAGTTCAAAATTGAAATAAAATCCTTCCCTGAAAGTGTTCAATGACCATAAACAGTTTCTTACTTAGAGTCTTTCGGTTATCACGTCCCTTCAAAGTCCACCTGGCTAAAGGAAATCATTTTCCAGCACAGTCATGCCAAGACCAACTGAAAAGTGCCATTATCCGTGCACAGTTATGCAAGCTGGCACCTCCTAGCCTTGATTAAACATCCACTTCCTTTTCTTAAGAAGGACTTAGAGGGAGGCTTTCCACTGGCAAACAGGATTTCTTGAACAGAAGGTTGATCTAGGCACCCATCTACTACGGCGACAGGAGCCCAAAGGAAGGGCCACCTCCGTGACAAAGCCTACTTGTAACGTGCTGTGGCTGTCCACTCCTGGAAGACCACTGTGGAGAACTGATGACCCTGGGGTCAGTGCCATGACCCCATAACTGTAGTGGTCCTAACTAACCACAGCTGAATGGGGGCTTCCTGCCTTCCCAGTTCTCACACCAAGCCTCACTTCCCAGTGAGATTTCCATGTAGGATCCCCTCCACTCACCCGACTAGTGACCTGCCTCTGCCTAGCTTCAAACAATGACACAGGACTCAAAATGCCTATAGAACAACTAGTTTCCGGCAAAGAAGTGTTAGTCCCCCTTCAGCAGACACGACCTTTGTTGTTAATCTGCAAAAGGAGATACAGTTAGATCTGTCAGAGGACTGTCTTAGAAGAACTTTTTTTAGGTTCTTCCTCCCAAAGCTGTCAGAAAACTATAATGTCTTAAGAGAAATATAATAGGTAACTGTAGTGGTCTTAACTGTCAACTTTCCATTTGTGCTGCTCATCTAAGTGGCTTATGGCTTTTAGTGTTCTGTTTCATGTTCTGTGGTCAGAAAGTGGAAAAACAGCTAACCATAATTCTAAGTTTATTTCATTTGAAATTCTGCATCTCCAGACTGCTACACGAGTCTGATCCTACTTCAGCTTGGATACACAGAAAATCCTAGCAACAGTAACCTACTGTCTCCGGGATGAAAGAGGCCCTGGTGGTGCAGTGGTTAAGAGCTCAGTTGCTAACCAAAAGGTCTGCGGTTCGAATCTACCAGCCGCTCCTTGGAAATCCGATGGAGAGAGTCAAGTAGCAGTATCACACTGGGAGTAGGGAAGGGACTGAGAGGAAAAAGACGAGTCCCGGCCCACGTCCCATCACCCACTAACCATAAAACAAAACATCTCAACTATTCTGGTCTTCTGTCCTCTATAAAACACAGCTCTCCCAGCTGCAGCCCAGACCTCAGGGGTGATGTAGTAATGGGAAGAAAGGGTCCTGATAGCAGGTTGGTGCTTACGAAGGGCTTTCCAAAAATATGGAGTTATTTTCCTTTGCTTGAAAGATGAAAATTGAGAGTTCTTTCATGTTTAAAAATATGCATAGAAACACCTTACAATGAAGTCTTACAGTTGAATGTACTAAGTTACAGGTAAAAACTGGCACTTAGAATTCACAAGTACATCACTGACTCAAAGTGATTACTGGTTCTTAGCAAAGACTCAATGGTAAGGGCTTTAAAATGGACAAAGAGCAAACTGGCTACAGGGTACAGATGTTGCCAAAGATGAAATTACCTGCTGTCATCTCAAAAAAAAAAAAAAAATCTACAGCTCAAATACAACAAAATATTAAAAGTCACAAAACCCCAGTTGTAAAGAAAACCAAGAGGTGATCAAGCTGCAATCCAAAAACAAATAATCTCAAAGGTGACTGGTACTCCTCTTTTTTTTTTTTTTTTAAAGAATGAAGGAAAGTCATCAGGGCTAGTATGCCTAGGATTGAATGGTCAACAAGAGCCCCAGGAGATCCCAGCTACATTGCCATCGAAGTTGACTTCTGTCAGTTAAATGACATTCCTAGCAATCATTCCACAGGGATGTAGTTAAAACAAGAGACAAAGCAGCACAGCCAGCATCTGTTGACACCCTTCTCCATATCTGCCCCTGTTGACCCCAAGAGGCAGGCCTTACCCTCACAGCCCTGACGAGGAAACAAGTGTAGAGAGGCTGGGAGGTAACTTACCCAAGGCTGGGAGGCTCTCAGGGCCATGATGGCAGTGGGGACTGACTGTTAAATCTGCGTGTTTCATTCTTGTATCAAATGTTCTGGATACCTGTAACACGTTTTCCAATTTGATGGCAAAGTATGTCCCCAGGGCTTCATAATGTTTCCAGAGAGAGAACACTAGCCAGTCATTTCAAATACCTCTATTTATTATTCCAGATTTAATTCAAAAAAGAAAAAAAGTGGGAGAGAGTAAAGAAGAAAAAGCAAAAACTATCCTGCCCTGTATGGGGAAAAACTGAAAACACCAGACTCACTGCCACTCAGTCCCATCCGACACAGCGACCCCACAGGTCCGAGTAGAACTGCCCCACGGAGTTTCCTGGGAGCGTCTGGTGGACTCAAACTGCCCACCTCTTGGTTACTGGCTGTGGCTCTTAACCACCATACCATGGTGGGGAAGGGGTTAATCATTCTAATGCAAAACAATAGACACTGTGTGATTCGACTGTAATTTTCACTTGTTACAGAACTGAGAGACTGCAAATTCTAAATATTTGGCTTAACAAGACACAGCCAGCGTTTTCTATCATGATAGACATATGTGCAATATTGAAAACCGTCTGGAGTTTTTCATACGAAGAGAAACGCAGAGGCTTTTTCCCTGGCACCACCTGTTCTTCGCTGTCCAGGCCCCTTTTTCTGACATGGGAACTCAAATTAATTATTAAATCCATCTGCATACTCACCTCTAATATCCCTATCAAACATGGGACATTTTTAAGCATTAAATAGAAAATTTAACTATTTCTTTCACTAAATGAAATTCACAAACCGATTCCAATGAAGCCTCAAAAAGTTTTTTTAAAAAATGCAGTGCTACTCAGAAACAAGCCCCCTCCAAAGAAAAAGAAAAATCCTAGACAATAAGTTATCTGAATTCTTCTGTGCCACATAAACACATACTTCTCTAAACAGAAAACAGCCCAAGTCTTCTAAGCAAGAGAAACTGTCAGCTATGACTGTCTGCAAACGGAGAATGGGAAGAAGTATCACAACTGGAATTAATTCCAAATGGATCTTCACATACGGGTATGCCAAATGTTCCGTGGATGGTGCTTGAAGATAAAACAAGAGCAGGACACAGAGGGAAATGGGGACCCCAGCCCCTTCAGGGTCTCTGTCATTGATCGTGCCAGCACTGCCTTCAGAGGGACCTGAGGATGAGCTGCTCATTCTGCTCACCAAGCGTGCAGTGGTCAAGAGGGCACGGGACAGGAGAGGCCCAGAAAGAGAAAGACTAGAAAAGCTGTCCCGAGATGAAGGATTGCAAAAGAGCCGCTGGGTAGCTTTGACTAACTGAAGAAAGAATCTCACACCCCCTTGGCCCTCGGAGCTTAGGCAATCTGTTCTAGACAACCTGTGGAATAAACGAGCTCTAACATCCCCAGCACCCTGAGGTTCAGACTCTATCCTCAGGATGGTTGTAAATCCAGACCCATCAATCTGATTCTGAGTCACAGAGACCCTAGAGTTTCCTAGGCTGTAAATCTACATGGAAGCAGACGGCCCCATCTCTCGCAGGGCCAAGGGTGCTCTCCAACCCCGGACCTCTGCGTTGGCAGTCAATGGGTTTAACCACTGTGTCGCCAGGGCTCCGTCAAGAAGCTTGGAAGAGGTAACACTGGGACATAGAAGAAAGCAACCAAATACAGCTACTTAGAGAAAATGCCCAAGTCCCCCTCAACGGCACCTCACATCCTACTCCTGGCAGCCCCATAGGGCAGAGCAGAACTTGCCCCGTGGTGTCTCCAAGGAGCGCCTGGGGGATCTGAACTGCTCACTTCTTGGTTAGCAGATGCAGTGCTTACCCTCGGGGCCCCCAGCAGGTCCCCAGAGAATACTGTGTGTCTGTCACTTTCTAGTGAGAAGGAAAAGACTAACTGTGATTGCTGGTGAGAATTCTTTAGATATCAGGAACATCAATACAGCCTCCTACCTACCAAAACACAATCAAAGCTGTTAGATACTAGTGGTGGTTAGCAAACATTGTTAGTTGCTGGAAAGGCAGTTCGTTACTTGCCAGCTGCAGCTGAGTGGCCCCAACTTAGAGCACAAGAGACCACAGGCTGCCCATTGCGTGCCATCCCGCTCAGTTCCAGGTCAGACCCCTGGGGTCTGCGGGTTGTAGTTTTTCCTTCTGATTTTATTTTGCTGTCATTGTTGTTGAGTATATACACCAGTGTGTGTACTGCATGTGTGTGTGTGTTAAATAAACACCAACGTGACCGTTTCTACACCTATGACTCAGTGACACTGAGGACATTCTTGGGGTTCTGCAGCCATTCTCACCTCCCTTCCTGAGCCGCACGGCCCCTGTTGACTCGCTGCCCCCTGCAGTCCCTGTCCCATCTCCTCAGGCTGCTCACAGAAACCTGGTGAAGTACAGATACTTCCTAAAAGCATGATACTCACAGCAGACAGGTTTCGCTAGTTAAATTAAACTAATGCCTAGTTAGAAGAAGACTTTAGGAGGTGTTTCCAGTTTAAAGTGCAGAGATTACCTCAGGGCAATAGCTTTTCAGGAATCCTCCAGCCTGTGAGAAGTCCTGGTCTGCATTTTCCCCCAAAGGATTTTCATCGGCTGGTTTTTGGAAACAGATGGCTTTCCCTCAGGGTCCGTCGTAGTCCAGAGGCTCTCTTGACCCCTCAGAGTGTCACAGGCACATGCCTTGTACACGAAGCGCTTTGGTTGCTTAGGACAGAATTTCCTCCAGATTTGACAACCGGGAAGAACACCACCAGTGACCTCAGTGTGCAGTGCCATCTCCAGAGGCCGCCTCCTGACACGTGACAGTGCAGGAGGGTTCCCCAAGCACAGGGGCCCATGCTCCGCACCCACAGCCGCATGCTCTATCTCGAGCAGTGCTCGGTCCCTCGGATGTGCTTGTTTCAGTCGGCTAGCGCTGCTCTAACAGAAACAGCACAAAGCGGACGGCTCTAATGATAAAAGGTGATTCTTAAACAGTCTAGCAGACTGCAAGTCAGAATTCAAGGTGTCTGCTCCGGGGGAAGGCTTTCCCTCTGTTGGTCTGGAGAAAAGTCCTTGTATTGCATCAGTCTTTGGTCAGGGAACATCTCGGCTCAGGAACCTCAGGTCTGAAGGACACGCTCTTCTCCTGGTGCTGCTTGCTCGATGCTGTGACATTCCCAACTCTCTGCTTGCTTCCCTTTCCTTTTATCTCTTTAGGATGAAAGGATAAAGGGTGGTGCAAGCCACCCTCCATAGAAATTCCCTCTATATCGGAGAAGGGTGGTGATCTTATAAAGGGATTTACAGCCCCACCCTCATCCTCTAACACGCCGCACAGGAAAACCACACCACACAAGTAACTCCAACCCCCCAGGTGATGACACATATTTTGGGGGAGACCACCATTCAATGCATGACAGCGCTCAACACATAGTTGAAGGCTGATGAAAAACACATGCAAGACCTAACAGCAAGGATGTGTACGCATGCTTCTCATTTACCCCTTAACATGAAAACAAAACCTTATCTATATGGTATGTATAAATGACTGGACCTGACATAGGTGGTCTAGATTTAGGGTCTGATAAAAACAAGTGCATTCTTCTTGATACCTAGATTCTGAGGCCTTATCCCTTTAAAAGTCATTCCTCATTTCCTCTCCAGTCCCTTACTGTGACCACCAGCAATGAGGGGCTCCAGAATCCTCACTTCAGTTCAACAAGGAAACTTCACACTAACACTTACAAATACAGCTTAATACCACCCCACTCGTGCCAAACCAAACCAAGCCCAACCGCCACCATCAAGTCCATTCTGACTCAGTGACTTTACAGGAGAGAGCAGAACTGCCCCACAGAGTTTCCAAGGGGCGCTTGGTAGATTCAACCTGCCAACCTTTCGACTAGCAGCTATAGTACTTAACCACTATTCCACCAGGAAAAAAAAGACTTCCCTACAAAGCTACAAGACACCAGGCTATTTGATGGGACCTGGGTAGCACAGTGGTTAAGCACTCGGCTGCTAAGAGAAAGGTCAGCAGTTGAAACCCACTTGCTGTTGTATGAGAAAGAGATGTCATGATCTGCTTCTGTCAAGATTGCAGCCTTGGACACCCTATAGGGTTATTCTGCTCTGTCCTACAGGGTCTCTGGAATCAGAATCAACTGAAGAGCAACAGGTTAGTTAGGTTTTATTCTAGTTACTGATTACTCTAATAAACACACTGAACCATCTGGACACAGAGACCGGGAATTGCTGATAAGTTCACGACCCTACGTCACTTCTCAGGCTGCTCCTATCTGTACTGGCCTATAAAGACCCTTTACAGCGGTACAGTGGTTAAGTGCTTATCTGAGCTTAACTAAGAAGCAGGAGGTGTGGGCCCACCAGCTGCCTCTCAAGAGAAAAGCCTGGTAATGTGCTCCTGTCAACAGTACAGAGTAGGACACCAAAAGGTTGGCAGTTCAAATCCGCCAGGCCCTCCTTGGAAACTGTGGGGCAGTACTACTCTTAACTCCGGGGTCACTACGAGTTAGACCCAACTTGATCCCTTGGGGGGATTCATCTAGCCAGTTATGTCATGCTTTAAAAGGGTATGCAGTTTCTACTTGCTACAGTTCATTGTTACTGACCATAAAAAAAAAAATCTATGCGGCAAACACCAAAAGAAAATCAATTTGTCACTTGACACTGAACACTGCTGAACACTTCCCAGAACAGCTTATCTAAATTAAGGTGCAGAAATATTGACTTCTCCTTCAGGATTGCTATACATGCAAATAATGCCTGAGTTAAACACCACTAAGTTTCCAAGGGAAAAAAAAGTATAGGAGATAACAACCCAGCAATCAAATTAAGCAACACTGCCTTAAACACGACGTGCGTCACATATTTCTTTAACAGGGATGCAGTTACTCCTCTTCTACTCTTCGGGTCAGTGAGAATGTTCCCAGAAGATTCCTTTCTCAGTGCCAATTCAGACACACATTTCCAGACATCTTTTAGTTAGCTGGAAATCAGGGTAATTACAACTGATTGGTCCTCATAGTGAAATCTTTTCTTTCACATGGCACTGGAAACCAATTTATAAAGTACCAATGTTTCTATTAAAACGAATGGCCACAAGGTAACCAGTGGCTTTAAAACTCCTCCCAAGGCACCTTCCAAGAAGACAGCAGCACTGCCTTGGTGGGCCTCCTCGGCGGCCTCGCTCTGCCTTCTGTCGAGAGGACTGTGCATGGCTCGCCAGGCTGCTCTTCCGTGTGGCACAGCCTCTCCAGAAAGACAAAGCTGTCTTTCCCCAGTACGGCCACATTACCCAACCTGGAAGGCACCTGCCTGCACCCTCCTTGCCCGTTGTAGCTAGCCTAGAAATGTGTGGCCTGCATCTCAGCTTCTTTCACTGCTCGAAAGGTGTCAGTTCAACGCAAAAGAAAACAAGTCTCTACAAGAGAAACTTTTAGTGACATTAGCACAAAACAGAATAACATTCTGGTTAACATAAATGGTTTGCTTCCTTTTTATATTACTAACGCATATACACAATCATTTCATGAATTCAGATATGCGCCTGTTACCCAAACTAAACCACTGCTGTCGATTCTGACTCACAGCAACCCCGCAGGACAGAGCAGAACGGTCCCGTGCAGTGTCCAGAGAGCACCTGGTTGACTGGAACCACCAGCTTTGTGGTTAGCAGCCGTAGCACTTAACCACTGAGCCAGCTGGGTTTTGTTGGTAATCTTAAATTCAGTTCGTTTTTAAACAAATACACTTCTACTTTAGTTCTTCAGCTTGGAGTTTGAACTAAAAGCTACAGGCAACCTACTGGCTTCCTGAACAAATACAGTTGTTCTGTAATCAAAGAGAATCAGAATGCAAATGTGTACTTCTGAGGTTTTTAAAAGCTATTTCCTTAAGAGACTCATACCCTGGTTCCACCTCACAGCATCAGTGTGTGGAGGAAACCCTTTCCTCTTTGAGTTCCTCACAGTGAAAAATCAGGGCAACCACAGTACGCCAGTCAGTTAGTGGTGAACGATAACGTGAACGTTTTGTATCTGTGTACGTAGGAGGCTCCCCGGGTGGTACACACTGTATCACCCACCAGCTGAAAGGCTGCCAGCTGGCACCCACCCAGAGGTGCCCAGGAAGGGAGACCTGGCCATCTGCTCCCCACTGGGCACAGCCTGGGAAACCCGATTGAGCAATTCTATCTACTCTGCACACACGGGGTCACCAGGAGGCAGAGTCAACCGCAGGACAACTACCACAAGTGATGCCTGCATAGTAAAGAGCAGCACACAGTGTCAACCCCAAAGTGGAAAAGCCTTGGCTCACTTTGGATCAAGTGACCACGCCGAAGTCCTGTTATTAATATCATCATGAAAAACTACACATGCAAAAAAGTCATAGTCTTGATTTAAAAAACAAAAAGGAGGTTCTTTTCAGATACCTTGGTGGCATAGTGGTTAAGTGCTACATCTGCTGGCCCAAAGCTCAGCAGTTCAAATCTTCCAGGTGCTCCTTGGAACTCCCTGGGGCAGTTCTACTTTGTCCTGTAGGGTCGCTATGAGTTGGAATCGACACAGTGGCAGGGGGTTTGGTCGGCTTTCTTTAATAAAACAAAGAACTATCACAATGGCCCTCTTTCCTAAAACCTGCTTAGAGACCAATTTTTCCAGAGACAAAGTGCTATCAACCCAGTTCCCAGCCAAGTGAGGACGGCTCTGAACAGAGCCAGCTCTGACGAGCCACGTCCCAGACCGGCTGGCACTGTACTACTCCTTCTGGTCCCCTTCTGCCTCAGGGCTGGAATCACACATTCTCTACCACTCCCGCAAACTGTAAGCTGCAGCCACCACTGCCCAGCGTCTGCCAGCTACATGCTAGCAGCTGCTTCCTCCAGAGACAGTCCTGGCCCATTTCTAAGGCCCCTAATACACCAATACACCGACCCCCCGACCCCCCGACCCACACACCGGCCACCACCCATCTCGCTCCTACAGCTCAGCTACGGGCTCTGAGGACGGAAATGGACTACATGGGGCAAATGCGCGGCAAATGTCATCTTTAAAGTGCTGAGAAGCAGAGATGTCACCCTAAGGACTAAGGGGCACTGACTGATTACTTTCCATCACCTCACGTGCATGCGAAAGCTCGCCGATCAAGCCGATCAATCAGGAAGATCAGAGACGAACTGAATGCCTCTGAGTCATGGCGCTGGCAAAGAACACTGAATACACGACACACGGCCAGAAGAACGGACCAATCTGTCTTGAGAAAGTACAGCCAGAATGCCCCTTAGAAGCAGGACGGTGAGACTTCGTGGATCAGGAGGGAGCAATCCCTGGAGAAGGACAAAGCGGAAGGTCGGTGTCAAAGAGGAAGACCTCCAGTGGGACGGAGGGACCCAGTGGCCTCCGTAACGGACTCACACACAGCAGTGACGGCCACGGCGGCACAGGACCAGGCAGGGCTCTGTTTGGTCGTGCCCAGGGTTCCTCACGACCCAGAACTGACTCAGCACCCCCCGACAGGAAGGAAGGAGATGCAAGAGGCTCAGGATCCAGTGGAAGACACACTCCAATCAGAGAGGGCTCTAAAGGTCCTCGTGTGTTTTTACAAAGTTCCTGAGGGGGGCAAACAACTGGCTGCTAATGGAAAGGCTGTGGGTTCGAGTCCACCCAGAGGTATTTCAGAAGAAAGGCCTGGTTCCAAAGATTCAGCCGCTGAGAGCCATGCGCAGCACAACTCTCTCTGCTACACACAAAGGGGCCATGAGTAGAACCTGGCCTGACAGCCACTGGTATCTCAAGAGGACAGAGGTGGCTCCATGGCAGAACTCTTGCCTTCCTTCAAGAGACTCCTGTCACCATCTCAGTATGAAAGGACCACAATGATGACAAAGAGAAAAATCTGACGAAACAGTGATACTATAACCGAGTCACTAAAATACGTGAATTGTGGGTCCCCTTTCCAGAACCACAAACAGCAAACCCGAAACACTTCCAATTCCTGGGATTCCAAACTTCCTGCTCTGGTTTTAAAGAATATGGTTTCTACAGGAATACACTGTGCATGATTTTCTCAACATCCTACAGATGGCTTCTCATCTGTCCTACAGTTTCTACTCTAGGACACAGAGGTTCTAGTAACAGATACAAGAAGAATCTAATTCAGAATTCTAGAAGGAATTCTCTGAAAAGCCTTCTTCTCAGAGAGACCCACATAAGTGGGTGTCTACATCGACTTGTGACCGGAAGAACCAGATGGTGCCCAGCCACCACCTGTGATAGCCATAATGGAGCTCACAAAGTTTACTCTCACTGGCAACACAAGAATAAATAGGGATGCACCCTGAGATCTCCACTAAAAGGCTGCAATTGATGGTCCAGGGGTTTTGGGGTTCCGATGGGAGCATGGCCCCTGGCCCTGATACTGCCCCTGTCCATAAATCATAATGAAGGTCAACTCTTCAGACAACAATGTGTTGGACTTGGCAACACAGAGTGACCATATTTTGTGGGCACTTTATGGTTCTAAGCATCTATAAGATGTCATCCTGCTGACCTCAGACTGGAGGAAGGAGAGTGGGTGGACAGGAGGAGATAGACTGTTGGGAGGATAGGACATGTATGGAGCAGAGAGGAAGAGTGTGCTGTCACTGTGCAGGGAGAGCAGTGGAAGCTGCATATAGGTGAGCATGCAAATTTATATGGGAATGTCATTTTCATTCAATCAAAAAAAAGTTATTTAAAAAGAGCCTTCTATGGCAGTGTTAGGGACTGAACTGTACCCCCTCCAAAAGGACATGCTGGGGTCCTAACTAGTGGTCCCTATGAACACGACCTTGGCTGGAAACAGGGTCTCTGATGACATTATCTATTAACATGAGGTCATCCCAAAGGACAGAAGGTCCTAGCCCCGTGTGGCTGCTGTCTTTATGAAAGAGAAGATAGAGACAGATAGAAGAAAGACACAGTGTAATCCTGCAACTACAAACTAAAGAATCCCTGTGGACATCAGAAGCCAGGAGGGAGGCAAGGAACACATTCTCCCTCAAAGCCACCAAAGGGAGCAACAACGCAAACTCCCTGATCTCGGACTTCAGCCTCCAGAAACACGGGGCCATCAGTTTCTCTTCTGGGCTCTTTCATCACAGCAGCTGCTGGAGACTAATACAGACAGTCACATACAGTCCTTAAGCTTTGATTTAGAAGGGTTACCATGTTTATTTCTGAGATCGAGAGATTTGTGCACATGAAATTACAGCACCTCCACAAATCAAAATCACTATAAACATGTCTCCATGCTAAAAGACAAAATGGTAAGAAATAACTGGAACATGAAAGGCACAAGTATCCCTTCATAAAAACAACTTACAAATACAAAAAAGCACTAAATCCCAGGAAGTGAAATCAGTATTGCATTCAACTAAAAGGAAATCTAAACAGAAAGTAACAGCTATTTTGGTGTTCAGTGTTTGCAATTAAAATAAATGAACATCTAAGCACTGTTCACCTCTATACAAAAATGGCAAGAAGGCTTTTCTACTTTTATGGACAATCGCCCATGTTAGCAAGAAGGAATGCAGTCACAGAAGTACCTGCTCAGAAGGCTGGTGGAAACACTTCAGTAAATAGTGTTTTGGAAAGTGAACAGTCAGCACAGACTGAGAGACCTTTGAACCACTGCTATAGTTCACAGGCTCCATACAAAGGAAATACCGCCTGCAGATAAAGTTTTATAAAGCACATTCCTTGTGAGAATGACTGAATAACGAACCAAACACCAAACCCTTTGCCACTGGGACAATTCCAGCTCAAAAAAAAAAAAACAAAAACCAAACCCACTGCTGTTGAGTCAATTCCGACTTACAGAAACCAACTCACGATGACCCTATAGTTGGAAGTAAACTTCAAGTCCAGCTATAAGGAAATAGTCACGTATCTTGATATATCCATATAATGCAACAACCACTAAAATAAGACTTTTGAATAACTAATGACTGACATACGTTTTATTTAAGCAGGTGTCACAGATTGAATTGTGTCCCCCCAAAAATGTGTGTAGCCATGTGGCTGGGCCATGATTCCCAGCATCTTGTGACTGTCCTCCATTCTGTGACTTTCCTGTGCAGTATGTTGTT
Source organism: Heterohyrax brucei (assembly GCA_028571685.1). NCBI lineage: Eukaryota > Metazoa > Chordata > Mammalia > Hyracoidea > Procaviidae > Heterohyrax > Heterohyrax brucei. Next base: position 139,563,218 of record CM053148.1, on the reverse strand, counting down.
AGGGTAGGACTGTAAATCCCTTCATAGGATCACCTCCCTGCTCCACTGTAAAGGGACTTTCCCTGGAGTATGGTGTGCCCTACCCTTAATCTTTTCATCCTACAAGAGATAAAAGGAAAGGTAAGCAAGGAGAGAACTGGGAACCTCACACCATCAAGAAAGCAGCACCAGGAGAAGAATGCGTCCTTCAGACCTGAGGTTCCTGCGCCAAGATGCTCCCTGGACAAAGACTGATACAATACTGGACTTTCCTCCAGAGCCAACAAGGGAGAAAGCCTTTCCCTGGAGCGGACACCCTGAATTTGGACTTGTAGCCTACCAGACTATGTAAGAATAAACCTTCCTTTGTTAAAGCTATCCACTCTATGGTATTTCAGTTAGAGCAGCCCTAGGTGACTGAAACAGCAGGAAATAAAATCAGAATGCAATAGTGCATAAGCTGTATAACTGTAAAATCAAATCTAGTTACACTATATATAAAAAATATTAACTGTGACCACTTTTGAATGGTGCGACTAAATCTTAACTTTCTGAATTCCCCAATTTTTACAGAGCAGGCATGCATGACTTCTGAAACTCTAACAAAACAGAAAAACAGACTAGAACAGAGTTCTTAAGTGACATGCTCTTCATATGTTTAAATCTATAACTGTAGTTTAGTCTCCAAGAAATACTGCAAGAGATACACCTGGAATTTCATAACCCCAAGAAATACTCCAAAAGTAGGGCAGAAGATCTGACACCTAATTACAAGGTGCAGGCCATTGACAGGCATGGTTTTCTGCAAGTAGGGAAAGCTGCTGGAGCAAGTAACATGAATAATTATATACTTTAAACTAAATTCCACTCTTAGAGGGGTTTTTTGGTCCCTGTCCCCTTTTTTGGATAAACAAGTAGTGGTGAGACCTAGCAATTCTTCACTTCGTTTAACTTTCCTTAAGTTAGAAAGCACTTAGGAAAACTTTGAAAATCCGCGAAAGCCTTTTATACACTGTAAAGCCCTTTGTAAACAGGAACGTCCCATCATCGGCCGCCCTAACGGCCTCCTAGAAGCAGCACACGGATGCAGGGCGGCACCCGCGGTGATGGAACGCTTTTACTGTGATCTGAGAGCACCTCCTTAAAGAGGTCACAGGTTCCCCGGCAGCAGGGAACCTCATTTCTGTTTCTCCTCCTTATTCTCACGCCGCTCCCCTCCCTACACTACGCCAGCCTCCAGCCCCTTGCTCAGTTAATCGGGGCGAGGGGTTGGGGGGCTGAACCCCAGTCACCTGGCAATTCACAAACGCTTTTGTCTCCGGGTTTTGCTGAGGACTCTGGTTTTATTTAAACATACAAAACACACTGGATTTCCTTCCTCAGAACAGTGATACTTATATAGGATTTAGTAGTTTGTAAAACTTCACCCACGCCAGATGATTAACCTCTCCATTCTTATTTTCCAGTAAAACGTCCCAAAGCAAAATCAGCAGATGCTAAAGCCGAGTATCTCAGAGGGCGGCGAGGTGAACCTGCGCCCAGGTGAGCCACCGGCAAGCCCGCTCATCAGGGCGCCCTGCCCCTCAGGTGACCCCGCTCAGGCTGGTTAGGCGCAGGCGAACCGCAGGAAGTCACCAGGCGCCCGAGAGGACACCCCGGGGCCGCGGACCCGGCTCCCCCCCGATCTGCAGCCCCGGTCACGGTTGCAGAGTGGGGTCGCGAGCGCACCGCCCGCGGAGGGGCTGGGGCGCGGGGTCGAGCGGGGTCGAGCGGGGTCGAGCGGGCCCGGGGCGGCTTCCGGCCGGGGTGCTCTCGGCGCTCGCCTAACTGGGTCGGCGCTAGCCTCCTGCGGTCACTTTCAAGGTGACAGCTCCCAGACCCGGGCGCGACCCTTCCGCCCGAGCTGCGCTGGCCCCACGTGACAGCGCTCTGCTCCCCCAAGTTTGGTCCCTCGTCCCTGGTATCCTCCCCCCGCGAGCCAGCCCGGCGCCCTCCATGGTCGGGCCGAGCAGACCTCTCCCCACCTCGCCCCAGACCCCACAAGGACGCCGGGCAGCCCAGGTTGGACACTTTCTCAGCTGCTCCGGGCGCACTCCGAGCCTCCGGGATCGCGTCGGTCGGTCGGCCGGCCGGGGCCCCTGGGGACCCCGCGCGGGGCGCTGCTGGCCCTCCCGGCGCCTGCCGCAGCGACTACACCCCGGCGCGCGGCTCGCCACCCCTACCCGGCGGCGGCTGCCCGGCGGGGACCGGGAGTCGGGGGCGCCCGCGCCTCCCAGCCTCTTGGGCCTCGGGGGTGGAGCGAGGGCGGGAGTCGGGTAACTCGTCCAGAAGCCGCCCTGCGGCCTCCGCCCGCCCCGCGCCCAGCTCTCCGCGGGTTTGCCGCGCGCCTCGGCGGGAGACAAAGGCCACGCTGCGTCTGCAGGCGTGCACCAGAAACGGGGAGACACACTGGGGGGCACCCTAGGGCTCGGGCACGGCGTCCCCGAGGGGCCCCGCCAGCTGCCCCGCGAACTCCGCGCGCTCCGCCCCGCTGCCCGGTCCGCAGCCAGGCCTCAGAGCGAGCGCGCCTCAGGCCCGGGGCCTCCGCCAGGACGTCGCTACACCTGTTGCCACGTGCGTCGCGGCGTCCGGGCCCTACCTGTGCCCCGCGCACCCCCTCACCACACCGGTCCCGGCGGGCGAGCCAGCTGTGCCGCACCGGCGCGAGGTTCCCGGGCCGGGCCTGGCTGCAGACAGGCTTGCCTCCTCCTTCACGCCGGCCACCTGGGTTTCCGCCCGCACTCTGGAGTCCTTGCAGAGGAAGGCTGGGCGGAGGAGGAAGAGGTTGCCGAAGGGTCCAGGCGGAGGCTTGTGAGGAAGCTGCAGTGACTGCTTCTCCGAGGCCTCCAGGTTTGGATTTAAGGTTAGAGAAAGAAGCGCTCCAGTATTTACAAGAATTCGAATAAGAAATGGCCCGGAGAATAGGATACCCGGGAGGGAAGACAGCCCCCCTGACTTTACAGAACGCGGACTTGGTACTCGCGTTTGGCTCTCCTGAGCCAAGTTCGGGCTTACCTGTCTCTTCCGCTAGAAAATGTTTTCTGCTCTAAGGCAGGTCTGGAGCATGCAGCCTTTCCAAAGAGGAAGCCGACCTGGAAAGCTGCTAACACCCCTGCACCACTCCGTGTCGGAGAACCTGGGTCTGACTTCTTTTTAAATCATTTTAATTGCTTGATTTGGATCACCTGCAGACTTTGGAGAGAGGTAAGCTTTCCTTGAGCCTAAATCTGGCGGAGGTGCACTTCACCAAGTGTTGTACCCCGTGAGTGTCAGATGAATTCACTTACTGCCACTCGGGGCCCTGGTGGCGCAGTGGTTGAAGCGCTTGACTCCCAACTGAAAGGCGGGAGAAATGTGCAGGAGAGAGATGGAGCAGTCTGCTGCAGTAAAGGTCCCCAGCCTTGGGGACGCTGTGGGACAGTTGTACTCTGTGCTGCAGAGTGACAGAGAGTCACTCTCCCTCAGTGGACTTTTCCAGTGGATGTCCGTTCATTTGTTTTTATCTCTGTTTCCGTTTGTAAAACCTTTTCAGGCACGCAGTGTTCTGTTACTCCCTCACAAGAGCTCCAGTATATAGATAAGATGATTTGGTTTTACAAGGGAGGACACTGAAGCTCAGAAAGATGAAATGACCTTCCCGAAGTCACACAGCTAGTAACGCACGAGCACACACTCAGAACACCTGGTGTCTGTCCCCGTTACATGATGTCAGCACTCAGGGGCTTTTGATGTCCCTCTTATAAAGCTGGATGTGCCACTCACATTAACTATGACTGCAGGACAAGTTATGTGATATTTTGAAAGAGATACAGCCTTAGACACCACTGAAATATGTCCCCTCACGCAAGAGACAAGAGCCAAAACACGTGCGGTATTGTTTCCCCAAGCCAGGAGGCAGTTATGCTAATTAGTAACGTGCCCTGGCCTGAGCCGACTAGTCTTGTGTTAGGTGCATTATTTGATCCTTATAGCCCTCCTCTGACCCCGATGATTTGGTCTTCCACAGACCTATTGTGTGGCTTAGTTATGGCTATAAATACAGAACCTGTTTTGCTGCATTTTTCTACGGGGTGAATTACATACACACACCCTCTACTGAGTAACTAGAGCTACTTTTGTGGCCACTAGGGAATCTAAAACTTGTCTTTCAATTGCATCCCTATAAAAACAGAAGGTATATTCCAGGAACACCACCAAGGACTCTGTCAAGGCAAGCAGGCTGGAAACGGGGCTGCCGGCGTGGCTGTCTGTCAGTTCTGAACATGTTGCCATGTTGCCAATTACTGAGCTGGTACAGGCTACAGGGACAGTATTAAGGGTCAGTTAATAACTCCACATAAACTCTGATCCATTGTTGTAAAAAAAAAAAAAAGAAAAAAGTTGCACGATTTTTTTCCTCTCTCCATTGGGAAAATACACGTTAAAACTACACTGAGAAACCATATGCTCACTTATCAGATCAATCAAGTTCAGAAGTTTGAAAAGCTGGCAAAGATACGAGGCAATAGGTGGTCCGTCTACATATGTCAATGTAAGTGACAATGACCTCCAAGATGAAAAGTGCAGATGCTCTCTGAGGTCCACGGGTGAGGCTGTCCCACAGCACACACAAGACGCAGCATGTCCATGCTAGCTTGGGTGTTTCACTATTATCATTGTTTGCAGTAACAAAAGATTTTTTTTAAGTATTAACAACAACAACAAAAAAAACCCACCACCACCGAGTTGATGTCAAGTCATAGCAACCCTACAGGACAGAACTGAACTGCCCATAGAGTTTTCAAGGAGCACTGGAAGATTTGAACTGTTGACCTTTTGGTTAGCAGACGCAGCACTTAACCACTCTGCCACCAGGGTTTATAAGCATTCATTAATGATGGACTGGCCAATTGTGATACTTTCATAAACTGGAATCTTACAAAGCTTTTCAAGAAACAGTGAGAAAGCTCTTTGTACTTTTATAATCTCCAGGAATACGAGGTGTCAAAGAGAGAAAGTAAAATGTGAACCAGCTATCCAATCATATGTGCGTACTACCATTTCTATTCAAAAGGGGGAAATTATGTGGAGGTCCACCATCAGCCTTGTAGACAAAGTCACAAACCCCTGTAAATGACGAGCTGAAGCATCTCACCTGTGACATGTTTTCTAGCCTACTGCCCTTGATGTTATTTGGCTTCCTAATTAAATTTTCTTCAAAAAGATACCCCCTACTCTCCTGGCACAAGGATCAGGGAGATGCCTTCTGAGAGGGGCCCTTTACTACCCCGTTGGTTTATGAAATAATATCGGGAAAACCTGTACTGAAATTTCTGGGGAAAAGAGCTCAGAGGAATGATTTCTAACACAGCCAGCTTGAGAGCAGCGAGGCCGGCCCAACCCCTGCTGACTTCTCCCAGCTGCTCACCCCTCCCTTCACATGAGATAAGCAAGCTTGCAAGAAGGCCCTGAAGGGCTTTCCAGAGACAATTCCCCTCTCTTTCTCAGCTCTTAGATAGCAAACATCTTACTTCCGGAAAATAACTAGATTCCCAAGTTTATTACATTTGGTATCAGCAAACAGACAAATACTAAAGAAATGCCTTTCTTAGAGTAGTTTAAGAGAAACTTAGAATAAGGGACGGTGGACACCCATTGTCCTTACAGAAAGAGATAAGAAAGAGCAGAGAAGGAACAAATAGAGACTGGATAACATTTAAGATGGGTTTGTCTTCTCTTCCTGCTTAGGTAAAGCTAATAGAAATCTAAGATTAGCTTTGCTCCAGCTGTTAATTATAAATCACAAATATGCCTGTCTCAGACCATTCTTTAGAGGGTCCTAATGGTTAACATAAAAAGGAATAACAAAGTGTTTGCTTTTTACTAACTAACAGAGAAGACCCTAATAGTCAACAAGAAAAGAAGACCATTGTCTCTAACCATTGTTTAAAAGATCTTTAAAAGTTTTCCTATTCAGAAAACTCTAGTGCTTGACATATAGAAACCACGAGGGGTTGGTTGTTGTTAGCCAATAATGATGGGTCAGTTTCTTGTTAAACAATAGTCTATATGATAAAGAAAATAGGATAAACACTACGTCACCCCTGTTATAAAAACAATAAAGACTGACAGCCCTTCTCTCTTGCTCTCTGGGTCGGGCTGTCTTAAACCAGAAAAGTCTTTCCTGTCTCTCTTTATTCATTTCCCGCCGATGCCTCTCCCTCCCTCCGTGCGGGACCCCGAAAAGTGTTGGGACTGGCTCCCGGCAAAATTACATGCATTTGTGTACACGTATATGTTTGTATAAGCATAAAATACCTCTGAATAAAATATACCAGAAACTCATGTCATCGGTTGTGTCTTAGGACGATAACCAGGCAGCTGAAGAGCAAGGTTTGAAGAATGGCTTTTTTCAAGATAATTCTTAAAAAAATCTTTTTTCACTATTTAAAGTTTTGCCATCAGGAATAACTAAGTTTCTCTCCTTAATGATTTCACTCATAAATAAAATAAATGACCAGATTACTGAGGCATTAATTGGGTTTAAAAAGAAAAGACAAAATTATCACTAGACACTCACAATCCTGTTTTTTCTCTAGCTTATACAAAAGGAAGACTCTAGTTCATAAAACTCAAACAACATGCTGCTGTCAGGGTGAACAGGATGAGTTAGCAAATTCCTTAGAATTTTATCAGCATGGACATCTCCCTAGGGGAGACTTTCTGGCTAACTTTCCCAAAGTCATATTCAATTGGAAATGAAAAAGGGATGCCAGCCTTCATTCCCAAAGGGAAGTGAACCCAGTGTGTGGCGAGCCGCCCCCCCCCCAGCGGCCGCACCCAAAGATGACGCCTTGGCTTGTAGCCACACCCAGACCCAGAGACCTTAGAGCAGTAAACGTCTTGCCTGCGCATGCCTGGGACACGCCCTAGCCCGTACGTGGGCCAGTAGTGATTGGCTGATTCATTCCGCATATAAGTGGAACTACTGAAAATAAACTCTCTCTCTGCTTGAAGACCAGAGGACGTGGTGTCGGTCTGTTGCTGTCACTCTGCCGCGGGTCGGTAGCCGGGGGATAGCGACACCAGTGTCCTGATCAGAGAGGAAGGAGCTCCGTGGGAATTCCAGAGCATCAGCTTCTCTCATCCTCTAGGAGGTCCTGTTTCCTACTGACGTCTACCTCTACTACCACTTCGTTCCAAAGAGGATTTGAACAAATCTAAAGGGCAAGCATGATGCCGTTTTAAAAAGGAAACATTTAGAAGCACAGAAAGACCCGAGGAAAAGCCTGCAGGTAAGAGCCAACATCCACAAAGTCTTCGCCACAGAGCTACCTGTTAGCCAGGTGCCCCAGACAGTTACGTAACCGCCACCGTTGAAAGGGGCTGATGATTTCTCAAGAGAAAAGGTTTTCCTGATGCTAAATTCAGAAAAGGAATTGTTTTTTCACTCACACTTCAGATCAAGACTACTGACTGGAAAATAATATTGTACTGAAAATATTGCATGAACCTTTGTAGAGTTATTGTTCGTAATGGTTTTGAACCAAAACCCAAAGTATTAGAATCACCCTCAATTCAGTGGAGGTATTCACTCCGTCATTGGTCAAGCTAACAGTTCAAGTCTTGTAAAGGTGTGGTGTCAAGGATGGCCCGTCAATAGGTGGGTGTGGACAACAGCGCCTGCAGAGGGGCTTCTGAAGGTTGTCTATGCGCTTGGTAAACATTCTGATTTCTCCACAAATTCCTTGCCTTGGAGATATACGTGTTTACTTCAAACAGTGTTCCAGAAATGTTCAGTTAACACAACAATTTGATAAGGGCCAGAGAATCACTCGAAGTTGCAGTCTCACCAAGACACAGAATACTAGACTTGTGTGATGCTTTTATTACAGAGAGCCTCATGACTTCTAATTGTTATGTATCCCAAGATGGTAAGGCATGCACGGTCATACAAGGACTGCCAATTAAGTCTGCAAATTCATCCTACAAAAATGCCACATACCTTGGTGCTGAATATCACTACAGTCACCTTCAAAGCACTCCCCTTGGGAAGCTATGCACCAACGCCAGCACCCAGTCTACCCTTGAAAGCAATTTTGGAACTTTTTTTCTGGAATGGCCATCAGATCTGTCATCATATTACACTGGATGTCTTGAATGTCATCCAAATGTCTTCCTTTCAATATTTCCTTTATCTTGGGTAAAGAAAAAAGTCACTGGGGGCCAGATCAGGTGAGTAGGGAGGGTATTCCAATAGAGTTCTGTGTTTACTGTCTAAAAACTCCCTCATAGACAGCTAGACAATTAAGTTCACGAACTTGCCACCGTGTCACTGTGTGCAATGGCCATTCCAGAAGGTTCCAAAGTGGCTTTGAAGGGTGGACTAAGCACTGGCATCGGTGCATAGCTTCCCAAGGGGAGTCCTTGGAAGGTGACCATAGTGATACTCAGCAATGAGGTAGGTAGCGCTTAGAACAGTGAAGTTTGCAGACCTGGTTGTTGGACCTCATATTGCACACAGCTGCATGACTTTTAATTGTTATATATGCCAAGATGATAAAGCATGTTCAGTCATGTACACAAACTAACCAGCTGAGACAATGATCACACAGTAAAAGACTGGAGAGCGTGAAGGCCGTGAGCGGTCTCGATTTACACGCACGTAACTCACAGGAATCCTACCCATTCGCTCTTCTACTTAATGGGTGTGGAGACGCAGACTCTCCTCTTGATGTGTCTCAGAACGGTGACCATGACAGTAGCAGTGTTCTTAGGTATGGGTCTGTAACTGTGGGAATAAGACATCTCAAGAAATGAGTTTCTCAGGAAGTTTAGAGAGGTGACGATTTTAAGGGAGCAGCATCTCCTGGAGAAGGACCTTAGACTGAGACGCTCTTCACCCCCTACACCAGGGAAGGCTTCTCTTCAGCAGTCTGGCAGCTCTGTTCATTTATAGACTCGAGCAGGAAATGTGCTTACAGCAGGAGACCGAAATTCTTTTAGCTCACACACAAACAAGCTGTCCTGCAATTCTGCTGTGGACCTACTCATATTAGGAAGAAATCAAGAAAAATGTCATACCATCAGTTGGTTATGCAACCACTTTTGAAGTGTTTACTTTGTAACCTCAAAGTGTCATGGCTAAAGGAACAACTGGTCTGCGTCATCCACTCAGGAGAGAAAATCGTAACAATGTCACATGCCCACGTGGTAAGGCTTCACTCCAGTCAGATGAAGCCTTCCCTTTAAAAAAGGATACATTTTCAAAGTACTTGTTGCTCCATGACAAGGGTTAATTACAAGTCTGTGGTTTTAAGGTCTCCCACTTTTGAGACCCTGACACTCTATTTAGAATTTTTTAATTTGTTTTAAACTTAATCCTGTGGCTTTGTTCCCTTGACCAAATGTAAGCCATTGGAGGGAGACCTGGAAGCAGCCTTCCAGCTTGCCCCCACATCCTTGGTCTCTGCTGACTAATTCCTGATAAACTGAAAGAGTGCAAAGAGCCAGAGGGCCTACTGAGTCCAGTCTTACTCCTTGGGCCAGTCCACAGCTGGTCACCTGGTAGGATTTCCTTCTATCCCGTTCACATCTTGTGGTCTTGACTCCCAGTTCCTAGTGCACACTGACTGAGAATCCCATCTCCTTCTCTCAGGTGGCATGCCCTGGGTGGGCCACAGGGCTCCAAGTTTTAAAAGTTTCCCAATCATAATGATACAGGAAAAGACATAAACTAAACAAACAGGTCGGCTTCGTGTGGTTATACAGCATTCCACAACACGTGAGCACCCTTAGAAGCGTGGGCCACCATTGATCTGTGAGTTCGTCATCCTGTGGTGGCTTGCCCCTTGCTGTGATACAGGAAGCTATGCAACTGGGTATTTCAAATGCCAGCGGGGTCACCATGGTGGATGGTTTCAGTGAAGTTTGTAGACTAAACCAGTCTGGGAAGAGGGGCCTGGCCATCTACTGCTGAAAAACATTGGCCAAGTGAAAATGTTATAGGTAACAGTAGAACATTGTCTGATACAGGGCTGGAAGAAGAGCCCCTGAGGCTGGAAGATACCCTGAATACACTGGGGAAGAGCTGCCTCCTGGAAGTACAGTCACCCTTAATGACACTAGATGGAGTCAAGCTTTGGGGGCCTTCATTTGTGGACATGGCGTGACTCAAAATGAGAACAAATGCCTGTAAACATCCGTTGAAACTGGAATATGCAATGTACAAATGATGAAAATTGAAAGTTGTCAAATGAAATTGAATACATGAAGATCAGTATCCTTGGTATGAGTAAGTTAAGATGGATGAGTGACAGCACTTGGCTTGGCATTGTTCATTTTGAAAAGGATAATCATATGGCCTACTAAGTCAGAAATGACACTTGAGAGAGGAGTGGGTCACATTCATTGTCAAAAGAATAATAGGTCAAGATCTTTCCTGAAATACAATGCTATCAGTGGGAGAATAATATGCATATACCTACAGGAAGATCAGTTAATATGACTCTTATTGAAATTCACCCACAAACCACAGATAGCAAAGATGAAAAAATGGGAAGATTTTTACCAGTCTGAAGTTGATCTAACACACAATCCAGATGCACCAATAACTACCAGCAAATGATGCAAATAAAGGATTAGGGGTTAGAAAATATGACTTTGGTGATATAAATAACACTGAAGATGGCATGATAGAATTTTGCAAGATCAAAGACTTAATCACTGGAAATACTTTTTTTCAACAATATGAACAGTGAGCATACATGTGGACCTTGACAAGGAGTCAAATCAATGACATCTATGGAAAGAGACAACGAAAACACTCTATATCACAGTCAGAAAAAAGGCTAGAGCCAGAGCAGAATAGAGCATCATCTGCTCACATGTAAGCTCAACTTGAAGCTGGGAAAATTAGAACAAGACCATGAGAGCCAAAGTAAATCCTTCAGTGTATCCCGCCTGAGTTTAAAGACCATCTCAAGACTAGATTTGATGTCTTGAACTCTACTGACCAAATTCCAGTTGAGTTGTAGGATGACATTAGGGCTATCATATGTGAAGAAAAGCAAAAGATCATTAAAAAGACAGAAAAAGAAAAGAAGACCAAAATGGATGTCAGGAGAGACACCAAAGGAAGGAGTGACTCAGTAGAAGGGACGTCTGGAGAAGAAGTATTAAAATGAAATGCTCAAAGACCTGGAGATAGAAAACCAAAAGGAAAGGGAGTGCTTGACATTCCTCAAGATAAAATAACTGAAGGAAAAGAACTCAAGCCCTGAGTTGCAATAGTAAAGGATTCGACATAGAAAATATTCAACAGAGCAGGAAGCATCCAAAGAAGATGGAAGAACCGTGCAGGGTCCTTACACCAGAAGGAGCTGGTTGGTGTCCAGCTACATCAGGAGGTGGCATCTGATCAACAACCGACAGTACTGAAGGAGGAAGTCCAAGCTGCACTGAAAGCACCAGCTAAAAACCAGGCTCCGGGGACTGATCGAATATGAACTGAGGCGTTTCAACAAACGGATGCAGCCCTGGAAGTGCTTACTCGTCTAATGGCCAGAAATTTGGAAGACAGCACGCTCATGCCACCTCATACATTACAGAGCATAACTGCCCCGTAGGGTTTCCTGACTGCAGTCTTAAGGGAAGCAGATCACCATGTCTTTGGTTCTGTGGTACCGCTGGTTCAGTTCCCACCATCAAATTCAAGTTCATATTTGAGCCATTTGCACTGTTTTTGGCTGTTGAAAGACAGATCTGCCTGTGACCAATTCCCTTGATTTTTTTGAGCCCTGGTGGCACAGTAGCTAAGAACTCAGCTGCTAACCCAACGCAGATGGTCCTATGGGGCACTTCTATTCTGCCACTGTAGGATTGCTATGAGTTGGAATCAACTCAATGGCAATGAGTTTGCTTTTTTTTTTTTTTTTTTATAAGAAGGACTTTATTGTTACCTGACTTTTTTTTTTTTCCCTTCACTGGATACAAAATTCCGTTCTGGTGAGTTCATTGTTTTGTTTCTTTTCCCTGTACTTTCAATATATCATTCAACTCGCTTCTTATTTGCATGGTTTCTGAACAGATGTCTAATGTGATTCTACTATGGTCTCCCATCAGGGAGGATTTTAATTCCTTGGTCTTCTTTCAAGACTTCTTTGTTGTCTTTAGTTGTCTAGTTTTAGTATGATATACTTCAGTGTACATTTTTTGGTATTTATCCTGCTTCATGTTCTCTGAGCATCCTGGATCTGTGGTCTGGTGTCTGTCATTAATTTGGGGAAATTCTTAGCTCTCATTACGGAAATATTTCTCCTGTCCCTTTCTTTCCTCTCTGTCTGGTATTCTGATTATGAATCTCTAACACCTTTTGACATTGTCCAAATTTTGGGGATATCCTGTTTCCATTTTCTCATTCTTTTCTTCTCTTGGTTTTCAGTCTGTGTAGTTTCTATAGATGTATCTCAAGCTCACTGATTGTTTCTTGGCTGTTTCTAGTCTACCCTTGAGACCATAAGAGGCATACTTCCCTTCTGTTACAGTATTTTTGAATTTTGCTAACTGTGATTGTTTTTAGATGCTGTGAGCCATGTCTGACTCATGATGACCCTTTGCATAGCAGAGGAAAATGCTGCCTAGTTCTCTGCCCTATCCTTTCAACAGTACATATGTTTAAGCAGCTGTCAACCAATTTTGTTAAGGGTCTTCTCTTTTTGGCTGACCTTCTACTGTACCAAGCAAGATGTTCTTCTCCACAGACTAGTCCCTTCGCACATCATGTCCAAGGCATGATGAAGGCTCACCATCCGCGCTTCTAAGGCGCCTTCTGTCTGTACTTCCTCCAAGAAGGATGTGTGCATACTTCCAGCCATTCATGGTAGATTCAATATTCTTTCCTAGCACCACAATCCAAGTGTGTCAATTCTTCAGTCTTAATTTTCCAGTGTGCAATTTCTGCATACCTGTCAGGTGACTGAAAATACCATTCATTGAGTCAGGCAGACATTCATCATCAAAGTGACATCTTTGCTTTAAAAGATTATAAAGAGGTCGTTTGCAGCAGATTTGCCTGATACAATGCACTGTGGGTTTATTTTATTTTATTTTTTTTGATAGCTGCTTCCATGGCTATTGATTACTGATCCAAGTAAAGGGAAATTCTTAAGCTGATATCATTGTATCCATTTACTTTATAAATAAAAGATTCAGTGTGGTTATAAATGTGGCCAATGCCACACATCCCGTAAGTAACAGGAGGAGCTTTGATACCCAGGTCAGTCTGACCTCTGAGCCTAAGCCTGGAACTGCCACTCAAATCCTGCCATTGCAGCTCTGCCCTTTAGAATTCTCGGTTTGACTTACTTTGGGCTCCCATCCCAGATGTATAACTCCAACAGAGCTTAGAACTCTAAAGATTAAAGTGGTTTGTTTCTTGTTTGTTTGTTCTTTTTAAAGAAAAAGACCAGGAGTAATTGTACAATCTACTGTTACAGATCTCTTAACAACAAAAAGAAAAACACTTAAATCATGTCACACTAGAATAAATTTACTTAAAAATCAAATACAATGAAAGTATGTCTGTCACTGGCATGCCTAATCAGAGACCAGAAAGCTATTTAAAGTATGTCTGCATAATACATGATTTTGTATACTTAAAATTTCAACAGAACCAAATAAAAAAATTGTTGTTATACACAATTAGAAAATAGAATTCACCATGTCACCAGATATGTATGATAAATACCTAGGAATAAATTTCACTTGAAACAAACCTTTTTTTTTTTTTTAAAAAAAGATTAAACCTTAATGAAAGTCTGTTTTAATGAAAGCTAAAAATACTTAATTTTGATATATACATTTATTATAACAATAGTAAAAATTTCAGTGAGAACTAACAGAAAATAAAGGGGTGAGAATATTTAAACATGTTAATTGGTAGTGAGGGTAGACTCAACCTTGCAGATTTTGAAAAATGGACATACAATAACAATAATCAAAACCAGATGGCTTTGGATTATGATAATTTGCAATAAAAACATAAACTATAACAGAGGTGAAATGAACTCAGAGAAAGATAACCACTTGATAAATTGTCTTCAAAATGATTGGCTATCAGACTGGAAAAACTTAATTTAGATACATACACACACGAAAGCAAACACTACAATAAATTCCAGCCGTGTCCAAGAATAAAAACATTCCTAAAGACTGCAGAGGAGCTTATTTATCCCAAACGGGAAGAGCACATGCACCCCTCACTGCTGAAAAAACTCAGGTGGTATTACCCAAAGCAAGATGGATTAACTGAATGTATTTAATTTTTTTTAAATTTTGTGCAAAAAAATGTAAATTACAAATGTTATAAAAGAAACTTCCACGTGCCGCAGATGTGTTGCAAGTGGCATATATGTGTTGCAAATATAACACAACAATAGTTCCAACAAAAAATGTATAAGGAGATAGTTATGTACCTCAGTAACCATTTTATACTTGATGAATGGTCAAAGGTTTACAATCAGGAAACTTCAGACTGTTAAAAGGAAGAGAAAAGAAAACTGAACCAATCTGAAGACCCCTTAACAGACGTATTAAACTGGAAGAAATTTTAAAATCATAAAACTCAACCAGATAGGTCTTTGCGGGGAGGGAATAGCAGGGACACACGTGACTAGCCGACTCAGGAGGGCACTCTGTGTAACACTCTCTCTGACCTGCTACACTTTTGTAAGACATCTGTAAGAGGAGGAAACTTGGCAGCAATTTTCACTACAGCACTACCCGTAAAGGAGGAATTAGCTTTGGTTCAGACACCCAGCAACATTTAAAGGTTTAAGCAGACCGTGCTGTATCACTGTCTCATGTTAAAAATGACAAGTAATGGAGTGCATGACACACAGAAACACTGTTATCAATAAAGTATCTTAAAACAAATGTAACACATGATCATATTTTAAAACTGTATAGAAATACATGAGTGTGGGTTAACTAGGTCAGAAATGAATTTTGCTGACATAAAACAAAAAAAGAAGAAAGCCAGCCCCGTTGCTTTTGAACCCATTTTGATGCACCGTGAGTTACTCCATGTGGCGGAGAAGAACCTGGCTCCTCAGGTGGTTCCAAGAAAAGGTTAGAATCATCTGTGGGATGGGGCAGGAGTTATCAAGGAATAAAGGGATTGCCTGCTTCAGTTTAGGAAAGCGACCAACAAGTCCACAGCTGTCTAAAGGGGGCAGTTTTCCCAGTCAGATTCATTTCCTTATGTCCTTGCCCACTCCAGCCCTGTAAGGCTAGCTGGTGATGCCTCTCTGTTGATGCTAATTGTTGCTTGTGTCTCATTCAGAGACCCAAGTAAACAAGAAACCAAGAGGCTGAATCTTTCAAAACAGCCATAAAAAGAATTTTTTTTTTTTTAGACTAGTGATATGTCTTCTGTTTTGTGGTTCCCAGATAAAAATGATAAAGATGGATCTATTTTAAGACCAGACTTACCCAGTAATTCCACTGCTTGGAATTTACCCATCAGAAACAAAGGTGGTCACACAAATGGACACATGTGCAAGAATGTTTGTTGCAGCACATTCCAAGACAGCAAAAAGATGGAATCAACCCAGATGCCCAACAACAGACGAATGGATAGGTCAACTATGGTACATATACTCAATGGAACACCACACAATGATAAAGAATAGCGATGATTTTAGGAAACATCTCATAACCTGGTTTCAATTGGAGAACATTATGCTAAGTGAAAGGACAAATATTGTATGAGACTCCTACGATAAGAACTTAAAAACAGACTCATGCATAGAAGAAAAGACTCTGACGGCTGCAAGGGTGGGGAGAAGGGAGGACAAGCAGGGGGAGAGTTTAGACTAGATAGTTGTTAGAAATTTGGTTGGGTGAAATCTGTGACAGCACACATGAAAAATAAGGTCAATGTTAAGTGGACTCCGGCATAACATGAGTACTCCTTCCATCTTAACCCGATATTGCAAGGACTGAGTAGCTGGGGCAGGGGACCGGAGGTCATGCTCTCAGGGGAAATTGAGGCCAACAACTAGCATTTTGCTAAGAGAGCTGTGATGGATTGAGTTGTGTCACCCCAAATATAGGTGTAGCCCTGTGAGCATGAGTCCCTGTGTTCTACGGTTGTCCTCCATTCGTGATTTTGCTGTGCTATATGTTAAAGGTTAGGGTGGAACTATAAATCCCTTCAGAAGATCACCTCCCTGCTCCACTGTAAAGGGAGTTTCCCTGGAGTGTGGCTTGTCCTGCCCTTAATCCTTGCATCCTACAAGAGATGAAAGTGAAGCAAGCAGAGAATTGGGAACTTCACACCATCAAGAAAGTAGCAGCAGGAGAAGAGCGTGTCCTTGAGAGCTGAGATTCCTGCACCAAGATGCTCCCTGGACGAAGACTGATGCCATACCGGACTTTCCTCCAGAGCTGACAAGGGAAAAGCTTTCTCCTGGAGCAGACACCCTGAATATGGACTTGAAGCCTACCAGATTGTGCAAGAATAAACTTTCCTTTGTTAAAGCCATTCACTCGTGGCATTTTTGTTAGAACAGCCCTAGCTGAGTAAAACAAGAGCCTTCTGGACCCCTCATTGGTGAGTGGCATCTGGGGTCTTAAAAGCTGCCAAGCTGCCATCTGAGGGTACAGCAAATGGTCCCAACTCAGCAGGAATGGATGATCACTAAGGACCAAAATGACATGGGGGATAGAGAACCCAGAAGACAGAGAGACCCACGTGAGTGTGTTACTGCATCAACTTGTGACTGGAAGAACTGGGTGGTGCCCAGCCACCACCAGTGATAGCCATGATGGGACTCACAAAGTTGAGTCTCATTGGCAACATAAGAATAAAAAGGGGTGCACCCTCAGATCTCCACTAAAAGACCACAATTGGTGGTCCAGGGGCCTCAGAGTTCCCCTGGGAGCATGGCCCCTGGCCCTGATGCTGCCCCTGTCCATATGTCATAATGGAGGTCAACTCTCAGAGAGGAATGGATTGTGCTTGGCGACACAGAGTGACCCTATCATGTGTACACTTTATGGTTAGGATGTTGTCCTGCTGACCTCTTGCTGGAGGTGGGGGAGTAGGTGGAGAGGAGGGGATAGGAGACTGTTGGTTGGAAAATACATGTATGGAGCAGAGAGGAGGAGTGTGCGTCACCAGGCAGGGAGAGCAGTGGGAGCTGCACATAGGCTGGCATGCAAATTTATATGGGAATGTACATTTTCATTCAATCATAATAATAATAATAATAAAAGACCAGGCTTGATAGTCCAATATCCCGGGGAGTCCCCTAAGAACATGACCCCTGGACTCACTGCCAGCCTGGAGCTGAAACCAGTACTGAAGCCAACTCTTCAGACAAAGATTGGTCTGGACGGTAAGACACAGAGGGACACTGGCGAATGGTGTGCTTCTTGTGGTAAATGTCCCCGTGAGGCTGTCGGAGCAGCTCCTCTCCACAGGCGAGATGGGAGGGTGGCGGGGGGACAGGAGGTGGCTTAATGGACACAGGAAGTAGAGGGTGGAAAGGAGGCGGGTGCTGTCACTGGGTGGGAGGGCACCTTGAGGTGCACAGAGGTGCGTGTGCAGGGTTTTATACACAAACGGACCTTGACTGTAAACTTTCCCTTAGTGCACAATAAAATATTTAAACAATTTTTAAAAATGACAAACCATGGAAAGTAAGAAACTTCCATTCAGCCTTAGGATCAGGGATCCAGGGTGGACGATGATGCGGATGTAGCCTCTGCCTACAGCTGCGAAGCTCTGTGGACCCTGAAAATGTGGTTTAAGGTAAACCCGGATGAGAATCTCAGAGCCACAGCTGACAAGGTTCATCACTAGACGCGGC
Organism: Heterohyrax brucei; assembly: GCA_028571685.1. Taxonomy (NCBI): domain Eukaryota; kingdom Metazoa; phylum Chordata; class Mammalia; order Hyracoidea; family Procaviidae; genus Heterohyrax; species Heterohyrax brucei. The sequence goes on along the minus strand of CM053148.1, from coordinate 139,545,345 downwards.
AGGACTCACCTGGCTCTCCAGGGTAGCCCAACCCTTCTACCCACTGTCCCCGCCGCTCTCCTTGTACTCAGCACGTTGGACTAGGCCGTGTGACACACGCGTTCTGGCCAGTGCTGGTCTGGAAGGCCAGCTGGGCTCTCCCTTCCTACTGATCCCTGGGCTGTACTCAGAGGAGCTTCCGATGCCATCAGTTGTTTTTAACGACACTGTGGTTTACTGCATGGTTCACGTACACGTTTCGTTTCAAATACAGGCCATTAGAACTTAGGTTTTCATTTCTCGTCTAGTTGATCTCATTACTGATGAAGACTGCCAGTGATACTGTTCTCAATTGTTACTGAGCTGTGTCTCTTTAGAACAATATTAAAATAGGAAACAAGACAACTTGGCACATTTTGACCAGACATGATTTTAATTGCTCTAAGAAGGTGTTAAATGGCCGACGAAGAAAGGAGCCTTGGCGGAGGCCTGAGCCGGCATCGTCCCTGCTTGAAGGGAGGAGCTCAGCTGCTTTTCCCAACGGAGGAGGCCCTGTATCAAGATCTGCTTCCTGCTGTGTCAGCTGCTCAGGAGACAGCTCCCGGGGGGTGACCCCCGCACAGCAGGACGGGACTCTGTGGTCCACAGGGCTTCACCCACTGAGTTTCCTGAGTAGATCACCAAGCCTTTCCCCCTAGTATGACCTCATCTGAGAGCCCCCCAGAAACCTGCTCACACTCATTGCAAGACACAAGCCTCTACCAACACAGAGGTGCTGGCTGCACTTAGGGTGCACTGGCAGGAACTGAACTGAGGTCTCCCACATAGAAGGTGAGAATTCTACCGCTCCACCATCCTGCCCTCCGTATCCACTGAGAACCCTGAGTTGTGAAGTATGGAAGCCCTCTGTGCAGCCTCAAGGCCTTTCCACCAAATGTTTTCACCGGTTTATCCAGGTTTTCATGATAGATCCACATTTCAGCTGTGGTGTATGTAGTGCCTTACCTTTCATAAAAGGCAGACAGACAAAAAACTGAAACACAGTACTGTTGATTCTGACTCACAGCAACTCTACAGGATGGGGTAGAACTGCCTTGTGGGGCTTCCACAGCTGTAAATCTTCACAGAAACAGACTGCTGATCTTTGGGTGCACAGCCAATCACTGACCCATCACGCCACCAAGCTCCTATCTTCCAAAACGTACACTTAAATACGTTCCTGCCCTTTCCATCCTAAGTATATTACCTATGTATGCAAAGTGGTAAATATTTCAGAAGGCTCAATTATTGATATGATAAAACACATGGACACACATTATCTTAGCTAATTCAAAAATGTTGACTGCACCAAGGCTGTTCATCTCAGTACTTCCTATGTCCAAAAGTCCACTGTATAAAGCAAAAATCAAGTATAGAACGTACTTTCGGCCCTAAGTGAGCCAACAGCTGGTGATTTTTACTGGTTCAACTTCTCTAGAGATCCCCGCCCAAGGCATTTCATGTTCCAAGCTTTCATTGACTACAGCTCAGTATAAAAGCACATTTTTAAAAATGGTCACCTGGAGTTTCACTGTTGGTTGTCGCAGAGTAACTTGTATCAGGTTAAACATCCTGCAGACAATGATTAAATACCATGAGAAAAAAATGTATCAACACTGTCTGTTGGAAGGCACTGGAGAGGGACTAAAAGCAAGCCAAAACTAGACGCAGTTCATCCTTAAAGGAGGAGACAGTGTGTCATGACTGAATAGTGTCTTCCCCAAAAACATGTGTTACAATTCACCTAGGCCATGGTTCCCAGTAACGTGTGATTGTCCTCCATTATGTGTAGTTAACAGATAGGACTGTGTTAAAGAGGACTAGGGTGGGACTGCAATACCCTCACTAACAGAGTTTACCTGGAGTGTGGCTGACACCACTTTTGGTCCTACAAGATAAAAGGAAAAGGACACAAGCAGAGAGCTGGGTACCTCGTACCATCAACATAGTAGCACCAAGAGCAGAGTGTGTCCTTCAGACCTGAGGTTACTGCACTGGGATGCTCTCAGACCCAAGACTGATACAGCACAAGCATCTTCTTCCAGGGCCGACAAAGAGGGAAAACCTACCCCTGGAGGGACATCCTGAATTTGGACTTGTAGCCTACTGGACTGTGTAAGAATAAGATTTTCTTTGTTAAAGTCATCCACTTGTGGTATTTTTATTACAGCAGCCCTAGATGGCAAAGACACAGTGTTTATCTGCCTTTTCTATGGAGAACGCTACTCAGTCTGTGGTGCAGAGTGGCTGGAACTCAACTAGAAAACTCAATCTTACTGGCTTCAAAGGTAGTAAGGCAGATTTGGGGGCTGCCAAAGTGGCTAGAATATGAGAGGAGAAATGCCAGAAGACAAAGTGTTCACAGAGAGTGGAGAAGCTAAACTTGTGTACAAACTCCATATATATTCCTGCTGACCTCCAAACAGTGTATGGAGTAGGGGAAGGGGAGCTCCATGAAACCCAGCAACCTCTGAGAGTCTAAAAAAAAGACAGAAATTTTAGCAGCTGCTGCTGACAAGAGAGAGAAAAGTTTAGAGTTTAAGTCCAGCCAAGACAATTGCTTATTAACACAAAACTCAACACTCTGCAGAGGAACATAACAGAATCTAGACAATGTATCACCAAAATGTAGAGTGTGCAATCAAAAATTACTAGACACACAAAGAAATAGCATGTCTCTTGTCCCATGGTCCCCAGGAGGGAAAAAGAATCCGTCAATAGAAACTGACCCTAAAATGTCTCAGATTTTGGGATTAACAAAAAGTTTCTTTAAAGTAGCTGTTGTAGCTTAAAAGATAATGGAAAAACTTAAAAGATAAAATCAGTGGAGGAATAAAAACAATTAAAAAGAAGCAACTGAAAATTTTAAAACTGAAAATTATAATAATTGAAGTAAAAAATAATTTTAACAAAAAACGAGAAACAGTAGACGATTCCATGCAGACATCAGTAGACTCCTGGTAAAGCAGTGCTTAGACATCCAGAGCTTTAGAGGCTTATATTAGAAAGGAGAAAGCTTTAAAATCAAAGAGCTAAGCTGCTACTTTAACATGTCAGGAAAAGAACAAATTAAACTTGAAGTAAGTAGTAGGGAATAATATAAACAAGAATAAAAATCTCAGGAACAGAAAACAGGTACAATACAGGAAATTAACAAAACCAAAGATGATTTTGAGAAGATGAAGGCAAACGACATATGTATATTACTGTCTGTAATGGTTAGGAAGAAAGAGAGAGAGACAGAGAGACAGAATACAAGTTTCTAATAACAAAAATGAAAGGGGGCTATCATTAAAGAAAGAGAAATAAGAGGATACTACATTCATGTATCTTAGGCAGGGTTCTCCAGGGAGCAAAACCAGTAAGCCTATAAATATATTCCAGGAGAGAAGTTTATACCAAGAAAAGGCTCATTGAATGCAGAATCTGGGAAGTCCTGAGTCTGTGCATCAGGATGTAGGCTTCTCTCAACTCATTCACACAGCTTCAGGGGCTGGTGAACCCAAGATCAACTGATCAGAAGGCAGGGCTCTCACTCTCAGGCTGTGAAGGTGTGTGAATTCCAAGATCTGCAGATAAGCTGACAGCTCAAGTCGAACAAGCCCTGGAGGTCAGATGAGCAGAAGGCAGTCACAGGATCCAGAGCAAGCAAAAAGCCAGATTGTTCGCTTATGTGTGAAAGCAGGCCACGCCTCCAAGGAAACTCCCTTTAAACTGATTCGCTGCTCACAGCAGATGCAATGATGCGTGTGACCACACATGAACACTAAGAATGCCAGCCCAGCCAGGTTGACCCAAAACCCTAACCCTCACACCAAGTTTATATCAATAAATTTAATAGCTTTAAAAAACAGAAAATTGTCTCGAAAAATGCAACTTACCAAATTTCCACAAAATGAAAGAGAAAATCTAAACACATGTATGTACAATATATAGTTTAAGTGAAGACTGTTACAAACTCATTGCCATCAAGTCGCTTCAGACTCAAAGTGACCCCATAGGACACAGTGTGACTGTCCCACACAGTCTCCGAGGAGTAGCTGGTGAATTGGAGCCATGAACCTTTTGGTTAGCAGCCATAACTTGCCATAGCTCTTAGTCGCTATACGCCCAAGTCTCCTATGGTGACTACAGTGAAGGAAGAAGCGTACCAGCCTTACACAAGCCATTAAGAAAGTATAAACTAAACCAAACCAAACTTGTTGCTGATGAGTCGATTACCAACTTATACTGACCCTGCACAACAGAGCAGAACTGCCTCCTAGAACTTTCAAGGAGCACCTGGCGGATTTGAACTGCCCACTTTTGGTCAGTAGCTGTAGCTCTTAACCACTATCCCACCAGGGTTTCCTTAAGAAAGCACAGGAGGAAGGATTTCTTCTTGACTCATTTTGTGAGTGAGCGTAGCACTGCTAACTTGGACAAGATATCAGGAGAAACAGGAAATTAGAAATCAGTGGAGATTTTGCACATCTTTTGTCAAATTTTTTCTTAAATACTTGTTTCATTGCTATTGTTTTTGGATTTTTTTTTACTTGATTTTTTTAAATCGTTTACTGCTACTATGTAGAAACACAACTGATTTTTAATATTGACTGTATAGCCCTGGTGGTACAGTGGTTAAGCAAATAAATCTGGGATATAAAAAGAAAAAGAAAAGAGTGTTTGCCTCTGACACAGGTGACAGTATGCAGGGAACACAGGGGAACTCTGTGTGGTGAAGGAAACATTCTGAACTGTGGCAGAGGTGTAGACTCTATGGGCTTTGCGTGTGTCCAAACTCACAGAGCTGTTTGCCTAAGATAGGTGCTTTTCATGGTACTTAAATTTTCTCTCAGAGCTAAATAAGTTGAAACAAACACTAACTCTTGCTGTTGCTAGGCGCACGGAGTTGCCTCAGGTCATGGCAGCCCTCTGCCCAGCAGAAGGGGACACTGCCGGGTCCTGCTCCGTCCTCGTGATCATCGTCATGCTTGAGGTCATCGATGCAACAGCTGGAGAAGTCCGAGTTTGGTGCCTGAGCTGTTGTGGCAGTTCTTGGATAAGGACAGGACGCTGGCCACGCAGAGGTCAGTGGGAAAGGGTCTTCCAATTCACTGACCTTCCGATTTACCAGCATGAATGTCCTTCTTCAGGGACTGATCCTTCCTGATAACACGTCCAGTGTATGGCTTACTTATCTCAGTGGGTTGGTAATTCTGAAACTACTCTTGGTGCACTCAGGGAAGGTACAAATGTATTGAGTTGGCTGTGCAAGCGGTTTTACTTTTGAGCTGATGGAGAGTTCAGGGGCTATGCCTTCTAGGGTTCCTCTAGTCCCATTCAAACCATCAAGTCTGGTCTCTTCACTGGAATCTGAGCTTGGCACCCCACTTTTCTCCTGCTCTGTCAAGGAGTCTCTGTTGTAGTCCCTGTCGTTGGCACTCGCTGGCCACCATCCAGTGCCTTTGGTCTCCGGCTGATGGAGTCTCTGGATTACGTGATCCTTTCTGTCTCTCAGGCTCCTATTTTCCTTGTTATTTCCTTTGGTGGTCTCCGTTCTCTTCTGCTCCAAGTGGGTTGGGACCAACTGATGCGTCTTAGATGGCCACTGGCTGGCTTTTAAAACCCCAGACACCACTCACCAAAGTGGGATGCACAAAATTTTCTTAATAAATTTTTTTTTTTCCGGTTGACCTGGATATCCCCCAAAACTGTGGTTCCTAGTTCCCAGCACTAGCTACTCTGTCGGTCCAAGTGTTTGGTCATGTTCAGGACAGGATACCATTTAAACTGAATTTTGTCATACCTAAAGTTGCCTGGAGTTGCCGTGAGCTGGGACTGATTCAGTGGAAACTAACAACAAGAGATCGGGTATCCTATTTTTATATTTATGTGTCTTAAAAAATATAACAGGAACAAAAATTACTTCATCAGTTCTCAGATCTGTTTCCACCATCTGAATCACTGAAGGATGCCTGGTAGTACAGTGATTAAGTGTTTGGCTGTTAACCAAAAGATCAGCAGTTCAAACCCACCACCTCTGTGGGAGAAAGACCTAGTGGTCTGCTTCTGCTTCTGTAAAGATTTACAGCTTTGGAAACTCTAAGGGACAGATGTCGTCTGTCCTACCAGGTTGCCATCAGTCAGAAAGGATTCCACAGCAGTAGGTTTGCTTTATTGGTTTTAAATCACGAAAGAAACGTCTTTCTAGAAGTTATATGAGGACTGCCAATTAAGTTCATGAACTCGTCCTAGAAAAAGTGTTACATACCTCATTGCTGAACATCACTAGGGTCGCCTGCCAAGTCGTCCCCTGGGAAGCTATGTATCCATGCCAGCGCCTAGTCCATCCTCCAGAGCGATTTGGGAACTCTTTTTCTGCAATGGCCGTTAGACTTGTCATTGTATTAACCTTGATGTCCTCGGTGTCATAAAAATGTCTTCCTTTCAATATTTCCTTTATATTTGGGTAAAGAAAAACGTCACTGAGGGCCAGATCAAGTGAGTAGGGAGGGTATTCCAATACACTTACTTGTTAACTGGCTAAAACGTTCCTTGCAGATAGCTATAGAATTAAGTTTGTGAACTTGCTACCATGCCACCGTGTACAATGGCCATTCCAGACAGAATACAAAAATTGCTTGGAAGGGTGGACTAGGTGCTGGCGTCAGTGCACCGCTTCCCAAGGGAAGTCCTTCGCAGGTGACCATAATGGTATTCAGTGATGTTCTATATAGCGCTTAGAACAGTTAAGTTCATGAACTTCATCTTCACACCTTGGATTCATTTAGCTCGAGGTTAGAACAGATGGTGAGAGGCCACAGGTCACGGGGACCCTCAGGCTGAGGGTCAGAAAGATCTTTGGGGAAAACGGAGCTTTGCTGGGGGTGGATGGCGAGGGCAAGACCGACAGTCGAAGATACCGGAAAAATATGAAAAGACCTTTTGTTGCGCTTTCAGAAGGGACTCCTTCTTGGATGCTTTCTGGAGAGGCTGCAATCGAGCTTTGAATTTGTTGTATTTCACAGATTTTCCTGGACCAACCAGCAGCTGGTTTATCCAGGTTCCCCACACCAAGTATCTATTTCACGACTATCTTCTCAGCCAGCCCCTTCGAGCACCTCAGCTTTCGGGGTCCGTTCTGTCGCCCGGTTTGCTGATCCCCGGACCCCCGGCGTCAGCGCTCTAGGCTCAATGCTGGTTGAGTTACGACGTGATTCGGTGCGATTTGCTCAGCCTCTCTGAACCGCAGTGAGGGCTGCTCTTGGTACAGAAGGGACACCCGCTGGAGACGAGAAGCAGCATGTACCCCCCAGAAGCCTGCGGGAGCCCGAGGCAGCTCGTTGCAGCTCTGAGCTTTCTGCGACGGTTCTGTGAAGTTTCATGTTTCATCTTAAAAACTGCTTTCAGGTCTAATTCTAAAACTGGCTTTACATTTTGCATTCCATACCACTGTGTGTCAGTACTTACTGAAAAATTAATTTTCTCTGAAATCTAAGAAAAACAAATGGTGCTGTACTTAGTACCTCCAGGGCTAAACAAGCTGAAGGCTGTTGAAGAAGCACATGTATCCACTGAATGATCTGTGAGGTTCCTTCTTAGCTCACACTTTGATGATTGCAGGTTTCTGATAGGTCAGACAGCGCGTGGTTACAAAGATCCTTTCATGTTCAAGTTGCAGGAGGGAGGATACAAGGAATAGTCATGTCAGTGGTGTGCCCGAGGAGAGGAGGGGTGGTGACAGGCCACAAGCATGCAAAAGGTAATACTACAAGCGTGTAAAGAGCAAGTGACAAATGAGTAGAGAGGTTTGTCATCGCAGAAAAATCACAAGAAGAGCTAAACCTGCTAAGACTCGGTTTCCTCATTTGTAACACAGGGTAACAATACTCAGGTCTTTGATCTTGCAGGCTAGCTATGAAGCACAGGACATACAAATATATCCACCAACCCACAAGAAATAGCACTATCAGCCTATCAGAAGGGCCTCAGTCACAAAGGGGAACCTTGAAATACGGGTAGGAAACCAGGTGACAGATGAGCATGGGAGAATGGTCTGCATGAAGGCACGGGGTACAGTGTACCACAAAGACATGGACAACTGAAAATACAGACATCTTTACTGAGCAGAAGCTCTCCTAAGGGTGAGACCAAAACCAGAGCCCTGCTGCTGTCCAGGCGATTCTGACTCCCAGCGGCCCTGGGCACAGAGTAGAACTGCCTCATCCAGTTTCCAGGGAGCACTTGGTGGAGTTGAACTGTCAACCTTCTGCTTAGCAGCTGCAGTTCTTAACCACTAAGCCACCAGGGTTTCCTTAAGGGGAGAGACCTAGGAAGACACAGATCGTTGGAGGCCTTGAATTCTGGGTTAGAGAACTGAGCATCTCCCTAGCAGGCTTTGTTTTCTAAAGGCGAACATCCTTCCTTGGTCTAGATTGGTTCATATTGTGAGATGGCTGGGAACACTTTTGCATGGCCTAATGGGTATTTTAAATGCTCCAACTCTTTTAAAGAATATTAAAAGGCAACTTGAAAAAACTACGTAATTGCTTGCAGGCACCAGGCATCATGACTGTGATGTCACTGAAAAAGGAAAGAAGGACAACACAGTTGTATTCTTTTTGTCAAAAGTGAATTGGCTTTATGCTAGGTATGGGAGACCAGAATCATAGTAAATCTGAAAAGGAGTTTCAATATCATTCTCAATAAGACACTGGAAGCAAGCAGCTTCTACATGATTCGAAATGAATTCCAGCACTAGTGAATGGATAACACGTGGTAAAGATGGTAACTTGGAATTCAAAGATGCGATGAAACCTTGATAAGCTTAGAAGGAGCAACTTTCTGATCATTATGTGGGAGAGATAGTACCCCGTGACGATCCTTCTATCTGTGATCACTTAAACGAGGTATTTCAAAATCAACGAATAACGAAGACATTGCTAGTGTATGGTGTTAGACAAGACCAAATCCCTGTCTTTAAAACTTTCTCTCTATATATACATATTTTAAAAAATGCTGTTGGGTAGATTCTGACTCATGGCAACCCGGCGGGCAGAGGAGAACTGCCCCATAGGGCTTCCAAGCAGCGCCTGGCGGCTTCAAACTGCCAACTGTGGCGACCCGTCGCGCTCTGAGGCCGCCGCATCCCCAGGGCCCCCCTTCCTCTCCACTTTTGCTGTTGCTGTTGCTGTTGTTGTTATTTGGTGCCGTCGACTCGGCTCCGACTCCCAGCCACCCACGTCCGACAGAACTCCAGTCCTGGTCACAGCCCCTGTGTCCGTCCGTCTTGTTGAGGGTCTCCCTCTTTTTTGCTGACCCTCTCCAATACTCAGCAGGGTGTCTTTCTCCAGCGACTGATCCCTCCTGATGATGTAGCCACAGTATGTGAGATGTAGTCTCCCCATCCTTGTTTTCAAGGAACATTCTGGATGTGTTTCTTCTGGGACAGGTTTGTTCATCCTTTCAGTAGTCCCTGACATAATTTCTTCTCCAACACCACAATTCAAAGACATTGCTTCTTTGGTCTTCCTTATTCATTGTCCAGCGCCCTCATGACAACGAGGTGACTGAAAACACCATGCCCAGGGTCAGACGCACCTTAGTCTTCAAGCTGACTTTTTTTCTTTTTTAACACTTTGTATACAGCATACACGTTTATGTGAAGCGTAGAAAACCCATAAGCTTTAATGCTAAAACCATATACACTTGAGTGCTTTTAAAAATAACTGCATCTGAACAACGTATTCAGCATGCCACAACCTGTATAGAAAAGAAGATGAATAAAAGAACGGGAGTTACGTGCAGAACAACCCTGGAAGGACCCAAAGTGAATTGGTACCATTGGTTTGCCTTTAGGACACCAAGGTGACAGGGAAAATGTCTTTTTTTTTTTTTTTTTTTTTTTTGCACCATGTGAATTGTGTCATCCAATAAACAGGCAAACCAATAAATAAAACGACTCCAAACCAGATGGCTGTCCTTAACCTAGTTTCTGGAGACATGAGCCTTTGTTTCTTTATTAAGTGAAGGCCCGTAAGGCAGCTTACATCACAGAATTTTCACAGACAGAAGCAACAGACTGGAAAAAACAGATGTGGGATTAAAGACAAGCTTCAGTGCTGATGTTCCATAGACTGAATTTCTCCAAGACCGTTTCTTCAGCTGACATCAGCTGTGACAGCAACTGTCCCCAAGTCTGGCACTCCATGATGTTCCTGATAAAATCACATATTTATTGGACACTTATGCCTCAGTCATCCAGTACTGCTGTAACAAAAACACCACGAATAGACAGCTTTAGCAAAGAAGGACTTATTCCTACACAGTCCAGTAGGCTGCAAGTCTGAATTCAGAGTGTCCCCTCCAGGGGAAGTCTTCCTCTCTCTGTTGGCTCTGGAGGAAGATCCTTGTGTTGCATCAGTCTTTGGTCAGGGAGCATCTTGGTGCAGGAACCTCAGGTCTGAAGGCCGTGCTGTTCTCCTGATGCTGCTTTTCTTTGTGGTTTTAGGTTCCTGCTCTCTGCTGCTTCTCTTTTCTTTTACCACTTGCAGGATGAAAGGACAAAAGGTGGTACAAACCACACTGCTGGGAAACTCCCTTTACAGTTAAGCAGGGAGGCGACCTTAGGAAGAGTGTCATTATCCCACCCTAATCCTCTTTAGCATAATCTGCTCTGTTAACCACAGGCAGAGATTAGGATTTACCGCACAAGATCACAGACTGGAGGGCAATCACCCAGTCCTGGGAATCACGGCTCAGTCAAGCTGCTATGTACATTTTGGAGCGGACACAATTCACAACAGTTTACTCATACTGTAGATTAACCACTTTGTCTCTTCTTGACAACCCTATGACATACATACTGTTAGTATTCCCATTTCCCATAAGAAGACTGAAGCCCAGAGAGATTAAGAAACGTGTCCCTGGCTGCTCAGCTGGTGAACAGCAGCCAGGACGGGGGCACTGTGACCTCTACGACCTTCAACAGTAACCACGCTATACTGCCTCTCTGAAAAGCTGGAGATGAAGGTTGAGACTTCTTCCTCATTCCAGTCCACTGCTGTTGTTAGATGCTGCCAAGTCGGCCCTCACCTCGTGTGTATGGGCACAGGGAACAGAACGCTGCCCAGTCCTCCATCAGGTGGGGACCATAGTGCTGTCATCCCTCGTGTCTTTTTCAACATCACAGCCACAGGCAAGCCTGCACAACAGGTGGGGGGCGGTCACAGCCACAGGCGAGCCTGCCCGACGGGTGGGGGGGGGTGGATGCCCACAGGGGGCAGGAGCTGGGCACTGAACCTGAGTCTCCAGCACAGAGGAAGGGAACGTCACCACTGAACCACCACTGCCCCTTACCGGTCCTTTAGCTGTCTTTAATCAAATACATAAATGACCTTTGGCCTTTTTATTTTTAAACATATCTCCCTGACACAAGTTTTTATCTCAGGAAAGGCACATACTTATCTGATGGTACAACAGGTTTTGTTTTTTGCACAATGTAGCGTATCAGAGGACAATTACTTAGAAAGCTGTTAAAGGGATGTAATAACTTTATTGCAGAAGATACATTGTTTATTGAATATTGCACTGTTTTCAAATTCCTGGTGATTTTGATTTTAACATACAAATAATGTGGAAGAAAGAAGAAGTGTTTTCATGCAACTAATACAGCCTGGTCAGAAATATTTGCCTAACCTAGACCACTTTACTTTCTATCCATCTGTCTGTCTGTCTGTCTCCTTCCCACCTACCTGGACAGCAAAGGCACTCATGTGCGTATGAAATTAAAGAAAAACAAAACGAGGGAGACAGAAGTCAGAACAGAGGTTGCTTCAGTGGTGGGGGTGGGGGTGGTAGCTGATGGGAAGGACCATCCCAGAATCTCTGGGGGGCTGAAAATATTTTATGCATGCATACATACATATATACATACTACTTTAGATGAAGGCTTACAGAGCAAAGTAGTTTGTTACGTATGGTTTTGCGACATTGGTTAACAGCCCCACAGCAGGTCAGCATGCTCCCTTCTCCATCTTGGGTTTCCTATTACCAGCTTTCTGTCCCCTCCCACACCCTGGTCCTTGCCCCTGGGCTGGTGTGCCCCTTAGTTTGCTTGTGTTTTACAGGACTGCCCCGTCTTTGTCTGAAAGGTGACTGAGGTGGGGGGGCATCTTTGGTATCTTGATGTGGATGGTAGTTACTTAGATGAAGGCATATGAAAATGGATCCTGTGGAACAGCTAAGATTGGAGGACCTCACTGTGTCCGTATGACCTCTCAGTAGAAAACAAAGCCCATCTCCCTGGTTTTACCATGAAGTTGGTATTTCTATGCTAAATAGCTGTCATCTCTGGCAGACGCAAAGACCCGGCACTAGCCCTCTTGGGGTGCCACAGCTGACTCTGTTAAACACGGGATTGATGTTTAAAATGACCATTGGCTGCTCAGCAGGGGGACACATCCTGGAACATCAAATAGTCTATGCTGAGAGAATAAATTTTCTGTTGAGAATTGTTTGCTGCTCCCGATTGCTTCAAACACATGAGTCAGAATCCAGAGGAAGAGGAGAGTGCCTCCCCGCCCTCACCCCCACACTGCGCCCCGGCTGACTTCAAATCCATGGCTTCCCTCTTGCTGGCTGCTCTCTAGCAGGTTTTGTGGTTTTTCCACATTCTAGAAGACATGCTGTATAAATAAATGATGCCCACGGAAGGCCTCCAGATGTTTCTGATGCTGCTGAGACTCCCTCGCGGGCCTGTTCTTGGCTTTCCCTGCCCCTGGTCCCTTCACTCGTAATACAACACAGACTGGCCTCTTGGGCTGGAATTAGCCAGCACAGCTGGGATTTCACTCTGGACTTCCGTTTTTCTGTTATTGCCGGGAACGTAGGTGGGTTCACCTGGGATACAGTCCACGGGGTTCACCGAACAGAGCTTTAGACGTCATTTAAAAGTCGATGTCTCCTCAAGTCAGAATGTGTGTGCCAAATGCAGGCAGCAGGTTGGTGTATCATGGAATGAGGAGATTCTTACCAACATTCATCATACAACAACCAAAAAAAGGCCTTGGAATAGTGCATGAGGTGTGTCGCTGGCTAAGTAATTCATTTATGACCCTCTACACTCACACACTGGTCATGAGACGCTTAACAGGCACAGAGGAAAGGATCACTTGTCTACTTGAACTGCTGTGTTTTGGAAATAACGCAGACTAAAACCACAATCCCGAACCGTAAAGCTTATGGCTTAGAAGAAGCGGCGAAGACCTTAGGTCTGACCACCGCAGCTGGTGCCTGTGTGCGTTTGCCTGTTGTCTACAAACAGCACAGCCTCAGCTCAACAGGCTCTGCAAAGACAACCTGATCATCTTAATAGGCAGTTCATTTCACCTTCTGGGGAGTTCCAATGCTCGGGAAATGCTAGCTGTAGCAAAAATCAGCATATTAGCTGTTTCCATGCATCAGGACTTTTTAATCTGTTTTTTACTTTAAAATATATATATTGTATTGTGCTTTAAGTGAAAGCTTACACACCGATTCAATCTGTCCTGTGAAACCCCGCTCCACAGTGCAGTGTAACTCTAGCGCCTCCCTTCCCCCCAGTGACAGCACACTCCTCCTGTCCTCCCTGTGTTTCCCATGTCCATTCAACAGGCTCCTGTCCCCTCGGCCCTTTCATCTTGCCTCTGGACAGAAGCTGCTCAGACAACCTCATGTATATATTTAAGTTTTCTACTCTTGAGGTCTCCTGGAATAAATACATCTTTCCAAAAAAAGTCCTTCAAGTATTTGCTGACTGCTATCGTGTTTTGCCTAAAATTCTCTCTGGATTTTGGTATTCACAGCTGAGTTAATACTGCTCTTCCTCTCTGTTAAGGATGGCCTTCTCCGAAGACGGTAGTTTATTAATACCTTTTTAATTTCAGTCTCAAATTGAACCCAGTTCTCCATGAATACCTGGACAAGTGCAAAGAACCCACTGCCTGTATATACTACCCTAGATTCTAGGTGTTACACCACTATTATTGAGCCCCAAGACCGCATTAGCTTGTTTGGGGCAACTACCTCATCTTTTCGGATAATATTGTATCCATTCTGCATAACTAACCTCTCCCTAGCTCTTGAATGAGCCTAAAGATCAGCTCGATCTTTGGGGGCCTCCTAGCATTTTGAACAGACCACTATGCTACTAACAACACAAGCCAGCCAAGTGCCAAGCCAAGTGCCGTTGAGTCGGATCCGAGCTATTCCAATTTTTTTGGTGTTTATCTCTCATGTTTGACTATGAATTCCGCATAGGGAGGAACCATAAATCCGCCCCCGTTTTGTTGTAGCGACTGATACCCCACCTGGTACTCACAACATGTTTGCTGAAGAAAAGTTGAATTAACCCCTTGGTAGTTCTTTTTGAAGGCAGTTGTAGTTCACAAAGAGTGCCAGTGGCACAGTGGTTAAGAGCTCAGCTGCTAACAAAAAGGTGTGTGGTTCAAATCCATCAGCTGCTCCTTGGAAATCCTATGGGCTGGTGCTACTCTGTCCTAATAGGGTCGCTCTGCACTGGAGCTGACTCGGCAGCAGTGGCTTTGGTTTGACTAGTTAACAAAGACCCCTGTGCCGTGAGGCCTTACAGAAGTTTTGATAGAAGAGAATCACAGAGGACAGACTAATAATCTTTTCTACAGGCAGGCCTATGTATATACCAACCGTTTGGATGTTTGTGTGGCTTGACCCTAAGGGAATCAGGAAAAGGATTATTAAATCCAGTAACTGAGTTGAGTAGATTCCCAATAGACGTGTTCCACTGTACAAGTGCTTAACTACTACAGGACAGCACAGGTGGCTTACAGTGCGGAGTCAGCGCCACATCGTGGCACAGTCCTTGGCTTTGGGAGCCTGAGGCCACAGATAAGCCTGCTGCAAGGGAACCTGATACTGGAAATGCAGAGCAAATTATGCTGCTTTGGCATTTAGATGTCATCCAACTGTCTGGAACAAACTTAGAGAACCTACAGGCCTTTCAGGAGACTACAGTGAGTCTGACCTTACTTTACACACCAGGGGACGAGAGGATCGTGGTCCCGTGTACGTTACTGGTGTTTCACACACGCTGCCTGGTCTTCCTGAACTGGCCTTGTGTTAATCCATGGTCTTTGCCCAGTATCTGAACACAGACATCTCAAGACCTGAAATTCCTTTGCATTATGTTCTTGATATTCCATTTCCAGATCCATTTTGATAGAAGCACTTGGTTTTTCTTCTCATTCAAAAATGTAGATGTAAGTTGTTTTGCAACCTTGGTTGCCGTCCCCCCATGTCAGCCCCCTCCCCCTGTCCCTTTCTACCCCAGGTTCCCTAGTTCCATTCGTCCAGCTTTCCTGTCCCCTCCTACCTTCTTGCCTTTGCTTTTGGGCAGGTATTGGTCATTTGGTCTCATGCTCTCCATTGAAATAAGAAGCATATTCCTCATGTGTTTTTGTTTAATGAGGTCTGACAATTGAGTCTGTGAACGTAATTGTCCCAAGTGTTACTCACCTCATTGCTGAATATCACCACAGTCACCTTCAGAGTCCTCCCGTTGGGAAGCCATGCACCAACGCCAGTGCCTAGTCCACCCTTCAAAGCAATTTTGGAACTCCTTTGGAATGGCCATTGGGGTGGCAAGCTAATAAACTTCATTGTCCAGCTGTCTATGAGGGAGTTTTTAACCAGTAAGCAACTAACTGTATTGGAACACCCTCCCTACTCACCTGATCTGGCCCTTGGTGACTTTTTTCTTTACCCAAAGACAGAAAATACTGAAAGGAAGACATTTGGATGACATTCAGGACATCAAGGGTAATACAATGACAGCTCTGATGGCCATTCCAGAAAAAGAGTTCCAAAATTGCTTTGAAGGGTGGACTAGGCACTGACATGGGTGCAGAGCTTCCCCAGGGGAGGACTTTGAAGGCAACTGTAGTGATATCCAGCAGTGAGGTATGTAGCCTGTTTTCTAGGACGAGTGCACAGACTTAATTGGCAGTCTTCATGTAGGCCTGTCTAATCTTGGGCTGAAAGGTGGACTCTCCCAGAAGCTTCAGTTCTCAGTTACCAGGTGTCCAGGGGCCCATAGTCTCAGGAATTCCTGCAGTCCCTGTCAGACTGGTAAATCTGGTCTCTTCTGCAGATTGGGGCTTTTGTCCTACGTTTACCTTCTGTTCTGTCAGGGACTGGGTTGTCACCCCACCAGAGCAATCAGCTGTGGCAGCTTGGCTCCGCCTACCTCCTCTGGCCTCACGGTGAATTTAGATCCCAAACAGGTACAGCTGTGGCTTTGTTCACTTATTTTTTTTTTATTGAAGGACATTCACTACCTCAGAAGGAAGGAAAGAAATGCTAGCCTTCCCTCATTTGCACCTCAAGAAGCACTGATGAACTGAGACCTGAGAAGACACAGGAGAGAACCTTCTGGGGGACTAGGTCCCTGAAAATCAATCATCAATTCCAGGATGAGGACCAGGAGCATTTAGGGACTGGAGCTGGCCTCAGACCCACACGTGGGGCTCCTCTGAGGACCCTGGGCAGCGGATCTGAGGGCGTCGAGCTGCGGGGAGATTGACCAGTCCAGGACTACGGCCTACGAGGAAGCCTGGATGATGGGCCGGCGTCCCCGGGGAGGCGGAGCTAAAGGAAAGAGAAGCAAAAGCCCAGCTTCACCTAGAATGCGACCCATGAAGAAAGCTGACTGTGGGCGGCATCCTTGGCAACTACAGCTTTGCTGGGAACAAAGAAACGCTGTGAATTTGCTGTCAGATTCCCCTGGGGAGGCAGCAGAGGCCGGCTGAGAAAGGCCCCAGCCAGAGGTGGTCCATCTCTTGGAAGCCAGACCGTGCGGTAGGCGAGAAGTGTCAGAAGCTGCAACCCAGATGACAACACAGGGCACAGCCACCCTGGGCAGGGCCTCACTACTGGCACCTCCTTTCCAGCCAAATTCACAAACACTAAGGCTGGAAAAAGCTAACAAGGGTGTCTTCATATCCAGCCAGCCCTTGAGTTTCTCAATCAACCTCTTCACAAAATCACCTCCTAGCCTAGAAGAGGAGGCCCCAGTGAAGGAGGCTTGAGTATTTGACTGCTCACCTTCTAGAGGGTCAACCAGCCGTTGGAACCCACCAGCCCCTCCTTGGAAACCCTACGGGGCAGTTTGATGCTGTACTCAGGGGTTGCAATAAGTGGGAATTGACTCGATGGCAACTGGGTTTAACTTCCACGGAAGCTTGTTACATATTGTCTTCCTGTAGAAAATCTGAACAAAGCATTGTTCAGCTATATGAAAATACACAAATATTACTTGAAAAAAACAAATTGTGGTTTATTTTTAAATGTTTGTTTTAAAACATTCTCTGGCTTAGTGAAGGCTTTTTGCATCTTGGTATTAAAAGCTCGGGGTCTTGCTAGGTTTTATTTATGGAGGGTATGTCCTGCAGCTTACTGAAAAAAAAGGAAAATTACCCTGGGCCTGAGTCCAGCATGGAAAAGTTTGAGTCTCTAAATAGACTCTTTGGGGGAAGTTGTGGGTGATAGCACAGACGGTACTAGGAGAAGGAATACATCCTCCTAAGGTTGGCTTTGAGGAATATTTTTCTATTTTCTAGAAAATAGACCCTTCCGGTCTCCAGGAGTGGGAATCGGCTCAACGGCACGGCGTTTGCGCCGGCTTTTGGGGGCCCGGGGGCCTCCCTGGCGGCCCTTTTTCTGGGCGCGGCCCCGGCGGCCAGGCCCTGGGCGTTCTGGCGCCCCTGTCGCTGAGCCGCCGGAGGGTCCGGCCGGGGCAAGGGCCTCTTCGGGTCCCGGGCCCCGTCTTTAGGGGCAGACCGCCCCGGCCTGGCGCGCAGCCGGGGCGCCAGGGGCCGGCCTCCGGGGACCCACGCTGATTGGATCGGAGGCCGTCCCGTGCGCTCCGTCGACTCCGCCGGCGGTCCGCGCCTTAATCCTAACCCGACACCCTAACCCGACACCCTAACCCGACACCCTAACCCCAACCCCAGCCCTAGCCCCTAACCCTAACCCCAACCCCAGCCCTAACCCCTAACCCCCTAACCCTAACTCTCCAACCCTAACCCCCGAACCCGAATCCGAACCCAAACCCAAACCCGAACCCCGAACCCGATCCCAGAACCCTGAACCCCAACCCTAAACCCGACCCTAACCCCTGAACCTCTAACCCCCTAAACGTAACCTTCTAACCCTGTAACCCGCAAACCCCAAACCCCCAAGCCCGGAAACCCTAACCCTGGCCCCACCCCGACGCCATGGCACGGCGCCCTGGCCCTGGGCCTGGCCCTACGCCGTAGCCCCACTCTCCACACCTTAACCTTAACCCTAACCGACACCCTAACCTGATACTCAACACCCTAACCTCAGCCCAACACGCTATCCCAATACCCTAATGCTAACCCGACACCCTAAAACCGCCAGACCCCCCACCCTCCCAGAACTTACCTTCTTGATGCAGGCCAGGTTCAGTGAACACACACACACACACCGGTTTTGAATCAACTTTTAATGATTTACAAGTTCCCTGTGACCTGGCACACAGGACCAAAAACATTCCGTTCAAAACGAAGCCCCCCCCCAAAATAAAGGACTCACTTCTCTACTTCACTATGACTCACAGCAACCCCACAGGACAGATTACAACTGTCCCATAAGGTCTCTGAGAAGGTGTCTCTATGGAAGGGACTGCCACACCTTTCTCCCACACAGTGGCTGCTTTGTTACCAGGACAGTGTGGACACCTCCACCATTCGCCACAGAAAGAGCCCAAGATGGGCTCCCAGGGCTCCCAGCCAGGGTCCTTCCCAGCTTCCACCCAGTCCACCTCACTCGGGGTCTCCTGCACCGTCCGAGGGGCTGGCCCCTCAGGTGCTCGTCAGGGGACAGGCAGCAAACGACAGGAGGGGGCTCCTCCCCAGGGGCTTCCAGGGAAGCCACAGTCTGCACGGCCTTGGCCCGGGCTCCAAACCCTAGCCGATGGGCCCCCGAGGGGCCAGGCCACCCCTCCCCCAGCGCGGCCCACAAACCGGTGGGACAGGTGGAAGGCCTTGGCCCCCCACGAGCTCTGTGGGCCCACAACACTGCGCGGAGCCTTTCAGCCACGGCCCTTCATACTCCAAGATGTAGGGAAATCCGTGGCTGCATTTTCCCCCACAGGTGGGAGGGTGAATTCCCACCAAGTCACTGCGTAACCAGGGGCTCCCTCTTGGAGCCCACCAAGTATGCTATTTCCTGGGGGAGCAGGGTCTTTGGGTCAGGTCCCCCATGGGCTCCAGACCATGGCCCTCTGCCCTCGGGAATCTCTGCAACTACAAGCGGGGTGTTGCTGCTTCCTCAGGTCACGGAGGAGGACCTGGCACCCCAGGTCCTTTACAGCCTGGTCAGGCACCTGGAAGGCCCGGAGGCCCGGGGGGCACCATCGGGGACCCGGAGGCCAGCAGGTGGGGTTACAGCAATGGACAGAGGGTGCGGAAGCGTCCCTCCAGAGCCCCCACCTCCCGTACTCACAGGAGCGGGAGCCGCGCATCTTCCTCCGACAGCCCAACACCTTTACAGTGCCCTCGCGTCCCACCGGGAAGCGGGTACCCCACTGGGGTCCCGTGTCTCCTACCTTTCAGAAAGCACAGCAAATATGACGGCAAGAAACCCCAACTCAGCTCCACACTCGGACCTTCGTGGCCTCCGGAGGCGTCAGGGCCCTGAGCCTGGTCACCTGGTTGCTGCTTCGCCCACCGGCACAGGTGAGGGGGCCAATGACGGAGCAGGATGGGGGGAGACGGGGGTGGAGCCAGGGGAAAGCTCAGGTGTGGGAAGTCAGATGAGAAGGAGGAGGGTGGGGTCAGCATCAGGGCCCTGGGCAGGCTCACCTGTGCACTGTCCCACCCACTGGCCCAGGTGAGGGGGCTAATGAGGGAATATAAATGGAGAAGGAGGGGTGGAGGGACCAGGAGAAGGGTCAATATAGGAAGGGAGGTGAGGAGGCCCAGGTGGGGAGAGGGAGGTGGGGTGAGAGGAGGGGGGCTTCTGTGGGCAGTGAGGACGTGGGAGGGGTCAGGAGAAGGCCCAAGGTGAGCAGTGAAGGGCCAGGGCGCTCAGGTCTTCAAGGTAACTGACGACAGGAATCACAATACAATGAAATGTCCTACAGCGCTGCCTTAACAAACAATGCAGAAATAAACACAGGGACTTCATGGTGTTTGCAATGAATCTCACCATCACGGCTACAGAAGGAATAAAAACTCAGCCAAAGCAAATGAAAATACATAACCTGGAACATACAGTTTTCAAGCTACAGATGAAAACAGCCACATAGAATTTTTAACCGTACATAGGTGCGGGTGTAGCAATTCTGGAATTCTCTTTCTGTGTGTTAGGTAACGGAAGAGACCTGGTGGGGAAGTGGTTAGGGGCATAGCTGCTGACCGAAATGTCAGTGAGTCGAATGCACTGTCCACGGTACAAAAGATGAGGCCATGGGCTTCTCTAAAGATGACAGCCATGGAAACCCTGTGGGGTGCCTCTGCTGTGTCCTATAGGGTTGCTAGGAGTTAGAACTCACTCAAGACAACACATTAGGTTTGGGGGGTTTGGGTTATGACAATGAGACCAATGATTCCATCTACAGATACAGCTGAAAGCTCGGGCTTCCCACACAGGACAAAGGACCTACAGATGCTCCAGGAAGAAAGAGAGGACAGCTCCCAGGTTGCTAGATTAGAATTTAAATTAGGAGCATGAGTTGGTAACGGGCACATATGTTGGAGGAAAAAAAAACTCTCACGAGGGGGCCCATAAGCAACACGATGAAAAATCGGAAAGAAAAAAGTTTTAATACTAGCGTAGTAGCAAACTTCTTAGGATAGATTTAAAAAATAATTAGTTTAAATAGAGTTCTTTCTACAGCAGGTTTGGGGAAGTTAATAACTAATAGAATGGCCTTCGGGTCACGGTCTTCTTAGAGACACCAAATGACTGGATATTACGCAAATAAGGTGCTTCTGTCCCACCAAGGACACTGGACAGCCTCGGAGAATGCAAATGAGGTGCATGGAACCCTGGGGCGGTGACCACGCACCTCGGGAAAGGAATAGTAAGTTCTGCCATCCCACTAGGCTTAAAAGGAGCCAATCCCACTGGGGAGAGGGAGACCCCACCACCATCCAGAAGAGCCCAGAATGGAGCACGTCTTTGAGACCCAGCATCCCTGAGCTGAGAGAAAGCCGTCACTCGGGAGATGGCACGAGAAGACAAGAAGTGTAGCCGAGAAAGGGCAGCAGCAGAACCAGAAGACCGGCGAGACCCTGACCCTACAATCCTGATGCTCACCCTGAAAGTCTAACCCGGTACGGGCCCTCATCCTGACAGGACCTGACCCTGACACTGACCTGAGCCCTAACACGAACCCTCCGAGCATCTCCACCCTCCTGCTCTCAGAGGGTCTACACTCTGCTGGGTCCAGCTTCAAAACGGCACCTTCCCTTTTTGGACCCTGCCTCCTGGCTGGCTCCACTCACTGGAAACGGAGACGGTGAAGTCACGTCTGAAAGCGTGGGAGTGCCTTCCGGTGAGGGCCCTGACAGCCTTCCTGGGTACACAGTGGACAGCACATTCCCGCTAAGGGGCTCCAAGGAGATGCTCTGCTCTGAACTCATGCGACATTCCATCCTGGCTACCGACCTTCCCACACAAGTACAGGGACTGCTGGTCTCAGGGCAGATATTCCCTCCCAGGGGCTCGCTGCACTCTCACCCAGGGGCCGTGGAGTCTGCTCGATCTCACAGGGACACCACGGGTGTCAGAGCAGGACTGTGCTCCAGAGCATTTTCAGGGAATGATTTCTCAGAAGCAGGGCACCACGTCTTTCTTCCAAGGCACCTCGGGGTGGAGGCAGACTCATCTTCTAGTGGGTAGCTGAGCACTCCACCATGGGCACCACCCAGGGGCTCCCCACGTCCACCTGCGGTCCACACCAAGCTCTGCCAGACCGTGCCTGTTTCTGTGTCTCCTCTTGGAACGTGTCCGTCTTCCCCGATGGCTTTACTCATCGAGGCCCAAATCACAGGAACAATGAGTGCAGTAGTAGAAGAGACACGGTCACGAGGGGGAGGAGGGGGCATCTGGACACCAATATCCAGGCCTCACATGGTAGAGTGTCACCCTTCCCACTCCTCTGTCCAAGTCGACGTCTCTGGCACAGGCAGCTGCACTAGAGTTCCAGACTCAAATCAGACATAGGAAGAGAAGGAAAATACAAGTCAGAATGTTCTCCCTCCCGCCCGTCAGTGCCAAGACATGGAACGCTCTTGAACACCCCCGTTTCCTCCCTCCCAATGTTTCTATCCCTCCGTGGACTGCTGAAGATTCAGCTCGGGCCTCCCTTCCTGTCTCACGAGGTACGGAGGATGCGCGCCTCTTCTGTCCCCAAATCCGGGGCGGACCATCCTGACCCCGAACGTCAGCGATTCCGCGTCCGGCCACGAGAGGGCGTGCCAACAACGCTTTCTGCCCTCCGGGCCCCGAGCGTGGGAAATCCGCGGCGGACAAAATCCTGACACGGAATGTCAGTGATTCGGCTGACGGCCACAAGAGGGCGTGCGAACAGCCGATTCTGCCCACCTGGCCCCCAACGCCTGGAGCTGGGCCTGGGGGAACGTGGGTGCGGTTCCTACGGGTCCTGCAGCACCCACCGCCCCAGGGCTGGACCAAACCGGCGCTGAGTCAGCAGTGAGGACAGCACTCCCTCTTCACACCCCAGACTGCAGAAGAAAGGTTTCTGCCAGCTTCTCCCTGATGCTTCTCTCCCCTAGCAAGCACAGAAGCACTCTGTTTCTAAACTAGTTCCACATATTGTGTTCTCCCCTTTCTGAAATACTGGAACAGGACTTAGGCAAACGGTGGACACTCCTCAACTAGCCTAGAGGTCAGTGGTTTGAACCTGTCCCAGAGCAGGGCTGAAGAAAGGCCTGGCGATCAGCTTCCATAAAGACGACACCCAAGAATACTCTGTAGACCACAGTTCTGTGACAAAGAGGATCAGACTCCACGAGTCAGAATCCGCTGGGCAGCAACTGGTTTGGGGTTCCGAGTTCTGTTTTGGTTTCATGGATGGTAAGTGTTGGTTTTGCTGGACAAGTTTATCCATGGGTTGATGTCTTGCCTGAGCTGAAACCACTGTAGCCTCTAGTATTCTTTATGGATTCGGTATTGTTAACCGGGGAGAATCTCCACGGATTCAGAGAGAGGAAGAGCATAGAGGATCACAAAATGAGTGTATGGAAGACAGCCACCTTCTAATCTAGCCAGCTGGGCACACGCCCGGTACCAGGGTGAGCCCTAGCCAGAAAGCCAAGGAGACGCTGAACATAAGTGTCCTCTTACACATGTTTTTATGAAAGTTTATAGTGATGATTTGGTCCTACCATATTAGTGGAACAAAAGTGGAGCTTAATTTTTTTTTTTTAATTGTGGTTGAGGTAAAGTGTACAATCTGGTTTAAATTCGCATGCCCGCCTATGGGGAGCTCCTACTGCTCTCCTTGCCTGGTAACAGCACACTCCTCCTTTCTGTTCTATGCAAGTCATATCCTGTTAACAAACCCCTGTCCCTTCTTCTCCGCCCTCTCCACTCCCCTCTAGAAAGAGGCCAGTTGGACGACATCCTATAGATATATACAACCATAAAGTGCACACACGATAGGGTCGCTCTGTGTTGCCGAGTCCATCCCATTCGTGCCCGAGGAGTGGACCTGAGTAATGATTTATAATGAGGGGCCATTTCAGGTCTAGGGGCCATCCTCCCAGGGGAACCCATAGGCTTTCGGACCATCGATGCTGGTCTTTGAGGGGAGTTCTCAGGGCACACCCCTTCTTATTCTCGTGTTGCCACTGAGACTCAAGATTGGGAGCCCCATCATGGCTGTCACAGGAGGTGGCCAGGCACCTTCGGGTTCTTCCGGTCCCATGTGGATGGCGTCACCCATTCACATGGATCTTTCTGTCTTCTGGGTTCTCTTTGTCCGGTGTCATTTTGGTCCTTTGGGATCATCTGTTCTGGATGAGTTAGGGCTATTTCATGGACCTCAGATGACAGCTTGCTAGCTTTGGAGAACCCAGATGCCAATCACCAATAGGACGTGGAGAGGACTGCCGTAGCAATAGGCTAGTTATACCCATGGGCCTTCATGTCCTCTGAGAGCATGGTCCCCCACCCCTGCTACTGCCCTTACCTATTTGGTTAAGATGGGAAGAGTTTTCAGGTTCTGTCCAAGTCCAGGTAAATGGATCTGCTTTCTAATGCGTGCTGTCACTGATTTCACCCAACCAAGTTTCCATCAGCTGTCTAATCTATACCCACCCCTCTCTCTCCTTCCCTCCTCTGCATCTGTCATGAGTCTTTTCTTCAGTACAGGGGTCCATTTTCAAGTCCTTAAAGTAGGGGTCTCATATCATATCTGTCCTTGTGCTGCTGACTAATTTCAGTCAACATGATGGATACAAAGTTCTGTCGAGGTCGATGAGGTCTAGTTAGTGAATAGTCACAAGGAGGTCTTCTGTGTCTTTAGAGAGCTTTTTTTTTCTACAGTCTAATCTATTTTATCTGAGATTAATATTACCACACATGCTCTTCTTTGTCTGTTGGTAGCTTGGTATATATTCTTCCATCTTTTAATATTCAGTTGGTTCATACCTTTAAGTCTGAGGTCCATTTCTTGTAAGCAGCAGGTAGATGGGTCATGTCTTTTCATCCAAGATGTCACTCGTCTCTTGACTGGACTGTTCAGTCTATTGACCTTCAATGTCATTATGGATAGCTATGTGTTGAGTGCTGTCATTTGGATGTACTTACTTTTGTGTGGATGTTTTCTCTGTGGCTCTTGTTATTCTATTCTGGGACATTCTTCCTTAGGATTTGATTTTTCACCCTTTTCAGTGTTAGTTTTGTGTTTCTTGAGAGTCCTGTATTGCACTTCTTGTTTTGCTAGGTCGCTTCTTGGTTGTGCTTTGTGGCTACCCCTAGGATCCCCCTTAATAATGTACATTGAAACCCAATTTTAACTTCTAAGTATCTTATCAACGTCCTCTCCATCTGGACGGACTGTAACTACTGTAATAGATCCCTCTTTTTAACGGGATGGTATTGTGGTTTTCATGACAGGATCACTGGATCACTTCTTTTAGTATTAGAGCTTTGGTTGGGGTGTTGTGCCTTCCCCAACTGAGTAGATTTCTGGGTGCTGTGTCCTTTATTGTCTCCTAAAATATAGAGTTCAAGGTTTGGTTCTTCTAAGCCAAGAGCTTCTTTCAGTATTTCTTGTAGCTTTTTGGTTTTTTTTTTTTTTTTAACAAGTCTCTGAGTTTCTGTTTATCTGCCAAAGTCTTCATTTCATTTTCATATTTGAAAGACAGCTTTGCACGGTACGTAATTCTTGGTTGGAAGTTTTTCTTCTTCAAAGGCTTTGAAGGGGACACCCCTCTGCCTCCGTGCCAACTTGGTTTCTGCCAAGAAGTCAGACAAAACCCAACAGGACTTCTCTCTGAAGGTTAGCTTTGCTTTGAGTCTCACTGCCATTAAGATTTTCTGCTTGGGTTTCATTTTGTTAAGCTTGATGACAATAGGTCTTGGACTCATTCTTTGGAGGTCTGTATTGTACAGCTCTGGCTATGCATCTTGGATATCTAGGTTCTCTTTTTCACAATTTCTGGGAAGTTTTCTGTCAGCAAGTCAACAACAATCCTCTCTGTGTTTTCAGGTGTCCCTTCCTGTTCAGGAACTCCAATGAATCGTAGATGGTTCCTCTTGATAGAGTTCCACATGTTTCTTAATGCTTCTGCATTGTTCTTTTGTCTTTTCTCAGATTTCTCCTCATAAATGCTGGTGTCAGCCATTCTGTCTCCCAGTCAGAAAGTCTGTTTTCCATTGGTTCCGTTCTGTTCTCTTCACTTTGAATGGAGTTTTCTGGTTCTTGATTTGGTTGTGGATCTGTTGGATTTCAGAGTGCTGGAGTTCCGTCAGTTCAAACAGCTTGCTTATTTTTTCATTTGGGTCTGCTAAATTTGGTAGAATATCTAGGAGGGCTCTCCCTATAATTCTTTTGTACTCAGATCTCTGAAAGTTTCAGAAAGGCTTCTTCATCTGGGAAGATCTTTGGTTCGTTCCTTTGGGAGCTTTCTGGAGCCATGGTTGGATTTTTACTTAAGTGTCGGGCCAAGGTCTCTTACTTTGGGGGCATCTAGAGGTTATTTAGTTTCTCTGGTGTTGCCTTAATAGAAGCTGACGTAGAAGTGGATCACCAGTGACCTCTATGAACAGCTGTGACTCAGCCCAATAGAATCTCTGTGAGAGCAGGCCCCACCTTCTGCCTGGCAAAGACACAGCCCTATTTAGGGAGTCACTGGGAGGCCTTCCACTGACCCTATGTTGTGGGTCAGTCAAAATTAGACGAGATGCAGTTCAGGCTGCACCTCAGTTATTTCCCTAGGTAGTCGTATTTGGAAAGGTAAAAGCTATCTGACGGCTTCCAAAAACAATCAGACTGTCAGGCGGGCAAGCTCCTCTTTCCAGCTGGCAATGGAGGCACCTCTGTATCTGTCCCTAGATGCTGTGGTCTGGTTCAAAGTATAGACAGGCTACTGCCCTGCTGTCATCAGGTGCTGGGCCCTACCTGAAGGGTAAACTGTGCTAAACATGGCTTTTCTTCTGGGGAAGCACGGCCCAAGCTGACACTACCTCCTAGCCTGGGAATTAGCCCCCTCCGAGTCCTCCGTTTGGGTAGCTCCACCTACTGGTTGGACAAGACGGCGTCCTGCTGAGGCTCTCCTGCCCTCTGAGAAATAACCGAATCAATGGTGGAGGTTCAAAAAATGGGATGGAGGGGCCATGGTGCTCAGAGTCTGGAGCCAGGCTCTCAAAGTGTGGCTATTCCACCCACTGGTCTTGTCGGCAGTGTGGCAGAACTTTACAGCCAGTTAAGCCTAATCTCTGCCACAGGCTAACAAAAAGGAAAAAATTAAAGCCAGTCGTTACCTTCAGACAGTGAGAACCAGCTATTCGACAAGGGCTGGGATCAGCAAAAGAGTAGAAGTTTCCTGTTTAGTGGCATGTAGTCCAAAAGGACAGTCCTATGCCATGTCTTAGGGCTCACTGGGTGTCCAGAAGGCTCCATTAAATGATCAATCCTGGCCTCAGTTTTCAGAGTGAGTTAGGGAGACGTGTGTCTAGTCCTCCATCTTGACTCTGCCACCGAAAGTTAAAAACTTTGCAAGTAGATATGTTGAAGGAAACATTACTTTAAATTTATAAATTAAAATAATAAAGATTATATAAACATAATTCTCGTTTGGTTCCAAATCAATACTCCAAACTCACTGCTATCAAGTCAATTCCAACTCATAGTGACCCTACAGGACAGAGCACAACTGCCTGACAGAGTTTCCAAGGAGCGCCTGGCAGATGAGAATGGCGGACCTTTTGGTGAGCAGCCACAGCACTTAACCACTATGTCACCCAGCGTTTCCATTTTGTTCTAAAGCCATCATGGATCATGACGGGACCTCGCTGACTTGGTTGTCTTTAGTGGCTTTTAAGTACATTTCTAGGCATGTTGTTGTTGTTAGGTGCCATCGAGTCAGTTCTGAGTCACAGTGACCCTGTGTAAAACCAAGCAAAACACAGCCCAGTCCTGCACCATCTTCACATGAATCAGAGGTGACTGAAAAGACCATGACTTGGGTCTGCCACCTTAGCCTTCAAGGCTCTACTTTTCAACACTTGGGCAGCTGACTGGCCTGATGCCATGCAATTTGGATTTTTCAGCGGCTGCTTCCATGGGCATCGAAGGTGGATCCAAGGAAAATGAATTCCTTGACAACTTCATCTTTTCTCCATTGACCAGGATGCTGTTGAGAGGTCCAGTTGTGAGAATTCGGGTTTTCTGGATGGGGAGGTGCCATCCATAGGAAAGCTTGTAGTCTCGGAGGTTCATCAGTAAGTCTCTCGAGTCTTCTTCACTTCCAGCACACCACACAAAGGTGAGTCATCTGTGTCCTACAGGTGGTTAAGGACTCTTCCTCCGGTCCTGATGCCCCCTTCTTCAGAGTCCAGCTTCTCAGATGATTGGTTCAGCATACAGAGTGAACAGGTGGGGTGAAAGGATCCATTCCTGGATCACAACTTTCCTGACTTTAAACCACTGGGTATCCCCTTGTTTTATTCAAGTAACGGCCTCCTGAGGAACATGTGCATGTTCCTCATGAGCACAATGAAGGGCTATCCATAATTTTTTTGAGATCTATGTAGTCAAGCATCTTTAAAACACTGTAAAGATCTTTTCTAGTATTCTCTGCTTTCAGCTAGGATCCATTGGACATCAGCCATAATAACACGGGTTCCACGTCCTCTTTGGAATCCGGCTTGAATTTCTAGCAGATCCCTGTCTATAGACTACTGCAGCTGCTTTTCAAGGGTCTTCAGCAAAACTGGACTCATGTGGGATGTGGATGACATTTGTAAATGAGTTCCACATTGGGTGAGATGATCTTTCTTGGAACTATACAGCACTAGAGATCTCTTCCATTAGTTGGCAAGGAAGCTGTCTTCCCAATTTCTTGGCATGAACGAGGGAGCACTTCCAGCACAGCATCCGTTCATTGGAACATTTCCGTCTGTAGTTTTTGAGTTCCCGGAGTCTTCTTTACAGCCAGTGCCTTCCATGCAGCTTGGACTTCTTCTTTTGGTGCCATGGTTCCTGCTCAGGGGGTACCTCTGGAAACGGTTTAGCGTCTACCAATTTCTTTCGGGTACAATGACTTGCTTCTGCTCCTGGCAGCTCCACGGAGGCAGAGCAGAGCTGCTCCGTCGTGTTTTCAAGGCTGTGAGCTCTCAGAAGCAGACCTCCGAGCCTGTCTTCCGAGGAACCTGTGTCTGGGTTGGAACCACCAAACCCTCAGCTCGTGGTTAAGGACTCAACCATCGGCACTACTCAGGATCGCCTAGGAAGTTGACTCATCAACCATATTTTTTTTTAATTTTTATTTAACATGACTGAGTGCAAATGTACATTCACGTATAAATTTACATGCCCACCTATATACAGCTTCCACTGCTCTCCCTGTCCGGTGACTGCACACTATTCCTCTCTGTTCCATATATTTCTCATCCTCCCAACAGCCTCCTTTCCCCTCCTCTCCATCCATTCACCTTCCTCCAGCCAGAGGTCAGTAAGATGATATCCTATAGATGTATAGAACCATAAAGGGCTTCCAATGTATGATCACTCTGCATTGCCAAGTCCAATCCATTCCTGTCCAAAGAGTGGACCTTTGTTATAATTTATGGAAAAGAGCAGCATCAGGGCCGGGGGCCATGCTCTCAGAGGAACCCCAAAACCACTGGACCATCAATTGAGGTCTTTTAGTGGAGATCTCATGATGCACCCCTTTTTATTCTTCTGTTGCCAGTGAGACTCCTCTCTGTGAGCTCCATCGTGGCTATCACTGGTGGTGGCCGGGCACCATCCAGTTCTTCCGGTCCCAAGTCGATGTAGGCACCCACTCTTGTGAGTCTCTCTGTCTTCTCAGTTGTCTTTACTGCATGTCATTTTGGTTCTCGGTGAGCATCCGTTCCTGCAGAGTTGGGACCATTTGCTTTCTTCTCGGATGGCAGCTTGGCAGCTTTTAAGACCCCAGACACCGCTCACCAATGTGGGGTGCAGAGAGCTCTCTTAGCAGAACGCTAGTTGTGCCAAATGGCCTGGAATTCACCTAAGAGCATGGTCCCCCGCCCCCCGCCCCAGCTACTCTATCCTTGCAGTATTGAGTTAAGATGGAAGGAGTACTCAAGTTATGCTGAAGTCCACTTAATGTTGTTCTTGTTTCTAATGTGCACTATCAGCGCTTTCTCCTAACTAGATTTCTAGTAACTATCTAAACTAAATCCTGCCCCCTTAACTCTTCCTCCCTCCCCTCCCTTTCAGCTGTCAAAGAGTCTTTTCTTCTATACACAAGTCTGTTTTTGAGATCTTATCGTAGAGGTCTCATACCGTATTTGTCCTTTTGTCACTGACTACTTTCACTCAACATAATGTCTTCCAGTTGAAACCAGGTTAGGAGATGTTTCCTGGAATCATCGTTATTCTTTATCATTGCATAGTGCTCCATTGAGTATATGTACCATAGTTTACCTATCCATTCTTCTATTGTTGGGCATCAGGGTTGATTCCATCTTTTTGCTATAGTGGACTGTGCTGCGATAAAACATTCTGGTGCATGTGTCCGTTGGTGTGAAAGGCCTTGATTCTGTAGGATATATTCCAAGTAGTGGAATGACTTGGTCAAATGGTATATCTATATCCATTTTTTTAAGGAAGCACCAGATTGCCTTCCAAAGAGGCTGGACCATTTTGCAACCCCACCAACAGTGTAGGAGGGTTCCACTTTCTCCACAGCCTCTCCAGCATTTGTTGTTTTGTGTTTTCTGGATCATGGCCAATCTTGTTGGGGTGAGATGGTATCTCATTGTCGTCTTGATTTGAATTTCTTTGATATCTAAAGATCATGAACATGTCCGCATGTGTTTTTTGGCTGCCTGGATCTCCTCTTTAGTGAAGTGTGTGTCCATCTCCTTTGCCCATCACTTAATTGGATGGTTTATTTTTTCTTTTTGATATTTTGTAGTATCTTATAGATTATGGAGATCAGGCATCGGTCAAACATAGAGTTGCCAAATATTTTTTCCCATTCTGTGGGTGTTCATTTAATTCTATTAATTAAGTCTTTGGATGAGCAAAAGTATTTGATTCTTATAGTTCCCATTTATCTATTTTCTCTTCTGTTGACTGAGGTTTCTTTGCCAGATTTTGGAGTCTGTCCTCATTGTGTATTAAAACTTCCATTGTTGTTCCTACCTATTCTTGGATGAGCTTTATCGTTTTAGGTTTGATATTTAGGTCTTTTATCCAGTTGGAGTAGGTTTTTGTATAAGGTGTAAGATATGGATCTTGACTCAGTTTATTGCAGATTGATAACCAATTTTGCCAGCAGCATTTGTTGAAGATACTATTTTTACCCCAGTTTCAAGTCTTAGGGCCTTTGTTGAATATCAGTTGATCATAGGCAGATGGTGTCATCTCTGGAGTCTCAATTCTGTTCCATTGATCGATCTGTCTGTTCTTGTACCAGTACCAGGCTGTTTTGACCACTGTGGCAGTGTAATATGTTCTAAGGTTGGGTAATGAGAGGCCTTCCAGTGTGTTCTTCTTCTTTAGTAGTACCTTACTTATCTGGGGCTTCTTCCCTTTCCAAACAAAATTGGTGATTTGTTTCTCCATCTCATTAAAAAAATGATGCTGGAACTTGTATTGGGATTGCATTATATAAACAAATTGCTTTGGGTAAAATAGACATTTTCACAATGTTAAGTCTTCCTATCCATGAGCAGGGTAGGTTTTTCCTTTTATCTAGGTCTCTCTTAGTTTCTTGAACTAAGGGCTTGTAGTTCTCTTTGTAAAGGTCTGTTGTTTCTCTGGTGAGATTAAATCCTAGGTACTTTATCTTCTTATGGGCTATCGTAAATGGTATTGATTTGATAATTTCCTCCTTAACAGTCTCGTTATTGGTATAAAGGAATCCTACTGATTTAGTTATGTTTATCTTGTATCCTGAGACTTTGCTGAACTCTTCTATGAGTGTGAGTAGCTTACTTACAGATTCGTGGAGTTCTCTGCATATACAATCATATCATTGGCGAACAGGGAGATTTTAACTTCCTCTTTGCCAATGTGGATGCCCTTTATTTCTTGGTCTTGTCTACTTGCTCTGGCTAGAACTTCTAGCACAATGTTGAATAGGAGAGGTGACTGTGGGCATCCTTGTCTAGTTCCTGATCTCAAGGGAAAGTCTTTCAGTCTCTCTCTGTTCAGGATGATGTGGGCAATTGGCTTTGTATAAATGGCCCTTATTGCATTGAGGAATTTGCCATCTATGCCCATTTTGCTAAGAGTTTTTAGCATGAATGTGTGTTGGACTTTATCAAATGTCTTTTCTGCATCAACGGACAAAATCAGGTGATCCTTCTTTTGTGTTACTTATGTGGTTAATAACATTAATTGTTTTCCTGATGCTGAACCAGCCTTGCATCCCTGGTATGAATCCCACTTGGTCATGATGGATTATTTTCTTGATATGTTGTTGTATTCTGTTGGCAAGAATTTTGTTGAAGATTTTTGCATCTAGGTTCATGAGTGATATCGGTCTGTAGTTCTCTGTCTTTGTTGGATCTTTCCCTGGCTTAGGTATCAGGGTTATGCTGGCTTTATAGAATGAGTTTGGGAGTACTCCATCCCTTTCTATACTGTGAAATAGTCTCAGTAGTATTCGGGATAACTCTTCTCTAAATGCTTGGTAGAATTCTGCCGTGAAACCATCCGGGCCCGGACTTTTTTTGGTTGGCAGTGTTTTGATGACCTTTTCAATCTCTTCCTTTGTAATGGGTTTATTAAGTTGTTCTGCTTCACGTTGTGATAATTTATGTAGGTGGTATGAGTCAAGGAATTTGTCCATTTCCCCTAGGTTTTCAAATTTGTTAGAGTACAGTCTTTCATAGTATTCTGTTATGATATTTTTGATTTCTGTTGCATTGGTGGTGACAACCCCCTCCCATTTCTAATTTGGGTTCTTTCTTTCCTTTCCTGCTTTTCTTTAGTAAGTTCAGCCAGTGGTTTCTCAGTTTTGTTGATCTTTTCCAAAAACCAGCTCTTGGTCTTTTCAATGTTTTCTGTTGTTTTTCTGTTCTCTAATTGATTTAGCTCTGCTCTAATCTTTATAATCTCGTTTCTTCTGGTGCCTAAGGGGTTCCCCTTTTGTTCTCTTTCTACTTGTTCAAGCTGTAGGGTTAGTTCCTAGATTTGGTTTCTTTCTTCCTTCCAGATGTGTGCATTTGTGGAGATAAACAGACCTCTGAGCACTGCTTTGGCTGTATCCCATAGGTTCTGGTAGGAAGTGTTTACGTTCTGATTCGAATCCATGAATTTCTTTAATTCATCCTTGATTTCCTCTGTAAGCTGTGTTGTTTTCAGCAAGATGTTGTTCTGTTTCCAAGAGTTCCACTTTCTATCTGTTTTTTCTGCTATTGATTTCAACTTCGATGGCTTTATGATCTGACAAGATGCTTTGCATTAATTCAATGGTATGGATTATGATGAGCATTGCATTATGGCCTATCACATGGTCAATTCTGGAAAACGTTCCATGTGCACTGGAGAAGAAGGGGTAGTTGTCTGCTGATGGGTGGAAAGTTCTGTATATATCAATGAGGTTTAGTTGGTTAATTGTGGCAATAAGGTATTCTGTATCTTTACTGAGTTTTTTTCTAGATGATCTGTCTAGTATTGAGAATGGAGTGTTGAAGTCTCCCACTATTATGGTGGAGTCATTTAACTATCTTATGAGTGTAGTCAGTGTTTCCTTGACGTATTTAGGTGCTCCGATACTAGGTGCAGTAATATTTAATATAGTTAGGTCTTGCTTGTGTACTGAACCTTTCAGCAATAAATAGTGTCCATCTTCGTCCACAATGGTGGATTTGACATGAAAATTGATTTTGTCTGAGATTAGAATTGCCACCCCTGCTCTTCTTTGTTCATTGTTAGCTTGATATATATTCTTCCAACCTTTAATTTTCAATTTGTTCCTATCTTTAGGTCTCAAGTGTTCTTGTAGACAACATATGGATGGGTCGTGTCTTTTGATCCAAGATGACACTCGGTGTCTCTTTACTGGAGCATTCAGTCCATTCACATTCAATGTAATTATTGATAGGTATGTGTTCAGTGATGCCATTGTGATGTGTTCATTTATATGTTGATATTTTCTCTGTTGTTCTTATTAGTCTGTAGTGCGATGTTCTTTTATGTGAGTTGATTTTTCACATTTTTCACAGCTGGTTTTGTGGTTGTTGAGACTCCTGTGTTACATTTCTTGAAATGATCTTTGTTGAGCTTTACAGCTGCCCCTATGATCCCCCTTAAGAAACTACATATAAACCCAATTTTAATTACTACCAGTCTTGTCGTCTTCCTTTCCATCTGGAAGGACTATAACAACTGTAGTGCATCCCTCTTTTTAATATGATGACACCACAGTATTCATGATGATCACTGGATTGCTTCTTTCCTTATCAAAGCTGTGATTGGCTTAGGAGCCTTCCCTAACCGAGTAGAGTTTTGAGTAGTAAAGTCATTCTGAAATATAAAGTTAGTGGTTGTCATGGATTGAATTGTGTCCCCCCCAAAGTGTATGTGTTGATTGGAATTGGTTTGGCATTCCAACATGTACCCTTCCTCCTGTGTGTTGTGAATCCTTCCTCTGTGATACTGATGATGAAGAATGGTTTGCAGTTGTGTTAGCGAGGCAGGACCCAAGCTACAAGCTTGTGGAATATAAGGGAGAGAAGTGAGCAGAGGAAGTTGGGAACCTCATACCATAGAGAGAGAAGCACCAAGAGCTGTCGGAGATCAGAGGTCACTCCAACGAACATGGGTGGAGGAGAGGCAGCGCTGAGACTTAAGAAAAGACAGATATAAAACAGTTTGGGATCAGGGGCTACACGGCAATTGTCAGCCGGGAGCCCAGAGCAAAGTTTTTTTATAGTATTTGTGCTCTTTTGGTAGCTGGGCCTACAAGGAACTAAAACATACCATAACTAAGTAAGTTGTTTACAGTTTCGATCATACATTGTTCTACATGTTCGGGCCAAGGGATTGGAAGTATTCCCACGCTGTTTCTAGGTTACAGTACACAAATGTCATAGGAGGTTATACAGAGTCGATGTAACAGTTCAGCATCCAAGATGGCTTCACTTGTGTCAAGAGTGTCTAACCTGATTTCCCTGATTTGTCCCTTTTTTATTTAATAAATAATGAAGCTGAAGTGTTCGGTGAAATCATAGCCAGGGCAACTGTTTGTCATGTTTCTGTCATTTGAATTTTCAATTGCAATTACAGGGAATAGCCTCTCGGTGACTGGGCCTGACTTAGGTTCCCCCCCTCTAGGGGTCTTACCTGTCTTTGGCTCACCAGCCCCTTGCTCTGTGATCCCTGGTGACTGCCCCTAACTTAGGTCATTCCCCCTTGAGGGGTCTTACCCATCACTGACTGACCAGGCGAGCACTGGGGATCACGAGGCCATAGATGAGGTGTTACAGAGATGTTATATTTCTTTTGTAACTCATTCTGGGTTTCAGGGAGATCCAATTTTTTCTTAATTGAATACATGACATCAATTCCCTAGAGGTACCAGCCTCCACACGGCCAGAACACTAATTCAGGGGGACAAGCTTATACATCAACCAATAGATTGACTCGTACCACAGAAAAAAGTAAAAGACAAGAAACTGTCACGAATAGGGATGGAATACTCGACTGCCGCAACATTTCTTTCTTCTGTCTCCAGGTGTGCAGGCAGAGCCTGTACGTGCAACCTACACTTGTCAAACATAATCAGTAACCTTCATGTAGATGTTCATTACAAGAGGCAATAAACTAAGTGAAAAACCCAACAGTCATACATCATATTTCTGGCATCAGGATCTTTCATAATTTCTTGTAATGCTTCTTTAAGTCTAGTAAGAAAATCAACATACGGTTCCTCAACTCCTTGTCTTACAAAATGGAATGCAGGAATGCCAGAATTATTGTTTTTATGAGAGGATATTTTTTGAATTTGTTTTTGTAATTCTGTTATTTTGTTACAAGCTCATCAGTCACCTTTTATACAGATCTCCTGTTGAATTAAATGCTTGACCTGATTCCCCCCCAAAAATTTTTTTTGTTTTTATCTGTGCCTGCCTAAAGCAAAACACGGCTCTTCTCTTAGTTATTAAAATCAGACTATCTGTGTCCACTTCAAGTAGGAAACGGCTCTACGCTTTGAGGGGAGAAGGGTGCCAGCTGTCGCCCAAGATGGAATTTCCTTACAGTCCAAACGCCAGAATCTGTGGAATTATATTTGTAGTGACCGAGTGGTGGACAATTAAATCACCAAAAACATAACTCCAGTAAACTTAGCTCTTACAAAATTAACACTTTCCCAAGCCTTCTAGGTAACTGAATTTGGATGCTAGCCCAGGTGCTTAAACATTAATCTGCACCTGAATAAATCTGCACTAACTTAAACAATTACCAGGAGCAAATGCTTCCCCTCCGCCAGCCAGCCCTTTCAACATTTTTAAAGAAGTAATTGGGCTATGCTGACTGACTGTTGAGGACCAGGCACTACTCTTCTTTTCTCCTTTCTAAAGACCAAGCATTCATTCTGGCTTTTTCACTGTCTTTCAAGACCCTAGGAATTGGATTTCAGCTGGTTACAAGGAAAAACTGGTGCTCCAGAGGGAGCCAGGGAAGAAGAGGGGGTCAGAGTAGGACGAAGAATTGGTGACACAAATCCTGTAAAACTGTTAGTTTTTCTTTATCAAGAGGCCACTGTTCTACCCACACCGGCTTTGTTGTCAACCATTTTAACAATATAGGAGAAATAAGATCTCGGTTAGTGGTGGCTCTTAGGATAAATTTGGGTAACTCACTTCTCCAAACTCACCACTTCCTTCTAGTATACTGAGAAAAGAGAGATTGGGGTATAAGTATAAGGAGGGATTGGTGTTGGAGCCCTGGAGAGAACCGGAGAAGATGGAAAAGCAGGAGAAGCGGGAGAAGGTGGCGGCGGCTGTCCGCCTCTTTCTCTGTCTCCACCAGCAACAGAAGTGGGAGAAGGTGGCGGCAGCGGTCCGCCTCCCTCTCAGTCTCTGCTCTCGGGTTCCTCTGGTTCTTTTCACCTTCTGACTCCTCTAAAACTACAGACAAACAAATAGAAGAATAGCTTCTCCTCATAACTATTCTTGCCTAAGGCAAGTCACCACTTCCTTCCAAACCTGAGCGTCCAAAACTCCTTCCTTCACTGCTCGGTAACAATATCGCTGAACAAGCCCAAAGGGAAGATTGAACTGGAAACAGTTAATCTTATGTCCTCTCGAGCATAACAATTTGTTAGTGAGAAGCTTGTATGTTTCAAAAAGGGATTGATTATAGCCCATAAACCTGATGCCCTCCTGAGCCACTGGACCTGATTAGCTATAGGTCACTAAACCACTCACCAGCTCGTTATAGGTTGTGATGGCACTTCCTTTAAGCTGCATGCTAACAGCTGAGTGCCGACCTCGGGAGCCTCTCGGCAAATCTTAGCATGTATCTCACCGGTTACCTGTCCTGCGGGCTGGACGCACAAAACTTGATCCTCAGGAGACGATTATTCCAACCCGGTCTGTGACAGGGCCGGCACTTTAGCACTTTGTTTCGGAACCTAACCTAGGAAATAAAAAACTCTCCTCCAGCCCCACGTTCGGGCGCCAGATGTCGGAGATCAGAGGTCACTCCGACCAACAAGGGTGGAGGAGAGTCAGCGCCGAGACTAAAGAAAAGACAGAAATAAAACAGTTTGGGATCAGGGGCTACACGGCAATCGTCAGCTGAGAGCCCAGAGCAAAGTTTTATTACAGTATTTATACTCTTTTGGTAACTGGGCCTACAAGGAACTGAAACATACCATAACTAAGTAAGTTGTATACAGTTTTGGTCATACATTGTTCTACATGTTCGGGCCAACGGCTTGGAAGTATTCCCAGACTGTCTCTAGGTTACAGTACACAAACATCATAGGAGGTTACACAGAGTTGAAGTAACGGTTCAGCATCCAAGATGGCTTCACTTATGTCAAGAGTGTCTAACATAATTTCCCTCAGAGAGCAGAAAACGTACTTTCGACCCGAGGTTCCTGTGCCAAGATGCTCTCTTTGGATTTGGACTCCGCCTACCGGAGTGTGATGATTTGTCATTCTGAATGGACTTACAACCTACAAATGGATTTGCACCTTACCAGACTGTGTCAATAAAAGCTTCTCCTCGTGAAAACTTCCATTCGTGGTGACTAGGACAGTGGTTTTGTTCTTCTAAGCCAGAGCCAAGAAATTCTTTCAATATTTCTTGTAGTTTGGGTTTGGTTTTTACAAAGTCTCTGAGTTTCTGTTGATCTGGGAATGTCTTCATTTCATTTTCATATGTGAAAGATAGTTTTTCAGGATATAGAATTCTTGGTCAGAAGTTCTTCTCCTTCAAGGCTTTGATTGTGTCATGCCACTGTCTCCCTGCCAGCTTGGTTTCTGCTGAGAAATCCGAAAAGAGCCTACAGGGTTTCTCTCTGAATGTTAGCTTTGCTTGGTACCTTGCTGCCTTTAAGACTTGCTGCTTATGTTTCATTTTGTTGAGCTTCATTATAATATGTCTTGGCGTCTTTCTTTTGAGATCTATATTGGGTGGCGTACGATATGCATCTGAGATGTCTGTATTCTCTTCCTTCAGGATTTCTGGAAAGTTTACTGTCAGCAGCTCAGCAACGATACTCTCTGTGTTCTCAGATGTCTCACCCTGTTCACACACTCCAATTAGTCGAAGGTGGTTACTCTTAATAGAGTCCCACATGCTTCTTAATGTTTCTTCATTTTCCTTCTTTCTTTTTTCTGATTTCTGCTCATAGATGCTGGCCTCAGTAGCTCTATCTTCCAAGTCAGAAATTCTTTTTTCTATTCATTCCATTCTGTTTTCTTGGCTTTGCATTGAAGTTTCTTTGTCTTTGATTTTGTTCTTGATCTGTTGGATTCCAGAGTAATGGTGTTCCATCAGATTGAACATCTTGCTTAATTTTTGATTCTATTCTGCAGCATTTTGTATAAGGTCTAGAAGGGCTCTGTATATAATCACTTTCTATTCACTTTCTGATGTTTTCATAAAAGTTTCTTCATCTGGAAAACTCCTTGGTTGCTTTGTTTGGGAGCCTTCCGAAGCCATGGCTGATTTCTTGTGTGCCACAAGTGTCTGTTGCTTTTTGGGACCCATGTGACTATGTAGAGACTGGAAGAGGTACTGTGAAGATGGACAACATATGTTTCTCTAGGCTGTCTTAAAATGTAAAGCAAAAGATATCTGACCACTTCAGCAGTCGGTTAGGTTTTCAGGTGTAGAGGTCCGTCTTCTCAACTATCAAAGTAAGCGCCACTATATCCAACCCCAGATGATACAAACTAGTACAGAATACAGCAATGCTACTGCCCTGTTGGCCTCTGCTGACAGAGCCTACCCTTAGACGACACTGTAGAGAGTACTGCTTTTCTGTTAGAAAAGCGCTGTCCTGTGGGCAGGCTCTGCCTCCCAAGCTAAGAATTAGGTCCAGCTGCGGCCACTGTATCCAAGATGGCGCCCTCCATACAGGCAGCAGACAGAAGGGCTAAAGGTGCTGAGAGGTAGTGATTCCTCTGATTCTGTTGCAGGACCCCCAAAGCAGGTGGCACTAGGTAAATTACTGCTTTTCTGTCAGAGAAGCGCTGTCCTGTTTACAAGCACTGGCTCCCAGGCTAAGAATGAGGTCCCGCTAGAATCTCCATATCCAACATGGCGTCCCGCATACTGACTTCGAAAATCCGTACAAATGCAGCTGAGGTAGATATAAAATGACAGGCTCAAAGTGGCTAGATTAACAGAGTCTCAAGCCTGGCTCTCAAAATATGGGAATTTTGCCTCCCTGTCCCCCCAGCAGCATGTCTGAGTGTAACTGCTAGGCAAGACCCTGCTCTGCCTGCCAGCCAAGACAGAGGAAAAAATCAGTGAAAATGGTGTGTTTCCCTTCAGTCCGTCAGAGCCAGGGATAGCCAGGTGCGGGAGTCAGCGGAAGAGAGGAGGTTTTTCGCTCAGTGGTATGAAGTCCCAGTTAACAGCCCTGCACCGTGTCCTGGGGCTGATTAGGTGACCAGAAAGCTCCGTCTGATTATCAATTCAGGTCTTGGTTTCCAGAGGGATATAAGGAGAGGTGTGGTTAGTCCGCCACTTGACTCCCTCTCCACCATTACTGTTTTTATGTTTAGTGAGGTTTGGGTCATTTTGAATTTTTTTCTTTTTTATTTAACATGACTGAGTGAAAATGTACATTCCCGTATAAATTTACATGCCCACCTGTATGTTTTAGGTTTGATATCTAGGTCTTTTATCCAGTTGGAGTTGGTTTTTGTAAAAGGTGAAAGATATGGATCTTGTTTCAGTTTATTGGAGATGGATATCCAATTTTACTAGCACCATTTGTTGAAGATACTGTTTTTACCCCAGTTTGATGTCTTAGGGCCTTTGTTGCATATTAAGTGTTCATAGGCCAATGGTGTCATCTCTGGGGTCTCAATTCTGTTCCATTGATCAAATTCCCTAAATTTCTGTGTACCTGGAGATGTCCTAATTTCATCATCATGTTTGAGAGATAATTTTGCTGGATATATAATTTTTGGATGGCCATTATTTTCCTTCAAGGCTTTGTATACATGATTGTATTGCATTCTTGCCTACATGGTTTCTTCTGAATAGTCCAAGCTTAGTCTTACAGTTTTCCCTTACTAGGCTATTTTTCATTTCTCCCTAGCTGCTTTGAAAAGTGTCTCCTTATCTTTAGTTTTGGCAAGTGTCATGGATTGAGTTGTGTCCCCCTCAAGATGTGTGAAGTCATGTGGCTAGGCCATGATTCACTGTATTCTGTGACTGTTCTCCATTTTGTGAATTTTCCTATGCTGTATGTTAAAGGACTAGGGTGGGACTGTAAATCCCTTCCTAGGATCACCTCCCTGCCCACTGTAAAGGGAGTTTCACTGGAGTATGGCTTGACCCACCCTTAATCCTTTCACCCTGCAAGAGAAAAAATGAAAGGGAATCAGGCAGAGAAGTGGGAAGCTGACACCATCAAGAAAGCAGCACCTGTAAGAGTG
The DNA here is from genome assembly GCA_028571685.1 of Heterohyrax brucei. Lineage (NCBI taxonomy): Eukaryota > Metazoa > Chordata > Mammalia > Hyracoidea > Procaviidae > Heterohyrax > Heterohyrax brucei. Next base: position 139,504,473 of record CM053148.1, on the reverse strand, counting down.
CATTCTTCAGATCCGAGGTTCCTGAGCAAAGATGCTCCCTGGACAAAGACTAGTGCAATACTGGACTTTTCTCCAGAGCTGACATGGGGGAAAACCTTCCCCTCAAGCAGATGTACTGAAATTGGACTTGCATCCTACCAGACTGTGTAAGAATAAACTTTCATTTGTTAAAGCCATCCACTCTGTGGTATTTCCATTAGAGCAGCACTAGCTGACTAAAACAGCAAGTTCGACTGTAATATGCCTTGGTGTCCTTCTTTGGGGATCTATCTTGTATGAAATTCATTGAGTATTTTGCATAGATATCTTTTCATCTTTCCTGATGTCAGGGAAGTTTTCTGTCTGTAAATCTTCAACAGTTCTCTGTCTGTTTTCTGTTATCCCCCCTGTTATGGTACTCAATCCCTTGTAGGTTATTCCTCTTTATAGAGTCCCACATAATTCTTAATGTTCCTTCATTTTTGTTTTTTAGTTCTTTTATCTGATTTTTCCTCAGTACATTGATGTCACATGCTCTATCATCATTCTCACTAATTTGGGCTTCCATTGCCTCAGTGCTGCTCCTTTGACTTTAGGTTGAGTTATCTGATTCTGTACTTTTATTATTAGTTTTTTAATTTCTAATTTTTGAAACTCATTGCTTTCTTGTAGGTTGTTTAATTTGTCATTATATCCTTCTGTATTCTTCCTTATCTCCTTCCTTATCCCTTGAAGAATTCTAAATGTTAACCTTTTGCATTCTACCTCTCATAATTGCAGTAATTCTCTTCCTCTGCAAAATTTGATTCTGTTTTTTCAGAACTTTCTGAATAGATCATGGTCCACTCCTTTAAGTGCTTTGGTACAGACGGCTGTTTCTGAGCCATCAATGAATTGTAGTTATTTATGTTTACCTATTGTGTTGTAGCTTTGTTGTTTTAAAATGTACAGTTTACTTTTGTATATGGATTCAACACAGGTATCCACATGGTGTTGACTACTGTCCTAGATGGGCAGGGGTACTTGGTATAGGTGTGGTTGTCTGGCTGCAGCTGTGGAGAAAGGTAGGGGTCATCAGCTGTCCCTGAGTGTCTGTGATGTTGGCATATGCCTGTATATCAGAATCTAGGTGAAGGAATATTTTCCACTTTGATTTTCCGGCTTAGGAGACTTGGCAGGAAAACAAAATACCATTTTTATCATTTTCTTCCCTTCTCTGAGTTTGCTGAACTGTTTCCCATTCCAATTCTTGGAGAATGTTTTGGAAAAGGCATAAAGAGCCCTATTTCCAGCTCAGTTAATGGCATCAGATTCCGGAGCCACTTGCAAGGCAGAGAAGGGAGGAGGAAGAAAGGCTTGGAATGGGTTTCAAGGGTTCTACTTCTGGCTCACTTAATGTTGCCAGACTCTAACACTGGGCAGTTTAGAGAAGGGAAGGGGAAACTCCAGGAGAAGGAAAACAGGCCCACATGGAAGGAAAGATCTGCATGCCTAGCAGATTACACACAGGACTTAGTTGGATGATTTGCTACTGTCCCTCACTGGGCTAGAGGTACAAGTGGAATCTTCAATCCTTTCTGATGAAGAAAACATCCACTAATCTCCTTGCTGACCTACGACATGCTGTGGCTGCTTCCCAGCAGGTCAGGTTGTGAAATCCTGTGTAATTTCAGTGCTATTCTTCCTTTCCCATTACTCAGTCCAATTTCTCAACTTTCCCTCTGATGTTCTGACCTCCTAGGACATCATATGGACTAGATTCATTTGTTCTTTGGTCTTTGTTGTTATGGGGGCCGCAGGAAACACCAATCTATTCTGCCATCTTGGACCCACCTGAATATTTTTATGTATAAGCATTTATGAAGTGTGAAATAAATGCATTAATGTTAAGAAAAGTCTCTTGTCTGATTTTCAATTACCAACCACCTTGTGTAAGATCTCTGTGTTGTTTTGTCCTAAAGTTTTAGTCAAAATAATTTCAGAAGTTTAAAGGAAAGTCAAAGAACTAGAATTTGACATTTAAGCAAGATGGACTTTAAATACAAATCATAGATGGGGTTCTGATTTGGAATATGAAGATAATTTTTTTGTTAATAATTTCATGATTAGAGCCAAAGAACCAAAAATACTAAATTTGCAAAAATTAATTTTAAAGCAGAATTCTAGGGTAATGAATAATATACTACACAGAGTCTACATTTGTCTTGTTGAGATATAAAAACAAATAGATTGGTGATTTAATTTATCACATTTTTTTCCTTAATTTTGATGCTATATATGCTGGTAAGAAAAATAGACATGTATAAAGAAAAGATTACAGTTTATCCCTCTTACGGAATCACTCTTTAAGGTAATCAGTGTTGACTATATGTTCTGTATCTCTCTATTTATTTATGTAAATAAATATATGTAGGGTTCACTTTTTTACATAAATGGGATAATACTATACACGGTACTGTGCACCTCTCCTTTTCACTTACTATGAGCATCTTCCATGTCAGTTTCTACAAATCTAACCCATTTTAGTAGCTATATGGTGTTCCACAAGATGGATATATGCTAGAGTATTCAAACACTGTCTTGTTGATGAAAGTCAAGGTTATATTTTCTAGTAGATTTTTCCTTCTTTACAAATGATGCTGTGATGAAAACCCTTATTCATAATACTTTATATACTGATGTTTTTTATTTGTATATGATACCTAAAAGTGTGACTGCTGCCTCAGAGAACACACACAACTTCAGCTTTTTATTTTAATATATATTGCCTGATTAATTACCTAAGTTGTGGCACTTTTCTGTTGATCTCTTTTATGTAAAAGTGCTAATTTCTACATAGCCTTAGCACCTGCGGACAGTGTTCATCTTAATTTTTGCATGTCAGGTAGGCCAAATGGTGTTATCTTTTTATTACTTTGATTTGCATTTTTCCCAAGCATGTTTTTTATGTTTATTACAAGTCAGAACTAACTTGACAACAATGGAATCGTTCTTCCTTTCAGTAGTAGAGTGATTAAACGCATAGTTCCTAACTGAAAGTCTGGACCCACCAGCTGTTCCACAAAAGGAAGATGACAGTCTGTTTCTGTAAAGATTACAACCTTAGAAGCCCTATGGGGGGTTCTGATCTATCTTTCAGAGTCAGTATAAGTAGGAGTCGACTCTATGACTATGGGTTTTGTTTTCTACCCTTTGAAAACAAAATCATTTTCTTTACTAAGAATTGCTGGTTTAGCACTTTTCCATATTTTCCATTGATCTCATTATTTTTCTCTTACAAGTTTTTTAATCACTGTTTTATTAGTGAGACGTGTTTATCCCAATATATTGTGGCTTTAACATCTCTAGGTTTACAGAAAATTTATATTTTTGTGTGATTTAACCTGGTATTCTTTTTCTTTAGTGCTTCTTTAGTTTCTCATTTGTTTGTCTAAGATTCCCCCTACCCAAGTTTAGACAGATATCATTGTTATTAGGTGACATAAAGTGAATTCTAACTTACAGTAATCCTATGTGTAAGAGAATGAAACACTCACTGATCCTTCACTGTCCTGCATTCTTGTTATGATTGAGCCTATTGTAGCAGACATTGTTTAAATCCATCTCGTTGAGAGTCTTCATCTTTTGCACTGGCTCTCTATTCTACCAAGCATGTCTTTCTTCAGGAACTGATTGCTCTTGGTAAGTTGTACAAAGTTTCACCATCTTTGCTTCTAAAGAGCATTCTGCTTGCACTTCGTCCTAGGCAAATTCGACTGTTCTTTCAGCAGTTGGTGGTACACATTCAATATTCTTTGCTAACACAAAAATTCTAAGGCATCAGCTCTGGTCTTCTTTATTTATGCATTGTCCAGCTTTTCCACACATATAAGGCAACTGAGAACACCATGTTTCGGGTCAGGCTTATGTCAGTCTTCAAAGTGATGACATCTTTGCTTTTTGACACTTTAAAGAACTCTTTTGCAGATTTGCCCCAATTCAGTGGTGTCTTCATGGGTGTTGACTGTGGATTCCAGTAAAATGGAATTCTTGACACGTTGAATCTTTTCTCAGTTTATCATGAAGTTGCTGATTTGCCTATTTGTGAGGATTCTTTTTTAATGTAATCCTTACTGAAGGCTGTGATCTTGGATCTTCTTCAGTAAGTGCTTCAGATCCTATTTGTTTTCAGCTATCAGGTTGTGCTGTCTGCATATAACAGGTTGTTAATGAATCTTCCTCCAACCCTGATGCCCTGTTCTTCTTCGTAGGAGATCTGACAAGTCCACAAATTTTATTGCTGGAAGTGCTCCATACCTCATTGTTCAATATGGCTATCGTCATTTTTGGAGTGCTTCCCCTGGAAAGCTGTGCACTGACATCAGTGCCTAGTCCACCTTTCAATGCAACTTTGAAACTCCGGAATAGGCATTGTGTACAGTGACATGGGAGCAAGTCCACAAACTTAATTGGATGGTTGTCTGTGAGGGAGATTTTAGCCAGTACACAAGTAACTGTATTGGAACAACCTCCCTACTCATCTGATCTGGACTCCAGTGGCTGTTTTCTTTACCTGAAGGTATAGGAAATACAGAAAAGAAGACATTTTGATGACACTCAGGACAGTAAGCGTAATACAATGACAGCTCTGATGGCCATTGCAGAGAAAGAGTTCGAAAATTGCTTGAAGGACAGACTAGGCACTGGCATGGGTGCATAGCTTCGCAAGGGGAGTATTGTGAAGGTAACCATAGTGATGCTGAGCAATGAGATATGTAGCACTTTCTCTAGGATGAGTTTGTGAACTTAATTGGCAGTCCTTGTACAGTACAACTTCTCAGATGATTTGCTCAGCACACAGATTGAATAAGTATGGTTGAAATGATAAAACCTTAATAGATGCTTTTCGTGAACCATTGCCCATTCGTCTATATACAGTTTCTTCATGATCACATTAAGAGTTCTGGAATTCCCATTTTTAACAATGTTATCTGTAATTTGTTAGGATCCACACACTTGAATGCCTTTGCATATAAGATCTGACAATGAAGTCCATGAACTTAATTGTTCTGAGTGCTACGTACCTCATTTGCTCAGTATCACTATGATTACCTTCAAGGTACTCCCCTTGGGAAGTCATCACCAATGCCAATACCTAGTCCACCCTTCAAAGCAATTTTGGAACTCCTTTTGGAATGGCCATTGTGCATGGTGGTGTGGTGGCAAGCTCAAGAACTTCACTCAATAATTGTCTGTGATGGACTTTTTAGCTAGTAAACAAATAACTGTATTGAATACCCTTCCTACTCACCTTATCTGGCCTCCAGTGAAAATAAAGGAAATATGAACAAGAAGATATTTGGATGGCATTCTCAACATCAAGGGTAACCCAGTGACAGCTCTGATGGCCGTTCCAGAAAAAGAGTTCTAGAATTGCTTTGAAGGATGGACTAAGTGTTGGTGTCAGTGCATAGCTTCTGAAGAGGAGTACTTCAAAGTTGACCATAGCGATATTCATCAGTGAGATATGTAGTGCTTTCTCTAGGATGAGTACACGAATGTAATTGTCAGAATTTGTAGTCAATAAAACACAAGTAAACATCTTTCTGGTATTCTCTTCTTTCAACCAGGAACCATCTGATATCCGTGATTTCACATCATCTTTTGAATCCAGCCTGAATTCCTGGTAGTTCCCTGTTAGGATACTGCTGTAGTCACTTTTGAATGATCTTCAGCAAAATTGTACTTACGTGTAATATTAATAATGTTGTTGTTGGTTGGGCTATGGAGTCAGTTCCAACTCATAGTGACTCTGTGTACAACCAAAGAAAACACTACCTGGTCTTGAACCATGCCCACAATTATTGTTGTGTTGAGCACGTTGTTGTAGCCACTGTGTTAGTCTGTTTCATTGAGGGTCTTCCTCTTTTTCACTGACCCTCCTACTTTATGGAGCATGATGCCATTCTCCAGGGACTGATCCCTTCTGACATCACGTCCAAAGTATGTAACACATAGTCCAGCCATCCTGGTTTCGAAAGAGCACTCTGATTGTATTTTTTCCAAGATGCATCTGTTTGTTCTTTTGGCTTTCCATGGTGTATTCAATATTCTTCCACAACACCGCAAATCAAAAGCATCAGTTCTTCTGTTTTCCTTATGTACTGTCCATCATTCACATGTATATGATGTGATTGAAAATACTGTAGCTTGGGTTAGGAATACTTTAGTCTTTAAGGTGATGTTTTTGCTTTTCAAAACTTGAAAGAAGTCTTTTGCAGCCAATTTGCTAAATACAATGAGCCTTGATTTCTTGACTGATGCCTCTGTGGGCATTGATTGTGGAACCAAGGAAAAGAAAATGTTTGACAATCATTTTTTTTCCATTTGTCGTGATGCCACTTAGTGGTCCAGTTTTGAGGATTTTTGTTCTATGTTGAGGTGTAACCTATACTAAAGGCTGTGGTCTTGGATTTCTATCAGTAACCATGTCAAGTCCTCCTCACTTTTATTAAGCAAGGTTGTGTCATCTCCATAATATAGGTTGTTAATGAGTCTTCCTTCAGACCTGATGCCCTTTTTGTCATCATATATCCCAGTGTCTTAGATTATTCGCTCAGTGTAAAGACCAAATAGGTATGGTGAAAGGATACAAACCTGATGCACACCTTTTCTGACTTTAAACTGAGCACTGTCCCTTTTTTCTGTTCAAATTTCTGCCTCCTGATCCATTAACAGATTCCTCACAAGCACAGTTAAGTGTGCTGGAATTCCCATTTCCTGCATTGTTATCCATAATTTGTTAGCATCTACACAGTCAAATGAGTTTGCATAGTCAGTAAAACACCAGTAAACGTCTGGTACTCTCTGCTTTCAACCCAATCCACCTGACATCAGCAATGATATCCCCGGTTGCACGCCCTCTTCTGAATCCAGCCAGAATTTCTGGCAGTTCCTTGTCAGTATACTGCTGCAGTCCCTTTTGAATGATCTTCAGCAGAATTTTACTTGAGTGTGATATTCATGATGTTGTTCGATAATTTCTGCATTCAATTGGATCACTTTTCTTGGGAATAGGTCTGAACGTGGATCTCTTCCAGTCAGTTGCTCAGATAGCTGTCTCCCAAATGAATTTTCACAGACCAGTGAGTACTTCCAGCACTGTATCTGTTTGCTGAAACATCTCAGTTGATTGATTCCCAGGAGCCTTGTTTTTCACCAATACCTTCAGTGCAGCTTGAAGGTCTTTCAGTATCATCCAGTCTGGATTATATGTCACCTCTTGAAATGGTTAAATGTTGACCAGTTCTTTTGGTATGACACTGTGTATTCTCTCTGTCTTCAGATGGCACTTCCTTCATTGTTTAATATTTTCCAGAGAGAAATCTACTGAAACTCAAGGCTTGCATTTTTCTTCAGTTCTTTCACCTTGAGAAATGCAGAGTGTGTTCTTCCCATTTGGTTTCTATCTCCAGCTCTTTGCATGTGTCATCTTAATATTTTCTTTGTCTTCTTTAGCTGACCTTTGACATTTTCTGTTTAGTTCTTTTGCTTTATTATTTCTTCTTTTTTGCTTTAGCTACTCGACATATAAGATCAAGTCTCATAGTCTCTTATGGCATTCATTTTGATCTTTTCTTTCTTTCCTGTGTTTTTAATGGTCCCTTACTTTCTTCATGTACAATGTCCTTGATGTTATTCCACAGTTCACCTGGTCTTCAGTCATAAGTGTTCAGTACACCGAATCTGTGCTTGTGATGTCTCTACACTCAGGTGATGTCTCTAAACTCAAGACTGTACTCTGGCTTTCATGGACTTCTCATTTTCTTCAGTTTCCGTTTCAACTTGCATATGAGCAATTGATGGTCTGTTGCACAGTCAGTACCTGACCAGCACCTGGGTGATAATATCGAGGTTTCCCGTCATGTGTTTCTATAGATGTAGTTGATTTGACACCTATATATTCCATCTGGTGAGGTCCACAAGTCTAGTCAATGTTTATATTGTTGAGAAACAGTATTTACAATGAAGTCCTGTATTTTACATCACTTCGGGCTCCAAGGCTGTATTTCCCATCTACCAGTTCTTCATGGTCTCTAACTTTTAAGTCCAATCATCAGTAATTATCAGTGCATCCTGATCACATATTTGATTTATTTCAGACTGCAGAATTTGGTAAAAACCTTCAGTTTCTTCATCTTTGGACTTAGTTGTTGGTGGGTAAATTTAATAATAGTCGTATTAACTGGCCTTCCTTGTAGGCAGATGATATTATACTGTCTGATATTATACTGTCACTGACAACATTGTGTTTCAGGATAGATCTTGCAGTGTTCTTTTTTTTTTAATTTAATTTTTATTTTATTTTTTTAATTTTTCAATTAATATAACTGAGTGAAAATGTGCATTCCCGTATAAATTTACATACCCACCTGTATGCAGCTTCCAGTGCTCTCCCTGCTTGGTGACAGCACACTATTCCTCTCTGCTCCATACATGTCTCGTTCTCCCAACAGTCTCTTTTTTCCCTCCTCTCCACCCACTCTCCTTCCTGCAGCTGGAGGTCAGCAGGATGACATCCTATAGATGTATAGAACCGCAAAATGCATCCAATATATGGTTGCTGCATCGCGAAGTTCAATCCATTCCTGTCTGAAGCGTGGACCTTCCTTATGATTTATGTGCAAGGGCAGCATCAGGGCAAGGGGCCATGCTCCCAGGGAAACCCTCAAACCAGTGGACCATCAATTGAGGACTTTTAGTGGGGATCTCAGGGTGCACCCCTTTTTATTCTTGTGTTGCCAGTGAGACTCACCTTAGTGAGCTACACTGTGGCTATCACAGGTGCTGGCTGAGCACCATACGGTTCTTCTGGTCCCAAGTCGATGGAGGCACCCACTCAAGTGAGTCTCTTTGTCTTCTGGTTTGTCTTTCCCCCATGTCATTTTGGTCCTCGGTGAGCATCCATTCCTGCTGAGTTGGGACCATTTGCTATGCCCTCGGATGGCAGCTTGGCAGCTTTTAAGACCCCAGATGCCACTCAACAAAGTGAGGTGCAGAGAGCCCTCTTAGCAAAATGCTAGTTGTGCCAATCGGCCTTGCTTTCGCCTAAGAGCATGGTCCCCCGCCCCCTGCCCCAGCTACTCTATCCTTGCAATACTGGGTTAAGATGGAAGGAGTACTCATGTTATGTTTAAGTCCACTTAATATTGTTCTTGTTTCTAATGTGTACAATCACCGATTTCACCCAACCACATAGCTAGCAACTATCTAATCTACACCCTCCCCCTCTCCCTCCTCTCCCTTGCAGCCGTCAAAGAGTCTTCTTCTATATACAAGTCTGTTTTTGAGATCTTATCGTAGAGGTCTCATACAATATTTGTCCTTTTGTCGCTGACTACTTTGACTCAACCTAATGTCTTCGAGTTGAAACCAGGTCATGTGATGTTTCCGGAAGTCATTGTTGTTCTCCATTGAGTATATTGTAGTGTGTGTAGTGCTCCATTGAGTATATATACTGTAGTTTACCTATCCATTCTACTCTTGTTGGGCATCTGGCTTGATTCCATCTTTTTCTCTTGTGGACTGTGCTGTGATAAACATTCTGGTGCATGAGTCTGTTGGTGTGAAAGGCCTTGATTCTGGAGGATATATTCCAAGTAGTGGAATGACTGGGTCAAATGGTGTATCAATACCCATTTTTTAAGGAAGCGCCAGATTGTTTTCCAAAGAGGCTGGACCATTTTGCAACCCCACCAACAGTGTAGGAGGATTGCACTTTCTCTACCGCCTCTTCAGCATTTGTTGTCTTGTGTTTTCTGGATCATGGCCAAAATTGTTGGGGTGAGGTGGTATCTCATTGTCGTCTGGATTTGAATTTCTTTAATAACTAAAGATCGTGAACATGTCCGCATGTGTTTTTTGGCTGCCTGGATCTCTTCTTTAGTGAAATGTCTGTCTATCTCCTTTGCCCATCGCTTAATTGGATGGTTTATCTTCTTCTTGTTGATATTCTGTAGTATCTTATAGATTATGGAGATCAGGCGTCGGTGTGACATAGAGTTGGCAAATATTTTTTCCCATTCTGTAGGTGTTCTTTTAATTCTATTAATAAATTTTCAGATGAGCAAAAGTGTTTAATTCTTAATTGGTCCCATTTATCTATTTTCTCTTGTGATGATTGTGGTTTGTTTGACAGATTTTGGAGTCTGTTCATAGTGTATTAAAACTTCCATTGTTGTTGCTACCTTTTCTTGGATGAGCTTTATAATTTTAGTTTTGATATCTAGGTCTTTTATCCAGTTGGAGTTGGTTTTTGTATATGGTGTAAGATATGGATCTCGTTTCAGTTTCTTGCAGATGGATATCCAATTTTGCCAGCCCCATTTGTTGAAGATACTGTTTTTACCCCAGTTTAATATCTTAGGACCTTTGCCGAATATCAGTTGTTCATAGGCTGATGGTGTCATCTCTAGGGTCTCAGTTTTGTTCCACTGATCGATCTGTCTGTTCTTCAACTAGTACCAGGGTGTCTGGACCACTGTGGAAGTGTAATATGTTCTAAAGTCAGGTAATGAGAGGCCTCCCAGTGTGTTCTTCTTCTTTAGTAGTACCTTGCTTAACCGGGGCTTCTTCCCATTCCAAACAAAATTGGTGATTTGTTTCTCCATCTCATTAAAAAATGTCACTGGAACTTGTATTGGGATTACATTATATAAATAGATTGCTTTGGGTAAAATAGACATTTTCACAATGTTAAGTCTTCCTATCCTTGAGCAGGGTAGGTTTTTCCATATATCTAAGTCTCTCTAGTTTCTTGTAGTAAGGGCTTGTAGTTCTCTTTGTAAAGATCTGTTATTTCTCCAGTTAGATTAATTCCTAGGTACTTTATCTTCTTATGGGCTATCGAAAATGGTATTGATTTGAGACTTTCTTCCGTAACAGTCTCGTTGTTGGTATAAACGAATCCTACTGATTTACTTATGTTTATCTTGTATCCTGAGACTCTGCTGAACTCTTCTATCAGTTTCAGTAGTTTACTTATAGATTCCTTGGGATTCTCTGCATATACAATCATATCATCTGCCAACGGGAGGAGTTTAACTTCCTCTTTGCCAATGCAGATGCCCTTTATTTCTTGGTCTTGTGTAATTGCTCTGGCTAAAACTTCTAGCACAATGTTGATTAGAAGAGGTGAGAGTGGGCATCCTTGTCTAGTTCCTGCTCTCAAGGGAAAGTCTTTCAGTCTCTCTCCATTCAGGATGATGTGGGCAATTGGCTTTGTAGAAATGGCCCTTATCGTGTTGAGGAATTTGCCGTCGATGCCCATTTTGCTAAGAGTTTTTTAGCATGAATGGGTGTTGGACTTTATCCAATGCCTTTTCTGCATCAGTGGACAAAATCAGGTGATCCTTGTCTTTTGTGTTATTTATGTGGTTAATCACATTAATTTTTTTTCTGATGTTGGACCTCTCTTAGTTTCCCTAAGTTAGGACTTAGAGTTCTCTGTGTAAAACTCTGTAGTTTCTGTAGTTAAATTAATTCCTAGGTACTTTCTCTTGTTAATATCTCTGGTAAATCATATGGAACTGACGATTTCTCCAATCACTGTCTTGTTGTTAGTGTCAAGGAATCCTACTGATTTATGTAGGTTTCTCTTGTATCCTGAGACTTTGCTGATCTCTTCTATCAGTCAGAGCATTTACTTAGAGATTCCTTGCGATTCTAAGCATTTACAGTCGTATCATCTGCTAACAGTGCAAAAATGAAGCTGGAACTTGTACTAGGACTGTCTTATAGCAGTGGATTGCTTTCGGGGAACGGGACATTTTCACAATGTTAAGTCTTCCTATCTCCGGGAACAGCATAGATATTTCCATTTATATATGTCTCTCTCAGTTTCTTGTATTTGGGGCTTGGACGTCTCGGGGTAAAACTCTCTAGATTCTGTGGTTAAATTAATTCCTAGGTACTTTGTCTTGTTAGTATCTGTGGTAAGTTGTATGGAACTGATGATTTCTCCAATCACTGTCTTGTTTTAGTGTCAAGGAATCCTACTGATATACTTAGCTTTCTCTTGTATAGCGAGAATTTGCTGATCTCTCCTATCAGCTGGAGGCTTTACTTACAGATTCCCTGGAATTCCCAGCAAGTACAATCGTGTCATCTGCTAACAGGGCAAGAATGATGCTGGAACTTGTACTGGGACTGCCATATAGAAGTAGGTTCCTTTCTGGGAAAGAGACCTTTTCACAATGTTAAGTCCTCCTATCTCCATGAACAGTGTAGATTTTTCCATTTATCTAAGTCTCTCTTAGTTTCTTGGAGTTAGGACTGGTCGTTCTCTCTGGAAAAGTCTGTTGTTTCTCTGTTGAGATTAATTCCTAGATACTTTTTCTTTTTAGGATCTACGGTAAATGGTATGGATCTGATGATTTCTCATTCACAATCTCGTTACTGTACATCCTAATGATGTACTTAGGTTTCTCTTGTATCCTGAGGATTTGCTGATGTCTCCTATCAGAGGTTTACTTATAAATTCCTTGGGATTGTCAGCATGTACAATCGTGTCATCTGCTAACAGGGCAAAAATGATGCTGGAACTTCTCCTGGAACTGCCTTATAGAAGTAGATTGCTTTCGGGGAAAGAAACGTTTTCATAGTGTTACATCTTTCTGTCTTCATGAACAGTGTAGATTTTTCCATTTTTCTAAGTCTCTCTTAGTTTCTTGTAGTTAGGATTAGTAGTTGTGTCTGTAAAAGTCTGTTGTTTCTCTGGTTAGATTAATTCTGAGGTACTTTCTCTTTTTAGGATCTGCGGTAAATGGTATGGATCTGATGATTACTCCGTTCACAGTCTTGCTACTGTAAAGGAATCCTACTAGGTTCACGTAGGTTTCTCTTGTAGCCAGAGAATTTGCTGATCTCAGTTAGAGGGATTACTTATAGATTCCTTGGGATTCTCAGTATGTACAACTATATCATCTGCTAAGAGGGAGAAAATGCTGCTGGAATTTTTACTGCAACTGCCTTATAGTAGATTGTTTTCGGGGAAAGAGATCTTTTCACAACGTTAAATCTTCCTATCTCCATGAACAACATATATTTCTCCATTTTTCTAAGTCTATCAGTTTCTTGTAGTTAGGAATGATAGTTCTCTCTGTAAAAGTCTGTTGTTTCTCTGTTTAGATTAATTCCTAGGTACTTTTTCCTTTGAAGATCTACGGTAAATGGTACGGATCTGATAATTTCTCCGTTCACAATCTCATTAGTGTAAATCTTACTGATTTACTTAGGTTTCTCTTGTATCCTGAGAATTTGCTGATCTCGCCTATCAGTTAGAGGCTTTACTTACAGATTCCTTTGAATTCTTGGCATGTACAATAGTGTCCTCTGCTAGCAGGGCAAAAATGATGCTGAAACTTGTACTGGGACTGCCTTACAGAAGTGGATTGCTTTCGGGGAAAGAGACCTTTTCACAATGTTAAGTCTTCCTATCTCCATGAACAGCGTAGATTTTTCATTTATCTAAGCCTTTCTTAGTTTCTTGTAGTTGGGACTGGTAGTTCTCTCTGTAAAAGTCTGTTTCTTTTCTGTTTACATTAGTTCCTAGGTACTTTCTCTTTTGGGGTTCTATGGTAAATAGTGTGTATCTGATGATTTCTCCGTTCACACTCTCATTACTTTAAAGGAATCCTACTAGGTTCACGCAGGTTTTTCTGTATGTTGCGAAATTGGTATCTCAGTTAGAGGCGTTACTTATAGATTGCTTGGTATTCTCGGCATGTACAATCTGATAAGAGGGCAAAAATGATGCTGCAACTTGTAGTGGGACTGCCTTATAAAACTAGATTGCTTTCAGGGAAAGAGACTTTTTCAAAATGTTAAGTCTTCCTATCTCCATGAACAGCGTAGATTTTTCCATTTATCTAAATCTCTCTTAGTTTGTTGTCGTTAGCGCTTGGAGTTCTCTCTGTAAAACTCTGTAGTTTCTGTGGTTGGATTAATTCCTAGGTACATTCTCCTGTTAATAACTGTGGTTAATCTTATGAAACTCATGATTTCTCCGTTTATTGTCTCGTTGTTGGTGTCATATAATCCTATTCATTTACTTAGGTTTCCTTGTCGATTCTTTGGGATTCTCAACACGTACAGTTGTGTCATCTGCTAACAGGGCAAAAATGATGCTGGAACTTGTACTGGGAGTGCCTTATAGAAGTAGATTGCTTTCGCGGAAAGAGACCTTTGCACAATGTTAAGTCTTCCTATCTCCATGTACAGCGTTGATTTTTCCATTTATCTGAGTCTCTCTGAGTTTCTTGTAGTTAGGAATGGTATTTCTCTCTGTGAAAGTCTATTGTTTCTCGAGTTAGATTAATTCCTAGGTTCTTTCTGTTTTTAGGATCTATGGTAAATGGTAGGGTTCTCATGATTTCTCCATTCACAATCTCGTTACTGTAAAGGAATCCTAGTGATTTACTTAAGTTTCTCTGATATCCTGAGAACTTGCTGATCTCAGTTATACGGTTAACTTATAGATGCCTTCTGATTCTCGGCATGTACAATTGTATCATCTGCTAACAGGGCAAAAATGATACTTGAACTTGTACTGGGACTACCTTATAGAAGTAGATTGCGTTCCACAAAAGAGATCTTTTCACAATGTTAAATCTTCGTATCTCCATGCTTAGGGTACGGTTTTTGGTTTATCTAACTATCTCTTAGGTTCTTGCAGTAAGGTTTGGCATTTCTCTCTGTAAAATCTGTTAATTCTCGGTTAGATTAATCCCTAGGTACATTCTTTTTTTGGAATCTATGGTTAATGGTATGAATTTGATGATTTCTGCGTTCCCAACTTCATTACTCTAAATGAATCCTACTGATTTACTTAGGTTTGTCTGGTATCCTGAGAATTTCCTGATCTCTCCTATTTGTAAGAGGGTTTTCTTATAGATTCCTTGGGATTCTTGGCATGTACAATCATATCATTGGCTAACAGGGATAAATGATACTAGTACTTGTACTGGGACTGCCTTGTAGAAGCAGATTGCTTTCGGGGAAAGAGACCTTTTCAATGTTAAGTCTGCGTATCTCCATGAGCATGGTAGGTTTTTCCGTTTACTTAAGTCTCTTTGTTTCTCGTAGTAGTGGCTGGTAATTCTCTCTGTAAACGTCTGTTGTTTGTTTTGTGAGATTAATTTCTGGGTCCTTTCTCTTCTTAGGGTATGTTGTGAATGGTATGGATCTGATGATTTGACAGTCTCGTTGTTGCTGTCAAGGAACTCTACTGAGTTCCATAGGTTTCTCTTGTGTCCTCAGATTTTGCTGAACTCTCCTATCACTTAGAGTATTTACGTAGAGATTCCTTGGGATTCTCAGTCTGTACAATCGTATCATCTACTAACAGGGAAATGTGATGTTGGAACTTGTACTGGGACTGGTACAAATAGTTTGCTTTGGGTAAAAGAGACCTTTTTACAATGTTAGTTCTTCCTATCTCCATAAGCAGGGTAGGTTTTTGCATTTATCTAAGTTTCTGTTAGTTTCTTGTAGTAAGGGCTGGTAGTTCTCTCTGTAAAAGTGTGTTATTTCTCTGGTTAGATTAATTTCTAGGTAGTTTCTCTTGTTAGAGTCAATGATAAATGGTATGGATCTGATGATTTCTCTGTTCACAGTCCTGTTGTTGGTGTCAGGAGTCCTACTGATTTACGTAGGTTTGTTTTGTGTCCTGGGAATTTGCTAATCTAGCCCATCAGTTAGAGGGTTTCCTTATAGATTACTTGGGATTCTCAGCATGTACAATCGTATCATCTGCTAACAGGGGAAAAATGATGCTGGAACTTGTACTGGGACTGCCTTATACAAGTCGATTCCTTTGGGGGAAAGAGACCTTTTCACAATATTAAGTCTTCCTATCTCCACGAGCAGGGTGGATTTTTCCACAGTAGAAGCTGCCTGTCATGGATTGACTTCTATTCCCCCGGTGGTTGAAACTCTTCAGAACTCTTTTTAGGATCTGGCCCAATAAGTTCAGGGCCTCAGAGAAGCTCGATCCTAGCACTGTCCAGTGGGACAGTTGCATTCATCCAGTCTGTGGGTTTTCCCACTCAAAGGCAAAGAGATCTCTGCTTTGGGGGTCAAGGGGACACACCCCAAACACATCCCTGACTTGTACCACACTAAACCACTTACGTTTCTATGGGATCCGACTGAGGAGGGTGTGTGAATTATGAACGACTGGATGGCGGGTGTGGAAAATTCGATTTATGGCCCTCTGGACCTGTACCAGCCCATACGTCCCATCAGAGTTCTTCAGTTTCCAAGCGTTCCACTTTCTATCTATGTTTTTTCTGTGATTGATTTAGACTTTGGTGGCTTCATGATCGGAGAAGATGCTTTCCAGGAATTCGAGGCTTCGGATTTTGTTGAAAATTGCTTTCTGTCCTAACAGATGGTCTATTCTGGAGAACGTCCCGTGTGCACTGGCGAAGAAGGTGCAGTTGTCCGCTGATGGGTAGAAAGTGCTGTATGTCGACGAGGTTTAGTTAGTTAAGTGTGGCAATAAGATCTTCTGTAACTTGACAGAGCTCTTTTCTAGATGATCTGTCCAGTATTGACAGTGGAGTGTTGAAGTCTCCCACTACTACTGCACAGTAAGCTGTTTCCTTTCTGAGGGTAGTCAGTGTCCCTTCGACATATTTAGGTGCTCTTGTATTAGGTGCAGAAGTATTTAACTTAGTTAAGTCTTGCTTGTGTACTGAACCTTTCAGCAATAAAGAATGTCCATCCTTGTCCATGATGGTGGATTTTACATTGAAATCAATCTTATCTGAGATTAGAATTGCCACCCCTGCTCTTCTTTGTTCATTGTTAGCTTGATACATGTTCTTCCATCCTCTAGTTTTCAGTTTTCTCTGTTCCTATCTTTAAGTCTAAGGTCTCTTGTAGGCAACGTGGATGGATGACGTCTTTGGATCCAAGGCGTTACTTGGTGTCTCTTTACTGGAGCTTTCCATCCACTCACATTCCAGGTAATTCTTGATGGGTGCGTGTTCAGTGCGGCCATTGTGACAGGTTGATTTTTGTGAGGATGTTTTCTCTGTGGTTCTTCTAAGTCTATTCTGGGACATTCTTCTTTGTGACTGGAGTTTTCACCTTTCACAGGGTTTGTTTTGGCGTTGCTGAGACTCCGGTAGTACAGTTCTTGATTTAATAGTTCCATCTTTAGTGTGCTCTATGGCTGCCCCTATGATCCCACTGAATAAACTCTTCTATATAAACCCACTTTTAATCACCACTGGTCCTGTCCACTTCCTCTCCATCTGGAAGGACTCTAACGACTGTAGTACATCCCTGTTTTTAATACGATGACATCATCGTTTTTGTGGTAATGATCACCAGATCGTTGCTTTCACTGTTAGAGCTTTGATTGTGTTTGTAGCCTGCCCTAACTGAGTAGGATTCTGGAGGACGTGTCCCTCTCAAATAGAAAGTTAGTGGTTTGGTTCCTCTAAGCCCAATCCAAGAGACATTCTTTCCGAATTTCTTGTAGCTTTGGTTTGGTTTTTACAAAGTCTCTGAGTTCCTGTTTCTCTGCCAGTGCCTTCGCTTCATCCTTGTATTGGAAAGATCATTTCGCAGGATACACAGTTCTTGTTTGGAAGTTCTTCCCCCTCAAGGCTTTGAAGGTGTTATGCCACTGTCTCCATGCCAGTGTGGTTTCTGCTGAGAAATCCCACAAAAACCTACCGAGTTTCCCTCTGAGTGTTGGCTTTGCTTTGAGTCTTGCTGCCTTGGGGAGTTTCTGCTTGTGTTTCGTTTTGTGAAGCTTGATTATAAGATGACTTGGAGTCTTGCTTTTGAGATCTCTATTGAGTGGCGTTCGATATGTATCTTGGACATCTGTAGACTCTTCCTTCGTGATCTCTGGGAAGTTTTCTGTCTGCGGCTCGACCACAACGCTCTCTGTGTTCTCAGGTGCCTCACCCTGTTCAGGAACTCCAATGATTCATAGATTTTGCTTCGTAATACAGAGTCCCACAGGCTTCTGAATGCTGCTGCACTTTTCTTGTTTCTTTCTTCTGATTTTGCATTGTTTTTATACTGGTAGGGCTGTTTTCAACACCACGGCAGTGTAATAGGTTCTAAAGTCAGGTAGACTGAAACCTCCCATTTTGTTGTTCTTCAGTAATGCTTTACTTATCCCAGACTTCTTTCTTTCCTATATGTTTGATGATTTGTGTCTCCATCCCACTGAAATATGTCATTGGACTTTGTATTGGGATTGCATTGTAACTATAGGTTATTGCTTTGGGTAGAATAGACGTTTTCTCAATATTAAGTCTTCCTATCCATAAGCAAGGTATGATTCTACACGTATGTAAGTCTCTTTTGGTTGAATTTTGTACCTTTCTTTGTATAGGTCTTTCCTCTGGTTAGATTTTTTCCTAGATATTTTATCTCCTTGGGGGCTATTTAAATGGTAATGATGTGATGATTTGCTCTTTGATGATCTCTTTGTTGGTGTAAAGGAATTCAACTGATTTTCATGTGTTCATCTTATATCCTGATAGTTTGCTGATGTCTTTATTAGTTGTAATAGTTTTTTTGTGGATTGATTCTTTAGGGTTTTCTGTGTATAAGAGTATATAATCTGCATGCAGAGATACCTCTTCCTTACCAATTTGGATGCCTTTAATTTCCTTATCTTGCCTGATTACTGTGGCTACAACCTCCAGCCCAATGTTGAATAAAACTGGTGACAATGAGCACTCCTGTCTGATTCTTGTTCTCAAGGGGAATGCTTCCAGACTCTTTACGTTTAGGATGATGTTGGCTGTTGCCTTTGTGTATGTACCTCTTGCTATGCTGAGCAATTTCCCTTCAATTATAATGTTGCTAACAGTTTCTAACATGAATGGGTGTTACACTTTATAAAATTTCCTTTCTGCATCAATTAATAAAATCTAGTGGTTCTTTTGTTTTATTTATGTGGTTCATTACTACTAATTGTCTTTTTGATGTTGAACCATCCCTGCATTTCTGGTATAAATTTCACAGTGAATTGTTATTACCATTACTATTTTATTTAAATTTTTTATTTACTATAACTGAGTGAAAATGTACATTCCCATATAAATTTACATACCCACTTATGTGCAGCTTCCACTGCTCTCCCTGCCCGGTGACAGCACATTATTCCTTTCTGCTCCATACATGTCTCGTTCTCCCAACAGTCTCTTTATTCCCTCCTCTTCACCTACTCTCCTCCAGCCAGAGGTCAGCAGGATGACATCCTATAGATGTATGGAACCATAAAGTGCATCCAATATACGGTCACTGCATCACCAAGTCCAATGCATTCCTGTCCGAAGTGTGGACCTTCGTTATGATTTATGGTCAAGGGCAGCATCAGGGCGAGGGGCCATGCTCCCAGGGGAAACCCGAAACCACAGGACCATCAATTGAGGTCTTTTAGTGGGGATCTCAGGGTCCACTCCTTTCTATTCTTGTGTTTCCAGTGAGACTAAACTTAGTGAGCATCATCACGGCTATCACTGGTGGTGGCTGGGCGCCATTGGGTTCTTCCGGTCCCAAGTCGATGTAGGCACCCACTCATGTGGGTCTCTTTGTCTTCTGGGTTGTCTTTCCCCTATGTCATTTTGGTCCTCGGTGAGCATCCATTCCTGCTGAGTTGGGACCATTTGCTGTGCCATTGGATGGCAGCTTGGCAGCTTTTAAAACCTCAGACGCCACTCACCAACATGGGGTGCAGAGAGCCCTCTTAGCAAAGCACTAGTTGTGCCAATTGGCCTTGCTTTCGCCAAACACCATGGTCTCCCACCCCCTGTCCCAGCTACTCTATCCTTGCAATATTGGGTTAAGATGGAAAGAGTACTCATGCTGTGTTTAAATCCACTTAATATTGTTCTTGTTTCTAATGTGTGCAATCACCGATTTCAGCCAACCACACACCTAGCAACTATCTAATCTAAGCCATCCCCCCTCCCTCTCTCCCCTCCCCTCCCTTGCAGCTGTCAAAGAGTCTGTTCTTCTATACACATGTCTGTTTTTGAGATCTTATCGTAGAGGTCTCATACAATATTTGTCCTTTTGTCGTTGACTACTTTCACTCAACATAACGTCTTCAGTTGAAACCAGGTCATGAGATGTTTCCAGAAGTCATCGTTGTTCTTCATCATTGCGTAGTGCTCCATTGAGTATATATACCATAGTTTACCTAACATTCCTCTGTTGTTGGGCATCTGAGTTGATTCCATCTTTTTGCTATCGTGGACGGTACTGCAATAAACATTCTGGTGCATGTGTCTGTTGGTGTGAAAGGCCTTGATTCTGTAGGATATATTCCAAGTAGTGGAATTACTAGGTCAGATGGTATATCAATATCCATTTTATTATGGAAGCGCCAAATTGTTTTCCAAAGAGGCTGGACCATTTTGCAACCCCACCAAAAGTGCAAGAGGGTTCCACTTTCTCCACATCTTCTCCAGTATTGGTTGGCTTGTGCTTTTGGATCATGGCCAACCTTGTTGGGGTGAGACAGTATCTCATTGTCCTCTTGATCTGAATTTCTTTAATAACTAAAGATCGTGAACATGTCCGCATGTGTTTTTTGGCTGCCTGGATCTCTTCTTTAGTGAGATGTCTGTCCATCTCCTTTGCCCATCACTTAACTGGATGGTTTATCTTCTTCTTGTTGATATTTTGTAGTGTCTTATAGATTATGGAAATCAGATGTCAGTCTGACGTACAGTTTCCTAATATTTTTTCCCAATCTGTAGGTGTTCTTTTAATTCTATTAATAAAGTCTTCAGATGAGCAAAAGTGTTTAATTCTTAATAGATCCCATTTATCTATTTTCTCTCGTGATGATTGCGGTTTGTTTGACAGATTTTGGAGTCTGTCCATATTGTGTATTAAAACTTCCATTGTTGTTCCTACCTTTTCTTGCCAACCTTGGATGAGCTTTATCGTTTTAGATTTGATATTTAGGTCTTTATCCAGTTGGAGTTGGTTTTTGTATAAGGTGTAAGATACGGATCTTGTTTCAGTTTCTTTCAGATGGATTACCTATTTTGCTAGCAGCATTTGTTGAAGATACTGTTTTTACCCCAGTTTAATGTCTTAAGGCCTTTGTCAAATATCAGTTGTTCATAGGCAGATGGTGTCATCTCTTGGGTCCCAGTTCTGTTCACTGATCGATCTGTCTGTTCTTGTATCAGTACCAGGCTGTTTTGACCTCTGTGGCCATGTAATAAGTTCTAAAATCAGGTAATGAGAGGCCTCCCAGTGTGTTCTTCTTTAGTAGTACCTTGCTTAACTGGGGCTTCTTCCCTTTCCAAAAAAAATTGGTGATTTGTTTCTCCATCTCATTAAAAAATGTCACTGGAACTTGTATTGGGATTGCATTATATAAATACATTGCTTTGGGTGCAATAGACATTTTGACAATGTTAAGTCTTCCTATCCCTGAGCAGAGTAGGTTTTTCCATTTATCTAAGTCTCTCTAGTTTCTTGTAGTAAGGGCTTGTAGTTCTCTTTGTAAAGGTCTGTTATTTCTCTGGTTCGATTAATTCCTAGGTACTTTATTTTCTTAGGGGCTATCGTAAATGGTATTGATTTGAGACTTTCTTCCTTGTTGGTATAAAGGAATCCTACTGATTTACTTACGTTTATCTTGTATCCTGAGACTCTGCTGAACTCTTCTATCAGTTTCAGTAGTTTACTTATAGATTCCTTGGGATTCTCTGCATGTACAATCATATCCTCTGCCAACAGGGAGATTTTAACTTCCTCTTTGTCAATGCAAATGCCCTTTATTTCTTGGTCTTGTCTAATTGCTCTGGCTAAAACTTCTAGCACAGTGTTTAATGGAAGAGGTGAGAGTGGGCATCCTTGTCTAGTTCCTGCTCTCAATGGAAAGTCTTTCAGTCTGTCTCCATTCAGGACGATGTGGGCTTTGTAGAAATGGCCCTTACTGTTTTGAAGAGTTTGCCATCTATGCCCATTTTGCTAAGAGTTTTTTAGCATGAATGAGTGTTGGACTTTATCCAATGCCTTTTCTGCATCAATGGAAAAAGTCAGGTGCTCCTTGTCTTTTGTGTTATTTATGTGGTGAATCACATTAATTGTTTTTGTGATGTTGAACCAGCCTTGCATCCCTGGTATGAATCCCACTTGGTCATAATGGATTATTTTCTTGATAAGTTGTTGTATTCTATTGGTGAGAGTTTTGTTGAAGATTTTGGCATCTAGATTCATGGGTGATATCGGTCTGTAGTTCTCTTTCTTTGTTGGGTCTTTCCCTGGCTCAGGTATCAGGGTTATGCTGGCTTCCTAGAACGAGTTTGGGAGTACTCCATCCCTTTCTATACTGTGAAATGGTTTCAGTAGTATTGGAGATAACTCTTCTCTAAATGTTTGGTAGAATTCTGCAGTGAAGCCATCTGGACCTAGACTTGTTTGGGTGGGCAGTGTTTTGATGGCCTTTTCAATCTCTTCCTTTGTAATGGATTACTAAGTTGTTCTGCTTCACGTTGTGATATGTGGGTAGGTGGTACAAGTCAAGGAATTCATCCATTTCCCCTAGATTTTCAAATTTGTTAGAGTACAGTCTTTCCTAGTATTCTGTTATGGTAGTTTTGATTTCTGTTGCATCTGTGGTGTCAAGCCTCCTCTCATTTCTAATTTGGGTTCTTTGTTTCCTTTCCTGCTTTTCTTTAGTAAGTTCAGCCAGTGGTTTCTCAATTTTGTTGATCTTCTCCAAAAACCAGCTTTTGGTCTTTTGAATGGTTTCGGTTCTTTTTCTGTTCTCTAATTCATTTAGCTGTGCTCTAATCTTTATAATCTCATTTCTTCTGGTGTGTGAGGGGTTCCCCTGTGGTTCTCTTTCTACTTCTTCAAGCTGTAGGGTTAGTTCCTTGATTTGGTTTCTTTCTTCCTTCCAGATGTGTGCATTTATGGAGATAAACAGACCTCTGAGCACTGCTTTGGCTGTATCCCTTAGGTTCTGGTAGGAGTGTTTTCATTCTTGTTGGAATCCATCAATTTCTTTAATTCATCCTTGATTTCCTCTATAAGCCGTGTTGTTTTGAGCAAGATGTTATTCCGTTTCCAAGAGTTCCACTGTCTGTCTATGTTTTTTCTGCTATTGATTTCAACTTTGATGGCTTTATGATCTGAGAAATTGCTTTGCAGTAATTCTGTGGTATGGATTTTGTGAAACATTGCATTATGGGCTATCACATGGTTAATTCTGGAGAATAGTCCATCTGCACTGGAGAAGAAGGGGTAGTTGTCTGCTGATGGGTGGAAAATTCTGTATATATCTTTGAGGTTTAGTTGGTTAATTGTGGCAATGAGGTCTTCTGTATCTTTACTGAGTTTTTTTCTAGATGATCTGTCTAGTATTGAGAGTGGAGTGTTGAAGTCTCCCACTATTATGGTGGAGTCGTCTAACTATCTTATGAGTGTAGTCATTGTTTCTTCGACGTATTTAGGTGCTCTTATATTACGTGCAGAAATAGTTAATATAGTTAGATCTTGCTTGTGTACTGAATCTTTCAGCAATAGTGTCCATCTTTGTCCACGATGGTGGATTTGACATGAAAACTGATTTAGTCTGAGATTAGAATTCCCACCCAGGCTCTTCTTTGTTCATTGTTAGCTTGATGTATCTCCTTCCAACCTTTAATTTTCAGTTTGTTCCTGTCTTTAGGTCTCAAGTGAGTTTCTTATAGACAACATATGGATGGGTCATGTCTTTTGATCCAAGATGTCACTCAATGTCTCTTTACTGGAGCATTCAGTCCATTCACATTCAATGTAATTATTGATAGGTATGTGTTCAGTGTTGCCCTTGTGATGTGTTTATTTTTATGTTGATGTTTTCTCTGTTGTTCTTATTAGTCTGTTCTGGGATGTTCTTTTGTGTGAATTGATTTTTTACCTTTTTCACTGCTGGTTTTGTGGTTGTTGAGACTCTTGTGTTACATTTCTTGAAATGATCTTTGTTGGGCTTTACAGCTGCCCCTATGATCCCCCTTGAGAAACTATACATAAACCTAATTTTAATTACTACCAGTCTTGTCATCTTCCTCTCCATCTGGAAGGAATATAACAACTGTAGTACATCCCTCTTTTTAATATGATGACACCATAGTTTTCATGATGATCACTGGATTGCTTCTTTCCTTATCGAAGCTGTGATTGACTTTGGAGCCTTCCCTATCCAAGTAGAGTTTTGAGTAGTAAAGTCGTTCTAAAGTACAAAGTTAGTAGTTGTCATGGATTGAATTGTGTCCCCCCCAAAGTGTATGTGTTGATTGGAATTGGTTTGGTGTTCCAACATGGTGCCCTTCCTCCCATGTGTTGTGAATCCTGCCTCTATGATACTTATGATGAAGACTCATTTGCAGTTGTGTTAGTGAGGCAGGACCCAAGCTACAAGCTTGTGGAATATAAGGGAGAGAAGTGAGCAGAGGAAGTTGGGAACCTCATACCATTGAGAGAGAAGGACCGAGAGCAGAGCACGTCCTTTCGATCCGAGGTTCCTATCCCGTGATGCTCTGATTGGATTTGGACTCAACCTACTGGACTGTGATGATTTGCCATTCTGAATGGACTTACAACCTACAAATGGATTTGCAGCTTACCAGATTGTGTCACTGAAAGCTTCTCCTCATGAAACCTTCCACTTGTGCTATTTTCCATTAGATCAGTACCCGATGACTAGGACAGTGGTTTTGTTCTTCTAAGCCAGAGCCAAGAACTTCTTTCAATGTTTCTTGTATTTTGGGTTTGGTTTTTACAAAGTCTCTGAGTTTCTGTTGATGTGGGAATGTCTTCATTTAGTTTTTCTATTTGAAATATAGTTTTGCATGATATATAATTCTTGGTTGGAAGTTCTTCTCCTTCAAGGCTTTGAATGTGTCATGCCACTGTCTCCGTGCCAGTATGGTTTCTGCTGAGTAATCTGAAGAGAGCCTGCAGGGTTTCCCTCTGAATGTTAGCTTTGCTTGGTATCTTGCTGCCTTTAAGAGTTGTTGCTTATGTTTCATTTTGTCGAGCTTGATTATAATACGTTTTAGAGTCTTTCTTTTGAGATCTATGTTGGGTGATGTATGATATGCATCTGAGATGTCTGTATTCTCTTCCTTCAGGATTTCTGGGAAGTGTTCTGTCAGCAGCTCAGCAATGATACTCTTTGTGTTCTCAGATGTCTCATGCTGTTCAGAGACTCCAATTAATCGAAGATGGTTCCTCTTAATAGAGTCCCACATGCTTCTTAATGTTTCTTCATTTTCCTTCTTTCTTTTTTCTGATTTCTGCTCATAGGTGCTGGCCTCAGTAGCTCTGTCTTCCAAGTCAGAAATTGTTTTTTCTATTTGTTCCATTCTGTTTTCTTGCCTTTGCATTGAAGTTTCTGTGTCTTTGATTTCATTGTTGATCTGTTAGATTCCAGAGTGCTGGTGTTCCATCAGATCAAACATCTTGCTTAATTTTTCATTTTGTTCTCCTGAATTTTGTATAAGGTCTAGAAGGGCTCTGTATATAATCACTTTCTATTCACTTTCTGATGCTTTCATAAAAGTTTCTTCATCTGGAATACTCCTTGGTTGCTTTGTTTGGCAGCCTTCCGAAGCCATGGCTGATTTCTTGTGTGCCACAAGTGTCTGTTGCTTTTTGGGACCCATGTGAGTATGTAGAGACTGGAAGAGGTACTGTGAGGATGGACTGTACATGTTTCTATAGGGTGTCTTAAAACGTAAAGCAAAAGATATCTGGCGACTTCACATGTCAGTTAGGTTTTCAGGTGTAGAGGTCCCTCTTCTCAACTGGCAAAGTAAGTGCCACTATATCCAACCCCAGATGATACAAACTAGTTCAGAATACAGCAATGCTACTGCTCTGTTAGCCTCGGCCGACAGGGCCTAGCCTTAGACAACACTGCCAAGAGTACTACTTTTCCAATAGAAAAGCGCTCTCATGTGGGCAGGCTCTGGCTCCCAAGCTAAGAATTAGGTCCAGCTGCGGCCACCGTATCCAAGATGGCGCCCTTCACACAGGCAGCAGACAGAAGGCTAAAGTTGCCGAGAGGTAGTGATTCCTCCGATTCTGTTGCAGGACCCCCAAATCAGGTGGAACTAGGTAAATTACTGCTTTTCTGTCGGAGAAGCACTGTCCTGTTTGCAGGCACTGGCTCCCCAGCTAAGAATGAGTTCCCGCTAGAATCTCCGTATCCAACATGGCGCCCTGCATACTGACTGCGAAAGTCCGTACAAACGCCACTGAGGCAGATGTAAAACGACAGGCTCAAAGTGGCTAGATTAACAGATTCCCAAGCCTGGCTCTCAAAATATGGGAATTTTGCCTCCCTGTCCCCCCAGGAGCATGTGTCAGTGTAGCCGCTAGGCAAGACCCTGCTCTGCCTGCTGACTAAGAGAGAGGAAAAAAAAAGTCAAAATGGTGCGTTTCCCTTCAGTCCATCAGAGCCCAGGATAGCCAAGCGAGGGAGTCAGCGTAAGAGAGGAAGTTTTTCGCTCAGTTGTATGAAGTCCCAATTAACAGCCCTGTGCCGTGTCCTGGGGCTGATTAGGTGACCAGAAGGCTCCGTTTGATTATCAGCTCAGGTCTTTTTTTCTAGAGGGATATAAGGAGACGTGTGCTTAGTCCACCAGCTTGACTCCGCCTCCGCCATTACTATTTCTATGTTTAGTGAAATTAGGGTCATTTTGAATTTTTTTTTTAATTAAACATGACAGTGAAAATATACATTCCTGTATAAATTTACATGCCTGCCTATAAGCAGCTTCCACTGCTCTCCTTGTCCGCTGACAGCACACTCTTCCTCTCTGCTCCATACATGTCTCATCCTCCCAACAGTCTCCTTTCCCCCTCCTCTCCACCCACTCTCCTTCCTCCAGCCAGAGGTCAGCAGGATGATATCCTACAGATGTATATGTACAACCAATATATGGTCACTCTGCATTGCCAAGTCCAATCCATTCCTGTCCAAAGAGTGGACCTTTGTTATACTTTATGGGTAAGGGCAGCATCAGGGCTGGGGGCCATGCTCTCAGGGGAACCCTGAAACCGCTGGACCATCAATGGAGGTCTTTCAGTGAGATCTCAGGATGCACCCTTTTTTATTCTTGTGTTGCCAGTCAGACTAAGCCTAGTGAGCTGCATCTTGGCTATCACTGGTGGTGGCCAGGCACCATCCTGTTCTTACCGTCCCAAATTGATGAAAGTACCCACTCTTGCGGGTCTCTCTGTGTTCTAGGTTGTCTTTACCGCATGTCATTTTGAGCATCCATTCCTGCTGAGTTGGGACCATTTGCTGTGTCCTCGGATGGCAGCTTGGTAACTTTTAAGACCCCAGACGCCACTCACGAAAGTAGGGTGCAGAGAGAGCTCTTAGCAAAACACCAGTTGTGCCAATTGGCCTTGATATCGCCTAAGAGCATGGTCCCCCGCCTGCTGCCCCAGCTACTCTATCCTTGCAATATTGGGTTAAGCTAGAAGGAGTACACAAGTTATGTTGAAGTCCACTTAATGTTGTTCTGGTTTCTAATGTGTCCTATCACTGCTTTCTCCCAATCAGTCTTCTAGCAACTATCTAAGCTAAACCCTTCCCCTTTCCCCCTCCCTCCTTCCCCTCCCTCGCAGCTGTCAAGGGTTCTTTTCTTCTATACACAAGTCTATTTTTCAGATCTTATCTTAGAGGTCTCATACAGTATTTGTCCCTCATTTTGAAAAAATTTGGTTTGTTTTTCATATATGTATACATGTATGTTCATTGTAAAAAATGGGAAATGTGTAAATATAGTAAAAACATGCACTTTTTAAAGCATCCTAGAGGGCCATTGATCTTTAAATGTCTTCTTTCTTAGATCACTTTGCTCAATCTTGTTTCTTTTTTTTTAATTTTTCATTGTGATTAAGTAAAAGTTTACAATCCAAGTCAATTCACCATACAAAGCCAGAAGCACCTGCCTCTGTGCAACTCTACCTTCTGTCCTCACCGTGTGACAGCGCAGTCATCTCCTCTACCCTTTACTTCTAGTATCTACTCAACTGACACCTGTCTCCTCCAACCTCTCCTCTACCCTCTAAAAAGAGACCCCTTGGATAGCCTCATATATACGTGTGTGTGCATGTATGTATATGACGAGGCCAGCCGTCTCTCTATAGGTGAAAAGACTGAAGGGAGGGTATGGGAGCTTAAAGAAAGACACATCAGGAGAGATCCCGTCCAGCTGAGACGTTCATTTCTTTACTGAACAAACTTTTATACAGCACACACTTCTATGTTTATTCTTAACTCTGGTCTTGCTCATGCATCCGTGTTCCCTAGTTCTCAAAACCTCTGATCTAATAATAGCCCTATCCGAGGACATCCACATCTTGTTATTCTTTCTTGGGATATTGCTAAGCAGTCAATTCTCATGAACTTGTTGGCACAATGTTTTTCTTAAGTGAGCCTTGCCCAGAAAATTTCTTTAAGACTTCCTTTAAGATGATTTCAGCTTCCGACATATTCCCCCTTTTTCTTTTTATACAATCCAGCTGTGTCACAGCTGACCCATCCTGCGTCCCTGTCTTAGGTCGTGCTTCCTTATTTCTGTGCCTTACCCATCATTGGAACCCCATCCTCTAGAGATAGGGCCCTGTCTTCGGTGAACACAGATCAAGAAGCATCTTACCGTCTTTGACTAGCGCAGTGGGTTACAGGGTATGTAGTGGGGGCTCAGATCGTGCTCGCAACTTTAAATGATACACATCAGTGCTTATTTGTTGTATAGTTGTACAGATCAGCTGAAGAAGGCAGGGTGCACAAAGGAGGGCAATAAAGGCAATGACTCCCATGGCAGTGATGGGTACAAGTAAATGCCATATTTGGTTGAGTGGGCTTTCGAACCCTTCTGTCAGACCATTTAGTATATTTTCGGCTGTCTTTGCTACATCAAAATCCAAGTGAGCCTGACTAAGTTCAAGAATTTCTTTGTGTAATTTAACTAAATCTAATGTTTCATTTGTATGTACCCACTCCCCTTCTAAATGATGTTTAACTCTTTCCCAAGGGTCCGTGCTAGCATTATATGTTTTGTTAGTTACACAAATCTGTGTAAATTCTGTATGACCAGCTAGTTTGTTTTGGTGTTGTAGAATCTGGACCTGGTTACCCAAGAATTCTATAGTTTTCCAATGCAAATTTAACATTTGCTCCACTTTTAAATCAGTTACCTCTTGGGTTCCTATGAGGTGTGATGTGTTAGAGGTGACCTCATTTACAAATTGTGCAGTTTGGACATTTTGTGTAAGGGCTACTGCAGCCGTAGTTGTAGTGACAATTGCTGAAACAAGGGCAGTAATACCCAGTATGATCGTACCAATAGCTCGCTTAGGTCTCATCAATTCCTGCAATTTTTCAACTACGTGCAATCCCCTTTCTTGATACCAAGGTCCTGACAAATTCACAGGAATAATTACAAAGGCAGGTTGATGCAGGAAAATCACAAGTTCTCCGTCCCTTAAGGGATCGACACAATTAGTAAGATTACAATTAATACAAGAAATGTTAAAGCGGGTTTGATTGTAAGTCTCATTTTCATAGTTCACGATCACCTTCATCCAGGTGATATTCACTCCACCATTGTTGGAGTTTCCTTTTACCATCAGATTAACTCTGCACAAGCAAGTGGTGGTATTTTCTTTAGACAACGACTGAGTCAGTTTGTGTCCAAGTTCTGAATTTCCTCCATTCTGGCCATTTGTAATATAAGCTCCAGTGTCATTCAAGGCACTTATGTTGTAACATCCTGTATAAGTTCCAGGAATGTTATCTCCTAGGTAAAGTATCCGTCCTGTTCTGAGACCAGTATAATTCTGTGTTTTGTGAATTCCAGTGTGGTTATAGGAAAGGGTCATTTCCCGTCCCCAGGCACAAGCATGTAGCAGTGGGGGTTTGGAACATACGCCCAATGCATCCTTGATTCAGTCGCTTTATGGCTTTATGATCTGAGAAGATGCTTTGCAGTAATTCAATGGTATGGATTTTGTTGAGCATTGCATTATGGCCCATCGCGTGGTCAATTCTGGAGAATGTTCCATGTGCACTGGAGAAGAAGGGGTACTTGTCTGCTGA
The DNA here is from genome assembly GCA_028571685.1 of Heterohyrax brucei. Lineage (NCBI taxonomy): Eukaryota > Metazoa > Chordata > Mammalia > Hyracoidea > Procaviidae > Heterohyrax > Heterohyrax brucei. The sequence goes on along the minus strand of CM053148.1, from coordinate 139,474,346 downwards.
TGGGTGGAAAGTTCTGTATATATCAATGAGGTTTAGTTGGTCAATTGTGTCAATGAGGTCTTCTGTACCTTTACTGAGCTTTTTTCTAGATGATCTGTCTAGTGATGAGAGTGGAGTGTTAGTCTCCCACTATTATTGTGGAGTCATCTAACTCTCTTTGGAGCGTAGTCAGTGTTTTTCGACATATTTAGGTGCTCTGACATTAGGTGCATGAATATTTAATATAGTTAAGTCTTGCTTGTGTACTGAACCTTTCAGCAATAAATAGTGTCCATCTTTGTCCACGATGGTGGATTTGACATTAAAATTGATTTTGTCTGAGATTAGAATTGCCACCCCTGCTCTTCTTTGTTCATTGTTAGCTTGATATATATTCTTCCAACCTTTAATTTTCAGTTTGTTCCTGTCTTTAGGTCTCAAGTGAGTTTCTTGTAGACAACATATGGATCGGTCGTGTCTTTTGATCCAAGATGACACTCAGTGTCTCTTTACTGGAGCATTCAGTCCATTCACATTCAATGAAATTATTAATAGGTATGTGTGCACTGCTGCCATTGTTATATGTTTATTTTTATGTTGATGTTTTCTCTGTTGTTCTTATTGGTCTGTTGTGGGACACTAATTTTTGTGAGTTGATTTTTCACCTTTTTCAGAGCTGGTTTTATAGTTGTTGAGACTCGTGTGTTAGATTTTTTGAAATGGTATGATACATCTTTGTTGTGCTTTACAGCTGCCCCTATGAACCCCCTTAATAAACTATTTATAAACCCAATTTTAATTACTACCAGTCTTGTCATCTTCCTCTCCATCTGGAAGGACCGTAACAACTGTAGTACATCCCTCTTTTTATTATGATGACACCATAGTTTACATGATGATCACTGGATTGCTTCTTTCCATATCAAAGCTGTAAATTACTTTGGGGCCTTCCCTAAATGAGCAGAGTATTGAGTAGTGTGTCGTTCTAATATATAAAGTTAGCAGTTTTGTCCTTCTAAGCCAAAGCCAAGAACTTCTTGCAGTATTTCTTGTAGTTTGGGTTTGGTTTTTACAAAGTCTCTGAGTTTCTGTTTATCTGGTAATGTCTTAATTTCATTTTCATATTTGAAAGATAGTTTTGTAGGATATATAATTCTTGGTTGGAAGTTCTTCTCCTTCAAGACTTGGAATATGTGATGCCACTGTCTCCGTGCCCGCATGGTTTCTGCTGTGAAATCTGACAAGAGCCTATAGGGTTTCCCTCTGAATGTTAGTTTTGACTTCAGTCTTGCTGCCTTTAAGAGTTGTTGCTTGTTTTTCATTTTGTTAAGCTTGATTATAACGTGTCTTGGAGTCTTCCTTTTGAGATCTATATTGGGTGGTGTATGATATGCATCTGAGATGTCTATATTCTCTTTCTTCATGATTTCTGGGATGTTTTCTCTGAGCAGCTCAGCAACAATACTCTTTGTGTTCTCAGATGTCTCACCCTGTTCACACACTCCAATTAGTCAAAGGTGGTTCCTCTTAATAGAGTCCCACATGCTTCCTAATGTTTCTTCATTTTTCTTATTTCTTTTTTCCGATTTCTGCTCATAGATGCTGGCATCAGTAGCTCTGTCTTCCAAGTTAGAAATTCTTTTTTCCATTTGTTCCATTGTTTTCTTTGCTTTTCGTGGAAGTTTCTATGTCTTTGATTTTCTTCTTGATCTGTTGGATTTAAGAGTACTGGTGTTCCATCAGATTGAACAACTTGCTTAATTTTTCATTTTGTTCTGCAGCATTTTCTATAAGGTCTAGAAAGGCTCTGTATATAATCACTTTGTATTCACTTTCTGATGCTTTCATAAAAGTTTCTTCATCTGGAAAACTCCTTGGTTGCTTTGTTTGGGAGCCTTCTGAAACCATGAGTGATTGCTTGTATGGCACAATTGTCTGTTGCTTTTTGGGTCCCATGTGAGCATACAGAGGCTGGAAGAGGTACTGTGAGAATGGAATGCAAATGTTTCTCTGGGCTGTCTTCAAGTGTAAAGGAAAAGGTATCTGACGAGTTCACAAGTCAGGTTTTCAGATGTAGAGGTCCCTCTTCTCATCTCACAAAGTAAGCGCCACTATATCCAACCCCAGATGATAAGAAAGTAGTTCAGAATACAGCAATGCTACTGCTCTGTTGGCCTTTGCTAACAGGGCCTAGCTTTAGCCAACACTGCGTCGAGTACTGGTTTTGTGATAGAAAAGTGCTCTCCTGTGGGCAGGCTCTGGCTCCCAAGCTAAGAATTAGGTCCAGCTGCGGCCACCATATCCAAGATGGCGTCATCCACACAGGCAGCAGACAGAGGGGCTAAAGGTGCCCAGAGGTAGTGATTCCTCTTCTTCTGTTGCAGGGCACCCAACATAGGCAGCACTGTGCAAAATCACTACTTTTCTGATGGAGAAGTGCTGTCCCGTTTGCAGGCGCTGTCTCCCAGGCTATGAATGAGGTCCCGCTAAAGTCTCGGTACCAGCATGGTGTCCCGCACACTGACCGCGAAGCTCCGCACAAACCCCACTGAGGCAGCTAAAAAACGAAAGGCTCAAAGTGGCTAGATTAACAGAGTCCCGAGCCTGGCTCTCGGAATATGGGAATTTCGCCTGCCTATACCCCCAGCAGTGCGTCTGAGTCCAGCTGCCAGGCAAGACCCAGCTCCACCCACCAGCCAAGACAGAGGAAAAAAATAGTCAAAGTGGTGCGTTTACCTTCAGTCCATGAGAGCCGGGGCTCGCCAGGAGCAGGAGTCAGCGAAAGAGAGGAGGTTTTTTGCTGAGTGGTATGAAGTCCCAATTAACAGCTCTGTGCCGTGTTCTGAGGCTGATTAGGTGATCAGAAGGCTCTGTTTGATTGTCATTTCAGGTCTTGGTTTCCAGAGGGATATAAGGAGACATGTGCTTAGTCCACCATCTTGACTTCGCCCCCCGGTGGGTTCTATTTTGAAAGCATGATTGCAGTTGTGTGAACAAAGAATGTATTTCTGAATTAGAAGCACGAATAGTTGAGGTTGTTTCTATCCAAGGAAGGGCAGAAGCAATATATTGACTATCTGTATATAAATTGAAAGGTTGATGTCCACAGAGCTGAAATACCACAGCTATTGCCCGTAATTCTGCCACTTGGGTGGACGCTGCTGGAGAAGTAACACAAGATATTTTACCATTAATTGAATAGGCAAAAACACCATTAGATGAACCATCAGTAAAAAGAAGAGCTTTATGGGAAACAGGATGAGAACCGGTAACCTTTGGGAACACAAAGGCATGTTCTGAGGCAAATTGTAATAATTTCTGTGATGGGTAATGAGTTTCCAGTTGCCCTGGATAATGTGCAAGGGCAATTCCCCATGCAGTAGAATTAGTAAACAGCCATTGAATTTTTTGTTTGGAGATAGGCAAAATAATAGTGGGGGTTTCTTTACTGAAATATCAGTGAGTTTCCTCATGGCACTGTTGTATTAAGCCAAGTGCCGTCTAAAACCTCATTGTATGGCTGTAAAGTGCAAGGAGACACAGGCAGATGTATCCATAAGAGGGGACCGTTCTGCCATAAAACAGCAGTGGGGGTGTGCTTGGTTGGTAAAACACAAGCATGCCACGGTTGATCATAAGACAAATAGGGTATCTTTTGAGAGGATAAAGCTTCCTCGACCTTTGGTAAAGCTATTCGTCCTTCAACAGTGAGTTGACGGGCTGAAGTAGGACCAGAATTTCCTTTAAAAATATCAAATAAAGGCTTTAATTCAGCTGTGGAAATAGACAGGTGGCTCCGAATCCAATTAATATCTCCTAATAATTTTTGGAAATCATGTAATGTTTTTAGGTTATATTTTTGTAACTGTATTTTTTGAGGGACAGTGTGTTTTGGATATAGAAAGTATCCCAGATAAGAAAAGGGTGAATCCTTCTGTATTTTGTCAGGTGCAGTTTGAAGTCCAGCCTTAGCTAATGCATTAGTTAAATCTGCATATGCACGAAGGAGGTATCCTTCTTGTTTGGAAGCCAATAAGGTGTCCTCCATATAATGAATCATATAGAGATTAGGATAATTGGATCATACCACGATGATTGCCTGATCTACAAATTTTTGACAAAATGGGGAGCTATTGGCCATGCCTTGAGGTAGTACCTTCCAGTGATATCGCTGCATGGGGCACGTAAAATTTGGTGAAGGCACACTAACGGCAAAGTGCTGACAATCCTCAGGGTTAAGAGGTATAGCATAAAAACAGTCTTTAAGATCAATGACTATTTTGGAAGTATTTGCTGGGATTGCTACAGGATGGGGGAGCCCTGGTTGTAGGGCCCCCATAACTTGCATGGTTTTATTTACTTCTCTTAAATCCTGTAACAGTCGCCATTTTCCTGATTTTTTCTTTATACCAAATATAGGTGAGTTCCAAGGTGGGTGGGAGGGTTCTATATGACCGCTGGCCAACAGCTCCTGCACCAGCTGCTCTGCGGCCTGGATTTTTCTTGACTTAGGGGCCATTGATCTACCCATAAAGGGTCATCACTTTTCCAAATGATAGCATCTGCATTAATCGCGGGAGAATCAACGACCCCCACTGAAAAGAACCTAAACCTGCTCGCTGTGGATGGGGTTGTGAGCAAATAGGCTCGACTATTCCTTGATTAGAAGCCCCTAATCCCTGATGGGGAAGGAGTCCTTTGTTCATTAGCTGGTGAGTTACAATAGGATTAGGGCTGTGGCGGTAAACTCCCATTTGGGACATAACGTCTCGTCCCCATAGATTAAGCAGGAGATGAGGAATGATATAAGGTTGAAAAGTAACCCAATGTCCTTCTCCATCAGTCCAGACTAGTGTATCACTACTAATTGTCAGGTTTTGAGTTTGTCCAATTCCCTTTAATTGGGTGACACTGTCATGGACTGGCCATCAGGCTGGCCACTGAGCTTCAGACATAACAGATACATCACCACCAGTATCTAGAAGCCCTAAAAATTTAAGACCCTGTATTGTAAGCTCCAATTCAGGGCATTGCTGCCCTATGGCCTGTACCCAATAAGTATCAGAGGAGCCAAAACCTTGTGTTCCTCTCTGTTTTCTTTCGCTCTTAAAGGAAGTGGCACTACTTGGCCCAAGTATAAGTTGTGCAATCCATTGAACAGATTCAAGCACAGATACAGGTTGAGAGGAAGAAACCATAAGTTTGATCTCACTGTCATAATCCTCATCTATTACACCTGGGTGCACCTGAATGCTCTTGAACGTGGCACTACTTCTTCCTAATAAAAGCCCCACAGTACCACTGGGTAACAGGCCAAAGATACCAGTGGGAAGGAGCTGTACTCCCATCTCAGGAGTTAGTATTGTGTGGGTGGCGGTACAGAGGTCCAATCCTGCCTGGCCTGGGGTGGCTTTCCAGAGGTCGCAAATGGATTGTTTTCCTGTCCATGACTGAGTATCCCATAGCATTGTTTCGGGGCCTGGGGCTAGCCCCTCCTCCCGTTTCCCAGATGAACAGTGTTTCTGTTTTTATCAAGTTTAGAATGGCATTGATTAGCCCAATGTTTGCCTTTCTTACATTTTGGGCAAATGCCAGGCTGAGAATTTTTATCTTTTGGATTTGGGCAGTTTTTTATTAAATGACCAGGTTGGCCACATCCGAAGCAGGCTCCCTTATTTCCTCTTTGTCCTGCTTATTGGAAAAGAACTTCTTTTCCAGTCTTTCCCCGCAGGGCTTGCGGCAAGGGTAACACCCTGTACATACCCAGGGCCAATATCCGCACAAAGCCGAATGTAATTGGATCAATCAGATTTTTTTCTCCAAAGCCATATGGCCGACTGGCATGCCGAATTGGCATTCTCATAAGCTAGCTGTTTTACTAAAAGTGTTCCGGCTTCAGTAACACCCCAAAGTCTCTCAGCAGTTTTAAGAAGGCGAGAGACAAAGTCCTGATATGGCTCATCAGGTCCCTGTCTGATTTTGGACAGATCTTCAGCTGGCTTGCCGGTTGGGGGGAGCTTATTCCATGCCTTTTTTGCTGCAGCATTAATTTGTGCATAAACTCCCACATCATATCGTAATTGATCATGTACATTTCCATATATACCTTCTCCTGCCAACATGTCACAGGTGGCATCAATATTATTGCGTGTGTTTATATTAGCTGTAGCTTGACATTGATCTGTAAATTCTGACTTCCATACTAGGAAATATCCCCTGATAGGCACGCTTTAGCTAACGTTTTCCAGTCTGCAGGAGGGAGAGCATCAGTAGCTATATTATCTAGCAATGCTAATGTAAAAGGTGCAGTGGGACCATAAGACACGCTAGCAGCCTTCAACTCTTTTAACTGTTTAAAAGGAATTGATCTATGAATTCTCTTAGGGTTTCCCTGCTGATCAACACCATCCTCAAACACAGGAGAAAGGTATTCAAACCCATCTGCACTTTCTCCATTATTTATTGCCTACTTTATACAGCTCTGTAAAGGAGACTGATATATTTTCAAAGGACGTAATGCAGATTGCTGGGCTACAGCAATTATGGGGTTAAGGACCACATCTGCTGCATCCAAGCCTGCGATGACACTAGGAGCTGGACTTGGCGGTGGAGGGAGGCTTAATGGTTTCGAGGGGGAAACTTGTGTCAATAAAGTAATTAATTGGTGTTGCATTTTTTCAATACTTGGAAGAAGATCAAAGTTACCTATCTTTGGGGAAGCAGGCTCTGCCAAATTAACAAGGGCTGCGGGGAGCTTCCCAGAATGATATTGGGCCACCAGCCATATCGGACCCAGTGTCCTCGAAATCTATAACAGATTGAGGATCAAGTTGTTCCTCTTCTTCTTCAGCTAATTCAGAAAGTGCCCTCAGTAACAACTTCCATTTTTATTTGAGCAGAAAATTTTTCTGCCTCATGGCAGGGGTCTAAGCAATCCCTTACCAATGCCCAGAGACTGAAAGCATCTACAGGCATTTTTTCTGGCCCGTAGGCTGAAAAATAATCCTTCATTTTTTCACCCACCTTCATCCAAGTTTCTATATTAACACCACCCTCCTCCGGGAACCAAGGGCATATCTTTTCTACAAACTCCAACAACTGTAAGATCTGGGTGTGCCCTATCTCAGCACCTCTACCTTTAAGCACGTGCCGCAACATTTGAGACAAGAGAACTCTAGTACTGACCGTTCCCCTCTGTACTCCTGATGGTTAAATGAATACACCGCCCTACTAACCTTGAGCGCTCGCCTTCACAGCGGTGGCTCCTCACGACCTCCCTCGTACTTCAAGTCCGTGTTCGGGGTGTCAAATGACGGGGCCAGCTGTCTGTCTACAGGTGAACAGGACTGAAGAGAGGGCGTGGGAGCTTAAAGAAAGACACTAACATCAGGATGCCACTCACCAATGTAGGGTGCAGAGAGCCCCGGTAGCAAAAGGCTAGTTTTGTCAATTGGCTTTGATTTTGCCTAAGTGCATGGTCCCATGCCCCCTGCCCGAGCTACTCTGTCCTTGCAATATTGGGTTAAGATGGAAGGAGTATTCAAGTTATGCGGAAGTCCCCTTAATATTGTTCTTGTTTCTAATGTGTGCTGTCACCGATTTCTCCCAACCAGATTTCTAGCAACTATCTATCCCAAACCCTACCCTCCCTCCCTCCCCTCCCTTGCAACTGTCAAAGAGTCTTTTCTTCTATACACAAGTCTGTTTTTGAGATCTTATTGTAGAGGTCTCATACAATATTTGTCCTTTTCTCGCTGACTACTTTCACTCAACATAATGTCTTCCAGTTGAAACCAGGTTAGGAGATGTTTCCAGGAATCATCGTTATCCCTTATCCTTGCGTAGTGCTCCATTGAGTATATGTGCCATAGTTTACCTATCCATTCTTCTGTTGTTGGGCAGCTGGGTTGATTCCATCGTTTTGCTATTGTGGACTGTGCTGCAATAAACATTCTTGTGAATGTGTCCACTGATGTGAAAGGCCTTGATTCTGTAGGATATATTCCAAGTAGTGGAATGACTGGGTCAAATGATATGTAAATATCCATTTTTTAAGGAAGTGCCAGACTGCTTTCCAAAGAAGCTGGACCATTTTGCAACCCTACCAATAGTGGCCTACATCTGCAATAGGGGGGAGGGAGGGAGGCCAAGGAGGGTAGGGTTTAGATTAGATAGTTGCTAGAAATTTGGTTAGGAGAGATCAGTGACAGCACACATTAGAAACAAGAACAACATTAAGTGGTCTTCAGCATAACTTGAATACTTCTTCCATCTTAACCCAATATTGCAAGGACAGAGTAGCTGGGGCAGGGGGTGGGGACCATGCTCTTAGGCCAACCCCACCACTTTCTCCACAGCCTCTCCAGCATTTGTTGTTTTGTGTTTTTTGGATCATGGAGAACCTTGTCAGGGTTAGATGGTATCTCACTGTAGTCTTGATTTGAATTTCTTTAATAACTAAAGATTGTGAACTTGTCTGTGTGTGTTTTTTGGCTGCCTGGATCTGCTCTTTAGTGAAATGTCTGTCCATCTCCTTTGCCCATTGCTGAATTGGATGATTTATCTTCTTCTTATTCATATTTTTAGTATCTTATAGATTATGGAGATCAGGCGTCGGTCTGACATAGAGTTGCCAAATATTTTTTCCTATTCTGCAGTTGTTCTTTTAATGCTATTAGTAAAGTCTTTGGATGAGCCAAAGTGTTTGATTCTTAATAGTTACCATTTATCTATTTTCTCTTGTGTTGATTGTGGTTTATTTGACAGATTTTGGAGTCTGTCCACATTGTGTATTAAAACTTCCATTGTTATTCCTAACTTTTCTTGGATGAGCTTTATCATTTTAGGTTTGATATCTAGGTCTTTTATCCAGTTGGAGTTGGTTTTTGTATAAGGTGTAAGATACGGATCTTGTTTCAGTTTATTGGAGATGTTTATCCAATTTTACCAGCAGCATTTGTGGAAGATACTGTTTTTACCCCAGTTTAATGTCTTAGGGCCTTTGTCAAATATCAACTGTTCATAGGCCAATGGTGTCATCTCTGGGGTCTCAATTCTCTTCCATTGATCAAATTCCCTAAATTTCTGTGTACCTAGAGATGTCCTAATTTCGTCATCATGTATGACAGATAATTTTGCTGGATATATATTTCTTGGATGGCAATTATTTTCCTTCAAGGCTTTGTATACATGATTGTATTGCCTTCTTGCCTACATAGCTTCTTCTGAATATTCCAAGCTTAGTCTTACAGTTTTCTCTTCCTAGGATCACCTCCCTGCTCCACTGTAAAGGGAGTTTCCCTGGAGTATGGCTTTCCCCACCCTTAATCCTTTCACCCTGCAAGAAAAGTGATCCAATTGAATGCCAAAATTATCTAACAACATCACGAATATCACACTCAAGTAAAATTCTGCTGAAGATCATTCAAAAGGGACTGCAGCAGTATACTGACAAGGAACTGCCAGAAATTCTGGCTGGATTCAGAAGGGGCCGTGCAACCGGGGATATCATTGCTGATGTCAGGTGGACTGGGTTGAAAGCAGAGAATACCAGATGTTTACTGGAGTTTTACTGACTATGGAAACTCATTTGACTTGTAGATGCTAACAAATTATGGATAACAATGCAGGAAATGGGAATTCCAGCACACTTAATTGTGCTTGTGAGGAATCTGTTAATGGATCAGGAGGCAGAAATTTGAACAGAAAAAAGGGACAGTGCTCAGTTTAAAGTCAGGAAAGGTGTGCATCAGGTTTGTATCCTTTCGCCATGCCTATTCAGTCTTTACGCTGAGTGAATAATCCAAGACGCTGGGATATATGATGACAAAAAGGGCATCAGGTCTGGAGGAAGACTCATTAACGACCTATGTTATGCAGATGACACAACCTTGCTTAGTAAAAGTGAGGAGGACTTGAAATGGTTACTGATGAAGATCCAAGACCACAGCCTTTAGTACAGGTTACACCTCAACATAAAACAAAATTCCTCAAAACTGGACCACTAAGTGGCATCATGACAAATGGAAAAAAAATTGATTGTCAAACATTTTCTTTTCCTTGGTTCTGCAATCAGTGCCCACCGAAGCAGCAGTCAAGAAATCAAGGCTCATTGCATTCAGCAAATTGGCTGCAAAAGACTTCTTTCAAGTTTTGAAAAGCAAAAACATCACCTTAAAGACCAAGGTATTCCTGACCCAAGCTATAATATTTTCAGTCGCATGATATACCTGTGAATGATCGACAGTACATAAGGAAAACAGAAGAACTGATGTGTTTGAATTGCCGTGTTGTGGAAGAATGTTGAATACACCATGGAAAGCCAAAAGAACAAACAGATGCATCTTGGAAAAAATACAATCAGAGTGCTCTTTCGAAACCAGGATGGCTGGACTATGTGTTACATACTTTGGACGTGATGTCAGAAGGGATCAGTCCCTGGAGAATGGCATCATGCTCCATAAAGTAGGAGGGTCAGTGAAAAAGAGGAAGACCCTCAATGAAACAGACTAACACAGTGGCTGCAACAATGCGCTCAAGCACAACAATGACTGTGGGCATGGTTCAAGACCAGGCAGTGTTTTCTTTGGTTGTACACAGAGTCACTATGAGTTGGAACTGACTCCATAGCCCCAACCAACAACAACATTATTAATACCACACACAAGTACAATTTTGCTGAAGATCATTCAGAAGTGACTACAGGAGTATCCTGACAGGGAACTGCCAGGAATTCAGGCTGGATTCAGAAGAGGATGTGAAACCAGGGATATCAGATGGTTCCTGGTTGAAAGAAGAGAATACTAGAAAGATGTTTACTTGTGTTTTATTGACTACAAATTCTGACAATTACATTCGTGTACTCATCCTAGAAAAAGCACAACATATCTCACTGCTGAATATCGCTATGGTCAACTTTGAAGTACTCCTCTTCAGAAGCTATGCACTGACACCAACACTTAGTCCATCCTTCAAAGCAATTCTAGAACACTTTTTCTGGAATGGCCATCAGAGCTGTGACTGGGTTACCCTTGATGTCGAGAATGCCATCCAAATGTCTTCTTGTCCATGTTTCCTTTATTTTCCCTGGAGGCCAGATCAGGTGAGTAGGAAGAGTATCCAATACAGTTATTTGTTTACTAGCTAAAAACTCCATCACAATTATTGAGTGAAGTTCTTGAGCTTGCCACCACACCACCATGCACAATGGCCATTCCAAAAGGAGTTGCAAAATTTCTTTGAAGGGTGGACGAGGCACTGACATTGGTGATGACTTCCCAAGGGAGTACTTTGAAGGTAATCATAGTGATATTGAGCAAATGAGGTACGTAGCACTCAGAACGATTAAGTTCATGGACTTCATTGTCAGATCTTATATGCAAAGGCATTCAAGTGTGTGGATCCTAACAAATTACAGATAACATTGTTAAAAATGGGGATTCCAGAACTCTTCATGTGATCATGAAGAATCTGTATATAGACGAATGGGCAGTGGTTCACGAAAAGCATCTATTAAGGTTTTATCATTTCAACCATACTTATTCAATCTGTGTGCTGAGCAAATCGTCTGAGAAGCTGTACTATACAAGGACTGCCGATTAAGTTCACAAACTCATCCTAGAAAAAGTGCTACATACCTCATTGCTCAGCATCACTATGGTTACCTTCACAATACTCCCCTTGCGAAGCTATGCACCCATGCCAGTGCCTAGTCTGCCCTTCAAGCAATTTTCGAACTCTTTCTCTGCAATGGCCATCAGAGCTGTCGTTGTATTACCCCTAATGTCCTGAGTGCCATAAAAATTTCTTCCTTTCAGTATTTCCTTTAACTTCAGGTAAAGAAAATAGCCATTGGAGGCCAGATCAGATGAGTAGGGAGGTTGTTCCAATACAGTTACTTGTGTACTGGCTAAAATCTCCCCCACAGACAACCATCCAATTAAGTTTGTGGACTTGCTCCCATGTCACTGTACACAATGCCTATTCCAGAGTTTCAAAGTTGCATTGAAAGGTGGACTAGGCACTGATGTCACTGCATAGCTTTCCAAGGGAAGCACTTCAAAAATGACGATAGCCATATTGAACAATGAGGTATGGAGCACTTCCAACAATAAAATTTGTGGACTTGTCAGATCTCCTATGAAGAAGAACAGGGCATCACGATTGGAGAAAGATTCACACAATCCGTGATATGCAGACAGCACAACCTGATAGCTGAAAACAAACAGGATCTGAAGTACTTACTGAAGAAGATCCAAGATCACAGCCTTCAGTAAGGATTACATTAAAAAAAGAATCCTCACAAATAGGGAAATCAGCAACTTCATGATAAACTGAGAAAAGATTCAACGTGTCAAGAATTCCATTTTACTTGAATCGACAGTCAACACCCATGAAGGCACCACTGAATTGGGGCACATCTGCAAAAGAGCTCTTTAATGTGTCAAAAAGCAAAGATGTCATCACTTTGAAGACTGAAATAAGCCTGAACCGAGCCATGGTCTTCTCAGTTGCCTTACATGTGTGGGAAAGCTGGACAATGCATAAATAAAGAAGACCAGAACTGATGCCTTTGAATTTTTGTATTAGAAAGAATATTGAATGTGTACCACCTACTGCTGAAAGGACAGTCGAATTTGCCTAGGACGAAGTGCAAGCAGAATGCTCTTGAGAAGCAAAGATGGTGAAACTTTGGACATCTTACCAAGAGCAATCAGTTCCTGAAGAAGGCCATCATGCTTGGTAGAATAGAGGACGAGTGCAAAAGATGAAGACTCTCAACGAGATGGATTTTAATGATGTCTGCAACAATAGGCTCAAGCATAACAAGAATGCAGGACAGTGAAGGATCAGTGAGTGTTTCATTCTTTTAAACATAGGATTGCTGTGAGTTAGAATTCACTCCATGGCACCTAATAACAATGACATCTGTCTAAATTTGGGTAGGGAGAATCTTAGAGAAACAAATGAAAAACCAAAGAAGCACTAAAGAAACAGCATACCAGGTTAAGTCACACAAAAATATAAATTTTCTGTAAACCTAGAGATGTTAAAGCCACAATATAATGAGATAAACACGTCTCACTAATAAAACAATGATTAAAAATCTTGTAAGAGAAAAATAATGAGGTCAATGGAAAATATGCAAAAATGCTAAACCAGCAATTCTTAGGAAAGAAAATGATTTTGTTTTAAAAGGGAAGAAAACAAAACCCATTGTCAAAGAGCCGACTCCTATTTATGCTGACTCTGAAAGATAGATCAGAACCCCCCATTGGGCTTCTAAGGTTGTAATCTCTACAGAAACAGACTGCCATTTTCCTTTTGTGGAACAGCTGGTGGGTCCAGACTTTCAGTTAGCAACTATGCGTTTAATCACTCTACTACCAAAAGGAAGAACAATTCCATTGTTGTCAAGTTAGTTCTGACTCGTAATAAACATAAAAAGCATGCTTGGGAAAAATGCAAATCAAAGTAATAAAAAGATAACACCATTTGGCCTACCTGACATGGAAAAATTAAGATGAACACTGTCCACAGGTGCTAAGGCTATGTAGAAATTAGCACTTTTACATAAAAGAGATCAACAGAAAAGTGCCACAACTTAGGTAATTAATCAGGCAATATATATTAAAATAAAAAGCTGAAGTTGTGTGTGTTCTCTGAGGCAGCAGTCACACTTTTAGGTATCATATACAAATAAAAAACATCAGTATATAAAGTATTATGAATAAGGGTTTTCATCACAGCATCATTTGTAAAGAAGGAAAAATCTACTGAAAAATATAACCTTGACTTTCATCAACAAGACAGTGTTTGAATACTCTAGCATATATCCATCTTGTGGAACACCATATAGCTACTAAAATGGGTTAGATTTGTAGAAACTGACATGGAAGATGCTCATAGTAAGTGAAAAGGAGAGGTGCACAGTACCGTGTATAGTATTATCCCATTTATGTAAAAAAGTGAACCCTACATATATTTACATAAATGAACAGACAGGTACACAAATTATAGCCAACACTGATGACCTTAAAGAGTGATTCCGCAAGAGGCATAAATTGTAATCTTTTCTTTATACGTGTGTATTTTTGTTACCAGCATATATTGCATCAAAATTAATGAAAAAAATCTGATAAATTAAATCACCATTCTATTTGTTTTTATATTTCAACAAGACAAATGTAGACTCTGTGTAGTATATCATCCATTACCTTAGAGTTCTGCTTTAAAATTAATTTTTGCAAATTTAGTATTTTTCGTTCTTTGACTCTAACCACAAAATTATTAACAAAAAAATTATCTTCATATTCCAAATCAGAAACCTATCTATGATTTGTATTTAAAGTCCATCTTGCTTAAATGTCAAATTCTAGTTCGTTGACTTTCCTTTAAACTTCTGAAACTATTTCGACTAAAACTTTAGGACAAAACAATACAGAGATCTTACACAAGGTGGTTGGTAATTGAAAATCAGACAAGAGACTTTTCTAAAATTAATGCATTTATTTTACATTTCATAAATACTTATGCCAAGCCAAGTTTGTCATATTCAGGTCAGTCCAAGATGGCAGAATAGATGGATGCTTCCTGTGGCCCCCATAACAACAAAGACCAAAGGACAAATGAATCTAGTCCATATGATGTCCTAGGAGCTGAGAATATCAAAGGGAAAGTTTAGAAACTGGACTGAGTAATGGGAAAGGAAGAGTAGACTGAAAGTACACAGGATTTCACAACTTGACCTGCTGGGAAGCAGCCACATCACGTGGTGGGCCAGCAAGTAGATTAGTGGGTGTTTTCTTCATCAGGGATGATTGAAGATTCCATGTGTACCTCCAGCCCAGTGAGGGACAGTAGCAAATCATCCAACTAAGTCCTGTGTGTAATCTGCTAGGCATGCAGATCTTTCCTTCCATGTGGGCCTGTTTTCCTTCTCCTGGAGTTCCCCTTCCCTTCTCTGAACTGCCCAGTATTAGAGTCTGGCAACATTAAGTGAGCCAGAAGTAGAACCCTTGAAACCCATTCCAAGCCTTTCTTCCTCCTCCCTTCTCTGCCTTGCAACTGGCTCCGGAATCTGATGCCATTAACTGAGCTGGAAATAGGGCTCTTTATGCCTTCCCCAAACCATTCTCCAAGAATTGGAATGGGAAACAGTTCAGCAAACTCAGAGAAGGGAAGAAAATGATAAAAAAGGTATTTTTTTTTTCCTGCCAACTCTCCTAAGCCAGAAAATCAAAATGGAAAATATTCCTTCACCTAGATTCTGATATACAGGCATATGCCAACATCACAGACACTCAGGGACAGCTGATGACCCCTACCTTTCTCCACAGCTGCAGCCAGACAACTACGCCTATACCAAGTACCCCCGCCCATCTAGGACAGTAGTCAGGAATGTTCACCACAAACTTGGTGACATGCCATGTGGATACCTGAGTTGAATCCATATACAAAATCCATATAAAAAAGTAAACTGTACATTTTAAAACAACAAAGCTACAACACAATAGGTAAACATAAATAACTACAATTCATTGATGGCTCAGAAACAGCCGTCTGTACCAAAGCACTTAAAGGAGTGGACCATGATCTATTCAGAAAGTTCTGAAAAAACAGAATCAAATTTTGCAGAGGAAGAGAATTATTGCAATTATGAGAGGTAGAATGCAAAAGGTTAACATTTAGAATTCTTCAAGGGATAAGGAAGGAGATAAGGAAGAATACAGAAGGATATAATGACAAATTAAACAACCTACAAGAAAGCAATGAGTTTCAAAAATTAGAAATTAAAAAACTAATAATAAAAGTACAGAATCAGATAACTCAACCTAAAGTCAAAGGAGCAGCACTGAGGCAATGGAAGCCCAAATTAGTGAGAATGATGATAGAGCATGTGACATCAATGTACTGAGGAAAAATCAGATAAAAGAACTAAAAAACAAAAATGAAGGAACATTAAGAATTATGTGGGACTCTATAAAGAGGAATAACCTACAAGGGATTGAGTACCATAACAGGGGGGATAACAGAAAACAGACAGAGAACTGTTGAAGATTTACAGACAGAAATCTTCCCTGACACCAGGAAAGATGAAAAGATATCTATCCAAAATACTCCATGAACTCCATACAAGATAGATCCCCAAAGAAGGACAGCAAGGCATATTACAGTCAAACTTGCTGTTTTAGTCAGCTAGTGCTGCTCTAATGGAAATACCACAGAATGGATGGCTTTCACAAATGAAAGTTTATTCTTACATAGTCTGGTAGGCTGCAAGTCCAATTTCAGTACATCTGCTCGAGGGGAAGGTTTTCCCCCATGTCAGCTCTGGAGAAAAGTCCAGTATTGCATCAGTCTTTCTCCAGGGAGCGTCTTGGCTCAGGAACCTCAGGTCTGAAGAATGTGCTCTTCTCCTGCTGCTGCTGCTTTTTTGAGGGTGTCATTTTCCCAACTCTCTGCTTGCTTCCGTTTCATTTTTTCTCTTGCAGGGTGAAAGGATTAAGGGTGAGTCAAGCCATATTCCAGGGAAACTCCCTTTACAGTGGGCAGGGAGGTGATCGTAGGAAGGGGTTTACAGTCCCACCCTAGTCCTTTAACATACAGAATAGGAAAATCACAAAATGGAGGACAGTCACAGAATACAGGGAATCATGGCCTAGCCATATGACTTCACACATCTTGAGGGGGACACAATTCAATCCATGACACTTGCCAAAACTAAAGATAAGGAGATACTTTTCAAAGCAGCTATGGAGAAATGAAAAATAGCCTAGTAAGGGAAAACTGTAAGACTAAGCTTGGACTATTCAGAAGAAACCATGTAGGCAAGAAGGCAATACAATCATGTATACAAAGCCTTGAAGGAAAATAATTGCCATCCAAGAATTATGTATTCAGCAAAATTATCTCTCAAACATGACGACGAATTTAGGACATCTCCAGGTACACAGAAATTTATGGAAATTGATCAACAGAACAGAATTGAGACCCGAGAGATGACACCATTGGCCTATGAACAGTTGATATTTGATAAAGGTCCTAAGATATTAAACTGGGGTAAAAACAGTATCTTCCACAAATGCTGCTGGTAAAACTGGATAAACATCTCCAATAAACTGAAACAAGATCCACATCTTACACCTTATACAAAAACCAACTCCAACGGGATAAAAGACCTAGATATCAAACCTAAAACAATAAAGCTCATCCAAGAAAACGTAGGAATAACAATGGAAGTTTTAATACACAATGTGGACAGACTCCAAAATCTGTCAAATAAACCACAATCAACACAAGAGAAAATAGATAAATGGAAACTATTAAGAATCAAACACTTTGGCTCATCCAAAGTCTTTATTAATAGAATTAAAAGAACACCTGCAGAATGGGAAAAAAATATTTGGTAACTCTATGTCTGACCGACACCTGACTCCATAATCTATAAGATACTACAAACTATCAACAAGAAGAAGATGAATCATCCAACTAAGTGATGGGCAAAGGAGATGGACAGACATTTCACTAAAGAGCAGATCAAGGCAGCCAAAAAACACATGCGGACATGTTCACGATTTTAGTTATTAAAGAAATTCAAATCAAGACTACAGTGAGATACCATCTCACCCCAACAAGGTTGGTCATGATGCAAAAAACAAAACAACAAATGCTGGAGAGGCTGTGGAGAAAGTGGAACCCTCCTACACTGTTGGTGGGGTTACAAAATGTCCCAGCCTCTTTGGAAAGCAATCTGGCACTTCCTTAAAAAATGGATATTTACATATCATTTGACCCAGTCATTCCACTACTTGGAATATATCCTACAGAATCAAGGCCTTTCACATCAATGGGCAAATGCACAACAATGTTTTTCTCAGCACAGTCCACAAGAGCAAAACGATGGAATCAACCCAGATGCCCAACAACAGAAGAATGGATAGGTAAACTATGGTACATATACTAAATGGAGCACTACACAAGGATAAAGAATAATGGTGATTCCTGGAAACATCTCCTAACTTGGTTTCAACTGGAAGACATTATGTTGAGTGAAAGCAGTCAGCGACTAAAGAACAAATATTGAATGAGACTTCTACGATAAGATCTCAAAAACAGACTTGTGTATAGAAGAAAAACTCTGACAGCTGCAAGCGAGGGGATGGAGGGAGAACGAGGAGGGTATGGTTTAGATTAGATAGTTGCTAGAAATCTGGTTGGGAGAAATCGGTGACAGCACACATTAGAAACAAGAACAACATTAAGTGGACTTCAGCATAACTTGAATACTCCTTCCATCTTAACCCAATATTGCAAGGACAGAGTAGCTCGGGCAGGGGGCATGGGACCATGCTCTTAGGCGAAATCGAGGCCAATTGACAAAACTAACATTTTGCTAAGGGGGCTCTCTGCACCCTGCATTGGTGAGTGGTGTCTGGGTTCTTAAGAGGTATCATCTGAGGGCACAGCAAATAGTCTCAACTCAGCAGGAACGGATGCTCACTGGGGACCAAAATGACATGGGGTAAAGACAACCTAGAAGATAGAGAGACCCACATGAGTTGGTGCCTACATCGACCTCAGACCAGAAGAACCGGATGGTGCCCAGCCACCACCAGTGATAGCAGTGATGGAGCTCACTCAGTTGAGTCACACTGGCAGCACAAGAATTAAAAGTGGTGCACCCTGAGATCTCCACTAAAAGACCACAATTGATGGTCCAGTGGTTTCGGGATTCCCCTGAGAGCATGGCCCCTGGCAATTGCCGCTAAATGATAATGAAGGTCTACTCTTCAGATACAATGGATTGGGCTTGGCGATGCAGAGGGAATGTATATTGGATGCCCTTTATGGTTTTATACATCTATAGGATATCATCCTGCTGACCTCTGGTTGCAGGAAGGAGAATGGGTGGAGAGGAGGGGAAAGGAGACTGTTGGGAGGATGAGACATGTATGGAGCAGAGAGGAATAGTGTGCTGTCACTGGACAGGGAGAGCAGTGGAAGCTGCATATAGGTGGGCATGTAAATTTATACATTTACACTCAGTCATATCAAATAAAAAAATAGAGAAAGAAATTTAGGGAATTTGCAGAAATTAAACTGAAAGTGTAAGAAATACTAAAGGGAGTCCTTTGCTTTGAATACTAATAACACCAGGTAATAACTCAAGACCAGAACACGTGACTGAACGGTTGGATATCAACACAAATAGTGGAATCATCAAAGTAAATTATATGCAAAACACTGAAAATAGGGAAACGGTGATATCATTCTGTATACATTATAGTAAAAAAGAGGTACCCAAAGAAAATGTAGTCATAAATCTTTCATACGGACAGGAAGTTAGGGCAATATATGCAAATTAAAGACTAGTTTAATTCTGGAAAAAACGAGGGTAAATACTAAGTTTACTACAAAGGAAAGTATCAATCCTATACATCAAAATAAAAAAACAAAGGAAACACAAAGTCTTAGCAAATACAAATCACTAATACTGCAAAACATGAAAACACATAAAGAAAAAAACTCAGCACAGAAAATTAAAGGGAACAAAGAAACTGTCTACAACACACAAAAAAGACATCAAAATGACAGCACTAAACTCATGCACTTCATTAATCACACTGAATGTAAATGGGCTAAATGCACCAATAAAGAAATGGAGAGTGGCAGATTGGATTAAAAATGACCCATCTATATTATAAGAGACAGTTCTATGCAGCTATAGGGTATCATCCTGCTGACCTCTGGCTGGAATAAGGGGAGTGGGTGGAGAGGAAGGGAAAGGAGACTGTTGGGAGAATGAGACATGTATGGAGCAGAGAGGAGTAGTGTGCTGTCACCAGGCAGGGAGAGCAGTGGAAGCTGCCTAGAGGTGGGCATGTACATGTAGGAATGTACATTTTCACTCAGTCATAATAAAAAAAGAAAAAAAAAAAACAGACTGGCAGTTCAAATCCACCAGGTGCTCCCTGAAAACTGTATGTGGCATTTCTAGTCTGATCTATAGGGTCACTATGATTTGTGACCAACACATAGGTGGTTTTTGTTTTGTTTTCATAGAAGAGTTAATATCATTATTACTAAATGTATTCCAGGGAATAGAAAAGGATAGCATACTTTCAAACTCATTCCATCAAGTGAGTATAACCCTGTTACCAAAATGACATGAAGACAACACTAACAAGGAAAATTACAGACAAATATCTCTCATGAACCTAGATGTAAAAATCCTCAACAAAATTCTAGACAATAGAATTCAACAACAGATCATAAAAATAATTCACCATCCAGCCACCAACAAAGCCAGCCCTGTCAGGTCATGCAATGTATAGTTCCTGACATGTCGTAAGAAAAAGAAGTGTGCAGATCAAGAACTTCATTAAAAGACCAGATTTGATGGTCTGACAGACTGGAGGGAACCCTAAGAACATGGCCTCTGGACTTGCTGCTAGCCTAGAGCTGAGATTGGTACTGAAACGCTAACACTCCAGACAAAGATTGGGCTGGACTAAAGGACACAGTAGTGCAGATAGTGTTTGTACCTTATGGCTTAATATACATATACATACATACACGCACACACACATGTATATATAAGAGGCTATCCAAGTGGTCTCTTTTTGGAGGGTAGAGGAGAGTCTGGAAGAGACAGGAGTCAGTTGAGTGGATACTGGAAGTAAAGGGTAGAGGAGCTGTTTGCACTGTCAGGTGCTTGTGGCTTTGTTTGGTGAATTGACTTGGACTGTAAACTTTTCCTTAATCACAATGAAAAATTAAAAAAAAGAAACAAGATTCAGCAAAGTGATCCAAGAAACAAGACATTCAAAGATCAATGGCCCTCTAGGATGCTTTAAAAAGTGCATGTTTTTAATATATTTACACATTTCCCATTTTTTACAATGAACATACATGTATAGATACATGAAAAACAAAGCAAATTGTTTCAAAATGAGGGACAAATACTGTATGAGACCTCTATGATAAGATCTCAAAAACAGACTTGTGTATAGAAGAAAAGACTCTTTGACAGCTGCAGGAGAGGGGAGGGAGGGAGGGTGAGGGGGGCAGGGTTTAGTTTAGATAGTTACTACAAATCTGATTGGGAGAAAGCAGTGACAGCACACATTAGAAACAAGAACAATGTTAAATGGACTTCAGCATAACTTGAGTACTCCTTCCATCTTAACCCAATATTGCAAGGATAGAGTAGCTGGGGCAAGGGGCGGGGGACCATGCTCTTAGGCAAAATCGAGGCCAATTGGCACAACTAGCATTTTGTTAAGAGAGCTCTCTGCACCCTACACTGGTGAGCCACGTCTGGGGCCTTAAAAGCTGCCAAGCTGCCATCTGAGGACACAGCAAATGGTCCCAACTCAACAGGAACACATGCTCACCGAGGACCAAAATGACATGCGGTAAAGACAACCTAGAAGACAGAGAGACCCACAAGAGTGGGTGCCTTCATCGACTTGGGACGGGAAGAACTGGATGGTGCCTGGCCACCACCAGTGATAGCCACGATAGAGCTCACTAGCTTGAGTCTCACTGGCAACACAAGAATAAAAAAGGGTGCATCCTGAGATCTCCACTAAAAGAGCACCATTGATGGTCCAGCGGTTTTGGGGTTCCCCTGAGAGCATGGCCCCCAGCCCTGATGCTGCCCTTAACCATAAAGTATAACAAAGGTCCCCTCTTTGGACAGGAATGGATTGGACTTGGCAATGCAGAGTGACCATATATTGGTTGCACTTTATGGTTCTATACATTTATAGGATATCATCCTGCTGACCTCTGGCTGGAGGAAGGAGAGGAGGGGAAAGGAGACTGTCGGGAAGATGAGACATGTATGGAGCAGAGAGGAAGAGTGTGCTGTCACCGAACAGGGAGAGCAGTGGAAGCTGCATATAGGCGGGCATGTAAATTTATATGGGAATGTACATTTTCACTTAGTCATGTTAAATTAAAAAAAAAAAAATTCAAAATGACCCAAACCTCACTAAACATAGAAGTAGTAATGGTGGAGGCAGAGTCAAGCTGACGGAGTAAGCACACCTCTCCTTATATCCCTCTGGAAACCAAGACCTAAATTGATAATCAGATGGGGCTTTCTGGTCACCTAATCAGCCCCAGGACACGGCACAGGGCTGTTAATTGGGACTTCATACTACTGAGCGAAAATCCTCCTCTCTTACGCTGACCCCTGCACCTGGCTATCCCTGGCTCTCACGGACTGAAGGGAAACGCACCATTTTGACTTTTTTTTTCCTATGTCTTGGCCGGCAGGCAGAGCAGGGTCTTGCCTAGCGGCTAGACTCAGACACACTGCTGGGGGGACAGGTAGACCAAAATCCCATATTTTGAGAGCCAGGCTTGGGACTCTGTTAATCTAGCCACTTTGAGCCTGTCATTTTATATCTGCCTCAGTGGCGTTTTTACGGAGTTTCACAGTAAGTATGCAGGACGCCATGTTTGATAAGGAGATTCTAGTGGGACCTCATTCTTAGCCTGAGAGCCAGCACCTGCAAACAGGACAGTGCTTCTCAGACAGAAAAGCAGTAATTTACCTAGTGACACCTGCTTTGGGGGTCCTGCAACAGAATCAGAGGAATCACTACCTCTCGGCGCCTTTAGCCTTCTGTCTGCTGCCTGTGTGGAGGGCGCCATCTTGGATACAGTGGCCGCAGATGGACCTAATTCTTAGGTTGGGAGCCAGAGCCTGCCCACAGGAGAGCACTTTTCTATCAGAAAAGCAGTACTCTCCGCAGTGTCATTTAAGGCTAGGCCCTGTCAGCAGAGGCCAACAGGGCAGGAGCATTGCTGTATTCTGAACTACTATGTATCATCTGGGGTTGGATATAGTGGCGATTACTTTCCCAGTTGAGAAGCGGGACCTCTACACCTGAAAACCTAACTGACTGCTGAAGTGGTCAGATATCTTTTGCTTTACATTTTAAGACAATCTAGATAATCATCTGCAGTCCATCCTCACAGTACCTCTTCCAGTCTCTACAAACTCACATGGGTCCCAGAAAGCAACAGACACTTGTGGCACACAAGAAATCAGCCGTGGCTTCGGAAGGCTGCCAAACAAAACAAACTAGGAGTTTTCCAGATGAAGAAACTTTTATGAAAGCATCAGAAAGTGAATACAAAGTGATGATATACAGAGCCCTTCTAGACCTTATACAAAATGCAGGAGAACAAAATAAAAAATTAAGCAAGATGTTCAATCTGATGGAACACTAGTACTCTGGAATCCAACAGATCAAGAATGAAATCAAAGACACAGAAACTTCAATGCAAAGCCAAGAAAACAGAATGGAACAAATGGAAAAAAAGAATTTCTGACTTGGAAGACAGAGCTACTGAGCCCAGCATCTATGAGCAGAAATCAGAAAAAAGAAAGAAGGAAAATGAAGAAACATTGAGAAGCATGTGGGACTCTATTAAGAGGAACAACCTTAGATTAATCGGAATCTCTGAACAGAGTGAGACATCTGAGAACAGAGAAAGTATCATTGCTGAGCTGCTGAAAGAAAACTTCCCAAAAATCCTGAAGCAAGAGAATACAGACATCACAGATGCATGTAGTATGCCACCCAATATAGATCACAAAAGAAAGACTGCAAGACATGTTATAATCAAGCTCGACCAAAATGAAACATAAGCAGCAAGTCTTAAAGGCAGCAAGATACCAAGCAAACCTAACATTCAGAGGGAAACCCTGCAGGCTCTCTTCAGATTTCTCAGCAGAAACCATGCTGGCACGGAAACAGTGGCATGACACATTCAAAGCCTTGAAGGAGAAGAACTTCCAGCCAAGAATTCTATATCCTGCAGAACTATCTTTCAAATACGTAAATGAAATGAAGACATTCCCAGATCAACAGAAACTCAGAGACTTTGTAAAAACCAAACCCAAACTACAAGAAATATTCAAAGAAGTTCTTGGCTCTGGCTTAGAAGAACAAAACCACTAATCTAGTCACCGGGTACTGCTCTAATGGAAAATAGCACAAGTGGAAGGTTTCATGAGGATAAGCTTTCACTGACACAATCTGGTAAGCTGCAAATCCGTTTGTAGGTTGTAAGTCCATTCAGAGTGACAAATCATCACAGTCCGGTAGGCGGAGTCCAAATCCAATGAGAGCATCTCGGCACAGGAACCTTGGGTCGAAAGGACGTGCTCTACTCTCAGGGCTTCTCTCTCGATGGTATGAGGTTCCCAACTTCCTCTGCTCACTTCTCTCCCTTATATTCCACAAGCTTGTAGCTTGGGTCCTGCCTCACTAACACAACTGCAAACAAGTCTTCATCATCAATATCACAGAGGCAGGATTCACAACACATGGGTGGAAGCGCACCATGTTGGAACACCAAACCAATTCCAATCAACACATACACTTTTGGGGGGATACAACTGAATCCATGACAACCACTAACTTTATATTTTAGAACGACTTTACTACTCAAAACTCTACTCGGTTAGGGAAGGCTCCAAAGCCAATCACAGCTTTGATAGGGAAAGAAGCAATTCAGTGATCATCATGAATACTGTGGTGTCATCATATTAAAAAGAGGGATGTACTACAGTTGTTGTAGTCCTTCCAGATGGAGAGGAAGATGACAAGACTGGCAGTAATTAATACTGGGTTTATATATAGTTTCTTAAGGGGGATCATAGGGGCAGCTGTAAAGCTCAACAAAGATCATTTCAAGAAATGTAACACAGGCGTCTCAACAACCAAAAAACCAGCAGTGAAAAAGGTGAAAAATCAACTCACACAAAAGAACGTCCCAGAACAGACTAATAAGAACAACAGAGAAAACATCAACATAAAAATAGACACATCGCAATGGCAGCACTGAACACATACCTATTAATAATCACATTGAATGTGAATGGACTGAATGCTCCAGTAAAGAGACATTGAGTGACATCTTGGATCAAAAGACATGACCCATCCATATGTTGTCTATAAGAAACTCACTTGAGACCTACAGACAGGAACAAACTGAAAATTAAAGGTTGGAAGGAGATACATCAAGCTAACAATGAACAAAGAAGAGCCTGGGTGGCAATTCTAATCTCAGACTAAATCAATTTTCATGTCAAATCCACCATTGTAGACAAAGATGGACACTATTTATTGCTGAAAGGTTCAGTACACAAGCAAGACCTGACTATATTAAATGTTTATGCACCTAATATCGGAGCACCTAAATACGTCAAGGAAACACTGACTACACTCATAGGAGAGTTAGACGACTCCACCATAATAGTGGGAGGCTTCAACACTCCATGCTCAATACTAGACAGATCATCTACAAAAAAACTCAGTCAAGATACAGAAGACCTCATTGCCACAATTAACCAACTAAACCTCATTGATATATACAGAACTTTCCACCCCTCAACAGACAATTACACCTTCTTCTGCAGTGCACATGGAACATTCTCCAGAATTGACCATGTGATAGGCCATAATGCAATGCTCCACAAAATCCATACCTCTGAATTACTGCAAAGCATTTTCTCAGGTCATAAAGCCATCCAACTTTAAATCAATAGCAGAAAAATCATAGACAGAAAGTGGAACACTTGGAAACGGAACAACATCTTGCTCAAAACAACACAGCTTATAGAGGAAATCAAGGTTGAATTAAAGAAATTCATGGATTTGAATGAGAACAAAAACAGTTCCTACCAGAACCTATAGGATACAGCCAAAGCAGTGCTCAGAGTTCTGTTTATCTCCATAAATGCACACATCTGGAAGGAAGAAAGAAATCAAATCAAGGAACTAACTCTACAGCTTGAACAAGAGAGAACAACAGAGGAACCCCTCAGGCACCAGAAGAAACGAGATTATAAAGATTAGAGCAGAGCTAAATCAATTAGAGAACAGAAAAACAACAGAAAACATTGAAAAGACCAAGAGCTTGTTTTTGGAGAAGATCAACAAAATTGACAAACCACTGACTGAACTCACTAAAGAAAAGCAGGAAAGGAAACAAAGAACCCAAATTAGAAATGAGAGGGGGGTTGTCACCACAGATGCAACAGAAATCAAAACTGTCATAACAGAATGCTAGGAAAGACTGTACTCTAACAAATTTGAAAATCTAGGGGAAATGGATGAATTCCTTGACTCGTACCACCTACCCAAATTATCTCAACATGAAGCAGAACAACTTAATAAATCCATTACAGAGGAAGAGACTGAAAAGGTCATCAAAACACTACCCACCCCAAAAAGTCCGGGTCCAGATGGCTTCACTGCAGAATTCTACCAAACATTTAGAGAAGAGTTATCTCCAATACTACTGAAACTATTTCACGGAATAGAAAGGGATGGAGTACTTCCAAACTTGTTCTAGGAAGCCAGCATAACCCTGATACCTAAGCCAGGGAAAGACCCAACAAAGACAGAGAACTACAGACCGATATCACTCATGAATCTAGATGCCAAAATCTTCAACAAAATTCTCGCCAATAGAATACAACAATGTATTAAGCAAATAATCCATCATGACCAAGTGGGATTCATACCAGGTCTGCAAGGCTGGTTCAACATCAGAAAAACAAGTAATGTGATTAACCACATAAATAACACAAAAGACAAGGATCACCTGATTTTGTCCATTGATGCAGAAAAGGCATTGGATAAAGTCCAACACTCATTCATGCTAAAAAACTCTTAGTAAAATGGGCATAGATGGCAAATTCCTCAACACAGTAAGGGCCATTTCTACAAAGCCCACGTCATCCTGAATGGAGAGAGACTGAAAGACTTTCCCTTGAGAGCAGGAACTAGACAAGGATGCCCACTCTCACCTCTTCCATTCAACATTGTACTAGAAGTTTTAGCCAGAGCAATTAGACAAGACCAAGAAATAAAGGGCATCTACACTGGCAAGGAGGAAGTTAAAATCTCCCTGTTGGCAGATGATATGATTGTATATGCAGAGAATCCCAAGGAATCTATAAGTAAACTACTGAAACTGATAGAAGAGTTCAGCAGAGTCTCAGGATACAAGATAAACATAAGTAAATTAGTAGGATTCCTTTATACCAACAAGGAGACTGTTAATGAAGAAATTATCAAATCAATACCATTTTCAATTGTGGAAGGCTTTCTTGGAAACAGAGCTTTTCACAAAGTTAAGTCTTCTTATCTCCATGAACAAGGTAGATTTTTCCATTTATCTAAGTGTCTCTTAGATTCTTCTAGTTAGGGCTTAGAGTTCTCTGTGTAAATCTCTGTAGTTTCTGTGTATAGATTAATTCCTGGGTCCTTTCTGTTCTTAATATCTACGGTAAATCATATGGAACTTATGATTTCTCCAGTCACTGGCTCATTGTTAGTATGAAGGAATCCTACTGATTTACTTTGGTTTCTCATGTATCCTGAGAATTGGGTTTACTTAGAGATTCCTTGCGATTCTAAGCATTTACAATCGTATCATCTGCTAACAGGGCGAAAATGGGGCTAGAACTTGTACTTGGAGTGTCTTAGAGAAGTGGATGGCTTTCAGGGAAAGACACCTTTTCCCAATGTTAAGTCTTCCTACCTCCATAAACCATGTAGATTTTTCCATTTATCTAAGTGTGTCTTAGTTTCTTCCAGTTTGGGCTTGGAGTTCTCTGTGTAATACTGTAGTTTCTGTGTATGGATTAATTCCTAGGTCCTTTCTGTTCTTAATAACTGTGGTAGATCCTCTGGAACTGTCGATTTCTCCAACCACTATCTTGTTGTTAGTGTCCCTTGTATCTTGAGAATTTGCTGATGTCTCGTATCAGTTAGAGGCTTTACTTAGAGATTCCTTGAGAATCTAAGCACTTACAATTGTATCATCTTGTAACAGTGCAAAAACAAACCTGGAACTTGTACTGGGACTGTCTTATAGAAGTGGAATGCTTTCGGGGAAAGAGAAGTTTTCACAATGTGAAATCTTCCTATCTCCATGAACAGTGTAGATTTTTCCATTTATCTAAGTCTCTCTTAGTTTCTTGGAGTTCAGACCAATAGATCTCTCTAGAAAAGTCTGTTGTTTCTCTGGTTACATTAGTTCCTAGATACTTCCGTTTATGGATTCTATGATAAATGGTATGGATGTGATGATTTCTCTATTCACAATCTCGTTACTGTAAATCCTACTGATTTACTTAGGATTCTCTTGTATCCTGAGAATTTGCTGATCTCTCCTATCAGGTAGAGGGTTTACTTAGAGATTCCTAATGGTTCTCGGCACGTACAAATTCATCATCGACTAACAGGGAATAAAATGACACTGGAAGTTGTATTCGGAGTGCCTTATAGAAATGGATTGCTTTCAGGGAAAGGCACGGTTTCACAATGTTAAGTCTTCCTACCTCCATGAAGAGCGTAGATTTTTCCTTTTATCTATGAGTCTCATAGTTTCTTTTAGTTAGATCTTGGAGTTCTCTGTGTAAAACTCCATAGTTTCTGTGGTTAGATTAATTCCTAGGTACTTTCTCTTGTGAGTATCTGCTGTAAATTGTTTGGAACTGATAATTTCTACAGTCACTGTCTTGTTGTTAGTGTCAAAGAATATTACTGATTTACTTAGGTTTCTCATGTAACCTGAGAATTGGCTGATCTCTCTTATCAGTTAGAGGGTTTACATAGAGCTTCCTTGCGATTCTAAGCATTTACAATCGTATCATCTGCTAACAAGGCAAAAATGATGCTAGAACTTGTACTCAGAGTGCCTTATAGAAGTCGATGGCTTTCGTGGAAAGAGAACTTTTCAAAAAGTTAAGTCTTCCTATCTCCATCAACAATGTAGATTTTTCCATTTATCTAAGTGTCTCTTAGTTTTTTCTAGTCAGGGCTTGGAGTTCTCTGTGTAAAATTCTGTCGTTTGTCGGATGAGATTAATTCCTAGGTCCTTTCTGTTCTTAATATCTGTGGTAAATCGTACGGAACTGACGATTTCTCCAATCACTGTCTCGTAGTTATTGTCAAGGAATCCTACTGGTTTACTTAGGTTTCTCATGTATCCTGAGAACTGGCTGATCTCTCTTATCAGTTAGAGGGTATACTTAGAGATTCCTTGTGATTCTAAGCATTTACAATCATATCATCCGCTAACAGGGCAAAAATGACGCTAGAACTTGTACTCGGAGTGTCTTAGAGAAGTCGATTGTTTCCGGGGAAAGAGACTTTTTCACAATGTGAAATCTTCCTGTCTCCATGAACAGCATAGATTTTTCCATTTATCTAGGTCTCTCTTAGTTTCTTGTAATTCAGACCGGTAGATCTCTCGGTAAAAGTCTGTTGTTTGTCTGGTTACATTAGCTCCTAGGTACTTTCTCTTTTGGGAGTCTATGGTAAATGTTGTGGATCTGATGATTCCTCCATTCACAATCTTGTTACCATAAATCCTACTGATTTATTTAGGTTTGCCTTGTATCCTGAGAATTTGCTGATCTCTTCTATCAGTTAGAGGGTTTACTGAGAGATTCCTTGCAATTCGAAGCATGTACATTCGTATCGTCTGCTAACAGCGCAAAAATGAAGCTGCAAATTGTACTGGGTCTGTCTTATAGAAATCGAATGCTTTCTTGGAAAGATACCTTTTCAAAAAGTTCAGTCTTCCTATCTCCTTGAACAGTGTAGATTTTTCCATTTCTCTAAGTCTCTCTTAGTTTCTTGTAGCTAGTACTGGCAGTTCTCTGACTAAACTGTGTTGCTTCTCTGGTTAGATTAGTTCCTAGGTACTTTCGTTTTGGGGGTCTATGGTAAATAGTATGGATGTGGTGATTTCTCTGTTCACAATCGCGTTACTGTAAATCCTACTGGATTACTTAGGTTTCTCTTGTATCCTGAGAATTTGCTGATCTCTCCCATCAATTACAGGGTTTACTTAGAGATTCCTTCGGATTCTCGGCATGTACAAGAGTGTCATCTTCTAACAGCACAAAAATGATGCTGAAACTTGTACTGGGACTGCCTTACAGAAGTGGATTGCTTTCGGGGAAAGAGATATTTTGACAGTGTTAAGTCTTCATATTTCCATGAACAGCATAGATTTTGTTCATTTACCTAAGTCTCTCTTAGATTCTTGTAGTTAGGACTGGTAGTTCTCTCCATAAAATTCTTGTTGTTTCTCTGGTTACATTAGCTTCTAGGTACTTTCTCTTTTGGGAGTGTATGGCAAATAGTATGGATGTGATGATTTCTCTACTCACAATGTGAAATCTTCCTATCTCCATAAACAGCGTAGATTTTTCCATTTACCTAAGTCTCTCTTAGTTTCTTGTAGTTCAGACCGGTAGATCCCTCTGTAAAAGTCTGTTGTTTCTCTGGTTACATTAGTTCCTAGGTACTTTCTCTTTGGGGGGTCCATGGTAAATGGTGTGGATCTGATGATTCCTCCGTTCACAATCTCGTTACCGTTAATCCTACTGATTTATTTAAGTTTCTCTTGTATCCTGAGAATTTGCTGATCTATCAGTTAGAAGGTTTACTGAGAGATTCCTTGTGATTTGAAGCATGTACATTTGTATCATCTGCTAACAGCACAAAAATGAAGCTGCAAATTGTACAGGGACTGTCTTATAGAAACCAATTGTTTTCGGGGAAAGAGACCTTTTCAGAATGTTAAGTCTTCCTATCTCCATGAACAGCTTAGATTTTTCCATTTCTCTAAGTCTCTCTTAGTTTCTTGTAGCTAATACTGGTAGTTCTTTGTGTAAACTGTATTGCTTCGCTGGTACTTTCGTTTATGGGGTCTATGCTAAACAGTATGGATGTGATGATTTCTCTGTTCACAATCTCGTTACTGTAAATCCTACTGATTTACTTAGGTTTCTATTGTATCCTGAAATTTGCTGATCTCTCCTATCAGGTAGAGGGTTTACTTAGAGATTTCTTATGATTCTCAGCATGTACGAATTCATTATTGACTAACAGAGAAAAAATGACGCTGGAACTTGTACTAGGAATGCCTTATAGAAGTGGATTGCTTTTGGGGAAAGCGACCGTTTCACAATGTTAAGTCTTCCTACCTCCATGACGAGCATAGATTTTTCCAGTTATCTACATGTCTCACAGATTGTTTTCATTAGAGCTTGGAGTTTTCTGTGTAAAACTCTGTAGTTTCTGTGGTTAGATTAATTCCTAGGTACTTTCTCTTGTGAATGTCTGTTGTAAATCATATGGAACTGATGATTTCTCCTATCACTGGCTTGTTATTGGTGTCAAGGAATCCTACTGATTTACTTAAGTTTCTCATGTAACCTGAGAATTGGCTGATCTCTCTTATCAGTTAGAGGGTTTACATAGAGCTTCCTTGCGATTCTAAGCATTTACAATCGTAAATCTGCTAACAAGGCAAAAATGATGCTAGAACTTGTACTCAGAGCACCTTAGAGAAGTGGATGGCTTTCAGTGAAAGAGACCTTTGCACCATGTTAAGTCTTCCTATCTCCATGAACAGCATAGATTTTTCCATTTATCTAAGTCTCTCTTAGTTTCTTGTTGTTAGGGCTTGGAGTTCTCTGTGTAAAACGTAGTTTCTGGGGTTCGATGAATTCCTAGGTACTTTCTCTTGTTCATATCTCTGGTAAATCGTATGGAGCGGATGATTTCTCCAATCGTTGTCTCATTGTTAGTATCAAGGAATGCTGCTGATTTATTTAGGTTTCTCAAGTATCCTGAGAATTGGTTGATCTCTCATATCAGTTCAAATGTTTACTTAGAGATTCCTTGTGATTCCAAGCATTTACAATCATATCATCTGCTAACAGTGCAAAAATGAATCTGGAACTTGTACTAGGACTGTCTTATAGAAGTGGATTGCTTTCGGGGAAAGAGACTTTTTCACAATGTTAAGGCTTCCTATCCATGGGAAGAGCGTAGATTTTTCCATTTATCTAAGTCTCTCTTAGATTGTTGTAGTTAGTGCTTAGAGCTGTCACTGTAAAACTCCATAGTTTCTGGGGTTGGATTCATTCCTCGGTACATTCTCCTGTTAATATCTGTGGTAAATCTTGTGGAACTGATGATTTCTCTGTTCATTTTCTCGTTGTTGGTGTCAAGGAATCCCATTCACTTGCTTAGGTTTTCTTGTAGATTCCTTGGCATTCTCGCCATGTACAATCACTTCATCGGCTAACAGGGAAAAATGATGTTGGAACTTGTACTCGGAGTGCCTTATAGAAGGCGATGGCTTTCTTGGAAAGAGACCTTTTCACAAAGTTAAGTCTTCCTATCTCCATCAACAATGTAGATTTTTCCATTTATCTAAGTGTCTCTTAGATTCTTCTAGTCAGGGCTTGGAGTTTTCTGTGTAAAATTCTGTCGTTTCTGGGATGATATTAATTCCTAGGTCCATTCTGTTCTTAATATCTGTGGTAAATTGTACAGAACTGACGATTTCTCCAATCACTGTCTCGTAGTTATTCTCAAGGAATCCTACTGATTTACTTAGGTTCTCATGTATCCTGAGAATTGACTGATCCCTCTTATCAGTTGGGTTTACTTAGAGATTCCTTGTGATTCTAAGAATTTACAATCGTATCATCTGCTAACAGGGCGAAAATGATGGTAGAACTTGTACTCGGACTGTCTTAGAGAAGTGGATTTCATTCGGGGAAAGAGTCCTTTTCCCAATGTTAAGTCTTCCTATCTCCATGAACAACGTAGATTTTTCCATTTATCTAAGTGTCTCTTAGTTTCTTCTAAATAGGGCTTGGAGTTCTCTGTGTGAAACTCTGCAGTTTCTGTGTATAGATTAATTCCTAGGTCCTTTCTGTTCTTAATATCTGTGCTAAATTGTATGGAACTGATGATTTCTCTAATCACTGTCTCATTTTTACTGTCAAGGAATCCTACTGATTTTCTTAGATTTCTCTTGTATCCTGAGAATTTGCTGATCTCTCCTATCAGTTAGAGGGTTTAGTTCAAGATTCCTTCGGATTCTCGGCATGTACAATCGTGTCATCTTCTAACAGCGCAAAAATGATGCTGAAACGTGTACTGGTACTGACTTACAGAAGTGGGTTGCTTTCGGTGAAAGAGACCTTCTCCCAATGTTAAGTCTTCCTACCTCCATGAACAACATAGATTTTTCCATTTATCTAAGTCTCTCTTAGTTTCTTGTAGTAAGGGTTTGGAGTTCTCTGTAGTTTCTGTGTATAGATTAATTCCTAGGTCCTTTCCATTCTTAATATCTGTGATAAATTGTATGGAACTGTCGATTTCTCCAGTCACTGTCTTGTTGTTAGTGTCTATTGCATCCGGAGAATTTGCTGATGTCGCATATCAGTTAGAGGCTTTACTTACAGACTCCTTGGGAATCTAAGCACTTGAAATCGTGTCATCTGCTAACAGCACAAAAATGAACCTGGAACTTGTACTGGTAGTGTCTTATAGAAGTGGATTGCTTTCGGGGAAAGACCTTTTCACAATGTGAAATCTTCCTATCTCCATGAACAGTGTAGATTTTTCCATTTATCTAAGTCTCTCTTAGTTTCTTGTAGTTGGGACTGGTCGTTCTCTCTGGAAAGGTCTGTTGTTTCTGTGTTGAGATTAATTCCTAGGTACTTTTTCTTTTTAGGATCTACCGTAAATGGTATGGATCTGATGATTTCTCCATTCACAATCTCGTTACTGTAAATCCTAATGATGTACTTAGGTTTCTCTTGTATCCTGAGGATTTGCTGATCTCTCCTATTAGAGGTTTACTTATAAATTCCTTGGGATTGTCAGCATGTACAATCGTGTCATCTGCTAACAGGGCAAAAATGATGCCAGAACTTCTCCTGGGACTGCATTATAGAAGTAGATTGTTTTTGGGGAAAGAAGCGTTTTCATAGTGTTAAGTCTTTCTATCTTCTTGTCATTAGGATTAGTAGTTGTGTCTGTAAAAGTCTGTTGTTTCTCTGGTTAGATTAATTCTGAGGTACTTTCTCTTTTTAGTATCTATGGTAAATGTTATGGATCTGATGATTACTCCATTCACAATCTTGCTACTGTAAAGGAATCCTACTAGGTTCACACAGGTTTCTCTTGTAGCCAGAGAATTTGCTGATCTCAGTTAGAGGGATTACTTATAGATTCCTTGGGATTTTCAGTATGTACAACTATATCATCTGCTAAGAGGGAGAAAATGCTGCTGGAATTTGTACTGGGACTGCCTTATAAACGTAGATTGTATTCAGGGAAAGAGACCTTTTCACAACGTTAAGTCTTCCTATCTCCATGAACAGCATATATTTCTCCATTTTTCTAAGTCTCTCTTAGTTTCTTGTAGTTAGGACTAATAGTTCTCTCTGTAAAAGTCTGTTGTTTCTCTGTTTAGATTAATTCCTAGGTACTTTTCCCTTTGAGGATCTATGGTAAATGGTATGGATCTGATGATTTCTCCATTCACAATCCTGTTACTGTAAATCCTACTGATTTACTTAGGTTTCTCTTGGATCCTGAGAATTTGCTGATCTTGCCTATCACTTAGAGGCTTTACTTATAAATTCCTTGGGGTTGTCAGCGTGTACAATCGTGTCATCTGCTAACAGGGCAAAAATGATGCTGGAACTTGTACTGGGAGTGCCTTATAGAAGTAGATTGCTTTCGCAGAAAGAGACCTTTGCACAATGTTAAGTCTTTCTGTCTCCATGTACAGCGTAGATTTTCCATTTATTTGAGCCTCTCTTACTTTCTTGTAGTAGGACTGGTATTTCTCTCTGTGAAAGTCTATTGTTTCTCGAGTTAGATTAATTCCTAGGTTCTTTCTGTTTTTAGGATCTATGGTAAATGGTAGAGATTTGATGATTTCTCCGTTCACAATCTCCTTGCTGTAAAGGAATCCTACTGATTTACTTAAGTTTCTCTGATATCCTGAGAATTTGCTGATCTCAGTTATGCAGTTAACTTACACATTCTTTCCGATTCTCGGCATGTACAATTGTATCATCTGCTAACGACAAAAATGATACTTGAACTTGTAGCAGGACTGCCTTACAGAAGTAGATTGTGTTCCGCGAAAGAGACCTTTTCACAATGTTAAGTCTTCGTATGTCCAAGCTTAGGGTACAGTTTTCGATTTATCTAACAATCTCTTAGGTTCTTGTAGTGAGGTTTGGTATTTCTCTCTGTAAAATTTGTTAATTTCCTAGGTACATTCTCTTTTTGGAATCTATGGTTAATGGTATGAATTTGATGATTTCTCCGTTCCCAACTTCGTTACTCCAAACGAATCCTACTGATTTACTTAGGTTTGTCTGGTATCCTGAGAATTTCCTGATCTCTCCTATTTGTAAGAGGGTTTTCTTATAGATTCCTTGGGATTCTTGGCATGTACAATCGTATCATCGGCTAACAGGGAAAATGATACTAGTACTTGTACTGGGACTGCCTTGTAGAAGCAGATTGCTTTTGGGGAAAGAAAGCTTTTCAATGTTAGGTCTGCATATCTCCATGAGCATGGTAGGTTTTTCCATTTATTTAAGTCTCTTTGTCTCTCGTAGTAGGGGCTGGTAATTCTCTCTGTAAACGACTGTTGTTTGTTTTGTGAGATTAATTTCTGGGTCCTTTCTCTTCTTAGGGTATGTTGTGAATGGTATGGATCTGATGATTTGACAGTCTCGTTGTTGCTGTCAAGGAACTCTAATGAGTTCCATAGGTTTCTCTTTTGTCCTCAGACTTTGCTGAACTCTCCTATCACTTAGAGTATTTACGTAGAGATTCCTTGGGATTGTCAGTTTGTACAATCGTATCATCTACTAACAGGGAAATGTGATGTTGGAACTTGTACTGGGACTGGTACAAATAGTTTGCTTTGGGTAAAAGAGACCTTTTTACAATGTTAGTTCTTCTTACCTCCATAAGCAGGGTAGGTTTTTGCATTTATCTAAGTTTCTGTTAGTTTCTTGTAGTAAGGGCTGGTAGTTCTCTCTGTAAAAGTGTGTTATTTCTCTGGCTAGATTAATTTCTAGGTAGTTTCTCTTGTTAGAGTCAATGATAAATGGTATGGATCTGATGATTTCTCTGTTCACAGTCCTGTTGTTGGTGTCAAGAGTCCTATTGATTTACGTAGGTTTGTCTTGTGTCCTGGGAATTTGCTAATCTAGCCCATCAGTTAGAGGGTTTCCTTATAGATTACTTGGGATTCTCAGCATGTACAATCGTATCATCTGCTAAAAGGGAAAAAATGATGCTGGAACTTGTACTGGGACTGCCTTATACAAGTCGATTCCTTTGGGGGAAAGAGACCTTTTCACAATATTAAGTCTTCCTATCTCCATGAGCAGGGTGGATTTTTCCACGGTAGAAGCTGCTTGTCGTGGATTGACTTCTATTCCCCCGGTGGTTGAAACTCTTCAGAACTCTTTTTAGGACCTGGCCCAATAAGTTCAGGGCCTCAGAGAAGCTCGATCCTAGCACTGTCCAGTGGGACAGTTGCATTCGTCCAGTTGGTGGGTTTTCCCACTCAAAGGCAAAGAGATACAAACCTGATGCACACCTTTCCTGACTTTAACCTGAGCACTGTCCCCTTTTCCTGTTCAAATTTCTGCCTCCCGATCCATTAACAGATTCCTCACAAGCACAATTAAGTGTGCTGGAATTCCCATTTCCTGCATTGATATCCGTAATTTGTTAGGATCTACACAGTCAAATGAGTTTGCATAGTCAGTAAAACACCAGTAAACATCTGGTATTCTCTGCTTTCAACCCAATCCATCTGATATCAGCAATGATATCCCCGGTTGCACGTCCTCTTCTGAATCCAGCCAGAATTTCTGGCAGTTCCTTGTCAGTATACTGCTGCAGTCCCTTTTGAACGATCTTCAGCAGAATTTTACTTGAGTGTGATATTCTTGATGTTGTTCGATAATTTCTGCATTCAATTGGATCACTTTTCTTGGGAATAGGTCTACATGTGGATCTCTTCCAGTCAGTTGCTCAGATAGCTGTCTCCCAGATGGATTTGCACAGACCAGTGAGTACTTCCAGCACTGTATCTGTTTGCTGAAACATCTCAGTTGATTTACTCCCTGGAGCCTTGTTTTTCACCAATACCTTCAGTGCAGCTTGAAGGTCTTTCAGTACCATCCATTCTGGATCATATGTCACCTCTTGAAATGGTTAAATGTTGACCAGTTCTTTTGGTATAACGACGCTGTGTATTCTCTCTGTCTTCAGCTGGCACTTTCTTCATTGTTTAGTATTTTCCAGAGAGAAATCTACTGAAACTCAAGGCTTGCATTTTTCTTCAGTTCTTTCACCTTGAGAAATGCAGAGTGTGTTCTTCCCATTTGGTTTCTATCTCCAGCTCTTTGCATGTGTCATCTTAATATTTTGCTTTGTCTTCTTTAGCTGACCTTTGAAATTTTCTGTTTAGTTCTTTGGCTTTATTATTTCTTCTTTTTTGCTTTAGCTAAGCGACATATAAAATCAAGTCTCATCGTCTCTTATGGCATTTATTTTGGTCTTTTCTTTCTTTCCTGTGTTTTTAATGGTCTCTTTCTTTCTTCATGTACGATGTCCTTGATGTTATTCCACAGTTCACCTGGTCTTCAGTCATAAGTGTTCAGTACACCGAATCTGTGCTTGTGATGTCTCTACACTCAGGTGATGTCTCTAAACTCAAGACTGTACTCTGGCTTTCATGGACTTCTCATTTTCTTCAGTTTCCGTTTCAACTTGCATATGAGCAATTGATGGTCTGCTCCACAGTCAGCACCTGACCAGGCTGATAATATTGAGCTTTCCTATCATGTGTTTCCATAGATGTAGTGGATTTGACACCTATATATTCCATCTGGTGAGGTCCACAAGTATAGTCAATGTTTATATTGGTGAGAAACAGTATTTACAATGAAGTCATGTATTTTACATCACTTCGGGCTCCAAGGCTGTATTTCCCAACTACCAGTTCTTCATGGACTCTAACTTTCACAGTCCAATCATCAGTAATTATCAGTGCATCCTGATCACATATTTGATTTATTTCAGACTGCAGAATTTGGTAAAAACCTTCAGTTTCTTCATCTTTGGCCTTATACTTGTTGGTGGATAAATTTAATAGTAGTCGTATTAACTCCTTCCTTGCAGGCAGATGATTTTATTCTATCATTGACAAAATTGAGTTTCAGGATAGATCTTGCAGTATTCTTTTTTTTTAATTTATTTTTATTTTTATTTTTATTTTAAATAATTTTTCATTTAATATGACTGAGTGAAAATGTACATTCCCGTATAAATTTACATACCCACCTGTATGCAGCTTCCACTCTTCTCCCTACCCGGTGACAGCACACTATTCCTCTCTGCTCCATACATGTCTCGTTCTCCCAACAGTCTCTTTTTTCCCTCCTCTCCACCCACTCTCCTTCCTGCAGCCGGAGGTCAGCAGGATGACATCCTATAGATGAATAGAATCGTAAGGTGCATCCAATATATGGTTACTACATTGCCAAGACCAATCCATTCCTGTCGGAAGCGTGGACCTTCGATATGATTTATGGTCAAGGGCAGCATCAGGGCAAGGGGCCATGGTCCCAGGGGAACCTTGAAACCACTGGACCATCAATTGAGGCCTTTTAGTGGGGATCTCAGGGTACACCCCTTTTTATTCTTCTGTTGCCGGTGAGACTCAACTTAGTGAGCTCCATTGCGGCTATCACAGGTGGTGGCCGGGCACCATCGGGTTCTTTCGGTCCCAAGTCGATGTAGGCACCCACTCGTGTGGGTCTCTTTGTCTTCTGGGTTGTCTTTACGACATGTCATTTTGGTCCTTGGTGAGCATCCGTTCCTGCTGAGTTGGGACCATTTGCTGTGCCCTCAGATGGCAGCTTGGCAGCTTTTAAGATCCCAGACACCACTCACCAATGTGGGGTACAGAGAGCCCTCTTAGCAAAATGCTGGTTGTGCAAATTGACCTCACTTTCGCCTTAGAGAATGGTCCCCTGCCCCCCTGCCCCAGCAGCTCTATCCTTGCAATATTGGGTTAAGATGGAAGGAGTACTGATGTTATGTTTAAGTCCACTTAATATTGTTCTTGTTTCTAATGTGTGCTATCACCGATTTCACCCAACCACATACCTGGCAACTATTTAATCTAAGCCCTCCCCCACTCCCTCCCCTCCCTTGCAGCTGTCAAAGAGTCTTTTCTTCTATACACAAGTCTGTTTTTGAGTTCTTATCGTAG
Source organism: Heterohyrax brucei (assembly GCA_028571685.1). Classification (NCBI taxonomy): domain Eukaryota; kingdom Metazoa; phylum Chordata; class Mammalia; order Hyracoidea; family Procaviidae; genus Heterohyrax; species Heterohyrax brucei. The sequence continues at coordinate 139,435,181 of CM053148.1, read as the reverse complement.
AGGTCTCATACAATATTTGTTCTTTTGTCGCTGACTACTTTCACTCAACATGTCATCCAGTTGAAAGCAGGTTAGGAGATGTTTCCTGAAGTCATCGTTGTTCTTTATCATTGCGTAGTGCTCCATTGAGTATATGTACCATAGTTTAACTATCCATTCTTCTGTTGTTAGTCTTCTGGGTTGATTCCATCTTTTTGCTATCGTGGACTGTACTGCGATAAACATTCTGGTGCATGTGTCTGTTGGTGTGAAAGGCCTTGATTCTCTAGGATATATTCCAAGCAGTGGAATTACTGGGTCAAATGGTATACCAATATCCATTTTTTTAAGGAAGCGTCAGATTGCTTTCCAGAGAGGCTGGACCATTTTGCAACCCCACCAACAGTGTAGGAGGGTTCCACTTTCTCCTCAGCCTCTCCAGCATTTGTTGTTTTGTGTTTTTTGGATCATGGCCTACCTTGTTGGGGTGAGACAGTATCTCATTGTCATCTTGATTTGAATTTCTTTCATAACTAAAGATCGTGAACATGTCCGCATGTGTTTTTTGGCTGCCTGGATCTCTTCTTTAATGAAATGTCTGTCCATCTCCTTTGCCCATCGCTTAATTGGATGGTTTATCTTCTTTTTGTTGATATTTTGTAGTATCTTATAGATTATGGAAATCAGTCGTCGGTCTCACATAGAGTTTCCAAATATTTTTTGTCATTCTGTAGGTGTTCTTTTAATTCTATTAATAAAGTTTTCAGATGAGCAAATGTGTTTAATTCTTAATAGATCCCATTTATCTATTTTGTCTTCTGATGATTGTGGTTTGTTTGACAGATTTTGGAGTCTGTCCATATTGTGTATTAAAACTTCCATTGTTGTTCCTACCTTTTCTTGGATGAGCTTTATCTTTTTAGGTTTGATATTTAGGTCTCTTATCCAGTTGAATTTTGTTTTTGTATATGGTGTAAGATATGGATCTTGTTTCACTTTCTTGGAGATGGATATCCAATTTTGCCAGCACCATTTGTGAAGATACTGTTTATACCCAGTTTCATGTCTTACGGTCTTTGTCGAATATCAATTGTTCATAGGTAGATGGTGTCATCTCTGGGGTCTCAATTCTGTTCCACTGATCAATCCATGTGTTCTTAAACTAGTACCAGGCTGTTTTGACCACTGTGATAGTGTAATATGTTCTAAAATCAGGTAATGAGAGGCCTCCCAGTGTGTTCTTCTGTAGTAGTACCTTGCTTAACCGGGGTTTCTTCCCTTTCCAAACAAAATTGGTGATTTCTTTCTCCATCTCATTAAAAAATGTGACTGGAACTTGTATTGGGATTGCATTATATAAATAGATTGCTTTGGGTAAAATAGACATTTTGACAATGTTAAGTCTTCCTATCCACGAGCAGGGTAGGTTTTTCCATTTATCTAAGTCTCTCTAGTTTCTTGTAGCAAGGGCTTGTAGTTCTCTTTGTAAAGGTCTGTTATTTCTCTGGATAGATTAATTCCTAGGTACTTTATCTTCTTAGGGGCTTTCTGTAAGGCACTCTGAGTACAAGTTCCGGCATCATTTTTGCCCTGTTAGCCAATGATAAATTTGTACATGCTGACAATCATAGGGAATCTCTAAGTATACCCTCTACCTGATAGGATAAATCAGCAAAATCTCAGGATACAAGAGAAACCTAAGTAACTCAGTAGGATTTACAGTAACGAGATTGTGAACAGAGAAATCATCACATCTATACTATTTACCATAGACCCCCAAAAAGAAAATACCTAGGAACTAATCTAACAAGAGAATCAACACAGTTTACACAGAGAACTACCAGTTCTAGCTACAAGAAACTAAGAGAGGCTTAGAGAAATGGAACAATCTAGACTGTTCAAGAAGATAGGAAGACTGAACTTTGTGAGAAGGTCTCTTTCCAAGAAAGTAATCGATTTCTATAAGATAGACCCAGTACAATTTGCAGCTTCATTTTTGTGCTGTTAGCAGATCATACAAATGTACATGCTTCGAATCACAAGAAATCCCTAGGTAAATCCTCTAACTGATAGAGATCAGCAAATTCTCAGGATAGAAGAGAAACCTCAATAAATCAGTAGGATTAATGGTAACAAGATTGTGAACGGAGGAATCATCAGATCCACACCATTTACCATAGACACCAAAAGGAGAAAGTACCTAGGAACTAATGTAACCAGAGAAGCAACAGACTTTGGCAGAGAGATCTACCAGTCTGAACTACAAGAAACTAAGAGAGACTTAGATAAATGGAAAAATGTACACTGTTCATGGAGATAGCAAGATTTCACATTGTGAAAAAGTCTGTTTTACCCAAAGCAATCTATCTATATAATGCAATCCCAATACAAGTTCCAGTCACATTTTTTAATGAGATGGAGAAACAAATCACCAATTTTCTTTGGAAAGGGAAGCAGCAACGGTTAAGCAAGGTACTACTACAGAAGAAGAACACACTGGGAGGCCTCTCATTACCTGACTTTAGAACATATTACACTGCCACAGTGGTGAAAACAGCCTGCTACTGGTATAAGAACAGACAGATCCATCAATGCAACAGAACTGAGACCCCAGAGATGACACCATTTGCTTATGAACAATTGATATTCGACAAAGGCCCTAAGACATTAAACTGGGGTAAAAACAGTATCTTCATCAAATGCTGCTGGCAAAATTGGACATCCATCTCCAAGAAACTGAATCAAGATCCATATATTACACCTTATACAAAAACCAACTCCAACTGGATACAGGACCTAGATATCAAACCTAAAACGAGAAAGGTCATCCAAGGAAAGGTAGGAATAACAATGGAAGTTTTAATACACAATGTGGACAGACTACAAAATCTGTCAAACCACAATCAACAGAAGAGAAAATAGATCAATGGAAACTATTAAGAATCTAATACTTTTGCTCATCGAAAGACTACATTAATAGAATTTAAAGAACACTTGCAGAATGGGAAAAAATATTTGGCAACTCTATGTCAGACCGACACCTAATCTCCATAATCTATAAGATACTACAAAATATCAATAGGAAGAAGATAAATCATCCAAGTAAGTGATGGGCAAAGGAGATGGACAGACATTTCACTAAAGAGCAGATCCAGGCAGACAAAAAACACATGCGGACATGTTCACAATCTTTAGTTATGAAAGAAATTCAAATCAAGGTTACAGTGAGATACCATCTCACCCCAACAAGGTAGGCCATGATCCAAAAAACACAAAACAACAAGTGCTGGAGAGGCTGTGGAGAAAGTGGAACTCTCCTGCACTGTTGGTGGGGTTACAAAAAGGTCCAGCCTCTTTGGAAAGCAATCTGACGCTTCCTTAAAAAATTCGATATTGACATACCATTTGACCCAGTCAGTCCAGTACTTGGAACATATCCTACAGAATCAAGGCTTTTCACATCAATGGTCACATGCACAAGAATGTTTATCCCAGCACAGTCAACAATAGCAAAAAGATGGAATCAACCCAGATGCCCAACAACAGAAGAATGGATAGGTAAATTATGGTACATATACTCAATTGAGCACTACCCAAGGATAAAGAATAACGATGATTCCAGGAAACATCTCCTAACCTGGTTTGAACTGGAAGACATTATGTTGAGTGAAAGTAGTCAGTAACAAAGGGACAAATACTGTATGAGAGCTCTATGATAAGATCTCAAAAACAGACTTGTGTATAGAAGAAAAGACTCTTTGATAGCTGCGAGGGAGGGGAGGGAGGAAGGATGGGAGGGTAGGGTTTAGATTAGATAGTTGCTAGAAATCTGATTGGGAGAAATCGGTGATAGCACACATTAGAAACAAGAACAACATTAAGTGGACTTCAGCATAACTTGAATACTCCTTCCAACTTAACCCAATATTGCAAGGACAGAATAGCTGGGACAGGGGGCATGGGACCAAGCTCTTAAGTGAAATCAAGGCCAACTGACCAAACTAGCGTTTTGCTAAGGGGGCTCTCTGCACCCTACATTGGAGACTGGCATCTGGGGTCTTAAGAGCTAACATCTCAGGGCACAGCAAACGGTCCCAACTCAACAGTAATGGATGCTCACCGAGGACCAAAATGACATGGGGTAAAGACAACCTAGAAGATAGAGAGACCCACATGAGTGGGTGCCTACATCGACTTGGGACCAGAAGAACCAGATGGTGCCCGGCCACCACCAGTTATCGCAGTGATGGAGCTCACTCAGTTGAGTCATAATGGCAACACAAGAATAAAAAGGGGTGCACCCTGAGGTCTCCACTAAAAGACCACCATTGATGGTCCAGCTGTTTCGGGGTTCCCCTGAGAGCATGGCCCCTGGCCCTTGCCCATAAATCATAATGAAGGTCCACTCTTTGGACATGAATGGATTGGACTTGGTGATGCAGAGGGAACGTACGTTGGATGTCCTTTATGGTTCTCTACGTCTATAGGATATCATCCTGCTGACCTCTGGTTGGAGGAAGGAGAGTGTGTGGAGAGGAGGGGATAGGAGATTGTTGGGAGGATGAGACATATATGGAGCAGAGAGGAACAGTGTGCTGTTATCGGACAGGGAGAGCAGTGGAAGCTGCATATAGCGGGGAATGTAAATTTATACGGGAATATACATTTTCACTCAGTCATATTAAATAAACAGAAAAGAAACAAATTTAGGGAATTTGCAAAAATTAAACCTAAACTACAACAAATACTAAAGGGAGTCCTTTGGTTAGAAAACTAATAACACCAGGTAATAAGACCAGAACACCTGACTGAGCAGCTGGATATCAACACAGATAGTCGAATCATAAAAGTAAATTATAGGCAAAACACTGAAATTAGGAAAACGGTGATGTCATTCTGTCAACACTATAGTAGAAAAGAGGTACCCAAAAGAACATGTAGTCATAAATCTTTCATACGGACAGGAAGTCAGGGCAATATAAGCAAATTAAAGAAGAGTTTAATTGTGGAACTTATGAGGGTAAGTACTAAGGTAAGTACAAAGGAAACTATCAATCCTATACATCAAAATAAAAAACAAGGGAAACACAAAGTCTCAGCAAATACAAATCACTAATACTGCAAAACATGAAAACACATAAAGAAAAAACTTCAGCACAGAAAATTAAAGGGAACAAAGAAACTGTCTACAACACACAAAAAAACATCAAAATGACAGCACAAATCTCATACATTTCATTAATCACACTGAATGTAAATGAGCTAAGTGCACCAATAAAGAAATGGAGAGTGGCAGATTGGATTAAAAATGACCCATCTATATGCTGTTTATAAGAGACACAGTTGTATGCAGCTATAGGGTATCATCCTGCTGACCTCTCGCTGGAATACGGGGAGTGGGTGGAGAGGAGGGGAAAGGAGACTGTTGGGAGAATGAGACATGTATGGAGCAGAGAGGAGTAGTGTGCTGTCACCAGGCAGGGAGAGCAGTGGAAGCTGCCTAGAGGTGGGCACGTACATGTAGGAATGTGCATTTTCACTCAGTCATAATAAACAAAGAAAAAAAAAAAGACTGGCAGTTCAAATCCAGCAGGTGCTCCTTGAAAACTCTATGTGTCAGTTCTAGTCTGATCTATAGAGTCACTATGATTTGGGATCAACTCACAGGTGGGTTTGTTTGTTTTTTTCAGAGAAGATTTAATACCATTATTACTAAATGTATTCCAGGGAATAGAAAAGGATAGCATACTTCCAAACTCATTCCATCAAGTGAGTATAACCCTGATACCAAAATGACATGAAAACAACACTAACAAGGAAAATTACAGACAAATATCTCTCATGAACCTAGATGTAAAAATCCTCAACAAAATTCTAGACAATAGAATTCAATAACATATCATAAAAATAATTCACCATCCAGCCACCAACAAAGCCAGCCCTGTCAGGTCATGCAATGTATAGTTCCTGACATGTCGTAAGAAAAATAAGTGTGCAGATCAAGAACTTCATTAACAGACCAGATTTGATGGTCTGACAGCCTGGAGGGTCACTTAAGAACACGGCCTCGGGACTTTCTGCTAGCCTAGAGCTTAGACTAGTACTGAAACGCTAACACTCCAGACAAAGATTGGGCTGTACTAAGGGACACAGTAATGCAGATAGTGTTTTTACCTTATGGCTTAATATAGATATACATACATACACACACACACACACACACATGGATATATGTGAGGATGTCCAAGTAGTTTCTTTTTGGAGGGTAGAGGTGAGGTTGGAGAAGACAGGTTTCAGTTGAGTGGATACTGGAAGTAAAGGGTAAAGGAAATGAGTGTGCTGTCACAGGGTGAGGACAGAAGGTAGAGTTGCATAGAGGCAGGTGCTTATGGCTTTGTATGGCAAATTGACTTGGATTGTAAACTTTTACTTAATCACAATGAAAAATTAAAAAAAGAAACAAGATTCAGCAAAGTGATCTAAGAAAGAAGACATTCAAAGATCAATGGCACTCTAGGATGCTTTAAAAAGTGCATGTTTTTAATATATTTACACATTTCCCACTTTTTCACAATGAACATACATATAGAGATGTATGAAAAATAAAGCAAATTGTTTCAAAATGAGGGACAAATACTGTATGAGACCTCTATGATAAGATCTCAAAAACAGACTTGTGTATAGAAGAAAAGACTCTTTGACAGCTGCAAGGGAGGGGCGGGAGGGAGGGTGACGGGGACAGGGTTTAGTTTAGATAGTTGCTAGAAATCTGATTGGGAGAAAGCGGTGATAGCACACATTAGAAACAAGAACAATGTTAAATGGACTTCAGCATAACTTGAGTACTCCTTCCATCTTAACCCAATATTGCAAGGATAGAGTAGCTGGGGCAGGGGGCAGGGGACCATGCTCTTAGGCGAAATCGAGGCCAATTGGCACAACTAGCATTTTTCTAAGAGAGCTCTCTGCACCCCACATTGGTGAGTGGCGTCTGGGGCCTCAAAAGCTGTTAAGCTGCCATCTGAGGACACAGCAAATGGTCTCAACTCAGCAGGAACGCATGCTCACCGAGGATGAAAATAACATGCGGTAAAGACAACCTAGAAGACAGAGAGACCCGCAAGAGTGGGTGCCTTCATTGACTTGGGACGGGAAGAACAGGATGGTGCCTGGCCACCACCAGTGATAGCCACGATGGAGCTCACTAGCTTGAGTCTCACTGGCAACAGAAGAATAAAAAGGTGTACATCCTGAGATGTCCACTAAAAGACCTCCATTGATGGTCCAGCGGTTTCGGGGTTCCCCTGAGAGTACGACGCCCAGACCTGATGCAGTCCTTACCCATAAAGTATAACAAAGGTCCACTCATTGGACAGGAAAGGATTGGACTTGACAATGCAGAGTGACCATACATAGGTTGCACTTTATGGTTCTGTACATCTATGGGATACCATCCTGCTGACCTCTGGTTGGAGGAAGGAGAGTGGGTAGAGAGGAGGGTAAAGGAGACTGTTGGGAAGATGAGACACGTATGGAGCAGAGAGGAAGAGTGTGCTATCACTGGACAGGGAGAGCAGTGGAAGCTGCATATAGGTGGGCATGTAAATTTATAAGGGAATGTACATTTTGACTCAGTCATGTTAAATAAAAAAAAAAAATTCAAAATGACCCAAACCTCACTAAACATAGAAATAGTAACGGTGGAGGCCGAGTCAAGCTGGCGGAGTAAGCACACCTCTCCTTATATCCCTCTGGAAACCAAGACCTGAACTGATAATAAAATGGAGCCTTCTGGTCACATAATCAGCCCCACGGCACAGGGCTGTTAATTGGGACTTCCTGCCACTGAGCGAAAAACCTCCTCTCTTACCCTGACTCCCACACCTGGCTATCCCTGGCTCTCATGGACTGAAGGGAAACGCACAATTTTGACTTTTTTTTTTCCTCTGTCTTCGTCGGCAGGCAGAGCAGGGTCTTGCCTAGCGGCTAGACTCAGACACGCTGCTGAGGGGACAGGCAGACGAAATTCCCATAATTTGAGAGCCAGGCTTGGGACTCTGTTAATCTAGCCACTTTGAGCCTGTCGTTTTATATCTGCCTCAGCGGCATTTGTACGGAGTTTCACAGTCAGTATGCGGGACGCCGTGTTGGATACAGAGATTTGAGCGGTACCTCATTCTTATCCTGGGAGCCAGCGCCTGCAAACAGGACAGCACTTCTCCAACAGAAAAGCAGTGATTTACCCAGTGCCACCTGCTTTGGGGGTCCTGCAACAGAATCAGAGGAATCACTACCTCTCAGCACCTTTAGCCCTTCTGTCTGCTGCCTGTGTGGAGGGTGCCTTCTTGGATACGGTGGCCGCAGCTACACCAAATTCTTAGGTTGGGAACCAGAGCCTGCCCACAGGAGAGCGCTTTTCAATCAGAAAAGCAGTACGCTCCGCAGTATCCTCTAAGGCCAGGCCGTGTCAGCACAGGCCAACAGGGCAGTAGCATTGCTGTATTCTGAACTAGTTTGTATCATCTGGAGTTGGATATAGTAGCGCTTACTTTGCCAGTTGAGAAGAGGGACCTCTACACCTGAAAACCTAACTGACTGCTGAAGTGGTCAGATATCTTTTGCTTTACATTTTAAGACAGCCTAAAGAAACATCTGCAGTCCATCCTCACAGTACCTCTTCCAGTCTCTGCATACTCACATGGGTCCCAAAAAGCAACAGACACTTGTGGCACACAAGAAATCAGCCATGGCTTCAGAAGGCTCCCAAACAAAGCAACTAAGGAGTTCTCCAGATGAAGAAACTTTTATGAAAGCATCAGAAAGTGAATACAAAGTGACGATATACAGAGCCCTTCTAGACCTTATACAAAATGCAGGAGAACAAAACCAAAAATTAAACATGACGTTCGATCTGATGGAACACCAGTACTCTGGAATCCAAAAGATCAAGAATGAAATCAAAGACACAGAAACTTCAATGCAAAGCCAAGAAAACAGAATGGAACAAACAGAAAAAAGAATTTCTGACTTGGAAGACAACTACTGAGGCCAGCACCTATGAGCAGAAATCAGAAAAAAGGAAGAAGAAAAATGAGGAAACATTGAGAAGCATGTGGGACTCTATTAAGAGGAACAACCTTAGATTAATCGGAATCTCTGAACAGAGTGAGACATCTGAGAACAGAGAAAGGATGGTTGCTGAGCTGCTGAAAGAAAACTTCCCAAAAATCCTGAAGCAAGAGAATACAGACATCACAGATGCATGTAGTATGCCACCCAATATAGATCACAAAAGAAAGACTGCAAGACATGTTATAATCAAGCTCGACCAAAATGAAACATAAGCAGCAAGTCTTAAAGGCAGCAAGATACCAAGCAAACCTAACATTCAGAGGGAAACCCTGCAGGCTCTCTTCAGATTTCTCAGCAGAAACCATGCTGGCATGGAAACAGTGGCATGACACATTCAAAGCCTTGAAGGAGAAGAACTTCCAGCCAGTTATCCTATATCCTGCAAAACTACCTTTAAAATACGAAAATGAAATGAAGACATTCCCAGATCAACAGAAACTGAGAGACTTTGTGAAAACCAAACTCAAACTACAAGAAATATTGAAAGAAGTTCTTGGCTCTGGCTTAGAAGAACAAAACCACAGTCCTAGTCACTGGTACTGCTCTAATGGAAAATACCACGAGTGGAAGGTTTCATGAGAAGCTTTCATTGACATGATCTGGTAAGCTGCAAATCCATTTGTAGGTTGTAAGTCCATTCAGAATGACAAATCATCCCAGTGCGGTAGCCTGAGTTCAAATCCAATGAGAGCATCTCGGCACAGGAACCTCGGGTCAAAAGGACGTGCTCTGCTCTTGGTGTTTCTCTCTCGATGGTATGAGGTTACCAACTTCCTCTGCTCACTTCTCTCCCTTATATTCCACAAGCTTGTAGCTTGGGTCCTGCCTCACTAACACAACTGCAAACCATTCTTCATCATCAATATCACAGAGGCAGGATTCACAACACATGGGTGGAAGCGCACCATGTTGGAACACCAAACCAATTCCAATCAACACATACACTTTGGGGGGGACACAATTCATTCCATGACAACCACTAACTTTATACTTTAGAATGACTTTACTACTCAAAACTCTACTCGGTTAGGGAAGGCTCCAAAACCAATCACAGTTTTGATAAGAAAAGAAGCAATCCAGTGATCATCATGAAAACTGTGGTGTCATCATATTAAAAATACAAATGTACTACAGTTGTTATAGTCCTTCCAGATGGAGAGGAAGATGACAAGACTGGTAGTGATTAAAATTGGGTTTATATATAATTTCTTAAGGGGGATCATAGGGGCAGCTGTAAAGCCCAACAAAGATCATTTCAAGAAATATAACACAGGCGTCTCAACAACCAAAAAAACAGCTCTGAAAAAGGTGAAAAATCAACTCACACGAAAGAACATCCCAGAATAGACTAATAAGAACAACAGAGAAAACATCAACATAAAAATAAACACATCACAGTGGCAGCGCTGAACACATACCTATCAATAATTACATTGAATGTGAATGGACTGAATGCTCCAGTAAAGAGACGTCGAGTGACATCTTGGATCAAAAGACATGACCCATCCATGTGTTGTCTACAAGAAACTCACTTGAGACCTAAAGATAGGAACAAACTGAAAATTAAAGGTTGGAAGGAGATACATCAAGGTAACAGTGAACAAAGAAGAGCAGGGTTGTGAAGTCTAATCTCAGACTAAATCAATTTTCATGTCAAATCCACCATCGTGGACAAAGATGGACACTATTTGTTGCTGAAAGATTCAGTACACAAGCAAGACCTAACTATGTTAAATATTTCTGCACCTAATATCGGAGCACCTAAATACATCAAAGAAACACTGACTACACTCATGAGAGAGTTAGACTACTCCACCATAATAGTGGGAGACTTCAACACTCCACTCTCAATACTAGACAGATCATCCAGAAAAAAACTCAGTCAAAATACAGAAGACCTCATTGCCACCATTAACCAACTGAACATCATTGATATATACAGAACTTTCAACCCCTCAACAGACAACTACACCTTCTTATCCAGTGCACATGGAACATTCTCCAGGATTGACCATGTGATAGGCCATAATGCAATGCTCCACAAAATCGATACCATTGAATTACTGCAAAGCATTTTCTCAAATCATAAAGCCATCCAAGTTGAAATCAATAGCAGAAAAAACATAGACAGAAAGTGGAACTCTTGGAAACGGAACAACATCTTGCTCAAGACAACGCGGCTTATAGAGGAAATCAAGGATGAATTAAAGAAATTGATGGATTCCAACGAGAACGAAAACACTTCCTATCAGAATCTATGGGATACAGCCAAAGCAGTGCTCAGAGGTCTGTTTATCTCCATAAATGCACGCATCTGGAAGGAAGAAAGAAACCAAATCAAGGAACTAACCCTACAGCTTGAACAAGTTGAAAGAGAACAACAGGGGAACCCCTCAGGCACCAGAAGAAATGAGATTATAAAGAATAGAGCAGAGCTAAATGAGTTAGAGAACTGAAAAAGAATCGAAAACATTGAAAAGACCAAAAGCGAGTTTTTGGAGAAGATCAACAAAATTGACAAACCACCGGCTGAACTTACTACTAAAGGAAAGCTGGAAAGGAAACAAATAACCCAAATTAGAAATGAGAGGGGGTTTGTCACCACAGCTGCAACAGAAATCAAAACTATCATAACAGAATATTATGAAAGACTGTACTCTAACCAATTTGAAAACCTGGGGGAAATGAACCAATTCCTTGACTCGTACCACCTACCCAAATGATCACAACGTGAAGCAGAACAACTTAATAAATTCATTACAAAGGAAGCGATTAAAAAGGTCATCAAAACACTGCCCACCAAAAAAGTCCGGGTCCAGATGGTTTCACTGCGAAATTCTACCAAGCTTTTAGAGAAGAGTTATCTCCAATACTACTGAAACTATTTCACGGTATAGAAAGGGATGGAGTACTCCCAAACTCGATCCAGTAAACCAGCATAACCCTGATACCTAAGCCAGGGAAAGACCCAACAAAGAAAGAGAACTACGGACCGATATCACTCATGAATCTAGATGTCAAAATCTTCAACAAAACTCTCGCCAATAGAATACAACAACATATCAAGCAAATAATCCATCATGACCAAGTGGGATTCATACCAGGGATGCAAGGCTGGTTCAACATCAGAAAAACAAGTAATGTGATTAACCACATAAATAACACAAAAGACAAGGATCACCTGATTTTGTCCATTGATGCAGAAAAGACATCGGAGAATGTCCAACACCCATTCATGCTAAAAAACTCTCAGCAAAATGGGCATAGACGACAAATTCCTCAACACAATAAGGGCCATTTCTACAAAGCCCACGTCATCCTGAATGGAGAGAGACTGAAAGACTTTCCCTCGAGAGCAGGAACTAGACAAGGATGCCCACTCTCACCTCTTCCATTCAACATTGTGCTAGAAGTTTTAGCCAGAGCAATTAGACAAGGCCAAGAAATAAAGGCATCTGCATTGGCAAAGAGGAAGTTAAAATCTCCCTGTTGGCAGACGATATGATTGTATATGCAGAGAATCCCAAGGAATCTACAAGTAAACTACTGAAACTGATAGAAGAGTTCAGCAGAGTCTCAGGATACAAGATAAACATAAGTAAATCAGTAGGATTCCTTTATACCAACAACGAGACTGTTAATGAAGAAATTTTCAAATCAATACCATTTACGGTAGTAGATAGCTTTCTTGGAAACAGACCTTTTCACAAAGTTAAGCCTTCCTATCTCCATGAACAACGTAGATTTTTCCATTTATCTAAGTGTCTCTTAGATTCTTCTAGTTAGGGCTTAGAGTTCTCTGTGTAAAACTCTGTAGTTTTTGTGGTTAGATTAATTCCTAGGTACTTTCTCTTGTGAGTATCTGTTGTAAATCGTTTGGAACTGATAATTTCTACAGTCACTGCCTTGTTGTTAGTGTCAAGGAATCTTACTGATTTACTAGGGTTTCTCTTGTATCCTGTGACGTGGCTGATCTCTCCTATCAGTTAGAAGCTTCACTTATAGATTCCTTGGGATTCTTGGCATGTACAATCTTTTCATCTGTTAACAGGGCAAAAATGATGCTAGAACTTGTACTCAGAGTACCTTAGAGAAGTGGACTGCTTTCGGGGAAAGAGACCTTTGCACCATGTTAAGTCTTCCTATCTCCATGAACAGCATAGATTTTTCCATTTATCTAAGTCTCTCTTAGTTCCTTGTCGTTAGGGCTTGAAGTTCTCTGTGTAAAACTCTGTAGTTTCTGGGGTTCGATGAATTTCTAGGTACTGTCTCTAGTTCATATCTCTGATAAATCATATGGAGTGAATGATTTCTCCAATCATTGTCTCGTTGTTAGTATCAAGGAATGCTGCTGATTTACTTAGGTTTCTCAAGTATCCTGAGAATTGGTTGATCTCTCATATCAGTTCGAGGGTTTACTTAGAGATTCCTTGTGATTCTAAGCACTTACTAAGAACCATCTGCTAACAGTGCAAAAATGAAGCTGAAACTTGTACTAGGACTGTCTTATAGAAGTGGATTGCTTTCAGGGAAAGAGACCTTTTCACAGTGTTAAGACTTCCTATCTCCGGGAACAGCGTAGATTTTTCCATTTATCTAAGTCTCTCTTAGATTGTTGTAGTTAGTGCTTAGAGCTGTCACTGTAAAACTCCATAGTTTCTGGGGTTGGATTCATTCCTCGGTACATTCTCGTATTAATATCTGTGGTAAATCTTGTGGAACTGATGATTTCTCTGTTCATTTTCTCATTGTTGGTGTCAAGGAATCCTATTCATTTACTTAGGTTTTTTTGTAGAGTCCTTGAAATTCTCGCCGTGTACTATCGCTTCATCGGCTAACAGGGCAGGAACTTGTACTCAGAGTGCCTTATAGAAGTCGATGGCTTTCTTGGAAAGAGATCTTTTCACAAAGTTAAGTCTTCCTATCTCCATCAACAATGTAGATTTTCCATTTATCTAAGTGTCTCTTAGTTTCTTCTAGTTAGGGCTTACAGTTCTCTGTGTAAAATTCTGTCGTTTGTGGGATGAGATTAATTCCTAGGTCCTTTCTGTTCTTAATATCTGTGGTAAATCGTACGGAACTGATTATTTCTCCAATCACTGTCTCGTTGTTATTGTCAAGGAATCCTACTGATTTACTTAGGTTTCTCATGTATCCTGAGAATTGGCTGATCTCTCTTATCAGTTAGAGGGTATACTTAGAGATTCCTTGTGATTCTAAGCAATTACAATCGTGTCATCTACTAACAGGGCGCAAATAATGCTAGAACTTGTACTCGGACTGTCTTAGAGTAGTGGATTGCTATCGAGGAAAGAGACCTTTTCCCAATGTTAAGTCTTCCTATCTCCATGAACAACATAGATTTTTCCATTTATCTAAGTGTCTCCTAGTTTCTTCTAGTTAGGGCTTGGAGTTCTGTGTGTAAAACTCTGTACTGTCTCTATATAGATTAATTCCGAGGTCCTTTCTGTTGTTAATATCAGTGGTAAATCGTACGGAACTGTCGATTTTTCCATTCCCTGTCTTGTTGTGACTGTCTCTTCATCCTGAGAATTGGCTGATGTCTCGTATCAGTTAGAGGTTTACTTAGAGATTCCTTGGGAACCTAAGCACTTACTATCGCATCATCTGGTAGCAGCACAAAAACAAACCTGGAACTTGTACTGGGAGTGTCTTATAGAAGTGGATTGCTTTCGGGGAAAGAGACCTTTTCACAATGTGAAATCTTCCTATCTCCATGAACAGCGTAGATTTTTCCATTTATCTAAGTCTCTCTTAGTTTCTTGTAGTTCAGACTGGTAGATCTCTCTGTAACAGTCTGTTGTTTCTTGGTTACATTAGTTCCTAGGTACTTTCTCTTTGGGGGGTCCATGGTAAATGGTGTGGATCTGATGATTCCTCCATTCACAATCTCGTTACCGTTAATCCTACTGATTTATTTAGGTTTCTCCTGTATCCTGAGAGTTTGCTGATCTCTTCTATCAGTTAGAGGGTTTACTGAGAGATTCCTTGCGATTCAAAGCATGTACATTCGTATCATCTGCTAACAGCACAAAAATGAAGCTGCAAATTGTACTGGGAGTGTCTTACAGAAATCGATTGTTTTCGGGGAAAGAGACCTTTTCAGAAAGTTCAGTCTTCCTATCTCCAGGAACAGCTAAGATTTTTCCATTTCTCTAAGTCTCTCTTAGTTTCTTGTAGCTCATACTGGTAGTTCTTTGTGTAAACTGTATTGCTTCGCTGGTTAGTTGAGTTCCTAGGTACTTTCGTTTACGGGGTCTATGCTAAATAGTATGGATGTGATGATTTCTCTGTTCACAATCTCGTTACTGTAAATCCTACTGATTTACTTAGGTTTCTATTGTATCCTGAAATTTGCTGATCTCTCCTATCAAGTAGAGGGTTTACTGAGAGATTCCTTGCGATTCTCGGCATGTGCAAATTCATCATCGACTAACAGGGAAAAAAATGATGCTGGAACTTGTACTCAGAGTGCCTTATAGAAGTGGATTGCATTCGGGGAAAGAGTGCTTTTCCCAATGTTAAGTCTTCCTAGCTCCACGAACAACGTAGATTTTTCCATTTATCTAAGAGTCACTTAGTTTCTTCTAGTTAGGGCTTGGAGTTCTCCAGGTGAAAGTCTGTAGTTTCTGTGTGTAGATTATTTCCTAGGTCCTTTCTGTTCTTAATATCTGTTCTGAATCGTATGGAACTGACGTTTTCTCCACTCACTGTCTCGTTGTTATTGTCAAGAAATCCTACCGATTTACTTAGATTTCTCGTGTGTCCTGAGAATTTGCTGATCTCTCCTATCAATTAGAGGGTTTACTTAGAGATTCCTTCGGATTCTTGGCATGTACAATAGTGTCGTCTTCTAACAGCGCAAAAATGATGCTGCAACGTGTACTGGGAGTGCCTTACAGAAGTCAATTGCTTTCAGGGAAAGAGACCTTTTCTCAATGTTAAGTCTTCCTATCTCCATGAACAACGTAGATTTTTCGATTTATCTAAGTGTCTCTTAGTTTCTTCTAGTTAGGACTTGGAGTTCTCTGTGTGAAGCTCTGTAGTTTCTGTGTATAGATTATTTCCTAGGTCCTTTCTGTTCTTAATGTCTGTGGTAAATCGTATGGAACTGTCGGTTTCTCCAATCACTGTCTTGTTGTTAGTGTCTCTTGCATCCTGAGAACTGGCTGATGTCTCGTATCAGTTAGACGCTTTACTTAGAGATTCTGTAGTTTCTCTTGTTACTATCTGTTCTAAATCGTATGCAACTGATGACTTCTGCATTTGCTGTCTTGTTGTTTCTTTCAAGGAATCCCACTGATTTACTGAAGTTTCTCTAGTATCCTGTGATTTTGGTATACTCCCGTATCAGTTAGAGTGTTTACATATACATTCCTTGCAATTCTCGACGTGTACAATCATATCATCTGCTGAAAAGGAAGTCCTGATGCTGGAATGTGTACTGGGACTGACTTATAGAAGTAGGTTCCTTTCAGGGAAAGAGATTTTTTCACAATTCTAAGTACTCCTATCTCCATGAACAGCATAGATTTTGCCAGTTATTGAAGTGTCTCTTAGTTTCTTGTAGTTCGGGCTGGGAATTCTCGCTGTAAAACTCTGTAACTTATCGGGCTAGATGAATCACTGTGTAGTTTCTCTTGTTACTATCTGTTCTAAATCGTATGTAACTGACGACTTCTGCATTCACTGTCTTGTTGTTTCTTTCAAGGAATCCCACTGATTTACTGAAGTTTCTCTAGTATCCTGTGATTTTGGTACACTCCTGTGTCAGTTAGAGTGTTTACTTATACATTCCTTGTGATTCTGGACATGTACAATGGTATTATCTGTTAAGAAGAAAAGACTGATGCTGGAACGTGTACTGGGACTGACTTATAGAAGTAGGTTCCTTTCAGAGAAAGAGATCTTTTCACAATGCTAAGTACTCCAATTTCCATGAACAGCATAGACTTTGCGAGTTATCTAAGTCTCTCTTACTTTCTTGTAGTTAGGGCTGGGAGTTCTGTCTGTAAAACTCTGTAACGTCCCTGGCTAGATGAATCACTGTGTAGTTTCTCTTGTTACTATCGGTTCTAAATCGTATGGAAATGATGGTTTCTTCATTCACCGTCTCGTTTTTTCTGTCAAGGAATCCCATTGATTTACTGAAGTTTCTCTTGTATTCCGGGACTTTGCTGTACTTTGCTATCAATTAGAGGGCTTACTTATACATTCTTTGAGATTCTCAGCATGTACAATCATATCATCTGCTCAAAAGGAAACAATGATGCCGCAATTTGTACTGGGAGTGCCTTATAGAAGTAGTTTCCTTTCTGAGAAAGAGACCTTTTCACAATGCCAAGTACTCCTATCTCCATGAACAGCGGAGATTTTGCCATGTATCTAAGTCTCTGTTAGATTATTGTGGTTAGGACTGGCAGTTCTCTCGGAAAAAGTTTGTTGTTTCTCGAGTTAGTTGAATTCCTAGGTATTTTCTCTTTTTAGGATCTATGGTAAAGGCTATGGATCTGATGGTTTCTCTGTTCACATTCTCAGTTCTGTCAAGGAATCCTACTGATTTCATTAGGTTTCTATCATGTCCTGAGAATTTCCTGATCTCTCCTATCTGTTAGAGGATTTACTTATACATTCTTTGCGATTCTCGGCATGTACAATTGTATCATCTATTAAAAAAGAAAGATGGACGCTGGAACATGTACTGGGACTGACTTATAATAGTAGCTTCCTTTCTGGGAAAGAGAGCTTTTCACAGTGCTGAGTACTCCTGTCTCAATGAGCAGCGTAGATTTTGGCAGTTACCTAAGTTTCTCTCAGTTTCTTGTAGTTAGGGCTGGGAGTTGTCTCTGTAATACTCTGTAACTTCTGTGACTAGATGAATCACTGTGTGGTTTCTCTTGTTACTATCTGTTCTAAATCATATGGAACTGATGATTTCTCTATTCACTGTCTCCTTGTCTCTCTCAAGGAATCCCATTGATTTACTGAAGATTCTCTTGTATCCTGTGAGTTTGCTGTACTACCCTATCAGTTCAAGGGTATAGTTATACATTTCTTGCGTTTCTCGGCAAATACCATTGTACCATCTGCTAAAAAGGAAAGAATGTTGCTGGAAGTTGTACTGGGACTGAGTTATTGAAGTAGGTTCCTTCCTGGTAAAGAGATCTTTTCACAATGCTAAGTAATCCCATTTCCATGAACAGCGTATTTTTTGCCAGTTATCTAAGTCTCTCTTACTTTCTTGTAGTTATTGCTGGGAGTTCTCTCTGTAAATCTCTGTAACTTCTCTGGCTAGATGAATCACTGTGTCATTTCTCTTTTTACTATCTATTCTAAATCGTATGGAACTGATGATTTTTGCATTCACTGTCTTGTTGTTTCTTTCAAGCAATCCCATTGATTTACTGAAGTTTCTCTTGTATCCTCTGATTTTGGTATACTCCCGTATCAGTTAGAGTGTTTACTTATACATTCCTTGCGATTCTCAACATTCACAATCATATCATCTGCTATAGAGGAAGGATTGATGCTGGAACATGTACTGGGACTGCTTTATAAAAGTATTTTCCTTTCTGCGAAAGAGATATTTTCACAATGCTAAGTAGTCCTATCTCCATGAACAGATTAGATTTTCCCAGTTATCTCAGACTGTCTTAGTTTCTTGTAGTTAAAGCTCGTAGTTCTCTCAGTAAAACTCTGCAACTTCTCTGGCTAGATGAATCGTTGTGTAGTTTCTCTTACTACTACCTGTTCTAAATCTTATGTAACTGATGATTTCTGCATTCACTGTCCTGTTGTTTCTTTCAAGGAATCCCATTGATTTACTGAAGTTTCTCTTGTATCCTGTGATTCTCGTATACTCCCCTATCACTTAGAGGGTTTATTTATGTATTTTTTGCGATTCTCGGCATGTACCATCGTATCATCTGCTAAAAGATAAGAATGATGCTGGAACTTGTACTGGAAGTGTCTTACGAAAGTCGATTTCTTTCTGGGAAAGAGATGTTTTCACAATGCTAAGTATTCCGATCTCCATGAACAGCATAGATATTTCCAGTTATCTAAGTCTCTCTTAGTTTCTTGTAGTTACGCCTGAGTATTCTCTCTATAAAACTCTGTAACTTCTCTGGGTGGATGAATCACTATGTACTTTCTCTTGTTACTATCTGTTCTAAATCGTATGGAACTCATCATTTCTCCGTTCACTGTCTCGTTGTTTCTGTCAAGGAATCCTACAGATTTACTGAGGTTTCTCTTGTATCCTGTGAATTTGGTATACTCCCTTATCAGTTAGAGGGTTTATTTATATATTCCTTGCGATTCTTGGCATGTACCATCATATCATCTGCTAAAAAGAAAACAAAGATGAGGAATTTGTACTGGGTGTGTCTTATAGGAGTAGATTTCTTTCCAGGAAAGTGATGTTTTGGGAATGCTAAGTACTCCCATCTCCATCAACAGCCTTGATTTTGCCAGTTATCTATGTCTCTCTTATTTTCTTGTAGTTATTGCTGGGAGTTCTCTGTTTAAATCTCTGTAACTGCTCTGGGTAGATGAATCACTATGTAGTTTCTCGTGGTACTATCTGTTCTAGATCATATGGAACTCATCATTTCTCTGTTCACTGTCTCATTTCTGTCAAGGAATCCTACTGATTTACTGAAGTTTCTCTTGTATCCTGTGAATTAGGAATACTCTCCTATCTATCAGAGGGTTCATTTATATATTCCTTGTGATTCTCAGCATGTGCCATGGTATCATCTGCTAAAGAGATAAGAAGGTTGCTGCAAATTGTACTGGGAGTGTCTTATAGAAGTGAATTACTTTCTGGGAAAGAGATGTTTCCTCAATGCTAAGGACTCCCATCTCCATGAACAGCGTACATTTTGCCAGTTATCTAAGTCTCACTTATTTTCTTGTAGTTACGGCTGGGAGTTCCCTGTGTAAATCTATGCAACTTCCCTGGGTGGATGAATCACTATGTACTTTCTCTTGTTACTATCTGTTCGAAATCATATGGAACTCATAATTTCTCTGTTCAGTATCTCATTTCGGTCAAGAACTCCGACTGATTTACTGAAGTTTCTCTTGTATCCTGTGAATTTGGTGTACTCCCCTAGCAGTTAGAGGATGTATTTATATATTCCTTCGATTCTCGGCATGTACCATCGTATTATCTGCTAAAGAGATAAGAAGGATACTGGAACTTGTACTGGGAGTGTCTTATAGATGTAGATTTCATTCTGGGAAGGAGATGTTTTCAGAATGCTAACTACTCCCATCTCCATGAACAACATAGATTTTGCCAGTTATCTAAGTCTCTCTTATTTTCTTGTAGTTATGGCTTCAATTTCTCTGTGTAAATCTCTGTAACCTCTGTGGGTAGATGAATCACCAGGTACTTTCTCTTGTTACTGTCTGCTCTAAATCGTATGGAACTCATCATTTCTCCGTTCACTGTCTTGTTGTTTGTCAAGGAATCCTACTGATTTACTGAAGTTTCTCTTGTATCCTGTGAATTTGGTATACTCCCTTATGAGTTAGAGAGTTTAATTATATATTCCTTCCGATTCTCGGTATGTACCATCGTATCATCTGCTAAAAAGATAAGAAAGATGCTGGAACTTGTACTGGGCGTGTCTTATAGAAGTAGATTTCTTTCTAGGAAAGTGATGTTCTCAGAATGCTAAGTACTCCCATCTCCATGAACAGCGTACATTTTGCCAGTTATCTAAGTCTCACGTATTTTCTTGTACATACGGCTGGGAGTTCTCTGTGTAAATCTGCGTAACTTCTCGGGGTAGATGAAGCACTATGTACTTTCTCCTGTTACTATCTGTTCTAAATCATATGGAACTCATCTTTTCTCCGTTCACTGTCTTGTTGTTTCTGTCAAGGAATCCTACTTATTTACTGAAGTTTCTCTTGTGTCCTCTGAATTTGGTATACTCCCTTATCAGTTAGAGGGTTTATTTATATATTCCTTGCAATTCTCGGTATGCACCATCATATCATCTGCTAAAGAGATAAGAAAGATACTGGAACTTGTACTTGGCGTGTCTTATAGAAGTAGATTTCTTTCTAGGAAAGTGATGTTTTCAGAATGCTAATTACTCCCATCTCCATGAACAGCGTTGATTTTGCCAGTTATCTATGTCTCTCTTATTTTCTTGTAGTTACGGCTAGCAGTTCTCTGTTTAAAAACCTGTAACTTCTCTGGGTAGATGAATCACTATGTAGTTTTTCTTGTTATTATCTGTTCTAAATCGTATCGAACTCATCATTTCTCCGTTCACTGTCTTGTTGTTTTTGTCAAGGAATCCTACTGATTTACTGAAGTTTCTGTTTTATCCTGTGAATTTGGTATACTCACCTATCCGTTAGAGGGTTTATTTATATATTCCTTGCTATTGTCAGTATGTACCATCGTATCATCTGCTAAAAAGATAAGAATGATGCTGGAACTTGTACTGGGAGTGTCTTTTAGACGTAGATTTCTTTCTGGGAAAGATGTTTTCACAAGGCTAAGTACTCCCATCTCCATGAACAGCGTCGATTTTGCCAGTCATCTAAGTCTCTCTTATTTTGTTGTAGTTACGGCTGGGAGATCGGTGAGTAAATCTCTATAACTTCTCTGGGTAGATGAATCACTATGTACTCTCTCTTGTTACTGTCTGTTCTAAATCCTATGGTGTGGGAAGCCGAGACTTACCAAATCAAGACCAGAATATGGTCAAGTTAACTCTTGTATTAACAAGATCTAAATTAAGCACATTCCAAGTATTGTACACCCAGCATTGTCCTCAGAATAAGCAGAGGTCAGCATGCCCCCGATCTGGTTTCGATATGACTAGCAAAAGAATGCTTGGGAAAAGGAAACAAGGAAAGGTGTAGAATATATATGTAACTGAAAAATAAAGTTCAGTGTCTCAGCTTAACCCAGTTCCCCCTGATGTGATTGTTTCGGTCTTATTCAGCTCCCGCACTTTCCCCTCAGCTCTGTTTGTCTGACGGCTGGTACCCTCAAGTAGCCCCTGAACAAGGGACCTGAGGTAGGAAAGAATAGCGGGACGAGCCGCCACTAGTTCTAAGGTGTGCACACGAGGTAAGTAAAGGGGCGGCGATATTAGAAAAACATCAGGGTAAGAATGGGAACTACCAGCAGTAAAGTCATATTCACACAAATGCTCCAACACATGCTAAAAGTTCGGGGTATGAAAGCTGGACACAATCAACTTTTAAGGTTTCTTGAATTTGTTGAGAAAATGTATCCCTGTTTTCCTAAAGAAGGCAGTGTTAATCTAGCAACATGGATGAAATTAGGAGAAAATATGAAAGCTTATTTTTCTGCCCATGGGCCAGAAAAAATGCCTGTAGATGCCTTTAGTCTTTGGTCATTAGTCAGGTATTGTTTGGATCCCCGTCATGAAATAGACAAGGTTCCTCCCGCCTCCCTAACAGAAAACGAAAGGGAAAGCAATGGCGCCTGTAAAGGAATTCTCAGTAGCATGCTTCTTTTGGAGGAAGAGAATGAGGAAAATGAGGAGTTAGACCCCGCGTCCGCAGCCAACTTAGAGGAGGCAGCTGCTTTATATCATCCCAGAGATCACCCTGCAGCCATGATCAATTTGGCAGAACCTGCTCCTCCGGCAAGTGATCCCAATCTCCTTACGGCTGTTGAGGAGATGCAACAGCAACTTAAATTGTTGACTCACTTTTCCCCCTTGAAACCATTAAGTCTTCCATTGCCGCCCAGCTCCACACCCAGTGTTATAGCAGGCTTAGATCCACCTGACGACCTGGCAGTTCCGGAGCCGGTGGTCACGGTGGTACAACAACCCCGGCTCTAGCCTATAAAAATGCAAATATCCCCTTTGCAGGCATCTCTTCAACAAGCGACTAGAAAAGGGGAGAGCACGGAGGGATTTGAGCATTTGTATCCAGTACATGAGGAATTAGATCAGCAGGGAAATCTACAAAGAAGGCATAGGCCAATTCCCTTTAAGCAATTAAAAGAACTGAAAACTTCCAGCGTGTCCTATGGCCCTACAGCGCCTTTTACTCTGGCGCTGCTGGAAAACATTGCCACAGATGCTCTGCCTCTGGCAGATTGGAAAATGCTGGCAAAAGCATGTCTTTCGGGAGGGGACTTTTTTGCTGTGGAAATCAGAGTTTTTAGACCAATGTCAAACAACTGCAGACATAAATAGACGCAACCAGGTCACGGCTCCCTACGAGATGTTGGTGGGGGAAGGGCAGTGGGGCGACCTGAGTAATCAGTTACAGTATAACCAAGGAATTTATGCGCAAATCAATGCGGCTGCTAAAAAAGCCTGGAACAAGTTACCCCCTACAGGCAAGCCGACTGAGGACTTGTCTAAGATTAGGCAGGGCCCTGATGAGCCCTATCAAGGTTTTGTCTCCCGCCTTTTAAAAACAGCAGAAAGGCTTTTGGGCATCACCGAAGTTGGAACGCTCCTAATTAAACAGCTAGCTTATGAAAATGCCAATTCGGTGTGCCAAGCAGCCATTCGCCCATGGAGAAAAAGGTCTGATTTATCGGACTATATCAGACAGTGCGCTGATATAGGACCTGGTTATGTTCAAGGAGTCACCTTGGCCGCAGCCTTGCAGGGAAAAACTATTAAAGAAGTCCTATTTCAGCAAACCGGAGGGAAGGACGGCCGCGGAACCTGTTTTGGGTGTGGTCAATCAGGGCACCTTGTACAGGGACTGCCCCTCAAAAAGGGGACAAAAGGAGGGGGCTAAAGGTGTCCCACCCGGACTTTGTCCTAAGTGTAAGCGAGGCAAGCCCTGGGCTAATGAATGCAAATCTAAAACTGATAAGGACGGGAATCCCATCCAGCAGGGAAACGGGAAGAGGGGCCAGCCCCAGGCCACGAATCAATATTATGGGGCAATCAAGTGCAATCCCTCAAACGATCAGGGAAACAATCCGTTTGTGACCTCTGGAAAGCCACCCCTGGCAGCGCAGGATTGGATCTCTGTGCTGCCGCCCACACAGTACTAGTCCCTGACAGGGGAGTCCAGTTCCTACCCACAGGGATCTACGACCTCTGCCCAAGGGCATGGTTGGGCTCCTGTTAGGAAGAAGTAGTACCACCTTAAAAGGCATTCAGATTCATCCTGGAGTCGTTGATGAGGACTACCACGGGGAAATTAAAGTTATGGCCTCCTCCCCCAAACAGATCTCAGTAATTGAGGCCAGATAGAGAATTGCTCAAATTGTGTTACTTCCCAGAACACAGGAACAATTTAGAAGCAAAAGAAAAATCAGAGGCCGTCAGGGATTTGGGTCCTCAGATGCTTATTGGGTGCAGGCCATCGGACACAAACGCCCCGAGTTTGGAGCTCATCATGCAGGGACGAAAGAAGGTTCTTGGGTTTGTTGGATACCAGAGCCGATGTTTCCGTTATTACCCTGGCCCAATGGCCTAGCCCATGGCCAAAACACGGCAGTTTTACTCAGTTAAAGGGCATCGGACAAACTCAGGACCCTGAAATAAGTAGCAATATCCTGACTTGGGCTGATGATGAGGGACACTCAGGAACATTTCAACCTTATATTGTATCCCATCTTCTGATAAATTTATGGGGAGGGGATGTCATGTCACAAATGAGGGTTTATCTCCACAGTCCCAATCCTTTAGCTACTAAACAGCTACTAGATCAAGGAATCCTCCCACAATAGGGATTGGGGACCCAAAACCAAGGAAGAGTGGAGCTCATCCAGCCACAGCCTCGCCCAAAACGAACGGGGTTAGAGTATTTTTAACAGGGACTGTTGATTCTCCTGCATCCCATGTGGATGCTATCACATGGAAAAGTGATGAGCCTGTATGGGTGGGCCAATGGCCCCTGAATCAAGAAAAAATTAGAGCCGCAGAACAGTTGGTTCAGGAACAGTTAGACAGTGGCCATATAAAACCATCTAACTCACCGTGGAACTTGCCTATCTTTGTAATAAAAAAGAAATCAGGAAAATGGAGACTATTGCAATACCTTCGGGAAGTTAATAAAACTATGCAACTTATGGGGGCTCTTCAGCCTGGGCTTCCTCATCCTGTTGCTATTCCAGCCAACACTCATAAAATAGTAATTGACTTAAAAGATTGCTTTTACACTATTCCTTTATACCCAAAAGATTGTGAGCGTTTTGCTTTCAGTGTTCCTACCTCTAATTATGCTGGCCCCATGCGCCGGTACCACTGGACGGTACTTCCCCAGGGAATGGCCAACAGTCCTACTCTCTGTCAAAAATTCGTTGATCAAGCAATTGCAAAGGTACGTGAAAACCACCCTGAAATGTACATGATTCATTACATGGATGATATCCTGCTGGCTCATAAGAATGAGGGATATGTTTTAAGTGTCTACTCGGAGCTTTCCACAGCCCTCCAAGTAACAGGACTCCAAATTGCCCCTGCAAAAATTCAGACAACCTCACCTTTTTCTTACTTGGGTTATTTGTTATATCCTAAACATATTATTCCTCAAAAAATTCAGCTACGGAAAGACAACTTAAAAACCCTCAATGATTTTCAAAAGCTCTTGGGGGACATTAATTGGCTCAGATCAAGCTTAGAAATAACCACGGCAGATCTCAAACCCTTATTTGATATACTTAAAGGAAATTCTAATCCTACATCTCTCAGAGAACTTACTGTTGAGGGACGCCTGGCCTTACAAAAGATTGAGAAGGCCATTTCCAGTCAACAAGTGACATACTTAGATTATGACAGAACCTGGTGTGCCTGTGTCCTTCCTACAAAACATATGCCAACTGCCGTTCTTTGGCAGGAGGGTCCTCTTCTTTGTTTTCACTTGCCTGTATCTCCTTCCAGAGTACTACAACCCTATGATGAAATACTAGCTGCCTTAGTTCAACAGTGTCGCACAGAAGCTCGCTGATACTTTGGCAAAGAGCCCCCTAAAATTATCTTACCAATTCCCAACCATAACATTCATTGGCTCTTCACCAACTCTGACAGCTAGGGTATTGCATTGGCGCAATACCCTGGACAGTTAGAATCCCACTACCTGTCCCGTAAGCTGTTGCAATTTGCTTCAAAGCATGCCTTTGTTCTCCCCAAAGTCACCAGCCTCCATCCCATTCACGATGCCTCTTTGGTATTTACTGATGGCTCCTCTAATGGTACGTTTGCCTATTCCATTAACGGCAGACTCTATCAGATTGCATCCCCTTCTGCCTCGGCACAAATAGTAGAGCTCCGAGCCTTTGCTGTGGTATTTCAACAATGTGCACAGCAGCCATTCAACTTCTGTACTGATAGTCAATATATTGCTAATGCTCTTCCTTGGCTTGAAATCGCACTGGTTATCCAAGCTGCCAATCCAGAAGTTAATCAATTGTTCAGTCAAATAGAAACCAGTATCTGGGAGCGAACACACTGTTTCTTTGTTGCTCATGTTCATGCACATTCTGGGCTCCTGGGACCCCTCTCACAGGGAAACGATCTTGTTGATCAAGCCACACAAATCATTGGACTTTCTAAGATTCAGGAGGCTCAATCCTCTCATGCAATTCATCATCAAAATAGTTATAGTCTCCACCGCATGTTCCAAATCCTCCGGGAAGCCACAAGGCAAATTGTAAAACAATGTTAGACTTGCCCACAACATCTTTCAGTCCCCCATTATGGAATAAACCTGCGAGGTCTCCTACCTAATCACCTGTGGCAAATGGACGTTACTCATATCCCCTCTTTTGGTAAAAGTATGTCCACGTTACCATAGATACATTTTCCGGTTTCATCATTGCCACCGCCACTGCAGGTGAAGCAGGTAAGCATGTTATAACGCACTGTCTCTGGTGTTTCTCCATTTTAGGACTGCCACGAATCATTAAAAACTGACAACGTCACCAGCTACACTGGTCGGGCATTTCAAACCTTTTGCACACAGTTACACATTCAACACAAAACAGGAATACCTTATAACCCCCAGGGTCAAGGTATTGTTGAGTGAGCCCACAGTACCCTCAAACACCAACTTGAAAAAATAAAAAATTGGGAATTATACCCCTGTACCCCCAGAACCTCCTTAATCATTCACGGTTCACCTTAAATTTTTAAATTTTAGACCGGAACGGGTGGTCGCCTGCAGAGTGCTTCTGGCATCCACATACACGCACACATTTTGCTTTAGTAAAGTGGAAGGACACCCTAACAGGGGTATGGAATGGCCCTGACCCTGTACTTATCTGGGGACGAGGGCATGTTTGTGTTTTTCCGCAGGATGCCGATGGAGCGCAGTGGATTCCTCAGAGGTTGGTGTGCCTGGCATAGGAACCCAAGGGTGACGGTATGGCTGTGGCTCCTCCTGATGACCCCAGCGGCTGAAGGGGCACTATACTGGGCATATGTTCTGAATCCTCCAGTGCTGCATGCCAGTGTTTGGGGTCAGGAGATGTGCATTGCTTACAATCAAACAACAATTCACCGAGTGTGGAATTACACAGGTCTAGGAACAGGGTGAGTACCCTGCCTAGGAAACAACATCCCTGCAGTGTACAGCGGCTGCTACCACATCACCACCTAAATAACACAGGGGGCTATGTTGCCAATGGCCAAAATGGAGAAAACTCTAGACTTGGACATAAATTAGCCAATCTCTCCTGAATAAAACAGTCACCACCTGTGTGGCAGGGACCAATGTAATTCTTAAAGGAAATCTCAGTAAGAAAAATATGAACATCACTTGGACAAAGGTGACTGTCACACAGGGCAATGAAACCTGCCACAGTGTAACCCGTTTCAACATAACATGCTATAACTGTAATATTACTAATTGTGTGGGCCCCCTTGGGGAAGGAGAACTTATGATTGTTCTACATCAGCCTCCCTTTGTGGTACTGCCTGTAAACTTGTCAGGACCCTGGTATCAGGATAGAGGGCTGCAAGTGATAGAAAGACTGCCAGAGTTGATTAGGCCTAAGCGGGCTGTGGGATTAGCTGTTTTGGGAACAACTACACTTGTATCTTCTATAATCGCAATCACTGTGGCTGCCGTGGCTCTTAATCAAAATGTACAACCTGCACAATTTGTAGAAGATGTGACACATAACATATCATGACTCATGGGTACCCAAGAAATATTTGACACGAAAGTAGAACAAAAATTAAACTTACTATTTGAAACCATAGAGTTTCTAGGAAACCAGGTTCAAATCCTACAACACCAGACTAAATTGGCTTGTCATGAAGAGTTTACTTGGATTTGTGTGACCAACAAAACTTATAATATAAGCACCGATCCATGGGAGAGAGTTAAACAACATTTAGAAGGTATGTGGGAACATACTAATGAAACTCTGGACCCAGCACAGTTACATTCAGAAATTTTGGCACTAAGTCATGCCCACTTGCCCTTTAATGCTGCTGCAACAGCTGAAAATCTTCTGAATAATCTTAAAAACATGTTTTCTGGGCCTCTTGACCAAATCTGGCACCTACTGATTCCCATGATTACGATAGGGGGAATTGTCCTCTTGATAATACTCTGCGCACCTTGTCTGCTTAAACAAGTTTGCAAAACTCTGCAGCAACTATTAATAGATGTGCACCGTCTCAAACTGCAGACTCGGCGAGAACCCCCCACCTTCACATTCTAACCCTCTGCGGTAGTCAATGACAGGTAAGACATTTAACTGAACTATCCTATCTCTACCTAAGACAGGACCCAATCACAAAGAGATTGGACTCAAATGATGGGTAAGAGATAGAGTCAGTAAGTGCAACCAAAGACAGGCACGCAGATGGTACAGCTGGGAGCCAGGTGACTTATAGAATAAATAAGGGGGAGATGTGGGAAGCTGAGACTTCCCGAATCAAGGCCAGAATATGGTCAAGTTAACTCTTGTATTAACAAGATCTAAATTAAGCACATTCCAAGTATTGTACACACAGCATTGTCCTCGGAATAAGCAGAGGTCCCGCGATCTCGTTTCGATATGACTAGGAAAAGAATCCTTGGGAAAAGGAAACAAGGAAATGTGTAGAATATATATGTAATGGAAAAATAAAGTTCAGTGTCTCAGCTTCACTGAGTCTCCCTGATGTGATTGTTTTGGTCTTATTCAGCTCCCGCGCTTTCCCCTCAGCTCTATTCGTCTGACGGCTGGTACCGTGACTATGGAACTCATAATTTCTCTCTTCACTGTCTCATTTCTGTCAAGGAATCCTACTGATTTACTGAAGTTTCTCTTGTAACCTGTGAATTTGGTATACTCCCCTATCAGTTAAAGGGTTTATTTATATATTCCTTGCGATTCTCAGCATGTATCATCGTATCATCTTCTAAAAAGATAGGAACGATGCTGCAACTTGTACTGGTAGTCTCTTATAGAAGTAGAATTCTTTCTGGGAAAGAGATGTTTTCACAATTCTAAGTAGTCCCACCTCCACAAACAGTGTCGATTTTGCCAGTCATCTAAGTCTCATTTTCTTGTAGCTACGGCTGGGAGATCGGTGAGTAAATCTCTATAACTTCTCAAGGTAGGTGAATCACTACGTACTCTCTCTTGTTACTATCTGTTCTAAATCCTATGGAACTCAAAATTTCTCCGTTGACTGTCTCGTTTCTGTCAAGGAATCATACTGATTTTCTGAAGGTTCTCTTGTATCCTGTGAAATGGGTATATTCCCCTATCAGTTAGCAGCCAAGTGCCGTCGAGTCGGATCCGAATCATGGTGACCCTAGAGAGTTTATTAATATATTGCTTGGGATTCTTGGCATGTACCATCATATCATCTGCTAAAAAGATAAGAATGATGCTGGAACTTGTACTGGGAGTGTCTTATAGAAGAAGATTTCTTTCTGGGAAAGAGATGTGTTCACAATGCTAAGTACTCCCATCTCCATGAACAGCATAGATTTTGCCAGTTATCAAAGTCTCTCTTCTTTTCTTGCAGTTATGGCTGGGAGTTCTCTCTAAATCTCTGTAACTTCTCTGGGTAGATGAATCACTAGGTACTTTCTCTTGTTACTATCTGTTATAAATCGTATGGAACTTATAATTTCTGCCTTCACTGACTCGTGGTTTCTGTCAAGTTATCCTACTGATTTACTGAAGTTTCTCTTGTATCCTGCCAATTTGGTATACTCCCCTATCAATTATAGGGTTTATTTATATATTCCTTGG
Source organism: Heterohyrax brucei (assembly GCA_028571685.1). NCBI lineage: Eukaryota > Metazoa > Chordata > Mammalia > Hyracoidea > Procaviidae > Heterohyrax > Heterohyrax brucei. The sequence continues at coordinate 139,404,865 of CM053148.1, read as the reverse complement.
GATTCTCGGCATGTACCATCGTATCATCTGCTAAAAAGATAAGAAGGATGCTGGAACGTGTACTGGGAATGTCTTATAGAAGAAGATTTCTTTCTGGGAAAGAGATGTGTTCACAATGCTAAGTACTCCCATCTCCATGAACAGCATTGATTTTGCCAGTTATCAAAGTCTCTCTTCTTTTCTTGTAGTTACGGCTGGGAGATCTCTCTGTAAATCTCTGTAACTTCTCTCGGAAGATGAATCACTATGTACTTTCACTTGTTACTATCTGTTCTAAATCGTATGGAACTCATAATTTCTGCATTCACTGTCTTGTTGCTTCTGTGAAGGAACTCTTCTGATTTATTGAAGTTTCTCTTGTATCCTGTGAATTTGCTATACTCGCCTATCAAGTAGAGAGCTTATTTTTATATTGCTTGGGATTCTCGGCATGTATCATCGTATCATCTGCTGAAAAGTTAAGAATGATGCTGGAACTTGTACTGGGAGTGTCTTGTAGAAGTAGATTTTTTTCCTGGGAAAGAGATGTTTTCCCATTGCTAAGTACTCCTATATCAATAAAGAGAGTAGAATTTGACAGTTACCTAGTCTCTCTTAGATTCTTGTAGTTAACCTGGGAGTTGTCACTATAAAACTCTGTAACTTCTCTGGGTAGATAAATCGCTATGTACTTTCTATTGTTACTATCTGTTCTGAATCACATGGAACTCATCATTTCTCCCTTCAATGTCTCATTGTTTCTGTCAAGGAATCCTGCTGATTTACTGAAGTTTGTTTTGTATCCTGTGAATTTGGTATACTCCTCTATCAGTTAAAGGGTTTATTTATAGATTCGTTGCGATTCTCGGCATGTATCATCGTATCATCTGCTAAAAAGATAAGAACGATGCTGCAACTTGTACTGGGAGTGTCTTATAGAAGTAGAATTCTTTCTGGGAAAGAGATGTTTTAACAGTGCTAAGTACTCCTATCTCCATGAACAGCGTAGATTTTGCCAGTCATCTAAGTCTCTCTTATTTTCATGTAGTTCTCGCTTGGGGATCGGTGAGTAAAGCTCTATAACTTCTCTGGGTAGATGAATCACTATGTACTCTCTCTTGTTACTATCTGTTCTGAATCCTACAGAACTCACAATTTCTCCATTCACTGTCTCTTTTCTGTCAAGGAATCCGACTGATTTACTGAAGTTTCTCTTGTATTTGGTGAAATTGGTATATTCCCTTATCAGTTACAGGGTTTATTTATATATTCCTTGGGATTCTCGGCATGTATGATCATATCATCTGCTAAAACGTGAAGAAAGATGCTGGAACTTGTACTGGAAGTGTCTTACAGACATAGATTTCTTTCTGGGAAAGAGATGTGTTCACAATGCTAAGTACTCCCATCTCCATGAACAGCATAGATTTTGCCAGTTATCTAAGTCTCTCTTCTTTTCTTGCAGTTACGGCTGGGAGTTCTCTCTAAATCTCTGTAACTTCTCTGGGTAGATGAATCACTGTGTACTTTCTCTTGTTTCTATCTGCTCTAAATCGCATGGAACTCATAACTTCTGCCTTCACTGACTCGTGGTTTCTGTCAACTTAATCTACTGATTTCCTGAAGTTTCTCTTGTATGCAGTGAATTTGGTATACTCCCCTATCAGTTAGAAGGTTTATTTATATATTCCTTGCGATTCTCGGCATGTACCATCATATCATCTGCTAAAAAGATGAGAAGGATGCTGGAACTTGTACTGGGAGTGCCTTATAGAAGATTTCATTCTGCGAGAGAGATGTGTTCACAATGCTAAGTACTCCCATCTACATGAACACCGTAGATTTTGCCAGTTATCAAAGTCTCTCTTATTTGCTTGTAGTTACGGCTGGCAGTTCTCTCTGTAAATCTCTGTAACTTCTCTCGGAAGATGAATCACTATGTACTTTCGCTTGTTACTACCTGTTCTAAATCGTATGTAACTCATAATTTCTCCATTCACTGTCTCGTTGCTTCTGTGGAGGAATTCTACTGATTTACTGAAGTTTCTCTTGGATCCTGTGAATTTGCTATACTCGCCTATCAATTCGAGAGTTTATTTTTATATTGCTTGGGATTCTTGTCATGTATGATTGTACAATCTTCTAAAAAGTTAAGAATGGTGCTGGAACTTGTACTGGGAGTGTCTTATAGAAGTGGATTTTTTCCTGGGAAAGAGATGTTTTCCCATTGCTAAGTACTCCTATATCAATAAAGAGAGTAGAATTTGACAGTTATCTAAGTCTCTCTTAGATTCTTGTAGTTAACCTGGGAGTTGTCGCTATACAACTGTAACTACTCTGGCTAGATGAATCACTATGTATTTTCCATTGTTACTATCTGTTCTGAATCACATGGAACTCATCATTTCTCCCTTCACTGTCTCGTTGTTTCTGGCAAGGAATCCTATTGATTTACTGAAGTTTTTCTTGAATCCTGTGAATGTGGTATACTGCTCTATCAGTTAACGGGTTTATTTATAGATTCCTTGGGATTCTCAGCATGTACCATCGTATCATCCACTAAAAAGTTAAGAAGGATGCTGCAACTTGTACTGGGAGTGTCTTATAGATGTAGATTTCTTTCTGGGAAAGAGATGTGTTCACAGTGCTAAGTACTCCCATCTCCATGAACAGCATCGATTTTGCCGGTTATCAAAGTCTCTCTTCCTTTCTTGCAGTTACGGCTAGGAGTTCTCTTTGTAAATCTCTGCAACTTCTCTGTGTAGATGAATGACTATGTACTTTCTCGTGTTACTATCTGTTCTAAATCATATGGAACTCATAATTTCTGCCTTCACTGACTCGTGGTTTCTGTCAAGTTATCCTACTGATTTCCTGAAGTTTCTCTTGTATCCTGTGAATTTGGTATACTCCCCTATCATTTAGAGGGTTTATTTATAAATTCCTTGGGACTCTCGGCATGTACCATCGTATCATCTGCTAAAAAGATAAGAAGGATGCTGGAACTTGTACCGGGAGTGTCTTATAGATGTAGATTTCTTTCTGGGAAAGAGATGTTTTCACAGTGCTAAGTACTCCCATCTCCATGAATAGCGTCGATTTTGCCAGTCATCTAAGTCTCTTATTTTGTTGTAGTTACGGCTGGGAGATCGGTGAGTAAATCTCTATAACTTCTCTGGGTAGATGAATCACTATGTACTCTCTATTGTTACTATCTGTTCTGAATCCTATGGAACTCATAATTTCTCCGTTCACTGTCTCTTTTCTGTGAAGGAATCCTACTGATTTTCTGAAGTTTCTCTTGTATCCTGTGAAATTGGTATATTCCCCTATCAGTTAGAGGGTTTATTTATATATTCCTGGCGATTCTCGGCATGTACCATCATATCATCTGCTAAACAGATAAGAAGGATGCTGGAATTTGTATTAGGAGTGTCTTATAGAAGAAGATTTCTTTCTGGGAAAGAGATGTGTTCACAATGCTAAGTACTCCCACCTCCATGAACAGCGTAGATTTTGCCAGTTATCAGAGTCTCTCTTATTTTTTTTGTAGTTAGGGCTCGGAGTTCTCTCTGTAAATGTCTGTAACTTCTCTGGGTAAATGAATGACTATGTACTTTCTCGTGTTACTATCTGTTCTAAATCGTATGGAACTCATAATTTCTCTGATCACTGTCTCATTTCTGTCACAGAATCTTACTGATTTAGTCAAGTTTCTCTTGTAACCTGTCAATTTGGTATACTCTCCTATCAGTTAGAGGGTTTGTTTATATATTCGTTGTGATTCTCTGTATGTACCATCGTATCATCTGCTAAAAAGATAAGAATGATGCTGAAACTTGTACTTACAGTGCTTTAGGCAAGTATATTTCTTTCTGAGAAAGAGATGTTTTCACAATGCTAAGTACTCCCATCTCCATGAACAGCGTATATTTTGCCAGTTTTCTAAGTGCTGGAACTTTACTCAGAGTGTCTTATAGAAGTAGATTTCTTTTTGGGAAAAAGATGTTTTCACAATGCTAAGTACTCCCATCTCCCTGAACAGCGTAGATTTTCCCATTTATCTAAGTGTCTCTTAGTTTCCTATAGTTACGGCTGGGAGTTCTCTGTGTAAATCTCTGTAACTTCTCTGGGTAGATGAATCGCTATGTACTTTCTCTTGTTGCTATCTCTTCTAAATCGTATGGAACTGATGATTTCTCTGTTCACTGTTGCATTGTTTCTGTCATGGAATCCCGTTGATTTACTGAAGTTACTCTTGTATCCCGTGACTTTCCTGTACTCCCCTATCAGCTAGAGGGTTTACTTATAAATTTCCTGCGATTCTTGGCATGTACAGTCGTATTATCTGCTAAAAAGGAAAGAATGATGGTGGCACTTGTACTGGAAGTGCCTCATAGAACTAGGTTCCTTTCTGGGAAAGAGATCTTTTCACAATGCTAAGTACTCCTATCTCCATGAACAGCATAGATTTTGCCAGTTATCTAAGTCTCTCTTAGTTTTTTGTACTTAGGGCTGGGAGTTCCCTCTGTAAAACTCTGTGACTTGTCTGTCTAGATGAATCACTGTGCATTTTCTCTCGTTAGTATGTGTTCTAAATCATTTGGAACTGATCATTTCTCCATTTACTGTCCCATTGTTTCTGTCAAGTAATCCCATGGATTTACTGAACCTTCTCTTGTATTCTGTGACTTTGTTGTACTCCTCTATCAGTTAGAGGGTGTACTTATAAATTTCCTGCCATTCTCAGCATATACCGTAGTATCATCTGCTAAAAAGTAAAGAATGATGCTGGAACTTGTACTGGGACTGAGTTATAGAAGTAGGTTCTTTTCTGGATAAGAGTGCTTTTCACAATGCTAAGTACTCCTATCTCCATGAACAGCGTTGATTTTGCCAGTTATTTAAGTCTCTCTTAGTTTCTTGTTGTTAGGGCTGGGAGTTCTCTCTGTAAAACTCCGTAACTTCTCTGGCTAGATGAATTACTGTGTAGTTTCTCTTGTTATTATCTCTTCTAAATCGTATGGAGCTGAGGATTTCTGCATTCACTGCCTCGTTTCTGTCAAGGAATCCCACTGATTTACTGAAGTTTCTCTTGTATCTTGTGATTTTGGTATACTCCCGTATCAGTTACAGTGTTTATTTATACATACCTTGCGATTCTCGACATGTACCATCATATCATCAGCTAAAAAGGAAAAATTGATGCTGGAACTTGTACTGGGACTGACTTATAGAAGTAGGTTCCTTTCTGGGAAAGAGATCTTTTCACAATGCTAAGTACTCCTATCTCCATGAACAGCATAGATTTTGCCAGTTATCTAATTTTCTCTTAGTTTCTTGTAGTTAGGGCTGGGAGTTCTCTCTATAAAACTCTGTAACTTCACTGGGTAGATGAATCACTATGTGATTTCTCTTGTTACCCTCTGTGGTAAATCATATGGAAATCGTGATTTCTTAGTTCACGGTCTTGTTTGGCTGTCAAGGAATCCCATTCATTTACTGAAGTTTCTTTTCTATCCTCCGACTTTGGTATACTCCTTTATCAATTATAGTCTTTTCTTATACATTACTTGTGTTTCTCGGCATGTACTACAGTGTCATCTGCTAGAAAAATAAGAATGGTGCTGGAACTTGTACTGGGAGTGCCTTCTACAAGTAGGTTCCTTTCTGGGAAAGAGAGTTTTTCACAATGCTGAGTTCTCCTATGTCCATGAACAGTGTAGATTTTTTTTAGTTATCTAAGTCTCTGTTAGTTTCTTGCGGTTAGGACTGGTAGTTCTCTCTGTAAAAGTCTGTTGTTTCTCGAGTTAGCTCAATTCCTTGGTATTTTCTCTTTTATGACCTATGTTAAATGCTATAGATCTGGTGATTTCTCTATTCACAATCTCAATAGTGTAAAGGAATCTTACTGATTTCCTTAGGTTTCTCTAGTGTCCTGAGAATTTGCTGATCTCTTCTATGTGTTAGAGGATTTACTTGCACATTCCTTATGATTCTCGGCATCTACAATCATATCATCTGCTAAAAAGGAAAGAATCATGGTGGATTTTGTACTGGGACTCACTGGTAGAAGTAGGTTCCTTTCTGGGAAACAGACCTTTTCACAAGGTTAAGTCCTTCTATCTCCATGAACAGCGTCGATTTGGCCAGTTTTCTAAGTCTCTCTTAGTTTCTTGCAGTCAGGGCTGGGGGTTCTCTGTATAAAACTCTGTAACTTCACTGGGTAGACGAATCACTATGTACTTTCTCTTGTTACATTCTGTGGTAAATCGTATGGAAATGATGATTTCTTCGTTCACAGTCTTGTTGTTTCTGTCAGGGAATCCCATTGATTTACTGAAATTTCTCTTCCTATCCTCCGACTTTGGTATACTCCCGTATCAGTTATAGTGTTTACTTATACATTCCTTGCGATTCTCGGCATGTACAATCATAACATATGCTAAAAAGCAAAGAATGATGCTGGAACTTGTACTGGGACTGACTTATAGAAGTAGGTTCCTTTCTGGAAAAGAGATGTGTTCACAATGCTAATTACTCCTATCTCCATGAACAGCATAGATTTTGCCAGTTATCTAAGTCTCTCTTAGTTTCTTGTACTTAGGGCTAGGATTTCTCTCTATAAAACTCTATAACTTCTCTGGCTAGATAAATCACTGTGTACTTTCTCTTTTTAGTATCTGGTAAATCATATGGAATTGATTTCTTCATTCAAAGTCTTGTTGCTGTCAAGGAATCCTGTAGATTTGCTGAAGTTTCTCTTGTATCCTGTGACTTTGGTATACTTCTGTATCACTTAGAGGGTTTACTTATACATTCCTTGTGATTTTTGGCATACCATCGTATCATCTGCTGAAAAGTTTATAATGATGCTGGAACTTGTACTTATAGAAGTAGATTCCTTTCTGGGAAAGAGATCTTTTCACAATGCTAAGTACTCCTATCTCCATGAACAGTGTAGATTTGGCCACTTATCTAAGTCTCTCTTAGTTTCTTGTAGTTAGTGCTGGGAGCTCTCTCTGTAAAACTATGTAATTTCTCTGGCTAGATGAATCACTATGTACTTTCTCTTGTTAATATCTCTGCTAAATCGTATGGAAATGATGATTTCTTGATTCACTGTCTTGTTGTTGATGTGAAGGAATTCCATTGATTTACTGAAGTTTCTCTTGTATTCTGTGATTTTGCTGTACTCCCCTATCAATTAGAGGGTTTACTTATACATTCTTTCTGATTCTCGGTATGTACAATCATATCATCTGCTAAAAAGGAAAGAATGATGCTGGAACTTTTACTGGGAGTGCCTTATAGAAGTAGATTCCTTTTTGGGAAAGAGACCTTTCACAATGTTAAGTCTTCCTATCTCCATGAACAGCATAGAGCTTTCCATTTATCTAAGTCTCTCTTAGTTTCTTGTAGTTAGGAGGGCTAGTTCTCTCTGTACAAGACTGTTGTTTCTGAAGTTTGGTTAATTTCTAGGTACTTTCTCTTTTTAGGGTCTATGGTAAATGCTATGGATCTGATGATTTCTCCGTTCACAGTCTCAGTACTGCAAAGGAATCCTACTGTCTTACTTAGGTTTCTTTTGTATCCTAAGATTTTGCTGGTGTCTGCTATCAGTTAGAGGGTTTACTAATAGATTCCTTGTGATTCTCGGCATGTACAGTCATATCATCTGCTAAAAGGGAAAAACAATACTGTAACTTGTACTGAGACTGCTGTATAGAAGTAGGTTCCAATCTGGGAAGGAGAACTTTTCACAATGTTAAGTTTTCCTATCTCCATGAACAGCGTAAATTTTTCCGTTTATCTAAGTTTCTCTTAGTTTCTTGTAGTTAGGAGTGTTAGTTCTCTCTGTAAAACTCTGTAGTTTCTCTGGTTAGATGAATTCTTGGGTACTTTCTCTTATTGATATCTGTAGTAAATTGTATGTAAGTGATGAATTCTCCAGTTGGTGCTGTCAAAGAATCCTATAGATTTACTTAGTTTTCTGTTGTGTCCTGAATTTTTGTTGTCCTACTCTAACACTTAGACTGTTTACTTACAGATTCCTTGTAATTATCGTCATGAACAATCGTATCATCTACTAAAAAGGAAAAAGGAATGCTGTAACTTGTAATGGGACTGCCTTATAGCAGTTGGTTCCTTTCTGGGAAACAGACCTTTCACAATATTAAGTCTTCCTATCTCCATGAACAGCATAGAACTTTCCATTTATCTATGTATCTCTTAGTTCATTGTAGTTAGGAGTGCTAGTTCTCTCTGTACAAGACTGTTGTTTCTCGAGTTCGGTTAATTTTTAGGTACTTTCTCTTTTTAGGATCTATGGTAAATGCTATGGATCTGATGATTTCTCTGTTCACAGTCTCGATACTGTAAAGGAATCCTACTGATTTACTTAGGTTTCTCTTGTATTCTGAGTGTTTGCTGATCTCTGCTATCAATTAGAGGGTTTACTTAATGATTCTTTGTGATTCTTGGCATGTGCAATCATATCAACTGCTAAAAGGGAAAAACAATGCTGTAACTTGAACTAGGACTGCTGTATAGAAGTAGGTTCCATTCTGGGAAAGAGAACTTTTCACAATGTTAAGTTTTCCTATCTCCATGAACAGCATCGATTTTTCCATTTATCTAAGTCTCCCTTAGTTTCTTGTAGTTAGGGCTGAGAGTTCTCTCTGTAAAACTCTGTAGTTTCTCTGGCTAGATGAATTCCTAGGTGCATTCTCTCGTGAGTATCTGTGGCAAATTGTATGGAACTGATGATTACTCGTGTTGTTGCTGTCAAGGAATCCTATTGATTTACTTAGTTTTCTATTGTATCCTGTGGTTCTGTTGTACTCCCCTGTCACTTAGAGTGTTTACTTCTAGATTCCTTGCGATTCTTGGCATGAATAATCATATCGTCTGCTAAAAGGGAAAAATCAATGCTGTAACTTGTACTGGGACTGCCTTATAGAAGTAGGTTCCTTTCTGGGAAAGCGACCTTTCACAATGTTAAATCTTCCTATCTCCATTAACAGTGTAGATTTTTCCATTTATCTAAGTCTCTCTTAGTTTCTTGTAGTAAGGGCTGGGATTTCTCCCTGTAAAACTGTAGTTTCTCTGGTTAGATGAGTTCCTAGTTACTTTCTCTTGTTAATATCTGGTAAATCGCATGGAACTCACGATCTCTCTTGTTGCTTTCAAGGAATCCCATTGATTTACTTACTTTTCTATTGTATTCTGTGGTTTTGTTGTACTCCCCTGTCACTTAGAGTGTTTCCTTATAGATTCCTTGTGATTCTCGGCATTAACAATCGTATCATCTGCTAAAAGGGAAAAAACAATGCTGTAACTTTTACTGGGACTGACTTATAGAAGTCTGTTCCTTTCGGGGAAAGAGACATTTTCACAATGTGAAGTCTTCCTCTCTCCATGAATAGCATCTATTTTTCCATTTATCTAAGTCTCCCTTAGTTTCTTGTAGTTAGGGCTGGAAGTTATCTCTGTAAAACTCTTTAATTTCTCATGTTACATGAATTCCCAGGTACTTTCTCTTGTTAATATCTGTGGTAAATCGTATGGAACTGATGATTTCTCTTGTTGTTGCTGCCAAGGAATCCCATTGATTTACTCAGTTTTCTATTGTATCCTGTGGTTTTGTTGTACTCCCCTGTCACTTAGTGCTTATTTCTAGATTCCTTGCGATTCTTGGCATGAACAATCATATCACCAACACTGTGAAAATGTGTCTTTCCCCGAAATCAATGTACTTCTATAAGGCAGTGCCAGGACATGTTCCAGCGTTATTTCTTTCGTGTTAGCAGATCATACAATTGTACATGCCAAGAATGTCGTGAAATCTATAAGTACACCCTCTAACTGATAGGAGAGATCAGCAAATTCTCAGAATGCAAGAGAAACCTAAGTAAATTTTTAGGATTCCCTTACATTACCGAGATTGTGAAAGGAGAAATCATCAGATCCATAAAATTTACCATAGATCCTAAAAACAGATAGTACCTAGGAACTTATCTAACCAGAGAAACAACAGAGTTTTACAGAGAGTACTCCCAGCCCTAACTACAAGACACTAAGGGAGACTTACATAAATAGAAAAATCTACGCTGTTCATGGAGGTAGGAAGACTTAACATTGTGAAAAGGTCTTTGCACAAAAGGAATCCACTTTTAAAATGCACTCCCAGTACAAGTTCCAGCATCACTTTTTCCGTGTTAGCAGACCATACGAATGTATATGCCGAGAATCACAAGGAATCTATAAGTAAACCCTCCAACTGATGGGAGAGAGCAGCAAATTCTCAGGATACAAGAGAAACCTAAGTAAATCAGTAGGATTCCTTTACAGTAACGAGACTGTGAATGGAGAATTCATCAGATCCATACTGTTGACCATGGATCCTAAAAAGAGAAAGTATCTAGGAATTGATCTAACTACAGAAACAACAGAGTTTTACAAAGAGAACTCCCAGTCCTAACTACAGGAATCTAAGAGGATACAAGAGAACCCTAAGTAAATCAGTACGATTACTTTACATTACCGAGATTGTGAAAGGAGAAATCATCAGATCCATACCATTTACTATAGATCCTAAAAAGAGAAAGTACCTAGGAATTAATCTAACTTGAGAAACAACAAACTTTCACAGAGAGAGCTACCAGTGCTAACTACAGGAAACTAAGAGAGACTCAGAAAAATGGAGGAATCTTCACTGTTGTTCATGGAGATAGGAAGACTTAACATTGTGAAAAGTTCTCTTTCCCCAAAAGAAATCTACTTCTAAAAGGTACTCCCAGTACAAGTTCCAGCATCAGCTTTTCCATGTTAGCAGATGATACGATTGTACCTGCCGAGAATCCCAAGGAATGTATAAGTAAACCATCTAACTGATAGGGGAGTAGAGCAAAGTCACAGGATACAGTACAAAGCTAACTAAAACAATAGGATTCCTTGACAGCAACAACAATACAGTGAACAGAGAAATCATCAGTTCCATACGATTTACCACAGATATTAACAAGAGAAAGTACTTAGGAATGAATATAACAGGAGAAACAATAGAGATTTAAAGAGAGAACTTGCAGCCCTGACTACAAGAAACTAAGGGAGATTTAGATAAATGGAAAAATCTATGCTGTTCATGGAGATAGGAAGACTAAACACTGTGAAAAGGTCTCTTTCCCTGAAAGGAATCTACTTCTATAAGGGACTCCCAGTACAAGTCCAGGCACATTTTTTTCCGTGGTGGCAGATGATACTATTGTACATGCTGAGAATCCCAAGGAATCTATAAGTAACCCTCTATCTGATAGGAGACATCAGCAAATTTTCAGGATGGAAGAGAAACATAAGTAAATCAGGATGTCATGGGTTGAATTGTGTCCCCCCAAAAATATGTGCAGCTGTGTGGCTGGGACATGATTCCCAGTATCTTGGGACTGTCCTCCATTCTGTGGTTCACTAAACTGTATGCTAAAGGAGCTGTAAATTCCTGCATAGGATTACTTCCTTGCTCTGCTGTGGGGGAGTTTCCCTGGAGTATGGCTTGCCCCACCCTTAATGCTTTTAGCTTGCAAGAAATAAAAGGAAAAAGAAACAAAGGACAATTTGAGAACCTCGCTACCATCAAGCAAGCAGCACCGGGAGCAGAGCGCGTCCTTCAGACCAGAGGTTCTTGCGTGAGGACGCTCCCTGGACAAAGACTGATGCAATACCGGACTTTCCTCCAGAGCCGACAAGGGGAAAGTCTTTCCCTGGAGCGGATACCCTGAATATGGACTTGCAACCTACCGGACTGTGTAAGAATAAATCTTTCTTTGTTAAAGCCATTCACTCTGTGGTATTTCTGTTAGAGCAGCCTAGCTGACTAAAACAAGTAGGATTCTTTTACAGTCATGAGATTGTGAACGGAGAATTCATCAGATCCGTACTATCTACCATAGATCCTAAAGAGAAAGTACCTAGAAATTAATCTAACTGGAGAAAAAACAGACTTACATAGAGAAAACTACCAGTGCTAACTACAGGAAACTAAGAGAGACTTAGAAAAATGGAAAAGTCTACGCTGTTCATGGAGATAGGAAGACTTACCATTGTCAGAAAATCTCTTTCCCCAAAAGCTATGTACCTCTATAAGGCAGTCCCAGTACAAGTTCCAGCATCATCTTTGCCCTGTTAGCAGACCAAACAAATTATATGCCGAGAATCACAAAGAATCTTTAAGTAAACCCTCTAACTGATAGGGCTGTAGAGCAAAGTCACAGGATACAGTACAAACCTAAGTAAATCAATAGGATTGCTTGACAGCAACAAGACAGCAAATGCAGAAATCATCAGTTCCATACCATTTACCACAGGTATTAACATGAGAAAGTACTTAGGAATTAGTATAACGACAGAAACAACAGAGATTTAAAGAGAGAACTCGCAGCCCTAACTACAAGAAACTAAGAGAGACTTGGATAAATGGAAAAATCTATGCTGTTTATGGAGATAGGAAGACTCAACATTGGGAAAATGTCTCTTTCCCCAAGAGGAATCTGCTTCTATAAGGCAGTCCCAGGACAAGTTCCAGCCTCATTTTTTCCCTTTTAGTAGATGATACGATTGTACAAGCCGAGAATCCCAAGGAATCTATAAGTAAGTCCTCTAACTGATAGGAGAGATCAGTAAATTCTCAGGATACAAGAGAAACCTAAGTAAATCAGTAGGATTCCTTTACAATACCGAGATTGTGAAAGGAGAAATCATCTGATCCATATCATTTACCATAGATCCTAAAAAGAGAAAGTACTTAGGAAGTAATCTAACCAGAGAAACAACAGAGTTTTACAGAGAGAACTCCCAGCCCTAACTACAAGAAACTAAGGGAGACTTACATAAATGGAAAAATCTACGCTGTTCATGGAGATAGGAAGACTTAACATTGTGAAAAGGTCTTTCCGCGAAAGGAATCTACTTCTAAAAGGCACTCCCGGTACAAGTTCCAGCATCATTTTTTCCGTGTTAGCAGATGATACGATTGTACATGCCGAGAAATCCCAAGGAATCTATAAGTAAACCCTCTAACTGATAGGGGAGTGAAGCAAAGTCACAGGATACAGTACAAACCTAAGTAAATCAATAGGATTCCTTGACAGCAATAACAAGACAGTGAACGGAGAAATCATCAGTTCCATACTATTTACCACAGGTATTAACAAGATAAAGTACTTAGGAATTAGTATAACGACAGAAACAACAGAGATTTAACAGGTCTTTCCACAAAAAGAATCTACTTCTAAAAGGCACTCCCAGTACAAGTTCCAGCATCCTTTTTTCCATGTTAGCAGATGATACGATTGTACATGCTGAGAATCACAAGTAACCCTTCTAACTGATAGGAGAGATCAGCAAATTCTCAGGATACAAGAGACACCTAAGTAATTCAGTAGGATTCCTTTCAGTAACGAGATTGTGAAAGGAGAAATCATCAGATCCATACCATTTACCATAGATCCTAAAAACAGAAAGTACCTAGGAATTAATCTATCTCCGTGAACAGCATAGATTTTTCCAGTTATCCAAGTCTCTCTTAGTTTCCTGTAGTTAGCCCTGGTAGTTCTCTCTGTGAAAATCCGTTGTTTCTTGATTTAGACTAATTCCTAGGTACTTTCTCTTTTTAGAATCTATGTTAAACGTTTCAGATCTGACGAATTCTCCTTTGACAATCTCGTTACTGTAAAGGAATTGTACTGATTTACTTAGGTTTCTCTTGTATCCTGAGAATCTGCTGATCTGTCCTATGAGTTAGAGCGTGTACTTATAGATTCTTTGTGATTCTCGGCATATAATTTGTTTGGTCTGCTAACAGGGCAAAGATGATGCTGGAACTTATACTGGGACTGCCTTATAGAAGTACATAGCTTTTGGGGAAAGAGACCTTCTGACAATGGTAAATCTTCCTATCTCCATGAACAGCGTAGATTTTTCCATTTTTCTAAGTCCCTCTTAGTTTCCTGTAGTTAGCACTGGTAGTTCGCTCTGTGTAAGTCTGTTGTTTCTCCAGTTAGATTAATTCCTAGGTAATTTCTCTTTTTAGGATCTATGGTAAATAGTATGGATCTGACGAATTCTCCGTTCACAATGTCGTGACTGTAAAACAATCCTACTGATTTACTAATGTTTCTCTTCCATCCTGTGAATTTGCTTATGTCTCCGATCAGATAGAGGGTTACTTAGAGATTCCTTGGGACTCTCGGCATGTACAATCGTACTATCTGCTAACACGGAGAAAAATGTGCCTGGACTTGTACTGGAAGTGCCTTATAGATGTAGATTCCTTTCGGGGAAAGAGAAATTTTCACAATGTTAAATCTTCCTATCTCCATGGACAGCAATAAATTTTTCCATTTATCTAAGTCTCTCGTAGTTTCTTGTAGTTAGGGCTAGGAGTTCTCTCTGTAAAGCTCTGTTGTTTCTGTGGTTAGGTTAATTCCTAGGCACTTTCTCTTTTTGAGATCAATGGTAAATGGTAGGATCAGATGATTTCTCCTTTCACGATCTTGGTACTATAAAGGAATCCTACTGATTTACTTAATTTTCTCTTGTATCCTGAGAATTTACTGATCTCTCCTATCATTTAGAGGGTTTTCTTATAGATTCCTTGGGATTCTCGGCTTGTACAATCGTATCATCTACTAAAAGGGAAAAAATGAGGCTGGAACTTGTCCTGGGACTGCCTTATAGAAGCAGATTCCTTTTGCGGAAGGAGACATTTTCCCAGTGTTGAGTCTTCCTATCTCCATGAACAGCATAGATTTTTTCCAATTATCCAAGTCTCTCTTAGTTTCTTGTAGTTAGGGCTGCGAGTTCTCTCTTTAAATCTTTGTTGTTTCTGTCATTATACTAATTCCTAAATATATATACCTTGCTAATATCTGTGGTAAACCATATGGAACTGATGATTTCTCCATTCGCTGTCTTGTTGTTGCTGTCAAGGAATCCTATTGATTTACTTAGGTTTGTACTGTAACCTGTGACTTTGCTCTACTCCCCTATCAGGTAGAGGGTTTACTTATAGATTTTTTGGGATTCTCAGTATGTACAATAGTATCATCTGCTAACAGGATAACAAACATGCTGGAACTTGTCCTGGGACTGCCTTAGAGAAGTAGATTCCTTTGGGTGAAAGAGACCTTTTTACAATGTTAATTCTTCCTCTCTCCATGAGCAGCATGGGTTTTTCCATTTTTCAATGTCTCTCTTAGTTTCTTGCAGTAAGGGCTGTTAGTTTTCTCGTAAAAGTCTGTTACTTCTCTCGTTAGATTAATTCCTAGGTACTTTCCCTTGTTAGAATCTATGGTAAATTGTATGGATCTAATGGTTTCTCCGTTTACAATCTCATTATCCTAAAGGAATCCTAGTGATTTACTTATGTTTCTCTTGTATCCTGAGAATTTGCTGATCTCTCCTATCAGTTAGAGGGTTTACCTGTAGATTCCTTGGTATTCTCGGCATTTACAATCGTATCGTCTGCTAACAGGGAAAAATGATGCTAGAAGTTGTACCGGAACTGCCTTATAGAAGTAGATTTCTTTGGGTCAAAGAGACCTTGTCACTGTTGTCTTCTTATCACCATGAATAGGGTAGGTTTTTCCGTTTATCCAAGTCTCTTTTAGTTTCTTATAGTATGGGCTGGGTAGTTCTCTTTGAAAAAGTCTGTTAATTCTCTTGTTCGATTAATTCCTAGGTACTTTCTGTTCTTAGGGTCTGTTGTGAACGGTATGGATCTTATGATATCTCCGTTCGCAGTCTCGTTGTTGCTGTCAAGGAATCCGACTGATTTACTTAGGTTTCTCTTGTATCCTGAGACTTTGCTGAACTCTCCTATCAGTTAGAAGGTTTACTTAGAGATTCCTTGGGATTCTCGGCACGTACCATCGTATCATCCACTAAAAAGTTAAGAAGGATGCTGGAACTTGTACTGGGAGTGTCTTATAGAAGATTTCTTTCTGGGAAAGAGATGTGTTCACAACGCTAAGTGCTCCCATCTCCGTGAACAGCATCAATTTTGCCAGTTACCAAAGTCTCTCTTATTCTTTTGTAGTTACGGCTGGGAGTTCTCTCTGTAAATCTATGTAACTTCTCTGGGTAGATGAACCACTAGGTATTTTCTCTTGTTACTATCTGTTCTAAATTGTATGGAACTCATAATTTCTGCCTTCACTGACTCATGGTTTCTGTCAAGTTATCCTACTGATTTACTGAAGTTTCTCTTGTAACCTGTGAATTTGGTATACTCCCCTATCATTTAGAGGGTTTATTTATATATTCCTTGCGATTCTCGGCATGTACCATCGTATCATCTGCTAAACAGATAAGAAGGATACTGGAACTTGTACTGGGAGTGTCTTATAGAAGAAGATTTCTTTCTAGGAAAGAGATGTGTTCACAGTGCTAAGTACTCCCATCTTCATGAACAGCATAGATTTTGCCAGTTATCAAAGTCTCTCTTATTTTCTTGTAGTTACGGCTGGGAGTTCTCTCTCTAAATCTCTGTAACTTCTCTCGGAAGATGAATCACTATGTACTTTCACTTGTTACTATCTGTTCTAAATCGTATGAAACTCATAATTTCTCCATTCACTGTCTTGTTGCTTCTGTGAATTAATTCCACTGATTTACTGAAGTTTCTCTTGGATCCTGTGAATTTGCTATACTAGCCTATCAATTAGAGAGTTTATATTGCTTGGGATTCTCGGCATGTAAGATCGTATGATCTGCTAAAAAGTTAAGAATGATGCTGGAACTTGTACTGGGAGTGTCTTGTAGAAGTAGATTTTTTCCTGGGAAAGAGATGTTTTCCCATTGCTAAGTACTCCTATCTCAATCAACAGCGTAGAATTTAACAGTTATCTAAGTCTCTCTTAGTTTCTTGTAGTTAACCTGGGAGTTGTCACTATACAACTCTGTAACTTCTCTGGGTAGATGAATCACTATGTACTTTCTATTGTTACTATCTGTTCTGAATCACATGGAACTCATCATTTCTCCCTTCACTGTCTCATTGTTTCTGTCAAGAAATCCTACTGCTTTACTGAAGTTTCTCTTGTATCCTGTGAATTTGGTATACTCCCCTATCAGTTAGAGGGTATATTTATATATTCCTTGTGATTCTCGGCATGTACTATCGTATCATCTGCTAAAAAGATAAGAATAATGGTGGAACTTGTACTGGGAGTGTCTTATAGAATTAGATTTCTTTCTGGGAAAGAGAGGTTTTCACAATGCTAAGTGCTCCCATCTCCATGAACAGCGTAGATTTTGCGAGTTATCTAAGTCTGTCTTATTTTCTTGTAGTTATGGCTGGAATTTCTCAGGTTAAATTTCTTAACTTTTCTGGGTATATGAATCACTATGTAATTTCTCTTCTTACTATCTGTTCTAAATCGTATGGAACTCATAATTTCTCCATACCCTGGTCTCATTGTTGCTGTCAAGGAATACTACGATTTACTGAATATTCTCCTGTATCATGTGAATTTGGTATACTCCCCTATCATTTCGAGGGTTTATTTATATATTCCTTGCGATTCTCGGCATGTACCATCATATCATCTGGTGAAAATATAAGAATGATGCTGGAAGTTGTACTGGGAGTGTCTTACAGAAGTAGATTTTTTTCTGGGAAAGCGATGTTTTCACAAAGCGAAGTACTCCCATCTCCATGAACAGCATAGATTTTGCCAGTTATCTAAGTCTCTCTTGTTTTCTTGTATTTACACCTGGGAGTTCTCTGTAACTTTTCTGGGTAGTTGAATCACTATGTACTTTCTCTTGTTACTATGTTTTCTGAACCATATGGAACTCATAGTTTCTCCATTCACTGTCTCGTTGTTTCTGTCAAGGAATCCTTCTCATTTACAAAGTTTCCCTTCTACCCCGTGAATTTGTTATACTCCCAAATGAGTTAGAGTGTTTATTTATATATTCCTTGCGATTCTCGGCATGTGCCATTGTATCATGTGCTAAAAAGATAATAATGATTCTGGAACTTGTACTGGGAGTGTCTTACAGAAGTAGATTTCTTTTTGGGAAATAGATGTTTTAACAATGCTAAGTACTCCCACCTCCATGAACAGAGTAGATTTTCGAGTTATCTAAGTCTCTCCAACTTTCTTGTAGTTATGGCTAGGAGTTCTCTGTGTAAATCTCTAATTTCTCTGGGTAGATGAATCGCTATGTACTTTCTCTTGTTACTATCTGTTCTTAATCGTATGGAACTCATAATTTCTCCATTCTGGGTCTCATTGCTGTTGTCAAGGAATCTTATGGATGTACTGAAGTTTCTCTTGTGTCCTATGAATTTGGTATACTCCCCTATCATTTAGAGGGTTTATTTATATAATCCTTCTGATTCTTGGCATGTACTATCGTATCATCTGCTGAAAAGATAAGAATGATTCTGGAACTTGTACTGGGAGTGTCTTATTGAAATAGGTTTCTTTCTGGGAAAGAGATGTTTTCACAAAGCTAAGTACTCCCATCTCTATGAACAGCATGGATTTTGCCACTTATCTAAGTCTCTCTTGTTTTCTTGAAGCTACGGCTGTGAGTTCTCTGTGTAAATCTCTAACTTTTCTGGGTAGTTGAATCACTATGTACTTTCTCTTGTTACTGTCTTTTCTAAATCATATGGAATTCATAGTTTCTCAATTCACTGTCTCGTTGTTTCTGTCAAGGAATCCTTCTCATTTCAAAGTTTCACTTCTACCCCGTGAATTTCTTATTCTCCCCAATCAGTTAGAGGGTTTATTTGTATATTGCTTGCGATTCACGGCATGTACCGTCACATAAACTGCTAAAAAGATAAGAATGATGCTGGAACTTGTACTGGGAGTGTCTTATAGAAGTAGATTTCTCTCTGGGAAAAAGAGGTTTTCACAATGCTAAGTACTCCCATCTACATGAACAGCGTAGATTTTGCCAGTTATCTAAGTCTCTCTTATTTTCTTGTAGTTATAGCTGGGAGTACTCTGTGTAAATCTCTGTAACTTCTCTCCATAGATGAATGACTATGTACTTTCTCTTGTTACTATCTGTTCTAAATCGTATGAAACCCATACTTTTATGTTCAGTGTCTCGTTGTCTTAGAGAAGTAGATTTCTTTCTGGGAAAGTGATGTTTTCACAATGCTAAGTATTCCCAAGTCCATGAGCAATGGAGATTTTGCCAGGTGTCTAAGTATCTCTTATTTTCTTGCAGTTTTACCTCGAATTTCTCTGTGTAAATCTCTGTAACTTCCTGGGAAAGTGATGATTTCACAATGCTAAGTACTCCCAACTCCATGAATGACGTAGATTTTGCCAGTTAACTAAGTCTTTCTTATTTTCTTGTAGTTATAGCTGGGAGTTCTCTGTGTAAATCTCTGTAACTTCTCTGGGTAGATCAATCACCACGTACTTTCTCTTGCTACTATCTGTTCTAAATCGTATGAAACTCATACGTTGTATGTTCACTGTCTCGGTGCCTTAAAGTAGATTTCTTTCTGAGAAAGAGGTGTTTTCACAATGCTAAATACTCCCAACTCGATGAACAAAGTAGATTTTGTGAGTTATCTAAGTCTCTCTTATTTTCCTGTAGTTATAGCTGGGAGTTCTCTGTATAAATCTCTGTAACTTCTCTGGGTAGATGAATTACTATGTACTTTCTCTTGCTCCTATCTGTTCTAAATCGCATGAAACTCATACATTGTATTTTCACTGTCTCGCTGCCTTATGGAAGTAGATTTCTTTCTGGGAAAGAGGTGTTTTCACAATGCTAAGTACTCCCAAGTCGATGAACAATGTAGATTTTGTCAGTTATCTAAGTCTCCCTTATTTTCTTGCAGTTATAGCTGGGAGTACTCTGTGTAAATCTCTGTAACTTCTCTCCATAG
This sequence comes from Heterohyrax brucei, assembly GCA_028571685.1. Lineage (NCBI taxonomy): Eukaryota > Metazoa > Chordata > Mammalia > Hyracoidea > Procaviidae > Heterohyrax > Heterohyrax brucei. Next base: position 139,384,962 of record CM053148.1, on the reverse strand, counting down.
ATGAATGACTATGTACTTTCTCTTGTTACTATCTGTTCTAAATCGCATGAAACTCATACTTTTATGTTCAGTGTCTCGTTGTCTTAGAGAAGTATATTTCTTTCTGTGAAAGTGATGTTTTCAATGCTAAGTTCTACCAACTCCATGAACGACGTTGATTTTGCCAGTTATCTAAGTCTCTCTTATTTAGTTGTAGTTATAGCTGGGAGTTCTCTGTATAAATCTCTGTAACTTCTCTGGGTAGCTGAATCACTATGTAGTTTCTGTTGTTAGTATCTGTTCTAAATCGTATGAAAGTCATACTTTTATATTGAGTGTCTCGTCTTAGAGAAGTAGATTTCTTTCTGGGAAAGTGATGTTTTCACAATGCTAAGTTCTCCCAATTCCATGAATGACATAGATTTTGCCAGTTATCTAAGTGTGTCTTATTTTCTTGGAGTTATAGCTGGGAGTGCTCTGTGTAAATCTCTGTAACTTCTCAGGGTAGATGAATCACTAAGAACTTTCTCTTGTTACTATCTGTTATAAATCGTATGAAACTCATACTTTTATGTTCAGTGTCTCGTTGTCTTAGAGAAGTAGATTTCTCTATAGGAAAGAGATGTTTTCACAATGCTAAGTACTCCCAACTCCATGAACAACGTAAATTTTGCCAGTTATCTAAGTCTCTATTTTCTTGTAGTTATAGCTGGTAGTTCTTTGTGTAAATCTCTGTAACTTCTCTGGGTAGAAGAAAAACTATGTACTTTCTCTTTTTACTGTCAGTTCTAAATCGTATGAATGCCATACTTTTATGTTCAGTGTCTTGTTGTCTTAGAGAAGTAGATTGCTTCCTGGGAAAGAGATGTTTTCACAAGCTAAGTACTCCCACCTCCATGAACAATGTAGATTTTGCCAGTTATCTAAGTGTGTCTTATTTTCTTGGAGTTTTAAGCCGGGAGTTCTCTGTGTAAATCTCTGTAACTTCTCTGGGTAGAACAATCACTATGTACTTTCTCTTGTTCCTATCTGTCTTAATCATGTGAAACTCATACTTTTATGTTCAGTGTCCCGTTGTCTTAGAGAAGTTGATTTCCTTCTGGGAAAGTGATGTTTTCACAATGCTAAGTACTCCCAACTCCATGAACAACGTAGATTTTGCCAGTTATATAAGTCTCTCTTATATTGTTGTACTTATAGCTGGGAGTTCTCTGTGTAAATCTCTGTAACTTCTCTTGGTAGATGAATCACTAAGTACTTCTCTTGTTACTATCTGTTCTAAATCGTATGAAACTCATACTTTTAAGTTCAGTGTCTCGTTGTCTTAGAGAAGTAGATTTCTTTCTGGGAAAGTGGTGTTTTCACAATGCTAAGTACTCCGAACTCCATGAACAACGTAGATTTTGCCGGTTATCTAAGTGTGTCTTATTTTCTTGGAGTTCTATCTCGGTGTTCTCTGTGTAAATCTCTGCAACTTCTCTGGGTAGATGAATCACTATGTACTTTCTCTTGTCCCTGTCTGTCTTAATCGTATCAACATCAAACATTTATGTTCAGTGTCTCGTTGTCTTAGAGAAGTAGATTTCTTTGTGGAAAGTGATGTTTTCACAATGCTAAGTACTCCCAACTCCATGAACAACGTAGATTTTGCCAGTTATCTAAGTCTCTCTTATTTTCTTGCAGTTATAGCTGGGAGTTTTCTGTGTAAATTTCTGTAACTTCTCTGTGTAGATGACTCACTATGTACTTTCTCTTGTTAATCTGTGTTCTAAATCCTAAGAAACTCATACTTTCTCTGTTCACTGTTTCATTGTCTTAGAGAAGGGGATTTCTTTCTGTGAAAGTGATGTTTTCACAATGCTAAGTACTCCCAACTCCATAACAACGTAGATTTTGCCAGTTATCTAAGTCTCTCTTATTTTCTTGTAGTTATAGCTGGGAGTTCTCTGTGTAAATCTCTGTAATTTCTCTGGGTAGCTGAATCACTATGTAGTTTCTGTTGTTAGTATCTGTTCTAAATCATGTGAAAGTCATACTTTTATATTGAGTGTCTCGTCTTAGAGAATTAGATTTCTTTCTGGGAAAGTGATGTTTTCACAATGCTAAGTTCTCCCAACTCCATGAATTATGTAGATTTTGCCAGTTATCTAAGTGTGTCTTATTTTCTTGTAGTTATAGCTGAGAGTTCTCTGTGTAAATCTCTGTAACTTCTCTGAGTAGATGAATCACTGTGTACTTTCTCTTGTTACTGTCTGTTCTAAATCATATGAAACTCATAATTTTATGTTCAGTGTCTCGTCTTAGAGAAGTAGATTTCTTTCTGGGAAAGTGGTGTTTTCACAATGCTAAGTACTCCGACTCCATGAAAAACATAGATTTTGCTAGTTATCTAAGTGTGTCTTATTTTCTAGGAGTTATAGCTGGGCGTTCTCTGTGTAAATCTCTGTAACTTCTCTGGGTAGATGAATCACTGTGTACTTTCTTTTGTTACTATGTGTTCTAAATCGTAGCAAATTCATTCATTGTACATTCACTGTCTCGTTGTCTTAGAGAAGTAGATTTCTTTCTGCGAAAGCGATGTTTTCACAATGCTAAGTACACCCAACTCCATGAACAACGTAGATTTTGCCAGTTATCTAAGTCTCTCTTATTTTCTTGTAGTTATTGCTGGGAGTTCTCTGTGTAAATATCTTTAACTTCTCTGAGTAGATGAATCACTATGTACTTTCTCTTGTTACTATCTGTTCTAAATCGCATGAAACACATTCTTTCTCTGCTCACTGTGTCGTTGTCTTAGAGAAGTAGATTTCTTTCTGGGAAAGTGATGTTTTCACAATGCTAAGTACTCCCAACTTGTGCTGTCACCAGGCAAGGAGAGCAGAAGCAGCAGCAGATTGGCAGGCATGCAAAGTTAAACTGGATTGTACATTTTCACTCAATCACAATAAAAAAAGGAAAATGCAAACGGAAATGTAAGCAAAAACATAAAAACAAACAAAAAAGGCAAGTTCTCTGAAGAGGCCAACAACTGACAAAGAAATACAGAAGGAATACTTACTTAACTAAATTGAGAGGTGGAGTCAAGATGGTGGACCAGACACTCATTTCCTCAATACCCTCTGAAAACTAAGGCTTGGATTGATAATTGAACAGAACACTTTGGACACTCTGGGAGCCATGGGATACAGCATATGGTAGTTAGATTGGACTGCAGGCCACTAAACAGGAAACTTCCTCTCTCTTGCAGAAGCTGATGCATGATGGGGCCCCCTCTTGCTGACTTGCTGCTTGAGTGGACTTCAGGTACTTTTTTGTTTTGTTATTGTTGTTATCTAGGAGGCAGAGGATGGCATGAGCTCACAAATATGCTGAACTGCAGTGCTAAACAGTGCACTGCAGAGAGACAGTGCAATTGGGGTAGCAACATCCTGAGAGCCTGGCTCATAAATGAGGGCATCACTGCCTCCCTCCCCCTTTTCTGAGCTCGGCAATAGGTTCTACTGTTTTGCAGCAGGAAGGGCAGCTTGGTGGGGCCAACAGGCTGGGAGGCAAAGGCATCCAACCAGAGGCCTCAGCAGGGGGCTAATTCCTTAGCTGAGAAGTAGTGCCACTCCAGAAAGTGGTTTTCCAGCAATGAGACTGTGTTTAGCACAATATTACCTTATGGATAGGGCCCAGCTGCGGATGACAGCAAAGCTATAACCCCTCCTTATTTTGAACAACCTCATAACATCTGGGGTTGCTAAAGGGGAGCTTCCATTGTCAGCCAGAAAGTGAGGCCTGCCACATCTGATGGCCTGACTGATTTTGTTGTTGGATAGCTCCTAAATTTTTACAATAAGACTGCCTGGAGAAATAACTACTAAGCAGCTTAGTGGCATCTCTTCCAGCCTTTACTGCTTGGAATATATCCTACAGAATCAAAAGCAGTCACATAAATAGAGACACGCACACAAACGTTTATTGCAGCACGGTCCACAACAGCAAAAAGATGCAATCAACCCAGACACCCAGCAACAGATAAATGGATAACAAACTATGGTACATATACCTAATGGAACACTATGCAATGATAAAGAACAATCATGACTTTAGCATCTCATAACCTGTTTTCAATTAGAAGAGATTATGCTGAGTGAAATCAGTCAGTGGCACAAGGACAAATATTGTATGAGACCCCTGCTACAAGGACTTAAAAATAGACTCTTGTACAGAAGAAAAGACTCTTCAATGGCTGAAAGGGAGGGGAAGAAGAGAGGGCTGATTATAGATTAGATATTTGATAGAAATTTGGTTGGATGAAAGCTGTGATAGCACATAGTAGGAAGAAGATTAGCTTAACTGGACTTCAACATAAACCCAATATTTCAAGGATGCAGTGGCAGGAATGGGGGCCTGGGGACCATGGTTTCAAGAGACATCAAGGCGAATTGGCATATCTAGCCTATTGCTTAGCACGTCTTCTGCACCCCACATTGGTAAGTGGCATCTGGGGTCCTAAAAGCTAGCAAGCTGCCATCTGCGGTACACCAAATAGTCTCAACTGATCCAGAACAGATGAGCACCAGAAACAACAAAGACAGGAAAAATATCTCAGGAGACAGAAGGACACATGTGAATGATGAACCAGATGTGACTAGATGAACATGTGGCTAGATGAACCAGATAGTGTCTGGCTACCACCAAGGACAGCTGTGATGGGAGGCACAATGTTAAGTCCCAGTGACAACATGAGAAAGAGAGATGTGCACCTCAAGAATTGCTCTAAAATTCTGCAACTGATGGTCTGGCAGACTGGAGTTCCCCTGGGAGCATGGCCTCTAGACCTGCTGCTGCTCCTGTCCAGAAAACATTACTGTGGTCAATTCCTCAGACAGGAACAGCCTGGATGTGGGGACACAATGTGACCATAAGGTGCGTGTACTTTATAGTTCTATGCATCTATAGGATGCTGTCCTATTGGCCTCTTGCTAGAAGAGAGAGGGTACAGAGGAGGGGACAGGAGATTGTTAAGAGGATACAATATATGTAGAATGAAAAGGAGGAGTATGCTGTCACTGGGTAAGGAGAGCAGAAGGAGCTGTAGATGGGGGGCATGCAAATTTAGTTTAGATCGTGTATTTCCACTCAATTACAATTAAAAAATCTAAATTCAGGAATGAAGGAGGGGATTTAAATGAAAATAATTTAAGTGAATGTTGTGCAGAAACTCTGTATCAATAAAATTAGATAAGGTAGATCAAATGGATAAATTCCCAGAAAGACAAACACAGACAAAAAAAAGGTCAAGCAATAAATAGAAAATCTGAAAACACATATAACAAAAAGCCATGAATTAGTAATTTTAAGTTTTCCCACACAGGACAGCCTAAGTCCACATTGTATCACTATGAATTCTGGTATGAATCAACACTTCAAAAATTCTTCCAAACATAGAAGACAAGGAACTATTTCTCAACTCATTCTCTGGGGGCATTAATATCCTCATACGAATACCAAAGATACTACAAGAAAGAAAAGCTACACCAGTATCTGCTAGGAATATAAAATTAGTAAAGTCAGAAAATAAGTGTTAACAAGGGTAGAGAGAAAGGCGTGAAACTTGCAGGCAGCATAATCTTAAATATAGAATTGTAAGGAATCCACTAAAAAAGTATTGAACTAATAAACAATTTCAGCAAGTTTACAGGACAATAAATCTAAAGAAATATTTTTATTTACAATAACATAAAAAAGAATACAATACTCATTAATATACGTAAAAATAAGAGATATAGAATTATATCCTATGATTATGGGCTAGAAGACAATATAGCTAAGTTGGCAATAATCCTCAAATTGATGTACAAATTGAATACGATCTTCACTAAATTCAATTTGCTTTATTGCAGAAACTGACAGGGAAATACTACAACCGTAAGAAAAAAAGGAACAAAGTTAAAGGAATCACATTCCTCAGTTTCAAACTCTAATACAAAACTTATGTTTATACTCAATTAAATTTTGACAAAAATGTCAAGAATATTCAACAGGGAAAGAACAGTATTTTTAAAAGATAAAACTGAGGCAATCGGATACCCACATCAAAACAATGAAATTGGAACCCTAACTCACATCAAACACAAAATTTGCTCAAAATAGATGATAGACCTGAATGTAGGAACTTAAATTATGAAAGTGTTAAAATAAAACATAGAAGTGAATCTCAGGGACTTTTGGTTAGGCAATCATTTCTTTCATTTGACACCAACAACACAAATGATAAGAGAAACAAATAGATGAACAGGACTTTACCAAAGTTTAAAACTTTTGTGCTTCAAATGACACCATCAAGGAAATGAGAAAAAAAAAAGTGAAAAGACAACCATTAGAAAGGAAGAAAATATTTCTAAATCATATACAATAAATCTAAATCATATGATGAGTCATATTCAGAATACATAAAGAACTGTTATAACAATATAAACAAATAACTAAAACTGAGAAGATTTGAATAGATATTTCTCCAAAGGAAATATGTAACTGGCCAATGAATACATAAAAAGATATTCCATGTCATTAGCTATCAAGGAATTCCATATCAAAACCGCATTGAGAGGGCAGGGCCAAGATGGTGGACTAGTTACACGTGCTCTTGATTCCATCAGAGAACTAAGGCCTAGAAAAATAATTGAATGGAGCAGTGAGGACATTCCAGGAGCCTCAAGATCAGATGTAGAGTTGTGAGATCAGACTGGGTGACAGGAAGGGGAAAACTATCTTTATTGGAGGCAAGATGGCAGCACAGTGAGTCTTGCGTCTGCTGGCTCAGTGGCTGAGATGCTTACAAGTATGGATGCCAATCTTTGTTTACCAGGAGACTGGGACTGGGGCTGCTGAGCCTGAGAGCCCAGCATGGGCTGGCTGCTATTCTGAATTGCAGGGTCTAAATAAACAGCATCTTTCACAGCAGAGAGACTGTGCGTAGGACAGTCACAGCTAGAGAACCCAGCAGCAGCTGGCAACCAAGGGTGCCAGTGCTCTACCTCCACCTTTTCTCTGAGCTATGCCATAGATACTACTGACTTAGTGCAGGAGAGGTGACTGAGGTGGGATGTCATCTTGGTCAGCTGAGAGACAGAGTCAGCTATGCTTGAGGGCCCAGCTGTGGCTAGCTGCCAGGCTGAGCAACAGTGCCTGTGAACAGTGTTTCTCCCTGCAGAAAAGCTGTTTTTAAGACAACCATACCTACAGAACATGGTGTGGCTGGTGGCTGAGTGCGGCGATGTCCTTACTCCTCCCTTCTTTGAACCACATCACAGCATTTGCTGACAGGCCCCTGACAGACTCCACAAACAGTGTGTCACCTTTGTCAGCTAAGAGGTGAGGCCTGCCACTCCTGAGGGCCAGGCTGCTCTTGGCTGCCACTGGACATAATGTCTCTCAGCAAAAAAGCAGTTTTTCAGATAAGCACATCTAAAGAATGCAGCAGTGGCTGGTGGTTGAGTGTGGTGGCATCCTCTCCTCCCTTCTCGCAGCTATGCCATAATGTCAAATGGCATGACTTCGGGGAGTTGACACAAGCAGGTTGCCATCTTTATTAGCCAGGAGGCAGGACCTGCCATCCCTGAGGGCCAAGCTGAGGCCAGCTGCCAAGCTGAGCAGCATCGTGGGGCTGGACAGTGTCTCTCTCACTAGAGAAGCTGTACATAAGACAGATGCACCTAGAGAATGCAATAGTGGCTAGTGGCCACATCTAGTAGTGCCCATACTCCATTCTTAGAGCTATGCCACAGCTTCTGTTTATGCAACATTAGAGAAACTGAACAGCTTTTTGATGGTGCAAAAGACAACTAACAATATGCAACCTTTAAGTCATTGTGACTCCAGAAAACTCCCCCTACCACAAAAATAAAGCATCAAATAACTTCCCAGATGAAGAAGTATTCTTGAAATTATCAGAGGTAGAATACAAAAGAATTATGTATAGAGCCCTTCTAGAGATTAAACAAAGTGCAGCAGAACAGAATGACAAATTAAGTAAGCTATATGAACAGCTAGAATGTCAACAATCTGAAACTCAGCAGATCAGTAAAAAGTTACACAGTTACACAATTCAATGGAAAGCCAGAAGAGCAGGATGGAGGATACGGAATGTAGAATTAGTGAGACTGAAGGTAAAGCAACTGACACCAGCATTTATGAGGAGAAATCAAATAAAAGAATCAAGAAAAATGATGAAGCATTAAAAAGCTTGGAGGACTCTATCAAAAGGAATAATCTATGAATAATTGGAATTCCTGAACAGGGAGGAATAGCAGAAAGTACAGAGAGAATTCTTGACAAGTTGCTGAAAGAAAACTTCCCTGACATCGTGAAAGAAGGGAACATAGATATTTAAGATGTTTATTGCACTCCACAGAAGATAGACACCAAAAGAAAGACACCAAGACATACTATAATTAAGCTTAATAAAATGAAAGATAAAGAGAGGCACTTAAAGGCAGCTAGGCTTAAATCAAAACTAATGTACAAAGTAAAGCCTTGTAGGCTTTCCTCTGACTTTTCAGCAGAAACCATATTGGCAAGAAGGCAGTGAGATGACCAATGCAAAGCCTTGAAGGAGGAAAATTTCTAACTGCTTTAGTCAGCTAGTGCTGCTCTAACAGAAATACAACAAAGTGGATGGCTTTAACAAAGGAAAATTTATTCTTCCATAATCCAGTAGGCTACAAGTCCAAATTCAAGATCTCTGTTCCAGGGGAAGGCTTTCCCCCTTGTCAGCTGTGGAGGAAAGTCTGGGGTTGCATCAGTCTTTATCCAGGGAACATCTTGGTGCAGGAAACTCAGGTCTGAAGGACGTATTCTTCTCCCAGTGCACTTGCTTGATGATGTGAGGTTCCCAATTCTCTGCTTGTTTCCTTTTTCTTTTATCTTTTTTTGTTTTTAATTTTTATTTAACATGACTGAGTGAAAATGTACATTCACATATAAATTTACATGCCCACCTATATGCAGCTTCCACTGCTCTCCCTGTCCGGTGACTGCACACTATTCCTCTCTGCTCCATACTTGTGTCATCCTCCCAACAGCCTCCTTTCCTCTCCTCTCCATCCACTCCCCTTCTTCCAGCCAGAGGTCAGCAAGATGATATCCTATAGATGTATTCTTTTATCACTTGTAGGATGAAAGGACTAAGGGTGGTGAAAGCCATACTCCAGGGAAACTACCTTTGCCTTGGAGCAGGGAGGTGATCTTATAAAGGGATTTACAGTCCCACCTGAGTCCTTTAATTTACAGAATAGGGAATATCACAAAATGGAGGACAATCATAGAATACAGAGAATCAAGACCGAACCACATGGCTACACCTATTTTGGGGGTACAGAATTCAATCCATGACATCAACCAAAAACTGTGTATCCTGCAAAATTGTCTCTCAAGTATGATTGTGAAATTAAGACATTGTCAGATAAACAAAAGCTTAGAGACTTTGCAAAAATCAAACCAAAATTACAGAAATTACTGAAAGAAGCTCTTTGATTAGAAAATTAATAACATCAGATGAATACTCAAGGATGCAATGCAGGACACAACACCCAGAGTCCTACTCATTTAAGGAAGTTGCAAAGCTCAAACAAAGCTAAAATTTCAAAATTAGGGAAACAGACATGTTAACATTTAAACTATGACAGTACTGCACTGTAAATAGGAATATGTTACCGTATTTATAGGCCTTTCAAACGGAGAGGAAGTTGAGGAGACATGCAGAATTTAAACACTGGCTTAAACTTAGAACATTAAGGAGGAACAAAGCAAACTAACAGTACTACATATCAAAACAAGAAACATAAAGGCTCAAAGGTTGTAAAGTGAGATAAAGAACAGCCTCATTAACAAATACTGTTGGTGAAATTGGATATCCATCTGCAAAAAACTGAAATACAATCCATGTCTTGTACTTTATACCAAAACTAACTCAAAATGGACCACAGATCCAAGACCTAAGTAACAAACTTAAAATGATAAATATTCAAGAAAAAAATAGGGACAGCAATGGAAGTTCTTATACACAGCTTAGACAAACAACAGAAGAGAAAATAGATAAACAGGAACTACTAAACATCAAATACTTATGCACATCCAAAGACTTTATCAAGACTACCTACAGAATGGTAAGAAATATTTGACAACTACATGTTAGATTGATATCTGATTTCTGTAATCTACAGGGCACTGCAAAATATCAACAAGAAAAAGCTAAATAACCCAATTAAGTGATTGGCTAAAAAGATAGATAGATACTTCACCAAAGAAGACATCCAGGTAGCACCAAAAAACACATGAGAAGATGCTCATGACTATTAGCTACTAGAGAAATTCAGATCAAAACTACAGTGAGATATCATCTCATCCCAACAAGGTTGACCATGATCCAAAAAACACAAAACAACAAATGCTGGAGAGGCTGTGGAGGGGTTGGAACTCTCCTGCACTGCCAGTGGGATTTCAAAATGGTACAACATCTTTGGAAAGAAATTTGGTACTTTCTTAAAAAGATAGAAATAGAAATATCATATCATCCAGCAATCCCACTGCTTGAAATATGTCCTACAAAAATAAAGGTGGTCACATGAACAGATACAGGCATGCAAATATTTATTGCAGCACTGTCCACAATAGCAAAAAAATAGAGTCCACCTAGGTTACCATCAACAGAAGAATGGATGAACAAACTATGGTACATATACACAATGAATCACTATGCAATGTTATCATATCTCAGACCTTACACCAAAACTAACTCAAAATGGACCATAGACCAAAGACCTAAATATCAAACCTAAAATGATAAATATCATTGAAGAAAAAATAGAGACAATAATGGATGATTTTAGGAAGTATCTCTTAACCTGATTTCAACTGGAAAACATTAAGCTGAGTGAAATCAGTCAGCTGCTAAAGGACAAGTACTACATGGGACCTCTACTATAAGGACTTGAAAATGGACTTATGTACAGAACAAAAGACTGTTTGAAGGCTAGAAGTGTGGGGAGGGAGGGAGAAGGGTGTTGATAGATTAGATAGTCGATAGGAGTTTGGTTAGTTGAAAGCAATAACAGCACACAGCAGTGGGCAGATCAGCATAACTGGACTATGCTATAAACTGGAAGGTTTTCTAAACTCAATCCAATATTTCAAAGGATAGAATATCAGGTTTGGGAGTCTGGGGACCATGTTTTCAGGAAGCACTGAGGTCAATTGAGGTCAACTAGTCTTTGCTAAGAGAGTTTTATGCACCCCATATTGATGAGTGGTATCTGGGGTCTTAAAAGCTAGCAAGCTGCCATCTGAGGAACACCAAATGGTCCCAACCCATCCAGAACAGATGATGACTGTGAACATCAAAGATAAAGGGAAACATGAGCCCACAGGACAGAAGGACCCATATGAATGGGAGATTGTATCATCATGAGACCAGAAGAACAAGATGGTGCCTAGCCACCACAAAAAGTAGCTGTTATGGGGGACACAATGTAGAGCCCCTGAAGTTATCATGAGAAAAAGAGGTGTGCAGTTCAAGAACTCTACTAAAAGACTAGAACTGATGGTCCAGCACCCTGGCGAGTCCCCTGGGAACATAACCCCTAGACTTGCTGCTGGCCCTGACCTGAAACCAGTACTGAAGTCAACTCTTCAGGCAAGAATGGACTGGAGTTGCATACACAATGTGAGCTTCTGGTGTATGTATTTTATGGCTTTATACATTTATAGGAGCCTGTTCTACTGGCTTCTTTCTAGATGTGAGAGGAGAGGGTGGAGAGCAGGGGACAGGTGTTTGTTCAGAGCATACTGGAAGAGTAAAAAGGAGAAGTATGCTGTCACAGGGTAAGGAGAGCAGACAGATTTGCAGGTAGCTAGTCACGCAAAATTGATTTGGAGTGTATACTTTCACTTATCATCATCATCATCATCAAAACACAATGAAATACCACTTTGAGTCCACAAGAATGGCTACAATAAAAAAGACAGATAGTAATAAGTGTTGCCAGATATATGAAGAAATTGAAATGCTAATATAATGCTGGTGAGAGTATAAAATGGTGCAGTCAGTTTGGGAAACAATTTGGCAGTTTTTTAAAAGGTTAGAATTACCATATGATCAAAAAGTTCCACTTCTAGTTATACACCCAAGATAAATGAAATATATATATACATACACAAAATATCTTGTACACGAATGCTTACAGCTTATTTATAATAGCCATAAAGTGGAAAGAACTCAAATTTTTATCCACCGATGAATGGGTGAACAAAATCATACAGCCATATAACAGAATATTACTCAACAACAGAAATGAAAGACTTACTAACACATGCTACACCATGAATTAACCTTATAAGCATCATGCTAAGTAAAATAATCATGTCACAAAAGCCCATGTATTGCATTATTCAATTTATATGAAACATGAATAGGAAAATTTACAGAGACAGCAGTAGATCAGTGGCTACTCATGGCTGAGGTAGAGGGCAAGGGACTTGGCTGTTAATTGGCAAGGGGTTTCTCTGGAGAGTAATAAAATATTCGAAAATTAGATTATAGTGGTGCTTATACAACTCTGTAAATGTTACTAAAAGCTGCACAATTGTACACTTAAGATTTGTTGCATTTTTTGATAACCATGTAATAAAATATGTGAGGAAGTACAGTATTCAGCATAAATGATTATACAAATATAAAATACCTGTTATGAGGCAACTTACATGGGAGAGGATAAACCATTCTGAAAGGTGTATACCTGAAAGCCAGCTGATCCAACATGAGAAACTATGAGGTTCTTGTTGCGGTATTCTCGTCAATCCAAGATGAAATGAGAAATGTTAGGCATTTCTATCCTGTTGAGAAATTAAGATTGTCATATGAAGCTTCCTTCATTAAAGTTAGATCAAAAATGCCATAAAATAGAATTTATTTTGATAATGATTATTTTTGCCACAAACATTGATATAATAAAAATACTAGCCTTAGAAATAATCAAAGACAGGCTCTTGCAATATACTTCAGGTGGTATATCAAATGAAATAAACTGATTATTAAAATTGTTATGGACATACATTTCTCACTAAATGTGAAATAGCAGTCAAGTGTAAATAGGAATCTAGTGGACTATGAGACATAACTTGCAGCAAACTTCAAAGACCTAATTCTCCTTTCTAACAAAAAAGTTGCTAGACCAAGATAGGACATAAAGGCTTTCAACAAACACTTGTCTATCACTAGATCAAGCTATTGCATGACAAGGATCTCCTTTTCCCGAAGAAAAAGACAGAGTGCCTTGACTGCCAAAGACATGGAGAATTATGTGTGATTTATCAAACATGTATTTCTTTTTAAAGGTTTTTTTTCTTTTTTAAATGAATATTGCCACCAATACCGAAAAAAGTATGAAATATACTTAATGCTTAAATTTAATAATAGCTGTTATTTCACTTCATTTTCTTCATTTTTTTGTTTGTTGATGTATAAAACCAAAACAAACCCCACTGCTGTTGAGTCAATTCCAACTCAGTGACTCTATAGGACAGAGAAGAACTGTACCATAGAGTTTCAAAAGAGTGCCGTGCAGATTTGAACTGCTGGCCTTTTCAGTCGGCAGACATAGCACTTAACCACTACACCACCAGGGTTTCCTTGTTGATGTATCCCAGCTATTAAATGTGGAAAACAATTGCATTAGAAAATCACTAATGAAGTAATTGCTTCAGATAAGGATTATCAGTGGATGCTGGAAGTACTGGATGAAAAATTTGATAGAAATTAAACATCTGCATGATGCCAAAATGCCTCTTACATATCACTGACTAGATACAAGAAGAGATTTAACTCTGGAGCAAAAAGATCTGATTGTATGTTAACTCTATCTCTGCATCACTAACATTAGGATAATCACAATTTATGTATTTCCCATTGTGCTGGAATACAGAGACACAGTATCACAGGTGAAACACTGTTGAAAACACCAGTCCTTAATCAAAACTCAAGCCAAACTATAGATTTATATTCTTCTTGCCTGAGATGAGGTGAAGTAAGATTAAGGAATTGTACAACATCATGAGGAAAAATAATACAATTGTAGTCTGTGGAACATTCTGATCCACACCTTTCAAAAGTCAGTGTCCTTAATTTCATCAATCCAAGATGAATACAGAAAACTGAAAGTCAAGCATCAAAGGTGGTGGAGAAACAAGATAGAAGAATTAACCATTTAGAGAACTGTTTAATTTTACTTGATGGAGACATCAATTTCAATTGTTAATTCACTAAAATAAATCAAACTCAAACCAAATCCACTGCCACTGAGTTGATACTGATTCATAGTGACTCTATAAGATATTGAGGTTTATTTCTTAAAGCAGTTGTTGTTGTTCTTAGGTGCTGCTGAGTTGGTTCCTACTCATAGTGACACTACATGCAACAGAACAAAACACTGCTTCATCAGGTGCCATCCTCTCAATTGTTGTACCTGAGTCCATTGTTGCACGCACTGTGTCAATATATCTCATTGAGGAACTTTCTATTTTTTGATCACCCTCTATTTTAGCAAGCCTGGTTTCCTTCTGCAGGGACTGATCCTTCCTGGTAACACATCCAACACATGTGAGAGTAGTCTTGCCATCCTTGCTTCTAAGGGCATTCTGTTTGTACTTCTACCAAGACAAATTTCTTCATTCTCCTGGCAGTCCGTGGTATATTCAATATTCTTCACCAACACTACAATTTAAAGGTGCCAGTTCTTTGGTGCTTCAGGGGCTCCTTATTCACTGCTCAGTTTTACTTACCTATGATATGATTGAAAATACTGTGGCTTGAGTCAGGAGCACCTTAGTATTCAAGGTAATATCTTTGTTTTTCAATACATTGAAGACATCTTTTGTAGCAGATTTACCCAACGCAATCTATCATTTGATTTCTTGACTGTTACTTTCACGAGTGTTGATAGTGGATCTAAGTAAACTGAAGTTCTTAAAAACTTAAATCATTTTCCCATTCATCATGATGTTGTTTATGGGCCAGCTGTGAGAATTTTTGTTTTCTTGTGTGTTTAGATGTAACCCATCCTGCAAAGACTGTGGTCTTTGACTTTCACCAGTAAGTGCTTCAAGTCTTTCTCACTCCATACAATGCAAAATAAAATAAATAATAATAAGGGGGTGGGGACAATATGGCAGACTAGACACATATCTCCTCAATTCCCTCTGAGAACTAAGACATGAATTAATAAACGAATGGAGCATCCTGGTCACCCAGGAAGCCCTAGGATACAGCATAGGGTTGTCGGATTGGACTACGCACCACTAAATAGGAAACTACCTTTCTCCGGTGAGGCAGCACTTGCTGAGCCCCACTGCTGCTGACTTACCACTTGGGCAGACTGCAGGTATTGATGTTGTCTTTGTTATAAGGGAGGCAGGCAGTGGATGGGCATGAGCCAGCAAATACACTGAAGTGCAATGCTAAAATAAGCAGCATATAGTGCAGTGGAGAGACAGTATGTGGGATAACCACATTTTGAGAGCCTGGCTGCTGACTGATGGCACTGTTGCCCTTCCATCTTCTGTTTTCTGAGGTGCATCATAGATTCTGTGGTTTTGTAGCAGGAAAGGCAGCTCAGTTTAGATGCCATCTTGGTTGGCTGGGAGGCAGAGTCACCCAAATGGAAGCCTCAGCAGGAGTTAATTCCCAAGCTGAGAAGCAGCACAAGTCCAGAAAGTGAAGTTGAAGAGTTGCTTCCATTGTCAGTCGGAAGGCAGGGCCTGCCATACCTGATGGCCTGACTGATTTCAGCAGCTGTCAGTCAGTTTCCAGCTTCTTAAAATATGAATGCCTGGAGAAATAACTTCTGAGGGGCCTGGCATCATCTCTTCCAGCCTTTACTGACTCACATCATGGGGTCAGTTGATGGTACCCCAGTGAATCCATATGTAGGGAGCTGTCTTTGCCAGCCAGGAGGCAGAGCCTGCCACCACAGGGAATCCACTGGGGCCAGTCACTGGAGTACACAGTGATGACTAGTGACCAATTTTCTTCTCAGAACTAAGCCTCAGCTTAGAGCCAGAGCCTCTGGATGGCCCAAAGACATCAAACCGTTCCTAACCATTTAAAGAAACAGTCCATTATGGCTCCAGAAAACTCCGAAAATAAAAAACTTCCTAGATGAACAAGGCTTCCTGAAACTATTGGAGGTTGAGTACAAAACAATCATATAGACAGCCCTCCTACAGATTAAACAAAATACAGCAGAGCAAAATGGAAAATTAAGCAAGCCATTTGAACTGATGGAACAACAATGATCTAAAAATCCAGCAAATCAATAACATAATTACAGAATTAGACAATTCAATCGAAAGCCAAAAGAGTAGAATTAAGGATACGGGAGTCAGACTTAGTGACCTTGTGTACGCAGCAACTTGCACCAGCACTTGAGGAGAAATCAAAGAAAAGAAATAAGAAAACTGAAGAAGCATTAAGAAACAGGTGGGATGCTATTAAGAAGAATAATCTGTGATTAATTGGAATTCCTGAAAAGGGAGAGATAGCTGAAAACACAGAGGGTATTGTTGTTCAGTTGCTGACATAGAAAACATAGATATCCAAGACGTGTATTCAACACCACAAAAACAAGATCCAAAAGAAAGATACCAAGACATTTTATAATCAAGCTTAATAAAATGAAACATAAACAGATTCTTCTAAAGGCAGTGAGACTCAAAGCAAAGCTAACATTCAGAGGGAAGCCTTGTAGGCTTTCTTCTGACTTCTCTGCAAAAACGGTGTTGGTAAGCAGTGAGTGACATGACACATTCAAAGCCTTGAAGGAGAAAAACTTCCAACCAAGAGTTATATATTCTTCAAAATCATCTCTCAGATATGAAGATGAAATGAAGACACTCACAGATAAACAGAAGCTTAGAGACTTTGTCAAAACCAAACCAAAGCTACAAGAAATACTGAAAGAAACTCTTTGCTAGAAAAACAAAATCATTAACTGTATATTTAAGGAGAAATACAGGACACAGCATTCAGAATCCTACTCACTTAGGCAAGTCACAAAACTCAATCAAAGTTACAATATTAAAAGAAGGGAACCAGTGATCATATCATGGAAACTATGACACCATCACACTAAAAAGAGAGACATACTACAGTTGTTATAGCCATTTAGGATGGAAACGAAGTTAAGAAGATAAGCAGAAGTTGAAATTGGGTTTAAACATAGAATATTAAAGGGGAACATGGGAGTAGCCACAAAGCACAATAACAACACAATATATTAGAACAAGAAACATAATACAGGAGTCTCAACAAACATAGAACCTACACTGAAAAAGATGAAAAGTCAATCCATAAAGAAGATAGACCCATAGCAGAATATGAAGAGCAACATTGAAAGCATCAACATAAAAATAAATACATCAAAATGACAGCACTAAGCACATATCTATCAATAATTACACTGAGTAAAACATACTGAACACTCCAATAAAGAAACAATGAGTGACATCTGGATCAAAGGATACAACCCATCCATGTGTTGCTTACAAAAAACACATCTTAGACTCAAAGATATGAACAAACTGAAAATTAAAGGAAGGAATAATATATACCACTAACATTATACAAAGAAGGTGTAACAACACTAGTCTCAGATAAAATAGGTTTTTTTTTTTAAATTATGATTGAGTGAAAGTTTACAATACAATTTAAATTTGCATGTCCGCCTGTCTGCAACTCCCTCAGCTCTCCTTGCCTGGTGACAGCACACTCCTTCTTTCCGTTCCTTACATGTCATATCCTCTTAACAATCTCCTGTCTGCTCCTCTCCACTCTCTCCACTCTCTAGTAAGAGGCCAGTAGGACAACATAATACAGATGCATAGAACCATAAAGTGCACACAAAGTGGTCACCCTGTGTCCCTGAGTCCAATCCATTCCTATCCGAAGAGTTGAACTTACTAATGATCTATGATCAGGGGCAGAATCAGGTCTAGGAGCCATGATCCCAGAGGAACTTCTAGGCCTTCGGACCATCAATTTCAGACTTTCAGTGGAGTTCTTAGGGTGGACCCTTTTTTTTTCTTGCTGCCACTGGGACTCAACATTGTGAGCTACATCACACAGTCATTGGTGGTGGCTGGGCACCACCTGGTACTTATGGCCACATGTTGATATAGTTATCCATTCACGTGGGTCTGTCATTTTGGCTATTTTTCCCTCATTTCATTGTCCTTTGTGATTTTCCGTTTGAGCTGAGTTGAGACCATTTGAGTTACCTCAGATGGCACTTTGGTAGCTTTTAAGACCCCAGATGCCCCACACCAATATGGGTGCAGATGACTCATTTAGCAATATTATGCCAGTTGGCCTCCGTGTCCCCCAAGAACATGGTCCCCAGCCCCCCACCCCTGCTACTCTATCCTTGCAATATTACATTAAGATTCGAGGAGTTTCTTCTCTGTCCAAAGTTGGTGATCTCTTTCTCCATCTCATTAAAAAATGTTTCTGGAATTTGTATTGGGATTACATTGCATAAGTAGATCATTTGGGGCAAAATACACATTTTCATAATGTTAAGTCTTCCTATCCATGAGCAGGCTAGGTTTCTTCATTTATGTAAGTCTGTCTTAGTTTTTTGCAGTCAGGTCTTGTAGTTGTCTCTTGTTTCTCTAGTTAGATTTATTCCTAGGTATTTTATCTTCTTTGGGGCTATAGTAAATGGTATTGACTTGGTGATATTTTCTTTAACGATCTCTTTTTTGGTATAAAATAATCCTGCTGATGTACTTGTGTTTATCTTGTATCCTGATACTTTACTGAGCTTTTCTATCAGTTTGAATAGTTTATTATGGATTCTTTAGGATTCTCTACATATACAATCACATCATCTTCACATAGAGAGATTTTTACTTCTTTGCCAATGCAGATATCCTTTATTTTTTTGTCTTGTCTAATTGCTCTAGCCATAACTTCTAGTACAATGCTGAATAGGAGAGGTGAGAGTGGGCATACTTGTCTAGTTCCTGTTCTCAGAGAGAATTCTTTCACTCTCTCTCCATTCAGGATTATGTAGGCAGCTGTCTTTGCACAGATGATCCTTATTGCTTTGAGGAATTTGCCATTCCTATTTTGCTGAGAGTTTTTGGCATGAATGGGTGGACTTTATCAAATGCCTGTTCTGCATCAATTGACAAAATCAGGTGATTCTTATCTTTTGTGTTGTTTATGTGGTTAATCACATTAATTATTTTTCTGATGTTGAACCAGCCTTGCACCGCTTGTATGAATCCACCTTGGTCATAATGAATTATTTTTCTGATGTTGTTGAATTCTCTTGGCAAGGATTTTGTTGAAGATTTTTGCATCTAGGTTCTTGAGTAATGTTGGTCTGTAGTTCACCTTTTTTGTTGAATATTTCCCTGACTTTGCTAGCAGGGTTGTGGTGGCTTCATTGAATGAAATTTGGAGCGTTCCTTCTTTTTCTATGATGTGAAATAGTCTCAGTAGTATTGGAGTTAACTCTTCATTAAAATCTTTTTTTTTTTTGTTATGACTGAGTGAAAATGTACATTCCCATATAAATTTACATGCCAAACTATATGCCACTTCCACTGCCCTCCCTGCCCGGTGATAGCACATTATTCCTCTCTGTTCCAGACATGTCTCATCTTCCCAAGTTTCCTTTCCCCTTCTCTTCACCTACTCCCCTTACTCCAGCCAGAGATCCACAGGATGATAACCTATAGATGCATAATCTGGAATTTGTCAATTTCCTCTTAGTTTTCAAATCTGTTAGAGTACAGTCTGTCATAGTATTCTGTTAATGATACATTTGATTTCTGATGGATATGTTGTGAATTCTTCCATCTCGTTTTTTATTTGGATTATTTGTTTCCTTTCCTGTTTTGCTTTTGTGAATTTAGCCAATGGTTTGTCAATTTTTTTTGATCTTTTCAAAAAAGTCAGCTTTTGGTCTTTTCAATTTTTCTTCTATTCTCTAATTCATTTTATTCTGCTCTAATCTTTATGATCTGTTTTCTTCTGGTGCCTAAGGGATTCTTCTCTTTCTCTCTACTTGTCTAAGCTGTAGGGTTAATTCTTTGTTTTAGTTCCTTTGCTCCTTCCAGTTATGTGCATTTATTGACATAAATTGACCCCGGTAGCACTGCTTTGACAGAATCCTATAGATTCTTGCAGGAAGTGTTTACATTCTTATTTGAATCCATAAATTTCTTTATTTCATCTTTGATTTCTTCTATCACCCATGGCTTTTTGAGCAAGATTTTGTTCAGTTTTCATGAGTTCCAATTTCTACCTATGTTTTTTCTGCTGCTGACTTTGACTTTCATAGCTATACGTTCTGAGAAGATGCTTTGCAGTAAATTGATGGTTTGGATTTGGTTGAGATTTGCTTTATGTCCTAACACATGATCTATTCTGGAAAATGTTCCATGTGCACTGGAGAAGAAGGTGTAAATATCTGTTGATGGATAAAAAGTTCTGTATATGTCAATGAGGTCTAACTGGTTAATTGTGACAGTAAGATCCATGTCTTTACTTAGCATTTTTCTAGGTGATCTGTCCAATACGAAAAGTGGAGTGTTGAAATCTCCAACTATTATTGTGGAGTGATCTATCTCATTTTTCAATGTAGTTACTGTTTGATGTATTTCAGTGATCTGGTATTAGCTATAAATATTTAATATTGTTAAGTCCTGCTTGTGCATTGAATCTTACAGCATAGATAGTGACCATCCTTGTCCATGATGTTGGATTTTACATTAAAATCTACTTTATCTGAGATTAGTATTGCCATACCTGCTCTTCTTTGTATACTGTCAGTTTGATAAATATTATTCCATCCTTTAATTTTCAGCTTGTTGCTACCTTTAAGTCTAAGGTGAATTTCTTGTAAGCAACATATGGATGGGTGGTATGTTTTGGTACAAGATGTCACTCATTATCTCTTTACTGGAGCATTAATCCATTTACATTCAGTGTAATTTTTGAGAGGTATGTGTTTAGTGCTGTCATTTTCGGCACTTGGCTTGGCTTTGGCATTTTGGTGTTGGTGTTTTCTCAGTTGCTCTTAATATTCTGTTCTGGGTCAGTCTTCTTTGTGAGTTGATTTTTCCTTCTTTTCAGTTTTGGTTTTGTGTTTGTTGAGACTCCTATGTTACACGTCTTGTTTTGATATAATGCATCTTTACTATGCTTTGCTGCCATCCCTATGATCCCCCTTAATAATCTAAGTTTAAAACCAATTGTAACATCTACATATGTTATTAACTTCTTATCCATCTGGAAGGAATATAACACAGTAGTACATCCCTCTTTTTTAATGTAACAATATCTTAATTTTCGTGATATGATCACTAGATCCCTTATTTTAATATTATAGCTTTGATTGAGTTTTCTGCCTTCCCTAACTGAGTAGGCTGCTGGATGTTGTGTCCTGTATTGCTTATTTAAATACAGAGTTCTGTTTTGCTTTTCTAAGGAAAGAGATTCTTTCAGTATTCTTTGTAGCTTTGGTTTGGTTTTCACAAAGTCTCTAAGTTTCTATGTATCTCCAAATGTCTTAATTTCATCTTCATATTTGAAAGACAGTTTTTCAGGATCTATAATTCTTGGATGAAAGTTTGCTTTCAAGGGTTTGAATTTGTTATCCCACTGACTCTGTGCTAGCAAAGTTTCTGCCAAGAAGTCAGATGAAAGTCTAAAGGGCTTCACTCTGAATGTTAGCTTTGCTTTGAGTCGCGATGCCTTTAAAATTTTCTTCTTAAAATGCCTTTGTGTCTTTCTTTTGGGGTAATTTTTTGTGGTGTTTGATACATATCTTGGATATCTATGTTTTCTTCTTTCATAATTTCAGGGAAGTTTTCTGTCTGCAACTCAGCAACAGTACTCTCTGTGTTTTCAGATATCCCTCCTTGTTCAGGAGCTCCAACAAATCATAGATTATTCCTCTTGATAGAGTCCCAAATGTTTCTTAATGGTTCTTCATTTTTCTTGCTTCTTTTCTCTGATTTCTCCTCATAAATGGTGGTGTCAGTAACTATGTCTTCAAGGTCAGTGAGTCTAATTTCCATTTGTTCCATTCTGCTCTTTTGGCTTGGGATTGAATTGTCTAATTCTTTAATATTGTTATTGGTCTGTTGGGTTTCAGAACGGTGGTGTTCCATCAGTTTGAACAGCTTATTTAATTTTTTGTTTTGCTCTGCTGCATTTTGTATAACATCTAGGAGGGCTTTATGTATAATTATTTTATATTTGATCCCTGAGAGCTTCTTCATTTGTGAAGTTCTTTGATTCTTCATTTTGGGAGTTTTCTGGAGCCACTGGTGGATTCTTCTTAAATGTTTGGCCAGCAACTGTTGCTTATGGGACGTCTAGAGACAATTTAGTTTCTCTAGCATTGTCTTAACAGAAGTTGAGGTGCAGTTCTGAGAAGGAAGTTGATCACCAGCCACCTCTATGTACTTCAGTGAGTGGGCCCAGTGGAATTTCTGGGGTAGCACCTCTCCCTCCTGGCTGGCAAGGATATGGGCCTACTTACGGAATCACCGGGGGGCTGTAAACTGACAGTATGATGTGGGTCAATAAAGGCTGGAGGAGATGCTGTTGGGCTGTACTGAAGTTATTTCTCTAGACAGCCTTATTTTAAAAGCTAAAAGCTATCTGACCATTTCTGAAATCAGTCAGGCTGTCAATTGTGATAAGTCCTTCCTTCCAGCTGACAGCAGAGGGACCCAGATGTCATGATATAGTTCTAAGTAAAAAACTAGTGGTCTACTGTCATCCCCTTCTTGGCCCCTCTCCTAAGGGTACAATGTGCTAAACACAGCTTTTCTGTTGGAACAGTGCTCCATAGGCTGGGGCTGCCTCGCAGCCTGGTAATTAGGCCCTGCTGAAGCCTCCAGCTGGGTATTTCTGCTTCCAAGTCAAATAAGCTGGCATCCCCATCAAGCTGTGCCACCCCCATGAAACAGCAGAATCTATGGCAGAATTCCAAAAAGAGAGGGGAGAGGGGCTGTTGTGCTCTGAGTCCAGAGCTGGGCTCTCAAAAAGTGACTATGTGGCCCGTGGATCACTTTAACACTGCAAGTTTGCGTAGCTACTGTTTTAGCCCAAACTCTGCCTGCTGGTCAACAAAAAGAAAAAAGTTAAAAACACCAGTTACCTTCAGTCCACAGTGCCTGGCTGATTCAACCAGAGCAGGGTTCAGCAAAAGATAAGGAGCTTCCCTTTCAGTGGCATGCAGTCCAAACTGACAGACCTATGCCACGTCCTAGGGTTCACTATATGTCTAGATAGCTCCATTTAATTATCAATCCAGGTCTTAGTTCACAGAGGGAATTAAGGAGACACGTGTTTAGCCTGCCCTCTTGACTCTACCCCCTGATAAAATAGATTTTAATGTAAAATCCGCCATTGTGGCGAGACTGGTCACAATTTATTGCTGAAAGGTTGAACACATCAGCAGGACTTAACAATATTAAATATTTATGCACTCAATACCAGAGCATCAAAATATGTCAAACAAGCATTAACTACACTGAAAAATGAGATAGATCACTCCACAATCATAGCTGGAGACTTCAACACTCCACTTTTAGTAATACACATATCATCCAGAAAAAAACTCAGTAAAGACACAGAAAATCTTGTGACAATTAACCAACTAGACCTCATCAACATATATAGAACTTTTTATACATCAACAGATAAGCACACATTTTTCTCCAATGCACATCGAACATTTTCCAGAATAGATCATAAAGACATAAAGGAAGTCTCAGCAAACTTCAAATTACTGAATTATTGCAAAGAATCTCCTCAGATCATAAAGCCATAAAAGTCAAAATCAATAGCAGAAACAACATAGATTGAAATTGGAACTCTTGGAAACTGAATAACACCTTGCTCAAAAAGCCATGGGTTATAAAAGAAATCAAGGATGAAATACAGAAATTTATGGAATCAAATGAGAATGAAAACATATCTTACAAGAACCTAAATGATACAGCAAAAGCAATGCTCAGAGGTCAATTTATTTCTATAAATGCACACATCTGGAAGGAAAAAAGACTCAAACAAGGCATTAACTGTCTGGCTTGAACAACTAGAAAGACAGAAACAGAGGAACTCCTCAGGCACAAGAAGGAAATGGATAATAAGGTTTAGAGCAAAACTAAAAGAATTAGAGAATAGAACTATTGAAAAAATTAATGAAACCAAAAGGTGGTTTTTGGAAAAGATCAACAAAATTGATAAACCATTGGCTAAACTTACAAAAGAAAAACAGCAGAAGATACAAATAACCCGACTAAGAAATGTGATGGGAGATGTTACAACAGACCCAACTAAAATAAAAAGTATCGTAACAGAATACTATGAAAGGCTGTACTCTAACAGGTTTGAAAACCTAGAGGAAATGGACAAATTTCTAGATTCATATCACCGACCAAGATTATCACAAGGAGAAGTAGATCAACTTAATAAATCTGTCACAAAGGAAGTGATTGAAAAAGTCACCAAAAATCTATCAACCAAAAAAAGTTCTGGCCCAGATGGCTTCACTGGAGAATTCCACCAAACTTTTAGAGAAGAGTTAATTCTGATAATATTGAGGCTATTTCACACCATAGAAAGAGATGGAATACTCCCATATTCATTCTGTGCAGTCAGCATAACCCTAATACCAAAGCCTGGGAAATATTCCACAAAAAAAGAAAATTACAGACCAATATCACTCATGAACCTAAATGCAAAAAGTCTTCAACAAAATTCTAGCCAACAGAATTCAACAGCATATATATATAAATTCATCATGATCAAGTTGGTATCACTCCAGGGATGCGAGGCTGGTTCAACAACAGAAAAACTATTAATGTGATCAACCACATAAATAACACAAAAGATAAGAATGATTTGATTTTTGTCAATTGATGCAGAAAAGGGATTTGACAAAGTCTGATAACCATTCATGCTAAAAACTCTAAGGAAAATAGGAGTAAAGGGGAAATTCCTCCACACAATTAGTGGCATTTACACAAAGCCAACTGCTTTCGTTGTTCTGAATGGTGACAGACTGAAAGAATTCCCCTTGAGAACGGGAGCTAGATAAGGACGCCCACCGTCACCACTTCTATTTGACATTGTGCTATGAGTTCTAGCCAGAGCAGTTAGACAAGACAAAGAAATAAAGGGCTTCCATACTGGCAATGAAGAAGTAAAAGTCTCCCTATTTGCAGATGATGTACATACAGAGAATCCAAAGGAATCCATAAGCAAAGTATTGGAACTAATAGAGGAGGTTAGCAAAGTATCAGATACAAGATTAACATAAGTAAATTAGTAGGATTCCCTTATACCAACAATGGGATTACTAAAGAAGAAATCACCGAAACAATACCATCTACTATAGCCCCCAAGAAGATAAAAATACCTAGAAATAAATCTGACTACATAAATAAGAGACCTTTACAAAGAGAACTACAAGATCTTACTACAAAAAACTAAAAAAGACTTATATAAATGGAGTAATCTATCCTGCTCATGGATAGGAAGACTCAACATTGTGAAAGTGTCTATTTTACCAAAAGTAATCTACTTATATACTATAATCCCAATAGAAATACCAGCAAAATTTTTAATGAGATGAAGAAACAAATCACCAACTTTGTTTGGAAAGGGAAGAAACCTCAGATAAATAAAGCACACACTGGGAGACCTCTCATTACCCAACTTTAGAACGACTGCCACCGTTGTGAAAACAGCCTGGTACTGGTACAAAAAGACATATAGACCAATGGAACAGAGTTCAGACCCTAGGGATGCCACCACCCTCCTATGAACAGTTGATATTTGACAAAAGCCCTAAGATTTTAAACTGGGGTAGAAACAGTCTCTTTAACAAATGGTACTGGCAAAATTGATATCCATCAATTGGATATCTCACACCTTATACAAAAACCAACTCAAATTGGATAAAAGACCTAGATATAAAATCTAAAGTGATACTGCTCATCTCAGATAAAATAGGATCAACAATATAAATTTTAATACACAATGTAGACAGACTTCAAAATCTGACAAAGCACAATCAAAAGAAGAGAAAATGGATAAATGCGAACTACTAAGAATCAAACACTTTTGCTTATCCAAACGCTTCACCAAAAGAATTAAAAGACCACCTACAGAATGGGAAAAAATACTTGGCAACTGTATTTCAGACCAACTTCTGATCTCCATAATCTACAAGGTACTGCAAAATATCAACAAGAAAAGGATAAACAATCCAGTTAAGTGATGGGCAAAGGAAATGGACAGACACTTCTCTAAAGAGGATATCCAGACAGTGAAAAGACACGTGTGGGATTGCTCACGATCATTAGCTACTAAAAAAATTCAAATCAAAACTATGATGAAATACCATCTCACCCCAACAAGGTTGGCCATGATCCAAAAAAAAGAGGCTGTGGAGAAACTAGAACTCACCTACACTGCTGGTAGGATTTCAAAATGGTGCAACCTCTTTGGAAAGCAATGTGGCACTTCCTTAAAAACCTGGAAATAGTGATACCATTTGATCCTGTAATTCCACTGCTTGGAATATATCCTTCAAAAACAAAGATTGTCACACAAACAGACACATGTACTAGATTGTTTCTTGAAGCACAGTCCACAATAGCTGAAAGATGGAATCAACCCAAATACCCACCAACAGATGGATGGATAAACAAACTATGGTACCGTCACTTAATGGAACACTATGCTATGATTAAAAAAAGATGATTTTAGAAAACATCTGATAATAAAGTCTCATTTGGAAGAGACCATGCTGAGTGAAATCAGTCATTGTTAAAAGGACAAATATTATATGAGACCTGTGCTATAAGGACTTAAAAATAGAATTAGCTACAGTAGAAAATAACTCTATTGGCTACAAGTCTGGGTTGGGGGTGAGGGTTTATCATAATGAGATAGCTGATAGATGCTAGAAATTTTATTCTTTACTGTAATTAATAAATTTAAAAACTTAAAAAAAATGAGATGGGTGATGTCACAACCGACCCAACTGAAATCAAAAGTATCATAACAGCATATGAAGAAAGACTGTACTCTAACAGATATGAAAACCTGAAAACCTAGAGGAAATGGACAAATTTCTAGATTCATATCAAGTACCACAATTATCACAAGGAGACATAGCCAGCCAAGTGCCGTCGAACATAGACCAACTTAATAAACCCATCACAAAGGAAGAGATTGAAAAAGTCATCAAAAAACTACCAACCAAAAAATGTGCTAACTCAGATGGCTTCACCATAGAATTTTACCAAATTTTTAGAGAAGAGTTAACTCCAATACTACTGAGACAATTTCACGGCATAGAAAGGGATGGAATACTCTCAAATTCATTCTATGAAGTCAGCATAACCCTGATACCAAAGCTAGGGTTGAGCCTAATAAAAAGAACTACAGACTAGTATTAGTCATGAATCTAGATGCAAAGATCCTCAACAAAATTCTTGCCAATAGATGTCAACAGCACATGACCAAGTTGGATTCATACCAGGGATGCAAGGCTGTTTCAACCTCAGAAGAACAGTTAATGTGATCAACAACATAAATAACAGAAAAGATAAGAATCACCTGATTTTGTCAATTGATGCAGAATAGAGATTTGACGAAGTCCAACACCTATTCATACTAAAAACTCACAGCAGAATAAGCATACAAGGGAAATTCCTCAAAACAATAAGGGACATCTTTGCAGATCCAACTTGAAGGCTGGCTGGCTTGCATTTATCCAAAGCCAACCGTCTATACCAACAAGGATGCCCACTTTCACCACTTCTATTCAACATTGTAGTAGAAGTTCTAGCCAGAGTAATTAGACAAGGCAAAGAAATAAAGGGCATGTGCACTGGCAAAGAAGTAAAAATCTCCCTATTTGCAGATGATATAGTTGTATACACTGAGAATCATCAAGAATCCATAAGTAGACAACTCAAACTAACAGAAGAATTCAGCAAAGTATCAGGATATGAGATAAGCATCAGTAAATCAGTAGGATTCCTTTATACCAACAAAGAGGTAATCAAAGGAGAAATCACCACATCAATACCATTTACTATAGCCCCCAAGAAGATAAAATACCTAGGAATAAATCTAACTAGAGAAACAAGAGACCTATACAAAGAGAACTGCAAGAGCTTACTATAAAAAACAAAGAGAGACTTACATAAATGGAGAAACCTACCCTGTTTACGGATAGGAAGACTTAACCTTGTAATAATATTTGTTGTACCCAGAGTTATCTACATGTACAATGCAATTCCAACACAAATTCCTGTGACATTTTTCAATGAGATGGGAAAACAAGTCACCATTTTCATTTGGAGAGGCGTGAAACCCCAGATAAGCAAAGCACTACAGAAGAAGAACACACTAGGAGGCCTCTCACTATCCGAACACTGTCACAGTAGCCAGAACAGCCTGGTACTGGTACAGAAAGAGACATACAGACCAAGAGAACAGAGTTGAGACCCCAGAGATGCTACCATCCTATAATGAACAGGTGATATTCGACAAAGGCTCTAAAATTGTAAATCTAGGTAAAAACAGTCTCTTTACTAAACAGTGCTGACAAAATTGGATACCCATCTGCAAAAAGCTGAAACAAGACAATTGGATATTCAGCAGCAAAAAAATGAAACACATCACACACCACACACAAAAACTAACTCAAAATGGATCAAGGACCTAAACATCAAACCTAAAACAATAAAGATAGTGCAAGAAAAAACAGGGTCAAAAATGGAATTTTAATATATACCTCAGACAGAGTTCAAAATCTGGCAAACAAAACATGACCAACAAATGAGAAAGTAGGTAAACGGGAACTAGTAAGAATGAAGCACTTTTGTTCATCCAAAGACTATCAAAAGAGCTAAAAGATCACCTACAGAATGAGAAAAAACATCTGGCAGCTACATGTCAGACTGATGCCTGATTTCCTCAATGTACAAAGTACTACAAAAAGTAAATAATCCAGTTAAGTGATGGGCCAAGGAGCTGGCCAGGCACTTCACCAAACAGGACATCCGGGCAGCCAAAAGACATATGAGGAAATGCTCATGATCATTAGATATTAGAGAAATCCAGATGAAAACGATGATGAGATACCACTTCGCCCCAACAAGGTGGGCCATGATCCAAAAAGCACAAAACAACAAATGCTGGAGAGGCTGGAGAGAGATTGGAACTCTCCTACACTGCTGGTGGGATTGCAAAATGGTACAACCTCTCTGGAAAGAAGTTTGGCATTTCCTTAAAAAACTGAAAAGAAATATACCATTTGATCCAGTAATCTAGCTGCTTGGAATATATCCTTCAGAATCAAGGGCAGTCACACAAACAGACATACACACAAATGTTTATTGCAGCACAGTCCACAATAGCAACAAGATGCTACCAGCCCAGATGTGCAACAACTGATGAATGAATAAACAAACTATCACAAATACACGCAGTGAGACACTACTCAATGATAAAGAGCAATGATAGTTTTAGAAAGCATCTCATAACCTCGTTTCAATTGGAAGACATTAAGCTGAGTGAAATCAGTCAGTGGCAAAAGGACGAATATTGTATGAGACCTCTACTAGAAGGGAGAGGGAGGGTGCAGAGGAGGAGCAGGAGATTGTTAAGTGGATAAAAATACATAGAACGAAAAGGAGGTGTGTGCTGTCACAGGGAAAGGAGACCAGAAGGTGCTGCATATAGGCAGGCATGCAAATTTAATTTGTATTGTACGTTTTCACTCAATCAAAATAAAATATTAAAAAAGTAGTAACTGTACAATGACCTTCCTTATCAACGGTTTTGGTAAAATATCTGAAATATTCAAGAAGAAATTCCAAAACACAAAAATCTGCACTTGCTTCGCTCTTTGCACCGGCTGAGTGCACACAAACACGGAGCTTGGTGGCATCCTCTGCTGTCCTCTCCGCCCGTCTCACAAATCCTTAGTCTCTCTCCAGCACGTATTTCTTGTGTTTCATTTATTTGCTGTTTGTGTTGTGTGCGCCATTTCTTTCTGTGAAAAATGACTATTACAAAGCAATTACTTGGTCAAAGTAATCCCTCAAAGGCAAGGGTAAGGAGATTGAAACGGGTAAGGAGCTAGCTAGCTATATAAAGCATTACTGCCTCAAGAACCTGAGATCACAGTAGAAATGCCATTGCTGATACTGAGGCAGCAGCAGCATTCCCTGAAGACATTTAGAAACCCCAAAGAGAAAGGCTTCTTTTCAAGAACAAGCTTTCAGTTGTGATGAAACCACTATTTCCCTAGTGTTTATACTGTATTAGGTATTACAAGTAACCTAGAGACAGAGCCTTGGCGGTGCAGTGGTTAAGAGCTTGGTTGTTAACAAAAAGGTCAGCAGTTCACATCCACAAGCCACTGCTTGGAAACCTTATAGAGTGTCTATGAGTCAGTATTGAGTTGATGATCATGGGTATTATAACTGGAAGAGATGATTTAAGGTACACAGGAGGAAGTTGATAAGTTACATGCAAATACTACAAATCACAAACGTGCTGTCCCCCTATTGTCTTACTGATGCACGTTAGGCTTTTCTCGGGCATGGCAGAACCTCCGGAAAAGCCTCACCTTGCTCTCTCTCTCTCTCCTTCCTCTTAATCTCCCACCTTGCTGATACTTCCACACAAATGTTTAGGCCTTTCTTGAGTATGACAGAGCCTCTGAGAAAGCCTGACCTTTGCCTCTTTCCCCTACCTCATGCCTTGATGATACTTCCGCGTATGGGTCAGCCAACCGTGAGATGTCCTAATACCATTACAACCGTTTTTGGCAAAATAGACTGCCTGTTGACCTCCTGATTGTAACCCTATAAATCAAGTTTCCTATTGAGGAACAGTGGCCATTGCTCTCCATCAGAGACCTGATCCCACCTGGCCTCGACTTTATCTTGCGTGATGTGAGTTTTTTCTCATCAGCTTTCCTGTCTCCCTCGGATATGGGTTTTTCCCGGTGTTGGTTACTGGGGTGCCAGACGCGACACTCAGAGATGAGAATATGTAGCTAAGTAGTGAGTCTATTTTGTGACACGTGATAAGGGAGAACTAGACTTAGTGATCTTGGTCTTTATGATCTTAACTGAAATGGGAAATGATTTGTAAGTTTTAAGAAGAGATGAGGATGAGTGGGTAGGAGTGGAACGAGGGTAGAAGCATGACCAGTTAGTATTTTATAAGATTAGTCTCGGAACAGAGTGGAAAATAAACTGGAGAGGAGTCTTAGTGGATACAGATAAATTTGCCAGGTTATTTCAATAGATCATACAAAAGATGAATGTAGCTACAGATTTGTTGGGCCAATGGAAAGGGACACAATTGGTTGGAGATGAGAGATTTTGGAGGATTAAGTTTAGGAATGGGTAAAAGTTGATTACAAAAGTTGAGGAAAAGTTCAATGTCAAGACTTGCATAACAGATTGTTAAGTGATGTTACTCTCTGAGACAAAACACTAGAAGAAATCCCAATCTGAATATGGTGTAACAGAATAGCCTAGAGTCCAATAAGTCTAAGACACCTGTAGATTGCCACAGGATGTACTAAGTAAGTAATGGTATGATGATAATTTTAAAGGGGGCAAGAGAAAGGGAAACAAGTGTTTTCTAAAATCTGTTTATTAGTGTTTTAAACAGAAGTCTCCACAGCATTCCCTGAGGATCCTAAGTGCAATTTTTAATTGTTAAAGCTAGTTGTAGGAGTGAAGTGATGATTAACTCATAATGCCCAATACAGCAAATCTGAGTTCATCCTATAGGAATCCTTTGGAAATGGTGAGGGAATAAATTTATTTTCTTTTGCTGTTTAAACAAGAACAAATTTGGAAACAGAAGTAATAAATATTATCACTATTCCTCTTGGAGATACTAACGAAAATCAGTGAGTAAATCATCACTGCCTCATTTCTGCATTTTCGATATTACTTTAGGAAAACTAGCATTTTTCCAGTTTCTCAGTGATTTATAGAAATTTGGTGAGAGTAGAATGATTTCTGCAATTTTTATTTTTCAGAGTTTTGGGACTTGTCTATAGATGATAACAAGATGTCTGTGTAAGAAATTAAAATTCCAGTAAAGCATTGAGACTTTTATCAACCAGCCACCAAAATATGGACCAAGGAAAGAGAATGACTTACTGTGGAGGAAACACATTTATCACAAAGTTTTGTAAATAATAAGCTTCAATGGAAGACTGATATAAACGACAGTGTTAACGTAATCTTGATGAGACTGACTCAACAGCTTTAAAATTTATTTCACACTGTAGAGAATTTTCTTTAGTGAGATACAACTCACACAGTGTGTATCTACCTTATTTGTAAATTTTTCACAGTAACAATAATCTTGGCTTTCAGTTTGGTGAGTACCTAAAGTCCCTAAATATAGTTTTTAATAGCTTCTTTATTCTAATCCAGAAGAGTTTCTTTGAAAGTACTCTTAAGATAAAAATTGTGAAGCTTGCTAGCTCTTGGCTTAATTGCACTGGGTTTAGGAAATGAATTTACAAATATGCATTACTTTGTGATTCAGGGTTGGTGGGGCAGTTAATTTTGAACAAAATTCTTCTTCCTGGAAAGCAAATCACATTTTCTTTTTCTTTTCTATTTTTTTGTTATGATTGAGTGAGAATACACAATCCCATATAAATTTGCATACCCACCAATGAGTGGCTCCCACTGCTGTCCCTGCACAGTGGCAGGACACTCCTCTTCTCAGTTCTGTACATGTCATATCTTCCTAACAATCTCCTGTTCCCTCCTCTCCATCCTCTCCTCCAGTAAGAGGTCAGCTGGATGACATCCTATAGATGCATGACGTGTCACCAAGTCCAATCCATTTCTGCCTGAAGAGTTGACCTCTGTTAGATTTATGGACAGGGGCAGCATCAGGGCCAGGGGCATGCTCCCAGGGGAACCCCAAGGACTCTGAACCATCAATTGTAGTCTTTTAGTGGAGAGCTCAGGGTGCACCCCTTTTTATTTTCAGCAAATCACATTTTTTTAAATATTCACATAGTTTATTTTCCAAAACCATACTCATGTGAAACTTCTAGACTATGTGTACTGTAATAATGGAGCACTGGGTGGTGCAGGAATTAAGCATTTGGCTGCTAACCAAAAGACGGGCATTCCGAGACCATCAGTTTCTCTGTGGGAGAAAAATGCGGCAGCTGCCAAGATTTACAGCCTTGGAAACCTGATGGGGCAGTTCGACTTCATTCTGTAGGGGTGCTATGAATCATAACTGATTCACTGACAAGGGGTTTGGCTTTTGGTATTATAATAGAGATCCCTGTCAGTATGTACTTAGTAATTTTAATTTATCAAACAGTATGATTATTTTTAGCTTAGTGAAGATGACAAATAACTCATCATTCTCTTCATTGGTTAAGCAAATCCAGTTCTTCTAGTGCATGTAATTGCCAAGAGGTATGAATACAGCTATGAAATGGATATTTTGAATGAATGTTATTACTTGTTTCAAGTTATTATCTATGTTAAATGTATTTGTATTTCCTTTCCAAACAATACAGAGGAGGTATCAAAACCCAAAACTAAATCTGCTGTCAGTGGGTCAACCCTAACCCTTCCCCATTGATGAAGAAAAAATAAGTGAGAAAGCATAGAAGATTTTCCTTCATTTGTTCTAAAATCTATTTGTTTAATAATTCAATCAGAGAATACAGAATGAAGATGTACACCGTTGTTTGAATAGTATTTGGAGTCTTGACAAGGGATTAATGAGTATGTGACTCTGAATAGTGCACGGAAAGGCTTCACAAGTGACACTATTTTATGGCTAAATATTCAGTTCAGTTTGGTTCAGGCTAGCTTGTCATCCAGGGACATCAGGTAGGATCTGAGAACTTTCCGTTTAATCCCCTTCCATTGTCTGCACTGTTTTCATATATTTTTCTTTTCTGTATGTTATAAGGAAAGCCTAGTGGCATAGTGAGTTAACTGCTACACCTGCTAACCAAAAGGTCAGCAGTTCAAATCCACCTAGGCCTTCCTTGGAAGCTCTCTAGGGCAGTTCTACTCCATCCTATCGGGTTGCTTTGAGTCGGACCCAACTCTATGGCAATGGGATTTTTGGTGGGCTATATGTTATAAACCTCAAAGTGCATTGTTACTGTTTTTATTTGAATGTTTATCTTTGAAAGGATTAAAAATGAGAAGTTTTAAAATATTTAACAAAATTTTGAACAATTTCTTGTAAAGATAGAAATTTCTTATCCTATATTTGTATTTTAACATTTCTATTTGAGTCTTTTTAAAATAATTTTTATCTCTCTGCCTAATTTATGGTGTTTATGGTCCTAGAACCAAACTAAACCCACTGCCACTGAGTCTATTCCAACTCAAAGCAACACTGTGGGACAGGGTAGAACAGCTCCACAAAGTTTCTGAGGAGTGCCTAGTGGATTCAAACTCCCAACCTTTTGGTTAGCAGACACATAGCACTTAATCACAATGCTACTTCCTAGATGCATAGTTAAATTAATGATGTTAATTTATGATGTTCACCTGCTGGATTGTGGTTAAATTGATGTCTCTAATAATGCCAATGTTTGCTACATTTCTGGACCTGGTTTTGTTGACTGTTTTATTTTCATGATGGGCTGTTTCTCCTTGTGTTATTTATGTCCATGTTACAATGTTTGAGTGAATTCGAGATATATATAAAGAAGCAAGAGAGACTGAGATAAATAATGTTTATACTCAGAACAGGAGAAACATTCATTCTTTAATGAATATCTGCTGGCCATGTGTCAGGTTCTATCCTTGGAAGGAGAGATACAATAATAGTCAAAAGTGACAGAAACCACCATCTGCATGTAACTCCCATTCTTGTGCAGAAGTGGAGTGATAAAAAAAACAAAAAGCAACAGACAAATAGGAAAATGTGTGTACGTGTGTATAGTATATTCAGATCTGAGGTAGGTGATGTTAAATGTCACAGAGAAAAAAGTTATTGGGTAGAAAGAATAGAAAAAATAGTTACAGAAAAAGTACTGAAATTTTTGATAGGCTGTACAAAGAAGGCCTTTATGAAAAGGTGACTTTTAAATGACCTGATGGAGGTGAGGAATGAGCCATGTGGTATCCGACACAAGAATTTTCTAGGCAGTGGAAACAGCCAAAGTAAAGGGCTTACTGGGCGAACATGCCTAGCATATAAACATACATTGAGAATACCATGTGGGCCAAAACAAAGTGAGGAAGAGAGCACAACGAGAAATGAAGTGACAGCGGTGACAGAGAGCCCAGTCCTGCAGGGGCTTGTACACCACTGTAGGCGCTTTGGCTTTTACACTAAGCGTTCCGAGCAGAGGAATAACAAGATGTGGCTTATGATTCCGGCTGCTGTGTTGAGACAAGACTGTAGGATACATGAGTGGAAGCCAGAAAACCTGTTAGATGACTTGGGCATGAAGCTGTGGGACTTTGAATATATTTTTATAGTAAAACTGACATTTGCTGACTGATTAGAGTTTATGCTAATTAACTGGGTAAGCAGAGTTACCCTTTCCTGAAATTAGAGCTGAAAAGAGAGAAAAAAACAAAACTCAGTTGTTGTTCAGTCAATTGTGGCTCGAGGTGATCCATGAATATTAGAGTAGAATTGTGTTCTATAGCATTTTCAGTGGCTGATTCTTTCAGAAGAAGATCACCAGACCTCTCTTCTAAAGGCTGCCTGGGAAAACTTGAACAACCAACTTTTTTGTTAGCAGCAGAGTAGTTTAACTGTTTATATCACCAGTCACTCTGGAAATAGACAAGGCATAGGAGAAACAGAATTTTTTTTTTTTTGGTGGGAGGGGCAGTTGTAGAGGAGCTCAGATTTCGCTGTGACAAATTTGAGAAGTCTGTGAGACAATTAGGTAACCCTCGTAGCATAGCAGTTAAGTGCTGTGGTTGTTTTGGGTGTTTTGGTCAGCATTTTGAATTTACCACGTACCCCTTGGAAACTAAGAAGCAGTTCTGCTGTGTCCTGCAGGTTGCTATGAGTCAGGATCATCTTGATGGCAACAGGTCTATGAGACATTTAAATACAGATATCAATCAGACAGCTGGATATACTAATGAAAGTGGTGGAATTGACAGTTTAAAATTAGGACTTGTTTTTACAACAACAAAAAAAATCGGATCACCCTCTTACATCAACTTCCTTTTGGAGATTTCTGATCCAGTCTATCGTGTATTAAATTGTGTTCCCCCCAAAACCATGTAGTGCTTTGACTGGGTCATAATTTCCAGTATTGTGTGATTGCCCTCCATTTTCTGATTCTCCTATACCGTAAATCCTAATCTCTGCCTGTGGTTAGTAGACTGCATTCTGTCTGAGAGGATTAGGGTGAGACCATAACACTCTTCCTAAGGTCACCTCTCTGCTCCAGTGTAAAGGGAGTTTCCCTGAAGTGTAGCTTGTACCACTTTTTATCTTTCAGGAGATAATAGGTGACGGGAGAAAGCAGAGAGACAGGGACCTCATACCATCAACAAAGCTGCAACAGGAGCCAAGAGGGTCCTTCAGACCTGAGCTTCCTGCTCCAGCATGCTCTCAGACCAAAGAAAGACTGATGAAACCCAGGACCTTCCCTAGAGTCGACAGAGAGGGAGTGTGTTCCGCTGGGGTCGGCGTCCTGAATTCTGCTTCCAGCCTACTAGACAGTGTGAGAATAAATTTGCTTTTGTTGTTAAAACCATCCACCAGTGGTATTTCTGTTAGAGCAGTACAGGATGACTAAGACATGGTCCAAGACTCTGAAGGAAAAGAAACCAGACTGAAGGTGTGGAGCAGATCACCAGGGCTGAAGGCAGAAGTCTCCCAGTTCCATCTCCAGACACGGAGGCCAGTCAGGAGAACAAGGGATGGTGTGAGAGCTCTGAAAAAGCAACTAGGAAATAGATGAAGGGTAGAGATACAGAGGACGAGGAAAGGCAGTGAAATACAGGGAATCTGTGAAAGCCGGAACTCAGTGGGACTGCCCTGTTTGTCTGGGTCCCTGTTTTTCTGCCTTCCGGGGTTACAGTATTATGACTTTTCTCTCTCTCTCTTTTTACTATGATTGAGTGAAAATGTACAATCACGTATAAATTCGCATGCCCACCTATGTGCAGCTCTCAGTGCTCTCCCTGCCTCATGACAGCACACTCCTCTTCTCCGTTCTGTACGTGTCGTATCCGCCTAACAATCTCCTATCCCCTCGTCTCCACCCTCTCCCCCGCCTCCAGTAAGAGGTCAGCTGGATGACATCCTATAGATGCATAGAACAATAAAGTGCACACACGATATGGTCACTCTGTTTCTCCAAGTCCCACCCATTCCTGTCTGAAGAGTTCATCTTCATTGTGATTTATGAAAAGGGGCAACATCAGGGCCAGGGGCCATGATTCCAGGGGGAACCCCAAAGCCCCTGGACCATCAGTTGTGGTCTTTTAGTGGAGATCTCAGGGTGTGCCTCTTTTTATTGTCATATTGCCAGTGAGACTCCACTTTGTGACTCCCATTACAGCGATCACTGGTGGTGGCTGGGCACCATCTGGTTCTTCCGGTCACATGTCAATGTAGTCACCGACTACACGTGGGTCTCTCCCTCTTTTGGGTTCTCTTTCCACCATGTCGTTTTGGTCTGTAGTGATCATCTGTTCCTGATGAGTTAGGAAGATTTGGCATAGCTCAGATGGCATCTTGACAACTTTTAAGACCCCTGATGCCACTAACCAATTTGGGGTACAGAAGACTCTCTTAGCAAAATGCTGGTTATGCCAACTGGCCTCTATGTCCCCTGACAGCATGATCCCCAGATCCCCTCTCCAGCTACTCTGTCCTTGCAATATTGGGTTAAGATGGGAGGAGTAATCATGCTATGTTGAAGTCCAGTTAAAATCGATCTTCTTTCTAATATGTGCTGTCACGGATGTTACCCAACCAAATTTCTATCAACTATCTAATCTACATCTCACCATCTCCCTCCCTTCCTCCCCACCCTTGCAGCTGTCAAAGAGTCTTTTCTTCTGTACAAGAGTCTGTTTTTAAGTTCTTATTGTAGGGGTTTCATACAATATTTGTCTTTTTGCTGCTGACTACAATTGACTCCAGCTTATGAGATGCTTCCTAAAATCATCATTGTTCTTTATCATTGCATAGTGTTCCATTGAGCATATATACCACAGTTTACCTATCCATTCCTCTGTTGTTGGGCATCTGGCTCGATTCCATCTTTTTGCTGTTTTGGTCTGGGTTGCAATAAACACTTGTGTGCATGTATCAGTTGGTGTGAATGGCCTTGATTCTGTAGGGTATATTCCAAGCAGTGGAATTATTGGGTCAAATGCTATATCCACTTCCAGCTTTTTAAGGAAGCACCAGATTGCTTTCCAAAGAGGTTGCACCATTTTGCAATCCCACCAACAGTATAGGAGAGTTCTAACTTCTCCACAGCCTTTCCAGCATTTGTTGCTTTCTGTTTTTTTCGAATCCTGGCCCACCTTGCTGGGGTGAGATGGTATCTTATTGTAGTTTTGATTTGAATTTCTTTAACAGCTAATGATCATGAGCATGTCTGCGTGTGTTTTTTGGCTGCCTGGATCTCCTCTTTAGACAAGTGTCTGTCCATCTCCATTGCACATCACTTAACTGGATTGTCTATCTTTTTCTTATTTTTCTTATTGACATTTTGTAGTACCTTATAGATTATGGTGACCAGGCATTGGTCTGACATATAGTTGCCAAATACTTTTTTCCATGCTGTTGGTGGTCTTTTAATTCTACTGATAAAGTCTTTGTATGAGCAAAGGTGTTTGATTCTTAGTAGTTCCCATTTATCTCTTTTCTGCTGATTGTGGTTTGTTTGTTAGATTTTGAAGTCTGTCTGTGTTGTGTATTAAAACTTCCATTGTTATCCTAATTTTTCTTGGATGAGCTTTATCATTTTAGATTTGATACTTAGGTCTTTTATCCAGTTTAAGTTAGTTTTTGTATAAGGTGTGAGATATGGGTCTTGTTTCAATTTATTGCAGATGGATATCCAGTTTTGCCAGCACCATTTGTTGAACAGATTTTTATCCCAGTTTAATGTCTTAGGGCCTTTGTGGAATATTAACTGTTCATGGGAGGATGGTGTCATCTCTGCAGTCTCAGTTCTGTTCCAATGATCTATCTGTCTCTTTTTCTACAAATGCCATCCTGTTTTGACTACTGTGGCAGTGTAATATGTTCAAAAATTTGGTAGTGGGAGGCCTCACAGTATGTTCTTCTTTTTCAGTAGTGCTTTACTTATCCTGGGCTTCTTACCTTTCCAAAGTTGGTGATTTGTTTCTCCATCTCATTAAAAAATATCACAGGAGTTTGGATGGGGATTGCATTTCTATCTCTTCTTCAAAGGGAAATATTTTTGCTTTCCTTCTCTGACAGTATTCCAGCTTACACAGGCTCTACCTTTGGGAGATTTAACTGTATTTAGATCAGGAAAAGTGATACATGCAGAGCCAGACACTGAAAAAGGAAAAGAGAAGATATTTAAAAGGAGAGAGAAGAATGTCATCCCTTAGTGTTTTTTTGCCCATTGTCGTGCATTGAATTGTGTCCCCCCCAAAAAATATGTGCAGCCATGTGGATGGGCCATAATGCCCAATGTTTTATGACTGTCCTCCACTTTGTGGTTTTCCTATGTTGCATGTTAAAGGATTAGGGTGGGGCTGTAAATCCTTTCATAGGATTACCTGCCGGCTCCACCATAAAGGGAGTTTCCCTGGAGTATGGCCTGCCCCACCCTTAATCCTTTCATCCTACAAGAGATAAAAGGAAAGGGAAGCAAGCAGAGAATGGGAAACTCACACTATCAAGAAAGCTGCACCAGCAGAAAAGAGTGTCCTTCAAAAACCTGAGGTTCCTGTATCAAGTTACTCTCTGGACAATGACTGATGCAATACCAGACTTGTCTCCAGAGCTGACAATGGGGAAAGCCTTTCCCTGGAGAGGACATCTTGAATTTGGACTTACGGCCTACTGGACTGTGTATGAATAAACCTTCCTTCGTTAAAGCCATCCACTCTGTGGTATTTCTGTTAGAGCAACACTAGCTGACTAAACACTTGTTAAAAGTAAAATAAAATTAAAACTTTCTTTGAAAGAAACCTGAACTCTTTCAGTTTCTTCCTCTCTGTTCATTATCTTTAATTTTGCTGCTAGACTAGGCACCAATATTTAATACTGATGTTTTATGTGATATAAATATGTATCAATAGCATCAATGAGTCTCCTAAAAAGACCCAGAGACTCTTCTCTCATTTTACCATGAAGTGAAGGGGAGGGGTTTCTTCCCTCATTTGTCAGAGCAGAAACTATCAAAATATTTCCCTGTTTGAAACAATCATTAGTCTTTGAAAAATGAATTAATTAACCGAGAAGTATGGAGG
Organism: Heterohyrax brucei; assembly: GCA_028571685.1. Lineage (NCBI taxonomy): Eukaryota > Metazoa > Chordata > Mammalia > Hyracoidea > Procaviidae > Heterohyrax > Heterohyrax brucei. Next base: position 139,344,408 of record CM053148.1, on the reverse strand, counting down.
ACAATACCCTGGCTAATACTTATGTTTCACTTGTTAACTGGAGACATACACAGAACATTATTCTGTTGAAACTGCAATAGCCAATCTGAAGTCTCCATCAGACAAGTTGGATGCTTCAAGACTGGGAATTGGGAAATGTCTATAATTGTATAGCCATGTCTCTGATTTACGTGTAATGCTCAATGGACATTATTAAGAAATCAACAGGGATTTCTTAGTAAAGGTAACATAGCAGTCATCAAACGAGAACTGTGTTTACGTGATAATGATAAAGCCCTTGGGTCAGAGTCAACCTTGCGTGAAAGGCTGAGAATTTCTACTCATTAGAAGATGCTGCTAGTGGTAATTACTGTTCTCTGAAATTTCTGGTAACTCTTCTCTCTGTTCATTTCTACTCATTAGCACTTATTCTTTTCCCTCAGTATCTACCTCCAAACTCCACCCCTACTTGCCTGATGATTCACCAGGTTTGATAGTCCTGGGACCTAGGTAAGCCAAAGGTGTGGTTCCACTTTCCTGATCTGAATTTACAGTTGGCCACAGGTACATCAATATAAAATTATATTAGAAGTTTATTAGTGCCTTCATTTGGAGGTCTTACTCCTCCACCCTTTAAGACTCCCTGAACTGATCATACACAGAATAAAAAAAGGGAGACTGGCCTGATTTAGGGAAGTGATATCTTCAATTGCTAATAATGAGTAAAATAAAATATGAGTATAATGAATAAAATAAAAATAAAATAAAATAATGAGTAAAATAAAAATAGAGTATAGTGAAGTGCATAGAATTTAAGGTTTTGTAGTCTGACTTGGCTATTTACTAACTGTACAAACTCTTCATGCCCTGTTTCTTCCTCTGTCAATGGAGGGTAAGAATAATACCACAAACTGCAGAGATCTGTTTTAAAAATTTACAAGACCAATCATTGCAAAATATGTAGCACACAGCCTGGACCATAGAAAGACCCCTAGTAAATAATAATAAGAATACAGATAATAACTATGTTAATGTATTTAATAATTATAATTTAATATGAAATTCATATATTTAAATAAATTTTAAATATAACTACGTAAATATTTAATAATAATTTAATGACATATTTAAAATTTAGATAATGTATTTAATAAAATTTTTATATCCAAACCCATTGCCACTGAGTCAGTGTTGACTCCTGGTGACCCTACTGGGCCAAGCTGAACTGCTTACAGAGTTTTCAGGTCTGTAAATCTATGGAAGCAATCTGAGACATCTTTCTGCCACAGAGTGGCTTCTTACTACAACGTGGCAAAACTGAAGTCTTCACAAAACTGTAGGCCCACACCTAATCAAGGTCACGGAAAATATCTTTCATTACGTTTAGATGTTGAATGTTCTGTTCATTTCATATCTGAAAATCCATAGATTCTTTCATGACTGTCTGAAATGTTCAGAAATTAGTTTTTACATGGATGGCATTTTGTTTATTTACCAGACTCAATCTCAAATGAGCATTAGGTTCAAGCCATCTGAATTTGGCTGTAACACTATGATTTCCAGGTCACCCTCAATAAGTAGAATTTCATTTCTATTTTAAATTAAAAAAAATATATATAATGCATATCAAAAGTGCATAAACAAAAAATGTACAGCTGACACATTATTGGGGGTGAAATCCAGGTAACAATTATAAAAATCGAGCTAGGTAACATTGAAAGCCCTGCAGAAGCTTTCTGTGCATATTTTTCTATCACAATATTCTTCCTGGCCCTGAAAATAAATACAACATGAAATCAATGACAATCACTTCCTTGATTTATTTTTGTACCTTCATAATTTTATCATCACATTGTATTATCACTATATGTAGTACCGAGTGTGTGTCATAGATTGAATTGTGTCCCCCCAAAAATATGAGTGGCCATGTTGATGGGCCTTGATTCCCAGTATTTTATCATTGTCCTCCATTTGGTGATTTTACTATGCCATATGTTAAAGGATTAGGGTGGGACTGTAAATCCTTTTATAAGATCAACTCCCTGCTCCACTGTAAAGGGAGTTTCCTGGGAGTTTGGTTTGCATCACCCCTAATCCTTTCATCCTATAAGAGATAAAAGGAAAGGGAAGCAAGCAGAGAACTGGAAACCTCACACCATCAAGTAAGTGGCACCGGGAGAAGAGCCCCTTCTTCAGACCTGAAGTTCCTGAGCCAAGACCCTCCCTGGACAAAGACTGGTACAATACTGGGCTTTCCTTCAGAGCCGACGAGGGCTAAAGCCTTCCCCTGGAGCTGATATCCTGAATTTGGACTTACAGCCTACTGCACTGTGTAAGAACAAACTTTCCTTTGTTAAGGCCATCCACTCGATGGTATTTCTGTTAGAGCAGCACTAGCTGGCTAAAATAGTGTGTACCCGTGAACTCTTTTTTTGGTCTATTTTGAAACTTTCTTTGATTAAGTCGGTGCTTGTGAAATTCATTGCTTACTGTTCCATGTAACTGTATTTCAACCATTTTTATTACTCGACTTATTTACGTGCTCTACATTTAGGTTGTTTTCTATTTGAGGTTACTATGAATAATGCTGGCATGAATATTCTCATATATGTTTCTTGGAGCACATAAGCATATATTTCTCCAGGGAATATATTAAGAAGGAAGGTTGTTTCATTCATTGTGCAACTTTACTAGAATTAATAGTTTCCCAAAGTGGTGCAAATTCACGCCCTAATCAGCAGTATCTGAGAGTTTCTGTTTCTGACACCCTGGCAAAATGCTTAGCATTTTCAGTCTTTTTAAATTATACCTTTTTAATGTTAGCTTTCCTTTTGGGCTTGTGACAATGTTTCCTTAACACCTTTATTTTGAATTTCTATCCCACCTATGAGGCTGAATCTCAATGTTTTCTAGAATCTTTTTCTGTTTTACTTTTAAAATATGCTCACAATCCACTAGAAATTGTTTTGATCTGCATGGTATTATTAGTTATTTTCAATATGAATATCCAGTTGTTCTAGCACAATTTACTGAAAAGAGTATCTCTTTTTCACTCTGAAGTGACATCTCTGTCATGTCTATGTATGTATAGATCTATATAATATTCACCTGTCAATTCTTACATCCTTGCACCAATACTGTGATGCATTACTATAGCTTTTCAATGTCTTGCATTTGTTGAGGAATATTAATTAGGATTTTAATGAAGTTACACATAAATATGAAGAAATTTAACTTACCTATGAATTCTAACAATTTATCTGTAGATTTTCTTGATGTTTCTACATTTATACGAGCATCATCTGCTAACAATGATGGTTTTCCACTTTTTTATTCTGATTCTTACGGTTTTATTTCTTCTTCCTTGAAATTTTTTTTTTTTTTTTTGGTCTTATTGTATTGTCTAGGATCTACCGCATAACAGTAAATAGAGTTGTAAAAGAAGACATTCTTCTGTCATACCTGATCTCAAAACAAAAATTCAAACTTACCATTAAGTGTGGTATTTTTTGTGTCTGCAGTTAATATTTATTTTAAGAGATTTTTTTTTTCTCTTCTAAGTTTCTTGAAAGTTTTGTCATAAAAGACTACTCAACTTTATCAAACACTTTTTGTGGCCTAAGGTGATTTTTTTTTCTTTATTGATGGGGCAAATTATATTGATTTATCTCCAAATGTGAAAACAACTTTAAATCCTTGGAACAAAACCATTCTGATAGGTTTTTCTTCTTTGTTTTGATGTGTAATGCAGGATTTGTTTTGCTAATTTTTAAGAATATTTGCCCTATATGTTTACCAGTGAGTCTCTGCTATAGCTTTCTTTTTTCTTATCTAGTTGAGCTAACCTCACTGGGGGAGACTATGATCTTCTTGCATTTTCTGTGAGAATTTGTATATCATGTATTTCTTAAATTTATGACAAATTCATTGGAGAAAATATCCACTTAGAGTTCTCTCTATAGATAAAGACTTCATTATAGGTTCAAAACACTTAAAAAGTATACAACTATTCAGATTTTCCAGTTGTCTTGTGTAAGCTTTGAAAATACATACTAAGAATTTTTCCGACACAACTAAATATTGTCATGAACTCTTCCCATTTTGTGGTTTTGCTCTGAACTTTTCCAACCGTGGTGTTGCTATCTATGGGAAAAAATGCTGTAGAGTTCCGAACGGTATCATGTCCTTCAGTTCGGGAATTTTCATTAGTAACTGAGAAATTACTAGTATTCATTAGTAACTTTCCAAAAACTCTAGCTTGAGACATCTTAGCAGTGATATGATCTTTAAAATGCTGTTGGAATGTTTGAATCCTATAGCATACACAGCTCTTCAAGGGTCTAAAGCATGTTTTCATCTAGACCCAATATAAATTCACATTTCCTTTTTGTTTTCTTTGTGTATATGGACTAACAAGGTGCTTGCATGTGTTAAAGCATCTTCAAAACCCCGAATAGTTACACAAGCATTTTGCCTTTAGTGAGCAGAATTCAAAATGCTTCGTATGGTTCCAACCCTTATTTATTTATTGATGTATTTTTATGCAAATACTGCCAACCTCCTACTGTCTACTGTATTCTTCTCCAAGAGGCACCTTTTTTTTAGTGCCATTACACAATTATTTTTTTAACTTGTTACTGTTAAATAAATAAAAAAATAAATTAGCACAATGCCCTTGGGAAAATACCTCAAGGGAAAGGGTGAGGTTGGCAAAGGTAGAAGGTACACATTATTTGAGTAAAAATATGGTAATTGGGCTGAATCTAATACATTAAGTGGAAACTCTGTTGGCATAGTGGTTAAGTGCTATGGCTGCTAACCAAAAGGTGGGCAGTTTGAATCCACTAGGCACTCCTTGGAAACTCTACAGGGCAGTTCTACTCTGTCCTGTAGGGTTGCCATGAATTGGAATTGCCTTGACAGCAGTGGGTTTAGTTTTTTGGTTTTAATATACTAAGTAGGTTGATTAACAATTTTCCATTAGTCAACTCTTATATCAGTTTGCAAGGCTTCCTCTGAGAGGGAAACTATAATGAGGAGACTAACATTACTTCCACTTGATTTTTAACATTCAGTTTTCGAGCTGTCATTGACTGAATTGTGTTCCCTCCCAAAAATGTGTATAGAAATTTGGCTGGGCCAAGATTCCTGGTATTGTGTGACGGCCTCCAAGTTGTAAATACTGCTTCTATGATGTCAGTGAAGGTGGCTAAGTGGCAGTTGTGTTGATGGGGCAGGACTCCATGTGAAAGATTGTTCTGTGTCTTGAGGTATTCTCTTGAGGTGTAAAGGAAAGAAGCTAGCAGAAAGATTTGTGGACCTCATACTACCCAGAAAGCAGCACTGGGAGTACAGTGTGTCGTTCAGACCTGAGGGTCCTGCTCCAAGATGCTCCCTGCCCAAAGACTGATGCAACACAAAGAAGAAAGCCTTCACCTGGAGTGGACGCCCTAAATTCGGTCTTGTAGCCTATGGACTGTATAAGAATAAACTTTCCTTTGTTAAAGCCAGCTGACTAAAACCCCAGCTAAATTATAATAACTAATATTATTTTTGCCAGTTTTGAATATGACTACAAATTGTCTTAAATTTAGATTTTTATCTCTTTGACAAATATTCAATATCAACAGTATTTGTGCTGTTCTTTAATGCAAAACTTAAATTTTCCAAGAGCTTAATATTACATTAAATCTGGAAACAATATAGATCACCTAGACAATTTCTGAATTCTTACAGATAGAAAATAAAAAGAAAAAACAGACACAGTTTTAGTAGATATATCCTTGCCTCATATTATGTAGTAAAGAGTGATTACCCACTAGCAGGCTAAGTAAGATGTGTTTATACATTTTCATTGTTACTTATCATATTCATTTTTCCATTTTAATGAAAGTAAAGATGTTTAATATTGGCTTGTAGTTGATATTCAGTCTTCACTGTAGCTCTGGTAGTTTATTGTGGAACTTGGAGATACAAGTTTTTTTATGCTGTTTTACTACTCAGTTCTCTCTATCTGTCAGGGAATAGACAGACCAGTTATAAGGTTGGTCTATGAAAAGATAAAAATAAACGAAATAATAGGCTTTGTTTATTAACAGAAATGTTATATATAGTTTGATTAAGATAAAAATTTCAGTGCAGTCGGTATATGCATACTCTTACATAATCATAGGGTTGGCATATTTGAAAGCTAAATTTAAAAGTTTTTATGTACCATTGCCTTTATGTGTAAAACACATACATAAAAGGAATAAAGTTAGTAAACAAGGAGACAGAGCTTCAAACTATATGAAATAAAAACTGATAGACCTACAAGGGGAAATACACAGATTCACAATTAGAGCCAGAAATTTCAATACTCTTCAAAACTTATGGAAAATGTACACAATCAGCAAAACAATAGTAGACTTCAACCTACCTGCAAACTTGACCTATTTGACATCTATATAGGTAGAACAGAATACACATTCTTTTTAAAGTAATAAACTGGGCTGTAGAAAAAGTCCTAATTCATTTAAAAAGATGAAAATAAAACAAATTATGTTTCCAGATACAACAGAATAAAATTAGACATCAGTGACAGAATACAACTTTGGACCATGTTGGCAGGAGAAGAGAAGGGCATCATGCTTTGTAGAGAGCAAAAAAGAAGACAAGCTGGACTGACACAGTGGCTGCAACAGTGGGCCCCAGTATAACACTGCTTATGGACGTGGTGCAGGACGGGCAGTGTTTCCTTCCATTGTATGTAGAGTTGATTGTGACTTGGAACTGACTCAACTGCACTTACCACCACCAACAGAAAACAGCTATAAATGAATAAATGTGTGGGGATTAAATAGGAAACTGCAAATAACCCTTTGAGTCAAATAAGAAATCAGGGAGAAATTTCTAAAACATTTTTGAACACGGTATGCCACATGGGGTTTATATAAAGGTGAATTAACACTTGAAAATCCAATCAATTAACATAACATACTGTATAAAAGAATAGCTGGAAAAACACTGTATCCATGACACATTAAAAGCATTTGACTAAATTCAACATGAACTTGTGATAAAAATTCTCAACAAACTTGTGACACAAGAGAATTACTCCAACCTGATAAACTTCATTTATAAAAGCTATACAACCAGCATAGACTGAATAGTGGAATGCAGAATACTTTCTACCTACAATCAGAAATGATCTCACTGCTTCATGTTTGCGCTCAAGGTCTTAGTGAAAATTATAAGGTGAAGGAAAAAACAGAAACAGGTTGAAAATGAAAAAGTAAACCTATCTATTTACAGATAATATAATCATATAAGTAGTTATAAAACTAATAAGTTAATCAAGTCACAATATAGGATCAATGAAAAAGTAAGTTACATGACTATATGGTAGCAACAAAAAAATAAAAATTAAATTAAAATATAATTTCATTTATGATAAATAAAAATAGAAGATACAACAATAAATTTAAGAGTGTGTAAAACCTTTATACTATCAAAAAAAAGAATGCCCCATGGAAATTAATGAAAATCTAAATAAATGAATTGAAAGACTTAATATTGTTGAGGAGGCAATTCTTCTGCAATTTATCTATAGACTCAATACAATATGAAGCAAAAACTTACCAGATTTATTTACAGATATAAGCGAAATTATTCTAAAATTTATAAAGAAAAAGAGCCCAGAAGGGAAAAACAATTCTCTTAAGAAATAATAAATTCAGAGAGCATACATGACTTGATTTTTAAGACTTCTTTTAAAACTGCATTGTCATTGCTGTGTGCCACTGAGTCAATACCAACTCATAGAGACTCCACATGACAGAACAGAATGGCTCCATAGAGTTCTAGGCCCTCCACGCCAGGGACTCTGTCCTTGCAATATTGGGTTAAGATGGGAGGAACATACAAGTTGTGTTGAAGTCCTGCTAATATTGATCTTCTTACTAATGTGTGCTGTCACCAATTTCACCCAACCAAATTTCTAACAACTATCTAATCTAAACCCTGCCCCCTCACCCTCCTGCCCTCCCCACCCTTGCAGCCATCAAAGAGCCTTTTCTGTTATGCATGAGTTTGCTTTTAAGTTCTTATCATAGAGGTCTCTTACAACATTTGTCCTTCTGTCACTGACTATTTTCACTCAACATAATGTCCTCCAGTTGAAACCAGGTTAAGAGATGTTTCCTAAAATCATCGTTGTTCTTTATCATTGCATAATGTTCCATTGAGTATATATACCATAGTTTACCTATCCATTCTTCTGTTGTTGGGCATCAGGGTTGATTCCATCTTTTTGCTATTGTGGACTGTGCTGCGATGAACATTCATGTGCATGTATCGGTTGGTGTGAATGGCCTTGATTCCGTAGGACATATTCCACACAGTGGAATTACTGGGTCAAACGGTATATCTATATCCATTATTTTAAGGGAGCACCAGATTTCTTTCCAAAGAGGCTGCACCATTTTGCAATCCCACCAACAGTGTAGGAGAGTTCTAATCTCTCCACAGCCTCTCCAGCATTTAGTGTTTTGCATTTTTTGGATCATGGCCAACCTTGTAGGGGTGAGATATCTGTTAATTGATTTTTGATAAAGGTGCCAAGGTAGTTCTATGAGGGAAATTCCAATAAATAGTACTTAGTAATTGAATATTCAACTGGGGGAAAAAAAAAACAGAGCTTGGACTTTTACTTACCTCATGTTCAAAAGTGAATTCACAAAAACAACATGGATTTAAACATAAAACAAAACTTCTAGAAGAACATATAGGAGAATATATATGTGGTCTCAGATTAGGAAAATAATTTGATAGAACATAAACAAAAGTAAACATATAAGGAAAATGCTAAATTATATTTATTCAAAATTTAAAAGTTTAGGTTGTTGACAGACTGTGAAGAATAGAAAAGTTTGGGTTTTGGTTAAGGTGGGGGCTTAAGTAGGTGCACATTAATGTAATCGCAATTGGTGGATCCATTCCAACTGTTTGTAATACCAATACTGAGACAGGAGGTGAGGTCATTAAATGAGGGTATTTATTGAGTGCTGACACACAAGAGGCAAGGAGGAATCCATTTCTCCAAAGCTTGCCTGCATGCATAGGCTAAGACTGGAGGTTATGTAGGCTGATGTAAGGTGGGGGACGCTGGTTAATATTTTCCCCAGGTCCACACAAGTAATTCCTTTGATGCTTTAACAATATATTTTGTGGGGGTCTACATGGCTTCAACAAGTCAGGGAGGTTGATAATCATCTAAGTCCAAACTACCTGGTGATTTGGTCCAGTAGTCTTAGAGAATGGCTCAAAGGGGATAAACAGATTAATTAAGCTCCTAAGAGGAAAGAATAGTCGTGTGACTTATAACTAGTACAAGGCAAATTCTTACAGATGCGGGAAAAACAAGTTCTCAGGTCCTTATAACACTGCTGTTTTAACAAGTGTTTGTAACAAGATGGAGTCGGACTGGCCAAAGGCCTCACTTCCATTAACTTCCCCTTACAACAAAGACTGGATAAGTCAAGGGAAACAGATAAAATGACCCAGATTTCTCATCAAAGGAAGGCTAGAGAACTGGAGTGGGCACTAATTGGAAACAGAAAAGAATCAGCAGGTACGTGGACATTCTCAGAGATTCTACATCCAGTCCACTTATTGGCACAGTGTGACCATTTACAGACAGCAGCAGAAAACACACCCAGGCTAGGAGCCCAGAAAGGCAATTTCATGGAAAGCACAGCTGGAGGTAGCGAGATGGAATGAAGGAACATGAAAAGAAATGAAGCAAGCAGAGCGAGTGCTAATCAGCATCCCAGAATAGCCTGAGAAGGAGACAAAAGGTTTGAAATTGAAAAGGCACAAGACAGTACTACTGGAGCAAGTAGACGGATCCAGCTGTTGAAGGCTCAGAACAAGGGATCGATAAGATGGGAGTATACGTCTGCAGAAGGACAAGGATGAGTGCAGGAATGTGGATAAGAACTTCAGAGTCTCTGGCAAAGGAAGTAGAAAAAAGGAATAAAAAACAAGTGTGAGGATTTCCTGTCAGCAGTGGTGCATGTTCATTTGGGTGGGGAACAACCAGTGAATAATAAAGCAGCAAAGCAATAAGCAGAAATTTCCAGCTTGATGAGCTTTGTGAAATTCTCCTTTCCCCTCTACTTTGAGCAGCTCTATCTCCCTCTGCCAATGCAGAAGGAATTCTCAGATACATCCTAGCCCCTCCCACTCCTCCTGCCCAGCCCTAAAAGTCCTAGAGACATACTAACAAAGGAGCCTCAGAGATATGTCTACAGACCTTCCCACTGCCCTGCTGCAGAGAGGTCCAGCACCGTCCCTTTTCCCCCTGACTAGCACACTGATTCAAAACTAAGTACAGGATCTGCCTCCCTTGTTAGAGGTGTACTGCTTCACTGGGTCCACAAAGACGGCATGTCCTTTTCTACAGAGGCCCTGTCTTAGTTACCTGGTGTTGTTATAATAGAAATGTCACAAATGGGTAGCTTTAACAGAAAGAAATTTATTTTCTCAGTTTAGGAAGCTAGAAATCTGAATTCAAGGTGATAGCTTTAGGGGAAGAAGGCTGAATTCAAGATGTCTCCATGGGAAATCTTTCTCCTTCTAAGGGCTCTGGAGGAAGGTCATTATCTCTTTTAGGCTTCTGCTCCTGGGCAGTCCTCATGTGGCTTAGCATCTCTCTTCCCCCTCTCTGCTCGCTCACCTGCTTGTTTAACCCCTTTTACATCTCAAAAGAGATTGACTCAAGATACACTATACACTAATCCTCCCTCATTAGCATAGCAAAAAAAATCCATTATGAAATGGGATTATAACCACAGGAATAGACCTTAGGGTTTACAAAACCTATTTGGAAGGGAGGGCATAATTCAATCCATAACCCTAACTTACTAACAGCACATGCCAATGTGGAAGGATCACTTGTTCCCAAAAGAGCTTTGGAGGAATCTTGATCACTCAGTACCTAAAGCTCCACAGCAAGGATAGATCATGCTTCTGTTGGGGTCCTGATTTCAAGATGCGACGCTGTTACTTTTTGACAGTTGAGTTTTATTAAAAAATGTGCCCAATAAGAAAAAGACTGGTGTGCCAGGGACACACCCCAAACTACACAGAGCAGGGGGTGACCCCGAGCTTCCTCAGCACCCAGTATTTAAGTCGTGAGATTAGAAAGCAGGGAGGGGGAGCTGACCTTTGCATTGATTGGTTAAGGCCACCTGGAATTCCTGTTAGTTGTAAAATGTGGTCAAAGTCTAGGGGTCACTTGCAAGGCTGTCCCCAGGCTTTGTCTTGTGACAGGTGTTTTGTAAGACAAAGGTGAGATTTCTCTAAAGTATTTTCTGCTATTAAGTTGTTTCCTGGGGCCTTGAATTTTTACTGTGCTCTTCCTCAAAATGGAGTCACTTATGTCTCATTTCAACACTTGCACATCTCCACAGAATCCTACAAGCAAGACATGTGTACCCAGGGACAGAGAATTCCCATTTGTATGTGAACCAACAATGAGACAAAATTGTCCTACCAACCAGAAGTATCGTAGTCATACACAAACCAAAGTACAGACCAAAATCAACTACAACACAAAGAATGTGAAACATATAAAAAGAAAGGAAAAAGGCTAAGCCCCAGATATGTCAAAACAAAAGTAAAATAATAAAACAACACAAGTATATAATCAATAAGGAAATATACAAAGAAATAAAAGATGACCTTAATGCCTCGAAGACAACAGTCAATTATAAATCATGTGAAAAAAAGCAGTATATGCAATGGCTTAAGCAAATGAGCAAAATAAAGAGACAGAAAACCTTCCTGAGTAAGATGTGAGAAATGTGGTTGTTGTCAGGTGCCTTGGAGTTGGTTCTGACCCATAGCGACCATGTCAACAGCAGAACCAACCACTGCCTGAGAGAGAGAGAATGAACTGGCACCTTTGGGCAAGAAACTTGCTAGCAGAAAGGATTAAGGGTGGGACAAGCCATACTCCAGGGAAACTCTCTTTACAGTGGAACAGGGAGGTGATCTTACAAAGGAATTTACAGTCCCACACTAATCCTTTAACATACAGCATAGGAAACCACAAAATGGAGGGCAATCGCAAGATACTGGGAATCATGGCCCAGCCACATGGCTACACATATTTTTGAGGGGACACAATTCAATCCATGACATCAGCCTCTTCTCCTTTCCTCTTCCAACCCAGGACAAGTTACACTCGGGGAAGTTCCCTTTCTCCACCTGGAGAGACCGGTCTGGAGGTTTGGTTTTGTACATCTGCACCCGGAGTCAATTCACTAAATTAAAGAGGATTCAAGTGCTTTATCTTGTTCGCGCACAGAGAACTAGGTTGAAGCTTCTGTCTGTCTCAGTATTGTGTCTGTTCAAGTGTTAGTTCTGTTGTGTGCCGAAAACTCTGGGTGCTGACCAGGTTTGTAGCTTCTATCTGTCTTGGTACTGTCTGTCTGGTAAAACAGGAACATCTGCCCCAATTAAGAAAGATTTTTCTGTATCTGTATATTCTGTAATGTGGAAAATAATGCCTCTGTTCCTTAAGAGAGCCCATTGGGGCAAATTCTGTCTATTTAGTCTCAGTGTGGTTACCCACTTGTAATAATATGGCCTGGCCAGGTATTAAGCTCCAGAGAGTTAAGAATCAAATGGATCCATAAGGTTGTCTTTTCATCCTACAATTAAAATGCTCATGAGTTCATGAGCTCATTTTCAATTAAAGAAACAGTCTGCGTGCATTTTTGATAAACTGTGAGGCCTACTATGTGTGTGTTTAATAAGATAAATGTATCTGTGGTGTGTTTTGTATTTGTCTTTGTGAGATTTTGGAAATATTTCTGTCATTGCACAAACTGTTTTTGGTAAAAAAGTGTCTTTTGCCTTTGCCAGTGTACCTGATTTTAAGAGTCTCGCTTGTACTAAATCGAAGTTGGTAAAGAGCTAAATTCCAAATATATCCAGGCATGTTGGCTGGGCTAGAGAAACCCTAACCTCACAGCCCTGAAGTGAAGAGATGGTTTAGCCTTAAAGAGACAGTAACAGTTCCAGAGAAGTGGATGAGAAGCTGCTGATCCATTGTCCTTCAGAAAAAGAAGAGACCAGGGCAGAAAATGCCCTCAAGTCATAGCTGCAGGAAAACTTTTGTGAAGCACAAAAACAGGCAGCGATTAGTTCTCTGCTTTGATTGTCATAAATTGGAACTTCTAAGGTTTATCTGCAAAGTGCAGAAAGAGGATTTCCAAGCCAGTTAAACAATGACTTGTGAAGGTCAGCTAGTAAAACCTTGGGAATTGGTCGGGGACCTAAAATGTCTAAATAAGCTTTATTTCAACCTTAGATTTTTAAGGATAATTAAACTAAACAAATATCTGATATAATGTAAATTATATACCGTTTGTTTTTCAGACCATAGAGATTTGTTGATAAGAGATTTCTAGAGAAATAGTTAATTTGTTCCTTATATAATCTCTCTTAAAGGCAAAGATTTGATCTCCCACTAAAACAAGATTCCCTGAGTTGACAAATCATGCCACAAAAGTTAACAGAAAAAAGGTTAAGATTTTCTTACTTTAGATCTTTAAAACAACTTTAGTATTGTTTCTTGTCAACCCTGTAACTCCTGACAGCTGTAAAACTTCATGGAAACCATGAGTGTCTTTTTCTGAGAGAAAAGGATAATAAGAGTCTTATTCAATATTTTATATGATGTGGGTTAAAATCAGGTGCCCAGTTCTCACTGGGTCCTAAATTTATATTGGTTATTTCAGGGCGGAGTCAAGATGGTGGACTAAGCACACGACTCCTTATATCCCTCTGGAAACCAAGACCTGAATTGACAATCAAACAGAGCCTTCTGATCACCTAATCAGCCTCAGGACACGGCACAGAGCTGTTAACTGGGACTTCATACCACTCAGCGAAAAACCTCCTCTCTTTCGCTGACTCCCGCTCCTGGCTAGCCCCGGCTCTCACGGACGGAAGGTAAACGCATCAGTTTGACTTTTTTTTCCCTCTGTCTCGGCTGGCGGATGGAGCTGGGTCTTGCCTGGCGGGTGGACTCAGATGTGCTGCTGGGGGGATAGGCCGGCGAAATTCCCATATTCTGAGAGCCAGGCTCAGCATTCTGTTAATCTAGACACTTTGTGCCTTTTGTATTGTAGCTGCCTCAGCGGGGTTTGTGCGGAGCTCTGTGGTCAGTGTGCGGGACACCATGTTGGTACCGAGATTTTAGCGGGACCTCGTTCTTAGCCTGGGAGCCAGCACCTGCAAATGGGACAGCGCTTCTCCGTCAGAAAAGTAGTGATTTTGCATAGTGCTGCCTATGTTGGGGGCCCTGCAACAGAAGCAGAGGAATCACTACCTCTCAGCACCTTTGGCCCCTCTGTCTGCTGTCTGCGTGGAGGACGCCATCTTGGGTACGGTTGCCGCAGCTGGACCTACTTCTTAGCTTGGGAGCCAGAGCTTGCCCACAGGAGAGTGCTTTTCTATCACATAACCAGTACTCCACGCAGTGTTGGCTAAGGCTAGACCCCATTAGCAGAGGCCAACAGGGCAGTAGCATTGCTGTATTCTGAACTAGTTTGTTATCATCTTGGGTTGGATATAGTGGTGCTTACTTTGTCAGATGAGAAGAGGGACCTCTACACCTGAAAACCTAACTGACTTGTGAACTGATCAAGTACCTTTTGCTTTACATTTGAAGACAGCCTAGAGAAACATTTGCAAGCCATCCTCACAGTACCTCTTCCAGCCTCTATATACTCACATGGGACCCAAAAAGCAACAGACAATTGTGGCATACAATCAATCACTCATGGCTTCAGAAGGCTCCCAAACAAAGCAACCAAGGAGTTTTCCAGATGAAGAAACTTTTATGAAAGCATCAGGAAGTGAATACAAATTGATTATATACAGGGCCCTTCTAGACCTTATACAAAATGCAGCAGAACAAAAGGAAAAATTAAGCAAGTTGTTCGATCTGATGGAACAGCAGTACTCTGAAATCCAACAGATCAGGAAGAAAATCAAAGACATAGAAACTTCCATGCAAAGCCAAGAAAACAGAATGGAACAAATGGAAAAAAGAATTTCTGACTTGGAAGACAGAGCTACTGAGGCCAGCATCTATGAGCAGAAATCAGAAGAAAGAAAGAAGGAAAATGAAGAAACATTAAGAAGCATGTGGGACTCTATTAAGAGGAACCACCTTTGACTAATTGGAGTGTGTGAACATGGTGAGACATCTGAGAACACAGAGAGTATTGTTGCTGAGCTGCTGAAAGAAAACTTCCCAGAAATCATGAAGGAAGAGAATATAGACATCTCAGATGCATATCGTACACCACCCAATATAGATCTCAAAAGAAAGACTCCAAGATATATTATATTGGTTATTTCATTAGTTTTCATTACTGTCTGCAAAAAACCCTGGTTAAGTACTATGTCAGCTATGCAGAGGTCAACAGTTAGAAGCTCTGTAAAACAGTCCTGTTCTGCCTGATAGAGTTGCTGTGATTCAAGATTAACTCCATAACACTTGGTTTAGTTTTGATTGCTAACTTAATTATAAATTTATCTGACATTATCAAAGCCAGTGCTTTGACTGGAGAATTCAGATATTTACTTATAAGTCTATTTCATAATATGTAAGTATTTAGAGAGTTTTAATAATCTTGATATGTCCTGTGTGGTAGGACAGAGGATTATCACATATGATATCTAAATTCTCTAATCATATGAATAATTATACTTAAAATTATGGTCTAGTTTTTTCACAAATTAAATTTTATTTGATTCTTACATTTTACTTATGAATCTAAATCGATTGTATTTTATTACCTACAGTTTTTGCTGATTTTTCTAAAAACATATGACCAAAATATCTCAACAAAGATTTTAGACTTATAAAAGGACTGTGACTTGAAATATCCAAGACCCCTCAAAATAAATAAAACAGAAAACAATTATACAAGACTAGATAAATAAATAATACCATGAGTCTTATATTACCAATGTTTTAAAGCTTAAACATTTCTTTTCCTCTTAACATGTTTAACCAATGGGTTTAAATCTGAAATTTTACAAAATACAATTGCTGTAGAGACATAACAAACAGTTACTAATCCTATTTATGAGGTTTTAGAGTCACAATTTCATT
Source organism: Heterohyrax brucei (assembly GCA_028571685.1). Classification (NCBI taxonomy): domain Eukaryota; kingdom Metazoa; phylum Chordata; class Mammalia; order Hyracoidea; family Procaviidae; genus Heterohyrax; species Heterohyrax brucei. Next base: position 139,328,249 of record CM053148.1, on the reverse strand, counting down.
GGTTATTTAAAATAACTGGTCTGATAGCATTTCTCTTTCACTTCCTAATTCATGGTAGGGTGCCTGGAATCTTAAAAACTTGATGATATTCAATTATCACTTATCAAACATTTTTGATTAAAGACTCTACAGTAAGATCATGATCCAAAAGAGAAAACCATGAAAGGGGCACGTAATTCTTCTAAAATTAAATTTCTGGCTGCTGTGGAAATTGAAGTAACCCACATAGCCTATTGTTTTTAAAGAGAAAAGCTGGGTTCTTCAAGCTATTGAACCCTTTTGCTTGAGGGGCAAAACAGGAAAGGAGCCCCAGTTTATAACTTTACGGCCCTCCCCTACACTGTCAGGGAGGAGGCCTGAGCAATAAGTGTCTCATTTACATTAGAAAAGATAAGGGACTAGTTATTGAGCTAGCTTTTCAGCTGGGGAGTTAGACAAATAAAACAAGTGGTTTTGTTCTAACTGGATTCGCTAAGCCTTTTGAAACATGCTGATGATATCAAAATAAAGAGGAAGTCCTCCCTGCACTATACAGAATTACACCATCTATGATCATTAATTTGGCCCTCTATACTCTAAATTTTTTGAATACTAATGAAGATGGCACCACAGCAGCCAAGAGGCTATCACCCCTCATCCCCATCTCAAGACAAACCAAGATGGGTACATTTGAAAGATCCCCCCACAAGACAGTGGAATGGTCCTAGCCCAGTGGTTGGAGGGGCAGTGTTTTCTTTGTGTCTCCCCAGAAGGAACAGAACCCGTGTGGATTCCTGCAAGATTTGTGAGAGAGTGTGATAGACCACTAGGTGCCATTACTGATCTGGATGGAACCCCCCCACCTCCCAATGAAACAGTGACCAGATTACAGCAACTGATGCCAGACATGGAGAAGGATTCCCTGAAGAGGGCCGGAGTGACAACCCCTGGAGGACCTACTGCTCCCACTTGTCAAGCTTCTTCCCTAACATGGGGACAGTTGGATGCTGAATCTTCCAGCAACAACTGATGGAGTTGGCCCTGGTACATCATAAAACCAAGATGACTATACAAAAGTAGAGGGCTAGATGCCTACATTCCCATATGTGCCCTCAGGATTCTTCCCTTCTCATCTGCCTACCTGTTTGTCTGATTCTGTGGCCTTTCTTATTCCTTCTTACTTATAGAATCTTCCTATTCTGTTGCTCCTAAATAATAGCATTTCTTTTGTTTGCTATAACCAAGGGGGTGTTTGGTATATGCCCCATATGGGAAATTACCTTGTGTTTTCCTAGCCATATCGATGTTGAGGCCTCCTGGGGGCTGATGCCTTGAACTCTGTTTTTTACCCAATGCTATATACTGCGTGTTTTAGTCGGCTAGAGCTGCTCTAACAAAAATACTACAGAGTGGATGGCTTTAACAAAGGAAGGTTTGTTCTTACACAGTCCGGTAGGTTGCAAATCCATATTCAGGGTGTCCACTCCAGGAGAAGGCTTTCCCCTTGTCGGCTCTGGAGGAAAGTCTGGTATTGCATCAGTCTTTGTCCAGGGAGCATCTTGGCGCAGGAACCTCAGGTCTGAAGGACGCACTCTTCTCCCAGTACTGCTTTCTTGATGGTAACGAGGTTCCTCTTCCCTGCTTGCTTCTCTTTCCTTTTATCTCTTGCAGGCTGAAAGGAATAAGGGTGGGGCAAGCCATACTCCAGGGAAACTCCCTTTACAGCAGAGCAGGGAAGTAACCCTATGCAGGAATTTACAGCCCCACCCTAATCCTTTAACATACAGTTTAGAGAAACCGCACATTTTTGGGGGGGCACAATTCAACCCATGACACTGGGCAATCTTAGAAAAGAAATCTGGTTTTCCCAAGACCTGTGACAACAGCCAGGGCTCCACTAGCATACAGGAAATCCCAAGGCAGCTGTAGGGTGCAGAAGCCATGGGGCATAGACTACAAAGCAGACATAAAACTTCTACTCACTGCCTCACATCAACCTGTTTGGTCTCAGGGGATGGCTGGTTAGCCAGAGATGGGTAAGATTCCCCAAAAGAAGAACAACCTAAGATGGGCACAGCCACAGAGGGGGCCATCAGGAAGAATGACTGGTTAGCCAGAGACGGGTAAGATTCCTCAGGGAAGGAACAATCTAAGACAGGCACAGTCACAGAGAAGCTATTCAGGAAGAACATTCAGGTGGGACACAGGCCTTCACCGCTCGAGGTCTCTTGAGGAAGGTCTCCTGCCCCCATGACTGATTTGTGTCCAACACCCAGCTTAGCATGGAACCCAGGTGACAAACAGAGGCATGAAGAACAGCAGTTGCCCAGGCCACATTAAAAACTTGTTTTCATCTGCCTCTTTCTGCTTATCACCTTACTGATACTGCCCTTTAGAAAAATAAAAAGGGGAAGATGCTCTGGGCTGCTAGGAATGTGCTGTCCCACCCTTTGTCTTGCTGATGTAGGTTTAGGCTTTTCTCGGGTATGACAGAACCTCCGGGAAAGCCTGACCTTTGCCTCTTTATTCCTCCTCTTATCTCCCACCTTACTGATACTCCCACACGCAGGTTTAGGCCTTTCTCAGATATGGCAGAGCCTGTGAGAATGCCTGACCTTTGTCTTTCTCTCTGACCTCGTGTCTTGATACTTCCACGTATGGGTCATCCAATTATGAGATGCCTCAATACTATTGTAACCATTTTTGGCAAAATAGACTGCCCTGCCTATCTCTTCCTGATTGTAGCCCTGTAAATAAAGTTTCCTATTGAGGAACAGTGGCCATCGCTCTCCATCAGAGACCTTGGTCCCACCTGGCCTCAAATTTATCTTGTGTGATGTAAGTTTTTTCTCACCCTCTTTCCTGTCCCCCTAAGATATGGGTTTTTCCCAGTGTTGGTCACTAAGGTGCCGGATGTGACAGACAGCTTCTTTTCCTCATTTATCATGATACTGCATATTGTTTCACATGTGAAGATTTTTGTTTTCTTGATGTTGAGGTATAATCCATACTGAAAGTTGTGGTCTTGGATCTTCATCAGTAAGTGATTCAAGTCTACTTTACTTTCAGCAAACAAGGTTGTGTCATCAGCATGACCCAGGTTGTTAATGATTCTTCTCCCAGTCTTGATGCTTCATTCTTCCTCATAGTGTCTAGTTTCTCAGATTGTTTGTTCGGGATATAGATTGAATAGATATGGTGAAAGGTTATGATCCTGACTCACACCTTTCCTGACTTTAATCCATGTGTTATCCCTGTGGTCTGTTTTAACTACTGCTTCATGGGCTATGCATAGATTCCTTATGAGCACAATACAGTGTTCTGGAATTCCCATTCTTCACAATGTTTTCCACAATTTATTATGCTCCACACACACACATGCCTTTGTATAGTCAATAAAACAATGGTAAACATCTTTCTGGTAGTCTCTTCGCCAGTATCCATCTGACATCAACATCAATATCTTGGTTCCACACCCTCTTCTGAATCTGGCTTGAATTTTGGAAGTTCCCTGTCAATACAGTGCTGCAACTGCTTTTGAATGATCTTCAGCAAAGTTTTTTTGCATGTGACGTTAACAATATTGTTTGATAATTTCTGCAATTGGTTGGATCACCTTTCTTGGTGTCTGAGTCATCTGGTACTGTCATAACAGAGTTACCGCTAGTGAATGGCTTTAAAAAGAGAAGTTCTATTCTGTCACAGTCCAGTAGGCTACAAGTTCCAATTCAGAGTGTCAGCTCCAGGAGAAGGTGTTCTCTGTTGCTCTGGAGGAAGGTCCTTGTCATCAATCTTCCCCTGTACTGGAAGCTTCTGGGGGACAGGGATCTTGGTCTTTTCCAAAAGACACACTCATCTCTCAGCACTGCTTCTTGGTAGTGTGAAGTTCCTAAATCTCTCTGTTAGTTTCTTTCATTTATATCTCAAGAGACTGACTCTAGGCACAAAACAGGTTTACACATTGAATCTTGCCTCCCAACACAACTGCAGCCCATCCTCCCTCATTAACATCATAGGGGCAGGGTTTACAGCATAAAGGAACATCACATGATACCAGGAATCATGGACTAGCTAAATTGCTATACAGATTTTTGGGGGAACACAATTCAATCCATGACATTTGGTAACAGGTATAAATATGGATCTCTTCTAGTCAGTTGGCCAGGTAACTGTTTTCTAAATTTTTTAGCATAGATGAATGAACATTTCCAGTACTGCCTCTGTTTGTTGAAACTTGTCAACTGATACTCCATCAATTTCTAGAGACTTGTTTTTCACTTGATGTTCATATTTCATATAGACTGTCAGTATACTGGCATGCATAATATTTGTTATAATAGTATTCTTTTATTCTTATTAGTTTTTGTATCTTTAATGATGTCCTCTCTTCTTTTCCATAAACATTCTAGTGATCATTATTTTGATTTTATTATTGAGATATGTTAATGACCTTTTCAGGGACATAGTTTCATCTATATATGACTATACATAGATTGATATTTATTATTTTCCTTCTTCTATTTATTAGAATTTTTTTTTTCTTTTTGTAGGTGGAAGTATAGATAATTGATTGAATCTAAGGATTGCTTAACTGTATCATGTATTGTGATCTGTTACATTTTCATTTCAATTTACTTTCTTTCTGTGTAAGAAGTTCATCATAAACAATCTGTCAAGTAAGAGAATAACATACATCCCTTCAAATGCATATGGTAGATTCACATGTTAGGCCGTTAAAGAAATTGATCTAATTTTAAAGTGATCAAAAGCATATAGTCAGGCCTCTAGCAATGGAGTTAAATTATACATAAATAACAATGAAACATTTAGAAAATCCACAAATATTTAGAAATTAGAGAACCATTTTTAAATAGTCCATGAGTGAAAAAAATCAAAAAACTAAAACATTTGTATTTCATACAATTATTTTTATTGTAAAAAAAGATAAATTTTCCAATTCAACATTTGTCACTTGAATAAATCAACGGAACTACTTATTAATGTATAAATCACACACATGTTGTTAAATTCTTGTTATTGACTTCATTAGCTTCTGAATTTGAGTCATCAGTGTGACTTCTTTCAGTAATGAACCTCCTCAGAAAGCACTTTCAGGTTGCACAAAATCCAAGCATTGTGTGAAATGGCTATAGTGTCAATGTAGTTTGTCAAGTTGTATTAAAGTTTAGTTTGATTTTGTAACTTTCATTGAAAGAACAAAGCCCATCAAGCAAGAGGCAGTGAAAATAACATAATCCTGGTATATATGACATTTATTCTAGATTGTTCAACATTAACAAAAAAATCTCTTGTGGTGTTGCTTATTCCAAATGCTATACACTTCTGGTCACCTAGTTTCTCTTACATAGCCTCCTATATTCAGCTTCCTGCCTCCAGAGACATTGGTCAGATTTATTATGTCATGAGATTCCCCTCAATATCTTCCTAGTTGCTTCCTACCATCCTATATGAACTTTACTGTCTTCATACTTTCATGCTCAAAAGTATATTTTTGTTTCTCATAATGTTACTTCTTAGTAATTTTTTAAAAAATATCACTCTTCAGTATTGGGACAATGCGGAGGTTGTGTTGCTCAGGCCTTCATACTCTGTACAGGGCTTGTGCATAAAAATGATTCAGTAGTATGACATATCCTGTTTATGCCCAGCTTGTCCTTGAAGGCTCAAATCTAGTAGCCAGCCACCTTTGTGTAAAACTAGTATATAAAGTCACTGTACCACAAGGTGCAGGTCCTGCTTGCTGTTGCCTAGTGGGTGGGTGTTGCCTGCTGCCTATTGTCTGCCCACCCACCAAATGTTGTACCTGCCTCTAGCCTTGTCACCAATAAATCTGCTATGACCACAGCAGCTGAACCTGTTTACTGGGTCTACCTGAATCTCGAATCTTCATTCCTGGTCTTGAGCACCTGTGTTCAGACAAGTGGCAATGTTAGCAGGACTCAGTACAAACCAATATGATAATGGAAGGGGAGTTAGAGGGTTGGCCATCCCCTAGGATGTAGTTTGCCAGTGACAATAGTTCTGGTCTGGCTCTAGGACTGGACAGAGGTGGATGGGACACTGGATAGTCTTGAGAAAGCCCTGTGTACTTTGGGGGAAACTTTGGAGAAAAATGTAGCCCATGCTTGTGCTGGCACAGTGGGATAAATCTTTCTCACAGCCTTGAAGGAGATTACAGAAGCAGCTACATCAGCAGAGCTGGAGGTGTAAGCAGGGGCATGACGACTGCAAGCTGATGTGGACAACCTCCAGGATAATCTGCAGCAAGAACAGGATGAAAACAAAACCCATAAAGAAAAATGACCCAGAACAAAATGCTGAGTGGAACAAAGAAAATGTCAACAACACAAAAATAAAGGCAACAAACTGACAGCACTAAATATATATCTATCAATAATTACACTGAAGATTAATGGATTGAATGCTCCAATAAAGAGACAGAGAGTAACAGGTTGGATTAATAAAAATGACTCATCTATATGCTGCTTACAAGAAGTACACCTTAGACTCAAAGATATGAACAAACTGAAAATCAAAGGCTGGAAAAATATATACCAAGCTAAAAACATAAAAAAGAAGAATTGGAGTGGCAATATTAATCTCAGATAAAGTACATTTTAAAGTAAAATCCACCACTGTGAACAAGCATGGTTACTACTTATCAATTAAAGGTTCAGTACATAAGGAAGATACAACAATATTAAATATTTGTGCACTCAATATCATAGCATCTAAGTACATTGAACAAATGCTGACAACACTAAAAAATCAGATAGATTACAATAATGATAGGGGACTTTAACATACCACTTTCAGTAATGGACAGACTATTCAGAAAAAACCTAAATAAAGATACAGAAGATCTTATTGTGACAATCAATCAACTCAACATTATAGACATATATAGAACTTTTTATCCAACAACAGATAAGTGCACCTTATTTTCCAATGCATGTGGAACATTCTCCAGAATAGAACACATATTAGGCCATAAAAAAAGTCTCAACAAAATCCAAACCACTGTGTTACTGCAAAGCATCTTTTCAGACCATAAAGCCATAAAAGTTGAAATCAATAGCAGAAAAAAATGTGTAGAAATACAAACTCATGAAAACTGAGCAACACCTTGCTCAGAAATTCATGGGCTACAGAAAAAAATCAAGGATGTAATACAGAAATTCATCAAATCAAATGAGAATAAAAACACATCCTACCAGAATCCATAGGATATAGCAAAAGCAATGCTCAGAGGTCTGTTTGGCCCACACCAAAGAATTAACCCTACAGCTTGAACAGGTAGAAAGAGCACAACAACAACAAAAAACCTTCAGGCACCAGAAGAAAACAGATAATGAAAATTAGAGCAGAACTAAGTGAATTAGAGAATACAAAGTGATTGAAAGAATTAACAGAACCCAAAGCTGTTTTTTTTTTTTTTTTTTTGAAAAGACCAAAAACATTGATAAATCACTGGCTGAACTTACAAAAGAAAAACAAGAGAGAAAACAAATAACCTGAGCTAGAAATGAAATGGGAGATGTCACAACAGACCCAACCAAAATTAAAAGTGTCATAACAAAATACTATGAAAAATTATACTCTAACAGATCTGAAAACCTAAAGGAAGTGGACAAATTTTTAGATTCATATCACTTACCAAAATTATAACAATGGGAAGTAGAACAACTTAATAAACCTATCATAAGGGACTGAAAAAGTAATAAAAAAACTACCAATCCCCCAAAAGTCCTGGCCCAAATGGATTTATTGGAGAAGTCTACCAAACTTTTAGAGAAGAGTTAATTCTAATACTACTGAAGCTATTTTACAACATAGAAAAAGATGGAACATTCTGAAATTCATTGCATGAAGCCAGCATAACCCTGATAACAAAGTTAGGTAAAGATTGCACAAAAAGGAAAATTATGGACCAGTATTACTCATGAACCTACGTATAAAAATCTTGAACAAAATCTTAGCCAATAGAATTCAACAACGTATCAAAAAAATAATTCATCATGACCAAGTAAGATTCATACCAGGGATGGAGGGTTGGTTCAACATCAGAAAAACAATTATTGCAGTCAACCACATAAATAACACAAAGGTTAAGAATCATTTCATGTTATCAACTGTTTGACACCCATTCATGTTAAAAATTCTCAGCAAGCAGGAATAGTAAGGAAATTCCTCAATGCAATAAGGGGCAGCTTTGCAAAGTCAACAGCCAACATTATTCTGAATAGAGAGAGAATGAAAGATTTCTCCCTGAGAATGGGAACCCAACAAGGGTCCCCACTATCACCACCTCTATTCAACATTGTGCTAGAGGTTCTGGCCAAAAGTATCAGACAAGAGAAAGAAATAAAGGGCTCGGACATCACTATAGAAAAAGTAAAAGTATCCCTATTTGGAGATGATATGATCTTATACACAGAAAACCCTAAATAATCCATAAATTCAGCAAAGCATCAGGATATAAGATAAACACAAATAAATTAGTACAATTCCTTTACACCAGCAAAGAAATCATCACAGAGGAAATCACCAAATCAACATCATTTATAATAGCCCCCAAGAAGGTGAAATACTTCGGAATAAATCTAACCAGAGAAATAAGAGATCTATACAGAGAAAATTACAAGACCCTACTGCAAGAAACCAAAAGAGACTTACGTAAGTGGAGAAACCTACCTTGCTTAGAAAGACATAACATTATGAAAATGTCTATTCTACAGACAGTGATCTACACATACAATGCAATTCCAATATAAATCCCAACATCATATTTTAGCGAGATGGAGAAACAAGTCATCTACATTGGAAAAAGAAGAAACCCTAGATAAGAACAACACTACTGAAGAAGATGTACACAGTGGGAGGCCCCATACTACCTGATCTTAGAACTTATCACATTGCCGCTGTAGTCAAAACAGCCTGGTACTGTCACAAAAAAGAGATACATAGACCAATGGAATAGAATAGAGAATCCAGAAATAACATCATCCACCTATGAAAAGCTGATATTTGATGAAGGTCCAAAGGTTGTAAACTGGAGTGAAAGGCAGTCTCTTTAACACATGATTTTGGTGAAATTGGATATCTATATGCAAGAAATCTGAAGCCAAGCCAAGTGCCGTCGAGTCAAATCTGAACAAGACCCATATCTTACATCTTACAAAAAAAGCTAACTCAAAATGAATCCAAGACCTAAATTATCAAATCTAAAATAGTAAAGATTATGGAAGAAAAAGTAGGGACAACAATAGAAGTTCTAATACTTGGCTTAGGCAGACTATAAAATCTTACTAACAATGCATAAGCAATAGAAGAGAAAATAGATAAATGGGAACTATTAAAAATAAAACACTTGTGCTCATCCAAAGACTATCAAGACAGTTAGTTAAAAGATTACCTACAGAATGGGAAAAATATTTGGCATCTGTGTATCAGATTGATGTCAAATTTCCATAATCTACAAAGTACAGTTAAACAATAGGCAAAGTAGATGGACAGACACTTCACCAAAGACATTTAGGCAGTCAAAAGACACATGAGGAAATTCCCACAATCACTAGCCATTAGAGAAATCTAAATTAAAACAACCATGAGATACCAACGAGTTTGGCAATAATCCAAAAAAAAAAAAAAAAAAAAAAAAAACAAGAACAACAAATGCTGGAGAGGCTGTGGAGAGATTGGCACTCTCCTACACTACTAGTGGGAATGCAAAATGGTACAACTTCTTTCAAAGTCAATTTGGCACTTTCTTGAAATAGAAATTCAGCCCAACATTTCAAAGGACAGAGTAGCAGGAACACAAGTCTTGGGACCATGTTCTTGGGGTACATTGAGGTTAACTGGCATCACTGGTCTTTTGTTAAGAGAGTCTTCTGCACCCTGTCTTGGTACACGGCATCTGAGTCTTAAAAGCAAGCAGGCTGCTATCTGAGGAACATCAGTTGATCCCAACCCAACCCGCCTGGAACAGATGACAATTGAGGACACCAAACACATAAAGAAAAATGAGCCCAGGATACAGAATGACCAATATCACTGGGATGCTACATCGGCACGAGATCAAAAATCAGATGGAGCCTCAACTCCACCAAAGACAGCCGAGTCAAGCAATGCAAAGTAGAGTCCCTGACATATCACGAGTAAAGTTGGAAGAGTTGCAGATCAAGAACTCTATTAAAAGACTTGAACTGATGGTCCCACAGCCTGGAGGATCCCCTGAGAACATGGCCCCTAGACTTGCTGCTAGACTAGACATGTAACCAGTACCGAGGTCAACACTTCAGACAAAGAATGGACTGGACTTGGGGACACAAAGTGAGCATGTGGTGTACTTTATGGTTTTATACGTATATAGGAGGCTGTCCTACTGGTTTCTTTCTAGAGGGGTTTTTGTAAAGTGGATAGTGGAATTAAAGATTCAAAAGAAGGAGTATGCTGTCACAGGGTGAGGAGAGCCAATAGAATTGTAGAGATGCAGACATGCAAAATTGACTTGGATTGTACACTTTCACTTAATCATCATAATAAAAAAAATTGTTATCTGGTTCTTTCTTTGTTTGCCTTCTACTACATCTTTCTCCAGAGGCTATAGACCAATAGTTCTTAATTTTGGCCTCAAAGTAGAGTCACCCGAACAAATTTCAAGCAATGCTAACGCTGGAGCCCATTTCAAATCAAATCAATTGGAATTTCTAAGAGTTAGATTTGATAAACAAGTATGTTTTCAAGGCTCTCTAGTTGAGTCTAAGCTCATCGAGCATAGAAAATCAACTATGATGACTGTTAGAAGATGATTCTTATTTCTACAAGTCTTGAAAGCACAGACACTGATTATTTTTGTTTCATACTACCTTTTAAAGGTTGTTTATACAGTAAACAACCCTGGAAGACAGATATGATATTGTATTCCAGAGCAAATAGCAAGTAGGCTTACTGTACTTTTAAAAATATTTGGTTCTTCTAACTTTAGGAATTCACTTCTGTAACTTAACTTTCTGTAGGTACAGGTGTACCTGGTGCATCCAACATCACCCTATGAGAATTAAGGCACAAATGTTGATACTCTGAATCAACTGAATACTACTTTAAAAATTATTTTGTCTCTGACTCAGGAATTTCTTTTCTTCGGAAAGCATCCATAACACTATGGCAAGCTATTCTAAACAATTAGTACTTGTTAAAGCGGGACACAGTACCTGATGACAATTAGATGATTATGAATAAGTCTAGCTTTGTTCTCCTTAATGACTATATTGATTTCATCAAAAATGGAAACTTCATTGAAGGTTTATCCAAACTCTTGGATGGCTTTCTTTCTGATTGACCTATATTTGGGTGACTAATGAGGAATATATTTTCATCTGAAAAGAAAATGTTCATATCATTGTTGTTAGAGAAAAATTTCCCAACATTTGTTGCTCTGAATACATTTGTTAAAAATGGCTGACACTAATTTCTGTTGAACAATCATTAGAAACCACAGACTACTCACACAAAACTGGTGTAGTTCTTGCTGCAGTGATTAGTATTCTGATAGTCTCAGAGCCCCACATTGTTACGGGTGTTTCGTTTATGTCAGATTGATGTTGTTAGTTGCCATGGAGTTACGTTCAACTCAGCAACTCTATGTGTGCAGAGTAGAGCTTCTCTATAGAGTTTTCAAAGCTGTTTAATTATCAGAAGCAGATCACCAAGGTTCTTTTCCAAGCTGCCTCTGGGTCAGCTGGAACTGTTAATTTTTTAGCTTACTAGCTAAAATGCTTAACTGCACAGTTCGGGTACTCTACGTCAGACAGGTTTCCATTTTTGTTTATATTATACACCAAATCCTTTACTATTGAGTAGATTCTGATTCATAGCAACACTGCAGGCGAGAGCAGAACCACTCCCACAAGACTGTCAAGGCTGTGAATCTTTATGGGAGCAAAATACCACATCTTCTTCCCAGAGAAGAGCAGCTGATGTGTTTGAACTACTGATCTTTGATTAGCAGCCAATTCCTTAAACATCTGGGATCCTCATGTTTATATTTTAATGTAATGTAATTAGTTCATTTAGTAACAATTGCACTCTTCAAATGTGCCTAGTGTCTATCCAGTTTTAATAATCTACTATAGGGTTGCTGAGTCAGAATTGACTCAATGGCCGTGGGTTTCAGTTTTGGGGTTTATGTAGCATTTGTCATCAATCCATGTAACATTTGCAACCTTTATACATGAAAATTGCAATCATGAACTTCAGCAAAACAAAAAGGTGTTATTCTAGTGTACAGACACTCAAAATTATTCAAGACATCAGATATTTGATAGAATCTGAGACTCTGAATTTTAAAAATAAACATCTAGGTAATGATATGCTAGTGGGCCTTAGACTGCTTTAAGAAACACTTTATTGAAAATTATCTAAAAAATTCTGGGCATAACTTTACCTTCTAAATTATAAAAGTTTCTTTCTTAAACCACATGTGAATAATGTTACTCATGGTTTTCAAACTGTTTTCACCTACATTAGTAGGTGAGATAATTAGTTCAGTAGTTTTGGAAGAAGGAAAAACAGTGATTCTTACACTTCTAGATAAGATAGTATGCTGTGCTAGAAAGAGTAAATGATTTAAATCAGAAAATCTGTTACGTTTCTTAATGATGGGCATAAAATGTTACAGGCATTGTAGGCCACACTAGTCAAGTCATGCCTTTACATGCATAACTAGGAAAATAACAAAAAAGCAGTGTTTGTTATCAATCTAATTGGACAAATGTCTCATTTTATAGCCAAAATGATCATGCTATAGATAAGAGGTCTTGAAGCCGTAATAGAACATCACATATTCACCACACACAAGAGAATGGCAATAAAATATATATACAAGGAATGAGAATTAATTTTGTAAACTCATCCTAGAAAAAGTACCACATACTTCATGGATTCATATAACTGTGGCCACCTTTGAAGTACTCCCCTTGAGAAGCTGTGCACCGACACCATCACCCAGTCTGCTCTTCAAAGCAGTTTAGGGACTTTTTCTGGAATGGCCATCAGAGCTGTCGTTGTTTTACCCTTGATGCCCTGAATGTCACCAAAATGTTTTCCTTTCCGTATTTCCTTTATCTTCAGGTAAAGAAAAAAGCCTTTGGGGGCCAGATCAGGTGAGTAGGTAGGATGTTCCAACATAGTTTTTTGCTTACTGGCTAAAAACTTCCTCTCAGACAACTACACAATTAAGTTTCTAACTCGCCTCTGTGAGTATGGCTGTTTCAGAAAGAATTCCAAAATTACTTTGGAGGTGAGACTAGGTGCTGGTGTTGGTGCATAGCTTCTTAAGGGGAGTACTTCAAAAGTGACTGTAGTGATATTCAGCAATGAGTTATGTTGCACTTGCAACAATTAAGTTTGCAGACTTAATTGTCAGACTTTGTGTGTGTGTGTATACACATATGTATATATATGTGTATGTATATGTATGAAAAGTATTTACTTAACACAATTCATGGAGAGTTAGTAAGAACAATGGGAGTTCATGATCCTGGAAATAAGGACTATACCCCTCTCCCATTTGTGCTGCAAAGAGCTGCTCCATAGTCTTGAGAACTGAGTGTGTTTCTCACATCCATAGCTCCTCGGAGAGGAAGATATATTCTAGGTGGATTTTTCAGGCAGTAAATATTGTAAGAGCACATCTACTTAGCTCTGTGTCACAGAAAACTGCAGAAGGTGGTTGTGGCAACTCAGCAACACCACCATTTTTTGCCTTGTGACTTCCTACAGCTCCTATTCTTGGAAGATGTTGAAAAATGACTTGTCTGTCCCATCCACCTATTCCAAGTTCTGCTGTATAGCAAAGAATTTCTATCCATGGAAGGGTGGGAACAACACTGACAAAATTTGATGAAAAACATAAATGTGTACATACAAAAGATTCAACAAACTCTATGTAAAGTGTGAAGGGATACTTCCTGAGACACGTTAGAGCCAAAATGGTCATGGCTATAGATAAAGAGAAGGTCTTGAAACCCTAGTAGAACAACACGTATTCAGCACGCATGAGAGATTCACAATAACAGTAACAGATGACTTCACATCCGAAAAAGTGGAGGTCAGAAGGTTTGAACTGCTGACCTTTTGGTTAGCAGACATAGCACTTAACCAACTCACCACCAGAATTTTACACTCTTTGATAAGTTTTAATGACTGAAATAATAAATTATGTTCTCCAATCACAGTGAAATTAACTCAGAAATCAGAAGGAAACTTGAACAATCCACAAATATGTGGATATTAAGCAGCATGCTTCTAAATAACCAATAAATCAAAGAACAAATCACCAAAAAAAATTAGAATATACTTTGAGAACACAACGCAACATAAGGAAACTTGTGAGACATGTGAGAGATTTGTGGGACTTACAGGATGAAGCCAAGGTAGTGCTGAGGGTGTAGTCTATAGCTTTAAATACTTACATTAAAAAAATTCAAATAAACAACCCAATACCCTACCTTAAAAAACTAGAAAAAGAAGATGCTAAGCTCAAAGCTGTTAGGAAAGAAATAAATTATAATAAGTAGAGAAGGGGTTAATGAAATAGAAAATAGAAAAAGAAAAAATATATATCAGTAAGATTAAAATAAACTGGTTCTTGACAAAAAGGTCAACAAAATCTTCAGCTAGACTGAACAAGAAAAACAGAGGAAACACTTAAAAAACTAAAATCAGGAAAGAAAGACAAGACATAGAAGATTTAAGTGAGTGCTGTGAACACACTCTATGACAAAAAATTAGATAATTCAGATAAAATGGATAAAGTCTTAGAAAGACAAAACTTTCCAGAACTGGTCTAATAATAAACAGAAAATCTGACTACATCTATCATAAGCAAAGAGCCTGAATCAGTAACTTAAAAATTTCCCATAGAGGAAATCGCAGGCATTTATGGTATCGCTGGTGAGTTCTGCCATACATTTAATGAAAAATTAATATCAATCCTTCAAAAAATCTTCCACAAATAGAAGAGAGGAAATCATTTCTCAATCCATTCTATGTGGCCACTGCTATCCTGATACCCAAACCAAAGATACCACAAGAAAGAAAAACTACAACAATATTTGCTATGAACACAAGATTAGGTAAGTCAAAGAAATATGTCATCAATTAGAGAGAAAGAAGTAAAACAGCATTTGCAGATGGCATGATCTTATATGCAGAAATTCTAAGGAGTCCACTAAAAAAGTATTGAACTAATAAGAAAGTTTGACAAGTTTTCAGGATAAATAAAATTAAGAAAATATTGTTTTATAATGTCAAAAGAATAATATACTTCTTAATAAATTTAACAAAATAAGACTTATATGTTAAAAACTACGTAACTATTAAAAAAGCAAGAAATCTAAAGAAATAGAATGATATCTAATGATTGTGAACTAGAAATGGAAACATTTTTGGCATAGTGGTTAAGCACTATTTTGTTAACCAAAAGATCGGCAGTTCAAAATGGCCATGCGCTTCTTGAAAACTCTGTGAAAACTCTGTCCTCTGGGGTGTCTATGAGTTACAGTTGACTAGATAGCAGTGGGTTTCGGTTTATGAACTACAAAACAATATGGTCAAGATGGTGATGATCCTTATATTGATGTACAGGTTAAATGCCATCTTTATTAAAATCCAGATAACTTTTAAATTCATTTAAAAAATGCGGAGGACTCAGAATAGTCAAACAGTTAAAAAAAAAAAGAAAAGGATTCTGTTACACAATGGCAGAGTAAACAGACGTCTCCTCATCTCCCTCTGAGAACTAAGGCCTAGATGATATTTTTTATGGAGCATTGAATACCTGAGAAGCCTTGAGACCTAACATATTCCACTAGGCAACGGTATGGGACTAACCTTCTCCTCTCAAAAACAATCCAGGGAGGGTGTAACCTCTGCTTCTGCTGCTACATTGTAACAGAGAACTGCAGCTTCTGCGAACGGCCAGTAATGGTAACATACTTTCATTATAAGCTGGCAGGTGAAGTCTGCTGCTCCCCACTGCCAGTTCAGGCCAGCCTGTTGGACAGCTGCCAGCTCCCAATTCAGCATCTGGACAGCTCCCTGCATAGAAGTGTAGTCTACTTTTACTTTTAAGGTTTACTTTTTAAGGCTGAGAGGCTTGTATTTTCTCTCTGAAAATTTCTCTATTGAAAAAAACCTCTTTTCTCTCTCTCACACTGTAAGGTTGGCTGACAGCCCTGTTTCTCCATAAACAGAGCAGCCTCTATGAACTCCATAAACAGAGTCTTCCACTCTTGAGAGTCCACCTGGGGCAAATCACTAGAGTATTAGAGTCAGCTGGTGACCAACAGTTGTCTTAAATCCATTATCAGAGAAATCAAATAGCATCTAGATGACACGCAGGCGACAGACTGTAATTAATCATTTAAAGAAACAGTCTTCAAATGCTCCAGAAAATTCCCTGAAGATTCAAAAAATTTCCCAGATGAAGAAGCCTTTCTGAATCTATCAGAGGTTGAATACAAAAAAGTTATATATAAAACCCTCCTAGAGATTAAACAAAATGCAATAGAACAAAATGAAAAATTTGGTAGACTATTTGAAATGCAATGATCTGAAATACATCAGATTAGTAACAAAATTACAGAATTGGATAATTCTATCCAAAGTCAAAAGAGTAGGATCGAAGAGATGGAAGTTAGAATCAGTGACCTAGAAGACAAAGTGACTAACGCCAACATTTATGAGGTAAAATCAGAGAAAAGAAATAAGAAAAATGAAGAAACATTAAGAAACATGTGGGACTCCATGAAGAGGAATAATTTACGTTTAACTGGAGTTGCTGAACAAGGGAGGATTAATGACAACATACACAGTATTGCTGTAGAGATGCTGACAGAAATCTTTTCTGAGATTATGGACAAAGAAAATATAGATATCCAAGATGTTTATCAAACACCACAGAAGTTAGACCCAAAAAGAAGAAAGCCAAGGCATGTTATAATTAAGCTTAATAAGCTAAAACAGAAAGAGATGTTTCTGAAGACAGCAAGGCTCAAATCAAAAGTAACATTCCAAGGGAAACCCTGTAGACTTTCATCTGACTTTTCTGCTGAAACAATACTGGCTAGAAAACAATGGGCAGACACATTTAAAGCCCTGAACAAGAAAAATCTTCCATCCCAGAATAATTTATCCTGCAAAATTGTCTATCAAATATAATGATGAAATTAAGACTTTGAAAATAAAGAGAAATTTAAAGACATCATATAAACTAAACCAAAATTATGTGAAATATTGAAAGAAGCTCTTGCCTAAATATATGTTTTAGGTGATAATTTAAGGCACTTCATCCAAATTTCTAATCAGTTAAGAAAGGCACAAAACTTCACCAAATGAAGCCAAAAGCTACAGTATTATAATAAGGAAATCCACAATCATATCATGACAACTATAATATCATCACAGTAAAAGAGGGATACACTACAATAGTTACAGTTGTTTTTGATGCAGCTACAGTTTCTGACTTCTAAAATAGTTAAAATTGATTTCAATAATTACATTAAGGGGGATTAGGTATGTAGCCATAGAAAAGATTAACAATATATCATTTGAAATTAAAAATCACAATACAGGAGTCTTGACAAATATAAAATCAAAACTCATACCATCCACAAAGAAGAATGTCCCAGAACAGATTAATAAGAACTACAGAGAAAACATCAACATGAAAATAAACATATTGCAATGACACCACTAAACATATACCTATCAATAATCACATTGAATGTAAATGGACTGAATGCTCCAGTAAAGAGACAGCGAGTGATATCGTGGATCCAAAGACATGACCCATCTATATGTTGCTCACAAGAAACATATCTTAGACTTAAAGACAAGAATAGGTCGAGAATTAAAGTTTGGAATAATATATATCAAGCTAATAATACATGAAAAAGCAGGTATGCCAATATTAATCTCAGATAAAATGGATTTTAATGTAAAATCCACTATTGTGGACAAAGATGGTCACTATTTATTGCTGAAAGGTTCAATACTCAAGCAAGACTTAACAATATTAAATATTTATGCACCCAATACCAAAGCATGTAAATACATTGAACAAATACTGACAACTTTGAAAAATGAGAATGATCATTCCACAATAATAGTTGGAGACTTTAACACTCTCCTTTTAGTTAAGGATAGATCATCCAGAAAAAAGCTCAGTAAAGATACAGAGATCTTATTGCAACAATCAACCAACTTGACCCTATCGACATATACAGGTCTTTTCATCCATCAACAGATAAATACATCTTCTTCTCCAAAGCACATGAAACATTCTCCAGAATAGACCATATATTAGGTCATAAAACAGTTCTCTATAAAATCCAAAACATTGATTTATTACAAAGTACCTTCTCAGACCACAGGGCTATAAAAGTTGAAACCAATCACAAAAAATTCATAGGTAAAAATTCCAACTTGTGGAAACTGAACAACACTTTACTCATAAAGCATTGGGTTATAAAAGAAATTAAAGACACATTAAAGAAATTTATGGATTCAAATGAGAATGAAAACACATTCTACCAGAATTTATGGGATACAGCAAAAGCAGTGCTCAGTGGTCAGTTTATCTCTATAAATGCACACTGCCAGAAAGAATAAAGAGCACAGATTAAAGAACTAACCTCACAGCTTGAACAAGTAGAAAGAGGGCAACAAAGAAACCCCTCAGGTGCCAGAAGAAAACAGATTATAAAGATTAGAGCAGAACTAAATGGATTAGAGAATAGAAAAACAATTGAAAAAATTAACAAAACCAAAAGCTGGTTCTTCAAAAAAATCAACAAAATTGATAAACCATTGGCTAAACTTACAAAGGAAAAACAACAGAAGGTACAAATAACCCGATTAAGAAATGAGTTGGGAGATGTTACAACAGACTCATCTGAAATTAAATATATCATAAGAGAATACTATGAAAAGCTATACTCTGACAGGTTTGAAAACCTGGGGAAAATGGACAAATTTCTAGATTCATATGACTCACCAAGACTATCACAAGGAGAAATAGATCAGCTTAATAAATCTATCACAAAAGAACAGATTGAGGAAGTCATCAAAAATCTACCAACCAAAAAAGTCCTGACCCAGACAGTTTTACCAGAGAATTCTACCAAACTTTTAGAGAAGAATTAACCCCAATACTAATGAGGCTATTTCACACCATAGGAAGAAATGAAATACCTCCAAATTCTTTCTAAGAAGCCAGCATAACCCTGATACCCAAACCAGGGAAAGATCCCACAAAAAAGAAAATTACAGACCAATATCACTCATGAATCCAGATGCAAAAATCTTCAACAAAATTCTAGCCAATAGAATTCAACAGCATATAAAAAAAATAATTCATCGTGATCAAGTTGGTTTCATTCCAGAGATGCAAGGCTGGTTCAACATCAAAAAAACCATTAATGTAGCGAAGTGCCAGGTACCGTTGAGTTGGATCCGACTCATGGCGACCCTAGGGGCCAGGGTAGAACTGACCCCCATAGTATTCAAGGAGCGCCTGGTGGATTTGAACTGCCGACTTTGTAATCAACCATATTAATAACACAAAAGATAAAAATCACCTGATTTTGTCAATCGATGCAGAAAAGGCATTTGACAAAATTTAACATCCATTCATGCTTAAAACTCTCAGAAAAATAGGAATAAAAGGGAAATTCCTCAATATAATCAATAGCATCTATGCAAAGCCAACTGCTTTCATCATCCTGAATGGTGAAGGACTGAAAGAATTCCCTTTGAGAACGGGAACTAGACAAAGATGCTCACTCTCACCACTTCTATTCAACATTGTGCTAGAAGTTCTAGCCAGAGCAATTAGACAAGACAAAGAAATAAAAGGCATCTGTACTGGCACTGAAGAAGTAAAGATTTCCCTCTCTGCAGATGATATGATTGTTTATATAGAGAATCCAAAGGAATCCATAAGTAAACTATTAGAGCTAATAGAAGAATTCGGCAAAGTATCAGGATACAAGATAAACATAACTAATTCCTTTATACTAACAATGAAATTATTAATGAAGAAATCACCAAATCAATTCCATTTACTATAGCCTCCAAGAAGATAAAATACCTAGGAATAAATCTAACTAGAGAACTAAGAGATCTTTACAGAGAGAACTACAAGACCTTGCTACAAGAAACCAGGAGAGAAGTAATCTGCCCTGCTCATGGATAGGAAGACTCAATATTGTGAAAACATCTATTTTGTCCAAAGCACTCTACTTATATAATGCAATCCCAATGCAAATTCCAGCGACATTTTTTAATGAGATGGAGAGACAAATTATCAGCTTTATTTGGAAAGGAAAGAAACCCAGAATAAGTAAAGCACTACTGAAAAAGAAGAACATACTGGGAGGCCTCTCACTAACTGACTTTAAAACCTTTTACACTGCCACAGTAGTCAAAACAGCCTGGTACTGGTACAAAAGGAGACATATAGACCCATGGAACAAAGTAGAGACCCCAGAGATTCCACCATTCTCCTGTGAACAGCTGATATTTGACAAAGGTCCTAAGATTTTGAACTGGGGTAACAACAGTCTCTTTAACAAACGGTGCTGGCATAATTGGATATCCATCTGCAAAAAATTGAATTAAGACCCATATCTCACACCTTATACAAAATCAACTCAAATTGGATAAAAGACCTAAATATAAAAGCTAAAACGATAAAGCTCATCCAAGATAAGATAGGATCAACAATGGACGTTTTAATATGCAATATAGACAGACTTCAAAATCTGACAAACAAAACACGTTCATCAGAAGAAAAAATAGATAAATGGGAATTAATAAGAATCAAACACTTCTGCTCATCCAAAGACTTCCTCAAAAGAATTAAGAGACCACCTACAGAATGAGAAAAAATATTTGGCAACTCTATGTCAGACCGACACCTGATCTCCATAATCTATAAAGTTCTACAAAATATCAATAAGAAAAATACAAATCATCCAATTAAGTGATGGGCAAAGTAGATGGACAGACACTTCTCTACAGAGGAGATCCAGGCAGCCAAAAAACACATGTGGACATGTTCACGATCATTAATTATTAAAGAAATTCAAATCAAAACGACAATGAGATACCATCTCACCCCAACAAGATTGGTGGCCATGATCCAAAAAATGCAAAACAACAAATGCTGGAGAGGCTGTGAAGAGATTGGAACTCTCCTTCACTGTTGGTGGGATTGCAGAATGGTGCAACCTCTTTGGAAAGTAATTTGGCGTTACCCGAAAACAATGGATATAGATATACCATTTGACCCAGTAATTCCTCTGCTCGGAGTATATCCTACAAAATCAAGGCCATTCACATCAACTGATACATGCACACGAATGTTCATTGCAGCACAGTCCACGATAGCAAAAAGTTGGAATCAACCCAGATGCCCAACAACAGAAGAACGGATGGGTAAACTTTGGTGTATATACTCAATGGAGTACTATACACTAATAAAGAACAATGATGATAGCAGCAAACATCTCTCAATTTGGTCTCAACTGGAGGACATTATGTTCAGTGAAACTAGTCAACGACAGAAGGACAATTGTTATATGAGACCCCTATGATAAAAACTTAAAAGCATACTCATACATAATAGAAAAGACTCTTTGATGGCTACAAGGGTGGGAGGGTGGGAGGGCAGGAGAGCAAGGGGCGAGTGTTTAGATTAGATAGTTCTTAGAAATTTGGTTGGGTGAAATTGGTGACAATACATATTAGTAAGAAGATCAATATTAATGGGACTTCGACACAACTTGTGTACTCCTCCTCTCTTAGCCCAGTATTGTAAGCACAGAGCATGTACACTTTCATTTTTTATTTAATAAAAAATATAAGAAAAATTTTAAAAAAAGGAACACAGTTAAAGTAATCACATTCATCAGTTTCAAAATGTACTGCAAAACTGCAGTAATTAAAACAGTGTAGTACTGGCATAAGAATAGACATACAGAAGAATGAAATAAAATTATAATTCTATAAATAAACCCACATATTTATACTCAATTAATTTTTGACAAAGGTGCCAAGCATATTCAACTGGGAGAGAAGTCCTTTCAAAAGACAGAGCTAAGACAACTAGATATTCATGAGAAAAACAAGGACACTGGACCCCGGACACCATGTACAAAGTTAACTTAAAATAGATGATAGATTTAAATGTGAAAGCTAAAACCTTTAAAAGAAAACACAGAAGTAAATCTTTATGATCTTCAGTTAGACAATCTTAGATTTAACACCAACACCACAAGTGATAAGAGAAATAAATAGATGAATAGGACTTTATTAAAATTCAAACATTTGTGCTTCAAATGACATCCAGAAAGGAAAAAGACAACCAACAGAGAGAAAAAGTTTCCATATCATGTATCTGATAAATGACTCATATTCTGAATATATACTCTTATAATGCAAAGCCAGCCAGTAGAGACAAATAGACCGATTAAAAATAAGAAGATTTGAATAGATATTTCTCCAAAAAAGATACATAAATGTTCAAAAACACATAAAAAGGTGTTCAATGTTTTTAGCTATCAGGGAATTACATATCAAAATCACAATGAAGTACCAGTTCACACTCACAAGAACGGCTACAATAAAGGATAGACAATAACAAGTGTTGCGAGGGATATGAATAAACTGGAACTCTCATACAATGCTGGTGGGAATGGAAAATGGTACAGTCACTTTGGAAAACAATTTGTCAGTTTTTTGAAAAGTTTAGAGCTAACTGTATGATCCCAAAGTTCTAGTTCTAAGTATATACCCAAGATAAATGAAAAAATGTGTAAACATACACACACAAACTTGTACATGAATATTTATAGCATAATTGCTTATAATAGCCAAAAGGGCTAAATGATCCAAATTTCCATCCACTGATGAATGGATAAACAAAATGTGGTATGTAGCCTTATAATGGAATGTTATTCAGCAATAAAAATGAACGATATGCTGATAGTGCTACAATATGAATTAATTTCACAAACGTTATGCAAAGTAAAAGAAGCATGTCACAAAAGACCATGTATTATGTTTTAGTCAGCTAATGCTGCCCTAACAGAAATACTACAAAGTGGATGGCTTTAACAAAGTAAAGTTTATTCTTACACAGTGCTGTAGGCTACAAGTCTGAGTCCAGCATGTCCACTCCAGGGGAAAGCTTTCCTTTGTTGGCTCTGGAGGAAAGTCCTTGTGTTGCATCAATCTTTGTTCAGAGAGCATCTTGGTGCAGGAACCTCAAGTCTGAAGGATGCGCTTTTCTCCTGGTGCTGCTTTCTTGATTGTATGAGGTTCCCAACTCTTTGCTTGCTTCCCTTTCATTTTATTTCTTGTAGGATGAAAGCATAAAGGGTGGTGCAAGCCATACTCCAAGTAAACTCTCTATACAGTGGAGCAGGTAGGTGATCTTATGAAGTGATTTACAGTTCCACCCTAATCCTTTCTAATGTAATCCACTGTGTTAGCCACAGGCAGAGACAAGGATTTACAGTATCAGAAAATCACAAAATGGAGGACAATCATAAAATATTCAGAAGTATGGCCCACCTACATGGCTACGCATAGTTTGTGGGGGGGGGGGCACAGTCCAATCCATTACATATTATATGATTCAATTTATATGAAATATCCCTAATAGGCAAATCCATGGAGACAGAAAGCAGACTAGTGAGTGACTGCCTATGGCTGGGGGAGGAGGATGAGGGCCTTGGCTGTTAATAGGCATGAGTATTCTTTGAGTGTAAGAAAATATTCTAAAGTTAGAGTGTAATGGCGGTTACACACTCTGTAAGTGTACTGAAAGTGGCACAATTGTACCATTAAGAACCCATATCTGTCTCATTTTTTGGATAACTATGCAACAGAATATAAGTGTAAGCACAGAGTGCAGTATAGATCGTTATACAAATACAGATTTACCCAGTATGAAACAATTAACAAAAGACGGTATCTTAGTCATCTGATACTGCTGTAAAAGAAATACCATGAGTGGATGGCTTTATTTGCATACAGTCCACTAGGCTTCTTATTTTGGTTGTTAGGTGCCATTGAGTCAGTTCTGACTCATAGCAACTCCATGCACAACAAAACGAAACGCTGCCCAGTCCTGCACCATGCCCATGATCGGTTTTATGCTCACACCCATCACTGAAGCCACTGTGTGATTCCATCTTGTAGAGGGTTTTCCTCTTTTTCACTGATCTTCTACTCAGCATGATGTCCTTCTCCAGGGATCAATCTCTCCTGACAATATGTCCAAAGTATGCAAGATGCAGTGTCTCCATCTTTGCTTCCAAGGAACATTCTGGTTATACTTCCAGAACAGATCTGTTTGTTCTTTTGTAAGTCCATGGTACATTCAGTATTCTTCTCCAACACCACAAGTGAAAGACATCAGTTCTTCTTCTGACTTTCTTATTCAATATCCAGCTGTTGTGTGTACATGATGCACTTGAAAATGCCAAGGCTTGGGTCAGGCACACCTTAGTCTTCAAGGTGACTTCTTTACTTTTCAACACTTTAAAGATGTCTCTTGCAGCAGATTTTCCCAGTGCAATGCTTCTTGTGATTTCTTGACTGCTGCTTCCATGGGTGTTGATTGTGGAACCCAGTAAAATGAAATCCTTGACAACCTCAACCCTTTTTCCATTTACCAGAATGTTGCCATTGGTCCAGTTGTGAGGATTTTTGTTTTTTTTCAGACTAGGAAGAAGATAGTGGAAGTCTACTTTGGAAAACAATTAGCCAGTGAAAACCTTATGAATAGCAGTGGAACATCACAGATACAGTGCTGAGAAATGAGCCTCTGAGGTTGAAAGTCACTCAAAAGACAACTGGGGAAGAGCAACCTCCTAAAAGCAGAGTAAACCTTAATGATGTAGATGGAGTAAGACCTTCAGGACATTCATTTGCTGATGTGGCATTACTTAATATGAGGAGGAACAGCAGCAAACATCAATTATAATCAGAAGGTGTAATGTATGAAGTATGAATCTAGGAAAACTGGAAATCATCAAAAATGTAATGGAATGCATAAACATCAATATCTTATGCTTCAGTGAGCTGAATGGATCAGTATTGGCCATTTTGAATTGGACAATAATATGGTCTACTATGCCAGGAATGAAAACTTGAGGAGTAATGGTGATGCATGCATTGCCAAAAATAACATTTCAAGATCTGTCCTGAAGTACAATGTGGTTAGTGATAGGATAATATCTACAAGCCTACAAGGAAGGCCAGTTAGTACAACTGTTATTCAAATTTATTCACCAACCGCTAAGGCCAATGAGGAAGAAATTGAAGATTTTTGCCAGCTTCTGCAGTCTGAAATTTATAGAACATGCATTCAGGATGCATTGATCATTACTGGAAATAAAGAAGAAGGATCAGTATTTGCAAAATACAGCTTTGTTAACAGAAAAGACGCTGGAGATTGCAAATGATAGAATTTTGTAAGATCAATGATTTCTTTGTTGCAAATACCTTTTCCACCAACATAGACAGGGACTATGCAAATGGACCTCAACAGAATACACAGGAATCAAATTGACTACGTGTGTGGAAAAAGACAATGCAAAAGCTCTATATCAGCAGTTAGATTAAGATCAGTTTCTGACTGTGGCCCAGACCGTCAATTGCTCATATGCAAGGTAAAATTGAAACTGAAGAAAATTGGAATACATCCATGGGAGTCAAAGTACAACCTTAAATATATCCCACTTGAGTTTAGACACAGTCTCAAGAACAGATTTGATGCATTGAACACTAATGATCAAAGACCAGATGAGTTAGGGGATGACGTCAAAGGCACCATCCAGGAAGAAAGCAAGAAGTCATTAAAAAACAGGAAAAAAGAAAAGAGCAAATTGGATGTCAGAGAAGACTCTGAAACTTGCTCTTGAATGTAAAGCAGTTGGGGGTGGAGCCAAGATGGTAGAATAAGAACAAGTCCCTGTTAAACCCTCCAACAACTAAGAACCTCAGAATTAATGGAATCCAGCAAATCCAGCGATACAGAAGAACTAAACTGTGCTTAGAGAACCCTAAGTACAAAGGGAGAAGAAGGAAGGTCTTAGGAGCCCTGAACCACCTCAAGTAAAACAGTGCAGCTGGGGCAGAGATTCTCCAAGAACTGAAGGTAACCTGGGCATGGAGAAAACCCTTCTCCAGCTAATCTTAGCAACCCATTGGAGCCAAGACACAGAAGCTGGAGCAATCCTGAATTTGGCTAAACAGACTTGCCCCAGTCTAAGCATTATAGCCAAGACTGCAGCCCATAGCCCAGACCTGAAGACCCCCTCACACGTTAGAACACTTTGGGAGGAGGCCAGCCAGTGTTCAGAATGTCAAGGGGCCAGGTGGCCTGGGTGGGTGGAGATGGGGTGGGAACATGGAACAGGAGGCCAGGCCTCCGAGCATCCCAGGGCAGTAGGGCAGGAGAAGGCAGAGCTGGAGGAGGAAGGAAGTGCGCTCTGTACCATAGCCTCCATCCTAAGTGGGACTAGAAGGGCCAGGTCCAGGCATCCCATGGCTGTGTAGCAGGCAATTGTGGGATCTGGGAGTGCAGAATGAATGGCCCAGCCCCTGGCAGAACTGAGACTAGCCTTGGAGCCAGGGGACCAGGAAACTCTGGGCTCTCATGACCTGGAGGTGATGTGCTAAGAGAGTGCACTCATGGCTGGGAGAGGTCTGGAGCCGCATGGACCAGTGAGGCTTGGGCTCAGGCAACCAGACAGGTCTGGAGTGATCCACCCAGCAGCTGGGCAGCCGTTGGAGCTGCACACACTGGAGAGTTCTGAGCTCAGGCTACCACGGGAGGAGGAGTGACTACTCCAGCAACTATGCAGCCGTTGTTGTTGAATTTGCTGGGTCTGCAGGTGAGGCCTAAGCTCAGGTGACCCTAGAGGAATCAGGTGATCACCCCAGTGTCTAGGCAGCCATTGGAACCAAGTGCTTGCTGTAAGCTTGGTGTCAGGTGACCCATGAGGAATAGAGTGGTTGTCCACTGGCTAGGTAGCCACTGGAGCCAAATGCACTAGGGAAGTTGGAGCCCAGGTGACCCCTGGGCAGTGAAATTTTCACCCCAGCAACTAGGTAATCCCTGGGGCCTTGTGAGCTAAGGAGGGCTAGGCTCAAGCAACCTGGGGTAAGGAGAGTGACCACCCTGGCAGCTAGGCAGTCACTGCTCCCAGGTGTGCGAGGGTGGCCTTAGCTCAGGCAACTCAAGAGGAGTTAGGTAGTCACCCTGGTGGCTAGGCAGCCATTGTATTCAAGTACATTTGAGAGGCTTGGGCTCAGGGGACCTGTGACAAGGAGAGTGATCACTGCAGCAGCTAGGTGGCCACTGAATGAAGCTCCCAGAGATCAACTGAAACAGTGGAAGCAGTTGCTGCTGTGGCTGGGGAAAGAAGGCATGAGTGAGTGACCACCTAGGCTCTGCCCAAACTAGAGGCTGCTACAGCAGTGGCACTTGTGTCCTGCCTGCCTTACGATGGTTGCAAAAGTGCAGCACCTGTACTCACCAGCCCAGAGGCAGAAGCAGAGGTGGTCATGCTGAAAACACGCACAACTAGCCCACCTCGGAGCTACACTGGCAGTAACATCAGACAAGTGTGGGACAGGAAGAGCAAGCAACAGAACATAATCAGACTGCACAGAGAATCTGCAGCCCAGCTCCAACAGAGAGATATTGGTCAGGTCAACTAAACTATAAAGTCTCTTTCACTGAAATGACTTCCTGATGGCTCAGAGACAACACCAAATCTCTAAATAGCAAAAGAAGCAGACTACCATGGCTTCCAAAAACTCTCAAAATAAAGCATCAATGGACTTCCCAGATGAAGAAGAGTTCCTCAGACTATTAGAGACTGAATACAAAAGATTGATGTACAGAGCTGTGAAAGACATCAGAAGAGATTAGGCAAAATGCAGCTGAGCACACCAAAAAATTAAATAGACTACAAGAAATGCTTGAACAGCAACAATTTGAAATTCAATAGATTAACAATAAAATTTCTGAGCTTGATAACTCAATAGAAAGTCAAAGGAGCAGGATCAAGGACTTGGAAGACAGAATTAGTGAGCTTGAAGACAAAGTAAACAACACCAGCATACATGAAAAAAAGTCAGGTAGAAGACTCAATAAGAGTGAAGAAGCGTCAAAGGTGATGTGGAACTCTATTAAAAGAAATAACATTCATATGATTGGAGTATCAGAACAGGGTGGGATAACTGAAAACACAGAGTGAGCAGTTGAAGACCTGCTGACAGAAAACTTCCCTTACATCATGAAAGATGAGAAGATCTCCATTCAGGGTGCTCATCAAACCCCACTCAGGATAGATCCTGAAGGCATATCATAATCAAGCTCAATAAAACTAGAGACGTGGAGAAATTACTGAAGGCAGCCAGAAATAAGCAAAAAATAACCTATAAAGGAAAATTATTAAAATTTAGCTCAGACTACTCAGCTGAAATGATGCTGGCCAAAAGACAGTGGGATAACACATACCAAGTCCTGAAGGAAAAAAATGTCAACTGAGAATATTATAACCTGCAAAACTGTCTCTCAAATATGAAGCTGAAATTAAGGCTTTCCTAGATAAACAGAAATTTACAGAATTTGTAAGAACCAAATGAAAATTATAAGAAACATTAGAGGAAGTTATTAGGTTAGAAAAATCAATAGCATTAGATACATAAACATTCAACACTTGACAGAGTGTCTAGATACCATCAGGAATGGAAATCCAAAAGCAGTAACCAAAACCAAATCACAAAAGTAGAAATTCAGAGATCTCAGGTTATAATTGACACCCACATTATGAAAAAGAGGGTTAAAGGAAAGTACACAAAGATCTTCCAGATGTGGAGAAAAACAAGGAGATACACCGACACTGAAGTTTGGACTCCTGTCAGATTGATAAAGGGGACAAAGGGAGTAACCACAAAGGAAACCTGTAATTCTACATGTCAAAAAGCAACACATAAAATCACAATTTGAATAAAATGAACACTGAAAGCCACAAAAAGAAAATACTTAAAGAAAAAAGACTCAGCACAGAAAATGAAATTCAACAGAGGAACTGTCCACAACACCCAGAAACAGGCATTAAATAACAACCAAGCCAAGCCAAATGCTGTCACAACACTAACATCATATATATCAACATTCACATTGAATGTAAGTGTACTCAATGTACCAATTAAGAAAAGGAGAGTAGTGAATTGGATTAAAAAACAAAACAAAACATGATCCATCTATATGCTGCTTACAGGAGACACATCTTAGACTTGAAGACACAAACTATAACTCAAAGGTTGGAGAAAAGTATATCAGGCTAACAACACTAAAAAAAAGAGTAAGAGTGGAAATAGTAATCTCCGACAAAATGGACTTTAAAGTTAAATTCACCACATGAGATAAAGTGGGTCACTATCTAATGGTTAAAGGCTCAATTCAACAAGTGGACATAAGCATACTAAATATCTACACACTCAGTGACAAGGCTCCAAAATACATTAAAAAAAACCCTACTATTTTCACTGAAAACAGAAATAGACAGCTCTACAATAACAGTAGGAGACTTCAGCACACCACTCTCAGTAAAGGACAGAACATCCTGAAAAAAGCTTAATAGACACACTGAGGATTTAAACACTACAGTGAGCCAACTTGACATCACAGACATATTCAGAACACTTCATCCAACTGCAGCCAAGTATGCTTTCTTTTCCAATACTCATGGAATGTTCTCCAGAACTGACCACATATTATGCCACCAAGTGACACTCAACAAAATTCAAAATATTAAAATAATATGAAGCTTCTCCTCAGACCACAAAGCCATATAGCTAGAAATCAACAACAGAAAAAAGATGCAGATAAAACAAAAAACATGAAGACTGAATAATATTTTGCCCAAGAACTACTGGGTAATAGAAGAAATCAAGGGTGCAAAACAGAATTGCATAGAGTCAAATGAGAATGAAAACATATCCTACTCAAATCTGTGGTACACAGCAAAAGCCGTGCTCAGAGTTCAATTCATCTCAACGAATGTACACATCCAAAAAAAGAAGGGCACAAATCAAAGAATTCACCCATCAACTTACACAAATATAAAGATCTCAGCAAAAGAACCCATCAGCCTCCAAAGAAAGCAAGTTGTTAAAATTAGAGCAGAAATAAATGAAATAGAAAATAGAAAAATGATTGAAAGAGTAGACAAGCACAAAAGCTGGTTTTTCAAAAAGAGTATAAAAATTAATAAGATGTTGGACTAACTGACAAAATAAAAGCAGGAGAAGAAATAAATAATCCAAATTAGAAATGAGATGGGCAATATCACAACATACTCTGCTGAAATTAATAGAATCGTAGAAGAATATTATGAAAAATTATACTCTAATAAATTTGAAATTCAAGAGGAGATGGACAATTTTCTGGAAAAATACCACCTACCTACACTAGTGAAATTGGAGTTAGAACATCTAAACAAACCCATTACAAAAGAAGAAATTGAAAAGGTAACTAAAAAGCTTGCATCCAAAAAAAAAAAAAAAAACACCCCTGGCCCAGATGGCTTCGCCATAGAATTCTATCAGACCTCCAGAGAAGTTAACACCACTACTTCTAAAGCTATTCCAGAACATAGAAAAGTATGGAATATTCCCAAATTACTTCTATAAAGCTAGTATAACTCTGATACTAAAATCTGGTAAAGACAGCAGAAAAAAGGAAGATTACAAACCAATATTTCTCATGAACTTATATGAAAAAAAACCTAGCTAACAGAATTCAATGACGTATCAGTGACCAGGTGCGGTCAACAGTGAGTCATGACCAAGTAGGATTCATACCAGGGATGCAGGGATGGTTCAACATAAGGAAAACAATTACTGTAATCAACCACATAAACAAAATAAAATACAAGAACCATCTGATTCCATCAATTGATGCAGAAAAAGCATTTGATAAAGGCCAACACCCATTCATATTAAAAATCTCAGCAAAACAGGAATAAAAGGAAAATTCCTCAACATAATAAAGATTATCTACACTAAACCAACAGTTAACATCCTACTTAATGGAGAGAAGTTAAAAACATTCCCCTTAAGAATAGATACTAGACAGGGATGCCCATTGTCACCACTTCTATTTGACATTGTTCTGGAAGTCCTAGCCAGAGAAATTAGACATGATAAAGAAATAAGGAGCATCCAAACTGACAAAGAAGAAGTCAAAGTATTGCTATTTTCAGATGACATAATTTTAAACACAGAAAACCCTAAAGAATATACAAAAAATTTACTGCATCTAATATAAGACTTCAGCAAACTATCAGGTTATAAGATATACATACATAAATCAGTGGGATTCCTTCACACCAATAGACAAAGAGGAAATCACAAGATTGTTACCATTTACTATAGTCCGCAACGCAATAAAATACTTGGGGATAAATCTAACCAGAGATGTAAAAGACCTATACAAAGAAAAGTACAAGTCCCTACTGCAAGAAACAAAATAATGTCTTATACAAGTAGAGAAACCTATGCTGCTTTTGGATACGAAGATTTAACATCGTGAAGACGTCTATACTTCCTAAATCAATCTATACACACAATGCAATCCCAATTCAACTACCAATGACATTTTTTAGCACAATGGAGAAACAAATCACCAACTTTATATGAAAGGGAGGAAGCGACACATAATTAAATTATGACTAAAGAAGAGAAACAAAGTGGGGACCCTCACCCTTTCTGATCTTAAAACCTACTACACTGCCACAGTAGTCTAGACAGCCTGGTACTGGCACAGAAACATACACATAGACCAATGGAACAGAATCAAAAATCCAAATATAACTTTATGCACCTATGAACAGCTGATATTTGATAAAGGCAAAAGACAGTGAATTGGGGTAAAGACAGCCTCTTCAACAAATGGTGCTGAGATGACTGGATATTCATTAGAAAAAAGAATGAAACAGGACCCTTATCTTATACCATGCACAAAAACTAATTCACAATGGATCAAAGACCTAAATACACAAGCTAAAATAATAACATTCTTGAAAGGAAAAATTGGGAAGACACTGAAAATGCTAACCCATAGCATCAACAGTCTACCTAAAAAAAATAACCTTCAATTATCAGAAATGAAACTAGATAATTGGGAATGCTTAAAAATTAAAAACTTACACTCTTCCAAAGCCTTTATCAAAAGAGTAAAAAGACTACCCACAGAGGGAGAATGAGTATTTGCCCACCATGCTTCTGATGACAGCCTAATCTCTCTCATCTACAAGACAGTGCAAAACCTCAACAAGAAAAAGACGAACAACCCAATTTAAAAAATGGGCAAATGACATGAACAGGCATTTCACCAAAGAAGACATGCAGGTCGCCAACAGATACATGAGGAAATGTTCACAATTGCTAGCCATGAGAGAAATCCATATCAAAACCACAATGAGGTACCATCTCACCCCAACAAAGCTGGCAATAATCCAAAAAACATAAAATAGTTAATGCTGGAGAGGATGTGGATGGATTGGAACTCTTCTAAACTGCTAGTGGGATTATAAAATGGTTCAACCACTCTGAAAATCAATTTGGCAATTTCTTGAAAAACTAAAAATAGAAATGCAATATGATCCAGTAATCCCACTACTTGGGGTATATCCCAAAGAAATAATGAGCACCACTCAAACAGATACTTGCACACCAATGTTTATTGCAGCTCTCTCCACAATAGAAAAAAGTTGGAAACAACCTAGATGCCCATCAACAGATGAATGGTTAAACAAACTGATATATTCATACAATAGAATAGTATCCAATGATAAGAAACAACAATGGCTTAAGCCAATACCTGTCAACATGGGACCATCTAGAGGAAATTATGCCGAGGAAAATTAGCCAGACACAAAAGGACAAAGTTTGTATGAGACCACTGTTATAAGGACGCAGTTAATCATTTAAGCACGGAAGAAATCAGTATTTGACAGTAACAAGGGTGGAGGGCAGGGAAGGAGAGGGATTTTTTACAAATTAGATGGTGGTTAGAATTAGGGATGGGTATAGGATGTATCCGCATAAACCAGAAGTGGGATACCCACAACTATTCAACTTCAAAACCAAATTGTCTCCTTAGAGTGTACTACCTCTTTGAAAAAACAGGGAAACAAGGTTGCCAACAGATACATGAGGAAATGTTCGTGATTGCTAGCCATCGGAGAAATCCAAATCAAAACCACAATGAGATACCGTCTCGCCCCAGCAAAGCTGGCAATAGTCCATAAAACAGAATAATAAATGCTGGAGAGGATGTGAAGAGATTGGAACTCTCTGTATTGTTGGTGGGACTGTAAAATGGTTCAACCATGATAGATCTGGGATCTCGGCACCACGGTCTCAGGATACATCTGGAATAATCGGCATACCTAAAGTTTTTTTCTCTCCCTGCCTCAAGATATCGTTCCACATATCAATAGGGTCTTAAAAGCTGACAAGCTGCCATCTGTGTGGTACCTAATGGTCCCAATTCACCTGGACCTGAGACAAATGGAGGACATCATGGACAGAAGAAAAATATGAGCCGACCAGATGGAAGAGGTCTTATGAACTATATAGCCTGCTTCAGTGTGGGATCAGAATTAGATGGTGCCAAGCTACCAGCAGTGATAACCGAGATGTGGTATGCTGAATGGAGTTCTACAGTGGGTGATGGAGTACAGGACAAAACTAAAACTCTGCCAAAAGGCCACAGTTGATGGTCCTTCTGAATGGAGGGCCTCCTGGGAGTGTGGCCCCCAGAATCTCTACCCCCAAACTGCAGCCAGGACCAGGGCCGGATCCCCGGTCAAAGATTGACCTGGACCATACAAAGCACAGAGTGATACTGGAAGTGAACAAACCTTCAAAAACGTACGTGGGATTGTCTGAACGACACTTCGTTGGAGCCTAGTTGATTTGGTGAGGAGGGCCAGGCCTTGGTCAAAAGGTCAAGGAAAGTTCTGAACAAAAGGGAAAGTCTGCTGTCACGTTGGGTGTCATAAATTGAATGGTGTCTCCCCCAAAATATATGTAGCTGTGTGGCTGGGCCATGATTCCCAATATTTTGTGATTGTCCTCCATTGTGTGATTTTCCTGTGCTGTATGTTAAAGTATTAGGGTGGGACTGTAAATCCCTTTATAGGATTACCTCCCTGATCCACTGTAAAGGGAGGTTCCCTGGAGTATGGCTTGCCCTGCCCTTAATTCTTTCATCCTACAAGAGACAAAAGGAAAGAGAAGCAAGCAGAGAATTGGGAACCTTGCACCATCAAGAAAGTGGCACCAGGAGAAGAGTGCATCCTTCAGACCTGAGGTACCTGCACCAAGATGCTCCCTGGACAAAGAACTGACAAGGGGGAGGGCCTTCCCCTGGAGCAGACATCCTGATTGTAGACTTGTAGCCTGCTGGACTGTGTAAGAATAACCTTTCCTTTGTTAAAGCCATCCACTCTGTGGTGTTTTGCTGCACTCAATTGACAAAGACAAGGGGGAAAACCTTCCCCTGGAGTGGACATCCTGAATTTGGATTTGTAGCCTACCGGACTGTGTAAGAATAAACCTTCCTTTGTTAAAGTCATCCACTCTGTGATATTTCTGTTAGAGCAGCCCTAGCTGACTAAAACATTGGGGATGGGGGTTGGGCAGGGCAGCTAGAATAGAACAGAGGGGAAAGTTCTGGGTCTTATATAGGTAACATGTCATAGATTGTAAAATTGTTATTAATTCACAGTAAAAAAGAATGTCAAGTACCTAGAGCAAAAAGAAAGAAAGAATGAAGTAAAAGAACTGAAGATTTCAAAGGGTGGCTCAAGAAGACAAAGTAAAGTATTATAATGACATGTGCTGGAAATAGAAAACCAAAAGGGAAGAACATGTCCTGCGTTTGTCAAGCTGAAAGTCCTGAAGAAAAAATTCAAACCTCGAGTTGCCACAGTGAAGGGATCTACAGGGAAACTGGTAAATGACTCAGCAAGCATCAAAAGACAATGGAAGGAATACACAGAGTCATTATACCACAGTGAACTGATAAATGTTCAACCATGTCAAGAGATAGCGCGTGATCATGAACTGCTGATACTGAAGGAAGAAGTCAAAAGTGCTTTGAAGGCAGTGGCGAAAAACAAGGCTCTGGTAGGCTAGAAGTCTGAATTCAGGGCACAGCTCCATAGCTGTCTCTGTTGGTTCTGGTGGAAGTTCTTTGTGTTGCAGCAGTTTTTCTTTGGTCTGAGAGTGTCTTAGCACAGGAACCTAAGGTATGAAAGGTGCCCTCTCCTCTTGGCACTACCTTCTTGATGGTAGGAGGTCCCCACCCTCTCTGATAGCTTCTTTCTGTTTTATCTCAAGAGACTGTCTCAAGGCACAAAACAGTCTTGCACACTGAATCCTGCTCCACCAACACAACAGTCACTCATCCAGCCTCATTAACATCACAGAGGCAGGATTTACAACACGGAGGAACATCACACAATATCAGCAATCACAGCCCAGCTAAACTGCCACACTCATTCTTTTGGGAACACAATTTAATCCGTAACAGAGAGCAACAACATTCTCAAAGCTGTGTAACTGAAAGTCAGCTTATCCAACAGAGAAACTAGCTCTGCCAGCTCCTGTGTGTTCTTCTGATTGCTCCAAGATGAAACGATGGATGTTAGTTGTTTCTCTCCTGCTGAGAAATTAAGATTGTTATATGAAGCTGTCCTTCAATAAAATTACATAACAAATATCAGAAAATCTAATTTATTTTGATAATGATTTTTTTGTCATTAACATTAATATTAGAAAAATATCTCAGTCTCAGAAATAAAAGATAGCCTCTTCGAAAATAGGTAGTATTTGGGGTCTTCAAAGAGAAATAAATATAAAATCAGAAATAAGTGCATTATTAAAGGGTTATGAACATATATTTCTCACTAAATGTGAAGCAATAACAAACAGATGTGAATAAGAATCTAGTGGACTAGATATAATTTTCAACAAACTGCAAAGACCTGATTCTACTTCTTGTAACAAAGAAGTTGCTGGACCAAGATACGACATAAAGGTATTCAATAAATGCTTGCCTACCACTTCATGAAACTCTTATATGTCAAGACTGTCCTTTGTTTGAAGAAAAAAATAGAGTTCCTTGACCGCCAGCTGTCTGGAGGAGAATCAGGCGCGGTTTATCAAAGAAGTATTTCTTTTTAAAGTTTTACTGTAATCGTTATGCTTATTGTCACATACACAAAACAGTAGCAAATAAAGTTAATATATAGTAGCTAGCATCTAGCTTTATTTTCTTCATCTTTCGGTTTGTTGATGAATGGTAGCTGCTAAATGTGGAAAACATGATTGCATTAGAAAATCGCTAATGAAATAGTTGATTCAGATAAGGATTATGAATGGATGCTGGAAATATTAGACAACAAATTTGGTAGTAAAATAGATACCTACATGATGCCAAAGTGCCTCCTGCGTATCAGTGACTAGATGCAAGAGGGGATATAACTACAGTGGAGAGATTTGATTGTCTTCAGGTTAGCTCTAAATTTGTATCACCAATGTTAGGACAATCAGAATTTGGGTATATCCTCTGTGCTGGAATATGAAGACACAAAACTACAGGTGAAACATTCTTGAAAAAAAACCATTAATCAAAACTCAATCCGAACCATAGATCTATTTTCTGCATGTCTGAAATGAGGTAAAGTAAGAGAAACGAAGTTACACATCATGATAAGGAAAAAATAATACAAATGTCTGTGAGACATTCTGGTCTGCTCTTTTCAACAAGTTGATGTTAATTTCATTGATCCAAGATGAATACAGCAAACAAGAAAGTCAGTGTCTAAGATGTTCAAAAAACATGTAAGAAGTTGGAAAAATTAAGTTAGAATAGCACCAGTTAGAGAATCTGTTTAATTTTACCTGATGGAGAAATAGCCTTCAATTGTGTTAATTCACTAAGATATTGAGATTTATCTCTCAAGCAACAATTGTTACTGATAGGTGCTGTTGAGTTGGTTCTGACTCCTAACAACCCCGTGTTCAGAAGAATGAAATGCTTTGCCTGGTCCTGCACCATCCTCGCAATCACTGTTATGCTTGAGCTCATTGTTGCAGCTGCTGAATCAATCTATCCCGCGAAGGGCTTTCCTCTTATTCATTGACCCTCTAGTTTACCAAGCACGGATGTCCTTTTCCAGTGACTGATTCATCTGGACAGCATGTCCAAAGCACGTAAGACATAGTTTCATCATCCTTCTTCTAAGGAGCATTCTGGTGTACTTCTTCCAAGACAGATTTGTTTGTTCTTCTGGCAGTCTATGGTATATTCAATATTCATTGCCAACACCACAGCTAAAAGGCATCAACTCTTCAGTCTACCTTATTCATTGTCCAGCTTTTGCACACATATGAGGTGCCTGAAATCACCATGACTTGCACGAAGTGCATCTTAGTTTTCAAAGTGACATTTTTTTGCTTTTCAACATTTTAAAGGGGTCTTTTGCAGCCGATTTGCCCAACACCATGCAATGTTTGATTTCTTGACTGCTGCGTCCATGGGTGTTGATAGTGGATCCCAATAAACTGAAGTTCTTGACAATGTCAATGTCTTTTCCATTTATAATGATGTTGCTTATGGTTCCAGTTGTGAGAGTTTTTGTTTTCTTTATATTGAGATGCAACCCATACTGAAGACTATGTTTGTTTTTGTTTTGTTTTAATCTAAAACAGTAAGTGCATCAATTCCTCTCCATTCCACATGATAAAAAAGAAAACAAATTGTGCCATTGGCTTTCATAAAATATTCAATGATAATTTGAGGAAAACAGTTCCAGAAAATTAAAGCCTGCATTTATGCCTCACTTAGCACTGTGCTGAATGCACTTGACTGTAGCGCTGTGTAGGTGTCCCCTGCTGTAGTCCCCTCTTCTCTCACAGATCTTCAGTTCCTCTCCAGCACCTTGAGCATTATTCACCTTGCCTCCTCATTCGTGTTGTGTGCATCCTTTGTTTCTGTGAAAAAATGGCTACTACAAAGCAATTACATGGTCAAAGTTATCCCTCAAAGGCCAAGTGTAAGGAGGTTGAAAAGAGAAAGTAGCTGGCTTGCTATGTAAAGCATAACAGTTTCAAGAACCTCAAGATCACAGTAGAATTGGTATTGCTGGTCCCCTGGCAGCATCGCAGCATCAGCATCCCCAGAAGACATACAGAAACTCCGAAATGAAGGCTGCCTTCAAAAAGAAGTCTTCAGTTGTGATGAAACAACTATTTCTCTAGCATTTATACTGTATTAGCTATCACAAGTAATGTAGAGATGCAGCCTTGGTGCTGCAGTAGTTAAGAGTTTGTTGCTAACCAAGAGGCAGGCACTTTAAATCCACCAGCCACTCCTTGGCAACTCTGTAGTGTTGCTATGACTCAGAAGTGACTTGATGGGAATGGGTATTACAGTGGAAAGAGAGGAATCAAAGTACACAGGAGGATGGGCATAGGCTATATGCAAATACTACCCCCCATTTTTTGTAAGAGACTTGAGCATGCATTGGTTTTGGTGCCTACAAGAGTTGGGAAGGAGGCCTTTGAGCCAGTATCCTTTGGATAATGTCATGGATTGAATTGTGTTCCCCCAAGAAATCTGTGTAGTAACTTGGCTGAGCTATGGTTCCTGGTACTGTGTGATGTTCCTCCATGATGGAATTCCTGCCTCTATGATGTTAATGAGGGTGGATGGGCAGCAGTTGTGACGGTGAGGCAAAACTTAATATGTGGAATTACACTGGGTCTCCAGATGACGGGAAAGGAGAGGCTAGCTGAGATTTGTGAACCTTATATTACCAAGAAAGCAGCGCTGAGAGCACAGCACAGTGTATCCTTTGGACCTGAGGTTCCTGTGCTAGGATGCTCGCATACTGAATTTGGACTCTTAGCCTACCGGCCTGTGATAGCTTCTTATATTGAACTTGGACTTTTAGCTTACTGGACTGTGACAAGTAAAATATCTGTTTTTAAAGCCATCCACTTGTGGTATTTCAGTTACAGCAACGTCACATAACTAAACAGATACAGAAGGACACTTACATGTGTATATATATAGTTAAATTTTGAGTCTATTTAATGGTGCTTGATGAAGGATAATTAGAATTAATCATCCTGGTATTTATGCTAAGTGGGAAATAATTTACAAGTTTCAAGGAGAGATGAAGATTAGTGAGTAGAAGTGGTATATGGGGAGAGACATAACCTACACTGTATTTTATGAGATTAGCTTTAGGGTAAATGGAGAATGAATTGGAGGCTATGTTAGTGGATGCAGGTGAATTTGTTAGATTATTTTAATGATCCATACAAGAGATGAATGTAGCTACAACTTGGTTAGGACTGTGGACAGGCAGAGAATTGGATGGATGAGAGTTTTTACAGGATGAAATATAGGAGTTGGTGAACACTGATCCTTGGAAATTGAGGAAAATTTCAGTATCAAGGCTTGTGTAACTAATTGCTTAATGGTGTTATTCTCTGACACAGAACACTAGAAAATATCCAGGTCTGAATATGGTATAACAGGATAGTCTAAATTTGGATTTGGACATAGTAAGTCTAAGAAACCTACAGACTTCCAAAAGGGTGTATTAAATGGGCAGTTGGATGATGACACTTGTAAAAGAAACAACAGGAATGAAAACAAACATTTTCTAAAATCTGTTTATTGATGTTTTAAACAAAAGTCTCCACAGTATTCCCTGAGGGTTTTAAGTGCGGTTTTTAATTGTTACAGCTAGTTGTAGGAGTGAAATGATGATTAACTTATAATGCCCAGCAGAACGAATCTGACTTCATTCTATAAGGAATCTACTGGAAATGTTGAGGGAATAACTTTTTTTTCTTTTGCTTTTTAAACAAGAACAAATTTGGAAACAATAAATATTACCTCAAGTCATTTTGGAGTTACTAATGAAAACTGGTGAGCAAGTAACCACTGTCTCATTCCTACATTTTTTATGTTACTTGAAGAAAAGTAGAATTGTTCCAATGATTTACTAAAACTTGATGAGAATAAAATGATTTCTGCAATTTTTATTTTTATTTTAGAGTTGCAATTTGTTTGTAGAAGATAATAAGATGTCTATGTAAGAAGTTAAAATTCCAGTGAGGCACTGAGGTTTTTCTCATCAGCCACCAAAATCTGGACCAAGGAATACCTTATTGTGCAAGAAACATATTTATCACCATGTTTTGTAAATAATAAGTTCCAGTAGAAGAAACGATGTAATTGGAAATACTAATGTAATAATGCCAAGACTAATTCAACTGCTTCATAATTTATTTCATGCTATGGTTTCCTTTGCAGAGACAAAAGCCATACAGTTTATGTTTATCTTATTTGTAATTTTTCAAGATGGCAATAATCTTGGCTTTCAGACTGTTGACTAGCTATAATATGTAACAACATTTTAAAATTCATGGAAACATGAAAATATGATCTAAAGTCACTAAATATAATTTTCATTGCCTTCTTTGTTCCAATTTGGAGGTGTTTCTTTGATACTATTCTTAAGAAAAAAATCGTAAAGCTTATTAACTCGACTTAATTGTACTGCATTTAGGAAATGAAATTGGAAAAAGCTATTATTTGGTGACTTAAGTTTGCAAAGAAAATTGCGCTAGTTAATATTGGACAAAGTCTCCTCCCTGGAAAGCAATCACATTTTCTTAAGATTCACATACTCTATTTGCTAAAAACTTACTACAGTGAAACTTTCAGACCGTGTGTATTATAATGCAGGTGCCATGACGGCGCAGTGGTTAAGAGTCTGGCTACTAACCAAAAAGTTCAGCTGCAGGAACTCACCTTTCACGTCTATAGGAGAAAGACGTGACGGTCTGTTTTTGTAGGACAGCCTATGAAACAGTTTTATTCGATCTTCTGAGTCTTTGTGAGTCAGAAATAATTCGATGAGAATAGGCTTAGTTTTCGGTATTATAATAGGGATCCCTCTCAGACTGTATTTAGTAATTTTAATTTATTAAACTTTTTTTTTTGCTAGTGAAAGTGGAAAACAGCAACTCTTCATCAGTTAAGCAAATCCACTTCTTCTAATGCATTTAAGTGCCAAGAGGTATAAAACTATGGAATTGATTTTTTGAATGCATTAAGTTATTTATCTCAATAGTTACTATTTGTGTTACAGGTATTTGTGTTTCTCTTTCAAAGAATATAGAGGTGCTGCCAATGAGTTGATTCTGACACATGGCAATCCTAGTTAAACAAAAAATCAAAGGTATTGTTAGCATATTTTTATCATATATACAATGAACCTATAAGATACAGGAAAAGCATTGAAACTGTATAAAAACTATGAAGCAATAACTATTCTTAGACATCATCTTATACAGTTTCCAAGGATCACTTCAAAAATCATTCCTGCTCTAAATGGCCAAATCTGTTACCAAATCTTTAAATGGAAAGTCTTGTAACTAAAAGATCTTTGCTAGACATTTCATAGAAAAATTTACAGTTTAACTACTCATACTTTTACATTAGCATGCTCATTGTCAAACACTCCTTGATAAACATAACAGTAATAACTGTGATAAGTATCTTGTTTTTACTATGAACTTTTCTTTTGTGTGAAGGAAGTGGTTGTCTCGCGTTTCAGTTCTTGGTCTCTGTTCCTACATATACTCCCACACCAGAAAACCAGTGTTCACAATTTGTAATATTCTTTCACATCTTTATTCATTTTCATGTCAACATGTTTATTGATATTTCAGAACAAAAGCTCATAAAACATATTCCTTTATTAAAATTTGATCACATAATTTACATTTCTTTACATTACATTATCTTTACATTATATATATCTTTACATATATCTTTACATTAACTTATATATTGAGGATTATCTGAAGTTAACTGACACAGCTCTATTCCAATTTTTCTTATGTTTGAATAATATTTCATGGCAGGACTGTACTTGTACCATAATTTATTCAACCAATCTGTGGTTATAAGTGCTCTTTTGTTTTTGATGCCTTTGCCCCCGTGAAAAATACTTTGTTAAACATCCTTATACTTCATTCTTGTATATGTATGATACTTCTTCTAGAATACATATACAGAAGTGTGATTGTTAGATAAAAACTTATATGCATTTCTAATTTTCATAGATAATATCCCATTTATTACATTTACGTTTGTACCAGTTACATTAGCAATTACTTCCCTTCTCCATCTTCTGTCATCAACAAGTATTATTTGTCATTTACTTTTTTTGCTTATCTGATAAGTGAAAATGATGCATCAATTTTTATATCACTCCTAGTTATTAAGGAGTTTGAGCACGTTTCTTATTTTACTCATTTTGGTTTGCTTTTCTGTAAACATATCTGTTTATAGCTTGTGTTCATCTTTCACTCAGTAGGTTGTTTCACTTGTTTTCACCATTTTTGCAAGAGAATATGTGTATTTTATAATTATTAACCTACTAACCTTATATATCATTGATATACAATACATAAAGTCTATTCTTGAGATGGTCTCTAAGTCGGGGGGATATTTGGGGATATATACTCAAGGTTGTATTTTGGCTCTCCTGGTCTGGTTTTAATTCTCTTTAGCTTCCACTTGAATTTTCATATGAGCAATTGATGCTGTATTCTGCTGTTGTCCCCTGTCCTTGTTCTGACAGGTGATATTGAGCTTTACCATCGTCTCTTTCCACAAAAGCAGACGTTTTGATTCCTGTGTTTTCCATCTGGATAGGTCCATATGTGTGGTCACCATTTGTTGTTGAAAAGAGGGTATTTGCAGTGAGGCAGACAGTGATCTTACAAAAGTCAATCATAACATACCCAGCATAATTTCTATCACTAAGGCCATGTTTTCCAACTACCGATCCTTTTTTGTTTCCAACTTTCACATTCCAATCACCAGTAATTATCAGTGTACTTTGACTGCATGTTTTACAAATTTTAGACTGCAGAAGTTGGTACAAATCTTCACTTTTCCCATCTTTGTCATTAGTACTTGATGACTAAATTTCAATAATAGTCATATTAACTGGTCATCCTTGTGAGCATATTGATATTGTCCTGACAGTGTTGTACTTCGAGGCCTGTGTTATTGAGTTGGGTCTGTATCACAGTGACCCTAGAGGTCAGAGTAGAACTGCTCTATAGAGTTTCTAAGAAGCAC
This sequence comes from Heterohyrax brucei, assembly GCA_028571685.1. NCBI lineage: Eukaryota > Metazoa > Chordata > Mammalia > Hyracoidea > Procaviidae > Heterohyrax > Heterohyrax brucei. The sequence continues at coordinate 139,284,895 of CM053148.1, read as the reverse complement.
CTGGCAGACTTCAACTGATGACCTTTTCTTAACAGAGGTAGCATTTAACCCTCTACAGCACCAGATCTTGAAATGCTATTTTTGACAACAAATGTGATACAATTCCTCTTCAATTTGTCATTTCTGGCACAGTAGACCATATGACTGTCTGATTCAAAATGGCCAGTATCAGTCCATTTCAGCTCACTAATATCTAGGATATTGATGTTTATGCATTTCATTTTATTTTAGACAATTGCCAATTTTCCTAGAGTCATACTTCATACAGACCACATTTCTATTTTTAGTGGGTGTTTGCACCTAAATGCTGTCATTTTGAGTCATGCAACACCAGCAAATGAAAGTTCTGAAAGTTTCATTCCATCCATTGTTAAAGTTGGCTCTAATTTGAAGAGTCAGCTCTTTCCCAAGTATATTTTGAATGGCTTCTGATCTGAGACTCTTGTCTTTTGGCACTGTGTCTGACTATGTTTAGCTACTATTCATAAGATTTTTGCTGGCCAATTTTTTAGAAGTAGACTGCTAAGTCCTTCTTCCTATGCTCTGTCAGTCTGGAAGCTCAGATGAAACCTGTCTACCAGGGGTGACTGTACTGGTATTTGTGATACCAGTAGCATGGTCTTCAACATCACAGCAACATGCAAGCTACTACTGAACAACAGACAAAGTTGTGTGGATAACTTACGGAACTTACTATTGAAGATCAATGATTACAGCCTTTAGTGTCGATTAAACCCGAGAGAAAAGAAAACAAAAGCACTTGCAAGTGGGCAAATAAGCAGCTTCATGATAAATGGAGAAAAGATTGAAGTTATCAAGGATTTTATTTTACTTGGATTCACAATCAATTCCCATGAAAGGAGTGGTCAGGAAGTAAATGACCTGTTGCGGTTGGGCAAATCTGCTGCAAAAGACCTCTTTGAAGTGTTAAAAAATAAAGACGTCACTTTGAGAAGTGATGTGGTCCTGACCCAGGCCTCAATATTTTCAATTGCCTTATGTACATGTAAAAGCTAGACAGTGAATAAGGAGAATAAAGAAGATCTGATGCCTTTACATTATGGTAGAAACACAGTCAGAATGTTCCTTGGAAATAAAGACGGTGAGACGTCTTCTCATATACTTTGGACATGTTATCTTGAGGAACCAGAGAAAGCAGAAGACCCTTGATGAGACAAATTGACACAGTGTCTGCAACAACTGGTTTAAGTACAACAAGCATTGTGAGGATGGCAAAGCAAGAGGCAATGTTTCTTCTGTTGTATGTAGAGGTATGAATTGGAACCAACTCAATAGCATCTAACAGCAACAAATCATACATATGAGAGATATCTTGCAAATTATTTTCCCACTATACATTTTGCCATTTCTTTTTGTTTTGGGTCTACTCTAGTATGTAATAAAAAATTATGTAGCTATCCTTATACCAATGTCTTAGTCCATTTCTTTTCTGCAAACAGTGAAATAATTGTTTCAATATCATTTCAAGTACCTGCATCAATTTCATATCCATACCCCAATTTTACAATTCTATACCTAGACTCAAAATCTGTAAATATGTAAACTTTAAAAATAACTACTTAGTTAACAAATACCACTAAGGTATACTTGAAGTTGTGAAGAAAAAGTTACAATGTCACTGCTTTATATTAGTTTTATAGTTTTCTTGATTTTTTCTGTTACAGTGATTGGCAAGGTTGAACATGTCTGAGGAAAATAGGACTTTGGTGACAGAGTTTATTCTCACTGGACTTACAGATCATCTATGGCTGCAAATCCCCTTGTTCCTTGTATTCTTGGTGATCTACCTCATCACCATGGTGGGGAATCTCGGACTGATGGTTCTTATTTGGAAAGACCCTCATCTTCACATGCCTATGTATTTTTTCCTTGGTGGTTTAGCCTTTGCAGATACTTGCACTTCAACCTCTGTGACCCCTAGAATGCTGGTCAGTTTCTTAGACAGAACTACGATGATATCCCTGAGTGAGTGCATAGCCCAGTTTTGTTTTTTTGCTTCCAGCGCAACTACAGAATGCTTCCTTCTGGTAGTGATGGCATATGACAGATATGTAGCTATATGTAGCCCTTTGCTTTATCCTGTGGTAATGTCCAATAGACTCTGCACTCAGATGATAAGTATTTCATATGCTATTGGTTTTCTGCATTCCATGACTCATGTAGTTTTGTTATTAAGACTAACTTTCTGCAGTTCTAACATAATCCATTCTTTCTACTGTGAAATATTACAACTGTTCAAAATTTCATGTGTTGACCCAACGATTAATGCACTGATGGTGTTTATTTTTGGCATATTTATACAAATATTCACTTTTGTGATCATCATAATCTCTTACACTTGTGTGCTTTTTGACATCCTGAAGAAAAAATCTAAAAAAGGCAGGAGCAAAGCCTTCTCCACCTGCAGTGCCCATCTGCTCTCTGTCTCACTGTTCTATGGGACTCTCTTCTTGATGTATGTACTTTCTGTATCAAGCCTAGATAAATATCAGGATAAGATGTATTCAGTATTTTACACAGTTATAATTCCTTTGATCAACCCCTTTATTTACAGTTTGAGAAATCAAGAGGTTACAGGTGCCTTGAAGAGAGTTACAAAGAAGTAAACAGCTCCCAAGGGAAGTTTCAAATTTTGTCTCTTATCACCTTTTACATAGGCAAGTTCAAAGCCCTGCATATTAGCCATGGTTCTACCCTGTCATAGGTCATGAGCAATCATGTTGGTCCCTGTGAAAAAAGCCCAGCTTCATGTATACAATGTTTGCTTGATGTGGGTGGGTACAGTTGAAATGTTCTTATATCAGCCACAGCTGACTGACTTAGAGACACTGGATTTCCTCACTATCTGAGCATTCAGTTTTTGAAAATTTATCATCTGCAGGGGATCCCCTCCCCAAACTAAATCAAGTAATTGACAGTCGTTAAGGTCAGTATATAAGTGCCAGTCATTTAGTTCGTGACTGATGCTAGTTCGCTGTGTTAGATCTGCATGTTAGCAAGGTTCTGTGATGCTGTACTATTCAAAGAAATGCTGATAAATTGAAAAACATTTATTCTTTGCAGAAAATGAAATGAAAGTTAAGAAAATACGGGCATCTAAAAATTTTGGTGCATCTTAACAGAAACAAAAATTCTTTGAAAAAGGGCATTAGCTTGGGTTAAACAATGGAATATAAAAACTAAAAATTTCTCATACCTAGTCCATGTAATAACTTTCACATAAAACATTATGTGAAATAGAAGTATTCATAAATTTTCAGATCTGGAAGCATTTCAGGATAGTGGTGCTGTGTGGAGTGGGATCAATGTTAAATTATAGCAATCCCGTGTGACAGAGGACAATGCACCTCTAAGGGTTTCCTGGGCTATAATCTTTGTGGAAGTTGACCGTCAGGTCTTGTCCCACTAGCAGGCTGAGTGAGTTTGAACTGCCCACTTTTCAGTTAGTAGCCTAGGAGTTAATCATTTACACTGACGGGGCTCCTTGCTGAAAATATAGCCCTATAAATATTACAGATCTCCTGCACTATGTTTATCCTGGGATAGAAGCGTGGTGGCAATTTCCCCAACTTAATTGTATAGTTGTCTGTGAGGGAATTTTTAGCCAGTAAACAAATAACTGTATTTGTTGTTTGTGGATCTGGCCTGGGCCGTGATTTCAGATATTGTGTGATGTTCTTACATATTATAAATCCCGTCTCTGTGATGTTCATGAGGGAGGATGGGCAGTGGTTGTTAGCGAGCCAGGACTCAATCAATAGGATTCTACCGCGCCTTGAGGTGATCTCCTGGGATGTAAAGGGAAGGGAAGAAAGCAGAGAGCTGAGGACCTCACACCACCAAGAAAGCTATACCAGGGAACAGAGTGCATCCTTGGGACCTGGGGTCCATGCACCTTAGAAGTTGCCAGTCTAGAGGAAGATTGATGACAAGGACCTTTCTCCAGGGCCAATGGAGACCTGACTTCCTGAATTTGGACTTCTAGCCTACTTTATTCTGAGGAAATAAATTTGTCTTTTTAAAGCCATCCACTTGTGATGTTTCTTTTATAGCAGCACTAGATAACTAAGACAGATCCTATAAGCAGAAAACTGCACAACTTTTCAAAATAATTGAACTTTCACCTATGTTCATAAGTCAAATAATTAGTACATTTATGGTACATACATACATATATTTCAAAAAAGTATTTTAGAAAATATTCACCTGATCTGGCCCCCAATGTCTTTTTCTTTACTCAAGCATAAAGGAAATATTCAAAGGAAGACATTTTGATGACATTCAGGACATTAAGGGCAATATGAGGACAGCTCTGATGTCCATTCCAGAAAAAGAGCTCCATAATTGCTTGGAAGAGTGGACGAGGCCCTGTCATCAGTGCATAGCTTCCCAAGGGGAGTACTTCAAAGGTGACAGTAGTGATATTCAGTAATGAAATATGCAACTCTTTTTCTAGGATGAGTTCATTAACTTAATTGTCATACTTTATATATACGTGTGTATCGAAAACTGAGGCAGTGGATGCCTTTAAAGCTGAGACCAGTTTCTTGTGGTCAAAGACATCTATTTACTTCCAATTTAGTGACAAGACTAAATTAATATATGCAACTTACTTCCTTAGAATAGAAATGACACAGCTCTCGTTTTGCAAAAACTGAACTACTACATTCCTTGTGTTATCTATTTGTCTAAGCATTATGTTCAGGGGAAAAAAGATGTCATAGAAAAGGAAAATGAAATTAAAGTTGCTGGACAGAAGAGAAAATGCACTTTTGTTCCAACATTTCAAAATAGTTTTGTTTTATTTGGTTGAGGACACTTGGTGGAGCTGTGGTTAAAGCACCCAGTGGCTAACCTTAATGTCTGGAGGTTCGAACCCACCAGCTGCTCTGTGGAAGAAAGATGTGGTGGTCTGCTTCCATGAAGACTTGTAGTCTCAAAAACCCTAGGGAACACTTCTACTCTGTCCTATATGATTGCCATAAGTTGGAATTAACTCAGTGACAATCGGTTTTTTATTTATTTGCTCTAATTCAAATAAATGCACAACAACACTTTTCTAAAATACTTTTAAAAAGTATGTGTATGTATGTACCTTAAATGTACTAATTACTCGACTTATGAATAAAGGTGAAAATTCAATTGTTTTGGACAGTTGTACAGTTTTCTGCTTATAGGCCTGTCTTAGTTATCTAGTGTTGCTATAACAGAAACATCACAAGTGGATGGCTTTAAAAAGAGAGATATATTTCCTCAGAATAAAGTAGGCTAAAAGCCCAAATTCAGGAATTCAGGTCTCCACTGGCCCTGGAGGAAGGTCCTTATCATCAATCTTCTTCTGGACTGAAAGTTTCTAAGGCACGTGGACCCCAGGTCCAAAGGCCGCACACTTTTTCCTGGTATAGTTTCCTTGGTGGTGTGAGGTCCTCGGCTCTCTGCTTTCTTCCCTTCCCTTTACATTCCAAGAGACTGCCTCAAGGCACAATACAATCTTAGAGATTGAGTCCTGCTTCACTGACAGCCACTGCCTATCCTCCCTCATGAACATTATGGCCAAGCCAGCCAGGTGCCGTCGAGTCGGATCTGACTCCTGGCGGGACAGGATTTATAACATGTAGAAACATCACACAATACCTCTGATCACGACCTAGGCCAGATCCTCAAATTCAGAGGGGGACACTGTTCAAACAATGGCAGTTTCACTGACAAATAACCTTTTTTAAAATTACACAAACAAATGTATGATTCTTAGAAATACTATCGATATCCAGCAGAGTCTCGATGGCAACTGGATAATTTCACAATCTTGGTGCTTAATTTAACAATGGAGTCTAAGTTAGGTTTGATTTTTGACATCACAATTTCATTTATTTTTTTATTAGCATCCTGCTCCTATAGTTAACTTTGATCCTCTGACATAGTGTCTTAAATTCTATCATTTTGACAGAATTATACTTATTTACACAGGAGTGTGTGCCTCAGCATGTTTTCATTTGAGAGTCTGTCACAGCTTAATGTTTCTCATTCCTACAGTGATACTTTATGGCTGAATGTTAGTGCTACAGTGAATTATATTTTTACTAATAAAATAATATTAATATGAACTAATAACCTTTTAGTTCATATAATGCTAAGAAGTAAGGATTCTGTTTTAATCAAACCACAGTATTCTTATCATATTCAGCAAACTAATCATAGTTGCTTACAAAACAAAACAAAACCCAGTCCTGTTGCTAGCGGGTCAATTCTGACTCAGAGTGACCCTTATAAAACAGAGTTGCACTATACCTTTGAGTTTCCAAGTAGCACCTGGTAGACTCAAACTGCTAGCCTTTTGAATAGCAGATGAGCTCTCAATCATCAGGTTTAATATTTAATATCACGTGGTTCAGTATTCCCAGTTTATCTCAAAAATATTATTTGTGATTTCTTTGTTTGAATCAGAATTTAACCCAGGTAATATTCTTTGCATCTGGATGGTAGTTTTTAAATATTTTTTCAATCTATACTCCCTTTCCTCCCTTTTTTTAATGCAATTTCTTTATTGAAGAAACTGGTTTATTGGTTCTGTATAATTTTCACTGGCTGATGGTATCTTGGCAATGAAGGTATTGTATTACAAACAAAATGATAGTGTTAGATCTATAAGCATAACTAAACTTAGGCTATTTGTAATTTAGGTAGTGAACTGTAGATTTCTTGTGTAAAATTAAGTGATAAAATTGTGATTGTTCCATTTTTAGTGACATTGATTTCTGGCTCTGTGCAAATGATGGCAGTCTGAGTCATCCATTATTGAGTTTCCCATCAGCCCTATAAACAATGATTTTAACTGTTAGTAGTTAGATTTATCATTTTATAAAGGATTGTAAAATGGGTGTTTTCCAATTCTAGCACTTTTCTGCATTTATTAGCGGTGATTCTTATATTAAAAAAAAATACATCAAAATTGAGTTACTCTAAAACATGGTCCACAAAGGAAAGTTAAGCAAATCCAAGAAACAAAAAACACTGCCGTTAAGTCAATTCTGAATCACAGCAACCCTAGAGACAGAGTAGAACTGTCCCACAGAGTTTCCAAGGAGTGCCTGGAGGATTTGAATTGCTGACATTTTGGTTAGTAGCTGTAGCACTTAACCACTGTACCAACAGGGTTTCCTATAGAGGAGAGACAAAATAAATTTTTTTTTCTTATTTAATATGACTGAGTGAAAAATGCACGTGATTATTTCCCTTTATCTATTTTTAGATTAACAGCTGGAGCCCTGGCAATTTCCTAAGGTAATCAATGAGATTTATGTATTTATTTGTTTGACAGTAATATTCTCGTAATTTAACAAATTTTAATGTATTTGATGTCTTTCAAGCAATTGCAGTAATTAAATGCTTAAAGCTCAAATTATTCTATATTTGTCCAAAAGGATCTTTTTAAGTTAGTTGCTTTGTCTTTTTGGACTTCTTACATCAAGAGCTTATAGGAACCCTGCTGGTGCAATGGTTAAGGACTCAGCTGCTAATCAAGAGGTTGGTATTTCAAATCCACCCAACCAGTTCCATGAGAGGAAGACCTGGCAATCTGTTCCTATAAAGATTATAGCCAAGAAAACCCCATGGAGCAGTTCTTCTCTGTCATTGTGGGTCACTATGAGTTGGAACTAACTATGTGGCACCTAACGCCACACCATCACAGATTAGTTTTACTTGTTTATAAACTTGTTATTACATAAATTATGTAATATGAAATAGTGTTCAATGTTTCTTTTTTTAATATGTCATGCTTGTATTTTATTCCACACCATGATAATAATTAGAAAAAAAGTGTATAGCTGTTTACAAATCAACATTATTTTTTTAACCTTTCTTTTTTTAACTTTTTTATTTTTTATTAATTACAGTAAAAGAGTAAAATTCCTAACATCTATCAATTATACCTTCTATGATAAACCATCATCATCCCCTCACCCATGTAGCCAACACAGTCATTTTCGTCTGTGAACGATTTTCTTGTTAAGCCCTTATAACAGCGGTCTCATATAGTCCTTTTGACATTGATTGATTTCACTCAGCATGATCTCTTCCAAAGGAAATCATGTTATAAGATGTTTTCTACAACTGTCATTGTTTTTTATTATAGCATAGTATTCCATTGAGTATATGTATCATAGTTTGTTTATCCATTTGTCTGATGATGGACATCGGGGTTGATTCCAGCTTTTTGCTGTTGTGGCCTGTACTGCAACAAACATTCGTGTACATGTGTTTGTTTGTGTGACAACCTTTGTTTCTGAAGGATAAATTCCGAGCAGTGGAATTACAGAATCAAATGGTATATCTATCTCCAGCTTTTTAAGGAAGCGCCAGAGTGTTTTCAAAAGAGGTTGTACCATTTTGCAATCCCACCAACAGTGTCGGAGAGTTCCAATTTCTCCACAGCCTCTCCAGTATTTGTTGCTTTGTGTTTTTTAGATCATGGCCAACCTTGTTGGGGTGAGATAGTATCTCACTGTAGTTTTGATTTTAATTTCTTTAGTAGGTAATGATCATGAGCAATCCTGCATGTGTTGTTCAGCTGCCTGGATAGCCTCTTTAGAGAAGTATCTGTCCATCTCCTTCGTCCATTGCTTAACTGGATTATTTATCCTTTTCTTGTTGATATTTTGCAATACCTTATAAATTATGGAGATTGGACACGGGTCTGACATAGACTTACCAAATATTTTTTCCTAGTCTGTAGGTGGTCTCTTAATTCTTTTGATGAAGACTTCAGATGAGTGAAAGTGTTTGATTCTTAGTATTTCCCATTTATCTATTTTCTCTTCTGTTGAATGTGCTTTGTCAGATTTTGAAGTCTGTCTACATAGTGTACAAAAACTTCCATTGTTGATCTTATTTTATCATGGATGAGCTCTATCGTTTTAGATTTTATATTTAGGTCTTTTATCCAGTTTTAGTTGGTTTTTGTATAAGGTGTGAGATATGGGTCTTTTTTCAATTTTTTGCAGCTGGATATCCGATTTTACCAGCACCATTTGTTGAAGAGATTGCTTTTACCCTAGTTTAATGTCTTAGGGCCTTTGTCAAATATCAACTGTTCACAAGAGGATGAACAGGGTCTCAATTCTGTTCCCTTGGTCTGTATGTCTCATTTTGTACCAGTATCAGGCTGTTTTGAGTACTGCAGCAGTGTAATAGGTTCTAAAGTCAGGGAGTGAGAGGCCTCCCAGTGGGTTCTTCTTCTTCAGTAGTGCTTTACTTATCCGATGTTTCTTGCCTTTAAGAAGAAAGTTGATGACTTGTTTCTCCATCTCATTAAAACTTGTTCCTGGAATTTGTATTGGGATTGCATTATATAAGTAGATTGCTTTGGGCAAAATAGACATTTTAACAGCATTGAGCCTTCCTATCCACGAGCAGGGTAGATTACTCTATTTATGTAAGTCTCTTTTAGTTTCTTGTAGTAAGGTCTTGTAGTTCTCTTTGTAAAGTTCTGTTATTTCTCTAGTTAGATTTATTGCTAGGTATTTCATCTTTTTGGGGGCTATAGTAAGTGGAATTGATTTGGTGATTTCTTCTTTAATAATCTCACTGTTGGTATAAAGGAATCCTACTGATTTACTTATGTTTATCTTATATCCCATTACTTTGCTCAACTCCTCTATTAGTTCCAGTAGTTTACTTATGGATTCTTTTGGATTCTGTGTATAAACAATCATATCATCTGCAAAGAGGGTGATTTTTACTTCTTCACTGCCAATATGGATGCCCTTTATTTCTTTGTCTTATCCAATTGCTCTGGCTACATCTTCTAGCACAATGTTGAATAGAAGTGGTGAAGGTGGGCATTCTTGTCTAGTTCCCGTTCTCAAAGGAAATTCTTTCAGTCTTTCACTGTTCAGAATGATGAAGACAGTCGGCTTTGTGTAGATGCTACTGATTGCATTGAGGAATTTCCCCTGTATTCCTATTTTTCTGAGAGTTTTAAGCATGAATGGGTGTTCAGCTTTGTCAGATGCTTTTTCTGCATCAATTGACAAAATCAGGTGATTCTTATCTTTTGTGTTATTAATGTGGTTGACTACATTAATTGTTTTTCTGATGTTGAACCAGACTTGCATCCCTGGAATGAAACCGACTTGATCATGAGTTATTTTTTTATGTGCTGTTGAATTCCATTGGCTAGAATTTTGTTGAAGATTTTTGCATCTGGGTTCATAAGTGATATTGGACTATAATTTTCTTTTTTTATGAGGTCTTTCCCTGGCTTTGGTATCAGGGTTATGCTGGCTTCATAGAATGAATCTGGGAGTATTCCATTGCTTTCTACAGTGTGAAATAGCCTCTATAGTATTGGAGATAACTCTTCTCTAAAAGTTTGATTGAATTCTCCAATGAAGCCATCTGGGCCAGGACTTTTTTGGTTGGTAGATTTTTTTAATGACTTTTTCAAGCTCTTCCTTTGTTGTAGATTAAATTAAGTTGATCTACTTCTCCTTGTGATAATCTTAGTGAGTCATACAAATCTAGAAATTTGTCCATTTCCTGTAGGTTTTCAAACCTGTTTGAGTACAGCCTTTCATAGAATTCTGTTATGATATTTTTTATTTCACCTATTATAACAACTCTCATCTCATTTCTTAATCGGGTTATTTGTGTCTTCTGCTGTTTTTCTTTTGTAAGTTTAGCCAATGGTTTACCAATTTTGTTGATCTTTTCAAAGAACTAGCTTTTGGTTTTGTTAATTTTTTTCAATTGTCTTTCTATTCTCTAAATTAGTTCTGCTCTAATCCTTATAATCTATTTTCTTCCGGTGTCTGAGGGGTTCTTCTTTTGTACTCTTTCTACTTGTTCAAACTGTTAGGTTAGTTCTTTAATTTGGGCCCTTCTTTCCAGATGTGTGCAGTTATAGAGATAAAATGACCTCTGAGTACTGCTTTTGCTGTATCCCATAAATTCTGGTAGGATGCATTTTCATTCTCATTTGATTCCATAAATTTCTTTATTTTGTCCTTAATTTCTTCTATAACCCATGGCTTTTTGAGCAAAAGTGTTGTTCAGTTTCCATAAATTTGAATTTTTACCTATGAATTTTCTGTTATTGATTTCAATTATTATAGCTCTATGGTCTGAGAACATAGTTTGCAGTAAATCAATGGTTTGGATTTTATAGAGCATGGTCTATTTTAGTGAATGTTCCATGTGCATTGGAGAAGAACATTTACTTATCTGCTGATGGATGAAAAGATCTATATGTGTTGATAAGGTCAAGTTAGTTGATTGTTGCAATAAGATCTTTTGCTTCTTTACTTAGCTTTGTTCTGGATGATCTATCCATAAATGAAAGGGGAGTGCTGAAGTCTCCAACTATTGTGGAATGATCTACTTCATTTTTCAGTGTTGTCAGTATTTGTTCAATGTATTTAGGTCCTCTGGTATGGGTGCATAAGTATTTAATATTGTTAAGTCCTGCTTGAGTAGTGAAACTTTCAGCAATAAATAGTGACTGTCTTTGTCCTTGGTAGTGGGTTTTACATTAAATCTATTTTATCTGAGATTAGTATTGCCACTCCTGCACTTCTTCATGTATTGTTAGCTTGGTATATATTATTCCATCCTTTAATTTTCAATTTGTTCATATTTTTGTATTTAAGCTGTGTTTCTTGTAAGCAACATGTAGATGGGTCATGTCTTTTGATTCAGGATGTCACTCGCTATCTCTTTACTGGAGCATTCAGTCCATTTACATTTAGTGTAATTATTGATAGGTATGTGCTTAGTGCCATCATTTTGATGTAACTACTTTTATGTTGATGTTTTCTACATTGCTGTTAATGTTCTGTTCAGGGGCATTCTTCCTTATGGGTTATTGTTTCAGTGTTGATTTTGTGTTCTTTGAGACTCCTGTATTGCATTTCTTATTTTGATACAATGCATTGTTAATCTGTTTTATGGCTACAAGTATTATCCCCTTAACACACTAAGATTAAACCCCATTGTAACTACTGTCTATGTCTGAAACTTCCTCTGCATCTAAAACAACTATAACTACTGTAGTGTATCCCTCTTTTAATGTGATGGTATTATAGTTTTTTCATGATATGATCACAGATTCCCTCATTATAATACTGTAGCTTAGATGAAGTTTTGTGACTTCCCTAACTGATTAGAATTTTGGATGGTGTGTCCTACATTGTCACCTTAAATATACGTTTAATGGTTCTGTTTTTCTAAGGGAAAAGCTTCTTTCAATATTTCATGTAATTTTAGTTTAGTTTTTATGAAGTCTCTAGATTTCTCTTTATCTTCAAAAGTCTGAATTCCACCATTATATCTGATACACAGTTTTGCAGCATAAATAATTCTTGGGTGGAAGTTTTTATCCTTCAGGGCTTTGAACATGTCTGCTCACTGTTTTCTAGCCAGCATAGTTTCTGCAGAAAAGTCAGACGAAAGCCTACAGGGTTTCCCTTGGAGTGTTAGCTTTGCTTTCAGCCTTGCTGCCTTCAGAAGCATCTGTTTATGTTTTAACTTATTAAGCTTGGTTATAGTATGTCTTGGCATCTTTCTTTTTGGGTCTAGCTTTTGCAGTGTTCAATAAACATCTTGTATACCTATGTTCTCTTTGCTCATAATCTTAGGAAAGTTTTCCTCAGCGTCTCTACAGCAATACTTTCTGTATTGTCATTAGAACCCCACTTGTTCAGAATCTCCATTTAAACTTAAATTATTCCTGTTAGTGGAGTTCCATGTGTTTCTTAATGCTTCTTCATTTTTCTTGTATCTTTTCTCTGATTTCACCTCATAAATGCTGTTGTCAGCTGCACTGTCTTCAAGGTCACTGAGTCTAATTTCTCTCTGTTCAATCCCACTCTTTTGGCTTTGGATTGAATTATCTAACTCTGTAATTTTGTGATTGATCTGAAGTATTTCAGATCGTTGATGTTCCATCAGCTCAAATAACTTAATAAATTTTTCATTTTGTTCTACTGCATTTTGTTTAATCTCTAGGAGGTTCTATATATTAATCTTTTGTACTCGACTTCCGATAGATTCAGGAAGGCTTCTGCATCTGGGAAATTTTTTGAATCTTTGTTTTAGGAATTTTCTGGAGCTTTCGAAGGCTGCTTCTTTAAATGATTACTTATCGTCTGCTGCCTTTGTGCCATCTAGACACTGTTTGATTTCTCTGATATTGGATCTAAGAGAATTGTTGGTGACCAACTGTCTCTAAAATTCTAGTGATTTGCTCCAGGTGGACTCTCTGGGGTGTAAGACTCTGCTTTTTGGGTGGCAAAGAGGTTGCCCTACTTATGGAGAAACTGGGTGTTGTCAGCCAACCCTACAATGTGGGTCAGAGAAAGGTGGCAGGAAACACTATTGGGCCACTCAACTGACCGATCTCTAAGCAAATACATAGGCCTCTCATCCTTAAACGTAAACTTCACTTCTACACGGGGAGCTGTCCAGGTATTGAACTGGGAGCTGTCCAATGTGCTGCCCTGAACAAGCAGTCAGGAGCAGCGAACTCTGTCTTCCAGCTGATAAAGTATGTTACTGGCCATTCATGGAAGCTGGACCATTAAAAGATGTCAAGGTAGACACATGTCTCCTCATTTCCCTCTGAGAACTAAGGCCTGTATGATATTTGTAGGGAGCACTGAACATTTGGGGATACCTAAGACCTAGCACATTTGACTAGGCACCAGTATCAAAGATCCAGAAGAGAAGGAAGGCCAAAGAAATAAGCCTGCATTTCCCTCTCAAAAATGAACCAGAGGCTGTCTGACCTCCACTTCTGCTGTTTCACAGTATCAGAGATCTGCAGCTTTCATTGTTTCTGTTTACTTATTTTTGGCTATTTCAAATAATACTCCACTATATTCTGGTAAATGTCTTCTTGTTCCTATGTGCATACATTTTGTTGGGCAGATCTCTAGGAGTGAAATCATAAATAATATGTCAGTGTGTTCAACTTTAGAGCATTGTGTATTTTCCCAAAATATTTGTACAAATTTATATTCACAGCAGAATTATGTAAGAGTTCTAGTTTCACCACATCCTTGAATGTTTACCATTTTTCTTCCTCCTTGACAGTTCACAAGTTCCAGTTCTCCCCCTACACATACAGCCTGCCTGTCTGACTGCCTGCCTTCCAGTACATTAAAATCTCTACCTACCTTCTTAGCTTCTCAGCTGTTGCTGTTAGTATCAGCAGTTGCACTGAGTGGAAATGCAGGCTTATTTCTTTGGCCTTCCTTCTCTTCTGGATCTTAGCCTCACAATCCTGTCTTGCTGGATCACTATATGTCCAGACAGATTATATCATTATACTTTATCCTGATTTTCTCTTTTTACAGGAGGTGATTTGAAATGATCTAGTTTGTCATGCTTTATGCAGAAGCTATAATATTTAAGATTTTTGATATGATATTTTAAAATATAACTTACATGTAGATTTTTAAATTGTATAAATCTTAGCAGGTTTGGCATCATTTTTTTAAAGTGAATTTGAAAATATTTCTATTTTCTGTACCCTCTGGAATAGCAATATTGAAGCGTTCTTATCATTAAAATTCTGGTGGCATCTGTGCCATATAGACTTGGTGATTTATTTTGGGGATGAGTACTTTGAGAGATTTTTCTTATTTTTCTACTGAAGTAAATGGTTTTGCCTATAGGGGGGTCAGTTTTGGTAAATTACATTGTCTTATATAATTACCCATTTTATAGAGGTTTTCAAATTTATTTGCCTACAATTGAACAAGCAAGACTCATAATCATTTTTAAACTTCTTGTGTTTGGAAAGTTATTTCCCACATCACTTTATTTATTTATTTTTTTGGAGCTTTTGCTTTTAGTAGTTTAGGTTAGCTAATGATTTTTATTTTTTGTAGGTATTTTAAAATACCTTGCTTATGATTTTTTATTAGGTCTAATCACTGATTTCTGCTAATTAATGTTTTCTTCTGCCTGCTTTCTTGTTTTTTTCCTATCTTTTAAATGTAGAGTTCAATTCATTTTTTAAATTTTACACACACACACACACACACACACAGCCTATCTTCATTATTTTCACATTCTATTTTTGCAAATTCATTTATTCACTAAAGTTTATTTACACATCCAAAATAAATACTTGTGGTGTCTTTGCAGTCATTCATGGATGTGAGCAGAACAGTACAATATTTAAGTCCCTCAAAGCTCATATTCCTAGCTGAGGTTTGTGAGGTTTCTCCTGTCATATGTTATACAAGTATCTTTTTTTGTGTGTGTATGTGTTCTATTTAGTGTCACTTTTTGTGTGTGTGGTTTTTTTGCAATTTCTTTGTTTAAAATGACTCCCAATCTTAGTGAGGAAGTACTGTCTACTGTTCCTAAGCTCAGGAAGGCCGTGATATACACTATAGAGAACATATGTGTGTTACTAAACAAAAAACACGAGTGCTGTTGAGTTGATTCTGAGTCATAGTGACCCTATAGATAAAGTAGAACTGCTCCACAGAGTTTCCAAGGAGTACCTGGTGGATAGAACTTAATTTAACCACTATAGCACCAGAGTTTCCAGCTTTATTCCACTATGAGCTATAGTGCTTCAGGCCATGAGTAAAATGTTAGTGAATCATATGTTCGTACTAAATGAGGTGTCTTCAATCATAAACACACATAAAATAAAGTTATATATTGAATGGTTCATGAAAAACTTACAGGGTTATATATAGGCACACACAGACATACACATATATATTCACATACATATCTATACACATATATATATTATGCGTGCACACATACACAGAGTGGGATTAATATCAACCATAAAGAGAAAAGAAGTGCTGATATAAGCTACAATATAAATGAAACTTGTAATATCAGTGTAATATCAGTCATAAATATCAGTGTAATATCAGTCATAAATTGACAACTATAGTATGATCCTACTTATATGAAATTTGGAGACTAGGCAAACGTGCAGAGATAAAAGTTTATTATCAGTTTCCAGTGACAGGAAAAACCAAAACCAAACCCACTGCTGATGAGTCAATTTTGACGTATGGTGGCCCAATAGGATAGAATAGAGCTGCATCATAGGATTTCCAAGGCTGTAAATCTTTATGGATGCAAATTACCACATCCTCCTCCCATGGAGTGACTTGTGTGCTCCAACCACCAACACTTTTGGTTAACAGCAGAGTGCTTTAACCAGTACACTACAAGGGCTCCTGCTAGGGATGAGAGGGTGAGAGAAAGAGCAAATCTTTACTTAGGAGGCACTGAGCTTCTGTTAAGGGTGGTGGAAAAATTTTGAAATATATACTGGTAGTGATTGAACTGCATGATGAATGTAATTAAAGTCACCAAATTGTACATGTAAAAATGGCAAATGTTTTGCTATACACGCACACACATACACATATAACTACATACATATATGTGTGTATGATACTTACCATTATAGAAAGTACAAAAGTACTGTATATTTATATAAATAACACAAGCCTTCAATGTTTGCCAGCTGCGCTCTCCCTCATCAAGGTATTTTCAAATGGGTGCTATGCTAAAATTTTTACAACAATGTGTTTAAAACATGTTATATCAGTTCTTATGGCAATATCTCACAGGAGGAGGGTACAGCTGGCAAACAAATGTAGAAAGTGTGCACTATTTGCATAAAAATATGACAAAATAATCAGAAGAATAAACTCACATTCAACACTGCACACATAAATCTTGAACGCAATTCTGAGTTTTAGCTACAACTCCTAATCTACCTCACTTTCAATTGTCTGAAAAGTGTATTAACTACATTGGGTAAAACCTTTGCATACAGTATCATTGCATGTGGTTTACAATGATGGAAGAAATACATTGGCTTAAATAATTTGATCATCTAAGAGCTGTGGGAAGTCACTTAAAGGCTTTAGATGAACATGGAGCACTGTTTGAGAGCAATGCTGACCTGAGCAGTCTAGCCATTCATAAGATGACAGTGGTGCTAATGGAGAAGATGGTAGGGGGGAAGTGTTAGAAAATACACATAGGTTAGGATTTACATTAAAAGATTCTGGACTAGATACACGTCTCCTCATTTCCTTCTGAGAACTAAGGTCTGGAATAATATATGTATGGGGCACACTGAACATTTGGGGAGCCCCAGGACCTGGCATATTTGACTAGACAACAGTATTGGACTAATTTTCCCCTCTCGAAGACAAGCCAGTGGCTGACCTCTGCTTCTGATGTTTCACTGTATCAGAGAACTGCAGCTTCTGTGAATGGCCAGTAACATAGTTTCATTATCAGTTGGAAGGCCTGTTTTGGGCAGTACTTTGGATAGCTCTTAGTTCAGTACCTGGCAGTTCTCTGCATAGAAGTGAAGTTTACTTTTAGGGTTGAGAGGCCTATGTATTTGTCTGGAGGTCTGTCTGTTGAGAGGCCTCACCCTTCTCTGACTCACACTGTAGTGTTACCTAACAGCCCCTAGAATCTCCATAAGTAGGGTGGAATCTTTGCCACCCAGTAGACAGAGACTTCCAGCCCAGAGAGTCCACCTGCAGCAGATCACTAGGGTATCTAGAGATGACTGGTGACCAACTCCTCTCTTAGATCTACACCTCAGCCCCTCTTGAGGTAACACAAGAGAAATTAAACAGAATCTAGATGGCATGAGGACAGAAGACCATAGTTAATCATTTAAAGAAGCAGTCTCTAAATGCTCCAGAAAACTCCCAAAATGAAGATTCAAAATATTTCCCAGATGAAGGAGGCTTTCTGAAACTACCAGGGGTTGAGTATAAAAGAATTATATATAGAACCCTCCTAGAAAGTAAACAAAATGCAGCAAAACAAAATGAAAATTTAAGTAAGCTACTTGAACTGATGGAACATCAACAATCTGAAATATATCAAATCAATAATGAAATTACAGAATTAGATAATTCAATCCAAAGCCAAAAGAGTAGAATTGAGCAGTTGGAAGTTAGAGTGAGTGATCTTGAGGATAGAGGAACTGACATCAGTGTTTATGAGGAGAAATTGGAAATAAGAAAAATGAAGAAACATGTGGGACTCTATTAAGAGGAATAATTTACATTTAATTGCAGTTCCTGAACAAGGAGGGATAGATGACAACATTGCTGTAGAGATGCTGACAGAAAATTTTCCTGAGATTATGAACAAAGAAAAAATAGGTATCCAAGATATGTATCAAACACTTCAAAGGTAGCCCCTAAAAGAAAGACACCAAGACATGTTATAATCAAACTTAACAAAATGAAACATAAACAGAAAGGCAGCAAGGCTCAAAGCAAAGTGAACAATCCAAGGGAAACCCTGTAGGCTTTTGCCTGACATCTCTGCAGAAATGATGTTGGCTAGAATACAGTGGGATGATACATTCAAAGCACCAAAGGAGAAAAACTTTCAGCCAAGAATTACATATCCTGCAAAATTGTTTATCAAATATGACTGTGAAATTAAGATGTTTTCAGGTAAAGAGAAGTTTAGAGACTTTGTAAAAACTAAACCAAAACTACATGAAATATTGAAAGAAGCTCTTTGCTTAGAAGCATATATTTAAGGCTGCAATGCAGGACACAGCATCCAGAATACTACTCAGTTAAGGAAGTCACAAGACTTAATCAAAGCTACAATATTAAAAGAAGGGAATTAGTGATTATATCATGAAAACTATGACACCATCACACTAAAAAGAGGATATACTGCAGTAGTTATAGTCTTTTCAGATGGAGAGGAAGTTATGGAGAAGTTAAAATTGGGTTTAATCTTACTATGTTAAGCAAAATAACAATGGAACATATCAAAACAAGAAATGTAATATAGAAGTCTCAACATACACAAAACCAAAATTGAAAAGTCAACCCATAAAGAAGAATGACGCAGAAGAGAATATTGACAGCAATAATAGAAAACATCAACATAAAAGTAATTACATCAAAATGATGTCACTAAACATATATCTATAAAAATTTATACTGAATGTAAACAGTCTGAACCTTCCATTTAAGAGACAACAAGTGACATCCTGGATCAAAAGACATGATCCATCTATATGTTACTTATAAGAAACACGGCTTAAACACAAAAATATGAACAAACTGAAAATTAAAGGATGGAATAATATATACCAAGCTAACAATATACAAAGAAGAACAGGTGTGACAATACTAATCTCAGATGAAATAGATTTTAATGTAAAATCCACTATCATGGACAAGGATCATCACTATTTATTGTTGAAAGTTTCAATACTCAAGCAGGACTTAACAATATTAAATATTTAAACACCAAATATCAGAGCATCTAAATACACTGAGCAAACACTAACAACACTGAAAAATGAGATAGATCATTCCTTAGTAATAGTTGGAGACTTCAGCACTCCCCTTTCAGTTCTGGATAGATCATCCAGAACAAAGCTCTGTAAAGACGCAGAAGATCTTAGTGCAACAACCAACCAACTTGACCTTATTGACATATACCATCCTCTCCAGTGCACATGGAACATTCTCCAGAGTAGACCATGTACTAGGTCATAAAGCAAGTCTCTACAAAATCCAAACCACTGATTTACTGCAAAGTATCTACTAGGACTATAGAGGCATAAAAGCTGAAATCAATAGCAGAAAATCTTAGGTAGATATTCAGACCTATGGAAACTGAACAGCACTTTGTTCAAAAAGCTTTGGGTTATAGAAGAAATCAAGGACAAAATAAAGAAATTTATGGAATCAAATGAGAATGAAAATACATCCTACCAGAATCTATGGGATACAACAAAAGCGGTGCTGAGAGGTCAATTTATCTCTATAAATACATACATCTGGGGGAAAAAATGGCCTAAATTAAAGAATTAACCATACAGCTTGAACAAGTAGAAAGAGAGCAACAGAGAAACCCCACAGGCACCAGAAGAAAACAGATAACAAAGATTAGAGTAGAACTAAATGAATTAGTGAAAAGAAAAACAATTGAAAAAATTAACAAAACCAAAAGCTGGTTCTTTGAAAAGATCAACAAAATTGATAAACCACTGGCTAAACTTACAAAAGAAAAACTGCAGAAGATACAAATAACCTGATTAAGAAATGAGATGGGAGATGCTACAATAGACCCAGTTGAAATAAAAAATATCATAACAGAATACTACGAAAGGCTATACTCTAACAGGTTTGAAAACCTAGAGGAAATGGAGAAATTTCTAGATTCATATGACTCACTAAGATTATCACAAGGAGAAGTAGATCAACTTAATCTATCACGAAGAAAGAGATTGAAAGTCATCAAAAAAAAACTGGTAACCAAAAACGTCTTGACCCAAATGGCTTCACTGGAGAATTCTACCAAACTTTTAGAGAAGGGTTAACTCCGATACTATTCAGGCTATTTCACACTATAGAAAGTGATGGAGTACTCCCAGATTACTTCTGTGAAGCTAGCGTAACTGATACCAAAGCCAGGGAAAGATCCCACAAAAAAAGAAAATTACAGACCGATATCACTCATGAACCCAGATGCAAAAATCTTCAACAAAGTTCTAACCAATAGAATTCAACAGCACATAAAAAAATAATGCATGATCAAGTTGGTTTCATTCCAGAGATGTAAGGCTGGTTCAACATCAGAAAAACAATTAATGTGATCAACCACATAAATAACACAAAAGATAAGAATCACCTGATTTTGCCAATTGATGCAGAAAAGGCATTTGCCAAAGTTCAACACCCATTCATTCTAAAAACTCTCAGAAAAATAGGAATAGAGGGGAAATTCCTTGACACAATTAGTGGTGTCTACACAAAGTCAACTGCCTTCATCATTCTGAATGGTGAAAGATTGAAAGAATTCTCCTTGAGGATGGGAACTAGACAAGACGCCCACCCACTCTCACCACTTCTATTCGACATTGTGCTAGGAGTTCTAGCCAGAGCAGTTAGACAAAACAAAGAAATAAAGGATTTCCATATCGGCAGTGAAGAAGTAAAAGTCTCCCCATTGGCAGATGATACAATTGTATATACAAAGAATCCAAAGGAATCCATAAGTAACTGTTGGAACTAGTAGATGAGTTCAGCAAAGTATTGGGATACAAGGTAAACATAAGTAATTATAAGTAGGATTCCTTTATACCAACAAAATTTCATCAAAGAAGAAATCACTAGATCAATATCATTTACTATCATCCTCAAGATGATAAAATATCTAGGAACAAAACCAACTCAAGAAATAAGAAACCTATACAGGGAGAACTACAAGGCCTTACTGAAAGAAACCAAAAAGACTATGAAATTGGAGAAATCTACCCTGGTCATGGATTGGAAGAATTAACATTGTGAATATGTCTATTTTACCTAAAGTGATCTACTTATACAACGCAATCTCAATACAAATTGCAGTGTCATTTTTAATGAGATGGAGAAATATATCACCAACTTTGGAAAGGGAAGAAACTCCAGCTTAGTAAAGCACTACTGGAGAACAGGAACACAATAGGAGGATTCACACTACCCGACCTCAGAAACTTACACTGCCACAATAGTCAAAACAGCCTGGTACTGGTACAGAAAGAGGCATATAGAGCAATGGAATAGAGTGGAGACCCCAGAGATGCCACCATTCTCTTATGAACAGCTGATATTTGACAAAGGCCCTAAGATTGTTAACTGGGATAAAAACAGTCTCTAACAAATGGTGCTGGCAAAATTGGATATCCATCTACGAAAAACTGAAACAAGACCCATATCTCACACCTTACACAAAAACTAACTCAAAATGGATCAAAGACCTAAATATCAAACCTAAAATGATAAAAGTCATGCAAGAAAAATAAAATCAAATTATAATACACAGCTTAGATAGACTTCAAAATCTAAAAAACAAAGCATGATTAACAACAGAGAAAATAGATAAATGGGAACTACTAATAATCAAACACTTTTGTTCATCCAAAGACTTTATCAAAAGAATTAAAAGACCATCTACAGAACAGGAAAAAATATTTGGCACCTACACATCAGATCATTGTCTGATCTCTATAATCTACAATGTTCTGCAAAATATCAACAAGAAAAATGTAAATAACCCAATTAAGTGACGGGCAAAGAAGATGGGCAGACACTTTACTAGAGAAGACATTCAGGCAGCCAAAAGACATATCAGAATTTGCTCATGATCATTAACTATCAGAGAAATCCAAATGAAAACTACAATGATATGTCATCTCACCCCAATTAGGTTCACCATGATCCAAAAAAACACAAAACAACAAATGCTGGAGAGGTTGTGGAGACTCGAACTCTCCCGCACTGTTGGTGGAATTGCAAGTTGGCACAACCTCTTTGAAAAGCAACCTGGCACTTCCTTAAAAAGCTGGAAATAGATATACCATTTGATCCTGTAATTTCACCGCTTGGAATTTATCCTTCGAAAAGAAAGGCTGTCTCATGAACAGACACATGTACACGAATTTTTATGGCAGCATAGTCCACAAAAGCTAAAAGATGGAATGAAGCCAGATGCCCATCAACGGATGAATGGATAAACTACGGTACTTATACTCAGTGGAATGCTATGCTATGATAAAAAACAATGCAGATTTTAGAAAACATGTCACGATGTGGTTTCAACTGGAAATATTATGCTGAGTGAAATCAGTCAGTGTCAAAAGGACAAATATTGTATGAAACCCCTGTCATAAGGACTTAAAAATAGAATTATCTACAGAAGAAAATAACTTTGTTGGCTCCAAGGATGGGAGGTGAGGGTTTATTACAGATGAGATAACTGATAGATGTTAGAAATTTTATCATTTACTGTAATACATAAATAATAAAATTAAAAAATACACATAGGTTATTAAAATATTTCTTTTGTATTCCAGGTAAGATATGGACTTTCACTTGGAGGGAAGTTAAAAGCCATCTTAAACATTTTAAAATGTGTACAGAAGGAAAGATGCCAGTAGTTAAATAGCAGTTGCTTCTGGGTAGAGGAATTATGGTTATTTTTGCTATTTAAAAGAAAAATTCTTTACTTAAAACATTTTCTGAAATAAGTCTGTAGTATTTTTATGATTAGAAAACAAAAAGAAAAATAAGTCATACACATTTGGGTGGATTAGATACCATTAGAAAACTTACAGTAATTTTATCTTTTGAATATCTTGATTAAAGTAGTCTTACTTCCTCTATCAAGAAAAAAAATAAGTGAAAAAATGTAAGAGCTTTTGCGTTATTCGTTCTAAAGTCGAGTGTTGATTCAACAGTTCAATCACAGAATATAGAATTAAGACGTATAATATTCATTTAGTAGGCTTTGAGATCTTGACCAAGGATTCATGAATGTATGCCTGACTACCACAGAGACAGCCTTCGTGAAGTCATGTTCACTACTTTGTTAAACGTTCAGTTCAGGTTTGGTTCAGGTTATCTTGCAATCCTGGGACATCTTGTATGACCTAAAAACCTCACATTTTACACTTCAGTTTATTCCCTCCCATTGTTTACACTATGATTTCATATTCTTACTTTATATATGTTATAAACATCAAAAAATGTTACTATTTTTGCTTTTGATAGTTATCTTTGAAAAACATTAAAAATAAAATTTTAAAAATTTAACAGTTTTTAAATCATTTCTTTAATAGACAAAATTTCCTATTCAGTGTTAGTATTTGTAACATTTTCACTTGACCTTTTTTATAGCTTTTATTTCTCTGCCTAAACTTATGATGTCCATCCTTCCAGATATATAGTTAAATTAGTGATGTTAATTTGTGATGTTAACTTATGATGTGAATTCTTGGTGAGCCCTGCTAGACAAACAGTTAATGTCTCTGACAGTTCTAACCCTTGTACCATTTCTAGGTCTATTTATGTTGACCGCTATGTTCTAACAACGGACAGTGTTTTCTTTGTGTTGTATCCATGTTATACTTTTCAAGTGAATTAAAGATACATATAAAGGAACAATAGAGGTTGGCGTAAATAATATTGGGGCTCAAAATGGAAAAATCTTTGTTTTTCTTTAATAAATGTTTACTAACTATGTGTCAGGCTTGATTCTTGGCAGTGGAGATACAGCATGAGTCAAAGGTGGCAGAAAATGCCATCCACATACATCTTGTGGAAGACGTTCAGTAAGAAATAAAACAGATAAGTACAAAATGTGCGTGTATGTGTAGTAGTCATAGTAGTAGCAGTACTAGTAGTGGTGTGTTCTACTCTAACATATGTGATAGTGGCTGTTGGGTAGGAAAACAACTACTGGGGAGAAAGAACAGAAAATGTTAGTAGTAAGAGAATGAATGCAATTTTAGATAGGGTGTTCAAGGAAGGCATTCCTGAGGAAGTGTCATCTGAATGAAGTTCTGAAGAAGGTCAGGAGTGAGCCATTTAGATAACTGACACAGAGTTTTCCAAGCAGGGGATCATCAAGTGAAAGGCCTCGTGGTGAGAGCATGCCTAGCGTGTTCACAGAAAAGCAAGAATGCTGTGTTGTAGAAATGCAGCGGGAAAGTTGGAGAACAGTGGGAAATGAAGTGACGGAGGTAACAGAGGAATCAGTCATGCAGAAGCGTGTACACTGTTGTAAGAATTTTGGCTTTTACACCAAGTGAGACTCATATCCATTACTACGTTTTGAGCAGAAAGATATATGTCTTGACTTATAACCCTGGCTGCTTTGTTGAGACAAGACTGTAGGATACATGAGCGGAAGCAGAGAAATCTGTTAGATGACTTTTGCATTAACACATAAGAGATGATGGTTTAAATCAGGATGGCGGAAATTGTTGGATTTTGAATATATTTAAATAGTAATACTGACATTTATTTCATGATTGATCTAATTTTATGTCTGATTAACTAGATAAACAGAGATAGCACCTCCTGAAACAGAGCAGAAAAACAACTCGGTTGTTGTTGAATCAGTTCTAACTCATGATGATCCCAAGTACATCAATATTAGAATTGGGCTCCATACGGTTTTTAATGCTTGATTTTTCAGAAAGCGATTACCAGAACTTTCTTTCAAGATCTCTTGGGTGGGTTGAAATTACCAATATTTTGGTTAACAGCAGGGTATTTTAATTATTTATACTACCGAGTGACTCTTAAAGTAGACAACACAAAGAATAGAATTTCTTTCTTTCTTTTTCTGGTAGGAGGTATAGTGGTAGAGAAACCCAGGTTTCTCTATGACAAATTTGAAAAGTTTATGAGATATTGAATCAGCCACATTGCGTAGACAGCTAGATATGCTTCAGTTTTCCTTGCCATAGGACTTTTTTTTTCTTTTAACAACAACAAAAAATCAGGTGAACCTCCTTTTGGAGATTTTGGATGTGGTCGTAGACAAATACAGAACGCTGAGCTCTCTCCCCGAGAGAAAAACTCCAGATAAATTGTAGTAGTTAAGCAGAACCTTTCCAGTGTCATTTCCACACATGGAGGTCAATCAGGAGAACAAGGGCTAGTGTAGGGGCTTTGAGAAAAGCAACTGGAAAATAGATGGAAGATAGACATATAGAAGATGGGGGAAAAGAGAGATGCAATGAATCCTGTGAAAGCTGGAACTTGATGGAACTGCCCTGTTCCAGCTCTTGAAAGTTGTTTTCTACCTTTGATAAAGTGTAGTCTTACCACTTTTCTGTAATCCTCCCTCAGTGGAAAATATTTACACTTGTCTTCTCTGACAGGTTTCCACCTTACACAGGTTCTAACTTACCTGGTTTTACTGTGTTTAAATCAGGAAAAGTGATACAGTTAGAATTAGCCATTGAAAAAAGGAAAAAGGAGTGTGTTTAAGAGAAAAGAGACATTGATATCATTCCATATTTCTTTTTAGCCATTAAAAGCTTATAAAAATTAAGCTTTTCCAAAAGAAACCAGTGCTTTTTCTGTTTCTGTCTGTTACCAGGGGGTCTCTGAAGATCCTCAAAGATCATTGTCATATCCGCAAGAAAGAATTACTCAGAGAGACTTGGCTGGCCCAAGAGAGAAACCTTGATTGGAAAATGAAATCACTTTGAAGTGGGGTAACAGAGAGAGTATAGCACTCCAGCAGGCTGGCCACTGAGCAGTTTGGAGGTTGGGTTTTTACAGCTGATCTATGCCCACGGTTTAGGTGGGGACAACAGATCAGTGATGGAAATCTGAAAAATTTCCTTTTTTGGATGGCGGGTAGCTGCTTGTCCCTTGGCTATGCTGGAGTGTTGTGCGTGGGCAGTTTCTTGCTCACTTGGTTCGTTTCTAGATTCTGATTGCAGCTGTCTGGTACCCGCATTGGAAGGATATACAGCGACCACTTCTGTCTCATCTGTGCATGCCTCTGAATCCAATCTAAACCGGCTTCTCTGAAAAAAAAACTTTACGGATCGTTTAAGAAACTAGTCACCATGTATGGGTAATAAAATAAGTTGCTTGTCACCTCAGAATGTTTCAAGGTGTGTTTTGGCTGTCTTTTCATGTCCCTGTCTCATACTCCTCTATTCATTATCTTTAATTTTGTTGGTAGTCACCAATATTTAATATTGATATTTTATGTACTATAAATATAAACCAATAGCCTCAACAAATCTAAGAGAACCCAGAGACTCTTCTGTCAATTGAGTATAAAATGAGAAGGAGCTTCTTACCTTATTTGTCAGAACAAAAACTACCAAAATATATCCATTTTTGAGGCAATCATTAGAGAAAAAAAAATCATCAACTGAGAAGTGCAGAGGACAGTGCTATTTCAATTGTTAATTGAAGACGTAGATAGAAAATTAACACTCTCCATTGAAAGTGTAATAGCAAATCTGAAGAGTCTCCACCAGAGATTCTATTAAAAGTTTGATGCTTTGAGACTGAGAATTGGGAAACTTTTGTAACTGTAAATATGTATCTATAATTTACATGGAATACTCAGTGGACACTATTAGGAAATCAATAGGGATTTTTTAGGAAATGTAACATCTCTGTCATCAGATTAGATTAGAACTGTGTTTATGTAATACTGATGAAGCCCTTGGGTCAGAATCAACCTTGGCATAAAAGGCAGAGAATTTCTGCTTGGCCCTAAGCCAAACTGACTATACACTCCTCATCCTCCACTTTCTAGCAAGCCAAGGTCGAATCATTAGAGTAAGTTGCTAATGGTAATTACTGTTCTCTGAAAATTCTTTTTAATTTTTATCATTTATTACAATAAATGGTTCTTTGGCAGTCCATGGTATATTTTTCTCTAACACCACAGTTCCTCTGTCTTCCTTATTCATTGTCCAGCTTTCAAATGCGTATAATTTGATTGAAAATACCGTGGCTTGGGTCAAGCACACACCTTAGATTTCAAGATGACATCTTTGTTTTTCAACACTAACGAGGTCTTTGGCAGTAAATTTGCTCAATGCAATGTGTCTTTCGGTTTCTTTTTCTTTCTTTTGTTTTTTTAACTGCTGCTTCCTTAGGTATTGATTACGGATCCAAGTAAAATGAAATCCTTGACAACTTCAATCATTTCTCCCTTTATCATGATGATGCTTATTTGGTCCAGTTGTAAGAATTTTTGTTTTCTTGATGCTGAGATGTAATTCACACTGAAGGCTGTGGTCTTTAACCTTCACCTGTATTTCAAGCCTTCTTCAGTTTTGGCAAGTAAGTTTGTGTCATCTGAATAATGTGGGTCGTCAACGAATCTTCCTCCAATCCTATTGCCAATTTTTCTTAGTATAAATGAGCTTCTCGGATTATTTACTCAGCATACAGACTGAATAGGCACGGTAAAAGGATACAACACTGAGGCACACCTTACCTGATATTAAACATGGAGCATTCGCTTGTTCTGTTCAAATGGGTGCCTTTTAATCCATGCATGGATTACTCGTGAGCACAATTAAGTGTTCTGGAATTCTCATTCTCCACAATGTTATTCATAATTTGTTACAGTTGAATTCCTTTGTATAGTTAGTAAAACACAGGTAAACATCTTCCAGGTATTCTCTGCTTTCAGCCAAGATCCATCTTTCATCAACAACATCTCTGGTTCTACATCCTCTTTGAATCTGGCCTGAGTTTCTGGAAGTTCCCAACAATATAACCACTGCAACCATTTTTGAATGAACTTCAGAAAAATTTTACTTTCATGTTATACTAACAGTATAATTTCCACAATTGGTTGGATTATTTTTCTTTAGAATAGGCATAAATATGGATTTTTCCAGTTGGTTGGCCAGGTAGCTGTCTTCCAAATTTCTTGGCATAGATAAGCGAGCACCTCTAGCACTGCATCTGTTTATGGAAACACTCAATTGATATTCCATCAGGTCCTAGAGCTTTGTTTTTCACCAATGCCTTCAGTGCAGCTTGGACATAGGTAATAATAATACTTACATTTAAATATTTGATAATTAAATACTATTTAATCAGCAATATCTTTGGCTCCTGATCATACGCTACTTCTTGAGATGGTTGAACACTGACCAGTTCTGTTTGGTATAATGACTCTGCATATTCCTCCCGTCTTCTTTTGATGCTTCCTGTATCATTCAATACTTTCCCTATAGAATCCTGCACTATTGCAACTCAAGGCTTGAATTTTTTCTTTCGTTCTTTCAGTTTGAGAAATGCTGAGAAGTTTTGTCCCTTTTGGTTTTCTGTCTCCAGCTCCTTGCACACGTCATTATAATATTTTTCTTTAAATGGAGAATGATAATAGTACCACAATCTTCAGAAACTTGTTGTTAAAATTTACAAGAGCAATCACTGTAAAATATTAAGCACAGAACATGAACCACAGGAACACTCTTAGTAAATGTTACCCATAATAGAACAGGAAATCCTGGTGATGTAGTGGTTAAGTGCTATGTCTGCTAACCAAATGGCTGGCAGTTTGAATCTACCTGGTGCTCCTTGGAAACTATATGGAGCAGTTCTACTCTGTTCTACAGGGTCAGTACGAATTGGAATTGACCTGACGGCAGTGGACATAACATGATGTTAAATTTAATAATATCTTTGTTAACATGTCTAACAATTAAATACTATTCAATTGACAATATAAACATTCAATAATTTAATTAGATTTTAAGTATAAATACCCCACTGCCTTCTAGTCAATTCTGACTCATAGCAACCCTATAGACAGAGTAGAACTGCCCCATAGATCATCCAAGGAGTGTCTGGCAGACTTGAACTGCTGACATTGTAGTTAGCATACATTGCATTTAACCACCATGCCACTAGGGTTTCCAAACTATAAGTATATATTTCATGATAATTAAATGATGTATTGACAATTTAGATAATACAGTGAATAAAATTATTTAATCCAAACTCACTGATGTTGAGTCAGTGTTAACTTGTAGTGACCCTATTGGGCAGAGTTAAACTGCCTGTTTTACTCATATGGTACTGCTCTAGCAGGAAGAAATACTACAAAGTGGATGGCTTTACCAAGGAAAAGTTTATTCTTGCACAGCCCAGTAGGCTACAAGTCCAAATTCAGGATGTCCACTACAGGGGAAGGCTTTCCCTCTTTGCCAGATCTGTAGGAAGGTCTTTGTGTTGCATCAGCCTCTGTTCATGGAGCATCTTGGCACAGAAACCTCAGGTCTGAAGGATGCGCTCTGCTTTCTTGAGGGTGTAAGGTTCCCACTCTCTGCTTGCTTCCCTTTCCTTTTATCTCTTGTATGATAAAAGGTGGTGCAAGCCACACTCCAGGGAAACTCCCTTAGCAAGGGTGTTGCAGTCCCACCTTAATATCCTTTCAATGTAATCATCCTATCTATTAGCAACTGGGTAAACCCTGGTAGTGTAGTGGATTAAGTGCTGTATCTGCTAACCAAAAAGTCGGCAGTTCAAATCAGCAGGCACTCCTTGGAAACTCTATGGGAAATTCTACTGGGACCTCTAGGGTCAATATGAGTCAGACCCAACTTAATGGCAGAGAGTTTATCTATTAGCAACAGACAGAGACTAGAATCCATAGAACAGGAAAATCACAAAGTACTGGGAATGATGGCCCAGCCAGACAACTACATACACTTTTGGAGGAACATACTTCAATCCATGACATTCCACCATTTGGCCCCCTAAAAAGTCACATCTGTGAAACATGCAACACATTCATCCCATCATAGCTAAAGTCTCAAATCAATTCCAAGTCCAAAATACAAAACTTCTCTACATCTGTGAAATCAAGAAAACTAGTTGTCTGCCTCCAAAGTACAGTAGTGGAATCAGCAGGTACAAGTTACACATTTCCATTACAGATGGGAGAAATTGCAGGAAAAGAGCACATTAACAGGCAATACACAAGTGAGCAGAACACATTACAACAGCCATCAAAGCTTAGAAAATAATCTATTTCCTAAGACATTCTACACAATGGACTTGCTCTCCAGACACTAGGTGTTGGCCACACTCTTCAGATTCTGAGTGGAAGCCCTTTAGCCCTGTGCTACAGGTCTGCCTTCTGGGTGCACTGGGACAGCAATCCTGCCCCCTGGGCTTTAGGTGTACCCTAAGCCCAACTGAGTGGCAATTCCACCCTTAGAAACACAGAAAGCCATAGCTCCACCCTTTCAAACCACTGAGGTCATAGCCATGTATTTTGAGACTGAGATAGCTCAGCTTCTCATGTTCTTGGTCTCTTCAGCTTCTGTTTCATATGGTATCATGGTGCAGGACCTCAGGCCCGCATCTGCATTGTTTTGGGAAGTGTTCTAAACCTCTGTAGCTCTACTAATTCAAGTGTCTGGAGGCACCCCACCCCACCAGGAAACCTCTGTGCACAGGCGCTCAGCTCTCTTGCTCTGTGGGTTTGCTCTAGCACTGTGTTATGCTAGTCAGATTTTGCTACTGTCGCTGGTCCTGTGTTGTTCATTTCCTACCATCTGTGCCTTCTTCCATGTTTATAGTTTTCCTTGGTTCCTTCTGAATCTTCCATCAGTTCACAGTTTCAAAACAGTTTCCACATTTGAGGTATTTGTTAGAGCAGCACATCACTCCCTCAGTACCAAATTCTGTTTTAGTCATCTGGTACTGCTCTAACAGAAATACTGCAAAGTAGATGGCTCTACTCCTGGTGGCTTCTGCTTTCTCACACCATCAAGAAAGCAGTGCTGAGAGTACAGAGCATTCTGCAGACCTGAGGTCCCTGTGTCAAGATGCTCCCTGAACAGAGACTGATGCAACACGAAGTCCTTCCTCCAGAGTTAACAAAGAGGGAAAGCTGTCCCCTGGAGTGGACATCTTGAATTTGGACTTATAGCCCACTGGACGGTATAAGAATAAACTTTTCTTTGTGAAAGCCATTCACTTTGTGGTATTTTTGTTAGAGCAGTACCAGATGACTAAAACACTGCCTACAGAGTCCAAGGCTGTTAATCTTTCTGGAAACAGCCTGCTACATCTTTTTCCACAGAGTAGCTTATTATTATAACAAGACAAAACTGAAGTTATCACAAAATTGTGTACACACATGTATTCAGGTCAAAGAAGATGATGGTGGGAGCTGTAGTTGGACATGTCTGAAACTTTCACGACATTTAGGTACTGAACATTCTAGTTTTTTTTTTTTTTATCTGTGAATGAACAGGTTCTTTTATGACTTTCTAAAATGCTCAAACAATACTTTTTACTTGGAGAGCATGACGGTACCAGCCGTCAGATGAACAGAGCTGAGGGGAAAGCGTGGGAGCTGAATAAGACCGAAACAATCACATCAGGGGGGACTCAGTCAAGCTGAGACGTTTATTTCTTTTCTGAGCAAACTTTTATACAGCACACACTTCTTTGTTTATTCTTAACTCTGGTCTTTCTCACGCACCTGTGTTCCCCAGTTCTCAAAACCTCTGATCTAATAATTAGCCCTATCCAAGGACAGCCACATGTTGTTATTCTTTCTTGGGATATTGCTAAGCAGTCAGTTCTCATGACCTTGCTGGCACAATATTTTTCTTAAGTGAGCCTAGCCCAGTAAATTTCTCTAAGATTTTCTTTAAGATGATTTCGGCTCCCGACAATGAAGGCAAGACATGGAAAACTGAAAAGCCGTCTGGAAGCTTCCTGTGTATATCTTTCAATCACAATAGCCTTCCTGCCCCCTAAAAGCAATTATAACATGAAATCAATGGCAATCATTTCCCTGATGTTTTTGTAGCTTTATAGCTTTATCAGTGTATATTATTATTATATATATTACTAAGTGTGCATCTGCTAACCCTCTTTTTTTTTTACTGTTTTGAAGCTTCCTTTGATTAAACTGTGCTTGTGAAATTCATCTCTTTTGTTCCATATAACTGTACTTCAACTATTTTTATTACTCAACATATTTATGCAGTCTAAATTACATTTAGGTTGCTTCCCATTTGAGGTTACTGTGAATAATGCTGGTATGAACAATGAACATTCTCATACATGTGTCTTGGTGCACATTAGTATATATTTCCCCAGGGAATACACAAGGAGAAAAATTGTCTCATTCACTATGCAACTTTACTACAATTAACACATTGCTTTTCAAAGTGGTTACACAACTTCATGCCCTCACTAGCAGTGTCTCAGAGTTTGTTTTCACTCACAAGGAAATACTTAGTGCTTTCAATATTTTTAGCTTATGCCTTTTTATTTTGAGCTTTTCTTTTGGATATGTCATGTTTCCCTGTGAGTTTAATGTGCATTTCCATGCATACCTAAGATGCGCAGTACCTATCTCTTCTAGAAGCTTTTGTTTTAACCTTTAACATACTTAAATCCTCTAGAAATCATGATCTGCATGTTGTCATCATGTATTACCTTCTATATGGATATTCACTTGCTCTAGCCTGATTTTTTGAAACGAGTATCCTGCATCCACTCTGCAATGATATCTCAATCATTAAAATATGTGTGTATGTATGGATCTATACAAGTATGTATCTTCTTTGTCTTTCTGTTCTGTTCAATGAATCAGTTTTTATATCCTTGCACCAGTGCCACAATTATTACTATAGCTTTTCAGTCTCTTGTACTTGCTCAGGAACATTAATCAGAATTTCAGTGAAATTAAATGTAAACTTGTAGTAACTTAACACTCATGGATTCTAATAACTTACCCACAGGTTTTATTGAATTTTCCTTATTTGTACCTGCATAGGAAACCCTGGTAGTCTAGTGATTAAGTGCTACAGCTGCTAACCAAAAGCTCTTCAGTTCAAATTTGCCACATTTGCTTGGAAAATCTATGAGGCAGTTCTACTCTACTGTAGGGTTGCCATGAATCAGAATCGATGGTAGTTGTAGTGGGTGTATCTTTATCATCAGTCAATAATGACAGTTCCCTTTTTTCATTTATGATTCTTATACCTTTATTTCTTCTCTCTTAATTTTTTTCATCTTATTGTATTGGCTAAGGTCCTTAATATAATATTAAATAAACGTACTGTTGTCTAGTCAGTTCCAACTCATAGTGATCCCGTAGGATAGAGTAGAACTGCCTCATAGTGTTCCCAAGAAGAGCATGGCAGTTTGAACAGCTGACCTTTTGTTTACTAGCCCTAGCGTTTAACCACTAGACCACCAGGGTTGCCACTGTAAGTGGAAACTGAAAGTGGAAATTTATTATTTGCACAAACAAGGAGCAAGGTGGGGCCAAGTGGCCTCAAAATGAGGAGCTCCCAGCCCCCAGGAGGGGGGAGCTTTTCTGTCCCCCTGTTTCTGGAGGAAAGGACTGGTACTCAAAACCTCCTATATCCATATTTGGAGATTGAAGTGCTGAGTTAGGCTGTAAAGCAAGGGAATTCTCACTCCTTAAACGGGTCTGAGTGTAGCTGTGCCTCAGAGAACATTTTTCCCCTCCCGTGAAGCTCAGGTCCAGACTAGACTCTCTGGATGTTGTGTATGGTCTGACACGACACTCCGGCATGCACAGGTGTTTCAGCACCAAATTGAAACTAGGATTGGGCCAGGGTGTGGTCTGGCTCTGAGCAGGAGGCGGGAAACGTGGAGGAGGAGGGCAGAGGAAGCTTCTATGGCAGTTTTAAGTCCCTCCTGATGATGAGACAAATTATCTCCATCTTCATTTCTAAGAAGCATTGTGGCTGTACTTTGTCCAGTATTAACTTTTTTTTTCTGGCGGTCCATGGTATATTCAACAGTCTTCACCAATATCACAACTTGAATGCATCAATTCTTCTTTGGTATTCTTTTTTCACTGTGCAGCTTTCACATGCATGTGGGATTTGAAACTGCTTGATAGTTCCTACAAGGATGGCTTGGACAATTCTGAAGATTTCAATTTAGTGTGCCCGATTATAACTAGGCTAAGGTGGTCTGATCATAGACTAAATGAATCTGACTGTCTGTTGAGATGGGAATGCAGACAGAATAGAGAGAGGATTACTTCATTTGCCCAGAGCTTCACAGACTCCTAAGAATTTTTAAAGGTTCTGAGTTCATGACATTTTATTCTTTTTCTAGAAAAATAAAATTGAGAAGTCCCATAGAAATGCACACAGATGTACTAAGTTATAAACATCAGTTAAGGTAAGGTATAGGTGATAATGAAACCAAAGGCTGAAAGTGCAAGGTGGAGGGAAACCTAAAACCAAGGGCCTGAGGCCTGGGAGGCATTGTGTAAGATCACCCCCAATCTTCAGGGGAAGACACAGCCTCCACTTTCCACAAACCCTAGGTGGTGGTGCTAGGGTGGGGCTCTCAGAGGCACCGTGATAGATTTAGTAAACTATAGGCTGCAAATAGTACCTCTTGGCTCCATAATTGAGCTCTAACCAAGCAATAGGCCAGGAAGGACAGAGAAGTAACTTGTGTTTGAGCATTGCTCTTTCAGACTACTGGCCAAATGGTGCCTAGCATCACTTTGTTTTCCTTGATGGCTGGTGATGGCCTGTGAAATTGAGAAGCAGATGACCTCCACTCAGGTGACCTCTACCCAGTCAACCTCCAACCAGCTGGCCCACCCACATGCTACCTAGCCGCTTTTACTGTTTTGACACTGACACCTACCCCTACATCTAAAAGTGGTTTTTCCCTTCAAATGCACAGACCTTGCCTGACAACTTCAGACAGACTTTGAGGATGAGAATGCCCCCTGTCCCTTGCATACTGACATACAAATAAAACTTTTGGCCTCTTACCCAAATACCTGTCTCAGAGATTGGCTTTTTGGCAGCAGGTAGCTTAAACTCTGAAGCTTTTTCCAGTAATAATAACTCTGTGCGATTTCAACAATACATTAGTAAACCTTAATATTGATTCACTAGCTTGACTCCAACCTGAGTAGACAAATACGCTGATAAAGAACACGTAGTAAAATAGAAAGTTCGTTGATGAATGGCCCAAGATTTCTCTAGCTTACTTGAGTTTGAAAAGATTCCTCCACTGTGTGAATGTGAAACATTTTCTAAATAAACAGATTGGTATACTTTTTGATTATCTCCAGAATACAATAACAAAATGTATTACAAAACCACCTACATTTCAAGGATCTCTTGGTCTGATTTTAGAGACTAATAATGCCAAGGAAATTAAACACCCCGTAAGAGAGAAAAATACTAACTGCAATTCTTTACAAAGATTTAGACATCTTCTGAAGCTGTACCTACCATAATATGGGGCCTGGTGTTACAGTGGCAGTTAATCACTAGGCTGCTAACCAAAAGGTTAGCAGTTCAAACCCACCAGCCACTCTGCAGGAGAAATGTGTGGCAGTTTGCTTCCTAAAAGATTAACAGCCTTGGAAATCCTATAGGGGCAGTTCTACTTTGTTCTATAAGGTTGCTATAAGTTGGAATCAACTCAGTGGCAACAGGTTTGGTTTTGTTTTCATTCTTTCTCTCTCTGTTTTTTTTTTTTTTTTTTTTTTTGATATCTGCTAGGAAAAAAAATAGGATGACCTGTGAATGAAATTAATAGTCTCTATTGCTTAGTAGGAAATGTTAGTGGTGTAGTGGTTAAGTGCTATGTCTGCTAACCAAAAGGCTGGCAGTTTGAACCCACCAAGTGCTCCTTGGAAACGCTATGGAACAGTTCTTCTCTGACCTATAGGGTTGCTATGAGTTGGAATTGATTCAACAGCATTGGGTTTGGTTTTTTGGTTTGTTACTAGTAGGGCCCTTGGTGGTACAGTGGTTAAGAATTTGGCTGCTAACCAAAAGGTTGGCAGTTTGAATTCACTAGCTGCTCTTTGACAGCTCCATGAGACAGTTCTGCTCTGTCTCACAGGATAGAGTTGGAATCTTTACATCACAGCAATTGTGTTTGGGATTTTTTTGGTTTTGGTATTATTAAATAAATACCAAGAAATAAAGAATGAAAGCTGATATTATAAAGAAAGCTAACAGAACCTTACAAAGATTTTATTAATATATAAATACAGAACAAAGTTACATGAGTTCAAGTAATATTAATAATGGGGGTGAAGTCTTGAATATATTAAATAGGCTTTATAAATTTGAGTAAAAAAAATACATATTCATCCTCCCTAATTTTACCACAGTTTGAAAAATGTTATCATGGTATTTTAGATTATGCAAGACTTAGGTGTATTTTCTCACACAAAACAAATAATCTTATCATGCCAAATTTAAGATTCTGATTTCTACTACTCATTCTGACTAAAGTTATTTTTCCATTTAATTTTATAAGTTGTAAAATTTACTTTTCAGCTAAATTATGATAATGTTTTTGAAAAATAATTATTATTTTTTACCTATCTTGAGTATGACTACTAATTATATAGACAGAACTATTTAATTTCACTGCTTTTGTTTTAAATTTTGGCCCCTTTGACAAATTTTTTATTTTATTCTGTGCTTTAATGTCACACTAAGTAGACTTTCCAATAGTTTCATGTTAAACAAGTTCAGAAACAAAATTGATTGTCTCGGCAGTTACTTAATGCTTAAGGGTAGAGAATGAAAAGAAAAAAGCAGACACAGTTTTAATAGGTATACCCTTGCACAATATTTTTATTCATTATACAACAGTTATCCACTAGCAGGCTAAATAAGATATGTATATACCTTTTGATCTTATATTTATTTTTTCCACTTTAATTAGAGTGAAGACACGTTTAATTTTGGCTTGTGGTTAATAATCCACCTTTGCTATAGCTCTGATATTTTATTATGGAGCCAGTTGATAAAAGACTTCCTTGGTTTTTCAATACTCAGTTCCCTGTGCTCGTCAGGGAGTAAACAGAACAATCATAAGATTGGCACGTGAAAAAAATAAAAAACAAGCAAAGTGATGGTTTGCTTTTGTTTGCTTGCCAACAAAAATAATTTAATTTGATTAAGATAAAAATTTTAGTGCAGTATATGCATGGTCTTCTATAATTGTACGGTTGGCATATTTGAAAGCTAAAGTTAATAGCTTTAATGTACCATTCCTTCATATGTAAAACACATTCATGAAAAGTATTACATTGGTAAACAAAGGGACAGAGCTTCAAAATATATGAAGTAAAACCAGACAGATCAACAAGAGAAAACATACCAATCAACAATTATAGTTAGATTTCACTATTCCTCTTTTAATAGCTTATAGAACAGTTAGGCAGAAAGTCAGCAAGAGTACAGCAGACTCCAACATGACTCTCAGCAAACTTGTCGTAATTGACATCTATAGAAGAAGAGTGGAATACACATTCTTTTTTATCAGTAATAAACTGGGCTATAACAAGTTTTAATTAACCTAAAAGGGCAAAAATAATACAAAATATAGACTCTTAAATTTGTGGAATTAAAAGGAAAACTTCAAATAACCCCTTGGGTCAAATAAGTCAGAAGGAAATTTATAAAATATCTTAAATACATCATGACCATATGTGGTTAATCATAGAAATGCACAGTTGATTTAATTTTCATTCAAGAAGCTCAGTGAACACCCTTCGAAGGCCAGACTAAAAAAGAAAATCAACACATATCACGTAACTGTCTAGAACCAAACACAAGAAAGAATTTTGAGAGTAGCTTAGGATCAGTGAAATATCACTTACAATAAGCCTCAGTAAGACTATTCTTTGATTTCTCATCAAAAATGACATTGGCAAGAAGGCAATAGGTGACATATACAAAATTACTGCCAATCAAGAAATGTATGTCCAAAAAAACTCTCTTTTGAAAATGAAAGTAGGAAATTCTTAGATAAGCAGAAATTAATGGAACTTGTCAATACCAGGTAAGACCTACAAGAAATATTATAGGAAGTTCTTTGGATAGAAAGCCAGGATGTGAGAAAACAAGCTGAGACAATGTTACACAATAGCATAGTCCAGACACTATACCAGGAAAAGACTTCAGAAAAGTAAAATAAAGCTATAAAATTGATTAAAGGGATCCAGTTATATAGAGGTAAAACAATGACAAATTTCACACAAAAGAGGAGAAA
This sequence comes from Heterohyrax brucei, assembly GCA_028571685.1. Lineage (NCBI taxonomy): Eukaryota > Metazoa > Chordata > Mammalia > Hyracoidea > Procaviidae > Heterohyrax > Heterohyrax brucei. The sequence goes on along the minus strand of CM053148.1, from coordinate 139,246,487 downwards.
TGGTATAGTTACCCACCTAATGCGATCAAGTTGATTCCAGCTCATAGAAACCCTATAGTCCTCTGTAATGAGAAGAAGTAAAGGTAATTTTGAAATATAACAGACTGCTTTAAATATGGGGTGATAAATGTAAACTTGAGGCCAACAGCAAAAATAATTAAGTACAGTTATCAAAATAAAGAAGAAAGCAAAAAGGTTCAGTAAACACAAAAACAGTACTAACACATGAAAGAAAACAAAAATCACACTCAACATAAAAGTTAAAAAGAACATATAAATCATTAAAACCACAAAAAAGTGTAACAGAATAACGATAGTAAGTTCTGATCTAATGATAATAGCACTGAATGTACATAAATTAAATGCACTAGGCAAGAGTCAGTGACAGAATGGATTAAAGAATATGACTCAAGAATATGTTGTCTACAAGACATACACCTTAAACACACAGATGTAAATAGGTTAAAAATTGAAGGATGGGAAAAAACATACCAAGCAAAAGGCAACCAAAGGAGAGCAGGAAGCCAAGTAGCCAAGTGCCATCGAGTCGGATCCAACTCATGGCGACCCTAGGGGACAGGGTAGAACTGACCCCAGAGTGCTACTAATATCTGACAAAATAGTCGTTCAGTTACAATTCGTCATAAAAGACAAATAGGGGTATTACATAACGATTAAAGGATCATTTCACCAAGAAGACATAACCAACCCACTTCCATAAAAACCGTAAGTATTTATGCACTCAGTGTCAGAGTGTTACTGGACAAAGGCTCTGGATTTTTGTTACTGGCCCCCCAAAAGCCAGTTTCTGAGACAGGTATTTGGGTAGGTGACCAAAAGCTTTATTTTTGTGCTGCCAGCAGCACAGGGGACAGACAGCATGTTTGTTCTCCCAGTCTGTCTGAATTTGTCAGGCAAAATCTGAGTATTTAAAGGGAAAGGCCACATGTAAATGCAGGGAACTGTGAGCAGCTTAGGGGTCATCTGGATGGAAGTCAATTAGGTGAAGGTCTTCTGCTCTGCAACCTCACAGGCCACCACTGGTCATCAAAGAAAACAAAGTGGTACTGGACATCGTCTGGCCAGCAACCTGAAAGAAGAATGCTCAAACACAAGTTACTTCCCTGTCCTCCCCAGCCTTTGCTTAATTCCTTTACCGTTAGTTAAAAGTTTAATATTAGGACAAACAGGGAGTCATTTGTTGCCTACGGTCTACTGAATCTGTAGTAGTGCTTCCGAGGGCCCCACTTTAGAGAGCGTTCCATCCTAGCGTCACCACTTGGGTTTGTGGAACATCAGGCCATGTCTTTCCCTGTGAATTGGGGGTAATCTGAAACAACATTCCTCAAGCCCTCAGTCTTAAGCACCCCTCACCCTGGGGCTTTTCAGCATCCAGTTTCAATCCCCCCTTTTTGTTTTAAACTTTCAGAATCTTGGGAAGGGGGCACAGACCGTACTGACTACCTCCTGCTGAGAAGGAGCATTGGAGGGGGTGAAGGTTACCAGTACAGGGGAGACCCCAGCAGATGTATGAAAAGCCACCATGTCCTGCTGGACCCAAGAATATGTTGACTCCATGGGGATATTGTCAAGAACAAACACTCACCACCACCCCCAGCCGGTAGGGTCTGAGTCATTCCCTTGGTAACTATTTTTAGGATACAGGTCCCAAAGGTGTAAATAAGAGGGGAAGGATGAAAATAAACTACAGGAGGGTTCCCCAGGAATTTATAGACTCAAGCCATTTAGAGACAGCTGGCTCTACCAACGTGAGTGGTAAAGGGGACCAACTCAGGCATTTGGTGCGGCAATATCCCCAAACTCCTCATGTATCCAAACTATTTCCCTAGTATATATCCCCAAACCAATAATATGGCCAATTTTAAGTCTTATTTGTGTTTCAATCAGTAATTTTTGTCCCAGTAACTTAACAGGGTATTCAGGGACATATGGAAAGACATAGTCCTTTTAATTGTGGCCCCAGTAAGCATTATCAAACACGAAGGGTAAACTTAAACTTTATGCAGTCCTGCTTGGAGAGTGGGGCCTATTGGGTAATCCAAAACAGAGAACATGGCTCTCTTGTCTAAGACAAGTCTAATCTTTGTTATTCTAAGTCCACTTCAGAGTGTAACCCTTGGCTTTCCCACGGAGGTGTTGATGTGTGGACAGGAGGCAGATGGGTCTCAGGACCCCGAGTCAGTAGTCAGTTTCTTAGACTTGTCTTTGAGAGAGTTCAGGTAGGCCTGTATATCTGGGCCTTGTGTTGGGGAAAGCTACTGAACATCCTTGCCTTAGGGCATCTGAGACATTCTATCTTTCAGTGGCCTCCTTTTTTACAGCACCTGTATTTGTTGTGGTCCACACGCAGTGGTCAGTGTGGTGCTCCAAGTCCTCATCTCCGGGGTTAACCAGGTTACCCTGAGATACGCTTAGACTTGGCTTGCCCTAGCCAGCAACTGGGCATTTTTATCTTTTTCCTCCCTGTCACCAAAATCTCTATTAAAAAAAAATTACCCTAAATGTCTCCTCTACCAGTTGGAAGTATGGAATGAGATTCTGCCCTGAGCTTCCATAATTTGTCTTGTGTCTTATAATGAACTAAGATATAAACTGTATAGACATAACAGCCTTTTGCCACACTTTTAAAATTGGCACTGACATATGCAGCAGAGAGGAATAGTGTGCTGTCGCCAGACAGGGAGAGCAGTGGAAGCTGCATATAGGTGGGCATGTAAATTTATATGAGAATCTACATTTTCACTCACTCATATTAAATTTAAAAAAAAAAAAGTTTTTTGTGAACCCAGCCATAGTGAAACAGCTGGCTCTTCTCTCTAGGCCCCTAGCTAAAAAGACAGTTTGAGGACTAGTTTTTCTTAAAGTTATTAGCTTGTGTGGCTTACCTCACACTTCACAGAAACCTGAGATCTATACCCTAGGAGAATTATATATCCAACTATAAAACCTTCAGTCAAAGCATTTAATAAATAGTAATTGAACACCATCAGGTTTCTAAATTCTCAGGCACCATGCATATAGTAACATTTATCTGTCAAGACAAACTGTTTCTTAGTAGAATAGGAAACCCAGCATGATTTTAATATATAAAATGATGACCAAAATTGTAGACACTTCTCTGGTTATGATATTTATAACTTTACCAAGGTTATTCACAAGAATTTTCAACTGGAAAATTATAACAACCCAAAAAAATTTAGGAAAAGGAAATGATTTACAAGTTGTTTTCTGTTTCACCTAATTCTGGACTGGCTGTCATCTGTGAAATTGTCAGCTCTGCATGGAGTTTAGGATATCTGGGCCACCATCCTTTTCACCAGTCTAAGATCTCTGTTGAGATAGTCTGGTTAATTTGTAAAAGCTGAAGATGACAAAACACTTAATATGACCATGGTCAATGAAAGGACAGACCTTTTTTAATGGTGACAGAAGTCAACTACAAAATCCGAATCTCCTGGGAAAAACCTTAGTCAGTAACACTTTTTTAAACAGCTATTACCCACAATTTTAAAGAACATTAAACATAATAATCTTGAGGTATAATATGACATTGTCAGTATATATCAGGATTATTATATCTCTAAATACTTACACAGTGTATAAAAAATAAATTTGTAGGCAAATAATCTGAATGTCTCAAAGCACTGGCTTTGATGTCAGGTTTAATAAAATATGTCTATGATATCCCACCCTTTGTTTCCAGAGTTGTAACCCTGTAACATGTAAAACATTCACCCTATCACAAGTGAGAAAGTCGTAGTTCGAGTCCATAGGAGTGGCAACTTAAAAATTAGAAACATCAGGGGACTTGGACCCATCATTTCAAGCCCTTGAAACAGCTCAGCTTTTATTTCCTATGGCCTTAAGGACACAAGCCTCAGACTGCATCTGCCCCTCTGGGGTGAATGCTTTAAAACCCAGTAGTTTTACTGATTTAAATGTCCAAGACAATCCCACTCCACCAGCTAGGCCTTTTGCACGTAGATATCCAGCTCTTCTGGCTCTGTGGGTCAGGAAGCCTAACTCCACTGGTATGACTGTTTTGAAAACACCCTACTTGGTCAGAAACCCTCTGTGGAACAGGCTCTCAGCTCTCTGACTCTGTGGGTCAGCCCCAGAGCTGTTTCAAGCTGGCCTGGTCTGCTGCTTGACGCTACTGTTAGTTCTCTGTTGTTTCTAGTCAAGTCAAATTAGCAATTTAAAAGCAAACCAAACTTGCTGCTAAGGAGCTGATTTTAATTCACTGGGGTCCTATAGCGGAGGGCAGAACAGAGACGCTCCATCAGTCCTCTAAAGAACAGGCATATGTGAACTGTAGACTAGCAAGCATCATGTAGCCAGGGTTTTTAAGAAACAATAAAATCATGATTTAATATTATGCATTTGTCGGATAACATTAAGAAGAAATAAACATATACATCTTAACCCAACAAGAACCAGGCAGACTTTGATTCCTATTTGTGTCAAAACCTTTTAGCTTTTCCCCCTTTCCTGACACCTGTGGCTCAGTTTTAACTCAGGAATATCCAAATGAGAGACTAGGTCCATGCTTTCAAGGAATAAATTAACCATTTTACTCAGAAGTCAGAAAATCTTGTTACTCAATTTTTCTAACATTGTTGTTCCTTAAAAAATAACATGAAGCAAGCCACTGTTAGACAAAAACCTTTTCCAATAAAACTTTATAATACATTCCTTAAACAGCAACGATGAACTCACTCATCAGGCTTGCCAGCCAGCCAAGTGCCATCGAGTTGATCAGGCTTATATAGTGCATATATTTTTATTGCTTGAAAAGCCAACAGTCTAAAATTTACATTATACCAGATGTCTATTAAGCCCAATTACCCACAAAGAGTACAGGGGGTCATCCCAAGCCTGTAACTGAAAAAAAGCTTGCCTAAACATTTTGGGCCTTTAATTAACTCCTAAATTTTAGCAGCTGCTTTTTCTAAAAGAGTTTCCCTGAAGCTGTTTTAATCAGTAACTCAGGAGAGGCATTTATGTATGTTTAGCTTAATTTAGAAGCCTAAAGGCATAGGGCCCTTGAGTTCTCTCAGCTATCCACTTAAAACAAAGAAACATTCTGCTAATAACAGGACAAAACATATAAAGACAAACAGACAGACATTGCTTTATGAAAACAGAAATAAGACAATTGAGGTTAAATTTGGGGAAACGTATGGCTCCATGCCAAACCCCTGAGCTTGCAAATTCAGGGTCCCCACAAAAGGCCCATGTAAGCGTGGACCAGTACAACAAAGGAAAAAATGTCTCCAAACCCTACAAGGCAAGCACAAAACTAGATTATAAATGCATCCATCCTGTCAAACACACAGGAGGCCTCCCTTTATCACACACGCAGCTTTGCATTGCCAGACACACATGAGGCCTGTTGAGCAAACTCCAAGTATTTACATACCACACACACTTTCTGAGCTGGCTTCATTCACGCACCTGAAACCCTTTGCTGGTAACACTCGTGGGGCATTTCTGGCCCCACAACCTTCCAGCATGGGCCACCAAGACCAGCAAGTCCCTCTCAGAGGGACACACTCTGGGAAAACCAAAAAGACCTGTTTGCTAGTAACACACTAGGGCTATTTTCCCCTGGAATATTCCAGCGTGAGAAAACTTTTTCTCAAGGGACTCTATCTGCCAGGAACTTTTCCAGCAGAGCTATGCCCAGCTCTATGCCCTTGACATCCAAAGGGCGAGGATAACATGTAGAAACCCTGTAATCTGAGGTGGTCCCCATCTTTTTATGGATCCACAAGCCAGAAAATTAAAACCTAAACAAACAAACATCCACCCCCAAAAGAGAGAAAGAAACAAATAAAAGACATTCGGTCACTCACCCTGCATGGTGAGTTTTAGAAGCCAACCATGTCCTGGTACAGAGAAGGAGTCGGCAGAGGTCACGTGAGTTGTGGGTGCTTAGGGAGCCCAGCTGGCCCCCTGCCCTGCCAGGAGATTACTGTGCCCACAGAGTGCATCCTCCTGCCTGGCTTGCCAAATTGCTACTGGACAAAGGCTCCAGATTTTCATTACCTGCCCAAACAAGCCAGTCTCTGAGACAGCTATTTGGGTGGGTGACCAAAAACTTTATTTCTGTGCCACTGGCAGCACCGGGGACAGACAGCATGTTTGGTCTCCTAGCCTGTTGGAATTAAGCAAAATCTTAGTATTTATAGGGAAAGACCGCATGCAAACACAGGGAACAATGTGGGCAGTTGGGGGCATGTAGGAGGTCATCTGTATGGAAGTCAACTGGGTGATGGTCATCTGCTTTGCAACCTCACAGACCACCACTGGCCATCAGGGAAAACAAAGTCGTGATAGAAGTCATCTGGCCAGCGATCTGAAAGAAAAATGCTCAAACATAAGATATTTCCCTGTCCTCCCCAGCCCTTGCTTCATTCCTTTATCATTAGCTAGGAGTTCATTTATTAGGGTAAAAGGGAAGTAATTCATTCCCTGTAGTTTACTGAATCTGTAGTGGTGCCTCCAGGGGACCCACCCTAGTGAGGTCTCCACTCGAGTATTTCCACCTAGGGCTTATGGAACATGGTAGTCACATCTTCCCCTATGAATTGGGGGTGATCTGAAACAATGTCTCTTAGGCCTTAGATCTTTAGCATCCCTCACCCTAGGGCTTTTCAGCCTCTGGTTTCAGGAGATCCCAAACTTTTGAAACAGTTTCTTAAACAGCTAAAGAAATAGATCTACAATAGTAAGGTTTTGACATACTATATTTGATAATGACAGAACAACTAGAAAAAATCAGTAAAGATACAGATCTACACAATACCATTAACCAACTGGACCTCATAGACATACATAGAATATACTGCACAGCAACAGCACAATGCGTATTCCACAGCACAATATAATCCAATGCACATGAAACGGTCTCCAAAATAGTTCATATTTTAGGCAACAAACTATTCCTCAATATATTTAAAGAGATCAAAATTACAAAGCATCTTTCTTGGCCATAACAGAATGAAACTAGTGATCAGTAACAGGAAAATGAAGAAATAAATACATAGAAAAATGTAATACATTATAAAAACATGGGGTCATAAAAGAAATGAAAAATGAAGTTTAAAAATACTTAGAGCAAGTGAAAATGAAAACATAAAATACCAAAACCTTTGGGGTAGAGCAAAAGCAGTATTAAAAGAGTAATTCATAGCAAAAATGGATACAGTAAAAAGAATAAAAGTCTAAAATCAATAGCTTAACCTACTGACTGAACAAAGAAAAGGGTGGGAAAAAGAAGAGGAAAGCTACCAGAAGAAGACAAAATAATGAAGCTTCGGGGAGAAATACTTGAAATAGAATATAGAAAAACAATAGTAAGAATTAACAAGACTAGAAGTTGGTTATTCAAGAGGATCAAAAAAATTTGCAAATCATTAAGCAAACTGGAAAGAAAAAAAATGAGAAAATGCAAATAACCAAAATAAGAAATGAAACTGGAGACATTTCAACAGATCCAACTGATATAGATGATAGAATATTATTAAAAATTGTATGCCAGCAAATTTGAAAACTTAGAAGAAACTGACAAATTTCTATAAACATACTACGTACCCAAACTAACACAAATAGAGGTAGAAAATTTAAAACTCGTAACAAAAAAAGTGGCTGAAGATGTCTTCAGTCACCAATGATAAAAAGCCTGAGCCCAGATGATTTCACTGGGGAATTCCACCAAACATTCAGAGAAGAGTTGACAAAAATTTTACTTAATTCTTCCAAAACATAGAAAAGAAAGTTTCTTAGGCTAGGTTCTCCGAAGAAGCAAAACAAGTGAGGTGAACACATATTTGGATAAAGAAAGATTTATATCAAGGAAATAGCTCACACAGTGGTAAAGGCTGGAGTGTCCCCAGTTCAGATAGAGCTTCTTTCAATTCATGTAGCCACAGAGGCTGACAAACTAGATCAGTGCATCAGAAAGCAGGGCTGCTGCTCACAGGCTGTGAAAATTGATGAATCCCAACACTGTCTGCAAGATCACAAGCAAACTGCAAACTCAAGTCTCAAGACAAGGAGGTCAAATGAACAAGAGCCAGCTGCAGGATCCAGAATCCCCTGCCTGACTACCTGTCCACACTCGAAGGCTATATGTCCAAGGAAATTCCCCTTCAGCTGACTGGGTACTCACAGCTGATTCCATCATGGGGTGATCATGTATCAAATCTCAACAAAGAAGTGATCACAAAGTCATATGGCTTTCAAAACATCGAGAATCATGGCCTACACACTGACATACAATCATAAACCTCACAGAAGTATCCCATAAGTCATTCTATGATGTCAACATAATCCTGATAACAAAGTCAGGTAAAAACATCACACACAAAAAGAAAATTGCAGACTAATATCTCTCATGAATATACGTGCAAAAATTCCCAACAAAATTCTAGCCCAAAGAATTCAACAACTATCAAAACATAATGCATCATGAGCAGGTGGTTCATTATTAGAAAATCAGTGTAATTCACCATGCAAATTAAACAAAGGATAAAAATTATCCTCTCAACATATGTAGAAAAGGCATTTAACAAAATCCAACACCCTTTCCTTACAAAAGTCCTCAGCAAAATAGAAAGTCATACTAGAGCAATAAAGCAAGAAAGGGAAATAAAGGGTATCCAAATTGGAAAACTTTACGTGTCTGTCAGCTTGCAATACTGTTGAGGCTTGCATGTTGCTGTAATGCTGGAAGCTATGATAATGATATTTAAATACCAGCAGAGTCACCCATGATAGACAGTTTTCAGTGGAGCTTTCAGACTAAGACAGACTAGAAGAAGGACACAGCAGTATACTTCTGAAAGGAATTAGCTAGTAAAAACCTATGAACAGCAGGGGAACATTGATATTATTAACACTGATGTAGTTATAGAAGATGAGCCACTTAGTTTGGAAGGCACTCCAGAGACGACTTGAGAATTGCTGACTCCACAAAGTGGAGCATGCCTTAACGATGTGGAAGGAGGCAAGCTTTCAAGACTTTCATTTGCTGATGTGGCATGAATCAAAACGAGAATTGCAAACATCCATTAATAATAGAAATGTGGAATGTAAGAAATGTGAATTCAGGAAAACTGGAAGTTGCGAAAATTCAAACTGAACATGTAAACAATATCTTAGGCATCAGTGAACTGAAGCGTACTGGTATTGGCCAGTACATTTGACAATCATGTGGTCTGCAATACCAATAATGGCAAATTGAAGGGGAATGGTATCTTGTTTGTTATCAAAAAGAACACTTCAAGATCTATTCTGAACTACAATGCTGTCAGTGCTGAGTCAGTATTTACGTGCCTACAAATAATACCAGCTGATATGACTCATTCAAATTTACGCACCAAACATTAAGGCTAAAGATGAAGAAATTGAAGATTTTTACTAACTTCTACAGTCTGAAGTTGATCAAACATGTAATCAGGATGCTTTGATAATTACTGGTGAGAGGAATACAAAAGTTGGAAACAAAGAGAAAAGGATTACTAAACCAAAACCCAACTCACTGATGTTGATTTGATTCCAACTCATAGTAACCCTATAGGACAGAGTAGCACTGCTCCATAATTTCCAAGGAGAGCCTGGTGGATTCAGAGTGCTGAGCATATGGTTAGCAGACATAGCTCTTAATCACTGTGCCACCTGGGTTTCCTGGGAAATAAGGCTTTGGTGATAGAAATGATACTGAAGATTTCATGACACATTTTGCAAGGCCAATGACTTCATTGCAAATATCTTTTTTCAACAATATAAATGGTGACTATATGTATTTGATTCCTGTGTGGGATACACAGGACTCTAGTAAACTGTATTGTGGAAAGAGACAATGGATAAGCTCAACATCATCAGTCAGAACAAAGCTAGGGGCTGACTGCAGAATAGAACATTAACTGCTCATATGCAAGTTCAAGTTGAAGTTGAAGAAAATTAGAACAAGCCCACGAGAGCCGAAGTAGAACCTAGAATATACTCTACCTGAATTTAGACACCATCTAAAGAATAAATTTGACTCATTGAACACTAATGACTGAAGACCACGGGAGTTGTAGAGCGCTTTCTTAGGCAGAGTTCTCTAGAGAAGCAAAACAAGTATATAAATATATACAGAGAAAAAAAAAAAAAAACAAGGAAACCACTCCCATGATTGTAGAGCCTATAATGTCCCAAGTCCATGGATCAGCATGGAGGTATTTCCCAAGTGGCCTGCAGAATCTGGCAAACCCAAGGTCAACAGGTTGGAGACTGAGTTTCCTGATCACAGGCTGTGAAGGTCAACAAATCTCAGGATTGACAAGAACACAAGGTCTCTCCTGATTCATATAGCTACAAGGGCTGGAGATCCCAAGATTGGCAGGATGGAGAGCAGGACATTTTCTCATAGGCTGTAAAGATCAATTTATCCCAAGACTGACAGATAAACTGCTAGCTCCAGTCCCAAGAAATGGAGGTCAGATGGCACGAGGCAGCTGCTGAATCTAGAACAAGCCTAAGCCCTTGGCAAGGCTAGCAGTAAGGAAGTAGGCAGTGGAGGGTGGAGAGATGAAGGCTGATGGGGTGGTGATCCTCTTTGGGCCCTGCCACCAGTCAGTAGATTCCATCACAGGGGTGATCGTTTATTAGATTTCAATAGGGAAGTGATCACAACTTTATACAACTGCCAAAACTCTGAGAATAACAGCCCAGCTAAGCTGACACAAACTTAGCTGTCACAGACCAGCCCTTGTCAACTTGGCATCTGTACACATCTCCCCAAACCATACATAATCTCTGAATAAACACAATTACAAAGTAATAATTGTATGTATTGTGGTAAAACCAACATATGTACAACCCAAGATGCACTAGCCCCATTTACATCTTACATTTTATAAGTGCAGAAAACAAAAATATCTGATACACACATACAAAGCAGAAATACTCATAATAATTACAGTCCTTGTTTCTGTAACTGGTCACATGGCCTCACAGGTGTTTAGAGCTACCGTCTTGTAAGCACCTCAGCTGGTCCTGATTCTTTGCCTGGTCAAGTGAATCAAACCTTCACTCTTGAAGGTTCTGAGCCATTAGTAGTCATGTTGGAAGTGGGTTGCTGTAGTTTTCCAATGACTTTAATCACAGGACATGGTAATATTAAGAGACACCCTAAGAGATCTCTTGCATTCCAGACATTCTTCTTTATCTTCATTATGTAACATCAATCTGATTTTCTCTTGGTAATCAGGATCAATCACCTCGGATGATCCACAGGTATAAGGAGTACAAAACGGCCTGGCTGCATTCTTAGCTTCCAGTTCATTGGAATCAGTGATGTGTTTCCAGGTGGGAGCATTACATCCTTTGGAACTAAGACCTGCAGAGCATAAAGTTACAGGGACAGGAAGCAAAAATCTTTCTAGTGAGTCACTAGGGGTACAAGTGAGTGATACTGCTTTTATTTCCACTCCTTGATTCCTGGATCCATGAATCCTGGTGTCGTAGCCACCTGGTACTGTTCCAACAGAAAATACCATGAGTGGAAGGCTTCACAAGGAGAAGCTTTTGTTGTCACAGTCCAGTAAGCCACAAATCCATTAACAAGTTACAGGTCCATTCAATATGAGAAACCATCACAGTCTGGTAGGCTGAGTCCAAATCCAGTGAGAGCATCTGGGCGCAGTAACTTTGGGTCCCAAGGAAGTACTCTGCAGTTGGTGCTTCTCTCTTGGTGGTATGAGATTCCCAACTTCCTCTCCTCAGTTCTCTCCCTTGTAACCCACAAGCTTGTACCTTGAGAACTGCCTCACTAACACAACTGCAAACAATTCTCCATCATCAATATCACAGGGGCAGGATTCAGAACACATGGAGGAATGGCACAATATTGGGACTCATAGTGAAGTCAAACCAACACATATCCTTTTGGGGGACACAACTCAATCCATGATACCTGGACATGTGAGAAACATCATCATGTATTGTATTATGGTTTACAGCTTATATAGCCACCTGGAGAACATTGCCTCAACCCTGCAACGCATTGTCACCTAGTTGGCACTGCAATTGTCTTAAGACCGTTCCACAATTCTATCAGGCCAGCTGCTTCAAGATGATGTGCAACATGGTAAGACCAGTGAATTCCATGAACACGTTGCACTTCATTTGTGAAGTGAGTCCTTTGATCAAAGGCAAGGCTGCGTGAGATTGTGGGATACGACGATGGTGAATAAAGCATTCTAAAAATCCATGGATGGTAGTTTCGGCAGAAATATTGCCTGCAAGGAAGGCAAATCCTTATCCAGAGTGCCTGTTCCAATAAGGACAAAATGTGGTACTTTCTGTGATGAAAGTGGTCCAGTGTAATCAGTTTGTCGTGAGATTGCATGCTGATCACCTAGAGGGATGATGCCACATTAGGGACTCAGTGTTGGTCTGCTGCTAGCAGAATGGGCACTTAGTAGTAGCTGTTGCCAAGTCAGCCTTAGTGAGTGGAGGTCCACATTGCTGGGACCAAGTATAATCTCCATCCCGGCCACCATGGCCGCTTTATTTATGATCTTATTGAGCAATGACAGGAGAGGCTGTGGAAAGAGAATGATTGGTTTCTACTAAACCGGTCATCCTATTTGCTTGATCATTAAAATCACCCTCTGCTGAGGTTACAATTTGGTGTGCTTTCACATAAGACACAAATATCTTTACTTTGGCCTGTACAGAGAGAGCTATCCATACAGCTCTTTCCCATAAATCTCTACCTCCAATTTTCCAGTCACATTTGTGGTGGTTAAGATTGTGTATCAATCAGAAGAACTAGATGGTGCCTGGCCACCACCAATGATTAAACTGACAGGGAATACAAAAAAGAGTCCCTGAAATAATGGGAGAAAAATGGGTGTGCAGAACCTGTATCCTATTAAAAATACCAGACTTAATGGTCTGACAGACTGGAGGATTCCTGGAAGACATTGTCCCTAGACTCTTTGTTAGCCCAGAACTAAAACCATTCCTGAAGCCAACTCTTAAGACAAAGAAGGGACTGGACTACAAGACAAACATTTATACTGGCAAAGAATGTGCTTACTGGTGTAAGTAGAAGCATGTGACTAACTTGGCAGATCCTATCCAGAGGCAGGATGAAAGGGCAGAGGTGGACAGGAGCTAGTTGAATGGACACAGGAAATACAGGGTGGAAAGTAAGAGTGTGCTGTCATGAGGTGAAGAGAGCAGCTAGAGTTACATAGCAATATGTATGTAAGTTATTACATCACAAATTGACTTGGATTTTAAACTTTCACTTAAAGCACAAGAAAATATTAAATAAATAAATGAAACAAGTTACAGATCCTTCCCATCCTCAGTGGGAGGCAATGATGCAAATGAGAAAAAAGATTGTGTGTTTTCTTAGTATTTTAGTGCTCCTATAACAAAAATATCACAAGTAAATAGTTTTAAACAAAGAAAAAATTATTTTCTTACAGAAACACAGGCAAAAATCCGAATTCAGGGCATCAGCTCCAGGGGGAATCTTTCTCTGCTGGCTCTGGAGACTGATTCTTACTGTCAATCTTCCCCTGGACAGGAAGCTTCTGAGGCTCAAAGACCCCAAGTCCAAATGATGCACTCGGCTCCCAAGATTGAGTTTTGGTTGTATGATGTCCCAAACTCTCTCTGCTAGTTTCTTTTATAGCTCAAGAGATTGTCCCAAGGCACAATACAGTCTTCCACATTGACTCACGCCACACTAACACAACTGCTGCCCATCTTCCATCATTCACATCATAGTCAGGGTTTACAACATACAGGAACATCATACAATACCATAAATCATGGTCTTGCCAAATTGCTACATACATTTTGGGGAGGACACAATTCAATCCAAGATATTTGTCAGCTTGGCTGGGTCATTATTCTCAGTGTTTTAGAAGCTATGTAATGTTGTGATCACCCCCACGACGGAACCTACTGAGTGGTACCAACAGAGGCAAGGCCTGTGGTGGCTCACCACCCACTTAGCCTGTATCTTTCTGCCACCTACTTTCTTCCTGCTCACCTTGCAAATGTTTTTGACTTGTTGTAGATCAGGCAGCTGCCTCTCTTGTATTCTGATTTCTAGTTCTTCGGATTTGAGTTAGCAGATTACCTGCCAATCTTGAGATTCACTGATCTTCACAGACTTCAGGTAAAAGCCTTGCTCCCTAACCTGCCAATATTGGATTTATCACCCCCTGTAGCTATGTAAATCAGGAGAAATCTTGTGATTATCTTCCACCATGGGATTAATCAATCTTCACTGCCCGTCAACAGTGAAGAACCCTGCTCTCCGACCTGCTGACCTTGGGCTCACTAGTATCTGTGGCTCTGTGAATTGGTAGAGGCCACTATCCTGATCCAGTACTTGGGGCTTTTCAGCATCTATAATCGTGTGTGATATAAACGTCTCTCTCTCTATGTGTATTTATACACTTTACTGATTGTGCTTCTCTAGCAAATCCAGCCTAAGACCATCTTCCTCATAAGTCACTGACCATCCAGGCAAGTCATTGGCCACAGCCCATGAATTAGTATACAGTCACACATACAGCCAGTTCTCCTTCCAGATGAAGTGAACAACCAGATACTTTGCTAGAAGTTCTACCTATTGGGAAGAATTCTGTTTACCACTGTCCTTCAGGAAACTCTCAGAAAGGGATTTGACGGTTGCTGCTGTTCACTTTTGAGTGGTGCCTGGATATCACACAGAACCATGTGTAAACTAGGCACAAATTTTCTCTTCTTCAGCTATCTGGTCATAAGGAATTCCCACTGAGGCCATGAGTACAGAAAGAGAGAAGGAAGTTAATGTAACAGGAGTACAGACTGTGGACATTTGGGACACTTCACCTCACACAACTTACTTGTGCCTTGAACTCCTGCTTGGGCCCAATCTCATATATACTGCTTCCATTTAATGATACAATGCTGTTGTGCATTTCCAACTTTATGACTCTGTGGGTCAGACAATACCAAGCGTGATGGAAAGCTCAGGCTTCATGATATCTTGGATGATTAAGCATCCAGTTCCTACTAAGGCCCAGTAACAACCCAAAAGCTGTTTCTCAAAAGGGGAGTCATTTGATAAATGGGCTGAAGCAGTACATTTAAATGAGGAATACATTGCCTCCCAAATCCAAAGAAGAACACTGTACATTGTGTCTCCTTTTTAGTTGTGGAATCAGCCAGATGCAATAGCTTTTCCTTCACTTTAGAAGGAATGTCTTGATATGCCCCACACCACCGGACTGCTAGAAATTTCACTGAAGTGGAGGGAACTAAAATTTTTTTAGGATTAATTTCCCACCCTCCAGTACTCAAATACTTTACCAGTAGGTCCAGAATCAGTGGCATTTCTTCTTTACTAGGTCCAATCAGCATAATGTCATCAATGTGATTGATCAGTGTGACATGTTGTAGAAGGCAACAGCGATCAAGTTCCCAATAGACTAAATTGTGACATGGGACTGGAGAGTTGATATAACGTAAAAGTTGGCAAGGGAAGGTGTATTGCTGGCCTTGCTAGATGTCTTGGTCATCCAGTGCAGCTATAACAGAAACGTCATAAGTGGATGGCTTCAATAAACAGAAGATTACTCTCTCACAGTCCTGTACGTTAGAAGTCTGAATTCAGGGCACCAGTTCCACATCAACATTTCCTTTCTGTTGGATCCTGAGGAAGGTCCTTGTCAGCAGTTTTCCCTTGGTGTGGAAGTATCTCAGCACAGGAAACTCGGGTCCCAAGGATGTGCTGTGCTCCCAGAACTGCTTTCTTGGTGGTATAAAATCCCTAATTCTCTTCTCACATCCCTTTCATCTTTTGAGAGGTAAAAGATGGTATAGGTCGTACCCCAGGGAAACTCCTTTTACAGTGGATCAGAGATGTAACCTTAATGAGGATGCCCCATTAACCAAGAGAAGAAATTAGGATTTACAACATACACAAAAATTACAATCACAAAATAGAGGATGACCACACAATACTGAAAATCATGGCCAAGTCAAACTGATACACACATTTTTAGGGAAACATAATTCAATCCATGACACTTGCTGAAGGCAAACCAGTTCTTGTGGTCATTTGAAACAAGTATGAAGAAGAAGTCATTAGCCAGATCAATAGCTGCATGTCAGGTCCAGGGAGATATATTGATTTGTTCAAGGAATGAAACTACATCTGGAACAGCACCTGTAACTGAAGTCACTATTTGGTGACTTGGCACTTGACTTCCCCTTCATTCAAGCAGTTCTGAGTCTTTTAACTAACTCAAGCCTGAAAATTGATTGAGACTGTGACTCTATTCTGGTGATTTGAGTTAGACTCTTTACCTGACATAGAATCCATCTGTTTGTACAGATCAAGTAAATGTTTAGTAAATTTCCAATCTATTTCTTTTCTAGGGACACCAGAACTAAGCAGCCAACACCACGTGCCCAAAGAAATCAGACTATTCTGATTTTGGCTTCAACTCTACTATCCATTACTATAACCACTCCCATCTTGTTTTTGTTGGCTGAGTAAGCCACTTGGCCCCTACTGCCACAGGGTCCATTCAACCCTACTATAGTAAGGTGACTTAAGTCACTTAAGGAAGTTTTCACTGTCAAACATGATTTACATAAAATAGCAATCACAGCTAATTTCAGTGTTGCTGGAGCTCCCTTCTCAAGTTTGTTCTTCACTGCTGTGGCAAAAGATGTTGTTTCAGTCAGCTAGGGCTGCTCTAACAGAAGTACCACAGAGTGGATGGCTTTAACAAAGGAAGGTTTATTCTTACACAGTCCAGTAGGTTGCAAGTCCATATTCAGGGTGACCACCCCAGGGGAAGGCTTTCCCCCTTGTTGGCTCTGGAGGAAAGTCTGGTATTGCATCAGTCTTTGTCCAGGGAGGATCTTGGCGCAGGAACCTCAGGTCTGAAGGACGCGCTCTTCTCCCAGTGCAGACTTCTTGATGGTAACGAGGTTCCCAATTCTCCTTGTTTCTCTTTCCTTTTATCTCTTGCAGGCTGAAAAGCTTAAGGGTGGGGCAAGCCATACTCCAGGGAAACTCCTCCTACAGCACAGCAGGAAGTAATCCTATGCAGAAATTTACAGCCCCACCGGAATCCTTTAACATACAGTTTAGCGAAACCACAAAATGAAGGACAGTAACAAGATACTGGGAATCATGTCCCAGCCACACGGCTGCACATATTTTTGGGGGGACACAATTCAACCCATGACAGATGTATTCTCTGGGCACTCCATATGTGGGTTTATGGCTCTAACCTGATAAATACACTCTAGTATGTCAATTTCCCTAAGCCTTTGCATATCTTCTTCTACAGTGTACCAAGGCAGGTCTGATACTTCAACTTGGTTTAATGTAGGCTACTGAGCAATCCATGGTTCTGCTATCCAAACAAACTGTTAGATCCTTTCATAACTTCTTGAGCTGAAAAAAATGAAGAGTCTGTGCTTTGAGGACAGATATCAATAAACGCACACTGATCCATCTTTGGTACAAAATCACTACACCAAAAAAAAAAAGAAACAAAGAAAAATTGTTAACATTCAACTGTTTCGGAAGGTAATATATGATCAAAAAACCAAAGGAAGAGCTCCTAGCTTCCACAGAAGCCACTGGGTAAAAACAAAGATCCAGGAATTGACGGGATACCTCTTAAGATGTTTCTACAAAAGGACAAAATACTGGAAATACTCACTCATCTTTGCCAAGAAATTTGGAAGACAGTAACCTGTCCAACCAATAGGAAAAGATCCACTCAAAATAAAGCTGATCTAACAGAATGTGGAAATTATTGAACAATATCAATAATATCACACAAAAAGAAAAACTTTGCTGAAGATCATTCAAAAGCAGTAACGGCAGTATATCAACAGAGGACTACTAGAAATTCAAGCCAGATTCAGAAGAGGATGTGGAACAAGGGATATCACTGCTGATGTCACATGGATCATTACTGAAAGCAGAGAATACCATATAGATATTTACCTATGCTTTATTGACTATTCAAAGATATTTGACTACATGTATGATAACAATTATGGATAATATTGTGAAGATTGGGAATTTGAGAACAGTTAATTGTGCTCACGAGGAATTTATACCTAGACTAAGAGGCAGTAGTTTGAACAGTACAATAGGATACTGTGTGATTTAAAGTCAGGAAAGCTGTGCATCATGTTTGTATCCTTTGACCAGACTTATGCAATCAGCATGATGAACAAATAATCTGAGAGGCTGGACTCCATGAAAAAGAACACGGAATCAAGATCAGAGGAAGACTCATTAACACCGTGTGATATGCAGATGGCACAACCCTGCTTGCTGAAAGCAAAAGGACTTGAAACACTGATGAAAATTTAAGATCACAGCCTTTGGTATAGATTACAGCTCAACGTAAAGAAAACAAAAATCCTCACAACTGTACCAATAAAAAACATTATCATAAACTGAGAGAAGACTGAAGTTGTCAAGGATTTCTTTTAGCTTGGATCCACAATCAATGCCCATAAGAGCAGCAGTCAAAAAGTAGAATGGCATACTGCGTAGGATAACTGCTGAAAAAGGCATTTTTAAAGTGTTAAAAAAGTCTGAACCCAAACCATATTTTTGGTCACCTCATATGCACAGGGAAGACGAACAATGAACGAGGAAGGTAGAAAAAGAATTGATGCCTTCAACTTGTGGTGTTGATGAAGACTGTTGAATATACAACCAGAAGAATGAATAAAACTGTCTTGGAAGAAGTACAGGCAGAACGCTTCTTAAAAGCAAGGATGGAGAGACTTCGTCCCACATATTTTGGACATGTTATCAAGAGGGAACAGTTACTGGAGAAAGACATCACACTTGGTGTCTTAGTCATCTAGTGCTGCTATAACAAAAATACTACAAGTGGATAGCTGTAGCAAAGAGAAACTTACTTTCTCACAGAAAAGTAAGCTACAAGTTCAACTTCAGGGCATCAGCTCCAGGGGAATTCTTTCTCTGTTGGCTTTAGATAAAGGTCCTTGTTGTCAGTCTTCCCTTGGACGGGGAGCTTCTGAGATGAATGGACTCCCGGGTCCAAAGGACATGCTCTGTGGTCAGCTCTGCTTCTTTCCTAATGGTCCGAGGTCTCCAATTCTCTGACTACTTCCCTTTCCTTTATGTCTAAAGAGACTGTCTCAAGACACAATGCATTCTTATACACTGAGTCCTGCCTCATCACTCACCATCACTCATCTTCTTTCTTGAACATCAGAGACAGGATTAGGGACACCACACAATACTACGAATTCCCTTCTTGGATCACTGATGGCTGTGCTCCAAGATGGCAACACTGTGCCATGTTAGTTGACAGGGGACTTTTACTTAGTATCTCTCCTTATTCTCTGTTTTTCTTCAGTCTCTCTCTCTCTCTCTTTTTCTTGTCTAATTATTTATCCTGTCATTTGATGCTTAAGGTCCCAGGACTGATGTTTGTATCTTGTTTACTTTTTTTTGTTTTGGGGATCTTCGACCTGGAAGGGTGGCATAGTCATCTGTGGAGGGAGCCATGTTGGCTCTCCTCCCCCTATTTTTTTTATTATGACTAAGTGAAAATGTACATTCCCATATAAATTTACATGCCCACCTCTATCCAGCTTCCACTGCTCTCCCTGCCCAGTGACAGCACACTATTCCTCCCTGCCCCATACATGCCTCATCCTCCCAACAGCCTCCTTTCCCCTCCTCTCCACCCACTCTCCTTCCTCCAGCCAGAGGTCAGCAGGCTGATATCCTATAGATGCATACAACCATAAAGTGCATCCAACATATGGTCACTCTGCATCGCCAAGTCCAATCCATTCGTGTCCGAAGAGTGGACCTTCATTATGACTTATGGGCAAGGGCAGCAGCAGGGCCAGAGGCCATGCTCCCAGGGAAACCCTGAAACCTCTGGACCATCAACTGAGGTCTTTTAGTGGAGATCTCAGGTGCACCCCTTTTTATTTTTGTGTTGCCAGTGAGACTCAACTTAGTGAGCTCCATCGTGGCTATCACTGGTGGTGGCTGGGCACCATCCGGTTCTTCTGGTCCCAAGTCAATGTAGGCACCAACTCATGTGGGACTCTTTATCTTCTGGGTTGTCTTTACTCCATGTCATTTTGGTCCTTGGTGAGCATCCATTCCTGCTGAGTTGTGCCCATTTGCTGTGCCCTCAGATGGCAGCTTGGCAGCTTTTAAGACCCCAGACGCCACTCACCAATGTGGGGTGCAGAGAGCCCTTTTCTTATTTGTAGAGATCATGTATTTTTATATATACCATACAGTGAAATCTGTAAGAACCAGAAATTGATGGGATTGCCTTGTTTTTCCAGGCCTCCAAAGATTTCTCCTTTTGGCAGAATGTAGTCATCACTTTTTTTTTAAATGATTGAATGAAAGTGTACATTCCCGTATAAATTTGCATGCCCACCTCTAATCAGCTCCCACTGCTCTCCCTGGCTGGTGACAGCACACTCTTCCTCTCTGCTCCATACATGTCTTATCTTCCCAACAATCTCCTATCCTCTGCTCTCCACCCACTCTACTTCCTCTGGTAAGAGGTCAGCAGGATGTCATCCTATGGATGCACAGAACCATAAAGTGCACACATGATATGGTTACTCTGTGATGCCAACTCCAATCCATTCCTGTCTGAAGATGTGACCTCCATTATGATTTATGTACAGGGGCCACGATCCCAGGGGAACACTAAAGCCCATGGACCATGGCTATCACTGGTGGTGGCCGGGCACCATTTGGTTCTTCTGGTCACAAGCTGACGTAGTCACCCACTCACGTGGGTCTCTCTGTCTTCTGGGTTCTCTTTCACCCATGTCATTTTGGTCCTTGGTGATCATCCGTTTTGCTGAGTTGAGACCATTTGCTGTACACTCAGATGGCAGCTTGGGAGCTTTTAAGACCCCAGACACCACCGATCAATGTGGGGTGCAGAGGGCTCTCTTTGCAACAGGTTAGTTGTGCCAACTGGCCTCAATTTCCCCTGACAGCATTGTCCACAGCACTCTGCCCCAGCTCCTCTGTCCTTGTAATACTGGATTAAGATGAGAGTAGTGATCATATTATGTTGAAGTCCAGTTAATACTGATCTTCTTTCTAATGTGTGTTGTCCCATATCTCACCCAACCATATTTCTATCAACTATCTAATCTAAACCCTCTTCCCTCACCCTCCCTCACTCCTCCCTCTTGCAACCATCAGAGTCTTTTCTTCTATGTATGAGTCTGTTTATAAACTCTTATCATAGGGATCTCATACAATATTTGTCCTTTTGTCGCCGACTACTTTCACTCAACATAATGTACTTCAGTTGAAACCAGGTTAAGAGATGTTTCCTAAAATCATCGTTGTTCTTTATCATTACATAGTGTTCCATTGAGTATATATACCATAGTTTACACATCCATTCCTCTGTTGTTGGGCATCTGGGTTGATTCCATCTTTTTGCTGTTGTGGATTGTACTGCAACAAATGTTCGTGTGCATGTATCAGTTGGTGTGAATGGCCTTGATTCTGTAGGATGTCTTCCGAGCAGTGGAATTACTGGCTCAAATCGTATATCTACATCCAGCTTTTAAAGGAAGTGCCAGATTGCTTCCCAAACAGGTTGCACCATTTTGCAATCCCACCAACAGTGTAGAAGAGTTACAATTTCTCCACAGCCTCTCCAGCATTTGTTGTTTTGTGTTTTTTGGATCATGGCCAGCCTCGTTGGGGTGAGACGGTATCTCATTGTAGTTTTGATTGGAATTTGTTTAATAGTCAATGATCGTGAACATGTCTGCATGTGTTTTTTGCTGTCTGGATCTCCTCTTTAGAGAACTGTCTATCATTCTCCTTTGCCCATCACTTAATGGGATGATTTATTTTTTTCTTATTGGCATTTTGTAATACCTTATAGATTATGGAGTTCAGGCATCAGTCTGACATACAGTTGCCAAATATTTTTTTCCCACTCTGTAGGTGGCCTTTTAATTCTATTAATAAAATCTTTGGATAAGCAAAAATGTTTGATTCGTAATAGTTTCCATTCTCTGTTTTCTCTTCTGTTGTTTATGGTTTGTTTGTCAGATTTTGAAGTTTGTCTACATTGTGTATTAAAACTTCCATTGTTGTTCCTACTTTTTCTTGGATGAACTTTATCACTTTAGGTTTGATATCTAGATCTTTTATTCAGTTTGAGTTGGTTTTCATATAAGGTGTAAGATATGGATTGTGTTTCAATTTTTTGCATATGGATACCCAATTTTGCCAGCACCATTTGTTGAAGAGATTGTTTTTTTCCCAGTTTAATGTTTTAGGGCTTTGGTGAATATCAACTCTTCATAGGAAGATGGTGTCATCTCAGGGATCTCAACTCTGTTTCATTGATCTGTCTGTCTCCTTTGACTACTGGCTGTTTTGACTACTGTGGCAGTGTAATAAGTTCTAAAGTTAGGTAGTGAGAGGCCTCCCAGTGTGTTCTTCTTCAGTAGTGCTTTACTTATCAGGGATTTCTCCCCTTCCAAACAAAGTTGGTAACTTGTGTCTCCATCTCATTAAATAATGTCACTGGAATTTGTATTCGTATTGCATTATATAAGTAGATTGCTTTAGGCAAAATAGACATTATCACTATGTTCTATCCTATGTTCTTCCCATCCATGAGCAGGGTAGATTTCTCCATTTATGTAAGTCTTTTAGTTTCTTGTAATAAGGGCTTGTAGTTCTCTTTGTAAAGATCTGTTATTCCTCTGGTTAGATTTATTCCTAGGTATTTTATCTTAGTAGGGGCTATAGTAATTGCTATTGATTTGGTGATTTATTCCTTAATAATCTCATTGATGTTATAAAGGAATCCTATTGATTTAATTATGTGTACCTTGTATCCTGAGACTTTGCTGAACTCTTCTATCAGTTTGAGAAGTTCACTTATGGATTCTTTAGGATTCTCTGCATATACAATCATATCATCTGCAAATAGGGAGATTTTTACTTCTTCTTTGCTGATACAGATGCCCTTTATTTCTTGGTCTTGTCTAATTGTTCTGGCTAGAACTTCTAGTACAATGTTGAATAGGAGAGGTGAGAGTGGGTGTCTTTGTCTAGTTTCTGTTCTTCAGGGACACTGCTTCAGTCTCTCTCCATTCTGGATGATGTAAGCAGTTGGCTTTGTATAAATGACCCTTATTGCAGTGAGGAATTTGCTGTCTATTCCCATTTTGAGTTTTAAGCATGCATGAGTGTTGGACTTTATCAAAAGCCTTTTCAGCATCAATAGACAAAATCAGGTGATTCTTGTCTTTTGTGTTATTTATGTGGTTGATCACATTAATTGTTTTTCTGATGTTGAACCAGCCTTGCATGCCTGTTATGAGTCCAGCTTGGTCATTCTGGATTATTTTTTTGACATGTTGTTGTATTCTGTTGGCAAGAATTTTGTTGAAGATTTTTACATCTAGATTCATAAGTGATATTGGTCTGTAGTTCTCCTTTTTGGTTGGGTCTTTCCCTGGCTTTGGTATCAGGGTTATGCTGGTATCATAGAACGAATTTGGGAGTATTCCACCCTTTTCTATAATGTGAAATAGTCTCAGTAATATTGGAGATAACTCTTCTTTAAAGTTTGGTAGAATTCTACAGTGAACCCATCTGGGCCTGGCCTTTTTTTCATTGGTAGTTTCTTGATGATTTTTTCAATCTCTTCCTTTGTGATGGTTTTATTAAGTCATTCTGCTTCACCTTAGGATAATTTGGGTAGGTGATATGAGTCAAGAAATTTGTCCATTTCCTCTAGGTTTTCAAATTTGTTAGAGTACAGTCTTTCATAGTATTCTGTTATGATATTTTTGATTTCTATTGGACCTGTTATAACAGTTTCCCTCTCATTTCTTACTTGGGTTGTTTACTTTCCTGTTTTTCTTTAGCAAGTTTAGCCAATGTTTTGTCAATTTTGCTGATCTCTTCAAAAAATCAGCTTTTGGTCTTTTCAATTTTTTTTCAATTGTTTTTCTATTCTCTAATTCATTTAGTTCTGCTCTAAATTTATGATCTGTTTTCTTCTGGTGCCTGAGGGGTTCCTAGTTGTTCTGTCTCTACTTGTTTAAGCTGTAGCATTAATTTTTTGGTTTGGTTTCTTTCTTCCTTCCAGATGTGTGCATTTATTCAGATAAAGAGACCTCTGAGCACTGCTTTCGCTGTAGTCCATAGGTTCTGGTAGGAAGTGTTTTCATTCTCACTGGAATCCATAAATTTCTTTATTTCATCCTTGATTTCTTCTCTAACCCATGGCTTTTAGAGCAAGATGCTGTTCAGTTTCCATGAGTTCCACTTTCTATCCACATTTTTTTCTTCTATTGATTTTGACTTTTCTGGCTTTATGATCTGAGATGATTCTTTGCATTAATTCAATAGTACGGATTTTTTGAGAATTGCTTTATGTCCTAACACATAATCTATTCTGGAGAATGTTCTATCTGCACTGGGGAAAAAGGTGTAGTTGTCCTCTGATGGATAGAAAATTCTGTATGTGATAATGATGTCTAGTTGGTTAATTGTGGCAATAAGGTCTTCTATGTCTTTACTGAGCTTTTTTCTAGACAATCTATTTAATACTGAGAGTGGAGCTTTGAAGGCTCCCACTATTATTGTGGAGTGACCTTTTTCAGTGTAGTCAATGTTTTTTTGATGTATTTAGGTGCTCTAATATTAGGTGCATAGATATTTAATATTGTTAAATCCTGTTTGTGTATTGAAACTTTCAGCAATAAAGCGTGTCCATCCTTCTCTATGATGGTGGATTTTACATTAAAATTTATTTTATCTGAGGTTAGAATTGCCACACCTGTTGATTGTTAGCTTGATATATATTCTTCCATCCTTTACTTTTCAGTTTGTTCCTATCTTTAAGTCTAAGGTGAGTTTCTGGTAAGCAACATGTGGATGGGTTGTGTCTTTTGATCCAAGATGTCACTTGATGTCTCTTTACTGGAGCATTTGGTGCATTCACATTCAATGTGATTATTGATAGGTGTGTGTTCAGTGCTGCTATTGTGATATGTTTATTCTTGTGTTGATATTTTCTCTGTTCTTATTAATCTGTTCTGGGACATTCTTCTTTGTGAGTTGATTTTTCACTTTTTTCAGGGTTGGTTTTGTGGTTGCTGAGACTCCTGTATTATGTTTCTTGATTTGATATGTTGCATCTCTATTGTGCTTTATGGCTGCCCCTAATATTCCCTTTAATAAACTGTGAACAAACCCAATTTCAATTACTACCATTCTTATCAGTATCCTCTTCATCTGGAAGAACTATAATGACTGTAGTACATCTCTCTTTTTAATATGATGACATCACAGTTTTCATGGTATGATCACTGGATTATTTCTTTCACTATTATAGCTTTGATTGAGTTTGAAGCCTTTCCTAACTGAACAGGATTCTGGGTGATGTGTCCTGTAATTGTTTGTACAATATAAAGTTAACGGTTTTGTTCTTCTAAGTCCAGAGATTCTTTCCATATTTCTTGTAGCTTTGGTTTGGTTTTTACAGTTTCTGTTTATCTGCGAATGCCTTCATTTCATTTTCATATTTGAAAGATAGTTTTGCAGGATATATAATTCTTGGTAGGAAGTTCTTCTCCTTCGAGATTTTAAATGTGTCATGCTGCTGTCTGCATGCCAGCATTGTGTCTGCTGAGAAATCTGACAAAAGCCTACAGGGTTTCCCTCTGAATGCCAGCTTTGCTTTGAGTCTTGCTGCCTGTAAGAGTTTCTGTTTATGTTTCATTTTGTTAAGCTTGATTATAATATGTCTTGGAGTCTTTATTTTGGCATCTGTATTGAGCGGTGTTTGACGTATCTTTCATAATTTCTTGGAAATTTTCTGTCAGCAGCTCAGCAACAATACTCTCTGTATTCCCAAGTGTCTCGCTCTGTTCAGAAACTCCAATTAGTTGTAGATTGTTTCTCTTAATAGAGTCCCACATGCTTCTTAACCCTTCTCCATTTTTCTTGTTTCTTTTTTCTGATTTCTCCTTGTAGCTGCTGGAGTTAGTAGCTCTGTCTTCCAAGTCAGAAAGTCTCTTTTCCATTTGTTCCATTCTGTTTTCTTGGCTTTCAATGGAAATTTCTATGCCTTTGATTCTGTTCTTGATCCGTTGGATTTCAGAGTACCGGTGTTCCATCAGATTGTACAGCTTGCTTAATTTTTCATTTTGCTTTGCTGCATTTTGTATAAGGTCTAGGAGGGCTCTATATATAATCCTTTTGTATTCACCTTCTGATAGTTTCAGAAAAGCTTCTTTGTCTCAGAAGTTCTGAGGTGGTTTCTTTTGGGGGCCTTCTGAAGCTATGGGTGATTTCTTGGTTACAGGTTTCTCCAGAGTTTGCTGCTTTTGGGGCATCATGTGAGTCGGTAAAAGCTGGGAGAGATGCTGTGACGATGGACCACAGTTGTTTCTCTAGGCCATCTTAAAATGAGAGGTAAAAGGTATCTGACAACTTCCAGAGTCAGCCAGGTTTTCAGCTATATAGGTCCCTCTGCCCAGCCGGCAAAGTAAGCACCTCTATATCAAACCCCAGATGTTATAAACTAGCTCAAAATACAGAAAGGCCTGATGGCCTCTGCTGTTGGGCCCCAGATGTTGGTGACACTGTGTAGAATTCTGCTTTTCTGCTCAAAAAGTGCTCTCTTCTGGACAGGTGCTGCCTCCCAGCCCAGGAATTAGGTCCAGCTGAGGCTTCTGTATGGGTATATCTGTGTCCCAGTGGAACAAGATGGTGTCCTGAACAAGCTTTCCACCTTGCTGGGACCAGGCTACTGGTGGAAAGGTAGGCCAAAGGTGTCAAGATGCTCAGAGCCCATATCCTCTGTTGCTGGGCCCCAGCTGCAGGTGACACTGTGCAAAACACTGCCTCTATGCTGGAAAAGCCGTCTCCCCCAGGTAGGTGCTCCCTCCCACCTAGGGACAAAGTCCAGCTGGGGCCTCCATATCAGTGTTTCCGTCTCCCAGTGGATTAAGATGGCATCCCTGAGAAGCTCGCCACCCCCTCCTTACAACTACTATAGGGTGGAGGTAGAGATTGGCCAAAGGTGCCGAGATGCACAGAGTCCAAAGCTGGGCTTTCAGAATAAAGCAATTGCACTTGCAGATCCCACCAACAGTGCATCTGCGACCAATGACTAGTCAAGTCCCAGCTCTGTCCACCAGCCAAGACAGAGGAAAAAAAAAATTAAAATAGTGAGTTACCTTCAGTCCATGTAAGCCATCATTCTGAGAGTGGGACTAGTGAAAGAGAGGAGGTTTTGTGTTCAGTGGTATGAAGTCCAAATTAACAGCCCTATGCCACATCCTAGGGCTCACTAGATGTCCAGAAGGCCCTGTTTAATTATCAGTTCAGGTCTTGGTTTCCAGAGGGATTTGGGGAGATGTGTGTTTAATCTGCCATCTTGTCTCTGCCCCCTCCCCCCAATTTTTTTCTATTAGGCTATCTCATGCATTGACTTGTGTCCACCAAAAAAGATGTGTAGCAATTTGGATACGCAGTGTTGTGTAATTGCCCTTCATGTTATAATTTTTCTGTGCTCTAAATCTTAGTTTATGCTTGTGGTTAATAGATTGGATTATGTTGAAGAGGATTAAGGTGGGACTGTAAAACCCTTCCTAAGTCAGTTTCCCTGAAGTGTGGCTTGCAGCAGCTTTTATCCTGAGACTAAAGGAAGGAGAAGCAAGCAGAGAGTTGGGAACCTCATACCATCAAGAAAGTAGCACCTAGAGCAGAATACATCTTTTGGACCAGAGTTTCCCGTGCCAAAGAAAGACTGATGTAACATAAGGACCTTCCTCCAGAGCCAGCACAGAGAGTGTGTTCCCTTGGAGCTGGCATCCTGAATTCAGACTTGTAGGCTACTGGACTGTAAGATAGTAAACTTTTCTTTGTTCAAGCTATCCATTTATGGTATTTCTATTAGAGCAGTACTAGATGACTAAGACAGGACAGAATTTAAAATAAAGTGCCGTAATATTGCAAATGTTCTAAGGAATGGACTTATTTTATTTCAGCGTATGTATCTTTGTGAGCAAAGGAGAAAAGGAAGACCTAATATAAAATAAAGAGACAAGATATTCAAAAGCAAGAGGATAAAATGAGTTTCAGCAGGAGTATGGCCAATAGTGACAAACCATATTGTGTTTTAATGAAGACAACAATGAAGAAAATCTACTTTGGATTTAGGGATCAGGGGATGATTGATGCTGTTGGTAAGTGCAGGGTCAGTGAAATGGTTGAGAAGCAGAACAAGTTACAACTCAAACCTTTCAACTCCTCTTTCCATCCCTACCTTGTGTCCAGATTCCAGTCATTCTGTTTTTTCTCTATTCTCTAGAACTGCTTTGTGCTTTCAAGCTTGCATTCTTTTACCTTCATTGGTGCTATTCCTTCAGTTGACAGTGGTATCCTAAGTTACTTCCTTCTTCCTGTCTTCAGTGCTATTCCTTCAGCTGACAATAGCCTTCTACATTATTTCTTCCTTTGTGTCCTCACATACATTGCTTGTAGCTTTATTGTAATTCTTAGCACAGTCTAAGCTACTTTATATGTAGTTATGTAAGTGATTTCCCTCTCTATAGGTTGAGAGCTCCAAGAGATCATGAATTACTTTTATTTATCTATGTAGCTTCCCTCTTTACTGAATACGTGATGCAGTTACTTCTCTATAATTTTTTTTTAGAAAATGTTGCCATCAAGTTGATTACAACTCATAGCAACCTTACTATTATAACTTGTTGCTGTCAAGTTGATTCTGACTCATAATGACCCTAGATGAGCATCAGATAAATATCAAATTGAATTGAAATTTCCACAAATAATTCAATGCATCCTCACTGTGGACCTACATTAACTGCAGTTATGAGAAGTTATCAGTGTGGAAAACTAAAAAAAAAAAAAAAAAAATTGATCCAGCTGAAGATAAACAAGACTTGCACATGAAGAACAACTGAACAAACATACTTAAGCATGGTTAAACATCTATGTGTCACACGACTGGGCATGGTCAAGCATCTGTGTGCCATAGAGACAGTAATTATTTTCCAGATCAAAATGTGGAGGTTTGTCATTAAGTTATTCAAAGTTTATATAAACAATGAGTAAAATTTGGATAGAGGAATGGGTGGAAATGGGCATTGCAGATGAGGAGTCAATATGAGTAAATACTGACTCAAGATTGAGTCCTTGTGCACCACAGAATAGGTTAGTAATTAGACATGTCTCTGGTAATGGATTCTTAAAAGTAAATGGTAAAAAATAAAGTCACAGATGATATAAGAGCAGTATATGGAGCCATGGTATAGCAAGACAAGGGATAAACGCACTGATTTGGAGAGTAATGAGGAGCCAAAAATAGCTCTTGAATATAGGAGTATAGGAATACATACGGCATATGGAGGAGAAAAATGATTAGGACTGAGGACCACTTGCAAAATTCTCTTGTGATTTATATATGAAACTAAGGAAACCAGCATCAGAATTGTTTCAAAGGACGACACTAGTATTTGGTCAGATTCATCATGGGGAGTTAAGGTAATGAATGGTTGATCACATCATAATTTTGCTTCTCCACACATTCAAATCTGTCTTCAAATTTCAATTTAATTTCTATTTCATCCATTAAATAATTAATGTCTTTTTTCCCCACTATAGTTTTCCATATATCTCATTGTATGAACATTATTAAATATGTATAGAAAAACAAGCCAGATATGTAAACAATCAACAAGGTGATCCTTAAATTGACATTAGTTATGGTCATTTGGTTTAATGTCAGAATCTCAAAGGGATCCATCTCTAATTGACACTGTTTGGTTTACCTGTGCTTTGGGAACCATGTCTCTCAGGTTAGGAAAGAAACACTGTAATGCCAAGAAAATCCCTTTAGAATGGATGGAAAACTTTAGCTTCCCCCTGAAGCTAATAATTAATAATTATTGTCATTGACCTACTGGTAGAAAGAGTATTCCAGATGTTCATAATTTCTTTCCATTGTTTTAAATACCAAGGTTTTTATTTTCAATTTCCCTAAAAATAATATGAGGTCACCAACCAGGTCCTATAAAATCTTCATCAGTGAACTCAAAATATGAAAACTGATCTCTAATTTATTTATATTCAAGTATTTCTATACAGCTATATAAAGCATTTTATCTACTTGATTTTTCTCTAAATGTGTATGTTATGGAAAGTCATAATGAGATACAATATTCTGGATAATTCTGACCTGTTCTAAGTTCAAAAGTACCATTGTTTTTCCAGCGAATATACAGGTAAGACTTTAAATGATTCTCTAATGCAATTCTGGGATGTACAATAAAATTTATTTCTAGCCAAGCCAGCCAAGTGCCATCAAGTCGGATCCGACTCATGACGACCCTAGGGGCCAAGGTAGAACTACGTTAGTTTAAAATTTTGTATTTCACACTGGGGAAGAGAAAACAGGGTTTCACACAGTATTTTGTATACACAGAGCCTGCTGTATGAAATTTTGATTACTGAAAATTAAATCCATTTGCCCAAAGTGCAAATGGCTTGTATTTTTAATTGATTTATCATTATGTGTTGCTAAAATAATGAAATAAAGCATTCTTCTACTATTTTTATAGTCTTTTAAAAAACACTGTAGTGCTGAAGAATTGTTTAGTATTAGAGACCTAAAATGTAAAGGGTAAACTTTTTTTTATCACAAGCTTCTAGTGACAAGACTCCAGAAAATGTAATTATAGCATATGAGGGAAAAAGGGGAAAAAAATACATGAAATATAGTATGCGCATAATGATAAGAAACAATTTCAAAACAATGTACTCTGAATAATCATTATAGACTCTTCTTCAAAGTTGTCTATCTGAAATATGCTGAGTTCAAAGATTTTAAGCCATTTCAAAAGTAGTACTAGATGAAAAGAAAGATGATTCCATCAGTTTTTTAAATCCTTGCTTCTTTTGCACTTGAAATATTGTAATTTTACAAAATCTTACAAAAATGGGTGATCATTGAACATCAAATAATATATAGTAGATTATAAATTTAAAATGAGCATGTAAAGTTGGGAAATCCTGGCGGTGTAGTGGGTAAGTACTACATCTGCTAACCAAAGTCCGCAATTACGATCCACCAAGTGCTCCTTGGAAACTCTGTGGAGTAGTTTTACTCTGTCCTACAAGGTGGCTATGAGTCAGAATCAACTTGATCACAGTGGGTTTGATTATGTAAAGTTCAATAATTAAACAGATGGATAACTTCCAACAGATTCACCAAAATGAAGACATTAGTGTCTATAGATGTTTGAGAGGACACCAGGAAGATATGTATCATGAAGATTATGAATACTGAGAAAGAAAACTTGATCACCTAACCTCATAATATGAGGCAGGCATGAAGAGCTGCTTAAAATAAGAGAAAGGAAGTATTAGGATAACTGGATCATTAAAAGTGGTTACTTTTGGGTTGATTTGTCATACCAAAATAGAAATAGGATCAAGTGTATTGAGATAAATACAAAAATTATATCCAAATTAAATTATTAAGAAAATGTAAGATGTTCTGTATTCTTACTCTGTCTTGAAAGATGACTAAATCTTTCTTTTACACATTCGTTAGTGACTCTTTCTGTGAAAGAGTTTTAAGACAGAGAAACCATGTATCAAACTCACTGCGATATATGGAGTTCTCCACTCATAGTACGCAAAATGTTTAAAGAACAATCATTTCCCAAGACTGATCCCACTAAGTGCTTAACATCTGTTTTTTCCTTGAGAAAAAAAGTACAGTAAGAAAATTGTCTTTTGCTTTTGGAAATGCCAAATTATTTATACTGACCGTGAATTTGTATATGCAGAAAATGTTTTTCCACTTACAGCGTGCTGCATACACAGTCTGTGATATTTTTCTTCTTATATAACTTGATGTGTTGTGTATTGCTGGCTTTGAGGACACAGCACATGATGATTAAAAGAGGAATCCTTTCTTTTTGAGCCTACGAAAATTATACTGGAAAGTAGGCACTCTAATTTAGAATCTCATTTGTCCACATTTTCTATCTTAACAGAGAAGTCAGGAATGGCTAAAGAGAATCACTCCTTAACTGAGTTTCTCCTCCAAGGATTTACGGATCACCCAGATCTGAAGACCCTTCTGTTTGTGGTGTTATTTGCTATTTATCTGATCACAATGGTGGGGAATCTTGGTTTGGTGGTGGTGATTTTCATGGACAGTCATCTCCACAAACCCATGTACATCTTTCTGGGCAACCTGGCTCTGATGGATGCCTGCTGCTCCTGCGCCATTACGCCCAAGATGTTAGAGAACTTCTTTTCTGAAGACAGAATGATTTCCCTCTATGAGTGCATGGCACAATTTTATTTCCTCTGCCTTGCTGAAACTGCAGACTGCTTTCTCCTGGCAACAATGGCCTATGATCGCTATGTGGCAATCTGTAGCCCACTGCAGTACCACACCATGATGTCGAGAGAACTCTGCATTCAGATGACCATAGGGACTTTCATAGCTAGTAACCTGCATTCCATGATTCACGTTGTGCTTCTTTTAAGGTTAACTTTCTGCAGGTCTAATCAAATTGATCACTTTTTCTGTGATATTTTGCCATTGTACAGACTATCCTGTACTGACCCTTTTATTAATGAACTAATGATATATATTTTTTCCATGCCTATTCAAGTCTTCACCATCACCACCGTCTTGATCTCTTATCTCTGCATCCTTTTCACTATTTTCAAAATAAAATCGAAAAAGGGGAGAGGTAAAGCCTTTTCTACTTGTGCATCCCACTTTGTCTCTGTTTCAATATTCTACATTTGTCTTCTCATGTACTTTCGACCATTTGAAGAAGGGGACAAAGATATACCAGTGGCAATTTTTTATACAATAGTAATTCCTTTGTTAAACCCCTTTATTTATAGTCTGAGAAATAAGGAGGTGATAAGTATTTTGAAAAAAATCATGAGGAACAATAGTATTCTTAAACAAACTTTATTCTCTACAGCAAACTGATGTTTATTAAAAATGCTTCCACAAAAGAAAAATATGTTTTACACAAAATATTAATCTCTAAATCATTAGGCTCTGTCTTAAGATATGTATGAATAGAACTTCCAGATATTCTGCTAGAACTTAATCCAAATACTTTATGTGTTTATTGGTAATTTTCATTTCTTCTGTGAATTATTTGTTCATTTCCCTTGATCTTACAGATTTTTTTTGTCATTTATTTGCACCACTGTTGGTAAAGAAGACATTACAATGTTGTGACCATTTATAGCAAGTAGTTTCTTGATGTGTTTACAATCTTTTAACATTTGTGATATTTATGCTTAATAAACATTTTAATGCTATACAATTATATTTACTGATATTTTTCTTACATGTTTTGTGTTATGCTTGTTTGTTTAGAATTTCTTTCCTACATCAGAAGTCTGATATTAGCCAGTATTTCTTTTTCTCTTTTTCTTCTTCATCTTCTCCTCTTTATCTCTGCCTTTCTCTTGTTTTTTGATAGCTTAAGTTTATATTTGACTCTTAGTACTTCTTGAAACTTATTTACTACACAACATAAAGTAAGGATGTACTTCTTTTATTCACCTGTATCTTCCAAAGTATTCCACATATTTGTTGAGCTTGAATATATATCAAAGAAGAACTTCTTTGGGAATCAGGAAAAATCACACACTGGAGAAGAAGGTGTAGTCTGCTGATGGATAGAAAGTTCTTTATATGTTGATGAGGTCTAGTTGGTTAATTGTGGCAATAACGTCTTCTGTGTATTTGTTTTCTCTGTTGTTCTTACTATTCTGTTTGGGATATTCTTCTTTATGAGTTGATTTTTCACCTTTTTCAGTGTTGATTTTGTGGTTGTTGAGACTCCTGTATTACGTTTCTTTATTTGATTTGTTGCATTTTTATTGTGCTTTGTGCCCCCCATAGTCCCCCTTAATAGTCTATGTTTAAACCCAATTTTAGATACTACAAGTCTTATTAACTTCCTCTCCATCTGGAAGGACTATAATGACTGTAGTACATACCTCCTTTTAATATGATGATATCATAGTTTTCATGATATCATTACTGGATCACTTCTTTTAATATTATTGTTGTGATTGAGTTTGGAGTCTTCCTTAACTGAGTAGGTCTCTAAATGATGTGTCTTGTATTTTCTCCTGAAATATAGAGTTAATGGTTTTGTTCTTCTAAGTCAAGAGCTTCTTTCTGTTTCGGTTTGGTTTTTACAGTCTCTGAGTTTCTGTTTGTCTGTAAATGTCTTAATTAAGATTGAAAACTCTTAATTTGACAGAATTACCACAGTCTTGTATTAAAAACCAAATTTCCTTTGCTGGGCTTCCTTCCCCATCCGTTTTGCTTGTGAATCCTACTTTTCCTTGGAGGTTATAGGTAAACCCCATTGAGCCTACATAATATGATTAAGACTGTTGCTGATACAACTTGCATAAGTTCTCTATTTATGAACTCTTATTTATTTTTTTAAGCATTTTATTGTGCTTTAAGTCAGTTTGTCATACAAAACACATAATGCTACATAGTTCGGGCTTCTCTCCCTACCCTGTGACAACACACTCTTCCTTTCCACCCTGTATTTCCTGAGTGCTTAAGCCAGCTGCTGTTCCCCTCTGTCCATCTAGCCTCTTAGCAGGAGCTGTCCCATTAGCTCCATGTATCTACTTAAACCAAGAAGCACACTCTTAGTCAGTATCATTTTATTTCTTACAATCCAGTCAAATATTTGCCTGAAGAGTTGCCTTTGGGAATTATTTGGGTTCTAGACTAATGGAGAGTCCAGGGGCCATATCTTCCAAGGACTTTGTGGTCTCTAGGACCATCAGTTCTGGTATTTTTAATAGAATTTGAATTTTACACATCTATTTTTCTTTGGCTAAGTCAGGGACTCTCTGTTACATTTCCTGTGAGGGCAGTCATTGGTGGTAGCTGGGTACCATCTAGTTTTGTTTCCATGCTGATGTAGTCTCTGGATTTTGTGGCCTTTTCTGCCTCTTGGGCTTATATTTTCCTTATATCTTTGATTTCTTACATTTTCCTGTGCTCCAGATGGGTTGGGACCAGTTGATGCTACTTAGAAGGGTGCTTGCCAGCATTTAAAATCCAATACACCACGTGTTCAAAGTAGGATGTAAAACATTTTAGTAAAAAATTTTGTTATGCCAATTGACCTGGATGGTCCCTGAAACCATGTTCTCCCACCTCTGCCCCTGCTACTCTGTCCTTCAAAATGTTGGGTTATGAGGACTGCTGATTAAATTTGCGAACTCATCCTAGAGAATGTGCTGCATACCTCGTTGCTGAATATCACTATGGTCACCTTGGAAGTACTCCCCTTGGGAAGGTATATACCTATATCAGTGCCTAGTCCACCCTTCAAAGCAATTTTGGCACACTTTTTATGGAATGCCCATCAGAGCTGTCATCATATTACCCTTGATGTCCTGAGTATCATCACAATATCTTCTTTTCAATATTTCCTTCATCTTCAGGTGAAGAAAAAGATCAGGTAAACAGGAAGGGTGTTCCAACAGAGTTATTTGTTTACTGGCTAAAAACTCCCTCATAGACAGTGCCCTATGAGCTGGTGTTCTGTTGTGATGCAAAAGTCATGAGCTGGTTAGTGAGAAGTTCAGGTTGTTTTTGTTTAAGTCTTTCACGTAGCCTTTTCAACACTTTCAAGTATTAAACTTGGTTAACTGTCTAGTTGGTACAAATTTATAATGAACAATCCTTCTGATATCATAAAAGTTTAGCAACATTGTCTTGACTCTTGATTTGGACTGATGGAAGCTTTTCAGCTGTGGAGAACTGGTTGACTTCCATTGTTCACTTTGATGCTATGTTTCCAGGCTGTATTCATACATTCATGTTTCATAACCAGTGATAACACAGCCCAACACAGTCGTCTCACTTCTCCAAAAGGTGTTGGCAAACTTTCAACTCTCTTTTGCTTTTGTTCATCAGTGAGCTCCTTCTGAACCATTTTTGCACACTCATTTCTCATGCCAAGATTTTCAGTTAAGATTTTCCTAAATGTTTCTCTATTGATGTTTACTTGGTCTTCTGTGCTGTCACAGTCAGCTGATGATTTAGTTGCACAATTTGACAAATTTTTGTGCTGTTTCCATCAGTTCTGCTCATTAATGGTGACCCTGATTCCTCTTCACCAGTGATGCTTTCTTTCCCCTCAGAAAAACATTTAATCCATTTGTACACTGCCATTTTCACCATGGCATTGTCCCCATAAAGTTGAACTAACATGCCACTGATTTCACTTCCACTCTTGCCAAGTTTAGCAAGAAATTTAATGTTTGTCCATTGCTTTAATTCATGTTTCAATATTCTCATGATGGCACACAAAACACAAAAAAGCAATAATGAATGCCACTCAACAAGACACCGCCACAAGTTGACACAAACAAAGCTGCGAGTCTCAGGTATACCAAGGTTATGACACCTTAGTGAATTGCTTGTACAGTGCTGCCAACATAAGCACATGGTGGTAAGTTCAAGAAGTTAATTTTTGGACATCCAGGTCTTCTAAGTTTCTGTTAGGTTGATTCTTAAGTATTTTATCTTCATGGGGGCTAATTTAAATGGTAATGATTTTGTAATGTCTCCTTTGATTTTCTGTGGGTGCAAAAGAATCTTACTGATTCTTGTATATTTATCTTGTATCCTGATACTTTGCTGAACTTTTAGTTCCAGTAATTTTTTTGGTGTGTGTGTGTGGATTTTTTAGGCTTTTCTGTGTAAAAGATCCTACCATCTACAAACAGATACTTTGATTTTTTTTGTCACTGGTTTGGATGCCCTTTATTCTTTGTCTTGACTAATTGCTCTGGCTAACACCTCCAGCACAATGTTGAATAAAAGTGGTTACAAACAGCATCCTTGCCTCATTCCTGTTCTCACTGAGAACGCTTTCAGACTGTCTCCATTTAGGATAGTGTTGGCTGTTGTTTTTGTAAAAATGCCCTTTATTTTACTGATGAATCTTCTTTCTTTTCTTATATTCCCCTGAGTTTTTAACATGAATGTGTCCTGGACATTGTCGAATGCCTTTGCTGCATCGGTTGATAATATCAAGTGGTTCTTGTCTTTTTATTTAGGTGTTTGAGTACATTGATTGTTTTTCTAATGTTGAACCATCCTGCATCCTTGGTATAAATCCCACTTGGTCATGGTGAATTATTTTCTCAAAATGTTGTTACATTCTATTGGCTGAATTTTGTTGAGGGATTTTGATCCAAGTTCATGAGAGACTGGTCTGTAATTTTCCTTTTTTGTGCTATCTTTACCAGGTTTTGGTATTAGGGGTATGGTGGCTTCATAAAATGAATTTGGCAGCATGGTATCCTTTTCTATACTCTGAGATACATTTGGTAATAGTGGTATTAACTCTTCTCTAAAAGTTTGGTAGAATTCTCCAGGGAAGCCATGAGGGCCAAGGTTTGCATGTTTTTTTTTTTTAACTTGGGATTTTTTTGTGTGTGGTTTTATTTATTTTTAATTAAATAAAAAATACAAAATAATTATTATAAATAATAAATAAAAATAATATATAATAATTTATAATATAATAATATAATATATAATAAAATAATTTATATATAATAATATAAATAATAAATAAATAAATTATTATTATAGATAAATAAAAATAATTATTAAAATAAAAAATATTATTAAATAAAAAAATTATTAAAAAAATGAAACATACTCTGTGCTTACAATATTGGGTTAAGAAAGGAGGAGTACACAAGTTGTGTCGAAGTCTCATTAATGTTGATCTTCTTACTAATGTGAATTGTCACCAATTTCACCCTACCAAATTTCTAACAATTAACTAATCTAAACCCTCCCCCCTTGACTTCCTGCCCTCCCACATTCCCCATCCTTGTAGTCATCAAAGAGTCTTTTCTATTATGTATGAGTATGGTTTTAAGTGTTTATCTTAGGGGTCTCATATAATAATTGTCCTTCTGTCACTGACTGGTTTCACTCAATATAATGTCCTCCAATTGCAACCAAACTGAGAGATGTTTCCTGCTATCATCGTTGTTCTTTATCAGTGTATAGTACGCCATGGAGTACATATACCAAAGTTTACCTATCCACTCTTCTGTTGTTGGGCATTTGGGTTGATTCCAACTTTTTGCTATCGTGGACTGTGCTGCAATGAATATTCGTGTGCATGTAGCAGTCGGTGTGAATGGCCTTGATTTTGTAGGGTATATTCCGAGCAGAGGAATTACTGGGTTAAATGGTATATCTATACTCATTATTTTAAGGTAACACCAAATTGCTTTCCAAAGAGGTTGCACCATTCTGCAATCCCAACAACAGTGAAGGAGAGTCCCAATCTCTCCACAGCCTCTCCAACATTTAGTGTTTTGCGTTTTTTGGATCATGGCCAATCTTGTTGGGGTGAGGTGGTATCTCATTGTCATTTTGATTTGAATTTCTTTAATAATTAATGATCATAAACATGTCTGCATGTGTTTTTTGACTGCCTGGATCTCCTCTTTAGAGAAGTGTCTGTCCATCCACTTTGCCGGTCACTTAATTGGATGATTTGTCTCTTTCATATTGATATTTTGTAGAACCTTGTAGATTATAGAGATCAGGCGTCAGTCTGACATAGAGTTGCCAAATATTTTTTCCCATTCTGTAGGTGGTCTTTTAATTCTTTTGAGGAAGTCTTTGGATGAGAAGAAGTGTTTGATTCTTAGTAATTCCCATTTATCTATTTTCTCTTCTGATGAATGTGTTTTGTTTGTCAGATTTTGAAGTCTGTCTATATTGCCTATTAAAACATCCATTGTTGATCCTATCTTATCTTGGATGAGCTTTATCGTATTAGCTTTTATATTCAAGTCTTTTATCCAATTTGAGTTGATTTTTGTATAAAGTGTGAGATATGGGTCTTGTTTCAATTTTTTGCAGATGGATATCCAATTATGCCAGCACCATTTGTTAAAGAGACTGTTCTTACCCCAGTGCAAAATCTTAGGACCTTTGTCAAATATCAGCTGTTCATAAGAGGATGGTGGCATCTCTGGGGTCTCTACTTTGTTCCATTGGTCTATACGTCTCTTTTTGTACCAATACCAGGCTGTTTTGACTACTGTGGCAGTGTAATAGGTTTTAAAGTCAGGTCGTGAGAGGCCTGCCAGCATGTTCTTCTTTTTCAGTAGTGTTTTACTTATTCTGGGTTTCTTTCCTTTCCAAATAAAGCTGATAATTTGTTTCTCCATCTCATTAAAAAATGTCGTTGGAATTTGTATTGGGATTGCATTATATAAGTAGAGTGCTCTGGGCAAAATAGACATTTTCACAATATTGAGCCTTACTATCCATGAGCAGGGCAGATTATTCCACTTATGTAAGTCCCTCCTAGTTTCTTGTAGCGATGTCTTGTAATTTTCTCTGTAAAGATCTCTTATTTCTCTACTTGGATTTATTCCTAGGTATTTTATCTTCTTGGGGGCTATAGTAAATGGAATTGATTTGGTGATTTCTTCATTAATAATTTCATTGTTGGTATAAGGGAATCCCACTGATTTAGTTATGTTTACCTTGCATCCCGATACTTTGCTGAATTCTTCCATTAGCTCTAAAAGTTTACTTACGGATTTCTTTGGATTCTCTGTATAAACAATCATATCATCTGCAAAGAGGGAAATCTTTACTTCTTCAGTGCCAATACAAGTGCCTTTTATTTCTTTGTCTTGTCTAATTGCTCTGGCTAGAACTTCTAGGACAATGTTGAATAGAAGTGGTGAGAGTGGTCATCCTTGTCTAGCTCCCGTTCTCAAAGGGAATTCTTTCAGTCTTTCACCGTTCAGGATGGTGAAAGCAGTTGGCTTTGCATAGATGCTATTGATTATATTGAGGAATTTCCCTTTTATTCCCATTTTTCTGAGAGTTTTAAGCATGAATGGATGTTGAACTTTGTCAAGTGCCTTTTCTGCATCGATTGACAAAATCAGATGATTTTTATCTTTTGTGTTATTAATATGGTTGACTACATTAATTGTTTTTCTGATGTTGAACCAGCCTTGCATCTCTGGAATGAAACCAACTTGATCATGATGAATGATTGTTTTTATATGTTGTTGAATTCTATTGGCTAGAATTTTGTTGAAGATTTTTGCATCTAGATTTATCAGTGATATTGGTCTGTAATTTTTTTTTTTGGTGGGATCTTTCCTTGGTTTTGGTATCAGGGTTACGCTGGCTTCATAGAAGGAATTTGGAAGTATTTCATCTCTTTCTGCGTGTGAAATAGCCTCATTAGTATTGGAGTTAATTCTTCTCTAAAAGTTCGGTAGAATTCTCCAGTGAAGCCATCTGGACCAGGACTTTTTTGGTTGGGAGATTTTTGA
This sequence comes from Heterohyrax brucei, assembly GCA_028571685.1. NCBI lineage: Eukaryota > Metazoa > Chordata > Mammalia > Hyracoidea > Procaviidae > Heterohyrax > Heterohyrax brucei. The sequence goes on along the minus strand of CM053148.1, from coordinate 139,205,929 downwards.
TGACTTCCTCTGTGATAGATTTATTAAGTTGATCTATTTCTCCTTGTGATAGTCTTGGTGAGTCGTATGAATCTAGAAATTTGTCCATTTTCCCCAGGTTTTCAAACCTGTCAGAGTATAGCTTTTCATAGTATTCTCTTATGATATATTTTATTTCAGATGGGTCTGTTGTAATATCTCCCAACTCATTTCGTAATCGGGTTATTTGTATCTTCTGTTGTTTTTCTTTTGTAAGTTTAGCCAATGGTTTATCAATTCTGTTGATCTTTTCAAAGAACCAACTTTTGGTTTTGTTAATTTTTTCAATTATTTTTCTATTCTCTAATTCATTTAGTTCTGCTCTAATCCTTATAATCTGTTTTCTTCTGGTGCCTGAGGGGTTTCTTTGTTGCTCTCTTTCTACTTGTTCAAACTGTGAGATTAATTCTTTAATTTGTGTTCTTTCTTCTTTCTGGAAGTGTGCATTTGTAGAGATAAACTGACCTCTGAGCGCTACTTTTGCTGTATCCCATAAATTCTGGTAGGATGTGCTCTTGTTCTCATTTGAATCCATAAATTTCTTTAACGTGTCTTTCATTTCTTTTATAACCCAAGACTTTATGAGTAAAGTGTTGTTCAGTTTCCACAAGTTGGAATTTTTACGTATGATTTTTCTGTTATTGATTTCAACTTTTATAGCTCTTTGGTCCGAGAAGGTACTTTGCAATAAATCAATGTTTTGGATTTTATGGAGAGTAGTTTTATGACCCAACATATGGTCTATTTTGGAGAATGTTCCATGTGCTTTGGTGAAGAAGGTATATTTATCTGTTGATGGATATGAAAAGATCTGTATATGTCAATAAGGTCAAGTTAGTTGATTGTTGCAAAAAGATCTTCTGTATCTTTACTGAGCTTTTTTCTGGATGATCTATCCTTAACTAAAAGGGGACTATTAAAGTCCCCAACTATTACTGTGGAATGATCAATCTCATTTTTCAATGTTGTCAGTATTTGTTTAATGTATTTAGGTGCTTTGGTATTGCCAAGCCAAGCCAAGTGCCGTCTTTGGTATTAGGTGCATAAATATTTAATATTGTTAAGTCTTGCTTGAGTATTGAACCTTTCAGCAATAAATAGTGATCATCCTTGTCCATAATAGTGGACTTCACATTAAAATCTATTTTATCTGAGATTAATATTGCCACATCTGCTTTTTCGTGTATTATTAGCTTGATATATATTATTCCAACCTTTAATTCTCAACTTGTTCTTATCCTTAAGTCTAAGATTTTTTCTTGTAAGCAACATATAGATGGGTCATGTCTTTTGATCCACGATATCACTCACTGTCTCTTTACTGGAGCGTTCAGACCATTTACATTCAATGTGATTATTGACACATATACATTTAGTGATGTGATTGCAATATGTTTATTTTCAAGCTGGTGTTTTCTCTGTTGTTCTTATTAATCTGTCCTGGGACATTACTCCTGTATTGTGATTTTCCATTGCAAATGGTTTATTGTTAATTTGTTCTATGGCTACATACCCAATCCCCCTTAATGTATAATTATTGAAGTCAATTTTAATTATTTTAGAAGTCAGAAACTGTCACTGCATCAAAAAAACAACTAACTATTGTAGTGTATTCCTCTTTAAATGTGATATTATAGTAGTCATGATATGACCATGAATTCCCTTATTATAATATTGCAGTTTTTGGCTTGTTTTGATGAAGTTTTGTGCCTTCCTTAGCTGATCAAAAATTTGGATGAAGTGCCTTAAATTATCACCTAAAACATACATTTAGGGAAGAGCTTCTTTCAATAATTCATGTAATTTGGGTTTAGTATGTTCTTTTCTGTGCTGAATTGTTTTTCTTTGTGTGTTTTCATCTTTTTCATTGTTGGTGGTTTTGCATTCGCTGAGATGTTAGGTTTTTCTTGTTTTTTGTTTTGATGCATAAGACTGCTACTTTCCTTTGTTGTTACCTTAATGTTTACCTTCATTTTTTCTGACTTAAAACCAGTCTTTGATTTCTGTATATTACCTTGAATTCATCTCCACATGGAATATCTGGGAGTATATTTTTTAAGTCCCTGTTTTTGTTATAGTGTTATGTAAGAACATCTCTGTTTCCCTATTTTCAGTGTTTTGCCTTTGACTTATTTTTCATGACTTCCCTATTTTGGTTGATACCCAGTTGCTCAGTTCTGTGCTCAAGTTTTGGGTTGTTATCAAATGTTATTTCATAACCAGCAGTCTGTCTTCATTATTTCTTGTAAATTTGGTTTTCTTTTTTAAAATACCTTAAATTTCTTTCATCTGGAAATGTACTAATTTCACCATCATATTTGAAAGATAATAGTGCTGGAGATAGAATTCTTGACTGGCAATTGTTTTCCTTCAAGACTTTGTATATATTGTCGCATTGCCTTTTTGCCTTCGTGATTTCTGCTCAGTAGTCCAAGCTTAATCTTATTCACTTTCCCTTGTAGATTATTTTTGATTTATCCTTAACCACTTTTCAGATTGTCTCCTTATCCTTAGTTTTGGAAAGTTTAGGCTTGATATCTTTCTTTTGGGATCTACCTTGTGCAGAGTTTGAATGTCTTGGATAGACATTTTCTTGTCATTCGTAACATCACCTAAGTTTTCTTTCAACAAGTCTTCTAAAATTCTCTCTGTATTTTATGTTACACTCCCCTTTTAGTACACCAGTCAGTAGTAGACTATTCATGTTGATAGAGTCCCACATAATTCTTAGTGTTTCTTGATTTTTTAGAAGCATTTATCTGATTTTTTTTCTTCAAATATGTTAGTGTTAGGTGCTTCGTTTTCAATCACAATAATTCAGCCTTCCATTATCTCAATTCTGATCCTTTAGCTTTCTATTGATTTGTCTAATTCCCTAATTTTATTATTAAGTTTTTAAATTTCTAGTCCCCAACTATATATGCTTTCTTTCAGCCTATTCATTTTGTTGTCATGCTGTGCTGCATTTTGCCTCATTTACTTCCTCAGCTTTTAAAGAGTTCTAAACATTAATATTTTGTATTCTACCTCCAATAAATCCTGGAAGTTCTTTTCATTTGGAAAATTTTTATTCTTTTTGGTGGAGGTGAACTTTCAGAGGACATTGCAGCCTGTCTTTTATGTGATTTGCCATTGACTATTGTTTCCAAACCATCAGCAAGTTGTTAAATTTATTCATTTTATGTTCACTTACTGAGTGCTAGTTTCTCGGCTTTTTGTTGACTTGTTTTAGTGTGAAAATAGGCTGGTCACATTTGCTGGTTTGGTTATCAGTGTCTTCAAAACTCTAACATCCTGTCACCAGGCAGTCAGAACTCTTACTAGACATCTGAGCCTAAGAGTCCATTTTCCTGTACGGAGTTAGCTCAGGTGTCCAGGGCATCAAGTCAGACATCAAGTGTGTGGTGCAGGTTTTTGCCTACTGTCTTAGATGAGAAGAAGTGATTGGTATAGATGCAGGTATCTTGCTGCATCCTCTGAGAAAGGCAGGAAGCTAACAGCCATTCCTGAATGTTTGTGAGGATGACATGTTCACTTAAGTTTGACTCTAGGTGAAGGAAATGTTTCATTCCTGAATTTATGGCTCAGGGAAATTGGCAGATCCAGCCCCCCCCCATCTTTCTAGTTTGTTAAATTGTTCCAACTCTGAGTCTAGAAGAATGTCTCAGTCCTTGGAAATAAGGAAAAGTTTCTCCGAAAGAAAAGTTTGAGATCCGTATGCATTAGGTTAGGCTCACATCTCTTAACTTTTAACAACTGAGTGCTCCTTTTCATTGGTTCTGGATGCTGGAGTAGACTCTCTGCTTCGTCTCTCCCACTGAGAAGAATATCCTTGGAACACCACTGCTCCATCAACCATACTGGCTCAGCACATTGCAAGTGTGTCAGGTTGTGCCGGTTCTTGGTACTTCTGGACTTACTCTCCATTCTTTGTCACTCAGTCTGGTTTCTTACCTTTGCGTTTGACATTCAGGGCTCTTATAACGTCATATGTAACTGACTTCTTTGTTCTTCTGGGTCCCTCTTATTAAAGGAAATCATCCTCAGTCTGGAGACATGTGATTATTTTCCATTTTGCCCCACCTCCACTCATAAACCATTTAAAGAACAATGGTGGTGTTTCTGTTCTTTCACTTCAGTCTCACATTTATTGGACAGTATCTGTCATGCTGAGCAAGAACCTGGGGTTTCCACCTGGTGACACTTCTAGTGAGACAGCCAGGAGACATCTTCTTTGTTCCCACGGTAGGTTGGAAAACAGACCCAATCTCAATGTCCGACACTACCAGGAAATTTCTCTTGCAGACCTTGGAGAAGCTCTGAAAACTATTCCCGTGGGACCCAAACAATGGTTCTGTGGCATATTGTAGAGGGAGTTTGCCTGGAGCAGGGTTTGTACCATCTTTTATCTTTTTCTCCTACAAGAGATGAAAAGGAAGGAAACAGAGAGTTTGGGACCTCGTACCATCAAGAAAACAATACTAAGAGCAGAATGTGTCCTTCAGAACTGAGGTTCCTACACCAAGATATTCCTTGGAAAAAAGAAAGACTAATGCAACACAAGGACATTCCTTCAGAGTTGACAAAGAGGAAAAGCCTTCCTGAGTGGATGCCCTGAATTCAGACTTGCAGTCTACTGGACTGTGTAAGAATAAACTTTTCTTTGTTAAAGCTGTCCACTTGTGATATTTCTATTAGAATAGTTCCAGATGACCAAGACAGAATTTGATACCACTAGAAACTCACTGCTATTGAGTCGTGTCTGACTCATAGTGACCCTATAGGTCAGAGTGAACTGCCCCATAGAATTTCCAAGGAGCACCTGGCAGATTTGAACTGTTGACCTTTTGGTTAGCAGATGTAGCACTTAATCCACTACACCACCAGGGTTTCCAAATTTGGTACCAGTTACCTAAAATGTGGAAGTGGTCTTGAAATAGTGTATGGATGGAAGAATCAGAAGGAACTGAAGAGAACTGCTAACACCTGAGATGGCACAGATGGTGAGAAAAAGCAGTAGAGGACCCTAGAGGACCCATCAGCATCAGCAGAAGGGCACTGCTGTACCAGGAGACCAGTATGGAGCAGTGTTGGATCTAACCCATGCAGCAAGAGAGATGAATGTCTGTGTGCAGAAGGCTTCCTGGTAGAACGGGGTGCCTCTGAGCACTTACGTCAGTGGAGCTAGGCTTACTGACCCATGGAATGAGAGAGCTGAGTGCTTGTGTGCAGGAGGCTTCCTGGTAGAGTTGAGTATCTCCAGGCACTTAAATCAGTGGAGCTGCAGAGCTTTGGATTATTTCCTTCAGCAGGGCAGATGCAAGTGTGAGGCCCAGGCTACAAGGCCACAGGAAGCAGAAGTTGAAGAGATACGGAGTACAAGTAGCCGAGCTGACTCAGTTTCAAAAGGTATGGCAATGACTTTAGGGATTTCTAAAGGTGGAGCTATAGTCTCTTATGTTTCTGAGGGTGGAGTTGCCATTCAGATTAACTAGGAAAACGATGCACATAAACCTGAGGGAGCAGGGTTGCTATCCCAGTGGGCCAGGAAGGTGGAGCTGTAGCCAGGGCCAGAGCCTAGCGGCATCCACTTAGAATCTGGGGAGTGTGGTCAACACCTAGAATGTGGTGCATCAGAGGGTCAAATTCATTGCATAAAATGTCTCAGAGAACAGAATACTGTTTTCGAGCCCTGAGGGGTAATATGTTTTGCTAACTTGCTTGATGTCTGTTATGCATCCTTTTCCTGCAATTTCACCCAAAGCTAATGGAGATGTATAACTTGTGCCCACCTGTTCTACCATTGTAATTTGGAGGCAAATGACTTATATTCTTGATTTTGCAGATGTAGAGAAACTGTCATGTTTTGAACTTTAGCTATGATATGATTGTGTGAATGTTTTGCATGTTGCAAACCTGATTTTAGGGGGCCCAAATGGTGGAATGGTCTGGATTGAATTGTGTCCCTTAAAAAAATGTTTGTAGTAATTTGGCTGAGCCATGTTTTCCATTATTGGGTGATTGCCCTCCATTTTGTTATTTTTCTTAAACTGTAAATCCTAATCTCTACATGTGGCTAACAGACTGGTTTATGTTAAAAAAAGATAAGAGTGGGAGGGTAAAACCTTTCCTAAGGTCATGTTCCTGCTTGAATTGTAAGGGGAGTTTTCCTATAAGGTATACTATACCCTCTTCAACCTTTTATCCTACAAGATATAAAAGGAAAGGGAAGTAAGCTGAGAGGTGGGAACCTCATACCACCAAGAAAACAGCACTGAGAAAAATACAAGGTGACTAAAACAGATATGTAAATTTTGCCTGGATTGTTTAGTATGTACCTAGAAAAGGCCTTAGAATAGTACCAAGAAGCGGAGAAATTGATTATTGAAGGAATTAATAATCTAAGGATTTGGGGTAAATAACAAACTAATTCCTAAGGTAATGCCTTAGAAGAATATCAATACGTAGAAACAATTGACCACTGAGGACATAAAAGGCTCAGATACCTGTTAAATTGGTGCACCAGATTAGTTTGTGTGAGTGTATAAGTGTATTCAAAGAATAGGGATCATTCAACGAATCCCATAATGTGGTGAGCAGATGCATCCTCAAGAACTGGAAACAGAAATGCAGATAGACATGGCTCTGGAAGCATGCTTGTATATTTCCTACTTTTTCATCTTTAAACATATACCAAATACAACCTCTCTAATTGCTTTACTAAGCCTTGTGGTGTTTTCTCTGTACAAGAGTTAATGGTTTAGTTGTTGTAGAGATTCTAAAATTTCGACTCCACTACACCTCAAGGAGAACTGTACTGCAGAGTATAAGCTGGAAAAAAAAAAGGTCCCATTTTCTAGATTCAAGCATTCACACTCCACATCCTTTTCACACTGACTAGGAGAGTGTTTTCAGAAGCCAAGAATTGCCTTACTATTTTTATTCTTCTTTTCATGTTTTCCAAGTTTTGTTCAGCATATTTTTTGAAAAACCTTTGTTCTTTCTTATACATTTGCTCATATTGATGTTTAAGAGTGATATTTAGTTACTTTGTGAACTGTAGATTTGTGCAAATGAAACATTAAGGAAGTAATTCAGTTTTTGCAGAGTTTTGAGTCACTACAAGTTAAAAAAATTTACACTGAAATTGATCAGTGAAAGCCATTAGATCAGTTACCAGTGCTTACCATGAGTATTAAAGACTTTGTGAAAGGATAAAGTGATTGCGAGTCAGGCTAGAGCACTAGGGTGACTGCCACTTGCAAGCGAACTCTTGTGCAATGAAGGAAGACATTGGGCTATTCAAAACACTGTTCAAACCCCACAGTGTTCCTCACTGGGGCTTGGAAAAAACCTGCAAAACAGTGCTCTGTTTTGCCAAATTTACAGGGAGAAGTGGCAGCTCTGGACATATTTTACGACAGTTTCTTAACAAAGAATCATAGTGTTGAAATTAAAATCAGTAGATACTTAAAATTCTTTAAACTTTAAGGGACTAGTTTATTTAATGTCTATAATAAGAGACTAGGTCTCCATCAAGCAGTTCTCAATTAAATTCAAAAACTAGGAAACCAAAATCTGAACCCTAGAGGTTAACATCTTTGATAAATAATCTTGAATTTTGCCCCTGCTACCAAGATACCAGTTTGAGGTTCATATTTCAAAATAGTATAAGCTGAGTAAACCAGTACTTTGGAATTCCAGTGAATACATTGGGATAATGAGTTTTCATTTGTGTTGTCCTTACTTTCCTTTTCGGGAAATGTTTGCTTGATGCTTTGGTTTTATCAAAAGAGCTAATATTCCTCCACCTGATACTGCCAAGTTAATGACTTTCATCTAGAACCTGTCCTTTCTATTGAATTAGTTCAATCTTGCCAAAAATTGCTATACACACTTTAAGAAATTAGGATCCTCATATCCATGCTTAGTGTGGCATTGTTCAGTGATTTTATGTGGCCTTTCTGTCTCTTTTGTTCTAAGAACTTGCTTCTGGTCTACAGAGTTATGACTAAATTTCTGTCTTGTATTACACTGGAGGCTATGGCTGAGAATTACCACTTCTTATCAGGCTGTCTTAGAACCTGAATTCTTTCAATCAAGAAAAACTGAATATTTTATGATACAGACTTTTAGTAGCTACTTGAAACTTTTATAGAACTTTGTCTATTTGAAAACTGCATCAAGAGGTTTATGTTCTGTATATCAGTCTTAAACTACTTTTTAGGAGAATAGTAAAAGGGAAAATGATTAGTTCTTATTTTCATTTAAAAAATGCATAGGTCAAATTAAACCCCAAAACCCAAACCTGTCACAGTGACACTATTGGACAGAGTAGAACTGCCCCACACAGTTTCCAAGTAGGGCCTTGTGGATTTGTACTGACAACCTTTTAGTTAGCAGCCATAACACTTAACTATTACACTAAAGGGCTTTGGTATTTACTGGGTAGGTAACAAGAAAGCAAAACTTCTTATTAAAGAGAATAGTAAAAGCCAAATAAATTAATTACATTTTGCCTTTCAAAATGTCTATATGAATTTAAACAAATGTAAATGAATTGAAATGACTTGATCTTGTCCTCTAGTGTGAGTACAAAAATAGGGAGGGTGTGCAATATCAGCCCTCCCCAGGCCCCAGTCTCAAATGCCATATAGTTCCTGGGAGCTTACTATAGTGATCAGAAATTGAGAAAGTGAGGGGGCGGGGCTAACATGGCTGACTAGCCACATGTCTCCTCTGCTCCCTCTAACAAATCAGACCTTGAAAAACACCTGAATATAACAAAAATGAAATTTTAGGAGCCCCAAGATCAGGCAGAAAGTTGTGAGATTGGATTGGGTGTCAAGAAAGGGAAAAACTGTCTTTGTCAGAAGTGAGTTGGCAACAGAATATCCTGCTTCTTCTGGCATGGGAACAGAGTGGCAGGCAGCACAGGCCATCTTTCCTGGCTGAGTGAATGTAACAATATTAAATATTTACACACCCAACAACAGAGTTTCTAAATAATTGAACAAACACTGAAAGCATTGAGAAGTGAGGTAGATTTTTCCACAACAATAGTAGGAAACTTCAACACTCCACTTTCAGTAATGGACAGAACATCCACAAAGGAACTCAGTACAGACATAGAAGATCTTCTTGCGACAATTAACCAACTGAACACCATAGACATATACAAAACTCTCCACCCAGCAACAGATAAGTATACCTTCTTTTCCAATGCACATGGAACATTATCCAGAAGAGACCCCATATTAGGCTGTAAAGCAAGTCTCAAGAAATTCCAAAACATTGAAATACTGAAAGGAAGACATTTTGATGACATTCAGGACATTAAAGTTAATACCACAACAGCTCTGATGGTCATTCAAGAAAAAGAGTTCCAAACTTGCTTTGAAGGGTGGACTAGACACTGGCATTGGTGCATAGCTTCTCGAGGTGAGTACTTTGAGGGTGACTGTAGTGATATTCAGTAACGAGATTTGTAGCATGTTTTCCAGGATGAGTTTGCAAACTTAATTGGCAGTGCTGTAAGTGGAGAAACCTACCTTGCTCATTGATAGTTAGATGTAACTTGTGAAGATGTCTACTATGCCCCTATCAAAAAAAAACAAAACAAACCTAATGCCATCAAATCAATTCCAACTTATTGTGACCTTATAGGACAGAATAGAAATGCTCCATAGAGTTTCCAGGGAGTGCCTGTTGGATTAGAACTGCTGACTTTTTGGATAGTCCGTGTAGCACTTAACCAGTACATCACTCTGCCCAAACTGTTCTGTATATACAATTCCAATACAAACTCTAATGTCATTTTTTAATGAAATGGAGAAACAAATCACCAGTTGCATCTGGAAAAGGAAGAAATCTTGGATAATTAAAGTACTACTGAAGAAGAGAAACACAGTGTGAGGCTCATACTACCTGACCTTAGAACTTATTTCACTGCCACAGTAGTCAGAATAGCCTGGTGTTGGTACCAAAACATATATATAAATCAGTGGAACAGAACAGAGAATCCAGAAATAACATCATCTACCTATGAATAGCTGATACTTTACAAAGGCCATAAACTGGTGGGGAAAAAGTCTCTCTTTTTTTTATTATGATTGAATGAAAATGTACATTCCCATATAAATTTGCGTGCTCACCTATATGCAGATCCCACTGCTCACCCTGCCTGGTGACAGCACACTCTTCCTCTTTGCTCAATACATGTCCTATCCTCCCAACAGTCTCCCATCCCTTCCTCTCCACCCACTCGCCTTCCTCCAGTAAAAGTTCAACAGGATCATATCTTATCAATGCATAGAACCTCAAAGTGCCCAGAAAATATTGTCACTCTGTGTCGCCATGTCGAATCCATTGCTGTCCAAAGAGTTGACTTTCATTATGATTTATCAACAGGAGCAGCATCAGGGCCAGAGGTCTTGCTCCCAGGGAAACCTCAGAGCCCCTGGACCATAAACTGTGGTCTTTTAGTAGAGATCTCAGGGTGCATCCCTATTTATTCTTGTGTTGCCAGTGAGACTCAACTTTGTGAGCTCCCTTGTGGCTATCACTGGTAGTGACTGGGCACCATTTGGTTCTTCTGGTGACGAGTAGATGTAGACACCCACTCACGTGGTCTCTCTGTCTTCTGGGTTCTCTTTCCCCCATGTCATTAAGGACCTCGGTGATCATCCGTTCCTGTTGAGTTGGGACCATTTGCTGTAACCTCAAATAGCAGCTTGGCAGCTTTTAGGACTCCAGATGCCACTCACCAATGTGGGGTACAGAGAGAACACACTAGCAAAATGCTAGTTGTACCATTTGGCCTTGATTTCCTGTGAGAATGTAGTCCCTGGCCCCCCACCCCAGCTACTCTGTCCTTGCAATGTTGGGTTAAAATGGGAGTAGTACTCAAATTGTGTTGAAGTTCAGTTAATACTGATCTTCTCACTAATGAGTGCTGTCACCGATTTCACCCAACAAAATTTCTAACAATTATCTAATCTAAACCCTCTCCCCTCACCCTCTCATCCTCCCTACACTTGCAGCCATCAAAGAGTCTTTTCTTCTATGCATGCGTCTGCTTTTAAGTTCTTATCATAGGGGTCTCATACAATATTTCTTCTTTTTTCGTTGATTGCTTTCATTCAACATAATGTCCTCCAGTTGAGACCAGGTTATGTTTCCTGAAATCATCATTGCTCTTTATCATTGCATAGTGTTCCATTGAGCATATACACCATAGTTTACCTATCCATCCCTCTGTTGTTGGGCATCTGGGTTGATTCCCTCTTTTTGCTATTGTGGACTGTGCTGCGATAAACATTCACATGCATGTATGAGTTGGTGTGAATGGCCTTGATTCTGTAGGATATATTCCAAACAGTGGAATTACTGGGTCAAGTGGTGTATCTATATCCAGTTTTTTCAAGGAGTGCCAGATTGCTTTCCAAAGGGGTTGCACCATTTTGCAGTCCTACCAGCAGTGTAGGAGCATTCCAGTTTCTCCACAGCATCTCCAGCATTTGTTGTTTTGTGTTTTTTGGATCACGGCCGACCTTGTTGGGGTGAGATGGTACCTCATTGCAGTTTTGATTTGAATTTCTTTAATAGCTAATGATTGTGAGCATGTCCGCATGTGTTTTTTGGCAGCCTGGATCTCTTCTTTCTAGAAATGTCTGACCATCTCCTTTGCCCATTGCTTAATTGGATGATTTATCCTTTTCTTATTGGCATTTTGTAGTACCTTATACATTATGGAGATCAGGCATCGGTCTGATGTATAGTTGCCAAATACTTTTTGCCATTCTGTAGGTGGCCTTTTAATTCCATTAATAAAGTCTTCAGATGAGCAATAGTGTTTGATTCTTAATGGCTCCAATTTATCTATTCTCTCTTCTGTTGATTGTGGTTTGACAGATTTTGGAGTCTGTCTACACTGTGCATTAAAACTTCCATTGTTGTTGCTACCTTCTCTTGGGTGAGCTTTACCATTTCAGATTTGATATTTAGGTCTTTTATCATTTGAGTTGGTTTTTGTATCAGGAGTAAGATATATGGGTCTTCTTTCAATTTACTGCAGATGGATATCCAATTTTGCCAGCACCATTATCTGAAGAGATTGTTTTTACCCCACTTTAATGTCTTTGCCAAAGGCAGGTGGTATCATCTCTGGGGCCTCAATTCTGTTCCATTGATCTGTCTGTCTCCTTCTGTACTGGTACCAGGCTGTTTTGACTACTGAGACAGTGTAATAGGTTCTAAAGTCAGGAAAAGCTACTCTTTTTAATACTTAGCATATGATCAGTTACAAATCAACAAGAGGTCAGTAGCCACAATGAAAGAACTAGGTCTAATATTTGCCCTTCTCTAAAAACGTGCCAAATAATTCCAAGCCAGGCTGCAGTTCAAATTGGACACTCGTCTTGAATGACCAATGTCTGAAAAGAAATGGAAGGAATAAGACAGAATCTCCATGGTATCATGTTAAAAAACCTGCTTCCTTTGCTGGGTTTCCTCCCTCACCAGGTTTGCGTTTGAATTCTGCTTGAGCTTGAAGGTTGTTATGAGTAACAATAAACCCCCTTGTGCCTGGCACAGTATGTTTACAAATATTGCTGACCTAGTTTGTATGAACTCCCTACTTGCGAACTCCTTTAAAAGTGACTTGCCTTCCCTCCACTGGGGAGCAGTCTTGACAGCAGCAGCTTTGACTGACTCCTTTTCCTTGTACAATTAAATGAAGGTGACTTTTCTGTTCTCTCACCTCCGTCTCTCGTTTATTGGCTGATGTGGATTTTACCATGCAAAACCTCAAGGTTTCCAACAAGTAACATTACAATCTCATCATATGTGATTTAAATGCTTCAAAAGATTTTGAATTGTGTCCCTCAAAAATATGTGTTGCTAATCCTAACCTCTATGCCTGAGGTTATAATCCCATTTGTGAACGGGCTGTTGTTATACTAACGAGGTAGGATGAGTGTAGAATGTATATTGAGTGGATCTGTTTTGACATATAAACAACATTAAGCAAGCCAGCAAGAGAAGCAGAGATGAGGGAAGAGAGATGCCAAGCAACAATAAAGAATACCTAGCAGTAGACTAAGCTCAAAGAGTCAAGGACCTTCTTTCACAGTCAACAGAGAGAAAGATGTCCCCTAGAGCTAACACCCTAAGTTTGGATTTCTGGTCTCCTAAAATATGAGAAAATAAATTGCTGTTTGTTAAAATCATCCACTTGTGGTATTCTGTGATGGCAGCACTATATAACTGAGACAACAGTACTGTTAACTCAAGCAGGATTTGTTTGGTGTGACTACTCATCAATAAAGATGAACTGAGGTAAGGAGGCAGGAAGAATGCTTATTGAAAGGTTGCAGACAAGGAACAAGCAGGTTTACAAATCAGATTAAGCTCCCTGGACAAAGGAAGCACAAACAAACATTATGGACTACATAATTTATCATGACTGGCAGGCACAGTAAAATGAATTGTGTTTTTTCTTTGGCATGTAGGATAATAAACTGGGTTTTAAAAACTTGAGTCACACCTAATTCTTTGGGGACAATGAACAAGAGAGGGCAGTCGCACTTGGTTAGAGCAGCTTCCCAATAGAATCACACTCACTGCCAACACCTGAAGCTTTATTTGATGATTGCTAAGCTGCTTCTGGCTACATGGATTAGGAGCGATACCTAAGTTTTTCCAGTGAGAGCTTGAAGGCCATGGAGGGAGAGTCAGCTCACAGAATGAAGACATAAGGGACTTTGGCTGAATTCCCCACACCTTTCCATCTTTTCTTCACAAAATCTTAATTATTTTTCATAAGCCACATTAAACATAATTTCTCCAATAAGTGACCAAACTTGTCTGAGATTTTTTTCTGCCCATTTTACACTTCAGGCACACAGTGGCAAACATGTAAAACTTAGATCACTTACATAAGAGTCAGAAAGATGATTATTACCGACTTTAGTGAGGATCATCTGCTTCAACCAGTGTCTTACGAAACAAAACCAAAAACCCCAAAAAACCCAACCCCACTGTCAAGTGCTGTCTGCGCTTTGTAGACTGGGTGGCCTCACAGAAATACACTGATGTCAATTCCAGAAAATCCCTTTAGGATTAGATAGAAAACAAACTTTACACTCTAATTACAGCCACCAACTGACTTATTAGCAGTAGTCCCTAAGATTTGCATTCTTTTAATCCCGTATGTTTTGGAGACCAAGATTTATATTCAGAAATTCTATTTGACTGGCATCCTAAGGCAAATAACAAGCTGTTACAAACCCTTCTCAGAGAAATCTGGGTCAGAGAAAATACTCTGCTTTATTTTGATTTTTAGTAATGACATCTTTAAATATTTCTCAAAATTTATTACCTACATTGTTATTCAGTTTCAACTCATTCATATTTCTAGATTTTGCTAAACTGAAAACTGTGAAGAGCTAGACAGAGACACAATTCATCCTAAATTTAACCTGATTATAAGGTAGAATTTCAAAAGGTGCAGGTAAGCTCACAAAAATAATCCTATGAAATACTTTGTTTATTGGCAGATGGTATTGAGTCAGGACATAGCTATTTGGTCAGTGTGCCAAATTTCTATATCTGGAACAATGATAAGTAATAAATAATATCATGTTCAAAGTCTGTGTTTATAGAAATGGGTGCGTGTTGAGCCAGGAGTAGGAGATGAGGGAGTTGAGCGTTGACGGGACTGAGTGAGAAAGCCTGAAATGGCCAGGTGAGTGTGGGAAATAAGGAATGAGGTGGATCAGGTTACAAATCATAACAACTGTTATGATTTGTACAACAGTAATTTGTCCAACAAAACACTGCCCAGTCCTCTGCCACCCTTACAATATTTGCTATGCTTGAGCCCACTGTTGCAAATACGTAACTTTAAAGTTATTTCTAATTTAGCTGAACAACTATAAGGTTCATGTTTCATACTTTTAAGTAAATAGGAAAATGTTTAATGTCTTCATTTTTAATTTCAATACTATAGAAAAATAAATTCATTTGACCATAGAATTTATATGATTAGAATCTTCAGTTAAGTGTTCTACTGCTATCACTGGATAATGAGATAACTTTGTAAAGGAAAACAACTTTTTCTCTTAAATCCTAAGATCCTTTAAAGAGTTTTAAGAAACTAAAGTATAAAGGAAGTTTACTATAAGTTACTCATTTATAAGATGCTGTGATACAATTCACAAAATTTTATAAAGCTTTCCAAATGACAGACATATAGTAGATAAGATTATACAATATGATTGACGTAATTAGTGTCACTAAATTGTAGACTTGGAAAGTCTTCATTTGGCAAGTGTTGTGTTATATGCCGAACCTTGATGCAACAGTGGGTAATATAGCTCAGCTGCTAACTGAAAGAAGTTGGCAGTTCAAACACACCAGCTGCTACTTGGAGATCCTATGGGGACATTCTACTCTATCCTATTGGGTCAGTATGATTTGGAATTGACTTAACAGCAACGAGGTTTTTTTTCTTTTTTGGTTTAATGTTACCTATATGTTTACCAAACTTTTTAAAAAAAGTCAGTTCAAGAGAAAGCTATCTACTTTTTTTTTTCAAGTAGTTTTTAAATAATGTCCTTTTTCAAAGTTAATAATCTCAATTTGCAGAGGCTGCTGTGTCCACTTATCATCGGTAGGACACTGAAAACAAATGTAGTTGTCTCAGGTGATCAGGTTGTAGTGAAGTTTTAAATCAATTATGCCTTTTTATCACAGCGTTTTACAGCTCCCTTCAGGAGAGGTGTAAGTCAGAGTTCATCTCGCAATGCTAACAATCTAATAAGCGAATTGTTTATTATATAAGCATACATGTATAATAAAGGCAGTGTCGGTTACACCTGAGAAATAATGATTATGTTGGGTATATAATATATGCTTAAGAATTCAGAAAATGGAGGTTGGTGTGGTTTGGGTTTTTCAGTTAAATTTTATTCAGTAGCATTATTTGTAGACTATGCCTTGAGTGAAAGATTGAAAGGACATACCTATTTGGTCAGTGTGCCAAATATCTATATCCGGAATAATGATATGTAACAAATAATACCATGTTCAGAGTCTGCGTTTATAGAAATGAGTGCTTGTTGAGCCGGGAGTAGGAGATGAGGGAGTTGAGCGTTGACGGGACTGAGTGAGAAAGCCTGAAACGGCCGTGGTGAATGTGGGAAATGAGGATGAAGGTGATCAGGTTACAGAGAAACTTCTACGTCATCCTAAAGAATTTGAATTTATCTCAGAGACAACAAATGTCGAAGTGTTCCTGGCAGCAGAGTGTCGAATCTGGCAATATGAAATGATGATCCCTAAACTCCAACAGTCAGACAACAGAGAACCTCTGTCTGATAGATGATAGGAGTCTCTACAGAACAAACCAGAGAGGGTACAAAATGTATGTGTAACAGTTCTCATAACATTCTCATAATTACTGCAGTATGATCACCCGAATCTCAGAATGTTAGAACAACAGAATATCCTCAAGGATGGAAGTGAAGTGTTCAGATAAAGAAGGAAAATACTAATGTTTAATTTAAAACTAGTCTCAGAAAATTTGTTTCGTCATAGAAAAATGGGCTAATAGAAATATGAAGATGATTTATACCAGTTAACTTATTAAGGAAATAGATGAAATTTTTTCTCACTTTCCAAGGTAATTTTCTTTAAATGGATCACTCGATAATAGTTACAGAATTCTGAATACTTTCTAAATTAGAAATTTAATGCACTAATAGTATGCCATTTTTGAAGATTCCCTCCACTAGGATAGCATATATGAAAAATATTTCCTCAGTATAAAAAAACTTAATTTATACAAGAAAATAGATTTTAAGTACACTTCAAGAACCTTCAATACAAAAACTGACACTGAAATATTTGAGAACACTAAACATAGGATACCCTGTTTGTTGACTATTTTTGTATAAATTTGTCAATACCAATCTTTTCACTGCAAGCATACCCCTGCAATTATCAAAACGTTCTTGTGAATTTTCAGTGTCAGAGCTTGAGGTCATGTGAGATGACACTTGAGGGAAATTGATGTTGCTAGAAGTGTGCATGCATGCCTGTGTTTGAGAGGCAGCAGAGAAAGCTTGAGGAGGTGACTGCAGTGCCGTTGTCAAAGGGAAACTGGAAAGGAAAATGAGACACACTCTAAATTAGAACCTTATCTATCCCTGTATTCTACGTCAACAGAGAAAGAAGAGATGACTGAGGGCAATCACTCCGTGACAAATGAGTTTATCCTCGTAGGATTTGCAGATCATACAGATCTGAAGACCCTTCTGTTTGTAGTGTTCTTTGCTATTTATCTAATCACCATGGTGGGGAATCTTGGTTTGGTGGCAATGATTTTCATGGACAGCCATCTCCACACACCTATGTACATCTTTTTGGGCAACCTGGCACTGATGGATTCCTGTTGTTCCTGTGCCGTAACCCCTAAGATGTTAGAAAACTTCTTTTCCAAAGACAGAATGATTTCTTTCTATGAATGCATGGCCCAATTTTATTTTCTCTGCCTTGCTGAAACTGCAGACTGCTTTCTCCTGGCAGCAATGGCCTATGATCACTATGTGGCAATCTGTAGCCCACTGCAGTACCACACCATGATGTCAAGAAAACTGCATTCAGATGGTCGTAGGAGCCTACATAGCTGGGAACCTGCATTCCATTATACACGTAGGACTTCTCTTAAGGCTAACTTTTTGTGGATCTCATCAAATCAATCACTTTTTCTGTGATGTTCTTCCATTGTACAAACTCTCTTGCATTGACCCTTATATCAATGAACTGAGGATATTTATCTTTGCAGGGTCAGTTCAAATCTTCAGTATTACGGTAGTTCTAATCTCTTATGTTTGCATCCTTTTCACGATTTTCAAAATGAAATCCAAAGAGGGAAGAGGCAAAGCCTTATCTACTTGTACATCTCACTTTCTCTCCGTCTCGATATTCTATGGTTCTCTTCTCTTTGTGTACATTCGGCCAAGTTCAGTTAAAGGAGATAAAAATATGCCAGTTGCTGTTTCTTATACTCTAGTCATTCCTTTATTAAACCCTTTTATTTATAGTCTAAGGAATAAAGAAGTGATAAATGTTATGAAAAGAATTATGAAAAAGAGAAAACCTTATAACATTCTGAAACAAAGATCCCTTGTGACAAATTGATGTTAAAAGATAAACTGTTTTCAATGTCAAGAATATTGGGAACATGGTTGCTTTATGTACACCATATATTAAATCAATAAGACACGATGATTTTCAAGTCAAATCATATATAAATAGCTAAGTACAGAAAGGAAGAATTTAGCTAAAATATATTTCAAAAACTAGACTACTGGGATCTCTTAGAAGTGGGTTAATTGACTATTCCTCAAGTTACATATTATGTCAGAGTGGTATTGCTACAATTTTTAAAATATCCAACAAACACTAGGAACAAAATTCAGTGTATAAGGGTAGGCTCCAATTAGTATTGTTGGCAAATTTACAGAATCCTTAGGCACTGTTACACAAACTATACACATTGCAAGCCTTCTTACATTAATAACTCAAGCCAATCATCTAGCAGAAGTAATTCATTCACTTGAATAATTCCAACATCCTTTCAGTTGCTCAAAACTTTGTTTAAATATGAATTTTTACAGAACATATATTGTTGAGAACACCTTTATCTTTATTGTCAGTCCTTTTTCCCGCCAAGCTCTTTGAAATAAAGTGTTAGTATAATTGTAATTTATCAACCTTTAGTTGAAAATATTGCTATTTGTGTTGAAAGCCCTTATGGATCTGAATGTTTTCACATAATTTAATAGTTGTTAATAATGCTTGACAACACAGTTCCTAAATATGAGGTCTGACAAGTCAAGAACTTGCCACTGTGTGCTTACTTTGGCAGCACTGTACAAACAACTCAGTGAGGTTTCACAGCCTTGGTATATCATTCTCACATCTGCATTTATGTTGACTTGTGGCAGTGTTTTGCTGAGTGGCATTCATTATTATTGTTGTGGGTTTTTGTGTGCCATCACAAGACTGTCAGAGCTTGAATTAGAACAATGAACAAATATCAAATTTCTTGTTAAACTTGGCAAGTGTGGAAATGAAATCAGGGACATGTTAGGCCAAGTTTATGGGGACAATGCCATGAAGAAAACAGCAGTATACAAATGGATTAAATGTTTTTTCTGAGGGGAGAGAAGCAACACTGATAAAGAGAGGTCAGGGAGGCCAGCAGTGTTCAGAACTGACAAAAACATTGCAGAAATTTATTGAATGGTGTGTCAAAATCATTGGCTGAAATGTGAGAAGCAGACCAAGTAAACATCGACAGAGAAACAGTGAGGAAAATCTTTACACGACAAAGGTGTGTGCAGAACTGGTCCCGAAGGAGTCACCAATGAACAAAAGCAAAGGAAAGTCTTTCTGGAGAGGCAAGATGATGTTGTCGGCCGTGTTATCACTGATGATAAAACATGAGCGTATATGACCCTGAAACAAAGCATCAAAAAGCACAGCTGAAGTCAGCCAATTCTCCAAGACCAAGACAATTCCTCTAGTCCAAATCAAGAGTCAAAATGATGTTGCTAAACTTTTTTGATATCAGAAGGATGTTCATTATAAATTTGTATCAGCTAGACAAACAAACAAGTTTGCTATTTGAAAATGCTGGAAAGGCTGGTTGAAAAAGTTAGTCAAAAATGACTTAAATAAATCATTACTGAGGTCAACTCTTTGGACAGGAATGGATTGAATTCGGGGATACAGTGTGACCATATAATGTGTGCAACTTACGGTTCTGTGCATCTACAGGATGCTGTCCTGCTGGCCTCTTAATAGAAGGAAGAAGACAGGGTGAACAGGAGGAGACAAGAGAATGTTAAGAGGATATGACATGTATAGATTACAAAGGAGGAGTGTGGTGTCACAAGGGAAGGAGAGTAGAAGGAGCTGCAGATTGGTGGGTATGCAAATTTAACTTGGATTGTATCCTTTCACTCAATCACAGTGATTAAAAAAAAATGTAGAAAAACAAACTGAAAAAAGAAACAAATGACCTGAACATTTTGCCAGCAGCGCATGGCTCTTCCACCACAACAATGTACTTACACGGCACTGACTGTACGGGAGCTTTTAGCCAGTAAGCAAATAACTGGGACACCCTCCCTGCTCACCTGATCTGGCCTCCAGTAACTTCTTTTTTTACCCAAAGATAAAGGAAACATTGAAAGGAAGACATATGGATGACATTCGGGACACCAAGGGTAATACTAGGACATCTCTGAGGGCTATTCCAGAAAAGGGGTGCTAAAATTGCTTTGAAAGGTGGACTAGGCACTGCTGTCAGGGCATGTCTTTCCTAGGTGAGTACTTTGAAGACGACCACAGTGATATTCAGCAGTGAGGTATGTAGCACTTTTTCTAGGATGAGTTTACAAACTTAATTGGCAGACCTTATCTCAATTCACTGAAGGAGATTCCTTCCAGATGGCATTACTTGTTACTAGAAGTGCCGCTTGCCTGCACTAATTCCAGTTGTAAGTTAGTGCTATATTAGGAGCATTAAGAGAAAGCTGGAGTGGCTATTCAGCAAAAATGGGGCAGAAAATAGTGAAAATCCTAAAAAAATGAACACCAATTAGTTTATTGGTCACCTAAATGTATAAATATGAAAGGAAAAATGATTTAATGAGATCCTCTCTCTGCTAGACACAAATCAGCGCACTTCAGACATACTACTTTTCAAGGTGTTAGACATTATTTTTCATGTTTTTCAGAATAAAAATCTCAGACTTTGAAATACCAAGTATTGTTTGTCCAAGTTCATGCACGCATCTGAATAGAGTTAGCATTTGAATTAGTAACACTCTTTCCTTTTCACAGAAACTTGAGGTACAGTTAATCACCCCATGCCTAAAACAAAAGGATTACACATATCAGAGAAAAAGCAATGTAGATTATACACTAGGAATTTTATATCGTATTGGGTTTAGCATGTGCTTGAGAATGCAGATAATGCAATCAATGTAGCCTGGGGTGTTTAGTCATTCAATAGCATCGGAAACAAGAGATGTTCAAAGGGTGGAAAAAAAACATTAGATACAGTGGACAAACAGGAATAAAAAGCATGAGCAGAGTCAATCTTTATGGAATTGTGTGTGGAAATGGTGGTAGGGAATGTGGGAAATGACGAATGGGAGTAGAAACTTGGTAGGGCTATTGGTGAAAGCAGTTGGTGAGTGTGGAAAATAAGGGTAGAAGCAGATCCATTTACTGAGAATACTAAAGCCTAATTAGAGACTGAATTTTTAAGGACATCAAACACTGAAGTTTACCTGGTGGCAAAGTGGTAAATGTTTGTATAATACCAAAAATCAAACCGAGTGTAGTCGAGTCAATTCTGACTCAAAGTTACTCTATAGGACAGTGTAGAACTGCTCCACAGGGTTTCCAAGGAGCACCTGGCAGATCTGAACTGCCAACCTTTTGATTAGTGGCCATAGCACTTAATCATAATGCCACCATAGTATTTGCATATAATTTACACACATCCTCCAGTATACTTTATCTCCAGATTATTCATAATACATAAAGTTTGTAAATGTTATGTAAGTACTTTTTAACACTTACACTTAATAATGATTTCTCAGACTGCAAGCACTCTACCAAGAACTAGAGAGACATTTTTGCCATCGTAAGGATAGCACTTCCATTAACATTTATACAAATTTCAGCTTGTTTCTGCTTTTATGGGGAAATGCTCAAGTCTTTCATAAAAACCTTATGGCCCACTTCAGCAAGTGACATGCCACTTTTAAACAGTCTAAGATTTCCAGACACCCTTGAAGCTCTTGACTAAAGTTATTCCTGAAGTCTACCCTTCAACCAAAGTTTAGACAAGCCTATAAAAGAAAGAATGACACACATAGCTCAACCATGTATATGAGACTAAATGGACCCACCAGCCCCAGAGCAAAGACAGGTAGGTAAGAAGGGTCAGGAAAGCTTAGCAAGTGGACACAGGGACCCAGAGGGCAAGACGTGACAAGTGTTGGTTGACACATTGTGGGGTTGGCAACCAACATCACAAAACAGTATGTGCGTTAATTGTTTAATGAGAAACTAATTTGCTCTGTAAACTTTCACCTAATGCATGCACGCGCGCACACACACACACACAAATGAGGAGAAAAAAATAAATTTTTATAGAAAGATTTTAAAACAAGTGATTATTGGTTAGGATTAAGCCAAACAAGTTGTTCTTAGGGTGTTACGTTGGGAGAGGTCGTCTATTTGTTTCTCCCACTGGAAGTCAATGGTAACATATGCCGACTCCTCAATAAGGCTGCTGATTCTTGGGCTCTCAAAAGCTTCCTTTAAGTGTGAAGGTTGGTTTCCCCTAAGCTGTTACTTCGCTTTCCAAACAGCCTTTGCGCATTAGGAAAGCAACTAACACCTGGAAAGGAGTTCCCCTCCCCAGTAATATTCTAGTCCTTTTCTCTGGTCTCACCTGTTGGCCAAGGCTACTCAGTGAACCTTCAGGTCTAGAGACCTGTGAGCAGCTTCTAAAGACCTGGGCTGCTAACTGACAGGACAGCAGTTCAAGTCTATATTTGGAAATCGTGCGGAGCAAGTTTGTGCTGTCCTACGTGATCTTTATGAGTCAGAATCCACTCGAGGGCTACAGGTTTGGTTTGATTTTGTAGAAGCCCCTTTAATTCACTTTGATCTTTTCAAAATTGTTATTTTCTACCCTCAGAAAGCAAGCAAAGCAATGGACACCAAATAATAAATTAAGGTGGACTAATCCATTTTAGAAACATTTTTCTACAGGAAGGTATTTCCAGTGAACCTTCCATCTCCCATTAGACAAAAAATTAATTTAAGAAGACATCTATTCCATGAGCAAGCTAGTCAATCCAAAATTAATGTAAAACAAAGTTAACATTTATGATTAATCTGTTTTTTCTCTAAAGAACCTCTTCATTTGATTAATGTTCTTTTTTATCATAACTTTCTCACCTTGTGCATCTCATTCTTGGATTGAGAATGATGTAATAATTCTTTCTTTAAAACTTGAACTAAAAATATCCCTTGAGGTCTTCTTAAAATCAAACAGTAGTTTATCTTACCTGTTTTAAGATGTCTGCCTTGAGCATTATGGTCTTTACTAACTACATATATGATATCGAACTGACACCAGAAAGTAGCCATGAGAACTGAAGAAACCAGGATGTAAAAGAAATTCACTCTAAGTAAAGGGATCTTTTCTGTTTAAAGTGGGACCAGAAATGTTTGTTTATGAAGAGGATATAATTAAAATTATATAAAAATGGACTTGGAGCTAGCCTTAACTCAACTCAAAAGATTGCACAGGAATCTCAGGGGGCGGTGTGTGTTTATGTTATTGGGGCAGAAACTACTCAGAAAAGCAGGGTAAGAATGTTTGTACTACTTGAAGATTGTCACCATTGTCACTTGTACATGTGGGAGCTGTTGAATTGGTGTTCTGTTCTGTCCTGTATATTCTCAACGTCAACAACAAAATAAAAAAAAGTTCTAAGATTCTAATATTTTCATCAAGAGATAACAACTAGCTCCCTGTTTGCTTTTGAGGGGTTGTTTTGAACAGTAAATTGCTTTTTGGGAATCATTTTTCACAGAAAGAAAGGGTGCATTCAATACAAGTAACATACAAAGGAGATGCAAGGTGAATAATGCTCAAAGAATGAGGGCTGGAGGGAGACTACAGATTTGTGAAATGGTGGGAGGTTAGAGCAGGGTATGTCTGCCAAGCCAAGTGCCGTCGAGTCGGATCCGACTCACACATCATTTTATTCATGTGGATTCAATGTAGTGCTCAGCGCATGGCAAATTCAAGTTTTACTTCTTGAAAATATATATATATTTTTGGATATTTTCGATTTGTAGCTGCTTGAACCACTTATACAAAACCAGGGTTACTGAGGGCCAACTGTAAGAAATATAATTTGTTTTAGAAAGCCGATTTGACATTTGGCTGGAAAGAAAGTTTGGAAGTAGGAAGACTAATTGCAGTAATCAAGTATTAGGTGTTAAAATCTGAAACTGGTAAGACTGTAAAAAAGAAGTTACTGAGGTCTTTTTGAACCAAGACATAATGGTTGAATCAAACTCAGTTTTTTTGACAGATTATTCTGGCCTTTTTTTCACCATGCCTACCAAAACAAAAAACCAAACCCACTGCCTTCAATTCCATTCCAATTCACAGCAACACTAAAGACAGGGTAGAATTGCCCCATAGACTTTCCAAGGGGTACTTGGTGGATTTGAACTGCTAACCTTCTAGTTAGCAGCTGCAGCACTTCAGCACTCCACCACTAGAATTTCCCTTGCCTACCTAGAAATTTTTATTTCCCTAGCTTCTCTCAGCAGGGTTACTTTTCACAACAGCCTGTTATCTGGATCCTTAATTGCAAATAGCCATGAGAACTGAAGAAACCAGGATGTAAAAGAAATTCACTCTAAGGGATCTTTTCTGTATAAAGTGGGACCAGAAATGTTTGTTTATGAAGAGGATATAATTAAAATTATATCAAAATGGACTTGGAGCTAGCCTTAACTCAAGCTAGCCTTAACTCCCAGACAAATTAAAATGGTTTTATTTTAACCAGCTGTTTCCAGGAAATGAGGTATATGTACTAATGCATAACCACTTGAGACATTTGATTAAAGCTGCTTAACACCAGCCAGGGAGAGTTTGTTATCCTTGTAAAGGATATGTGACTACAATTGAAAATCTCTATAATTAGCTCCTGAAATCAATTACTGTAAATTTGTACACGGTTATTCCGTAGAAGTCTTTCCTCACATCCTAGTACTCTTCTTCTGACCTCCAACAAAACTGGGATAGATAAGATAGTGTGTCCCCTTGGCTGGGTGGCGATTCTCTGTGTTTTGGCAGTTGTATAACGTTGTGATCACCCTCATGATTGAATGTACTATGCTAGTGGTAGGGGTATGGCCTGTGGTGACTCACTGACCTCTCATCTTCATCTCTTTGGCTTCTTTCGCCTGCTTCCTGCCTGCTCACCTTGCCAAGGGTTTGGATTATGGATCAAGCAGCTACCATTCTCTTATCTTCTGATGTCTAGTTCTTGGGACTTGAGCTAGCAGCTCCTGGGATTTATTGATCTTCAGAGCCTAAGAGTAAGAGTTCCGTTCCTTGACCAACAAATTCTGAGTTTGCCAGCCCTAGCAGCAGTGTGAATCAGGAGAATCCTTGTAGTACTGGCTGCCAGCTTGGGATTCACTTGCCTTCACAGCCTGCGAGTGGGAATATTACTCTCTGACCTGCTAACCTTCAGTTCACCAGCTTCTGTGGCTGCATGAGACTTGTATTTTGATTCAGGACTTGGAATGTTTCAGCCTGTACAATTGTGTGAGCTATTTCCTTATTAAAATCTCTCTATATGTATATTCATATACTTGACTGGTTTTTCATCTCTAGAGAACTCAGCCTAAGACAAAAACTAACCAATCAAAGCTTATATCAAAGACTGAGGGGTTTTGTTCTCTGCAATAACTCTAGGAAAATGAAGAGTTGCATAGTTATATACACTTTAAATAGCAACAAATAGTAAATTATAATTGTTGGATAAGAAAATCAAAGCATATCACCTTCCTGTGAGTATCTACCATGTCATGACTGATTTTGTATTAACAAGATTTCTTACAGTGACAGACACGTTTGGACTTTTAACACATACTACCTGACTATGTGATGTGATTTTTGAGTATGATTACTAATGAAGTTAAACCCTTTCTGTATGTTTATTTACCATTTAACTTATTGTTGATAATCACCTGCTTGTGTCCTTAGCCTACTTTTTCAACAAACCCTGTCATTTTACTTCTTGTTTGTGTGTGTATATATGTATATACATAGGTATGCATGTTATGTGAGAAGGCTATTGGATTTTTGTATGTAGATGTAATACTTTTTTCCCAATAATTTACATACCTGCCAGATTTCCTTATGTTTTGTGACTACAGAAAGTTTAATTTCAAGATCCTCAAATCTAGTGATTTAGCCTTTCGTAGTTTCTATTGTTGCTTAAAAATGTCCAGGTGAAATCTCATAATCCTCGATACTTGTAGATACTTCAATTTTTTGCATTTCTTTATTTTGTTGTTGTTTTTATTTCTTTATTTATTATGATTGAGTGAAAACATACAGTCCCATATACATTAGCATGCCCACCAGTGAGCAGCTCCCACTGCTCTCCCTGCTCGGTGACAGCACATTCCTCTCTATTCTGTACATGTCATATCCTCCTAACAATCTCCTATACCCTCCTCTCTACCATCTCCCCTGCATCCAGTAAGAGGCCAGCTGGATGACATCCTATAGATGCATAGAACCATAAAGTGCACACATGATGTTGTCATTCTGTGTCAACAAGTCCAATCCATTTCTGTCTGAAGAGTTGACCTCCATTATGATTTATGAACAGGGGCAGCATCAGGGCCAGAGGCTATGCTCCCACGGGATCCCCAAGATCCCTGGATCATCAGTTAAGGTCTTTTAGTGGAGATCTCAGGGCCAACCCTTTTTATTTTTGTGTTGCCAGTGAGACTCAACTTTGGGAGCCCCTAAACGGTGGTGGCCGGGCACCATCCAGTTCTTCCGGTCACGTGTCAATGTAGTCACCCACTCACATGGATCTCTCTGTCTTCTGGGTTCTCTTTCCCCCATGTAGTTTTTGTCCTTGGTGATTATCGGTTCCTGCTGAATTGGGACAATTTGGTGTACCTGAGGTGGCACCTTGGTAGCTCTTAAGACCCCAGACGCCACTCACCATTTTGGGGTGCAGAAAACTCTCTTTGCAAAATGCTAGTTATGCCAATTGACCTCAGTGTCCCCTGAGAGCATGGTCCCCAGACCCCCACCCCAGCTATTTCATTTTTGCAATATAGGGTGAAGATGGGAGGAGCAATCATGTTATGTTGAAGTCCAGTTAAAACTGATCTTCTTTCTAATGTGTGCTGTCACAGATTTCACCCAACCAACTTTCTATCAACTATCTAATCAATACCCCACCCTCTTCCTCCCTCCCAACCCTTGCAGCTGTCAGCAAGTCTTTTCTTCTAGTCATGAGTCTGTTTTTCAGTTGTTATCATAGGTGTCTCATACATTTGTCCTACTGCTGACTTTCACTCAACATAATGTCCTCCAATTGAAACCAGGCTATGAGATGTTTCCTAAAATTGTTGTTGTTCTTTATCATTGCATAGTGTTCCACTGAGTATATATACCATAGTTTACCTATCCATTCCTCTGTTGTTGGGCATCTGGGTTGATTCTATCTTTTTGCTATTGTGGACTGGGCTGCAATAAACATTTGTGTGCATGTATCACTTGGTGTCATTGGGCTTGATTCTGTAGGGTATATTCCAAGCAGCGGAATTATTGAGTCAAATGCTATATCTATTTCCAGCTTTTGAAAGAAGTGCCAGATAGCTTTCCAAAGAGGTTGCACCATTTTGCAATCCTACCAGCAGTGTAGGAGAGTTCCAATTTCTCCACAGCTTCTCCAGCATTTAGTTTTCAAATCTGTTAGAGTACAGTCTTTTGTAGTATTCTGTTATAATACTTTTGATTTCTATTGGATCTGTTGTGCCATACACTCTTCCCCATCTCCCTACACTTCTCCTGACTGCTCAGTCTCTGCCGCTTTCTGGTGGGCTGGGCTGCAGTTATTTGGCTAATGATACACTGGTTCCTTCCTGCTTAGATTCACACCACCCACACTGGCCAGCTCCTTCAGTGCCATTTCTTTCTTTTTTCTAGTTTCTTCCATATCTCTCATCTCTTTTCTTTCTTTTCTCTGGAACACCTGGCTTAGTGTACTATCTACCCCCTTTGACAGGCCGTGCAGTGCTACTCAGCTAAAGAGCCAATTTTCCACTCTACACCACCAAGCTATTGGACTCCCAGGGGTCATCTTTTTTTTCTGTTTTTCATTGTTTATTGATTTCTTCTCTCTGTTTACCTTCCTTAGTTTCCTTTCTTCCAGATACCTGGTGCTGTATCTCGTTTCCACTCCGTCTAGACAGCCTGTGCAGTGCTGCTCAGCTATGCTGCCAGGAGGCTCCACTGGGGGTGATTTCTCTCAGTTCTTTGTCTCTCTCTATTGTCCTTCCTTTATTTTTTCCAGGACACCTGGCGGCAGGACATCTGTTCCTTGTAGGTGGGCTGTATACCACTGCTCAGCTGAGTGGCCACTTTCCCAGTCCACAAAGCCAAGCCAGAGGGTTCCTTCATGGAAACTTTTTTCCTTTCCTCAATTTCATGTTTCCTAAAGTCACTTCTTTCCTTTCTTTTGGACAGCTGGTGCCATGTGCCCTCTCCATTACTTCTTGATGGACTATTCAGTGACACTCAGCTAAGAATCCCCTTTCCTGGTCCCTACCACCACACCGGTGGGCTTTTATGAGGCATTTTTTTTCTCTTCTTTCCTTTTCTAGGTTTCTTTCTCTCTATTTTATTGCCTTACACGTCTGCTGAGCAATACCTGGCACCATGTACCATTTCTGCTTCTTCTTGATGTGCTGTGCAGTGCCACTCAGCTGTTTCTGGTATGTTCCCTTGGATAAGTTTCTTCTTTTTTCCCTCAGTTTCTTGTCTCTGTCTACCTTCCTTTTTTTTCTCCCAACTATCTTACATGTTTTTTGCCCTCAGTTTCTTGTCCATCTCTGCCTTACCTCCCTATGTTTCCCCCAACCTCCTGATTGCCTATGCCTGTCTCTCATTTTATAAAATGTAGTTTCTTTTCTCATATCTGCCACTCTTTTCCTTCCTTTCCATTCTTCTGCTCCACTAGCTACATGTGCTATACCTGTGCCATCTGGATTGGCTGTGCCACACAGCCCAGCTAGGAAGCCACTAGCACACAGCTTGCCCAGTTCTACACCACTCTGATGTTAGGCTCCCTCAGCACCATTTTTCCCCTTGTTCTGTATCTCACTATTCTTTCTCTTCTTCCCCACATCCACTTAACCACACACATCCTATCTTTCTTACACTTATGCCTGTCTACACCATGCACTGAGCATCACATCCCCAAGTGACAAAGGTATGGTCTACTAGAACCTGCCTTTCACTGCCCCCTGTCCCTGGTCTTTCTGTACCAGTATGTTCAGCAAACAAACAAGCCTAGAATTTCCCCATCCACTGGGCTAGAACTACTGCACCATAGCTGAGCAACTGGCCCTGCTCATTGGACAAGATGAGGAAAAATAATATGCCCACAGATGAGCAAATAACAAAGAATGTCTAGCTCACCTGCACAGATATAGCTTCATAAAACAAACAAACAAACAAAAAAAAGCAGGATGAAGCAAACAAACCTACAATCAATAAATGAAGAAAATAGTTACTGAATGTCCTAAAGATAGTAGACTGTATCAAAACGTATTTAAAAAATTGGAAATGACAGTTTCAGCAGACATCCAAAATAAAATACAAGACAAACTTCCAGTAGAAGAAAAGGCACTAGAACTACCTGATAGAAAATCCAGAACTCTAATATTCAAGGTTACTCAAGCAATGAAGGAAAAAGTAGACAAAAAAATGAAGAAAAAATAGACAAAATTATGGAAAAGTCATACAAATTTATGGAATAATTCAGGAAGATATTAAAGAAAGAAAAGGGAAAATTGAAATCAAATCCAGCAATCATACAAAACCAATTAGAAATGCAAAAATAGAAAACAAAATTTCAGAGATGGACAGTGTTTTAGTCCTCCTGTGCTGCTTTAACAGAAAACCACAAGTGGATGACTTTAAAAGAAGAAGTTTTATTTTGTCACAGTCCAGCAGGCTGAAAATCCAAATTCAGAGCGTCAGCTCCAGGGGAAGGCTTTCTTTGTTGGAATTGGAGGAAGGTCCTTGTCATCAATCTTCCCCTGGACTGGAAGCTTCTGAAGTGCAGAGACCCTGGTCCTTTTCCGAAGGATGTGCTCAGCTTCTAGCACAGTTTCTTGGTGGTATGAAGTCTCAAAACCTCTATGCTAGCTTCTTTTCTTTATATCTTCAGACTTCCCCAAGGCACAAAACAACCTTACATGGTCAATCCTGCCCCACCAACAGCACTGCCACCCATCAACCCACATTAACATCATAGAGGCAGGATTTAGAAAATAGAGGACATCGCACAATATCAGGGCTCATGCCTAGCTAAATTGCTACACAAATTTTTGATGGGAACACAATTCACTAAGTGACAGAGACCATCATGGAAAGTTTAAGGGGTAAATTTGAATAAATAGAGGATAGGATCAGCAAAATTGAAGACAAATTCGTGGATAACACTTTATTTGAGGAAAAATCAGAGAACAGAATGAAGAAACTGATAATTATATGGGATACAATCAAAAGCAAAAATTTGCAAAAGATTACAGTTCCAGAACAGGAGGAGAAAATACAAAATGCAGAGAAGATTGTAAAAGAATGGCTGCCAGAAAACTTCCCAAATATCATGAAAGAATAAAAGCTGACCATTCAAGAAACTCAATGGACCCTATATAAGATAGACCCCAAAAGAAAATCACTAAGAAATATAATCACACTAACTTAAACTGAAGACAAAGAAATAATCCTGAGTGTAGCCTGAGAAAAATTAGAAGTCATGTACAGAAGGGAAGCAATAAAAACAAGCTTTGATTACTCAGCATAAACTCTGCAGGCAAGAAGTCAATTGGATGACATATATAAAACCTTCGAAGAAAAAAATTGCCAACCAGTAATACATCCTGCAAAACTCAAATACAATGGTGCAATTAGGACATTTCCAGATGAACTGAAATTCAGGAAATAAGAGAAAAACAAAAAAATTACAAGAATTATTAAAGGCAGTATTCAGTTAGAGAACCAAAAACTGATATCAGACAACAGCCTCAATCTTGGGCACAAGAATGCACCAGCCATGTACCAACCTAAGTAGTAAACTCTCAAGGAAAAAATAAACCTAAAAGATTTACAACAAGGAACCATATAAGTTAATCTGTAAATGATAATAATGTCAGACCAATAAAGTGAGAATAAATAGTGTAGGTACAGAACTTTCTAACAGGGAGGAAGGCAAAGCAATACCAGGTAATATAAGACTAGTTCAAACTTAGGAAAAAAAAAAAAAACAACAAATCCACTGCTGTCAAGTCAGATGTGACTCATAGCAAAACTACAAGTCAGAGTAGTACTGCCACATAGAGTTTCCAAGGACCACTAGGTGGATTTGGACTATTGAGTTTTTGTTTGGTAGATGTAGCACTTAACCCACTATGCCACCATGGTTTCCTTCAAACTTAGGAAGGTAAAGGTGAATTTCATGGTAACCACAAAGTTAACAAACCTACTCACCAAAATAAAGAATAAAAACATAAATTTGTGGTAAAACCCAAATCTACAAAAACAAATTAAAAAAAAAAAAGAAATTCAACACAGAAGAATAAGAGAAACAAAGAAAAAAAGTCAGTACCACAGAAGAAGGTACAACAAAACGACAGCAATGAACTAACAACTATCAATAATTATATTAAGCATAAATATCCTCAGTGTACCTGTAAAGAAATATACAGTGACAGAATGGATTAAAAAAAAAGTACACATCAATATGCTGTCTACAGGAGGCAGATTTTAAGAAATAAAGACATACTATATTAATAATGAAATGATGGAAAAAATATACCAAGCAAAGTGCTCCTGAAAAAGAACAGAAGTGTCTCTAAAGTTACCTTCTTTTCTTCTCTCCTGAGTATCTGACACCATGTGACATCTGTGCCCCTTCTAGCCAGGCTATACTGTGCAGATTGACAGACACTCCTCTGATGTTTGCAGGAACACCTGTGGGCCCCATAGAGAACATTTCTTTCCTTCTCTCTCTCTCTCTTTTTTTCTCTCTCTCATTCCTTCCCTCTCTCTGTTTTCTTCCTTTCTTCCTTCCCAATCATTTATCTAGTTTCTTTTCTCTCCATTTTGTGGTTTCTCATGTCCCTATTCCAATGGCAAGAAACCTTAGCACTCTTTTTGTTTGTTTCTTCATTTTTTATTTCTGATTGTCTCTCCTCTTATTTTTTTTTCCATTTCTCAGTTTCTCATCTCTCCACTCCAGCAATAAGCTCCTTCAGCCTTCTCTTTCTTTCTTTTTTCCTACTTTCCAGCTTTTGCTTTCTTTCTTTCCCTTTCTTTTCTCTCTCTCTCCCTCCCAGCTTTCCTCCGTCTCTTTCTGTTTGTTTGTTTTGGGATCCTGTTTTTCTCTCTCTCCTCTCCTTTTTCACATACCCATCTCAGCTCCACACATCAGAACCTCCCTACTCCTTCCCATCCATCTGTACCGTGTGGTGAACATCACATGCCTGAGCACCTCAGGGAAACCTGTCATGTGGCATCTGTACCCCTTCTAGCCAGGCTATACTGTGCAGACTGAGAGACACTTCCCTGGTGTCTCTAGGCAAACCTGTCCAGCACTAATTTCTGTTCAGCCTTGTTGACCACAGTACACGCCACAAGGAACCCATTACAGTGCCTCTCCTTCAGCTAGACTTGTTCTGCTGTATCATAGCCACGCAAGTGGATGTGTTCACTGCACAAGGAGATAAAAAATATTATGACCACAGATGAACAAACAACAAAGACTGCATAGCCCACCTGCTCTGATATAACCAAATAATATAAAAAAGCAAGATGAAACAAACAGATCTACAATCAATAAACAGGTAACTACTGAATGTCCTGCAGAAAGCAGACAATAACAAAACACATTAAAAAAAAAAAAGGATAAGTTGGTTCCAGTAGTTTTCCAAAACAAAACACCAGATGACTTTCCAATAGAAGAAAAGGTACTAGAATTGGGTGAAAACTCATTTGCAAGTGATATGCAGATGCCACAATGTAGCTTACTGATAGAAAAACAGAACTTGAAATACCTGTTTATGAAGATCAAAGACTACATCCTTCAGGATGTAAAACACAACACAAAGAAAACAAAAATCCTCACTATACTAATAAGCAAAATCATGATGAATGGAGAAAATACTAGAAGTTGCAAAGGATTTCATTTTGTTTGAATCCAGAATCAATGTCCATGGAAGTAGCAGTTACAAAAGTGAATGGTGTATGTCCTCGGGCACAGCTGCTGCAAAACATGTCAGTCTGCAGGTCTTAAATTTGCCCTGGCCTTCTTCATCTTAGTAGTAGCATTGTCCAACCTGTAGTTCAAGACGGAAATTAAGAGTAATCTTCCCTCTAACTCACTCATCACATTAAAATTTTCACAAGACTGTCAAGTCTCTCTGAAATAAGGTAGTACCCATTTAAAAAGTACTGCAGTTACAACAAAACACAGTTATGACTCAGCTTTTGTTTTGTTTTGTACATCTTATCCTTAGCAATAGGTCTTACATGCCAGATTGCAGCATGTAATTTGCCGACATTATTGTTCTCATGCCAACCTCCAAAGATAAGCAAAGATTAGATTTTATGAAAACACTGATGATAAAAGGCAATAGGAATGAAAACTTAAAACAAAAACAAACAAGGTATTGGACTTATATCAGCATGAACTTATGACTGAATTGTTGAAACAGAACCTCACTGTAAATCAGGGAATGTCTGTTATCTTAAACGTGCCCACATCTTTATTTACACTTTATGAACGTAATTTCATACTGCCTCCATTTCCCACCGAAACAATACTAAGAGCTTTAAACTAGCCTTCCTGCTCTACTCCTTACATTTCTTTTAAATTTCTTATCACAAGCCAATTTTAAAAATAGTACTAAGAATGTATTTCCCCTAAAGCGTGGTATGCTACCCAGTGTAATTATATATCCAGTTGTACCTAATTTCCAACTTCTCTGCAAATTTACCATCATGTTTCTCATTGTCACTTATAGACATATCAACTAACTTCCTGTTATAACTCATTGCCATGACGTTGATTTTGACTCAGAGGAACAATGTAAGATAGAGCAGAACTGCTCCACAGGGAT
Organism: Heterohyrax brucei; assembly: GCA_028571685.1. NCBI lineage: Eukaryota > Metazoa > Chordata > Mammalia > Hyracoidea > Procaviidae > Heterohyrax > Heterohyrax brucei. Next base: position 139,171,843 of record CM053148.1, on the reverse strand, counting down.
TCCAAGACTGTAATCTTTACAGAATCAGACCACCACATCTTTCTCTTGCAGAGCAGCTGGTAACATCCAACAGCCGACTTTTGTTTACCAGCTTAGTGCTTAACTATTTCAACACTAGGGATCCTGTCTCTCTTGTTATAATAAATAACCATTCATTTGTTTTTCTGTTTTAAACCTCCCATTTCTCTCCTCCTTGATGATGTAATACAATTTTCAATAATTTGATAATTTTGTTAAATACTTGCAAATATTTTCCACTGCTAAAACTACTTGTGTATCATGCCTCTATTTCATTTTCTGTATGCTTTTGTGAAGTTTTTTTAATAATAAAAAATAGTTTAGCATTTGTTCAGTTAGATTCACACATGTGCCTATCAGATATGTTCTTCAAAAGCTCAATTATGTTAAATAATATTTTGTTCTTTCATAGTCTTGGAGACTTGCATACTGGAGATTTCAGCCCTTCCACTAGAGACTAACGAGGTTATTCTCTGCACCGAGGACACGACTGTCATGCTAAGAACACTCTCCAGATTTCCTGTGTTGCATACCCTTTTCCAAGATCTCTATTTTCTTCTTCACTGTTTGTTCTCTCACTTTGCTAAGAAATATTTTTATCCTCTTTGACAGTAATATTAGAAGTCTAGAGAAGATCATTGTTCTTTCTTCATATATGTTTAATAGTTTGGTTTGTAAGGAATTTTACATTTGAAATAATTTTCCTTCTGAAATTTGTATTTTCCCTTTATATTCGAACATGCTGTGTTTTAAGAAATTGCATCTCATTGCGATTCTCATTCTTTGTCCCCCTGAAAGCATTTCAGAAATTTTTCATTATCTCTGGCTTTATGAAACCTCAGGATGAATATCATTGTATGTTTTTAGTTTTTTATTCATTTTTATGTCCTCTCTCTTTTTTTGGCTCCCTCCCTCCCTTGCTCACTCTTTCCTTCATTATTTCCTTCCTTTCTTTCCTGTTTAAGGACCCAAAGCTTTAATCACTTGGTGAAGACAAACTTGATGGTGCAAAAATGGATACAATTCGTATAAGAAAAGCAGACTAAATAAGCATAATTACCAGTTTTCAGAATAATGTATTTTCTTATATCCTATAAAAATTACCAGTAATTTTTCAGTTATCATTATGAACCCACAGATTTTAACATATTCTACCAGTTAAATCCATTAAACTTATTGCCTGTTTTGATGCCAACATTGTCCCATGTTTGGCCAATATAAACTTAACTGAAAAATATTAACTTGAGTCCTAAGTCCTTCAGCTATGACACCAGTAGACTCTAATAGATTTCTTGTCTTTTTAGTACAAAATGCCAAAGCTAATCTTCGTTTACTACCTCAGAATTGAAAAAAAACATTCTTCCAAAGAGGACTATGAGTGATAATGATAATGTAATTTAATAATAATGATTTTCACTGGTCTCTGGTTTATATTTCTTCTATTTTTTTTAGTATAAATTTGACAAAAAATACATAGACATGTAAAATACATGAGCCAAAAAAATTGCTGGAGTTGTTTCTGACTCATAATGACCATATAAATCAAAATGTATTACCACTGAGTGAATTCCAATTCATAGTGATCCTATAGGACACAGCAGAACTGCTCCATAGTTTTTCTAAGGAACACTGGTGGATTTAAACCGCAAATGTTTTGGTTAGTAGGTGAGCTCTTAACTAATGGCCACCAGGCCTCCAGTGACTCTATAGAAATACTATATATACACACATTTATTTCCATATCTTTCTTCAGACACAAAGGACAATTAATAAATATTGAAGAGAGATACTTGAAGTCTGTGCATATATTCTGTTCCTCCTTAACAAGGATCTAGCCTACTGTGCTGTTCTAACAGTAATTTTTATTTGCTTAATTCTTTCTTTATGTATTACTTGGAAAGTGTCACTCAAATATAAGTCAGATTTGGGGCTCCTCTTAAGTTTTTTGAAAAATATTGATCCACAGCTACCTTGCATTCTATGCTGCTGTTGAGAAATTAGATGCTAATATTCTTCTTCCGCTTTTTCTTGGAATTAACTTCTCTGAAAGTATGTAGTGAGCTGTTTTAATATGCAGATTTAAACATGCTATTATTCCTGAAATTTTATTAGACTACAATTTTAAGTATTTATTTTTGCTCCATTGTCTTCTTGTTTCCTTCGGGGATGTTAGTTTTCTTTGCAGTGTATCACTTTTGCTCATTGTCCATTCTCTCAGATAGCTTTTATTTTGTTTTCTTTTATTTCTGTTCCATTGGCTGTTTTCATTCCTCTCTTTAATGGTCCATACTTTTAATATAGAATCTCTATTCTCCTTGGCTTGGCATTCTCTTGGGACCCTTATAATATAGTCTTAATTATAAAACAATTTTGTCTTTTCTCTAATTTGTTTTCTACATTAGTTATAATTTTATATGTATTTCTTTCCATTTCATATTATTTTGGAATTTTATATGAAAGCTCTTTTTCGTTAACTGGAAATGCTTGTTTAAAGATAATGAGTTTAGGTGAGATGCTGTGTTACAGTTTTTTCTCTGTCCACGGTTGTATTTCTGGAAAATTTTTCATCAACCGAAGTATTATGATTCTCAATTTCTTTTTTCTTTTCTTTTCCTTTTTCCTGTTAGTTTGGTATAGATGTTGTCTGTCAGTTTTCTGTTTATTTTTAATTGTCTTGTTTTCTCTGAATCAGTAATGATAGATGATTCTATTTAGGTCAAGGTGGGGGAATTCTGTAGATTATGAAGCTATTTCGTTTCAGAGCACCCTCCTTTGCTGATACATGGTTTGCCAAGCCAAGCCAAGCCAAGCGCCGTTGAGTCCCATTTTTTAATAGATGATTCTTCGTTGAGGTGTGGGGTTAGTTGTGTCTTCCAGTATTGGGATCTTGTTTCTGTAGCACCTTGTCTGAATTCCCCAGGAAGCAGACTCTGAGATAGAGATTTGCATGCAAGTAGTTTTGGGAGGATTGCTCTAAAGTTCAATAATTATTTGAGGGAGTGAAGGAATTAAGACTGGGCAGAAGGCTGAGTTTAACTTCAGTGCAGTCATAACAAAGACTCCAGTCAATTCTATTTGAGAGTCCTTTACAGTTTCTATACCTCAAAGTAAGCAGTCTAGAATTTTTACTTCCTATGAAAACATTGTTGGATGCAGACATCCCAAAGGAAAACACGTGAAATGGATAAGACAGTTCTCCTAGACAAGGCCAGTTCCTGGACAGGGCCTCAGATGAGAACTGTCAATTACCAGCACTCTCGCAGCTAAGGAATTCAGGTGGGGTCTTTGGCTATGAACTACAGAGCTGCTACAGTCTGCCTCTTAGACCATTCATAGCCATTTGTTTCATATAATGTTTTCTGTGCACAGGTTCTCCAGGATTCTGATTCTTTCATTTTCCTGGAGAATTTTAAACAATGAAAGTTAGTGGGAAAGCCTATGACTTCTACTGCTGCAACTATCCTCAAAGTCAAAATTAATATTATTCCCCTTTTCTAGGGTCCCCTCCTCTTTTGCTGATACCTCTACTAGTCTAGGTGGCTAACATGGTGGAATGATACCAATGTTCGATCCCTAGGATTCTGAGATCTTGGTCACCATGTCCTTTTCAGGGTCATGGCTCTTAAACTTGACACTTTATTATCAAACTTGGAGAATAAGGGAGTACCAAGACATGCCTATGACTCACTCAAAAGTCAAATAAGTTCTTCCCAGACCCTATTGAATAATAGCAGCTCTACCTCTTCTCCATGATCAGAGCAAAATTATCTCTGCAAAGTCTTGTAACTCCTTCCTTTGCCTTCTGGTCTCTTGAGCCAAGCAATCCAAAGTGTCAACTGTTACTTTAAGCATAACGAATTTTCACTGTGTTTCTCAGTCAAAGCATTTCTCCTCTGAGATCCTACATCCCTAAATCCATATAGCTCAGGCTTCTGGTGAAAAAGTACCAATTCCACAAGTAGCTCATTAAAGGAGTTCTTGGATTCATTTCACTGATTCAAACAAACTTCCAAGTTAGAACACTAAACCAGGTAATTGTGTCTGGTTTATAATGTATACTGTTTCTTGGAAAATGAAGCCCTAACATTAGTAGATATCCATTCCAACATGATACCTTAGTTGTATTTTCATAAGGCTATTCCATCAATTTATTAAGCCAGTAGATTCTGAATTATGTGAAACGTGACAAGTGTAGTACGCCACGTTTTCGTCAGCTAGTGCTGCTCTAACAGAAATACCACAGAGTGGATGGCTTTAACAAAGGAAGGTTTATTCTTATGCAGTCTGGTAGGCTACAAGTCCAAATTCAGGATGTCCTCTCCAGGGGAGGTTTTTCCCCTTGTCGGTTCTGGAGGAAAGCCTGGTACTGCATCAGTCTTTGTCCAGGGAGCATCTTGGCACAGGAACCTCAGGTCCGAATGATGCACTTTTTTCACGGTGCTGCTTGCTTGCTGGTGTGAGGTTTCCCATTCTCTGCCTGCCTCTCTTTCCTTCTATCTCTTGTAAGATGCAAGGATTAAGGGTGGGGCAAGCCACACTCCAGGGAAACTCCCTTTACAGTGGAGCAGAGAGGTGATCTTCTGAAAGGATTTACAGTCCCACTCTAATCTTTAACATACAGCACAGTAAAATCACAAAATAGAGGGCAATCGTAGAATACAGAGAATCATGGTCACAGGGCTACACCTATTTCGGTGGGGACACAATTCAATCCATGACAGCTACTAATCAACTAATGCCATGACTTGCCATTTCTGCTGTCTTTAAGATGGGAAGGATACACACAGCCAATCTGTCAACAAATGATCGATCTCCTTGAGAGATATTGCCATGTTAAGGGTTTCTCTTGTCACTGCCAAGTTGGACATTTGGAAGTGACAGTAGTTAGAATAACTTTGAGAAGTAAGAGCCCATTTTATATGCATAGGTTCCATCCCAGTCCCCATAGCCACTTTTTTTATAAGTGCCTTTTTCCAACCCCAGGCAGAAGATGAGCAAAGCAGGAAGATCTCAGCTGGCTGAGCCACTCTGCTGCTTGGTTGTATGATGTAAGTTTTTCCACATCTCACATCTAGTCCAATAGACCCACTGACGTGGTTCTTCTACAGATCTGTCTGTCTTTAACATTTTAATTTTTCCCCTTACAGACTGCTGATCACATCTATCCTGAGTTTATATATTCTTATCTTGCAACACTTCTCTTTCTATAGAGTGAAAACAGATGATTAGTTTACTGTACAAAGTAAGAATTTCCTTACTAATGCCTCTGAAGACCACTCCTAGAGGGTGCTATAGTTCGGCAGCAGTACAGTTTGATTTGTAACAACATACCAAAATGATCATCCATGAACCAGGTTTGGCATTTTATATTCTTTGTCAGCTAGTTACAAGGGAACCTCCAAGAGGCTAGAAATGCAAACTGAGAGATGTCAGTGCAACAGCAATAAATGACAGTGGGGTTTAGACCACCTGCTTGTGCAGCACTCTGTGTCCTCTGGCCCTGCTCGTGGCTGACCCTGGATCTACCACTTTCATCTTAAAATGGATTGTTCCTGTGCCTGCTTGACCTTGTACTTGGATAGTCTGACAAATTCCAATTCATACAGTGAAGTTCCGGTCTCATGGTTATTGAGTATCCTAGGGTCAGGAATTCCATCTCTTCCAAGGCTCGTAGCATATCAGGGAGTTGTTCTTTGAAAATTTAAACTTTCTACTGTAGATATTAAGTCTGTTTCCCAAAACCACAGGAGTCTAAGTTGTGACTCAAGGTATCATGGTTCATACAACCCAAAGCTCAGGACAGCATGCGTCATATCTTGCATAAACAGAAGAACACTATCCTCTTCCAAAATCACCTCAATAATTTAATCATCTCCATTTAGATGGATATAACCATGTTTGGTATCTTTTTCAACTATGTCTGATGCTAAGAAATGTTAGGACATAATTTTAAACAGTATCTTGAATTACTAAATCATAGTGCTAAACTAAGATTTTTAAAAATAATAAAGGATATACATCTTCACATTTTTAAATTACTAATTCTTACTAATATTAGTAATAGTGATAGTAACAGTGATAAAAATAATGCTTTTATTATTAGAATATACAATAAAATAAAAAACTATTTTAATTACAATTACTTTGATTTAATCTCATTCTTTTTACATTTTCATTTTTATGTTTTATAATAATCATGATATTTTGGGACAACAGTACAACTGTATAATATATAGCTAAAATGAATATACTCCAAATGATTTTACTGATATGAACAGATGGCTAAAATATTTGGGGATTCCCTCATATAGTGAATCTGTTAACAGATGAACGACAGGTGACAAAAGTAGGTGAGATCATCTCAGGAAAACTAAAATAAAAACAGGAGATGAAATACAGAAATGAGGGAAACACAAGCATTTTAAAGTGAAAAGAAGAAACATCATCTAGCATGAAAGACTGAGACAGAACAGTTAAGAACATAGGAGAAATGATTGTTATCACAGAAGATAATGGTGAGAGATTTTAAAATAGTACCAAACAGTACAGCTTGATCAGGAATATAATCAGGAAATGTTGTTTAGAGTTGGCATTTAGAATTTGGTTACGACTTCAGTGACAGAGATGTTTCAGTGAAATGGTCGGGGCAGAAAAGTGAGAGGGAACCAGATAGAACAGTTTCCAGTCTAACATTGCACTCTACTTAGTATCTTTTAGATACTTTTAGTGTCTTTTAGACACTAGGTTCTCTTATGTTATGGACACTTAAGTTACAGCCACCTGTCTTCCTGTTTGTTTGTTTTTTACTGCCTATTTTCTTATCAAATCTTGCTCTTTCAAGCTTCTAGGCCTTTCATCATATGGTTCTCTCAGGCTACTACCCTACCATATGCTGCCTGTCTATTAAAATCCTACTTATTCTCAAAGATTAGACAGGCCCATAAACCAAGATATGAATAACTAGTCATATCAGCCCAGTGGTGAGGACGAAAATAGGAGTAGACAGCAAAGCTGGTAATGGGAAACTCAAGGCTAAAGGGGCTACATCTGTTGGCCAAAGGAGCTACATCTGTATCCATGGAACGGCTCAGAGATCAACAGAAATGTGGAGAGGAGAACAGGAAGCAGGGCTTTTTTGTTTTCACAAGGTGGGGACAGAGTCTCTTGGATCTCAAAAATGTGGACAGAGCTTTTTGGGTTTCAAAGAGTTAGATTTTCACTAGTTTGGTTCCAGAGTGTAGGGGCTGCTGTTAAGTTGTGCAAGGGAGATGTGGCCTCCACTGCTTTGCCCAAAAGACAGAAGAATGAGGTCTGCTGGTACTGAGCCGGCATGTTCACCACTCACATGGACTAGAAGAATGGGTCTTTCAGAGCCAAGGGGGTGAAGCTCCCAAAGTGGGTCCAGAAGGGCAGGGCTGAAGTCCAGAGCCAAGGGGTCTTTCCCTAGAATTCAGAGTCTGGAGAGTAGGGTGGTTGCTCAGATGGTATCTGGGAAGAGAGGATCATTTTCAACTCTTGAGAGCTAATGTAAATTGTTCTGCTAGGTTTTGGATTTGCATGCTGCCCCTCATCTCTTCTTTCCTTCCAATATCTCTCATTTATAATGGTAAGTCTACCTTGAACTTGTTCTACCATTATACTTTGGAAACAGATACTTGTAGTCTAAATTTCACAGGTTCAGTGATGAAAATATTCCACCCATGGTAGAATATTCCTAAAGTCTCATCTGCATTTGATTCAAATGGTTCAGAAGAAGAAATTTTGGAGATGCAGTTGATTTAAGATTTGGGGGATGATATGATGGAGTGAATGCTTTCAGCCTATGGCAAGGGCATGAATTTTTGAAGGCCAAAGAGTATAATGTTATCAATTAAACTGTGTTCCCCCATCTCAGAATACATGTTATAGATCCTAATCATTTTGCCTGGGGTTATAATCCCATTTGGAATGGGTTCTCTTCGTTATGGTAATTAGGCAGCATGACTGTGGGGTATATTTTGAGTCAATTTCTTTTGAGATATAAATGAGATTATATAAGCAAGCAAGAGAAGCGGAGATAGAGGAAGAAGCTGTCAAGGCTCATGGAAACTACCCAAGAAGATAAGCTAAAAAAGACAAGGAACTTCTTCCAGAGCCAACAGAGAGAAAACACTCTACTAGAGCTAAAGGCCCAGATCTGGACTTCTAGCCTCCTGAAGTGTGAGAAAATAAACACCTGCCTGTAAAAGTCATCCAGTCATGGTATTTCTATCAAAGCAGCACTAAGAAAGACAATAGTAATATCAATTTTTTTCCAATAAGGGCTTGGAGAACGATTTGCAGAGTGAAGAAGTCAGTGACCTTGGCTGAACTCACAACTTTTCATCTTTTCTTCACATTTTCATAAGCCACATTAAACCTACTTCCTCCAATACGTGGTTAAACAAGTTTGAGGCACTTGGCTGGCCTGGCTCCTTTTATTTTTTTAGGCAAAGTATAGTGAAAAGGATTTAAAATTTAGGTCACTTGCCTAAGAGTCAGCAAGATGATTATCACAGAGCCTCATTTGCTTTAACCATTGTGTCCTACAGAGCACCTTTAAGCAATGCAGAGAGATTTCTAAGTTTTGCAAACTGAATTTCCTTACAGAAAAATACTGATGTCAATTCCAGAAAATCCCTTTAGGATTAGATGGAAAACTTTGCACTCTAATTATAGTCATTGTCATGGATTAAATTACGTTCCCAAAGAAATCTGTGTAGCAATTTAGCTAGGCCACGAATCCTGATATTGTACCTCCGTGTTGCAGTCCTTCCTCTGTGATGTTAATAAGGGTGGATGGGCAGCAGTGGGTTTGGTGGAGCAGGACTCACCGTATAAGATTGTTTTGTGCCTTGAGGCAGTCTCTTGAAAGGCAAAGTAAAGAAGCTAGCAGAGAGATTTGGGGAAACTGTGCTGGAAGCCCACTGCTTCCTCTGGGTAAGACTGAAGTCCCTGTGCCTCAGAAGTTTCAAGTCTAGGGGAAGATTGATGGTAAGTACCTTCCTCCAGGTTCAGCAAAGAAAGGCTTCTCTTGAGGCTGACATCCTGAATTTGGACTTGAGCCTACTGGACTGTGACAAAACAAAATTTCTCTTTTTAAAGTTATTCACTTGTGGTATTTCTGTTAGAGTATGACTAAAGCAGTCACTGACCTAACAGTAGTATCCCAGATTTTCATTCCTGTAATCCCTCTTGTTTTAGAGGCCAAGATTTATATTCAGAAATTCTGTATGTCCTAACACCATACATCTAGTAAAAAGCTTACACAGCCATTTTCAGAGAAACCCAGGCTAGAAAAATATTCCAACTTATTTTGCTTTTAAAAGCGACATCATGAATATTTCTTTCTCAAAAAGTGGTTTCTTCATTATTTATAGATTTCAACTCAATTATCTTTCTAGCTTTTCTTTAACTTGAAGACCATAAAGAGCTTGGATGAGACAGAATACTGCAATTCATTCTGATTTTTCTGATTATAAAGTAGAATTTCTATACATACAGGTAAGATCACAAGGTAATTCTAGTTACTAATTAAAGTTTGTTGTTATTGTTAGGTGCTGTTGGGTTGGTACTGAATCTTAACAACCTTGTATACAACAGAACAAAGCACTGTTCAGTCCTGTGCCTCCGCACAATCAGCTGTGTTTTGAGCCCATGGTGGCAGCAATGTAAATTTAAAGTTATTTCTAGTTTTCATGAGTAGATTGTTTATATTTAATATTTTCATATACAGAAACAAAATATTTTGCCAGTGTCTTCCTTTTGATGTTTTTTCAAGCTTTATAATTTTAATATTATGGAAAAATACATAGATTTCGACTACAGAATGTATTTGACTAGCATTTTCTGTCAAGATGTTCTGCTGCTATTGCTAGATATGGAAATAACCTTGTAAGGCAAAACAAAATTTCTTCTAAAAAAATCTACAGACTATGTCAGGGTTTAGAAAGCTAAAGAATAAAGGCAGGCCTACATTAATTTATTAGTTTATAAGTTGTGATATAATTTAGAAAATTTTGTTTTTTTCCAAGAAAACAGAAATAGAGTAGATAACATTGTTCAATTTGATTAATGTCAATAGTGTCATTAAACTGTACACTAAAAAATCTTTAACTGGCAAGTATGGTGTTGCACATATTTTTAAAATAATTTTTGTCAACTTAAAATGTCAGTTCAAGTAAAAGAAAGACAATTAAATTTTTTTCAAATAGTTTTGAATAATTTCCTTTGTAGGCTCCTTTTTAAATTTAATAATTTCAATTTGCCAAGACCACAGAGGTCACTTGGTATCACTGGTGGGATACTGAGAATGAGTTCACTTGTCCCACATGATCAGAGTGGAGCTAACATTTGAATCAATTCTGCCTTTTTTCTGTAGCATTCTACAGCTCACGTCATAGAAGTATGTCACACTTAATCTCCAAATGCTTGCTATCAAGAAAAAAATACGTATGTACACATAAAATAAGAAATGTAGACTAAACACAAAAAATATAAGTTATGTTGGGCATGTAACACATGTTTTAGGGCAGAGAAAATGGAGATCGGTGTGACCTGGCTTCAGTTATTTAGTTAAAGCTTTTTGAAGTAGCATTACATATGAGAATACTCAGTGCCATTTAGTATCCAACTTACAGAGACCCTTTCAGACAGAATAGAACCACCCCATAAGTTTTCTAAAAAGAGGCTGGTGGATTTGAACTGTCAAACTTTTTGGTTAGCCACCAAGCTCTTAGCTACTACAGTACCATGGCTCCCATTACATGTAAACTAAGCCTTAAATAAATGATTGAAAGGATACAGATGTTTGCTGAAGTTGCCAAATAGCTATATTTGGAATAATTGTAAGAAATAGTAGTATGGGCATAGTCAATGTTTGTGGAAATGAGTGAGTGTGGCACTGGTGGTCAGAAAGCAGGAACTGAGCAGTGGATACATGCAGTGAAAAACCCTTAAGAGGCAGTGGTAAATGTGGAAAATAAGGATGGATGTGGATCAGGTTGCAGAGCAACATATGCGTCATCCTAAAGTATTTGAATTTATCTTACAACAAACAAACAACCCATGGCGATCAAGTCAGTTCTGACTCATAGCAACCCTAAAGGACAAAATAGAACTGCTCCATCCAGTTTCCAAGGAGTGCCTGGTAGATTTGAACTTCTGATCTTTTAGCTAATAGTCATGACTGTTAACCATGATGCCACCAGAGTTTTCTTGAACACTCTTAGAAACTACGAATATTGAAGTATTTCTAGCAGCAAAGTGTTACATTTAGCAATATTATGAAGTAATGATCTCCGAATTTCAACAAAGATAAATAAATCTGGAAAGAATCAGGAGCATTTGACTATAAATAAGCAATCAAACACTGGGGAGCTTTTATCTGATAAATAGAAGTCTATACAGAACAAACTAGAGATGATATATACTGTATGTTTATCAAACCTCTTGACATGCTCATAATTAATAGAGTATGATCACCAAATTTCAGCATATTAGAACAACAGGAGACCATTTAGGCTAGAAATGCAGAGCATCTAGATAAAGAAGGAAAATATTTACATTTTCAGTTAGTCTCAGAAAATTTACTAAATCATAGCAGAATGGGTTAACAAAAATATGAAGATGGTATACACCATTTAACTTATTAAGGAAATTGATGTATTTTTATTCCCTAGCTTTCCAAGTTAATTTTCCTTAAATAGTCCTCATCTTAATACATAATGACCTTTGCACACTTTCTGAATTATAAATTCCACACATCAAAGCTATAGTATATTATGTACTTACTTCACTGGAACAGAGTATTAAAAAAAAAAAGTGTTTACTCAGGCCAAGAGGGCAGAGTAGACAAACACTACCAGTGACCCCTCTAACAACAAAGACACAAAACAACAAACAAATCCAGTGTATATAACCTCAAATGAGCCCTGAATGTCAAAGGGAAAGAGAGAAATTGGACTGAGAAAATGAAAAGAGAAAATAGCACCAGAAGTGTATAGGATTCCACAGACATGACCTGCCAGAAGGCAGTGTAGCAGGCCCAACAAGGAAGTTGGTGTGTATTTCCCTCAGTGGAGGTGATTGCCTGAAGAATCCATTTGCACCTCCAAAGCCAGTGAGGGACAGCACCAGATCATTGAAAGCTAAGTCGTTACCTGTAATCCCATTGTTAGAACAATACAAAATACAGAAAGAATTGTTGAAGATTTGCTGACAGAAAACTTCTAGAATATCGTGAAGTGTGATAAGACACCTATCCAAGACACTCATTGAACCCCACACAAAGTAGGTCCCCAAATAAAGACACCAAGACACAGTATAATGAAATAAAATAAAACTTGCCAAAGCTAAAGACAGCCAAGCCAAGTGCTGTCGATTCGGATCCGACTCATGGCGACCCTAAGGGCCAGAGTAGAACTGACCCCCAGAGTATTCAAGGAGTGCCTGGTGGATTTGAACTGCCAACCTTTTGGTTAGCAGCGGCAGCACTTAACCTGGAGACATTTTAAAAAGTGGCTAGGGACAAAAGAAAAATAACCTACCAAAGAAAATCTACAAAACAGCTCAAACTACTCAGCAGAAACCATGCAGGAAAGAATGTAATGTGATGACATTGTAAAGGGTCAGTGAAAAAGAGGAAGACCCTCCACCGGATGGGTTGACACAATGGCTCTAACAGTGAGGTCAGGCATAGCAATAATTATGAGGATAATACAGAACTGGATATTGTTTCACTCCATTTCACATAGGGTACCTTTGAGTCTGAACCAATTCAATGGCACCTAGCAGCAAGAACACCTCATCTAACAGAATTGCTGAAACGGAAAGCATTGAAAATACCAAATTCTGGTAAGGATAAGGAATAACAGTAACTCTTATTCATTGCTTGTGGGAATATAAAGTGATATAGCCATTTTGCCAGTTTAACAAGTACTTACTAAGCTAGACATGTGAATTTTTGGTGGTTATTCAGTGGATTCTCATTCACAGTGACCCCAGGTGTTACAGAATGGAACTGCTACACGGGGTTTACTTGGCTGTAATCTTCCTCACAGTAGACCACAGGGCCTTTTCTTCCATGATACTGCCGAAAAGTTCTGAACTGTCAACATTCAGGCTTACCATACAATCCAGCAACATTGCTCCTAGGTATTTATCTATATGCAATGAAAACATATGCCCATACAAACACCTGTAAGTGGATGTTTATTGCAACTTTATTCATAACTACTTAAGACCACAAACAATCAAGATTCTCTTTAATACGTGAATGGATAAACAAAGTGTGGTATATCTGTACAGTGGAATATTATTCAGCAATAAAATAAAAAAGCTATAAAGCTGTGAAAAGCCAAGGAGGAACCTTAAGAGCGTATTGATAAATTAAGCCAATCTTAAAATACTACATATTGTACAATTCCAACTATACAACATTCTGGAAAAGGCAGAAATATAGATGGTGAAAGATCAGTGTTTGCTTAGAGGGCAGGAGGGAGAGCTAAATAGGTAGAGCACAGGGCATTTTTAGTGTGGTAAAACTATTCTGTATGGTACTGTAATGGTTGATGCATGACATGTATTTGTCAAAACCTGTAGGCTTGTTCAAAACAAAGAATGATCTGTACTGGAAACTACAGACTTGAATTAATAATAACATATCTATATTGATTCATCAGTCATGACAAATGTACCACACTAATAGCAGGTATTAATAATAGGGAAACAGGAAAGGAGGTAGAGTTATAGGGGAATGCTTTATACTTTCTGCAAATTTAAAACTACTTTTAAAAATAAAGCCTATTCTGGTCTCTGGTCAAGGATAGCAGCAGGTCTAGGGGCCATGTTCCCAGGGGAGCATCCAGGCTGTCAGACCATCAGTTCTTTTAGAAGAGTTCCTGGGCTGCACCAAGAACTTGTGTTGGCTCAGGGAATCTCCATTATGTCCCCTGTCACAGCTGTGGTTAGTGGAGGCCAGGTACCATCGGGTTCTCAGGGACACAGTGTGAGCATATGGTATGCATACTTTATGGTTCTATGCATTTATAGGAGGTGGTTTTACTGGTCTCTTTCTAGATGGGAGAGAAGAGAGTGGAGAGGAGTGGACAGATGCTTGTTGAGGGAACACTAGCAGTACGGAATGGAAAGGAGGAACATGCTGTCACCGGGTGGGGGGAGCAGAAAGAGTTACAGATAGGTGGGCACGTAAAACCAATTTGGATTGTATACTTTCACTTAATCACAACTAAAAAAATAAAATAAAAATCTATTAATTTTTAAAAAATAACTATTACTGATTGAATTACATCTCCCCCTAAACTGTTCTGACACTCTATCCTCTGGTACCTATAAATGAGACTTTTTTCCTGGAAATAAGATCTTTGAAGGTGTTTTCACTTATTGACATACAGTCATACTGAGTGGTCGGCCTTGATCCCGTCAGCTTGGTTTCTGTACTTTAAAAAAGTGAGAAGAAACACACAGACAGACTGAGAGGGAAGACAGCCACAGGAGAAAGGAGGAGTTAAGTTGTGACTGCAAGTCAAGGCATGCCTCGGGCTGTCAGAAGCTGGGAGATGTAAGAATGGGTCTTCCCAAGAGCCTTTAAAGAGAACACTGTCCTGTTGGCAGTTGAATTAGGATTTCTAGGCTCAAGAACTGTAGAGCCACACATTTTGCTTGTTTTAAGCCACCTACATTGTGGTATTTTGTTACAGCAACCCTAAGAAACCAATACATTAACCAAACAAATTGAGATTTAGTTTTGATTAGCAACATGGCAGCATTACAATTTAAATGATAGGAGATTGATAAATGCAGAAGTAATTTCAGGAAAGGAGCCTTGCAAGAGCTTCTTTTGGATTCAAAAGACAAATTTAAAGTTTTCTAGTAACCAAGAGATGAAGCCAAGAGTAGTGCCGTCGAGTCGGAAAGATTTAACATATTATGAATATAATTTTAAAGGAAGTTTTCATAAATTGTATACTAACTGTAAGAACAATTGGGAGTAGTTATACTTTCCCATCTTAGTTCACACCACACTGCCCCAAGGCAGAAAATCCTACCTCAATTCTCACTTCCTCTAGAAAACCTTTGCTGACCAACCCAGTGAGAAATTTTTCTATTCCCTTAGATTTTATATAGCCAAAAGCCAAGTGCCGTTGAGTCGGATCCGATAAAAGTACAAGTTATTAACTCAAATGAATGGAAATCAAAGCAAAAAACCTTAAACATTGTTCAGAAATGTGTATTTGTATTACTTTCTAGGTCTCAAAGGATATATTTAAGTTATTCTAATTTAGTATGCCTGTAATATTCAGGGAATTAGGTCTCTCAGGCCATTCTCTGATGTCAATGCCAAGGAAATCCCCTTAGAATTATTTGAATCTTTATAACATTCTCTACCTATGACATAACTATTATCATTGATCTGTTGGTAGAAACACTCTCCTAAACAACCCAGAGGAAAGAGTCATATTCCTTGATCTAATATCAGTCAACCAATTAATTGGCCTCTATAAAACACTTATCAGATATATTCAGGTAAGAAAGCATTTGAAATTTATTTTACTAGCATTATTAATTTCCAGAAACACTTATTTAATTTATTTGGATTTTTGTCTTCCAGTCTTCTACATTTCCCAGGTATTAACTTTAAAGTCTACAGGGTAAGTACTAGACAAATGACTGTAATTTATTTGCATCATTTCTAAATTCATAAGAAGCATACATTTGTACCAAAGTAAAAAGGTAAAAGCACATTTTTGGAATAACAACACAACATTTTAGTAAACTTTTTGAAGCTTATTTGAATAATGTGATTTGCCATGTAATTTAGCAAAGGAAATGGATTTCCAGTTTTTAATAATAAAATAGTCTTTAAATTTTTTGTGCTGAGCTTTGCTCATATATTAGACAAGCTATGTGAACCAGGGCTACAATTTCAAACTCATTCCATTTAAGCCTTCATGTAATTTTAGAGTGCTTTCTGTTTCCCTTTTGCTCTTACAGAGAGAAAATGTGAATGGAAAGCTTATTTATGCCTAATCAATTACCGGCAGGTGGTCTTAGTATGTTATGTGACTTCAAGCTGGCAAGGATCAGGCATTTAATGAAAAAATTCAGATTATATAGAATTCACATTTTGATTTTTTAACTCCAAGTAGGCAATAATCAGGTAATTAATGAGAAAAAGAATCATAATTACAGTAGATTTGAAGTGAATTGTCTTTTGCACTGTTTCTTAAAGGTATCAGTCTCAAATAATCTGTGCTTTACGTCGGCAATATTTTCAGGAAACCAAAAGTGAAAAGTTCTTACATATCTTTGAAAAGATTTGCTTCTGTTCCTGAAAACTCTGTTTCTAAGAAAGTACGTGGTGCAGAGCAAGCAAATCAGGTCAATGAATAAATAAATGATCCCCAACCGACTCCACCGCACTTGGCTTGGCAAATTAACTGAAAGAAACAAAGGTAGATTGAAATTAAGCATTTCCTATTGGTTAAAATTCTCTGTAAGAACACAACTAAGGGTTATATAATGAAAATTTAAAAAAATACACTGAATGCTTGATAAATATGAATATTATATAATCTTAGACTATCGTGGAAACACCTAAGATTCAAGACAGTAAAGCTTGACCTCAGGAAATATTGTTTTACAAAGCGAATGTCTTTCAGAATGCAACATCACAATGTCTGATTTAATTCCCAAGTGGTTTAAGGTGAGTGCAAGACTGTCACCACGTTGCTAGTATTTATAACTGTGAAAGTCATTAATACATGAATTAAGCACTGGCAGTTTCTCAATGTATCTATTATGACAGTATCCATTACAGAATTACAAACAGAAAAAGAAAAAAGTAGTTGGATCCCTAATAATTATTGAAGGGTTATCAAGTTACAAAATAGTAAACATTAAGATAATGTCATTTTTTAAATAAAGTTGTATATTTTGTTAATAAAAACTATACTCATTGTAGAGAATTTGACCTTAAGAAAAATGTAAAGAAGAAAATAAAAAATGTATTACACAGAGGGAAACTCTGGTGACATACTGTGTTTTAGTCAGCTAGGGCTGCTCCAGCAGAAATACCACAAAGTGGATGGCTTTAACAAAGGAAGGTTTGTTCTTACACGGTCCGGTAGGCTATGAGTCCAAATTCAGGATGTCTGCTCCAGGGGAAGGCTTTCCCCCTTGTTGGCTCTGCAGGAAACTCTGGTATTGCATCAGTCTTTGTCCAGGGAGCATCTTGGCTCAGGAACCTCAGGTCGGAAGGACGTGCTCTTCTCCTGATGCCGCTTGCTTGATGGTGTGAGGTTCCCAGTTCTCTCAGCCTGCTTCCCTTTCCTGCTATCTCTTGCAGGATAAAGGATTAACTGTGGAGCAAGCCATACTCCAGGGAAACTCCCTTAACAGTGAAGCAGGGAGGTAATTTTATAAAAGGATTTACAGTCCCACCCGAATCCTTTAACATACAGCATAGGAGAAACACAAAATAGAGGACAGTCACAAAATACTGGGAATCATGGCCCAG
Source organism: Heterohyrax brucei (assembly GCA_028571685.1). Lineage (NCBI taxonomy): Eukaryota > Metazoa > Chordata > Mammalia > Hyracoidea > Procaviidae > Heterohyrax > Heterohyrax brucei. The sequence goes on along the minus strand of CM053148.1, from coordinate 139,154,268 downwards.
CCACATGGGCACACATATTTTGGGGGGCACACAATTCAATCCATGACATAGTGGTTAAGTACTATGTCTGCTAACCAAAAGGTTGTCATTTCAAATCTTCAAGGCACTCGTTGGAGCAGTTCTACTCTGACCTATAGGGTTGCTATGAGTCAGAATTGACTCATTACCCAGGTAAAATTAGTATTAACATTTAGATGTCAAATATACCTTTTTATAGTTATAACAGAATTCATTAATGTTTTGAGCAGTCTTTTGTACTCATGTGTAAAGACATTTTTAGAAAACTAAAATTATTCTGCATATAAATCTTTATATATTATTTTTCAGTTAATATTTTACTATGATTACTTTATTACCACATTAAATATTCTAATGATCACCATTTTAAGGAGTCATCATACGGATGATGCGCGTTTACTTAATCATGACTAAATATTTACCATTAAGTGTTGCAGTATTACAGTAAGCGTCACTACGTGTAAATCTTTGATCTTCTAATTACTTCCTTTAAATAGGTTCATGGTCATTAGGTCAAGGATGTGAAAATTTAAGAGTTCTCTTAATGTATACCAAATTATTTTCCAGAGGTTGTACTAACTTATACTTCTACCAATAATACTTTTTCTACAAGGTTCCTATTTTACTATATCCTAGGTTACACTAAATATTCTCATTTCTTTTTTAAAAAATACTTGCTATTTTGACAAGCAAAATAAGAATATTCTTGTAGCTTTTTTGATGTGCCTTTAATTAGTAATGAAGTTAAACATTTTAATAAGTTTTAAAGTTGTATTTCTCTTGAGATTTTTCTCTTCCTTCCCTTTATCTGTTTTATACTGTGTTCTCCTCCTTATTTATATTAGCTTCATAGAATAAGGCTATAAAACCCTTATCATATTGTAAATAATTTTCCAGTTTGAATTTGATGTTTAATTTTATTCACATGTTTTGAGACATAGTTATATAGCAGAGTTTATCTATTTCCAGATAGCCTTCACATTTTTAAAAATTTATTTCTGTACATACACATATGTATAATTTTACATTGGATGTGTAAATCGTATTACAAGTGGTCTTGGAAGTTTTTAGTACAGCCTTTTGTTTTTTGTTTTGTTCTGCTGTCGTTTCCTGCCCCCACTCTAATCTCTGCTTCCATTCACGTCACTTACCTCCCCATCCTTCTAAATAGTTCCCTTCCCCCAAAAGTATTTTATTTTTAAACACATATTCCATCAGTAGGAGAGATAATAATTTGGTAAGAATACAAATGCAGGAAACCCTGGTGGTGTAGTGGTTAAGTGCTGCGTCTGCTAACCAAAAGGTCACCAACTCGAATCCTCCGGGCCATTCTTGGAAACTCTGTGGAGCAGTTCTACTCTATCCTATAGGGTCACTATGAGTCAGAATCAACTCAACGGCAGTGGGTTTTTATACAAATGAAAATATTCTTTTAAATGTAATTAACCAGTATATATACAATCATTGAAATTTTAGAAGACTTTTAAATTATGAATTACCTTTACCTAACCCATGTAGACAAGTTTTTTTGCCTTGAATGCTGCTCTCAAGATTCTAAAAGTCATTTTTGTGCAATCTGTAGTGTTTTTCTTTAAAAAGTGTTGGATAAACAAATGTTAACTCAGTAACCAAAAAACTAGTAGCTTCAGGAGATTAATTCTCTTCAGAACTGGGCATGCACAAAATCTGAGAGACATGTGGAAGGACTGTAGAACACATTCCTTCTCCTTCTGGGCCAGTGGGAGTCCAACAGTTGAATTGAGCATATTATAAATAAGCACATATTTCCTCAAAGTTTTTTTCTCAACAGAGAAGTCAGAAATGGCTGAAGAAAATCATACCATGAAAAGTGAGTTTATCCTCACAGGATTTATGAATCATCCAGAAGTGAGAAACCTTCTGTTTGTGGTGTTCTTTGCCATCTACCTGATCACCATGGTGGGGAATGTTGGCCTGGTGACACTGATTTTCAAAGAGCATCATCTTCACACACCAATGTACATCTTTCTGGGCAACCTAGCTCTTGTGGACTCTTGCTGTGCCTGTGCCATCACTCCTAAGATGTTAAAGAACTTCTTTTCTGAGGACCGACGAGTTTCCCTCTACGAATGCATGGCACAATTCTATTTTCTTTGCGCTGTTGAAACCGCAGACTGCTTTCTCCTGGCAGCAATGGCTTATGACCGCTACGTGGCAATATGCAGCCCACTGCAGTACTACACCGTGATGTCCAAGAAAGTCTGCATTCAGATGACCACAGGAGCCTACATAGCTGGGAACCTGCATTCTGTGATTCATGTAGGGCTTTTATTTAGATTAGCTTTCTGTGGATCTAGTCAAATCAACCACTTTTATTGTGACATTCTTCCTTTATACAGACTTTCCTGTGTTGACCCTTATGTTAATGAATTGGTACTGTTTATATTTTCAGGGTCAATTCAAGTCTTCACCATAGGCGGTGTCTTAATATCTTATTTCTACATTCTGTTTACTATTTTCAAAATGAAATCCAGAGAGGGAAGAGTCAAAGCCTTTTCTACCTGTGCTTCCCACTTTTTGTCTGTCTCATTGTTCTACGGATCTCTTTTCTTCATGTACATTAGACCAAATCTGCTTGAAGAAGGAGATCAGGATATACCAGCTGCTATTTTGTTTACAATAGTAGTTCCATTATTAAATCCTTTTATTTATAGCCTGAGAAATAAAGAAGTGATAAGCGTCTTGAGAAAAATTCTGAAGATAAAATCTGAAGCAAATTTGAAACAAATGACAGCTACTGTGGCTTAATGATTTAAAGACAACAAAAACTTCCGAATGAAATGACCCAGAGAAAACACAGAAGTTGTATATAACATGTTAAAATATATTAGAATACAATCAAAATGAACCAGCAGTCTGTAAAGGGGAGAAACAAGTGCTGAATCTTAATTCAAAGTAACAAAATACAAACAAAAATAAAATTTGAATCCATTCAAGAAACAATTTTGCATATTGTCAATCTCATGCATGGTGCCAGCGTCAGAAATTATCAATACTGAAAGGCAACAGTCAAACTAGTAACAAATATAAAGGAGAATTCTGTTAAATATTGATAGCCAGTACCTCTAAAAGCTTGACCACGAACATTGTTGTTTTTGTTCTTAGATGCCTTCAGGTAGACTCAACTCACAGAGATACCAAGCACAAGGGAATGAAACCCTCTTCTGTTCTATGCCATTCTCACAGTTGTTGTTGTGCTTGAGCCCATTTTTGCAGCTACTTTGTCAATCCACTTCATGGACAGTCTTCTTTTTCACCGACTCTCTACTTAACCAACGCTGATGGCCTTCTCCAAGGACTGGTCCCTGCTGACACAGGTCCATAGTATGTGAGATAAAGTCTTGCAATCCTTGTTTCTAAGAAGCATTCTGGCTGTACTTCTTAACACAAATTTGTTCTTCTGGCAGTCTCTGATTTATTCAATATTCTTTATCAAACTATAATTCAAAAGTGTCAATTCTTTAGTTATGAGAAAAGGGTTTATGGTTATATCAGCCTTAAACCAATGAAATTACTTACAACTCTAAGTAACAAAAATGTGGCAAGTGAACTTTGAAAAAGCAGTTTTAATGTGTTTAGGGAACATCATTTTATTTAGAGAGAAGGAAGTCAGTGAGGAAACAAAGGTGTGTCAAACAAAAGTGAACACTGTCTTTACAAACTGAAGTTTTTACTAAATTGACTAATTAAACACAGAATGTCAATTTTCTTACAAGCTAGTTTCTTTTGTGAACTTTCACCTAAAGTACAATTTTTTTTTTTAAAAAAGAATGTCAGTTTCCAAGAGAAGTTCCTTTTAGAGAGGTTTATTTACTCCAATAAGGAGACTTGGTGGCACAGTTGTTAGGCACGCAGCTTCTAATCAAAAGATCTGTGACTGGAACCCACCAATGACTCCGTGGAGGGAAAGCTGTGGCAGCTGGTTTCCCTAAAGATTGCAGAAACTCAAAGGGGCACTTCTGCTCTGTCCTACTGGCTCTTTAAAAGATGGAATTTACTCAGTGGTAACAAGTTTGTTTACTCCCACAACTACATGGACAAAGATGCATGTAACCAAGTCTCAGAGCGTCAAACTTTGCGTAGGACTTGAAGAGATTTCATTGTCAGTGAGTTAAGCTAACCTTCACTGTCCCACTTCCTGAGAGGTGAAGAAGAGTGTTTAACAATGGGACACTACCTTGGGTATATTATTGTATGTAGACATGAAGTCATGAAGTAAAGTATGATTGTTGAACTATGGATAGGGTTAATCTAAATAATTTCTTTTTTTCATCATTGTAAAATCTGAAGTTGTGGAATGTAGATAGAATATAAGTTGTCTTAATGTGACTTGCTAAAGGAATTGCTTTCCAATTATTCACTCAGTGTACATTTACTGAGAGCCTGAGACATGCAAGCACTACTCTAGATGCCGGGACACTTACGTGGGGAAAACAAACAAACAAGCCAGTGTTTCCATCCTCTTCAGTAATGGAACTTTGGCATGATTTTAATGACTAACTTCTGCATCAAGTGGGACCTCTATTAAGCAACAAAAAAATACTCTCTTTGACCTCCTCTGTAGATACTTTGAGGTAGTTCAGTCACATCTAAGTTCCTAGAAGGCAAATCAAAAGGCAGACTTTACATGGAAAATCAGTATATTAAATCATGTGTGTAGTCCTGGGGTGCCACAAATGGTTAACATGCTAGGCTGTTCATCAGAAAGGCTGGAGATGAGTGAGTGACCAAGATAGAAGGTCTGACAATCTATTTCTGCAAAATCAGCCTTTGAAATCTCAATGAAGCGCGGTTCTACTCTACCACACACAGGGTTGCCATGAGTCAGAATCAGCTAAAGAGACAACTGTTTTTTCTTTTTAAATCTTGTTTATAACAAGCAGTGGGAAGACAAATGGAATGTTTCCAATTCTTTACCTCATGAATGTAAAAAATTTAATTAACTTGTTATTTGAAACCTCCAATGAAACCTATCTAGCTCATTCCAGTTATGCTGAACTATTCCAAAATATTCCTGTTTATTTCAAATTTGTTGTTAGCTGCAAACTCACTCACAATGGGTCCTGTACCATCTCAGTGATAGGTTGAGAGTCTGACTATTGTGTTCCATAGTCTTTTTATTGGTTTACTTTTGAAAGTAGATCACAAAGTTTTTCTTCCTAGTCTGCTGTAGTTTGGCCACTCCAGCAAAACCTGTTAAGCATTATACCAAAAAGAAGCCTTCACTGATAGTCGCATAGTAGATGTACATGGGGTATATTGGCTAGAAATCAAGACCAGATTTCCCATACGGAAGGTAGGAATTTTACCACTTAACCACCAATATCTCTCTTTCAAATTTAAACTCTATCAATTTAGGATCCACCCAACCTCACCTACATCCTCCCTGGCTTGCTTCTGAATTCACAGACATTCGCCTGTTACCATCACACTGAAGGCAGAAGTCACATTGTCTGGTGAATTATATTCATGTTGCTGTTCTCTGACATGTCCAGTTCTCTCTAATCTTCTGGCTATCTCTTCATGTCACCATCAGTTTTAGTATCTGCATCCATGTCTAGTACTAAGTCTATGTTGATTCTAAAAGTAAAAAAAAATCAATTTCTGATAAATAATTATTGATAATGTTATATCCTTGAAGGACATCCCCAAAAAGTACTTACTGGACTAACTGTCATGGACTGAATTGTGTCCCCTCGAAAATACGTGTAGCCATGTAGTGGGCCATGATCCCCAATATTTTATGATTGTGCTCCATTTTGTCACTTTCCTACACTGTATGTTAAAGGATTAGGTATGAGACTGTAAATCCCTTCAAAGGATGACCTCCCTGCTCCACTGTAAATGGAGTTTCCCTGGAGTCTGGCTTGCACTACTCTTTATTCTTTCATCCTACAAGAGGTAAAAGGAAAGGAAAACAAGCAGAAAATTGGGAACCTCACACTATCAAAAAAGCAGCACCAGTAGAAGACCACGTCCTTTAGACCTGAGTTTCCTGCACCAAGATACTCCCTGGACAAAGATTGATAAAATACCTGACTTTTCTCCAGAGATGGCAAGGGGGAAAGCCTTCCTTTACAGTAGACATCCTGAATTTGGACTTGCAGCCTACCGGATTATGTAAGAATAAACTCTCCTTTCTTAAAGTCATCCATTCTGTCGTATTTCTGTCAGAGCAGCACTAGCTGACTGAAACACAAACTAAAAGAACCAAATCCATTGGTACTGAGTTGATTCTAACTCATCAAGATGCTAGTAGATTCACACTGCCAACCTTTGGGTTAGCAACAAAACTCTTAACCACTGTACTGCCAGGGAGGGCAACGGGTCATTGCACTGATGATCTTAATGATTTCCCTTGTTGTCGTTATTGATTGTAAGCTCTAACTCATGGCTACCCTATGTGAGCAAGTAGAACTGCCCCATAGAGTTTTAAGGCTGTGATCTAAAGAACAGGAAGTCAAAAGAATTTACTCAGAAGTTAGCAGAGAAAGAAAGGAAGCCATCCTAACTCTCAAACTAGCTGCCATCAAGGTGACCCTGACTCATGGAAACCCCATGTGTGTCAAAGGAAACCTGGTGACACAGTGGTTAAATGTTATGGCTGCTAACCAAAAGGTAGGCAATTTGAGTCTACAAGGTGCTCCTGAGAAGCTTTATGGGGCAGTTCCACTCTGTCCTATAAGGTCATTATGAGTCAGAATTGATGCAATAGCAGTGGATTTTGGTTTTAGTTTTTTGGAAGTAGAACACCAAACTTTTCTTCCAAGGCACCTCTGGGAGGATTCCAATCTCAGCCTTTCAGTTAGAAGCCATGCATGTTGACTGGCTGCAACAACTGAAAACTTCTTCTTACACCCAGAATCTCACTAAACTCCCTTATAAGATAGTCCATAACCTTCTGACTCTCAGCCCTTGCTCACGTTCTCAGAAGTTACTTCAGTTTCTGCCTCTCACATCCCTCTTTAGAGGTGCCCAAATCCAGTCCAATGGCAACAAAAGAAATGAAAACCAAACAATGTTCTCCACTTCATGTCAAATCCATCTCTTTCAAAACTAATTGTTATGTGTTGGATTGCCTAGGAAACAGACTCTGAGATGCAGGTTTCTATGCAGAACATTATTAGGGAATATATTTGGGATCAAGTCTTATTAAAGGCAAGAGAAAGAAGGACTGAACAGAAGGGTGAAATCAAGCACAATACAGGACTCCCTCATCACCATAAGCTCACCACACAAAAGCCCTAGGGGTAGAAGTGATTGTAGAGTTGTTGTGACAAAATAAGTGACAGGGATAGTAAAAGCCTATAAAAAAGGAGCTATAACAGTTAGTAATGGAAAAATTCCAAAAAGTTATCATTCATACCATCAAATACAAGAATGGAAGCTATAAAAAGGAACACTGAGAGTTGAAAAAGATCTTAGAAATCTAAACTATGACAGCAGAAATTAGACAAAATAAACTCAAGTTAGAAAATAAAGTTGACCTAGTTGTTTGGAAAGAACAAAAAAGAAAAATAGGGAAGAAAATTAAAGAAAAAGACAAGAAGGTTATGTCTGGGAGAGAAAAAGCTGAGAATACAGAGGAAAGAAAATCATCAAATAACAAATATAAAAATATCTTGACATGTACTTTCCAGTGCACCAGGGCTCATCAAATGCACAATGAAGGGGGAGGGAAAGGAATAAAGGGATGGAGGGAGGAAGGAAAGGGAGAGAGATTCACACAAAGCAAAAATTTTAAAATCTTCCATACAGAGGACATTAAAAAAAAATCACATAAAATGACTTGGAAATCAGATAAAATGACTTGGAAATCAGATTGACATTGGTTATGAAGCTATAAATCCCCAAACCAAACCCTTTGCCATTGAGTGGATTCTGACTCATAGCAACCCTATAGGTTAGAGTAGAACTGCCCCACAGAGTGTCTGAGGAACATCTGGTTGATTTGACCTGCCAGCCTTTGTTTAGCAGCTGTAGCACTTACCTATTATGTCACTAGGGTTTCCCATCAAACTACAATGAGTAATAAAGATAAAAGGCAAACCAAATAAGCCAAACCTGTTGCTGTCAATTTTGACTCATAGCTACTCTATAAGGAATTATTTTAAAATTCTGAGAGGACATCTAACATAAACTTCTACACACTGTCAAGCTATTAATAACTTTAAGAAAATAAAAATCATTTTTAGACAGGAAAGCACTCCAAATGATAATGAAATGGATCCTGGAATGATAGGTAGGTTACATACAGCACAGGAAGAGTTCTGAGTGAAACCTTAGGACAAATAGAGCAATAATTGAGGCTGAAGCAGAACAGCAGAGGGCTGCTGAGAGATATTCCAGTTTAAACATGTAACCTGCTACATTTACTCTTCTGAGAAGATAAAATTCTGGCAAACAATTTGGAGTCAAAGTGGTGAAAAATAAACAAATGGAAAAAAAGACATAACGAGGTATGACATTTACATTCCCTAACTCATCCTAGAAAAAGTGCTACATACCTCATTGCTGAAAATCACTACGGTCAATTCTAAATACTCCCCGCGGTAAGCTATGTACTAACGGCAGAACATAGTCCACCTTTCAAAGCAATTTTGGAACTCTTTTTCTGGAATGACCATCACAGCTGTCATCATATTACCTTTCATGTCCTAAAAATGTCACCAAAATGTCTTCCTTTCTATATTTCTTTTATCTTTGGATAAAGAAAAGTCACTGGGGCCAGATCAGGTGAGTGGGGAGGGTATTCCAACACAGTTGTTTATTGGCTAAAAACTTCCTCACAGACAACTATACAGTTAAGTTCCTGAACTTGCCACCATGCCACCGTGCACAAAGACCATTCCAGAAAGAGTTTCAAACTTGTTTTGAAGCCTGGACAAGGTGCTGGTGTCAGTGAATAGCTTCCTCAAGGGAATACTTCGAAGGTGACCGTAGTAATATTTAGCAACAGGGTATTTAACACTTAAAACAATTAAGTTCAAGGACTTAATTGTGGTAACTAGTACATTAAGTTAAGGAGGAAAAAAGTTCAATAAGAAAGAAAATAAGAGGCAGGGCCAAGATGGTGGACTAGAAACACGTTTCCTCAATTCCATCTGAGAACCAAGGCCTGGAATGATAACTGAATGGAGCAGTGGGCATCCAGGGAGCCCTAGGAACAATTAAGTTTGTGGACTTAATTGTGATAACTAGTATATTAAGTCAAGGAGGAAAAAATTTCAATAAAAAAGAAGAGACGAGGCCAAGATGGTGGACTAGACACATGTTTTCTCAATTCCCTCTGAGAACTAAGGCCTGGAATGATAACTGAATAGAGCAGTGGACATTCAGGGAGCCCTAGGACCTGGCATAGGTTTGTCAGATTTGACTAAGCACCAGTAATGGGCTAAACTACCCCTCTCAAAGACAAGCCAGTGGCCTCTGATGCCCACTCTTGCTGACTCACCGTATCAGAGCACTGCAAGCACTGATGCCTTCTTTGTTATCTTGGAGGTGGGGACTGGGCATGAGCTGTCAAATACACTGAACTGCAGTACTTAAGTAAACAGTGTATAATGCAGCAAAGAGACAGTCCATGGATAACCACATATTGAGAGCCTGGCTACTGACTGAGGGTACCTCTGCCCCTCCACTCTCTCTTTTCTGAGCAGCATCATAGACTGCTGTTTCACAGCAGGAAGGGCAGCTTGGCTGGAACTCAATCTTGGCCACCTGTGAGGTGGAGTCACCCAGTCAGGGGCCTTAGTTGTGGCGGATTCTCAAGCAGAGCAGCTGCCCATATGGAAAGTGCTTCTCCAGCAGAAAAGCAGTGTTTGAGACAATTTGTGTCTAGATTCACGGGCGGGTCCTGGCAGAGAACGACTGGAAGGCACTAACCTCTCCCCATTTTGCACCACGTCATAGCATCTGGGAGTGGCCTGTGAGGTACTTTCATTGTCAGCTGGAAGGTGAGGCCTGCCATCTCTGAGGGCCTGTTTTCAGCAGTAGTAGAACAGCTCCCTGATAGTAGTAAAGTAGCATTTTAGATAAGACCTAGAGGTCTGGCAGCTTCTCCACTACCCTTCATTGATCCACATCATAGGGCTGGCTGACGGCTCCCCAGTGACTCTGTTAGTAGGGTGCCATCTTTACCGGACAGGAGTCGGAGACTGTCACACCAAAGAGTCCACCTGGAGCCAGTCACTAGAGTACGTAGAAATGGCTGGTGACCAACTCCCGTCTTAGGACTACACCTCAGCTCCTGTTGAGGTAACACTAGATAAATCAAAACAGCTGCTAGACGGCACTGAGACAACAGACCATAACTAACCATTTGAAAAACAGTCCACTATGGCTCTGGAAAACTCCAAAAATGAAGAACCAAAAAATCTTCCCAGATCAAGAAGCCTTTCTGAAACTATCAAAGGCCTAGTACAAAAGAATTTTATATATAGAGCCCTCCTAGAGATTAAAGAAAATACAGTAGAACAGAATAAAAAATTAGTAAGCTATTTGAACTGATGGAACATCAACAATGAGACATACAGCAGATCAGTAACAAAATTACAGAATTAGACAATACAATCCAAAGCCAAAAGACCAGAATTGAGAAGATAGAAGTCAGACTTAATGACCTTGAGGATAGAGTAACTGATACCAGCACTTATGAGGAGAAATCAGAGAAAAGAAGTAAGAAAAATGAAGAAGCATTTAGAAATATGTGAGACTCTTTCAAGAGGAATAATCTGCTAATAATTGGAGTTCCTGAAGAGGGAGGGATAGCCAGAAATACAGAGAGAATTGCTGTAGAGTAGCTGACAGGAAAACTTCCCTGAAATTAAGAAACAAGAGAACATAGACATCCAGGATGTATATTGAACCCCGCAAAAGCCAGACCCCAGAAGAAAGATTCCAAGACATAGTATAATTAAGCTTAATAAAATGAAACATAAACAGATTCTCTTAAATGTAGCAAGGCTCAAAGCAAAGCTAACATTTGGAGGGAAATCCTGTAGGCTATCACCTGACTATTCTGCAGAAATAATTTTGGCAAGAAAGCAGTGGGATGACAAATTCAAAGCCATGAAGGAGAAAAACTTCCAACAAGGAATTATACATCCTGCAAACTGTCTCTCAAATATTAAGATGAAATTAAGACATTTGCAGATAAAGAGAAGCTTAGAAACTTTGTAAAAACCAAACCAAAACTACAAGAAATACTGAAAGAAGCTCTTTGCTTAGAAAAACAAAAATATTAAATGTATATTTAAGGAGGCAATGTAGGACACAGCATCCAGAATCCTACTCACTTAGAGAAGTCAATAAGCTCAATCAAAACTATACTATTAAAAGAAAGGATCCAGTGATCATAAAATGAAAACTACAATGTCACCACACTAAAACAAGGGATATATTACAGTAGGTATACTCCTTTCAGGTGGAAAGGAAATGAAAAAGATCTGGAAAAGTTAGTCTGGTTTAAACTTACAATGTTAAAGGGGATCTTAGAGGTAGCCACAAAGTAAAATAACAATGTGACATATCAAAACAAGATACATAATACAGTAGTCACCATAGACACAAAACCAACACTGAAAAAGATGAAAAGTCAATCCATAAAGAAGAAAGACAGGGTGGCTGGAGAGGAAGGGAAAGGAGACTGTTGGAAGAATGAGACATATATGGAGCAGAGAGGAATAGTGTGCTGTCACCGGACAGGGAGAGCAGTGTAAGCTGCATATATGTGGGTATGTAAATTTATATGGGAATGTACATTTTCACTCAATCATATCAAATAAAAAAATAAAAATAAATAAATAAATAAAAAGAGCATTAAGAGCAACATAGAAAACAACAACACAAAAATAAAGGAATCAAAATGACAGCACTAAACACATACCTGTCAATAATTATACTGAATATAAATGGACTGAATGCTCCAATAAAGAGACAACAATTGACATCATGAGTCAAAAAACAAGACACATCTGTATGTTGCTTACAAGAAACACACCTAAGACTCAAAGATATGAATAAACTGAAAATCAAAGAATGGAAAAATATGTACCAAGCAAACAGCATACAAAGAAGAGCAGAAGTGGCAATACTAATCACAGACAAAACAGACTTTACTGTGAGATCCAACATCATGGACAAGGACAGTCACTATTTGTTGCTGAAAGATTCAACAAACAAATAGGACACAACAATATTAAACATCTACTCACCCAATACCAGAGCATCTAAATACATTGAAGAAACACTGACTACATTAAAAAATGAGATAGATCACTCCACAATAATAGTAGGAGACTTCAACCCTCCACTTTCAGTAATGGACAGATCATGCAGAAAAAAGCTCAGTAAGGATACAGAAGATATCGTTGCAACAATCAACCAACTAGACCTTATTGAGGTATAGAAAACTTTTCACCCATCAAAAGATAAGTACACCTTCTTCTGCAATGCACATGGAACATTTTCCAGAACAGACCGTGTGTTATGACACAAAGCAAATCCATAAAGCAAACTCCAAACCACTGAATCATTGTAAAGCATCTTCTCAGACCTTAAAGCCATAAAAGTTGAAATCAATAGATGAAAAAACATAGGCAAAAATTCAAACTCATGGAAACTGAACACTTTGCTCAAAAAGCCATGGGTTATAGAAGAAATTAAGGATGAAATAAAGAGATTTATGGATTCAAATAAGAATAAAAATACATCGTACTGGAACCCATGGGATACAGCGTAAGTGGTGCTCAGAGGTCACTTTATTTCTATAAATGCACACTTCATGAATGAAAAAATGCCCCAAACTAAGGGAATTAACCCTACAGCTTGAACAAGTAGAAAGAGAGCAACAGAGGAGCCCCTTAGGTACCCCCCCCACACACGAAACAGATAATAAGAATTAGAGCAGAACTAAATGAATTAAGAGAAGCAAAAGCTGTTTCTTCAAAAAGATCAACAAAATTGATAAACCATTAGCTAAACTTACCAAAGAAAAACAGAGGAGGAAACAAATAAGTCAAATAAGAAATAAGATGGGAGATGTCACATCAGACCCAACAGAAATCAAAAGTATCCTAAAACAATAGTACAAAAGACTGTACTCTATCAGATTTGAAAACCTAGAGGAAATGGACAAAATCCTAGATTCGTTTTACCTACCAAAATTATCACAATGAGAAGCAGAACAACTTAATAAACACATCACAAAGGAAGAAATTGAAAAAGTCATCAAAAAATTACCAACCAAAAAAAGTTGCGGCCCAGATGGCTTCACTGGAGAATTCAACCAAACTTTTAGAGAAGAGTTAACTCCAACACTACTTAAGCTATTTCACAGCATAGAAAGGAATGGAATACTCCCAATTCATTCTATGAAGCCGGTATAACCCTGATACCAAAGCCAGGGAAAGATTCCACAAAAAAGGAAAATTACAGACCAATATCACTCATGAACCTAGATGCAAAAATCCTCAACAAAATCCTACCCAATAGAATTCAACAGCATCTCAAAAAAATAGTTCACCATGACCAAATTGGATTCAAACCATGGATGCAAGACTGATTTAACATCAGAAAAATGATTAATGTGATCAACCACATCAATAGCACAAAGGATAAGAACACCTGATTTTGTCAATTGATGCAGAAACGGCATTTGACAACGCCCAGTACCCATTTATGCTAAAAACTCTCAGCAAAATAGGAATAGTGGGGAAGTTCCTCAACACAATAAGGGGTATTGTCGTGGTTTGAATTGTGTCCCCCCCAAAATAGGTGTAGCCATGTGGCTGGGCCATGATTGCCAGCATCTTGTGACTGTCCTACATTTTGTAGTTTTCCTGTGCTCTGTGTTAAAGGATTAGGATGGGGCTGTAAATCCCTCTATAAGATCACCTCCCTGCTTCACTGTAAAGGGAGTTTCCCTGGAATATGGCTTGCACCACCTTAATCCTTTTATCCTGCAAGAGATAAAAGCGAAGAGAAGCAGGCAGAGAATTGGGAACCTCACAGCACCAAGACGGCTGCACCAGGAGAAGAGCACGTCCTTCAGACCTGTGGGTCCTGCAACAAGATGATCCCTGGACAAAGACTGATGCAATACCGGACTGGACTTCTCTGTAAACTGAAAACTCCTCTGATATCAAGCCAATATTGCAACGACAGAGCAGCAGGGGCAAGGGTTCAGGGACCATGCTTTCTGGGGACATTTGAGGCCAGTTGGCATAACTAGCCTATTGCTAAGAGATTCTTCTGCACCCCATCTTCGTGAATGGCATCAGGGGTCTTAAAAGCTTGCTAGGTGCCATCTGAAGTACACCAATGGTCTCAACTCTCACAGAACATATGGTCACCAAGAACAACAAAGAGACGAGGAACAAAGAGATCAGGAGACAGAAGAACTCACGTGAATGGGAGACTGTATCAACACGTCACCAGAAGAACCAGATGGTGCCCAGCCACCACCAGAGAGAGCCGTGATGGGGCACACAATGTGGAGTCCCTGTGGCAACATGAGAAAAAGTGGGGTGCAGCTCAAGAATTCTACTGAAAGACTGCAATTGATGGTATGACGGCCTGCAGGATCCTCTAGGAACAAGACTTGCTGCTGCCCCTGACCAGAAAACAGTACTGAGGTCAACTCTTAGGGAAAAATGGAAGGGATTTGGGGATACAGTGTGATCATACGATGAGTCTACTTTATGGTTCTATGTATGTATAGGATGTTGTCCTACTGGTCTCTTTATAGATGGGAGAGAAGAGAGTGGAGGGGTGGGGACAGGAGCTTGTTAAGAGGATATGACACATATTGAACAAAAAGGATGAGTGTGCTGTTACCAGGCAAGGAGAGCAGAAGTAGCTGCAGATAGGCATGCAAAATTGATTTGGACTGTACAACTTTCATTTAATCACGATAAAAAAGAGAGAGATTTGTTTTAGTAAAAATATGCCAGGTTGCTAATATACACTATAACTCTGATTTGAATGATATTTCCCTGTCTCAGCTTACCTTTCATAGTGAAAACATTAAAAAGGGGAAACGTAACCAACAAGTTCCAGAAAGGGTAATTTATTAATTCATTGTCAATCAGATATACAGAGTGGGTTATGAATAAATAAAAATAGTCTTATGAAAACTATCATTTTTCTAAAAGGATAATATTTTAAAATAAGCAGTAGACCGTGGGGACCACACATTTGTTTATATATATATATATATATATCTTTTTTTAGTTATTCCAGTTTTACTAGGGATGGAATACATGATGAACTTGGTTGAAATGCAGCAGAACATTAGTCAACACAAAAAAACCCCTTTTATTTATTAACTATGTGCTTATTGTTTTACTTAGTTTTAATTACCTTCATCTCTTTATATTACCATAATTGTTTATTTTGTTTTTGTAGGTGAATAAATGTCAATGCCAGGGAACAAGGAAAACAAAAAGTAGCCAGTTCTGTTGAATGTGTTAACAAGTAATGCAATTCTCTTTTGTAAAGGGAATAAAGCAAAACGATAATGTGGCAAGGAGTATATTATGAAATTATTAGTGGTGGTGTTGCCATTGAGTAGACTCTGACTCGTGTGTGGTAATTTTGGAGAAAGGAATTATTATAGCCTCATATTATTTACAAATATATTTTGTTAGATGCTCCCTTTAAAAAATAAGGATAAAGGAACACACATGCAACAGGGGAAAACAGACAGATAAAAATACAAAGATTTCAAATAAGAGGAAAATATAATGGAAATATTTACAAATTTTAATATGATTTCACACAGAAATACGTATCTGTGCAGAACTAGCTCTTCCTTAAAGCAGAGTACGAGCATGAGAAATGTAAAGAATACTTTTCAGTTGTGACACCACGATGGGCATGTTAGTGATTTCAGATCACAGGATCTCAAGTTTACTGGTACGTTATCCAAACGAGAGGTAACTTGGAGTCCTGGATATGTCTTCCATTCTTGCAATAAAACTGAAACATAGAAGTTCAATAAGGTATTTTAGTACCACAGTTAGGCACAATGGAACAAGGAAAATTGATTTATTCATCTCTCAAATGCAAGTAGGTATAGATTAGCTCTATGAGTAAGTAAAGTAAATATACATTGAGATGCCTCCAAACTAATCCTAGTGAAAATGTTTTCATCTTTACAGCAAACTACCTGTTCCCTCATTAGAATGTTAAGTTCAAATAACAATGCCAAGTAGATTTTATCTTTCCTGACAACTAAGCAGGTAAGAGCACCATTGGCAGACATACTAGACTCACAAATGAAATGCTATGTTTCACTATTACAAAAAAAAAAAAAATGTCTTGCTGTGGCTTGGTTTGGTTTGGTGTTCAGCAGTAACCCATGTTTCACATTATTTCTTGAGGGCAGGGACATCATTGGGGCTTAGGACAATACCTGACACAACCTTCCAAAACCCAAAGAACTCGTTGTCATCAGTCTGACTGCGTGTTTTAGGAAAGAAAGAAAGAAAGCAGGAAAAGAGAAAGCCAAGAAGCAAAACTAAGCATTAGGGCTTCTAAGTTCAAGGGTTAAAATGAAAATAATTTACACAGAAAGCACAACTTATTAATTCAGTAGCACAAACTAATTTATTTGCTACTTTTCAGCAGGCAACAGTCCAGAAGATTGGAGCACAATTTTAAAAAGTCATTACACATCACAGACGAAGTCCAGACAAATGAGCAAAATGGTAGGTTTTTGAAAGGCAGAGGGTTGTATGAAGACACTGGAAGCAGAAGAAGCAGTAGTCCTAAAGGTGTTTGGGAGGAGGGCCCTGAAATCAGTTATCCTCTTCTCAGTTTTCTGTTGAGTGAACTAGGGATGTGACTCCTGTGGAAGAGCATCTTAAAAATCTGAGGTGTTTGAGGCAACTAAGATGGCTGAGATAGGTTTGATTCAGACTACGTTTTGCCTCTGACCTCTACTTCTGCTTTTAGACTGTGTGTGGAATTCTCCACTCTTGTAAAGTTTTAACTAATCAAACACATTCTTTTTTTAATTTTTTGTTTAACATAACTGAGTGAAAATGTACATTCCTGTATAACTTTACACGCCCACCTATGTGCAGCTTCCACTGCTCTCCCTGTCCGGTGACAGCACACTATTCCTCTCTGCTCCATACATGTCTCATCCTCCCAACAGCGTACTTTCTGCTCCTCTCCACCCACTCTCCTTCCTCCAGCCAGAGGTCAGCAGGATGATATCCTATAGATGTATAGAATCATAAAGTGCAACCAATATATGGTCATTCTGCATTGCCAAGTCCAATCCATTCCTGTACACAGAGTGGACCTTCATTATAATTTATGGGTCAGGCAGCATCAGGGCCGGGGGCCATGCTCTCAGGGTAACCCTGAAACCGCTGGACCATCAATTGAGAGGTCTTTTAGTGGAGATCTCAGGATGCACCCCTTTTTATTCTTGTGTGGCCAGTGAGACTCAACCTAGTGAGCTCCATCGTGGCTGCCACTGGTGGTGGCCAGGCACCATCCGGTTCTTCCGGTCCCAAGTCGATGAAGGCACCCACTCTTGTGGGTCTCTCTGTCTTCTAGGTTGTCTTTACTGCATGTCATTTTGGTCCTCCATGAGCATCCGTTCCTGCTGAGTTGGGACCATTTGCTGTGCCCTGGGATGGCAGCTTGGCAGCTTTTAAGACCCCAGACGCCACTCACCAATGTGGGGTGCATAGAGCTTTCTTAGCAGAATGCTAGTTGTGCCAATTGGCCTCGATTTCGCCTAAGAGCATGGTCATCTGCCACCTGCCCTAGCTACTCTATCCTTGCAATATTGGGTTAAGATGGAAAGAGTACTCAAGTCATGCTGAAGTCCGCTTAATGTTGTTCTTGTTTCTAATG
This sequence comes from Heterohyrax brucei, assembly GCA_028571685.1. NCBI lineage: Eukaryota > Metazoa > Chordata > Mammalia > Hyracoidea > Procaviidae > Heterohyrax > Heterohyrax brucei. The sequence continues at coordinate 139,136,334 of CM053148.1, read as the reverse complement.
TGTGCTATCACCGCTTCCTCCCAACCAGATTTCTAGCAACTATCTAAACTAAACCCACCCCTGCTCATCCTCCCTCCCTCCCCTCCCTAGCAGCTGTCAAAGAGTCTTTTCTTCTATATCCAAGTCTGGTTTTGAGATCTTATCGTAAAGGTCTCATACAGTATTTGTCCTTTTGTCGCTGACTGCTTTCACTCAACATAATGTCTTCCAGTTGAAACCAGGTTAGGAGATGTTTCCTGGAATCATCATTATTCTTTATCATTGCGTAGTGCTCCATTGAGTATATGTACCATAGTTTACCTATCCATTCTTCTATTGTTGGGCATCTGGGTTCATTCCATCTTTTTGCTATCGTGGACTGTGCTGCGATTAACATTCTGGTGCATGTGTCCGTTGGTGTGAAAGGCCTTGATTCTGTAGGATATATTCCAAGTAGTGGAATTACTGGGTCAAATGGTATATTGGTATCCATTTTTTTAAGGAAGCGCCAGATTGCTTTCCAGAGAGGCTGGACCATTTTGCAACCCCACCAACAGTGTAGGAGGGTTTCACTTTCTCAACAGCCTCTCCAGCATTTGTTGTTTTGTGTTTTCTGGATCCTTGCCAATCTTGTTGGGGTGAGATGGTATCTCATTGTCATCTTGATTTGAATTTCTTTAATAACTAAAGATTGTGAACATGTCCGCATGTGTTTTTTGGCTGCCCAGATCTCCTCTTTAGTGAAATGTCTGTCCATCTCCTTTGCCCATCGCTTAATTGGATGGTTTATCTTCTTATTGATATTTTGTAGTATCTTATAGATTATGGAGATCAGGCGTCGGTCTGACATAGAGTTGCCAAATATTTTTTTCCATTCTGTGGTTGTTCTTTTAATTCTATTAATAAAGTCTTTGGATGAGCAAAAGTGTTTGATTCCTAATAGTTCCCATTTATCTCTTTTCTCTTTTGTTGATTGAGGTTTCTTTGCCAGATTTTGGAGTCTGTCCTCATTGCGTATTAAAACTTCCATTGTTGTTCCTACCTTTTCTTGGGTGAGCTTTATTGTTTTAGGTTTGATATTTAGGTCTGTTATCCAGTTGGAGTTGTTTTTTGTGTACGGTGTAAGATATGGATCTTCATTTAGTTTATTGCAGATGGATAACCAATTTTGCCAGCACCATTTGTTGAAGAGACTGTTTTTACCCCAGTTTAATGTCTTAGGGCCTTTGTCGAATATCAACTGTTCATAGGCAGATGGTGTCATCACTGGGGTCTCAATTCTGTTCCATTGATCCATCTGTCTGTTCTTATACCAGTACCAGGCTGTTTTGACCACTGTGGTAGTGTAGTGTGTTCTAAGGTTAGGTAATGAGAGGCCTCCCAGTGTGTTCTTCTTCTTTAGTAGTACCTTACTTATCCGGGGCTTCTTCCCTTTCCAAACAAAATTGGTGATTTGTTTCTCCATCTCACTAAAAAACAAGGCTGGAACTTGTATTTGGATTGCATTATATAAGTAAATTGCTTTGGGTAAAATAGACATTTTCACAATGTTAAGTCTTCCTATCCATGAGCAGGGTAGGTTTTTCCATTTACCTAAGTCTCTCTTAGTTTCTTGTAGTAAAGGCATATAGTTCTCTTCGTAAAGGTCTGTTGTTTCTCTGGTTAGATTAATTCCTAGGTACCTTATCTTCTTAGGGGCTATCGTAAATGGTATTGATTTGATAATTTTTTCCTTAACAGTCTCGTTGTTGGTATAAAGGAATCATATTGATTTACTTATGTTTATGTTTTAGTCAGCTAGGGCTGCTCTAACAGAAATACCGCAGAGTGGATGGCTTTAACAAAGAAAGATTTATTCTTACATAGTCCGGTACGTTGCAAGTCCATATTCAGGGTGTCCGCTCCAGGGGAAGGATTTCCCCTTGTTGGCTCTGGAGGAAAGTCCGGTATTGCATCAGTCTTTGTCCAGGGAGCGTCCTGACGCAAGAACCTCTGGTCTGAAGGACGCACTCTGCTCCCAGTGCTGCTTGCTTGATGGTAGCAAGGTTCTCAAATTGTCCTTTGTTTCTTTTTCCTTTTATTCCTTGCAAGCTAAAAGCATTAAGGGTGGGGCAAACTGTACTCCAGGGAAACTCCCCCTACAGCAGGAGTTTACAGCCCCACCCTAATCCTTTAACATACAGGTTAGCAAAACCACACAATGGAGGACAGTCCCAAGATACTGGGAACCGTATCCCAGCCACGTGGCTGCACACATTTTTGGAGGGACACAGTTACAACCATGACAGTATTGATTTGATAATTTCTTCCTTAACAGTCTCGTTGTTGGTATAAAGGAATCATATTGATTTACTTATGTTTATCTTGTATCCTGAGACTTTGCTGAACTCTTCTATCAGTTTGAGTAGCTTACTTATAGATTCCTTGGGGTTCTCTGCATGTACAATCATATCATCTGCAAACAGGGAGATTTTAACTTCCTCTTTGCTGATGCAGATGCCCTTTATTTCTTGGTCTTGTCTAATTTCTCTGGCTAGAACTTCTAGCACAATGTTGAATAGGAGAGGTGAGAGTGGGCATCCTTGTCTAGTTCCTGATCTCAAGGGAAAGTCTTTCAATCTCTCTCCATTCAGGATGATGTGGGCAATTGGCTTTGTATAAATGGCCCTTATTGTGTTGAGGAATTTGCCATCTATACCCATTTTGCTAAGAGTTTTTAGCGTGAATAGGTGTTGGACTTTATCAAATGCCTTTTCTGCATCAATGGACAAAAATCAGGTGATCCTTGTCTTTTGTGTTATTTATGTGGTTAATCACGTTGATTGTTTTTCTGATGTTGAACGAGACTTGCATCCCTGGTATGAATCCCACTTGGTCAGGATGGATTATTTTCTTGATAAGTTGTTGTATTCTATTGGCAAGAATTTTGTTGAAGATTTTTGCATCTAGATTCAGTCTGTAGTTCTCTTTCTTTGTTGGGTCTTTCTGTGGCTTAGGTATCAGGGTTCTGCTGGCTTCATAGAATGAGTTTGGGAGTACTCCATCTCTCTCTATACTGTGAAATAGTCTCAGTAGTATTGGAGATAACTCTTCTCTAAATGCTTGATAGAAGTCTGCAGTGAAGCCATCCGGGCCTGGACTTTTTTTGGTTGGCAGTGTTTTGATGACATTTTCAATCTCTTCCTTTGTGATGGGTTTATTAAGTTGTTCTGCTTCACATTGTGATAAGTTGGGTAGGTGGTATGAGTCAAGGAATTTGTCCATTTCCTCTAGGTTTTCAAATTTGTTACAGTACAGTTTTTCATTATTTTTGATTTCTGTTGCATCTGTGGTGACAACTCCCCTCTCATTTCTAATTTGGGTTATTTGTTTCCTTTCCTGCTTTTCTTTAGTAAGTTTAGCCAGTGGTTTGTCAATTTTGTTGATCTTTTGAAAAAACCAGCTTTTGGTCTTTTCAATTTTTTCAATTGTTTTTCTATTCTCTAATTCATTTAGCTCTGCTCTAGTCTTTATGATCTCGTTTCTTCTGGTGCCCGAGGGGTTCCTCTGTTGTTCTCTTTCTACTTGTTCAAGCTGTAGAGTTAATTCCTTGATTTGGTTACTTTCATCCTTCCAGATGTGTGCATTTATGGAGATAAACAGACTTCTGAGCACTGCTTTGACTGTATCCCATACAGGTTCTGGTAGGAAGTGTTTTCGTTCTCATTGGAAGCCATGAATTTCTTTATTTCATCCTTGATTTCCTCTATAACCCATGTTTTTTTGAGCAGAATGTTGTTCAGTTTCCAAGAGTTCCACTTTCCATCTATGTTTTTTCTGCTATTAATTTCAACTTTTATGGCTTTATGATCTGCGAAGATGCTTTGCAGTAATTCAATGGTATGGATTTTGTTGAGCATTGCATTATGGCCTATCACCTGGTCAATTCTGGAGAATGTTCCATGTGCACTGGAGAAGAAGGTGTTGTCTGCTGATGGGTGGAAAGTTCTGTATATATGAACAAGGTTTAGTTGGTTAATTGTGTCAGTGAGGTCTTCTGCATCTTTACTGAGCTTTTTTCTAGATGATCTGTCTAGTAATGAGAGTGGAGTGTTAAAGTCTCCCACTATTATGGTGGAGTCATCTAACTCTTTTTTGAGTGTAGTCAGTGTTTCTTCGACGTATTTAGGTGCTCTGATATTAGGTGCATAAATATAGTTAAGTCTTGCTTGTGTACTGAACCTTTCAGCAATAAATAGTATCCATATTTGTCCATGATGGTGGATTTGACATTAAAATTGATTTTGTCTGAGATTAGAATTGCTACCCCTGATCTTCTTTGTTCATTGTTAGCTTGATATATATTCTTCCATCCTTTAATTTTCAGTTTGTTCCTATCTTTAGGTCTCAAGTGAGTTTCTTGTAGACAACATATGGATGGGTCATGTCTTCTGATCCAAGATGACACTCAGTGTCTCTCTACTGGAGGATTCAGTCCATTCACATTCAATGTAATTATTGATAGGTATGTGTTCAGTGCTGCCATTGTGATACATTTATTTTTATGTTGATGTTTTCTCTGTTGTTCTTATTAGTCTGTTCTGGGACATTCTTTTTTGTGAGTTGATTTTTCACCTTTTTCAGAGCTGGTTTTGTAGTTGTTGAGACTCGTGTGTTACATTTCTTGAAATGGTATGATACATCTTTGCTGTGCTTTCCAGCTGCCCCTATGATCCCCCTTGATAAACTATATATAAACCCAATTTTGATTACTACCAGTCTTGTCATCTTCCTCTCCATCTGGAAGGTCTGTAACAACTGTAGTACATCCCTGTTTTTATTATGATGATACCATAGTTTTGATGATGATCACTGGATTGCTTCTTTCTGTATCAAAGCTATGATTTACTTTGGAGACTTCCCTAAAAGAGTACAGTATTGAGTAGTGTGTCGTTCTAAAATATAAAGTTAGTGATTTCATTCTTCTAAGCCAGAGCCAAGAACTTCTTTCAGTATTTCTTATAGTTTGGGTTTGGTTTTTACAAAGTCTCTGAGTTTCTGTTTATCTGGGAATGTCTTAATTTCATTTTCGTATTTGAAAGATAGTTTTGCAGGATATATAATTCTTAGTTGGAGGTTCTTCTCCTTCAAGACTTTGATTGTGTCATGCCACTGTCTCTGTGCCAGCGTGGTTTCTGCTGAGAAATCTGATGAGAGCCTACAGGGTTTTCCTCTGAATGTTAGCTTTGCTTTGAGTCTTGCTTGTCTCACCCTGTTCAGGGACTCCAATTAATCGAACATTATTCCTCTTAGTAGAGTCCCACATGCTTCTTAATGTTTCTTCATTTTTCTTGTTTCTTTTTTCTGATTTCTGCTCATAGATCCTGACATCAGTAGCTCTGTCTTCCAAGTCAGAAATTCTTTTTTCTATTTGTTCCATTCTGTTTTCTTGGTTTTGCGTGCAAGTTTCTATGTCTTTGATTTTCTTCTTGATCTGCTGGATTTCAGAGTACTGGTGTTCCATCAGATCGAACAGCTTCCTTAATTTTTCATTTTGTTCTGCTGCATTTTGTATAAGGTCTACAAGGGCTCTGTATATAATCATTTTGTATTCGCTTCCTGATGCTTTCATAAAAGTTTCTTCATCTGGAAAACTCATTGGTTGCTTTGTTTGGGAGCCTTCTGAAGCCATGAGTGATTTCTTGTATGCCACAAGTGTCTGTTGCTTTTTGGGTCCCATGTGAGTATGTAGAGGCTGGAGGAGGTACTGTGAGAATGGATTGCAAATGTTTCTCTGGGCTGTCTTCAAATGTAAAGCAAAAGGTATCTGACCACTTCACAAGTCAGTTAGGTTTTCAGGTGTAGAGGTCCCTCTTCTCAACTGACAAAGTAAGCACTACTATATCCAACTCCTGATGATAACAAACTAGTTCAGATTACAGCAATGCTACTGCCCTGTTGGCTTCTGCTGACAGGGCCTAGCCTTAGGCGATACTGCATCGAGTACTGCTTTTGTGATGGAAAAGTGCTCTCTTGTGGGCAGGCTCTGGCTCCCAACCTAAGAATTAGGTCCAGCTATGGCCACTGTATCCGAGATGGCGTCCTCCACACAGGCAGCAGACAGAGGGGCTAAAGGTGCCCAGAGGTAGTGATTCCTCTGCTTCTGTTGCAGGGCCTGCAACGTAGGTGACACTGGGAAAATTACTGCTTTTCTGTTGGAGAAGCGCTGTCCTGTTTGCAGGTGCGAGCTCCCAGGCTAAGAATTAGGTCTCGCTAAAATCTCGGTACCGACATGGCATCCCACACACTGACTGCAGAATTCCGCACAAACCCTGCTGATGCAGATATAAAACGAAAGCCTCAAAATGGCTAGATTAACAGAGTCCTAAGCCTGGCTCTCAAAATATGGGAATTTTACCTGCCTATTCCCCCAGCAGTGTGTCTGAGTCTAGCCGCCAGGCAAGACCCAGCTCCGCCCACCGGCCAAGACAGAGGGAAAAAAAAGTCAAAATGGTGCGTTTACCTTTTGTCTGTGAGAGCCAGGGCTAGCCAGGAGTGGGAGTCAGTGAAAGAGAGGAGGTTTTTCGCTCAGTGGTATGAAGTCCCAATTAACAGCCCTGTGCCGTGTCCTGAGGCTGATAAGGTGATCAGAAGGCTCCGTTTGATTATCAGTTCAGGTCTTGGTTTCCAGAGGGATATAAGGAGATATGTGCTTAGTCTGCCATTTTGACTCCGCCCCTCAAACACAATCTTGCTCTTTGATTAATCAAGGAGTGAGCAAGAACGTGTTTAGACATATGGAGAGATTTTACCTAAGGAGGGAGTTCTTAGGATTCTACTTTAAAAGCTTGTTTGAACAGGTTTTTCTTAGAAAGAAAGTTAAAATAGATAAGCTGATGTGAAGAAAGATGTGTTTGCTACTCTAAGCTGTGTATAAAAATCTCTCTAACTAACACTCTAGGAGCACTTTGCACTCATGCTTTGTGCTGCTTGATTCAAACTGTTACAACTCTTCAGTCAAACACTGTTGTTCTTTGTTAACAGAGTACCTGCTTAATTTTGTGCTTTGACATTTCTAGTGTCAGAAACGGAATTTTGAAGACATTGCTTTCAGTGATTCCTGACACATGGAAGACTTGGGCTCTGGTATCATCCAAGCCATTTGGGCTCTTTTTCCACAAATCCTTGGGAATCACCTGAAGGTAAATAGTCTCTTGAATCCAAGTTCTCCTTCCTTGTGTTGATAGCCCTTCATATTTATTGTTGACTTTTTTTTTAGTTTTCACAAGTAAAATATTTGTTTTGCTGCAGTGTTAATTTAGACATTAATTTGAGTTTTAGTGAATTGTAATGCTTAGAACTGCCTCCGTATGGGGTATGCTAAAATCAGGAAAGAAACTGATTTTCCTAGTGGAAACCTGCTGACTACCTAACCAAGAACTATGGGTTTAGGTCCTGTTAGGATTTTTGTTCAAGCTCCGTGATGACAGTTTATTAAATCAGTGACTATATTAGAGTACTAGAAAATTGGAGAGACTAGTATATTTTAGGTAATCCTGGTGGTTAAGTGCTACATCTGCTAACCAAAAGGTCAACAGTTCAAATCTACCAGACACTCCTTGGAAATAGATGGAACAGTTCTACTCAGAACTATAGGGTCCCTATGAGTTGGAATCAACTCCATGACAGTGGGGTTGATTTTTCTTGGTTTTAGTATATTTAAGGTTTAAAATAAGACGCTAGGTCTCTAGCTAGCAAAATCAGTTAAGTTCAGAAAGAATGAAACCAGGTTTCTACGGTTGTTAGAAAGGAATCCCAGTCTTCTAAGCTGCAACAATGTTTGGGCATGCATTCCAGCATCTTAAAAGCACGCAAGGCACTTACTACTGACAGAAAGACACTAATGAAAGGATAAACTGGAACATGAGATGGACTATGCACTAGGCTTAACACCAGGTGCAAGAAAACCCCCAGTCAATGAAGGCACACCACAGTGGCATAATAAAGATGGCTGACACAGTCACACTGCCCCATGCTTTCCAGGAACCTTCCATTTTGCACATCATCTAGCCTTGGTCTGTGTTACTTAATGATTTCTTTAATTTGTGCTCCATTCCTCTAGACTTTTTCCTGCTGAAAAGCTAGCAAAATAGATTAATTTGTGCTATTGAATTAAGAAGTTCCTGTTGGGAATTTTATTTGACTCTGGGAAACTAAAGTTTCAATCTATTCTCAACATTCTTGATAAATGATCCCAGATTTCCCTCTACCATGACACTGGTTTGGGGTTCATGATCAGAAATACTAAAAGCCAAATGCATTTGAAGTAATTTAAAATTTCAGTGATCATTTGGGGAAAAGGAGTTTCCATCTGCTCTTTTTCTTTCCATTTTGGGAAAATGGCTTCCCTTTTGCATTGTCTTTCCTTTCCCATGGAGAACACTTTCTGATGCTTGGGTTTTTCAGAGGGACTGATATCCCTCCAACTGAGACTCTGGCATGTTAGTTTATCTAGACCCTGTCTTTCAATTTATTTAAGTAGATCTCATTAAAGAATTACTGTATACATTCTAAGAAACTGGGTTGCTTCTGTTGTGTGGTATTTTCAAGCCAATATTTGAGCAGGCCTCACAGACAGGTGAGTTTATGTGGTTTTTCTGTTTTGTTTTGTTTTGTTTTAACAGTCTAGAGCTTTGTGTCTCTGATTGTCTTGTATCAGGTTGAAGGCCACAGTTGATGTTTTTCATGAGGTTATCTAAAATTCCAGTTATTTTCTCTTCCAAGAAAAAAAAAAAAAAAAAAACTTCTTGTGCCTGGGCTTTTAGTAGCTTCTTTGAGAAACTTTGATATAAATCAGTCTACAATGGATTGGGTTGTGTTCTCCAAAAATATGTGCCAATTTGGTTAGGTTACAATTCTCAGTATTGTGTACCCAGGGCTATTGAGTCAGATCCAACTCATGGTGACCCTAGAGGTCAGAGTAAAACTACATCGCAGAATATTCAGGGAGCCGCTGGTGGATTTGAACTGTATAGAACTCCTCTATTGTGTGATTTCCTTATGTGTTATAAGTCATAGTCTCTGTCTACAGTTAAAGACATTTAAGATGGGATGTAACACCCTTGCTCAGGTCGTATCTTCATCCAGTGTAAATGGAGTTCCATGGAGTGTAGTTTGTACCACGTTTTATCTTACAAGAGATAGATGGAAAGGGAAGCAAGCAGAGTTTCGGGCTTCATACCACCAATAAACCAGTGCTCAGAACAGAGCACATCCTCTTGACCTGAGTTTGCCGCTCAGAAATGCTCTTGGTCCTGGGAAAGATGGATGACAAGGACCTTCCTCCAAAATCAACACAGAGAGAAAGATTTCATCTGGAGCTGATGCCCTGAATTTAGACTACTAGCCTACTAGACTATGAGAAAATTCATTTCTCTTGATGGCACTTGGCTTGGCTGGCTTGTGACAGTCATCCACTTGTGGTATTTCTGTTATAGCAGCATCACATGACTAAGACACAGCCTATTTGAAAAGCACATTGACGAAAAGGATAGTTTATTTCAATTGATATAACGGGACTTAAAAGAAAAAAAAATTCTAAATTGCTCTTTAAAGCATAGAGAAGGTAGAGATTTGAAAACAAAACATTTTCCTGCCTCTAAATAGTACTACTGAATCTAGATTGTAATATTACTTACAGAAAAAAATCTTTATTCTGGCCAATTTAGTGATAAATAAACTCGTATGTAAGTTTAATTGTCAGCTGCCTGAATTAATGAAAGTGAATTTTCCATAAGAAAAGTTTTTGTGTTCTGTCTTATGTCAGTCTTAAAATTAAAACTTTTCTAAATAACGTAAGCTATATGTTAAATGTCTTTTTTTTTAAGGAAAATGGGTAATTTTGTCTTAAACTAGTAGTTCTGCAATGGGAAAATGGAAGCAAAGGACAAACCTAAAGAACAAAATTTCATTTACAAAATTGCTAAAGAGATTTTATATTTACTGGATAGGTAAAAGGTTATAACAAAGAGAAGACAAAACTGCTTACCTAGAGAATAAAAATTAATAAATAAACCCACTGTAGTCCAGGCAATTCTGACTCATAGCAGCTCTACAGAACAGAGTATAACTGTCCATGGAGTTTCCAAGGAGTGACTGTTGAGAGTATAAAAGGAAAACAATCAGTTTTTTTCTTTCAAAATACATAGACCAACTTAAATATATGTAAGTCAATTGAGATTAACCAATTTATTTTTGACAATGAGCCTCTTAGACTCATATTGCTCCAGAAAAAGTTTTGAAAAGACCCCTTCTAACCAGTAGAAAACACCATATGAGGTCTGACAAGTCCATGAACTTAATTGTTCTAAGTGCTATATACCTCATTGCTGACTATCTCTACAGTCACCTTCGAAGTACTCCCCTGGGGAAGCTATGCCAGTGCTTAGCCCATCCTTCAATGCAATTTTGGAACTCTTTCTGGAATGGCCATTGTGCGTGATGGCATAGTGGCACATCACACACTTAATTGTATAATCATCTGTGAGGGAGTTTTGAGCCAGTAAACAAACAACTTTGTTGGAACACCATACCTGCTCACCTGATCTGGTCCCAATGACTTGTCTACCCAAAGATAAAGGAAATAATGACATTCAGGACATCAAGGGTAATACAACAACAGCTCCGATGGACATTCTAGAAGAAGAGTTCCAAAATTGCTTTGAAGGGTGGACTAGGTGCTGGCATCAGTGGATAGCTTCCCAAAGGGAATACTTTGAAGGTGACCGTAGTGATATTCAGCAGTGAGTCACGTAGCACTTTTTATCGGTGAATTCACAAACTTAATTGGCAGTCCTGATAAGACAAAAGAAAATAAGAAAAATAAGATAAATAATGTAAACATTAAAAGGTCTAAAAAAATAATGCTATCTTGTTATAGTTATCAGAAATTGGGGGTATCCTCAAGATAAAAGACTTATACACAAGTTCTCTTTATTGTAGAGGAATTCTAAGAAACCAAAAGACAGAAATCACAATGAAACACACTTGAAATTAAAAGGTATGGGTGGAATGGAGATTTTTCTATTCCCCCCCCAAAAGTCAACAGACTCTGAAGTTAAATTATAAATAGAGGAAATAGAAAACAGTTGAGTAGAAAAAACAGACTATTTAAACAAACTTTATTTCAACTGTAATTATGCTTTGTGGTATATAGGCTTAAAATGACTTACAATGTCTTTAGGCTATTTACAGATATTAAATATTCATTACAATGTATATTTATATACTTTTGTTTTTTATGTCATAAAGGATATATATGTATGTTTGTGCCTCCTACTGAATATGTATATTATTGCTGCTTAAAAGGCTGTATTATAAGAGATATGCAACAAAGACAGCTTAAAAGTTAATTAAAAGGGAATTTATTTGGCATGGTGAAAGTTTTTATCTGACTGCTTAAAGTCTGATGGATTAATTTTTCAGATGTTTTCTAAAAACTCAGTGTTAAATAGCATGTAAAGCAAACAGTTGGGTTTCATATTGTTAAAAAAAATTAATTTTACTATTGTGTTGAAAAATCAGTGTATTACTTGTATAATTTACCTCAGAGGTAATGGTTTGGCCTCTCATTTGAATAAATTTGTAAGTCAAAAAAACCAAGCTGCATGCTTTTGTGAAATGTTAACATTTTTGCTTTTAAGATCTTTTGTAAAATAACTCAAGTATTGTTCCTCAGTGAACTATAATAAAGTCCTGAAAATTGTGAAACTTTGTGGAAAGCCACAAAAGAATTGTTTCACTTTATAAAGCAAAAAATGCAAGAACAGGTTTACTTAATATGTTATCAGTTATACAAAATGTGTAGTCAAATCAGTAGTGTCAAATTTTCTTTGAGTCAAAATTTATGTCTATAGTGTTTTCCTGATATTGGGCAAAAAGCTCATGATGTTTGTCATACTTTTATTATGTCAATAGCTAACTTAGTTGCAAATTTGCTTTATTTAAATCTACCAATATCAAAGTCAGTGATTTTAACAGGAATTCACATAGTTTACCCATGGGTTTTTATTGCCATTCAGATGTCTAGAGACTTGATAACTTGGTATAGTCTTGACATACCCTGACTAGATTTACATTCAAGATTATTATGTGCTATATATGAAGCTCTTTGAAAATAGTTAATTATTATGCTTGGAGATATTTTTACTTGAAATTATTTTTGTTAATTGACTTTATTTGGCTTTGCATTAGCTTTATAATTAATTCCTATCAAATCTTTAACTTTTAAGAATTATCATTGTAAGTCAACCATGAACTAATTTGTCACGTGCAGATAGTTTATTTTTAACATTTTGTTGTGCTTTAAGTGAAGTTTACAATCCAAGTCAATGTGTCATACAAATGCACACATATTGTTATAGAGCTCTAGCTGCTCTCCCTACACTATAACAGCACACTCCTCCTTTCCACTCTTTGTTTCCTGTGTCCATTCAACTGCCTTCTGCCTCTTCTGCCCTCTCATCTTACTTCTGGATAGGAGCTGCCCATTTAGTCTCATGTATCTACTTAAGCTTGAAGCCCATTCTTCACCAGTATTATTTTATGCCTTACAGCCTTGTCCAGTCTTTATCTAATGAATTTGCTTTGGGAATGTTTTCACTTCTGAGCGTCTGGGGCCATGTCTTCTGTGGATCCTCCAGTCTGTCACACTGTCCTTTCTGGAATTTTTAATAGAATTTGAGATCTGTGCTCCATTTTTCTCCTATTTTTTTCAGGGACACCTTGTTGTGTTCCCTGCCAGGGAAGTCACTGATGGTGGCCAGGAGTATCTAGTTTACCTAGTCTCTAGAGCATGTGGCACTTTTTATCTCTTGATCTCATATTTCCCTTATGTCTTTAATTTCCATCGTTGTTTTCTGTTCCTGGTGGGTTGGGAGAAATTGATGCTTCTTAGACGGTCACTTAGTAGCTTTTAAGACCCAAGACAACATCCACCAAAGTGGGATGCAGAACAATGGCTTGAAAAACTTTGTTATGCTAGTTGACCTAGATGTCCCCTGGAGCTTTGGTCCCAAGACCCCTGACCTTGGTGCTCTCTCCTTGGAAGTGTTTGGTTTTATTTAGAGTATTTCTAAGCTTTGGGTTTAGTCCATTTGTGCTGACTTTTCTGCTGTGTTGTCTATCCCTTCATTTACAATAGTTCTTGTCAGTTATCTAGTTAATGAATGTCCCTCTCCCTCTCATCACCCCTTGTAACAATCAAAGAGTATTTTCTTTGGTGTTTAAACCAATTCTTGAGTCCTTATAGTACTGGCCTCATACAGTATATGTCTTTTTGCAGTTGAATAATCAGCATAATGTCCTCCAGGTTCTTCCAATTCATAAGATGTTTCCAAATTCATCATTTTCTTTATCATTACATGATGGTATCCCATCCATATACCATAGTTTGTTTACCTATTCTTCTGTCAAAGGGCACCTAGGTTGATTCTTTTTGCTACTGTGAGCAGTGCTGCAATGAACACTGGTGTGGCAGCATGTATTTCTCTAGGACATGTTCTAAGAAGCTGGATTTTTGGATCATATGGTATTTCTATTTCTATCTTTTCTAGGAAGTACCAGATTTATTTCCAAAGTGGTTGTACCATTTTACATTCCAACTAGTGGTATAGAAGTGTTCAGTCTCTCCGTACTGTCTCCAACATTTATTATTTTGTGGTTTTCATATTAATACCAGCCTTGTGGGGTGATATATCTCACTGTAGTTTTAATTTGCATTTCTCTGGTTGCTAATGACTGAGAACATTTTGTTATGCATCTGTTAGTGATAGGAATGTCCTCTTTGGTGAGTTGTCTGCTAATATATGTTTTGTGTCAATCTTTTAAACTGAAATATTTATCTTTTTGCTTGTTGAAGTTTTCTAGTATCTTGTGGATAATATAGACTAGATGTTGATCAGATTTACGGTACCACTTTTTTTTTTTTCCTCAACTCTGAAAGTTGTCTTTTCACTCTTTCAGTGAAGCCTTTAGATGAACATAAGTGATTTTTTATCAGTTCCAGTTATCTATTTTCTCTTTTGGTGTTTATTCATTTTGTAACATGTTTGTGTCTTGCATTAGGGCTCTTAGCTTTGTCCTTATTTTCTCTTCCATGATTTTTATCACTTTAGATTTGACATTTAGGTCTTTGATTTATTTGAGTTTTCTTTGGTGTGGGTGTGTGTGCATGGTGTGAGATATAAGTTTTGTTTGATTTTTTTTGCAGATAGATATGTAGCTATTCCAACACCATTTGTTAAAGAGGTGGTCTTTTCCCCAATTTACAGAGTTTTGGTCTTTGCCAAATATCAGCTGCACATAGGTGATTTTATGTCCTGTTTCTCAATTCTGTTCCATGGTCTATGTGTCTGTTGTTGTACAAGTACTAGGCTGTTTTCACTACTGTATCTGTGTTCTAAAGTTGGGTTGGATGAGTCTTCCTACCTCTCCAAGAATGCTTTACTTAGCCAGGGCTTCTTCTCTTTCTATATGAAGTTGGGTAATTTGTTTCTCCATTTCAAAAAAAAAAAAACATTGGATTTAGGGTCAGGACTGTATTGTATCTATACATCACTTTGAGGTGTTGTTGTTTTAGTTAGGTGCCATCAGGTCAGTTTCAACTCATAGTGACCCTGTGCCAAAACAGAACAAAACACTGCCCAATCTTGTGCCATGTCCACAATCATTCTTATGTTTAAGCTCATCATTGTGGCCACTGTGTCAATCCAACTAATCAAGTGTCTTCCTCTTTTTTGCTGACCCTCCACTTCTTTCTGGTATAATGACTCTCTATTCCTTCCATAGTCTTCTGATGTTCCTGGAGTTGTTTAATAATTTTCCTTGTAGAATCCTTCACTATTGCAACTCAAGTCTTGAATTTGTCTTTCAGTTCTTCCAGCTTGAGAAATGCAGAACATATTCTTCCCCCATTGGTTTTCTATTTCCAGCTCTTTGCATGTCATAATACTTTGTTTTGCTGTCTTTGTCATTCCTTCTATCAAGTGTGATACCCTTCTCCAGGGATTTGATTTCTTGACTGCTGCATACCTGGATATTGATTGTGGACCCAAGTAAAACGAAATCCTTGACAACCTCAATTCATTTATCACAATGTTGCATACTGGTTTCATATCCTCTTCTGAATCCAGCTTGAATTTCTAGCAGTTTCTTGTCAATATACCGTTGCAGTCTCTTTTGAATGATTTTGAGCAAAATTTTACTTGCATGTGATATTAATGATATTGTTTTCGAATTTCCACATTCAATTGGATCACCTTTCTTTGGAATGGGCATAAATAGGATCTTTTTCAGTCAGTTGGCCAGGCACTGTCTTCCAAATTTCTTGGCATAGATGAGTGAGCACTTCCAATGCTGCATCTGTTTGTTGAAGCATCTCAGTTGATATTCCATGGATTCCTGGAGCCTTATTTTTTGCCAATGCCTTTAATGTAGCTTTGACATCTTCCTTCAGTACCATAGGTTCCTGGTTATAGGTTACTTCTTCAAATGGCTGAACATCGACCAGTTCTTTCTGGTATAATGACTCCCTGTTCCTTTCATATTCTTTGCATGCTCCCAGAGTTGATTAATTATTTTCCCTGTAGAATCCTTCACTACTGCAACTCAAGGCTTGAATTTGTCTTTCACTTCTTTCAGGCTGAGAAATGCAGAACTTGTTCTTCCCCATTGGTTGTCTATTTCCAGCTCTTTGCACGTCATAATACTTTATTTTGCCTTTTCTAGCTGCTGTTTGAAATCTTCTGTTCAGTTCTTTTACTTTGTCATTCCTTCTTGTTGCTTTAGCTGCTTGGCATTCAAGAGCAAGTTTCAGGGTCTCATTTGATATTTACTTCGTTTCTTCCTTTCTTTCTAATGACCTCTTGCTTTCTTCATGAGTGCTATCTCCGATGTCATCCCACAATTCATCTGGTCTTTGATCATTAGTGTTCAGCACATCAAATCTGAACCCATTCCACTTGAGATGGTCTTCAAACTCCAGTGGGATATACTCAAAGTCATACTTTGGCCCTCATGGATTTGTTTTAATTTTTTTCAGTTTCAGCTTGAATTTGCACATGAGCAATCGATGGTCTCTGCTGCAGTCAGCACCTGGTCTTGTTCTGACTGGTGCTGTGGAGCTTTTCCATCACCTTTTTCCACAGATGTAGTCAGTTTGGTTCCTGTGCATTCCATGTGGTGAAGCCCATGTGTACACTCACCATTAGCATTGGTTGAAAAGGTATTTGCAATGAAGAAGTTAGTCTTGCAAAATTCTGTCGTGTGACCTCTGGCATCATTTCTATCACCAAGGCCTTATTTACCGATCCTTCTTCTTTGTTTTGACTTTTGCATTCCAAACACCAGTAATTACCAATGCATCGTGATTGCATGTTTGATCAATTTCAGACTGCAATAAAAAATGTCATTGGAATTTGGATTGGAAATGCATTGTAAGTATAGATCACTTTGGGTAAAATAGACATTCCACATTATTAATATTCCGTATCCATGGGTAAGGTAGTTTTCCTCACTTATGTGGGTCTCTTTTGGTTTCTTGTACAAGTGTCTTACAGTTTCCTTTGTATAGCTCTTTTACATCTGTGGTTAGATTCATTCTTAAGAATTTAACCTTGTTAGGGCTATTGTAAATGATATTGATTTGGTAATTTCCTCTTTGACATTCTCTTTTTCAACGTGGAAGAATCTAATTGATTTTTGTATGTTTCTTCTGTATCCTGATAATTTGCTGAAGCCTCCTATTAGTTCCAGTAGTTTTTTTGTGGATATTTTAGGGGAGATAAGTTTACTACTTACCAATTTGATTCCCTTTGTTTCTTTCATTAGCATGATTGCTCTGACTAGAACCTCCAGCACGATGTTGAATAGAAGTGGTGACAGAAGATATCCTTGTCTGGTTCTTGTTCTCAAGTGGAATGGGTTCAGACTCTGTCATTCAGGATGATATTGGCTGTTGGCTTTGCATAGTTGCCCCTTTTTATGTTGAGTAATTTCCTTTCTATCTTGTTTTGCTGAGAGTTTTTAACATGAATGGGTGGTAGACTTTGTCCAATGCCTTTTCTGCATTAATTGATAAAAATCAGGTGGTTCTTCTCTTTTTTGAATATATGTGTTTGATTACATTAACTGTTTTTCTAACGTTGAACCATCTCTGCATCCCTGGTATGAATCCCACTTGATTATAGAAAATTTTTTTTTCATATGTTGTAGAATTCTACTGGCTAGAATTTTGTTGACAATTTTTGCACCTAAGTTCATGAGTTCCATATGCACTGAAGTTCACTGTCATTTGTTTCTGTGAATGTCTTTATTCTATCCTTGATTTCATCTATAAGCCAGTAATCTTAGGGCAAGGTGTTGTTCAGTTTCCATGTTTGATTTTTATCCCTTGCTTTTTCTGTTATTGATTTCGACTTCTATAGCTTTATGGTCTGAAAAGATGCTTTGCAATATTTCAGCTTCAGATTTTGTTAGTATTGCTTTATGGCCTAACATGTGGTCTACTCTGAGAATGTTCCTTGTCCATTGGAAAAGAAGGAATACTTGTCTGTTGTTAGATGGAGAGTACTGTATATGTCTATGATATCATGTTGGTTGATTATGGCATTTAGATCTTCTGTGTCTTTATTGAGCTTCTTTCTGGATGATCTGTTTATCACTGAAAGTGGTGTATTGAAATCTCCTGCTATTATTGTAGAGCTGTCTTTTTCAGTTTTCAGTGCTGTCAAAGTTTATCTGATGTAATTAGATGCTTTGCTGTTGGGTGTGTATTTCATCTAGTTATGTCCTCCTGATGTATTGACTCCTTTAATCAGTATATAGTGTTCCTGTTTGTCTTTGTGGTAGATTTTACTTTAAAGTCCATTTTATTTAAAATTAATATGGCCACTCCTGCTCTTTTTGAATGTTACTAGCTTGGTATGTATTTTTACATCTTTTAAGTTTCAGTTTGTTTGTATCTTTGAGTCTAAGATATGTCTCTTATAGGCAGCATACAGATGGATCATGTTTTTAAATCCATTCTACTACTTTTTGTCTCTTTATTGGTACATTTAATCTATTTACATAGTGCTGTCATATGGTGTCTTTTTTTGTGTGTTGTTGACAATTTCTTTATTCCGTATTACTTTATGTGCTCTGTTGCTTTTCTTTACAGGTTTTGTTTTCATCTTTTTCATTGTTGGTTTTATATTTGTTGAGACTTGAAACTCTGTAGGCTTTCGTCGGATTTCTCAGCAGAAATGATGCTGGCATGGAGACAGTGGCATGACATAGTCAAAGCTGTGAAGGAGAAGAACTTCCAACCGAGAATTATATATCCTGAAAAACTATCTTTCAAATATGAAAATGAAATTAAGACATTCACAGATAAACAGGAACTTGGAGACATTGTAAAAACCAAACCAAAGCTACAAGAAATACTGAAAGAATTTCTTGGCTTGGAAGAACTAAACTGCTAACTTTATATTTTAGAAGGACACATGAGCCAGAATCCTACTTAGTTAGAGAAGGCTCCAAACACAATCAAAGCTATAATAGTGAAAGAAATGACATAGTGATCATATCATGTAAACTATGGTATCATCATATTAAAAAGAGGGATGTACTACAGTCATTATAGTCCTTTTGGATGGAGAAGAAGTTGACAAGACTGGTAGCAATCAAAAGTGGGTCTGTGTATAGTTTAGTAAGCAGGATCATAGGGGCAGCTGTAAAGCACAATAAAAAAGCAACATACTGTATCAATAAGTGTAATACAGGAGTCTCAACAACCACAAAATCACCCCTTGAAAAAAGTGAAAAATCAACTCACAAAGAAGAAGGTCACAGAGCAGATTAATAAGAACAACAGAGAAACCATCAACACAAAAATAAACAGGTCACAATGGCAGCACTGAACACATACCTATTAATATTTACATTGAATGTGAATGGACTGAATGTTCCAGTAAAGAGACATTGAGTGACATCCTGGATCAAAAGACATGACCCATCTATATGTTGCCTACAAGAAACTCACCTTAGACTTAAAGATAGGAACAAACTGAAAAGTAAAGAGTAGAAGAATACATATCCAGCTAACAATACACAAAGAAGAGCAGGGGTGGCAATTCTAATCTGAGATACAATCAATTTTAATGTAAAATCCACCATCGTGGACAAGGATGGTCACTATTTATTGCTGAAAGGTTCAATACACAAGCAGGACTTAACAATATGAAATGTTTATGCACCTAATATTAAAGCACCAAAATACATTAAAGAAATACTGACTACACTCCACAATAATAGTAAAATACTTCAACACTCCACTCTCAATATTGGACAGACCGTCTAGAAAAAACCTCAGTAAAGACACAGAAGACCATACTGCCACAATTAACCAACTAGATCTCATCAACATATACAGAACTTTCTATCCATCAGCAGACAACTACTCCTTCTTCTCCAGTGCACATGGAACATTCTCCAGAATAGACCATGTGTTAGGACATAAAGCAATTCTCAACAAAATCCAGATGACTGAATTATTGCAAAGCATCTTCTCAGATCATAAAGCCATAAAAGTCAAAATGAATAGCAGAAAAAACAAAGAGAAAGTGGAACTCATGGAAACTGAACAACACCTTGCACAAAAAATCATGGATCATAGAAGAAATCAAGGATGAAATAAAGAAATTCATGGATTCCAATGATAGCAAAAACACTTCCTACCAAAATCTATAGGATACAGCCAAAACAGTGCTCAGAGATCAGTTTATCTTCATAAATGTGTACATCTGGAAGGAAGATGGAAAGGAAGGAAGAAACCAAATCAAAGAACTGACCCTACAGCTTGAACAAGTAGAGACAGAACAACAGAGAAACCCCTCAGGCACCAGAAGAAAACAGATCCTGAAGACTAGAGCAGAACTAAACGAATTAGAGAACAGAAGAACAATTGAAAAAACTGAAAAGGCCAAAAGCTGGGTTTTTGAAAAGACCAACAAAATTGACAAACCATTGACTAAACTTACTAAACAAAAACAGGAAACAAATAACCCAAATAAAAAATGAGAGAGGAGTTATCACAACAGAACCAACAGAAATCAAAAATATCATAGCTGAATACTATGAAAGACTGTATTTTAACAAATTTGAAAACCTAGAGGAAATGGACAAATTCCTTGATTTATATCACCTACCAAAATTATCACAAGGTGAAACAAAACAACTTAATAAACCCATCACAAAGGAAGAGATTCAAAAAGTCAACAAAAAGCTGCCAACCAAAAAAAGCCTGGGAGTAGATGGCTTCACTGCAGAATTCTACCAAGCTTTAGAAAAGAGTTATCTCCAATACTACTAAGACTATTTCACAGTATAGAAAAGGATACAATACTCCCAAATTCATTCTATGAAGCCAACATAATCCTGATACCAAAGCTAGGGAAAGACCCAACAAAAAAGGAGAACTACAGACCAATATCACTCATGAATCTAGATGCAAAAATCTTCAACAAAATTCTTGGCAATAGAATACAACAACATACCAGACAGACAACTCATCATGACCAAGTTGGATTCATAGCAGGGATGCAAGCCTGGTTCAACATCAGAAAAACAACTAATGCAATCAAACACATAGATATCACAAAAGACAAGAACCATCTGATCTTGTCTATTGATGCAGAAAAGACATTTGATAAAGACCAACACTCATTCATGCTATAAACTCTCAACAAAATAGGAACAAACGGCCAGTTCCTCAATGCAATAAGGGCCATTTATACAAAGCCAACTCCCTACATCACTCTCAATGGAAAGAGACTGAAACAGTTTCCCTTGAGACCAGGAATTAGACAAGGATGCCCACTCTCACCTCTCCTATTCAGCATAGTACTAGAAGTTCTAGCCAGAGCAATTAGACAAGACCAAGAAATAAAGGGCATTTACATCATCAAAGAAGAACTAAAAATCTCCCTATTTGCTGATGATATGATTGTATATGCAGAGAATCCCAAAGAATCCATGAGGAAACTACTCAAACTGATAGAAGAATTAGGCAAAATCTCAGGATACAAGATAAACAGAAGTAAATCAGTAGGATTCTGTTATACAAACAATGAGATTATTAAGGAAAAAATCATGAAGTCAATGCCATTTACCATAGCCCCTAACAAGATAAAGTACCTAGGAATAAATTTAACCAGAGAAATAACAGA
The DNA here is from genome assembly GCA_028571685.1 of Heterohyrax brucei. Lineage (NCBI taxonomy): Eukaryota > Metazoa > Chordata > Mammalia > Hyracoidea > Procaviidae > Heterohyrax > Heterohyrax brucei. The sequence continues at coordinate 139,115,110 of CM053148.1, read as the reverse complement.
ACTTTACAAAGAGAGCTACAAAACCTTACTACAAGAAACTACGAGAGACGTGCATAAATGGAGAAACCTACCATGCTCATGGATAGGAAGACTTAACATTATGAAAATGTCTATTTTACCCAAAGCAATCTACTTATGTAATGCAGTCCCAATACAAGTTGCAGTGACATTTTTTGATGAGATGGAGGAACAAATTACCAACTTTGTTTGGAAAGGCAAGAAGCCCCGGATAAGTAAAGCATTACTACAGAAGACGAACACACTGGGAGGCCTCTCATTACCCAACCTTAGAACATATTACACTGCCACTGTAGTCAAAACAGCCTGGTACTGGTACAAAAACAGACAGATGAGTGGAACAGAATCGAGACCCCAGAAATGACATCATCTGCCTATGAACAGTTGATATTCGACAAAGGCCCTAGGACATTAAACTGGGGTAAAAACAATGTCTTCAAGAAATAGTGCTGGCAAAACTGGATATCCATCTGCAATAAATTAAAACCCATATCTTACACCTTATACAAAAACCAACTCAAACTGGATAACAGACCTAAATATCAAATCTAAAATGATAAAGCTCATCCAAGAAAAAGTAGGAACAACAATGGAGGGTTTAATACACAACACAAACAGACTTCAGAATCTGTCAAACAAACCACAGTCATCAGAGGAGAAAATAGATAAATCTGAACTACTAAGAATCAGTCACTTTTGCTCATCCAAATATGTTATTAATAGAATTAAAAGAACACCCACAGAATGGGAAAAAATATGTGGCAAATCTATGTAAGATTGACACCTGATCTCCATAATCTATAAGGTATTACAAAATATCAATAAGAAAAAGATAAATCATCCAATTAAGTGATAGGCAAAGGAGACGGACAGACACTTCTCTAAAGAGGAGATCCAGGCAGCCAAAAAACACATGCAGACATGCTCACGATCATTAGCTATTAAAGAAATTCCAATCAAAACGACAATGCGATACCATCTCACCCCAACAAAGTTGGCCATGATCCAAAAAATGCAAAACAACAAATGCTGGAGAGGCTGTGGGGAGATTGGAACTCTCGTACACTGTTGGTGGGAATGCAAAATGGTGCAACCTCTTTGGAAGGCAATCTGGCGCTCCCTTAAAAAAAATGGATATAGATATACGGTTTGACCCTGTAATTCCCCTGCTTGGAACATCCTACAGAATCAAGGGCATTCACACCAACTGACACATGCACATGAATGTTCATCGCAGCACAATCCACAACAGCAAAAAGATGGAATCAACCCAGACGCCCAACAACAGAGGAATGGATAAGTAAACTATGGTATATATGCTCAGTGGAACACTATACAATGATAAAGAACAACGATGATTGCAGAAAATATCCCTTAGCCTGGTTTCAACTGGAGGACATTATGCTGAGTGAAAGCAGTCAGCAACAAAAGTACAAATATTGTACGAGACCCCTACGATAAGAACTTAAAAACAGACTCATGCGTAGAAGAAAAGACTCTTTGATGGCTTCAAGCATGGGGAGGGTGGAAGGGGGAGGGTGAGAGGGAAAGGGTGGAAGGGGGAGGGGGAGGACGGTTTAGATTAGATGGTTAATAGAAATTTGGTTGGGTGAAATCAGTGACAGCACACATTAGAAGATCAATAAAAACTGGACTTCAACACAATTTGAGTACTCCTCCCATCTTAACCCAATATTGCAAGGACAGAGTAGCTGGGGTGGGGGGCCAGGGACCATGCTGTCAGGTGCAATTGAGGCCAATTGGCACAGCTAGTATTTTTCTAGCTGTGAGTCACATCTGGGGTCTTAAAAGCTGCCAAGCTGCCATCTGAGGGTACAGCAAATTGTCCCAACTCAACAAGAATGGATGATCATCGAGGACAAGAAAGACATGGGGAAAAGAGAACCCAGAAGACAGAGGAACCCACGTGAGAGGGTCTGTACATCAACTCATGACCAGAAGAACAAGATAGTGCCCCGCCATCACAAGTGATAGCCACGATGGAGCTCACAAAGTGGAGTCTCACTGGCAACAAGAGAATAAATAGGGGTGTACCCTGAGATCTCCAATAAAAGACCACAATTGATGGTCCAGGTGCTTCAGAGATCCCCTGGGAGCATGGCCCCTGGCCCTGATGCTGCCCCTGTCCATAAATCACAATGAAGGTCAACTTTTCCGGCAGCAATGAATTGGACTTGGTGATGCAGAGTGACCGTATCTTGTATTTTATGATTCTATGCATCTATAGGATGTCATCCTGCTGAACTCTTGCTGAAGGAAGGGGAGTTGGCGGAGAGGAGGGGATAGGAGACTGTTGGCATATGTCTTAGGCTGGGTTTTCTAGGGAAGCAAAACCAGTAACATGTGTAGGTACAAGGAAAGATTTATAATATAGATAGATAGAGATATAGGAAACAGCTCACTGAATCAGAGAAGCTGAATGTCCCAAGTCCTGGCACAAGCCTCACGTGGCCATGGAAGCTGATGAACCCAAAGTCAGCAGGTCAGAGGCCAGAGTTCTAGATCACTGGTTGTGTAGGTCAGTGGATCCCAAGCTGGTGGCGAGATGGGGCAGCAGAGGCTGGCGAACCCATGATCAGCAGGTCAGGGAGCAGGACTCTCAAGTGCCGACTGTAAGGACTGATGAATCCAACAGCTGCTAGTTCAAGTCCAAGAACCAGATGCTGGAAGAAGAGAGCAGGAGCTCCCAGCTACATGAGCAGCCCAGCAATAGTAGTGGAAGGTCAAGACATGAGAGCTGAGGGGGTGGGAAGCCACCACAGACCCCGACCTGTCACTTAATACAACAGCCAAATATGAAGTAGCTAAATTGACATAATCCTGACCACCACAGCAGGACAGGACATTTATGGAGCAGAGAGGAGGGGTGTGCTGTCACTGGGCAGGGAGAGCGGTCGGAGCTGCATATAGGTGAGCTGGATTATATGAAGAACAAGGCATCATGATTGGAGGACAATTCATTAACAACCTGTGTTATGCAGACCTCGCCACCTTACATGCTGGAAGTGAAGAAAATTTGAAACACTGATGAAGACCAAGGCCCACAGCCTTCAGTATGGATTGCATCTCAACACCAAGAAAACAAAAATCTTTACAACTGGACCGGTAAGCAACATCATGATGCATGTAGAAAGAATTGAGGTTGTCAAGGACTTTTTTTTTTTACTTGGGTCCACAGTCAACTCCCATAGAAGCAGCAGTCAAGAAATCAAAAGACATATTTCATTGGTAAAATCTGCTTCAAAGAAACTCTTTAAAGCATTGAAAATTGCAGATGTCACTGTGAAGACTAAAGTGCACCTGACCCAAGCCGTAGTATTCTTGATCACATCACATGCATGTGAAAGCTGGACAATGAACAAAGAAGACAGAAGAGGAATTTGATGCCTTTGAACTGTGGTGTCGGAGAAGGATACTGAATGTATTATGGAGTGCCAAAAGAAAAAGAACAGCTCTGTTCTGGAAGAAGTACATCCAGAGTGCCCCCTTGGAAGCCAAGATGGCAAGACTGAGTCTTACATACTTTGGACATGCTGTCAGGAAAGATCAGTCCCTGGAGGACATCATGCTTGGTAGAGGGAAGGGTCAGCAAAAAAGGGGAAGACCCTCAAGAAGATGGATTAACATAGTGGCCACAATAGGCTTAAGCATAAAATGGACTGTGGACATGACGCAACACCAGGCAGTGTTTTGTTCTGTTGTGCACAGGGTCGCTATGAGTCAGAACCACCTCAGCAGCACCTAGCAACATGATTTAATAAAATTGATTAGTGGCAGTTACACTGATGAGATCTGCAAGACTGGAGACTGTCTTAAGTCAATCTCTTTGGCAATATAAAACGGATAACTAAACAGAGAGAAAGAGGAAGATCACACCACCAGGAAAGCACCACTAGGAGCACAGCATGCCCCTTGGACTGGGGCTTCCTGCACTGAGATGCTCCAGACCAAGCGAGTACTGATGACAAGGCGCTTCCTCCAGAGCTGATAGAGTCAGAAAGCCTGCCTCGGCGCCAGAACCCTGAATTTGGACTTTTAGCCTACTAGAAAATGAAAAAATAAACTTCTCTTTGTTAAAGCCATCCACTTGTGGTTAATTCTTTGTTATAGCAGCAATAGAACAAGATAACTGGTTTCAGCTGAGTGGTTTTTGTGTAGTCTTACAGGTTTACAGAAAGATAGCGTGGCTGGGCCTAGAGTCATCTGAAGGCTCCGCAGGTCTGGACATCTAAGATGACTCATCAGTGGATGGAAGATAACGTTGGCTGTCAGTTGGGAGCTCAGCTTAAACTTTCAACTGGATCAACTACATATTGTTTCTCTAGTGAAAAAAAGCTACAATAACTTTTGAAATTGGAGTTATAGTAAAATGGTAAGAACAGGATTTAAAAATGTGGAGAGCAGAGTTCCAGAAATAAAGAACAATGGGACAAAAGGCTTGGATACAGAAAAGTGCAAACAGGATACAAAGGCCAGGTGGTATGGTGGTTGCTAACTGGAAGGTCAGAGGTTCAAACCTACCATCTGTACCCCAGGAAAGCGAATGTGGTCATCTTTGAAACCCAATGGGGCAGTTCTACTTTGTCCTTTATGGTCACTGAGGGTCACTATGAGTTGGAATCAATTCAACAGCAACAGATAGTTTTTTGTTTGTTTCAATCTTTATGGGAGTAGATTGCCAGGTCTTTCTGCAGGGAAGTTGATGGGTAGATTCAAACTGCCCATCTTTCAGTTATTAGCTAAGAACCAAACTATTGTGCCACTAGAGTATCCTTGTGTAGAAATTAAAGTCAATCACTCATGCCTGTTTCCTTCCAGGTTCTTACCAACAGGTATGAATGAGCAGATGAGGATCAAAGTGTCCACTTTCTCTATACGGGACTAGTGGTTAAACCCTAGGGTGCCAACTGCAAGGCTGTGATTTCAGACCCATCAGCTGCTCTGTGGGAGAAAGCCAGCACCTTAGCTCTGTGTAGATTACAGCCTTGGAAACCCTATGAAGCATTTTCTGCTCTGTCTGATAGGGTCACTATGACTGAGAAATGACTCAATGGCAACAAGTTTTCATAATCACTCCAAACTAAACTCACCTTAAATTATGCTGCTGTTGTTAGCTGCCACCAAGTTTGCTGTCAACTCAGTGCAACCCCAAGCACAACAGAACCAAATGTTGTCTGGCCCTGCACCATCCCCATGACTGATTGAAGGCTGGTTTGTTGTAATCCATACTTAGCGTTTTCCTTAGCTGATTATCAGGTGCGGATCACCAAGCCTTTCTTCCTAGTTAGTTTTAATCTGGAAAATCCATTAGAACCTGTTCGGCATCACAGAAGCATACACACTTCTACTGATGGATGGGTGGTGGCTGTATGTAAGTGCATTGGCCAGGAATCAAACATAGGTCTCTCACATGGAAGGCAAGAATTCTAGCACTGAACTATCATTGCTCTGATTAAATTACATTAGAAAGGTAATTTAGAACTGAAGCCAAAACAAATGAGGCTTTATTACCTTCCAACGAATCTGAACATTAGGGCCAGTCACTGGGGTGTACTGGATGTGCAGGCTTACTTTACACCCACATCGACAGACATGTCTCCATGTATTGGGATATGTCTCAAGAGTTGGTCATCAGCAGAAGAGAGTGCTGGAAAGCGCAGGAGAACAGTGACTTCCAGAGAACAGTACTGCGCAAGGTCTGTTCACTCCAGAGAGCATCAAGCAGGAGAGTCTACTGTTTCTGTCTGCTGAGGAAAGAGAAAACCCAACTTTTTGCTTCTAAAAAAGTTGTCTTTAAAACTATCTGCCCACTGAAATTCCTGGGAGAGGTTTAAAAGACCTCAGGATCTGTCCACAGCCCAGACTAACTAAATGAGATTCTCTGAGTACAGAACCCAGGCAAAGGTATTTGCTGAAGTTTTTCAAGCAATCCCAGTGCGCAGCCTTTGCTGAGTATCACTACTTTATAATAACAGTCAGTAAAACTAGCACTTTTTGAGTGGCTACTTTATACTAGTAGCCCTCGTCATGCAATGGTGAGGAACTGGGCTGCTAGTCAGAAGGTCAGCAATTTAAACCCACCAATCATTCCTTTGGAAACCCTAAGGGACAGTTCTACTCTGTCCTATAGAGCTGCTATGAGTGAAAACCAACTCAGTGGCACACAATAACAACTTTGTACTTAGCAATTTACAGAAACCTCTTCACAACTCTGCGAGGCCAGTGCTATAGCAGTGCTTGGAGAGTGACAAATTTAGTATTCTGGCACCTACACCAGACATGTAACTACCACACCGCATGATGCTTCTTGTGAATCCAGGATCCCAGTAGTGTCTCCAGTCAGACAATACATTCCTCCTTTGTAAGGAGAACAAGTATGGGTTGGGAAAGACAGACATCGAAGAGGAAGAATAAGTTTGCAGCAACACTTTCCAGAAATTTTAAAAAATGAATGGTAGGGAGTAGGAAATTGACAAAGACTGTCAACTGAACTGTCAATTAGTTAGGGTCAGAGAGAACTCTTTTTTAATAGAATCAGTTTCATGATTTTAAATGTAATCTTTAGTATCCTGAGATTAAGAAAACTGGACAGCACAGTCTAAGTATGTAAATATCTACATGTCAAACAATATATTATTTTGGTAGTAGGTAGTTTAGTACTAGAGATTATTTATGTGATTTATGGTAAATTTTCATATGGAATGAATAATCATTTACATTTTTACTTCATGCAATTCAGTGTTTCCACATTCTGAATTTATATGACATGGTATATATTTAAAAAGCCCTAGAGGTACAGTAGTGAAGGCAACTGACTGCTAACTGAAAGTTCAGCCGTTCAAAACTATCCGTAGCTCCGTGGGAGAAAGATATGGTAGCCTGTTTTTGTAGAGATTAGTCTTGGAAACCCTATGGGTTCACTATGAATTGGAGTGAACTCATTGGCAGTAGGCTGGTATAGATCTGTAATTTTATCCTAGGGAAAAATATATCTCATTTATAATAAGAGTGTTGAAACACACAGTGAGCAATAGAAAATGAATTCCTATGCATAGATGTCCTTCCTTCTTTTATTCCCCTTTTCAAGGTATAAATCACTACCCTCCCAAAGAGGAGCTGAGAGGATAATCCATGCCAGGACAGGGCTGCTGCACCGAGCTTGTGAACTGACCATCTGCACTCAAGAGTTGAGCCCACTAGAAACTCTTTTACTCACTAGGCAACTTTAGGAGTTGCAACAGGCAAAATCAGGTTATTTCAATAGGCTGTTTTTATTTTTGGTCAAGTTTACATGAGGATTAAACTTTTAAATGCCTTCACACTATACACGTTATAACCAATTGAATTTGATCAGATCTGTATGAAGTTTAACCATGGTATTCTGCAACTCTGGGCCATTTCTAGAACAGAAAATACAAATTTAAATTGATTTATTGTGGTGGTCATCACATCCTTCTCACGCGACAAACCAGTTCATCTAAAAGGGAGTCATCTCTATCTTCTCTCCCACACACACCAGTAACCAAAAACCCACTGCCATCGAGTTGGTTCCAACTCATACTGATCCTACAGGACACAGCAGGATTTCCACAGGGTGTCCAAAGAATGGCTAGTGGATTTGAATGGCTGTCCCTTTGCTTAGCAGCCAATCACCGAGCTACCAAGGCACAAAGCAAGTAATATTTTTAACACTCTACTACTACTAGATTACTGGATTTTTGAGATCCTAGTGCACGCATTATGACATACTAGACTGTACGCACTTAGTATGTACGAATGAATGAAGTCATCTAGAATTATGCCTTTTCTGTTGCACCAACTTTCTGGTACTTTTTCTAGCTATTCCTAATAAAACCTGAAAATGAGTACTTTGCTTAAAAAGAATAGATATTCCTGGGTGGTTGAAACAGTTAATGCGCTTGAGTCCTAATTGCACTAGTTGCAGTCCATCAGAACACCCAGAAGAACGGCCTGGTACTCTGTTTTAATGAGATTAGGAACCATTACACTAAAATCTTAAAACACATTCCTTATCACAAAATTCATGCTACGAAAAATCCAAAAATTAATCTCCTTACTTACAGGATTGCTTTCAAAGATCAAACGAAGAGATTAATAGGATTTACATCACTACTGATTTCATATTATGTAACTATGGTTACATAGTGCCAACTTCATGACTCAATCTAATGAGAATCGTAAGACAGATGAAAACAAATTTTCACATTAAATGAGACAATACAGACCTACATATTTTGAAGAAAAATCTGCAGGAAAAGGTGATTTTGGCTGCTCTGCAATGTACTTAAATACCAACAATGACACGCACTCAGGACTACGGCTTATAGCGCCATCTTCCCGTATTTAAGATGCTACCAGTGATGCTGTAATTGAGAAGTCCAAGTCTGAGTTTTCACAGTGCACAGTAAAGACCCCTGTTAGAATGAGTCACTCATGTTTAAAAAAACAAACCAAAATTGTTACGAAATGATCATAATGATCCCATGTGTTTTGTGTTTTTTTTTACTTTGCTCTCCTCCTTCCACAAGATGTTAGAGGGCAATGAAACCTCAGGAGTTGGGAAGACAGAGAAGACTGAGGAACCAGCCATTTCACAGGCAATAATCGGGCCCAGAGGAAGGCTGGCTTCGTTTTAAGCAAGCCAGAAGTTGATGTGATTATTTTTATATACACAGTACAAACATTCATATCCATTAAATGACTTTATGGAACGCTAAGTATATGTATATATAAAGATCATAAATATATGTAGAGAGCACAAAAATCGTCTGAAAACGTTTTAAAATTCTAAGACGTAAAAGAGTCTACTAGTTTTTAATGAGGAAAAAGTGCCCACATTTTCTGAAAGATAAAACAAGACACGCAAACACTAGACAAAGAAAGGTTTATACTGCAACAAAGAATTTACCACATAGAATGAAAGAGACTTCATTCTGAGTCTTGTGCTGCTTTACCTTAAGGTGTGGAGATTTAAAGAAGCCTGGACACTTAACACATTTCTTTAAGCATTTTCTCAAATTTTATTTTTTAAAAAAGACAGATTTAGGATGTGATAAGAAATTACTTACATTTTTTAAAATCTGTCAACTGCTATAGTAATGGAATAAATAAATAAGATTTTTATTTTCAATGTTTACAGACATATTTATAAAAAAAAATGACGGAATTAGAACACATTAAATAATGCTGGGATTTAGGCAAGGAAAGGCACATCATTTCACCACAAGAAATAAAGACCGTAACTGGAGGTTACCAACCAACCCAAGCTTTAGATCTTGTGGTTTTTTTCCTAGCTCTGGAGGGTCATTACGGTGGAACCTTCTTTATGGTAGTCAGCTGGAAAACAAAACAGCTGGGGCACTTTACTCTATGACCCCAAGTTAATGTTAAAAAGAAAACTTTAATAAGCTATGTGTGCCAATAAAAAGAAGAAAAATCGAAAATGGTTTAGTGATGCTGAAGATCCTACGGATATATTTAGACGAGCTGAAACAAAATAAAACATTAACCTTATTGTCCTGCATGAACTGGAATTATTTTAGTTACAAAGTTAAAACTTCAAGTAAAAACCCTATTTCTCACTTCCTTTTTTGTTGACAGACACAGTGTAGATGTAAACAGCTGCCATGTTTCACTGCAATAAAGCTATACGCCAATGTTCAGGGAAAAGCATCTTTGATTATTTCCCCACTTTATGTATACAGCTCATGTGTTTGAAAGAGTACTAGTATCTCTGACTGACTGGCTATCTACAGCAGGGTGAGCATGGAGTTAGGACAGTAAGAAATTTTCCAAAGAAACTGCAGTTTCTAGTTGAACAGATACACTTTACTCTTATAGACAAGTCTAACAGACATTAGCAGAACTTGCTTTGGGTCAGTTTCTGAATAGCTATTTTCTTTCACGAATGTGTACCAAGTTTCTATTTTTTCTCAATGGATTCTGAACCCAGATGGCTTTGTTTTAAAGAATGATTCCCTCAGAATCAATGTTAATCAATTTTAGTGGTATTGAGAAACAGCTATATGTAGGTATGCCTGTGTGTATTTCTATATAAATAAAAAAGATTTACTGGATAAAATGGTATATCCAGAAAAAAGAAAATTAAAAACAACTGGGAGGGGGGCAAGGGAAAATACTCCCTAAAAGGTAACAAAAACGGCAGTTGTAGAGCAGGCAGCCTCCTGCTCAGGCCACACGGTACGCTTTCATTAAGGTGTACTCTTTCCGGTTGGTGTGAGCGGCCCAGATGAAGAGAGCAGAAGCCATGAACTGCAAGGGAGCTGAGACACAAGCCAGGCAGAAGGACCATCCAAATTCACCTGCCACATTCTCAGGCAGCTCAAGCTTCTGGTGGAGTAGTTCAATTCCAGCAACATAGCAACTTACTGAGCCCAGTGTACACAGACCTTGGGGAAGGGAATTTGGAAACCAAAACAAACACAACTAGGTAAGAATACAATAAGAGCTTTTCAGGCAACGCAACAAGGCAGTATATGTACATATACAAAAACTGTAACTTTTTGGTTATAGGAGGAAGCTAGGAGGGTAAGTACAGTGACAAGACCTACCTGCAAGAAGATGGAGAACGCCTGTGGCAATGGTGGGATACAAGCTTCGGCAGATACAAGCACAAAGCCCAATCAAAGCCCCAAAGCACATCAAACCCAGACTAACAAAAGGTAAGAGGAACTGGCAGCGCCAAAGATCTGATTTAAAAAATTGGAGAGAAAAAGAAATGTTACTGTGATTTCAGTTTTCCCCAAATAGCAGTTTCCTTTATACTCTAATTAGATCTATTCTCAAAAAGTGAGAAAGGAGTATTTTAATGTTGAGGTTTCTTTTCTAAAGTACACTGTTCAAAATGATGCTTTGTCCTGATGAAAATAAAAAGAACACGAACAGCTAATAATTACTGATAGCTTAATATGCGTTAGGCATTACTCTATACATTTTTTTGTAGGTATTAATCCTCCCAATAACTTTACAAACCAAAAACTAAAACCTGTTGTCATCAAGCTGATGCCAACTCCTAGCTCGCAGTGACTGTAGGGGACAGAGTAGAACTGCCACCTACGGTTTCCCAGTAGTGGCTGGTGGATTCAAAACACCGAACTTGGTTAGGACCTATAGCTCTGCATTACCTGGTCTCCAACTTTATGAAATAGGTACTAATATTACCTCCACTTTATAAATGTGGAAACTGAGGCAAGAGAGATAAATAGCTTGCATAAGGTACAGGGCCAGGATTAGAAGTAAAGCAGTCTGGCTCTACAAACAAACAACAGCTAAATCCTTACAGAACCTCGAGGTTGGCATAACATGTAAATGTATGATAATTATACATTACAGCCTCGCAGGGCTGCTGAGAGACTAACAAACACAAAGTACAAAGTATAGGACCTGACACCTAAGGAAGTACCCAGTAAGCAATCATCATCAATTTCCTCAACAACAAAGAAAGCTGAGGACTTTATGAAGCATGCCATTCCATTTTCAGTTAACTGTTAACAATCTATTAATACCCATCCTAAATCAAATTCTACCTTTTGTTACAGGTTTTACTTTCCAGGACAACATTAAAGTCTTGTCTCTAATTAACTTCCCTTCAGACTTAGTGATAAACTTCTTCCTGTGTATTTTGATTGCAAAACTGAATTCCTCCACTTTATTCAATACACCCTTTCAGGATAAGACCATTCTTCTACGCAAGTTCCAGAGAGTTTCTAGGGCTCACAGACTGAGGCTCAAAGCCTCCAAGGAACAGAATCCTCCCAATATTGTCATTTGTTTTCAATGTCTACACTTCAGTTACTACCACCTAAGACTACAGAACTTGTAGTCACCTGTTCCACACATTCCTACTGGAACTCAGGCAGCCGTAGCCTTTAATTCAAAAAATAAATACTTTCTTAAATCCCAACTGAATTCGCTCTTAATAAAACAGGCCCATCAGTAACATCTTTAGTGGGCTGAATTCTGTTATCCAATATACTAGCTACCTCCCTTGACTTTATTTAATTTGCAGTTTGGTTAAGTATATTATCTACAATTCTAAAATGCTATCAACAGGACAGAGTACACTAGGTTCTTAGGACAACATCAGAGATCTTACTTCAAGTTGATACAACTCATTAACTCATCTAGTTTCAAAAACAAAGTTCAACACAAGGCCAATAAAACTGTTTCCCTTTTCCACCTCAATCTTCCTGCTGAGATCAAAGTACTCACACGTCCGAAGTAGATCAATCCCGCTATTGTGGTTTCCAGGTTCAACAAATTTCGCCATGAACTGCTCATTTAGTGTGAAACTCATGCATTTTGTGACCACATCAAATGTCTCTGCAACAAGAACAATGACTGCTTGTTGTTTAATTATAAACATTTAACAGTACCTCTAATAGTTTACTTTTCTCAAGTAAAGAGTGATGATAAGAATGATGGTCCCAGAAAAGTATGAGGAAGCAACCTCTTTGGTCCAGAGTGACACATGTGACTTATCAATGCCCAAGGGAAACCATGCTTTTCAATGGCAGGCTGAAAACAGACACACTGAAGAAGAAAGTAGTAGGGAAAAGATGGTGAGAATAAACCTGGAAGAAAGACTAGAAAGAAGGGGGAAGGGACAACCACTGGTATAAACAGGAACTTTGATTTCTCTAAACTACTTCACCAGCAGTCTTCCTCATATTTTAAAAAAACAAAAAACCAAACCAATTGCAGTCGACTTAATTCCGAATCATAGTGTTATTATTACCAAAAAAACTAAACTCACTGCCGTCAAGTCGAATTTGACTCATAGCAACTCTGTAAGTCAGAACAGAACTGCTCCATAGAGTTTCCAAGGAGTACTTGGCAGATATAAACTGCCAACCTTTCCGTTAGCAGCCAGAGCACTTAACCACTACACCACCATGGTTTCCATGTATTACATAATGGCAATTCTACTTCAGAAACTTGAGTTATTCTTACCCACGCATACTTCATCAGGAAATCCTAGCGGCTCCACGTTCAAAATTTATCAAATCCCACCACTGCTCAGTGCTACCACTCGTCTGAATCACAATCACCTCCAACTTGAATTTCAGATGATAGCCTCCTAACCAGTCTCTCAGCTTCCATCCTTGACCGCCGCCTGCTGTTGCCACCACATCAGAATGATCAAATGATACCTCTCCTCTGCTCAAAGCCCCTGACGGTTCTCCACCACTCAGCGTAAAGGCCAACAGCCTCACCAAGGCCTCGAGCCCTGCATAATCTGCCTCACTCTCACCTTCCAGAGTGTGATATCCTACCCCTGCTCCATTCCAGCCCAGCAGCTCCCTTGCTGATCCCTGAATACTTCAGGCATTGGAACTGCTCTTCCTTCCAACCCGTGATTTCTCCCCAGTCACTCTTATTGCCAACTGCTTCCCCTACATCAAGTCCTCACTCAATGGCGTCTTCTCAGTGAGGCCTATCCTGACTATCCTGTCCTAAATTGTAACCTAGGCCAGCCAACATTCCTTGGTCCATCATTTACAAATCCCTTTTATTTGGTTCTAATTTTCCACAGCAAAGGTCATCTTCCAACATACAATAGCATTCACTTAGGCATTCTGTTTATGGCCTGTCATCCCTGGTAAGAATGCTAGCTCCCCAAGAATAAAGATTTTGTTTGTTTTCTTCCCTGATGAACCCTTAGGTCCTAAGACCACTGAGGCATCCAATCCATTGAATAAATGACTAGAAATTGGTACAATTCCAAAATCAAGTGCTCCTATGCTCTCATAATTAGAACTGCACACTTTACAACAAATTTTAACCACCTTTAAATGCTTTCTAACGCCTTCTTTCCACATATAATCACAACTACCACCCTACTGATGTGTCTCCCAAGTTGTTTGCCTATGACTTAAATACATTGCTTCTCCTCTAAAAGGCCAAGAAAAGTAGTCATAAATTAAAACAACTGTAAGGTTGCTCCTTCACAGAGACATTTAAGCCTTCCATTTTAATAACTGGAAATTAAAAATTTTAAATATTGATGAGAATGCTTGCAAATAAACCCAAGAGGTAAAGTCTTAGATTTTTTTCTACTGCAGTGCATATTTTTAATCTTACAGTCTATCAGTGTCATTGAAAATAGTCTCAAACATGTATAGATTTAAATAGAGTTGGTCAAATTCTATCTCCTCTGATTTAGAGGGCAAACAGATACTGTAACACAGCACATAAAGGAACATCAAATGGTATTTATAGACTTGACTTTGGATGCTATTCCTTTTTCTAGTTACTTAATGCATACTTCCAGTGTACTTGTCTAATTAATTCCCTAAGACATATGTACAGTTAATAACAATTATTTTAAAGAGTATGTGAATAAAAGCCAAGATTTACAATGGCTTTCCAAGGATATGAGGAATTCATCACCCCACTAACATGAATGAGTACCATCGCAGTTCATGGAAGTTCAGGAAGAAAGGCTGTCAGGAGAAAATAAAGACCCAAGAACTATTTTTTCCTGGGGGAGAGAACTCACAAATCTATGTCACTGAGTAATCATTAGGTCATTTTGCATTTTATGGAGTAGGTAAAGGAAAGAGAGGTTAAAATAAGAGGAATACCTGTCCTTTCTGGTGGGCTATACCAGTGTGTGTTTTGGGGTATGGTAATACATCGTCTCCACAATCCCACTGTGCCATTGTATCGAAAAAGTGCTTCGTTGTAAATCTTTTCATCTGCCTCATCACTACCGAATTCATCCCAGATGCTTTTGTTCAATTCACTGGAATTTTCTTGAAATGGACTTCGATATTCATACCAGAAGTCTGTGCCAATTGAGGCTGCCATGTAGATAGTGGAAATCAGGCTAAGCACACAAGCAATAACAAACGCTGTAGCAAAACGGTTATCCATTCTGGCATTCAGACTGCTCTGTTTAAAAAGCAAAGAAAAAATAACAACAGTAAGTCACAAGAATACATAAATAAAAATTATTTTAAAACGAATTTTACCAAAATCATCCTTTACATTATTCCCCGTCCATTATTCCCCATCCCATGGCTACTTAGTGCAAAACCAAATCATTAAGGAATTAAAAAAAAAAAAAAAAAGCTAAGCATGTTCACAACTAAGTTAAAAAAACTCATTATGACAAAAGTATTTATTGAATGCTCACATACCCAGGATGCTACGGAGACAGAGGTCTTGTTCTCTAGTCTATCACCTGCATACTAAAACAGACAACACTGAAATGGACATACACATTACAGATACAAACAACAAGCCCAGAGTCAGCAGTGTACCGTGTATAAATTATAAGTTACAGATTGCACTTTTAACAAGCTGCAGAGCATGTATTGGTCCGGGTTTAAGTGTGAGAAAGCCACAGGAAAGGGAAGCAGTGGCTATCAGCTCCTTCCAGTTACCTTGGAATTGAGAAGCCTTCTAAAACAAAGTTAAGAATCGGGACCTATCTGTAAGACAGAGTTGCAGGTGTTTGGTAAACCCGGAGGGAAAGGTTGTTATAGAAACAGGGGATAGCAAACAGAATATACAATACTGCTAGATATCAATCTCCTCTCGTCCATTAAAGCTAAGACATGCTTCTTTACGCTACCAAAGTCTTCACTCCTATCTACTCTCCCCATTATACTCCAGAGTCTTTTTATCGGCAACTTTGCTCTTTAAATCCTAAAGTGTAACATATAAGTGATCCCTCCTCACCCAAACAGAAAACTCTGACTTAGGCAAAACAGGAACACTCCCAAGGCGTGGACTGGGCGGCACGGCGGCAGTCAACGGCCGCAGTCCAAGGACTCCCGGCGGATCACGCTGAGCCAAACACTGCGAGCAGACGCCGCGAGCGCGCAACGCACCTCGCAGAGGCGCACGAAAACAGGTTTGCAAACTGAGGCAGCCGAGTTTGGGAGACAGAGTTCAGTGACTCAGAAGGGATCCGGACAATTATAATCATTGACAGTCACTCCACAAGTTGGGTTTGTATTGTTTTTAATCCTCTTTCAACCTGGTGCTTCAAACGACCTTAGGAGATCCGGGCACCAGGGGCGGCCGCCGGCCGAGGCCGAAGCTCGGCGGACGGACGCGCTCGCCGCGGCCCCAGGCCAGGCGCACGCCGAGACCAGGGCGGGCAGCCCCCGCGGGCCCCGGCCAGGGTCCCCGAGCGTCCCCCCAGGCCCCCCGACCGCCCGGCCGAAGGAAAACCCTGGCCGCAGTCCCGGCCGACCCCCGCCGCACGCAAACAGGGGCCCTCATCAGGCCGCCGCAAAGCCCAGCGGCTGCGCGACCCCCGCCGCCGGCCCCACGCGCTCACCGCCCATCCTCCTGCTCGGCCAGCTGCACCCTCCGCCGGAGACGGCGGCCCCGCTCCTGCCCGCGCCTCCTCTGACGCACTTCCCCGCAGGGCCCGCCCCTCCACAACTCCCGCGCCTCCGCCGCCGCCGCCCCGGGAGGGCCGCGGCCGAGGGGGCTTGTGGGAGTTGTAGGAGAGAGGGAGGAGGGCCGCGGGAGGCCGCCGAGGGCACGCCCCGTGCCGCGCACAGCATTCTGGAGGTTGTAGTTCGGCTCTGGAGGTGGAGTCGGCGCCCGAAAGGGAGGTGAGGGCGATTGGACTGTGGTTTCCGGAAAACGAAGTCCAGAGAATCGGGCGACCGGTCTCCCGCCACAGCTGGTTAGTGACTGTGACGTGTGTCACTCGTGTGTGACTTGCAGTCGCGTAATCTCCCCATCACACGTGACCCTGATTCTAAGTATGAATATAAGCCAGCCAAGCCACCCAAGGGCCGTCGAGTCAGATCCGACCGGGTCGCCGTGAATATAAACCAACAGCTATGAAAATAAATGTGGAGGTTGTGCTTTTGAAATATTAGCATCCTCCCCATCTTCACCCCCGCCCACCCTCCACAGCTCCACTTCCATTGGAGAAGATAGTCTTCCTGGTCTTATTGCTCAACTTTAGATTAAGGGATATTATCCAGGAGGTAGAATATAATGAACATTATTTGAGTTTCAGACAATTTAGGTTTGTGGCTGCCTTCTCTTTATGACAAGTTATACTAGATTTCCTGTTTCTGTGATAATATGAAGTCTACCTTTAAAGCCGGCCAAGCCAAGTGCCGTCCAGTCGGATCCGACTCATGGTGACCTTTAAAATACATTTCAATTAAAGAAGCGAATCGGATGTCAAAGTGCAAATAAAAACATGAATACTGTATGCAAAAAACTGAAGTTTAAGGAACACTGCAGACAAAGTCACAGACAGTCTCAAAGATTCCAGACGACTAGTACCATTAGTGAGAATCATCTCTGGCTATTACTTTTAGAGAAGGTAGTGGTAGTTCAAAGGTGGAATTTTCATATTGCATGTGAAAGATCCTGGTTCTGTCTGAACCAATGCACCTCATGTGCAACCGCCACCAATCAGTTAGCAGAAGCTTGTGTTGCTGTGATGCTGGACAAGTGTCAGTGGAACTACCCAACTAAGACAGCTAGGAAGAAAGGTCTGGCAATCTATGAAAATTAATTAGGTACCATGGGTTGGGGGTCTGATCCCACTATGTGTCATGGGTCGGAGACCAACTTGACAGCTAACAACAACAGGTAAAACAGAGAACAGAATGATTCTAATCTTTCCAGTATTGCACAGAAACTGATGAACAGAAAGTTGGGGCATCTTAGCAGTGACCTGAGTGGGGAGCCATAGATGTGGCTCAGGACCAAACACTGCTGAGACTCACAATAGATACTTAAAGAGACAGCTGAGATAGTGAAGTCCACACGACACTGTAGACAGTGGCACCACACTGTGCCTCCACATCAAAACTCTGAAAATCTGAGTAAAATGGAGACAAACATCAGCCCTGGAACCGTAAGTATCATATGAAGAGATAAAGAACTCAGTGAAACACGATTTGGAATAAGAAACTGACAGAGACCGGGCATCGAGGAGAGAGACCAGCAGAGGTACCTTATCGGCTAATATAGCAGAGGTTCACCACCATGGACGCCTGTCAGAGATCAGGGGGCAGAGAGTGCTGCAAAGCTGCTTTGTGGAGTTCTCAGCAGAGACAGAGCATCCGGTAACCAGCAATTCACACTTTCTCACTCCCCACTTTTCTTCCCCCTCCTCACCCTTGATCACTTTGCAACCAGTGGCAGACGCTTGGCTCGGAGGAGCCTGAAGGCCCCAGCCCGTGCCACTTGGATTTGCCCAGTCCACACCAGTTGACTCCTTCAGTGCCATTTTTTGCTTGTTGGTGTTACCTTTTTTTGGCTTTTTTTTTTTGTCTTGCCTCTTACCCCCTCCTCCTTCGTTCCCTTGAACACCTGACTCCAAGTACCATAGAGGGTTCTTCTTGACAGGCTGTGGAGCACGACTCAGTCAGAGGGCTGCTTCTCTGGCCCACGCTGCTAGACTGGTGGCATCCCGGGAACCTTCACTTTGTTTTGTTTTCTTTTTCTTTTCACGTCCCACTTCTAGGTGGGCTGTATTGTGTGGCTTGGGGGCACTCCTTGGTCTATGCAGCACTGCCCTTGGGGGTCCCTGGAGTATTTCCTTTCTTTTTTGTTTATGCATATTTTTCTCCTTTCCTGTTTTCCGTCATCAGTCTCTAGTCTCTCTCCACTCACTTTCTTTTCCTGTCTCCTGAACACTAGCCCTTTGTGCCTTCTCTGCCCCTTCTACCTAGGAGTATTGCGCAACTGAAGAGCCACTTCCCAGGTCTGGACAGCTGCAACAGTGGGATAGGTGGGCCATTCATTTTTCCCCCCTCTTTTTTAATTTCTTTTTTCCTGTTTGTTTTTCTTCATTTCTCAGATTCTTGTCTGTCTCTACTTTTCTTCGTTTCCCATCTCCTGAATACCTAGTCCTGTGTGCCATCTCTGCCCTAAATCCTGGGTGCCACTCCTATGGTCACCAGTGGAATCCCTAAGGGCATTTCTTTCTTACTTTTCAATCTGTAATTTTTATTTATTTTTCTCTTTTCAATTTTGTTTTTCCTCATGTCTCCACACCATCAGAACTTTTTTATGGCTCCTGTTTCTCTCTCCTTTTCTCCGCGTTCCCACACACAGTTTAGTTCTGCACATCACAACCTTACCCCACCCTCCTGCATATCTGTTCCATGCACTAAACATCACAGTTCTGAGCGACATAGCCACAGCTGACTGAAGCTTGTCCTATACTGATCCCTTGCCAGCCACAGTACATGAGTACATGAGACAAAAACCCATCCTAACCCATTGCCCTGCTGCGCCGTAGTGAGTAACTGGATGTGCCCATTGGAAAAGAAGGTAAAAAATATCATACCCACAGATGAACAAACAACATACTGTGTACCTTCTCAGACATAACCAAACCAAACAAAAAAAGCAAAGTGGAACAAATCTATTACCAACAAGGCCAGGATGGCCCTGGAAAGCACCCCAAATAAACTACCAAATGACTTCCCAGCAGAAGAAAAGGCTCTGGGGCCGTCTTACAAAGAATTCACATCCAAGAGTGGAAACAAAAAGTAGTTACAAATGAGGGAAAAATAGACAAATTCATAGAAAATACAGACAAAACAGTGAAAGAATTCAGGAAAATCATATAGGAACAAAATGCCAGAGTAAATTCTCAACTAGAAATCATACAAAAACAGCAATTATAAATCCAAAAGATAAACAAGAGAGTGTCACAGAAGGTCCAAGGAACAATTTTGAAACTATAGAAGACAGTATCAGCAAAGTCAGAACCAAGTATTTAGCATCTTAGTTGCCATAATAAAAATACCGCAAGTGAATCGTTTTGCAAAGAGAAATTTATTTTCTCACAGAAAAACAGGCTAAAGTCCAAATTCAGGGCATCAGCTCTAGAGAAGCCTTTCTTTGCTGGCTCAAGAAGAAGGTCCCTGTTTTCAGTCTTCTTGACTGGGAGCCGAGGCAAAGGGACCCCAGGTTCAAAGGATACAGTCTGCTCTTGGCACTGCTTTCTTGGTGGAAAGAGGTCACCAACACTCTGCTTGCTTTGCTTTCCTTTATATATCAAGAGATTACCTCAAGGCACAATAAATTCTTACACGTTGAGTCCTGTGCTAGCAACACAACCACTGCCCATTCTCCCTCATTAACATCATAGAGGCAGGATTTACAACATATAGGAACATCACACAATATGGGGAATCATAGTCTAGCCAAATTGCTACATATATTTTTAGGGGAACACAATTCAATCCACAATACTTGGACACCACTTTGTTGGAGCAAAAATCAGAAAAGAAAAGAAAAAAGAAATGAAGAAACACTTACAATGTCAGAATCAGTCAAAAGAAAAAATTTACCTGCAATCAGAGCTCCAGAACAGGGGGATAAAATGGAAAACACAGAGAAGATAGTTGAAGAATTGCTGATAGAAAACTTTTATAGTATTACGAAAGCTGGAAAACTGACCATGCAAGATGATCAATGAACTCCATATGGGATAGATCCCAAAAGAAATCAGCATGACGTATTGTAATCACACTCGTTAAAACCAAAGACAAAGAAAGACTCCTGAGAACAGCTTGAGAAAAGTGAAGAGTCACATACAAAAGGGAAACAATAAAACCAAGCTCTGATTACTCAGCAGAAATCATTCAGGCAAAAAGGCAAAGGGATAACATATAAAACTTGAAAGAAAACAATTGTCATCTAAGAATAATATATTCTGCAAAACCAAAACCAAACCAAACTCACAAGGGTTATTGAAGGGAGTCTCTTGATTAGAGAACAAACATCAGACAACACCCTGAATCTACACTGCATACGCATAACAGCCAGGTACTAACCTAGGTAAAGAAGTCTAAAGAATTATTCAAAACCAAGATACTTAGAAAAGAGAAATAGAGCAGTTAATCTGTAAATGACAACAATGTCATAGCAATAAAAGAGGAAATAAATAGTGTAGGTATAGAACTTTCTAATGGAGAGGAAGGCAAAGTTATAACAAGTATTAAATGTCCAGTTCAAACCCAGAAAGATACAAGTAAATTTCAAGGTAACCATAAAAAAAGTTAATAAACCTACTCATCAACAGAAAGAAGAAAGATGTAAAGTTTTTAGTGGATTTCAATAAAAATGAAATCACAAAAACAAAAGAAATGAAATAGATTCACAAAAAAAGGAGTTCAGCATAGAAAATTATAGAAACAAAGAAAAGTCAGCACCACAAAACAAAACAAAAAATTCACATGTTCACAATTACTGCACATGTATCAATAATTACAGTGAACAAAAATTGTCTAAGTGGCAGAACATATTTTTAAAAATCCATCAATATGCTGTCTACAAGAGACACACCTTACAATAAATGATATAAGTTTATTAAAAATAAAAGGATGGGAAAAATATATATCAAGCAAACAGCTACCAAAAAAGGAGTGGCAGTATTAGTCTCAGATGAAATAGACTTTAAAACAAAATCCATCATAAAAGACAAAAAAAGTCATTATATAATGATGAAAAAAGATGCATCATGGAGACGTAACCCTGATAATCTTCGACACATCCAATAACAGGAGTCCATGATACAAAAACAAAGCACTGAAAAAAGATGTTGACAGTAATGGTAGGAGACTTCAACACATGTCTCTCAGTAAAGGACAGAATATTTAGAAAGACATGCAAAAAGGACACAGAACGTATAAAGGAGAACATCAGCCAACTTGTCCACATACACATTCTTTTCCAGTACACACTGAATGTTCTCCAGAATAGGCCATATCTTAGGCAGCAGAGCAACCCTCAACAAAATCCATATAGCTGAGATAATACAAAGTACCTTCTCTGATCACAATGCCATGGAAGTGGAAATTAACAGCAGGAAGAGGAAAGGAACAAAACAATTACATGAAAACTGAATAACATCCTTTTTAAAAACCACTGGGCAATTACAAGAAGAAATCAGGGACACAATCAAAGAATTCCTGGAACTAAACAAAAATGTAAATACATTGTTATGGATTGACTTCTGTCCCTCCACAAGTGTGTGCAGCAAATTAGTAGGGCCATGATATCTGGTATTGTGTGATACTCTTGTATGTTGTAAATCCCACCCTTATGATGTTAATGAGGGACAATGGGCAGTGGTTGTGTTGGTTGGGCAGGATGTCATGTGTAAAATTGTATTGTGCCTTGAGACAATCTCTTGGGATATAAAGGAAGGGGAGAGTTGGTGGTCTAATACCACCAAGAAAGCAGAACTGGAAGCAGAGTGCATTCTTTAGACCTTAGGTTCCTGTGCCTTAGAAGCTCCAGGGGAAGACTGATAATAAAGAACTTTCTCCAGAGCCAACGGAGAAAGCCTTCCCCTGGAACTGATGCCCTGAATTTGAACTATAACATACTTTTCTGTGAGAAAATAGATTTATCTTTTTAAAGCCATACACTTTTGGTATTTCTATTACAGCAATACTAGATAACTAAGAATTTGGTACCAGGAGTAGGGTGCTGCTCTAAAAGACACATAAAGTATGGAAGTGATTTTGAAACTGTAGGCGGATCAGAAGATTCAGAAGGAATTGAGGAGAGCTGTTAACACCAAGGAAGGCACAGTGAGACAAGCAGCACAGAATCAGCTGCAGCAAGCCAGCATCACAGACCTGGGCTAGTACTAGACAGCACTGGAGCTGACCTGCAGAGCTTGAGAGCTGATTACTTGTGCTTAACAGGCCTGTTAGTGGAGTAGGGCACCTGTGACCACTTATTGGTGAAGAAACAAAGCTTTGAAACACTTGCCCTAGCAGGACAGATGTGGGTGTGAGGCCTTGGCTGAGAGGCCACAGAAAGCCGAAGCTGAAGTGGCAAGGAGCACAAGAGACTGAACTGCCTCTGTGTCAGAATGCATGGCCATGACATCAGGCATTTCAAAGGGTGGAGCCTCTGGTGTTTTTAAGGATGTAGTACCACTCGGATGGACTAGGAAAATGGTGCACTTGAAGCCAACAGAACAGAGGTGATGTTCCAGTGGGCCTGGAAATCAGAGCTGTAGATTTGGGCCAAGGGGCTTCCACTCAGAATCTAGAATATGACCAGTATCTAGAATCTGAAGAACAAGGTTACTGTGTACAATGTCTCAGAGAATAAAAGATTATTTTTCAAGCCTCAAGGACTAATGTGATGTGTTCTGCTAATTTGCTTGGTTCCTATTTGTCGTGGATGGCATTGTGTCCATCAGGATAGAAGCATCAACAGTAGAGCTCATCCTTCAGACCTAAGATTCCTGTGCCAATATGCTCCCTGACCAAAGACTGATGCAACACCAGGACTTCCCTCCACAGTGAACAGAGAGAACTTCCTTGCCCTGGAGCGGATACACAAATAAATGCTGGGCTTGTAACCTACTGGACTGGGTAAGAATAAAACTTCTTTGCTAAAGCCACCCACTTCTGTTATCTCTATTAGAGCAGTACCAGGTGACTAAAACACTATATGTACCAAATCTAAAAGTTGCTGGAACTAATAGAAAGATTCAGCAGAGAAACAAGATAAAAGATAAACGTACAAAAATCAGATAGATTCCTATATACCAATAAAGAGAACAAGAAAGAAATCAGAAAAACAATATCATTTGTTTTTTAAAAAAAAAGCCAAACCTTTTGCCATCTAGTTAATTCTGATTCATAGCACTTATAACACCTAATGCCACAGAGAGCAGGGTCCAACTCATAGTGACCCTATAGGTCAGGGTAGAATTGTGCCATAGAATTTCCAAGGAGTGCCTGTCAGATTTGGACTGCCACTCTTTTACTTAGCAGACATAGCACTTCACCTACTATGCCAGCAGGATTTCCAGCAATAATAATAGCCCTTAACAGTAATAAAATACTTAGGAATAAACCTAATAGACAGGTAACAGGCCTACACAAAGAGAACTTTGTGAAAAGGACAATTCTTTCTGAAGCAGTTTATAAATACAATGCAATTTTGATCTATGTTGTGGGCATTTGCCCACAACATTCTTTAAAGATATGCAAAAGCTAATCATTAACCTTACCTGGAAAGGGAAGAGGCCCCAGGTACGTGAAAAAGAAGAATAAAGTAAGACTCATGCTACTCTGACCTCAGACCCTACTACACAGTTAGGGTAGTTAAAAACAGCCAGTACTGGTACCATGACAGATGCAATGACCAGTGGAACAGAGTAGGAAACATAGATGTAAATGCATCTACATGAGGTCACCTGATCTTCAACAAAGGCCCAAAGTTCATGAAAAGGAGAAAAGGCAATCTTTTTAACAAACGATGCTGGCAAAACTGGATATCCATCTAACAGGACCAATACATCAGCCTATACACAAAAAAATAATTCCGAATGGATCAATGACCTAAACATAACACTAAAAACTATAAAGATGATAAAAGAAAAAGTAAGATCAACACTAGAGGCCCTAATACATGGCATTAACAGGATATAAACCATAACTAAAAACACGTAATCTGTAGAAGATAAACTTCATAACTAGTATCTACTGGAAATTAGACACTTATACTCATCAAACAGCTTCACCAAAAGAGAAAAGAGACAAACCACAGATTGAGGGGTAAAAAAAAATTGACTATGACTTATCTAACAAAGGTCTAATCTTTAAAATCTAAAGGAAAATCCCACACTCATGCAACAAAAAGACAAATTAATCAAATTGAAAAATGGGCAAAGGAAGTGAAGAGACATTTCACAAATAAGATATTCATGTGGCTAACAGACAGATGAGGAAGTGTTTGTGATGACTAGCTATTAGGGAGATGCAAACCAAAACCACAGTGAGATACCATCTCACCCTAGCATTACTGGCACAAATCAAAAAAACAGGAAATAACAAATGTTGGAGAAGCTGCAGGGAGACTGGAACTCCTATGCACTGCTGATGAGAATAAAAAATATTACAGGCATTTTGAAAAATGATATGGCACTTCCTTAGAAAGCTAGAAATAGAAATACCACGTGACCTGGCAATCCCACTCCTAGGGATGTATCTTAGAGAAATAAGAGCCATTACAGAATAGACATATGCATACCCATGTTCACTGAAGCATTGTTCACAATAGCAAAAAGATAAAACAACCTAAATGCTCATTAGCAGATGAATGGATAAAAATCGACAGCACATACACACAATGGAGTACTAGGTAACAATAAAGAACAATAACCAATCCACAAAGCATTCCATAACGTTGATGAATCTGGAGGGCATTATGCTGAGTGATATAAGTGAAGCACAAAAAGATAAATATTGTATAAGACCACTACTGTAAAAACCCATGAAAAGGCTGACACACAAAAAAGAAACAATCTTTGATGGTTATGAGGGAGGGAAAGGTTGGGGTGGAAAAACACTGAAAAGGCAATAGATAGGTGGTAACCTTTGGTACAGGGTAAGACAGTACACAGTACTGGGGAAGCCGGCACAACATGTGCAAAGCAAGGTTCAGGAAAGCTCCATTGATGCTTTCAAACTCCTGAAGGACCTGTTTACTGGGGTGAGGGCCATGGGGGCAATGGTCTCAGAGTACAGCCAGTTCAATTGGCATAACATAGTTTATAGGCAATATCTTCTCCTTCTACTTTGGTGAATAGTGTCCAGGGTCTTAAAAACCTGTACATGACCATCTAAGATACTCCATTTGTCTCACCCCTTTGGGAACAAGAGAGAATGAAGAAAACTAAAGACACAAGGAGAAGATTAGTCTACAGGACCAATGGACTATCACTACCACGGCCTCCACCAGACTGAGTTCAGTACAACTAGATGGTACCTGGCTACCACAACTCACTGCTCTGACAGGAATCTCAAAAGATGTTCCTGGACAGAGCTGGAGAAAAATGTAGAACAAAACTCTAAGTTCAACAAAATGACCAGCCTTACTGGCCTGACAGACACCGGAGAAACCTGAGAGTACGCCCCCTGCATACACTTTTAGCTCAGTTGTAAAGTCACTACTGAAGTTCACTCTTCACACAGGCCCATAGGACAGAGCAAGACCAGAAGGGTAGACTAGCCCGGGAATGCTGGCTGTGGGGAACCCAATGTAGAAGAAGGAGAATGTGGACACGTTGTGGGGTTGACAACCAATGTCCTAAAATAATATGTGTACTATTTAATGAGAAGGTAGCTTGTTCTGTGTATTTTCATCTAAAGTACAATAAAAAAGAAAAGCAGCTCAACATTTAAATTGAAGAAAAAGTGTGATCATTAAAAAAAAGACAGCTGATTCGAAAAACTAGAGGGGCTCCTCACTGCCCACCTAACCTCCTGATGCATTGGAATTTAGCGGCTGCACGAGGGAAAAATGGGAAATTCAAATAAACTAATATCAAATTTGTGCCACCTTGACCAACTGAAGGTATACTATCTATCAAATTTCAATCTCTAGTTAAATTTTTTCACCTGACTTGGTTAACTGACTTTCATCTCCAATACATAAATGAGGAAATAGCACAGTATATCACAGTATTCAAGCATTACTCTGAATGTTCGTCTATGTGGTGTCTAACCAAGGGAGACCTTTCTTAAGAGGACCAACATGAGCTGCACAGCAAGTTTTTAGTGTGAAGTAATAGTCTTAAATTCATTTATGCACCAGCAAATGCTTTCAATCATTGGTCTTCATTACACATTGCCTTTGAGTCAATTTTGACTTATACCCACCTTAAGGGGACGGAGAGCAACAACTACATATGTTTCCAAGGGGCAGCCAATGGATTTAAATTACTGACTTTTTGGTTAACACCTGACTTCTTAACCACTGTGCCACCAGGGATCAAAACATAGGCAAACTATCCCCATCTTGGGGTATACTTCTCCGCAAAGATTAAACGGGCAAATAAACGTAATAAAAAGGAAGTAGAAAACAGGAAGAAAAATAAATCATTTTAATTTATACAGGTAAGGAAACCAAGGCCTGCAGAAGATAACTGACTTACTGAGCTTGAATACTGGGGTGAATTACCGCCTTTGTCACTTTGGGCAATTCACTTAACCTCTTTAAGTCTTGACTTTCTTGTCTAGAATCTAGAATATACGGATACTGGTGATAGTGCTGATCCCATTAGGTCATGGTGAGTTTTAGATGAGAAAATGCATATAGAATACCCAGCACAGGGCCAGAGGCAGAGTAAGTAGTCACTAAATTACTAGTAAGTGCAAATATTTAAGAATGCCTGTAATTTTGAGTCAAGTTCCTGTGGGGAATGATTAAACAGCTTTTCAACACTCCCTGATTCCCTTAGAAATAAGTTACTTATTGGAGCAGGTGTCCTTGCTCTTATCAGCAGGTTTCCAAACCTCTGGATTCACTGCCTAATCAGAGAAAAGACTTGCTGGCATCAAAGTTTCAGATGTCCTTGCTTAGCCCTGCTGAAAGACTTCTAGGCCTGGGCTCATGTCGTATGCAAGTTATTATGACTCAGGAGGTGAACGTTCCTGGGAAGGTTACAACAGAGTGTCATGCTTTTACTCTTTAAGTATGGAAAATGGCTAGAAATCCCTTAGGAGACATTTCACTCACCAATTCAGTGTGAACCTAGAAGTGCTCCTCTGTGTGTCTGAGACCGTGACCATCCTGGCCCATTTACCACGAGGACCTGGCCTTGTGACACCTGCTTCCATCAGGCACGCAGACATATTTCTGACATACTTTGCCCTTCAGTGTTTTCTAATTTCTATTTATGCTTACTGTGTAGGAGGTTAAAATTAAACCATAATAAGTTTATAGAAATAAACTTCTATTTCTATTTCTTATTATGTTATTTGGGAAATAGTGCTGGCCTGACATTTTTAGAAATATTAAAGATGATTCAGTGCAGTCTTATACAGATTAAGAAATTTAGATTTAAAAGCAGAGTTGAACTAGCCCTTCTGTTTAAAATTTTAAGGATGGCTGTAGTTTCAATAAGAGGGTATCATAGTTATATTACACTTTAAACAAAGCCAATAACTGGAAATTTAGAATTACAGTTTGTTTATATTATTTGCTTAAAAACAACTCTTAATATGAGAATTCTCTTCAATACCATCCCAATACTGTATACTTAAATTTAAGTTTATTTTTTAATTGCATGTTTTTTAGGAACTAAAAATCATGTTACCCATACCCATTGCTGTGGAGTCAATTCTGACACATAGCAACCCTATAAAACTAGAAAAACCAAATACACTGCTCTCAAGTTGCTTCTGACTCATAGTGACCCCGTAGGACAGAGTAGAACTGCCCCACAGAGTTTCCAAAGAGCACCTGGTAGACTCGAACTGTCAACTTTTCAGTTAACAGACATAGCTCTTAACCACTATGCACACGTGTTTCTAATGACCATGAAGGACAGAATAAAACAACCCTATAAGTTTTCAAACGAGTGGCTGGTGGACTCAAACTGTTGACATTTTTAGTTAGGAACTTGACCTCTTAACCACTGTGCTACTGTTACACAAGACATATTTATATTCAGTTTTCTTCATATAGTTTTGTTCTGGTTGGCTTCCTTATGAATTAGGGCAAGCAAAAAGGAGGAAAAGTGAAATTTATTCAAGATCCCAGATCCAACCAATAGTAGTCACCCTCAGAAAATATATCAGTCTTTGAATTTCCTTGTACCTATTCCCTATAGAACAATAGCGAAAAAAAAAAAAAATCAGTTAGTGGCAAAGCAAATTAAAAGTGGATCTTTCGTTTTAGCGATTCCTGGAAAGTGCCGCATAGAGTAAAAGACTATAGTTATTTAGATGAGTATGCTTCTGTAGCACTGTGAGTGGATCATACATAGCTGAAAAGTTTAAAGTATTCTTTTATTTTAAAATCACTTACGTCAGTCCAGGACTTGAAACACTTGAAACTTGGATGAAGATCAAAGACCACAACCTTTAAAATGGATTACACCTCAACAGCGAGAAAACAGAAATCCTTACAACTGTATCAATAAGTAACATCATGATGAACAGAGAAAATATTGAGGTTGTCAAGGATTTCATTCTATTTGGATCCACAATCAACACCCATAGAAACAGCACTCAAGAAATCAAAAGATGTACTGCATTGGGCAAATCTGCAAAAGACCCCTCAAAGTGTTGAAAAACAAGACGTCCCCTTGAAGATCAAGGTGTGCCTGACCCAATGGCATCATATACATGTGAAAGCTGGACAATGAATAAGGAAGACAGAAGAATTGATGCCTTTGAATTATGGTGTTGGAGAAGAGTATTGAATATACCATGAACTGCCGAAAAGAATTAACAGATGTGTCTTGGATGAAGAACAACCACAGTGCACCTTAGAAGCAGGTATGATGAACTACTGTCATGAATAGAATTGTGTCCTCCCCAAAACGTACATGGCAGTTTGGCTGGGCCATCATTCCCAGTACTGGATGATTGCCCTCCACTTTGTGATTTTCTTATGCTGTAAGTCTTAATCTCTGTCTGTGGTTAATAGACTAGATTATGATAAAGATGATTAGGGTTGGACCCTTACACCCTTCTGAAAGTCACCTCCCTTCTCTGATGTAAAGTCTGTTTCCCTGAAGAGTGGCTTACACCATCTTTTATTCTTTTTATCCTACAAGAGAAAAAAGGAAAAGGAAGTGAGCAGAGAGCCGGGGACTTCACACCATCAAGAAAGCAGCCACAAGGGCAGAGCATACACTTTGGACCCGAGGTTCTTGTGTAGAGGTGCTCTCAGACCAAAGAAAGACTGATGCCACACAAGACACTTCCCCTAGAGATGGCAGAGAAGGAAGGCATTCACCGAAGTACACACCCTGAATTCAGACTTGTAGCCTACTGGACTGTGTAAGAATAAATTTGTCTTTGTTAAAGCCATCTACTTGTGGTATTTCTGTTAGAGCTGTACCAGATAACTAAAACACACACTTTCAACATCTTATCAGGAGGGATCAGTCCCTGGAGAAGTATAACATGCTTAGCAAAACAGAGGGTCAACAAAAAGAGAAAGACCCTCAACAAGATGGACTGACATAGTGGCTTCAACAATGGGTTCAAGCATAACAATTGTGGGCATGGCACAGGACCAGTGGTTTGTTCTGTTGCACCTAGGGTTACTCTGAGTCAGAAATGGCGTAATGGCACTTGATAACAACAACAAGAACAACATTGTGAGTCCAGGAATGCTGCAGTGCAACAAGTGGTTATGCATTCAACTACTAACTGAAAGGTTGGTGGTTCAAACCCACCCATAGGCACCTTCAGAGAAAGGCCTGTCGATCTTATTTTGAAAGGTCACAGTCTTGAAAACCCGGTGGAGTGCAGTTCTCCTTTGCAACATGAAGTTCTACTCTGTAACACATGGAGTTGCCATAAGTCAGAATCAACTTGAGGGCAACTGATTTGGTTATTTGATTTGAGTGTGAGTTCTTCGGTAAGCCACCTCTTTCTGGGCTTTGGTCAATGTGTTTATAAAATGGTTGTACTGAGTGATCACTGATATCATTTAAAGCTCCAAAATATTATAATATTATGCTAGCTGAAGTCCAAAGAATCTGGAGGTCAGATGAATAGGAGGCAGCTGCAGGATCCAGAGAGGGCAAAAGCCAGATGTCCACTTATATTCCAATACAGGACACACAACCAACTAAACTCTCTTTCAGCTGAGTGGCATAGCAGATCCCACCACGGGGATGATCACATACTATAAACACTGAGAATCATGGACCAGCCAGGCTGACACACAATCTTAGCTATCACACTCTTCAAACAAAATCTTTTCCAAAAGAAATCTTCATCACAGATAAGGAGCTACTATAATAAATTAATTTGCATCGCAATCATCTTTTCTACTAAGAGGCTGTGGTAGAGGTATATTTTTGTTTACTGGTTTTCGAATTGTTTTTGATTTATCAAGAAGTATTAAATACAAGATTTATAAGGGTAATCTTAAAAGTTTCACTTCACTAACTTAGGAAATCAGAATTAAACCAAATTCATTGCCATTAAGTTGATTCTGACTCATAGCAACCCTGGAGGACAGAGCATAACCACCCCAGAGGGTTTCCAAGGAGTGGCTGGTGTATTCAAATGGTTGATCTTTTGGTTAGTGGCTGAGTTCTAAACCACTGTGCCAATAGGGCTACAAAACTCACTGTTGTTAAGGTGATTTGTCATGGCAATTCTGACTCACAGTCACATAACCAGCGTGTAAGACAGAGTAGAAGTCCCCTGTAGGGTTTCCAAGGAGAGGCTGGTGGATTTGAACTGATGACATTTGATTATCGGCCTAGTTCTTAACCAGTGCACCACCAGGGCTGACATCATGAAGATTCCAGGACTGAATAGAAAATGGAAGTTGTCCAATAAGTTTTTGAAATGTTTCCATTCATTGGAAATGACTCAAAATTCAAGGATGATTCAGTCCAAGTCTACAAGCATTCATAGACCATGTACTGCATGTCTGACACTGTGCTGAATGCCATGGATGCGAAACCATAGGGATACACACTGTGCACGACTTAAATCCAGATAAGAACTACTATTATGAATAAGACAGAGGTGTATACATATGCCTAGAATAGTTACAAGTCATACCTAACTTGATAACCAATGGGGTTTTAGAATAGTTAAATCACTGTTGTCTACATAGCAAGGGAAACTATCCAAAAAATAAGATGGAGAAAAAAATGCTGTCAAATCAATTCAGACTCATGATGACTCCATACGTTATACAGTATGGCTACTCCATAGAGTTTTCTTGGCTGTAGTCTTTACAGAAGCGGTTTGCCAGGCCTTTCCTCCACAAAACTTTTGGGTGAGTTTGAACCCTAACTTTCAGGTTAGCAGCTGATAGCAACTAAAATTTGGGATTATGAGATAATACACTATTCTGCACTAAACTCTCCAAGCAACTGTTAGACTAAAAAAAAAATCATTGAATTCCAACTATAAACCAGATCTTTAAATGATTAGATAGTTTGTAGTAAAACTCACTGCTGTTGAGTCAATACCAGCCCATAGCTAATGCATGTGTTACAGGTAGAATTACTCAACAAGGTTTTCTTGGCTGTAATCTTTATAGACAAAAATCACAAGACTTTCTTCTGCAAAGCTGCTCATTGGTTTCCTACTGCTAGCCTTTAGATTAATACTTAAGCTCATACCTTTCTGACAAGTGAATACACAGTTATATTGGGTCTGGCCAATAAGATTAAAGAGAAACAGTTTGTATTCTACTCTTTGCCATTCATTCAGGGGCTGCGTTAGCGAGGTGTATATAAACAGATGGCCATATTCAGAGATTTCTCTTTTCCACACTACATAAGAAACAGAGGTGACATATAATAATGCTAGGGTCACAATCTAATTGAGATGGCTCTGTTCAAACAAAAGCTTCACCCAACCTGTGAAGTAGACACTGCAAACCACAGCTATAGCAATAAAATGAATGATAATAAATTCATTTCAATAGGTGTTTTAGTGGACAAAATCACACTGTCTCCCCATCCTCACCATCTAATCCAGTTCTGTAGACAACTCATGAATTAGAATACAGAATAGTGTTGTTGTTATTTTTATTTTATTTTAGTTTTATTTTTGGAGAGAAGGCTGAAAGTGTTACTTACAAAGTGGCATTTGGGCTGTAATTAAGTTTTTAAGATCTATCTGATTATTCCCTTTTGTTATCACACTGTTTGTACTGCATCTTGATGTGGATACTTGGTTACTTTGCTGATGATATCTCCACGTTTATTTCAAGGAATGTACAAAGTTCTAAAACAACCGCTACACCCAGCTTAATCAGTGCGATGACTTTGGTGACTTTTATCTGGTAAGCTTTTATTGTACTTTCTTTCTTCTGATAGCATTGTGGCCTTTGAATTATTAAAAGCCCAGTACAGTACTATATGTTATTTGTTCCTTTTCTTGGCTCAGACATTTAATTGTATTTTTCCTAAATTGTGTTCCAAGATGCTACTCATCTATGATGGACAGTCTCATATTGCAGCATTCTACCACTAAATATAATATTCCAAAGTGACCATACGTGATAAAGCAAACCGTTTTGTCTACAGCTTCAGAGGTTTGGTGAGGAAGTCAGATTTATTTGGAATAGTTTATGTTACTGGCTTGCTACTTGAATATTGACAGAAAATTTCAGGCCTATAGCATTAAATGTGTGATCAAATGTTTTCCTCTAGAGTGTGAGCTTGAACTCTTTTTCATTTTATATTATTTTTATGGTATTATCTAATTTTTTTGGTTTTAGTATCTTAGATCCAGAATCAATCTTATTTTCTCAAATACCAAAAAAATTTGTAGTTTCAGGGTAAAAAATTTTAGCATTGCAATTAAAGTATCAATCATTCATATATACATACATACATATACAAATATATGTATGCACACACACATAAATATATGATATGTTTACCCAATTAATTCTTCTCAAATAAATATGGTCCAATTTCCAATTATTTGACAAAATGAATCATTCTGTTAAAAATTTAAGGCTTACCCAGTGGGACAGATTTCTCTCTGAACATGTTCAATCCATTAATTAGTTTCTCTTACCTGAAGCTTGTGTTGGACACCCTGATAGCCTGGTGGTTAAGAATTCAGCTGCTAACAAAAAGGTGGGCAGTCTGACTCTACAGGTGCTCCTTGGAAACCCTATGGAGCAGTTCTACTCTGTGCTATGGGGTGGCTATTAGTTGTAATAAATTGAATGGCAATAGGTTATTGGGCTACATTTAGTGAAGTATATGCCCCCCAAGAAAGTAAATGAGTGGCACAGAAGTAGCAGGGGCACAGAGGAAGATAGACCTAGACACCCAAATCAGCCCCTGATGTAGTTTCCTGGAGCCGCCCATGATCAAGGGAACCCTTGTCCTTCTGTGACCTGGATCCATATGCCTGAGACAAAGGTGACATCAGAGCCCATCAGAAAGAAGAAGGAGGGGGTAGAGAAGGTAGGATCATTCTTCTTAACGTATTAATTACAGAAGAAATTAAAGCTCAGCAGCAAGAAACTCATATGTGTCACAGTTTCAGTTTCATCTACAAGCTTGCATTGTTCTATGCAGCAGCAATCCTACAGAAATGACGATTTCAGAGGTTAAATAGGAGGGAGAGAAGGAGAGGAGAGGGTGGGAGAGCTGAGACGTGCTTCTGCCGGTAAAGAATTGAAATAACTGAAGAAGTCACTTTCAAAATTTGTCATGTTACTTAGGTCTTCCTAGTATAAAAAGGAAGCATATGTGAGAAAAATGCAAGAAGATCCTTTCTATTTTAGGCTACTTCCTTAGTGTTTTGGTTGAACCAAAAATCTCCTTTTATAGCACCTGAATTGGCTAACTTCATCATGACATCATCTAAAATGCATATGTCCGCTCTCAGATTAATAACTCCAAATGCAAAATTCAAAGACGTATGAAGATACTTGTTATGGATTGAATTGTGTCCCCTAAAAAATGTATTAGCAATTTGGCTAGACTGTGATTCCCAGCATTGTATGATCATCCTCCGTCCTGTGATTTTCCTATACTGTAAATCCTAATCTCTGCTTGTAGTTAACACATTGGATTATGTTAATGAGGAATAGTGTAGGACTGTAATACCCTTACTCAGTGAGTTTCCCTGGAGTATGGCTTGTACCACCCTTTATCCTACAAGAGATAAAAGAAAAGAGAAGCAGGCAGACAGTTGGAGACCTTGTACTGTCAAGAAAACAGTGCTGAGAGCAGAGTGCATCCTTTGGACCTAAGGTTCCTACACTGAGAAGCTCAGAGACCAAAGAAGTACGGATGCAACACAAGGGCGCTCCTCCAGAGATAATAGAGAGATTGTGTTCCCCCAGAGGTAGCACCCTGAATTTAGGCTTCAGCCTACAGGATGGTAAGAGGATAAACTTTTCTTTGTTAAAGCCATTCACTTGCGGTATTTTTGTTAGAGCAGTGCTAGAATACTAACACAATACTTAAATAAAATCTTAGGTTAAGAGCTAAAAAATGAGGTGCCAAGAAAGACAGATCGGATGGAATTTAGAAGAATAACTGTCTGGGGATTCCCAGGGGGAATTATCTCCTGATGACTTATTAACAGCTTGCAATATGCAGATGACACAATCTCTCTTGCCAAAAAATGAAGGTGACCTGAAGCACTTATTGATGAAGGTTTATACCTGAATGTAAAGAAAATGAAACTTCTCACAACCAGGCCCATAAATAACATCATGATAAATGGTGAAGAAATTGAAATTGTCAAAGACTTCATTTTACTTGTATAAGCAAAGCCCATGGAAGCAGTACTCAAGAAATCAAAGGATACATTGCATTGGGAAAATCTGTGGCAAAAGACCTCTTTAAAATTTTAAAAAGCAGGATGTCACTTTGATGATCAAAGTGTACCTGACCCATGCCATGTCTTTTAGCCTCATGTACTTGTGAAAAAAAGAACAAAGAAGAAATGATGTGTTTGAATTACGATGTTGATGAAGAACAGTGACTACACCTTGAGCTTCCAGAAAGAAGAGGGAACAAATCAGTTTTGGAAGGAGTACAGGAAGAATGCTCCTTACAAATAGGAATGCTGAGATTTCATCTCACTGACTTTGGGCATGTCATCAGGAGGATCCATCTGATAGCAAAAGGTCAGTGAAAAAGGAGAATCTCAGTTCGACTGATGCAATGGCTCTAAAATTTGGGCTCAAACATAGCGATGGTTGCGAAGATGTTCTGTTGTACTTACAGAGCCAACTCTATAACACCTACCTGTAACAGTAACAAGTGGGGAAAAATCTTCTATTTGAGGGATGTTAACTTATATAAGAAGGAAAATTAATTGGTTGAGTTATAACAGCAAGTATGAGGGCCAAGATGGCAAAGTTTGTGATTTTTAAATCTGTGTTTATGAGCTACAGAAATAACAGGAATTCCTGCAGCTAAATCCTACTGAGTCAGAAAAAAATAGTTTTCTGGATCAAATCAAATAAACTAATATTTCCAAAGAATTTACTACGTGCAAGGTACTCTACTGGATGTAATGAGAACTGTAAACACCAAAAAATTAAAGCACAAGATGTCATCTCAGCCTTTAAGGGATTTTGAAAAAGATATTAAATCAGGCAAAATCTATTATGTCTGAATAGAAAGAGCCCAATAAAAGGAAGAATCTCATGTCCTAACTGGAATCTTTACATTTGTCATAGACATGACGTGGACATGGTATGAAGTTTTAGGAAGCTTTCTATCCACTACTTACCTAATGAAGAAAGATCAGCTTTCTTTACAGTTCACTAAAGATATAAACAGAATATGTTCATCATTATACCTTACAGTTCTCAAAGTAAAACAGTCAACATGCAGCAGACTGATCAAAGGAGTTCTAGGTGTCAGAAAACAAAGGGTGCCTTTAAAGTAGGTAAGAGAAGAATGAAAAAGAATTAATTTCCTAATTTTTGAGCTTAGGGAAACAAATTAAAGAACCTGAAGAAAGAAATTGAAAAGCACCTCTGTTTCATGGGCATATGCAAATAAAGAAAACCACAACCACAATCAGTCTACACCAATCACAGCGGTGTTCCTTGCGGGCCCTCCCTAAAGATTGATAGAAACTGCTTTTTTCAATCTATGTTTTTGTGTTTATGCAGAGAGAGAGACTGCATAAAAGAGGTTGCCTTGAGATTTCTAAAATCAATACAAAAACCTCATTGCTAAGGAAACTCACCAGACTTGGCCTTTGTTCTTTAGTGATGGACCCAGATGCAACCTCAGCTTACTTGGATTACTCCTATGCAACAAGCCAACCTCCTGATAGCAAGGAGAGTCGCTTCCACGTTTCCTACACATCTGTCTTTCTTCCCATCTTTTACACAGCTGTGTTCCTGACTGGGGTGTTGGGAAACCTCGTCCTCATGGGTGCGTTGCATTTCAAACGGGGCAGCAGAAGACTGATCGACATCTTTATCATCAACCTTGCTGCCTCCGACTTCATTTTCCTTGTCACGTTGCCTCTCTGGGCAGATAAAGAAGCGTCCTTAGGACTGTGGAGGACAGGCTCTTTCCTGTGCAAGGGCAGCTCCTACACGATCTCAGTCAACATGCACTGCAGCGTCTTCCTGCTTACTTGCATGAGCATTGACCGCTACCTGGCCATCGTATGCCCAGCCGCATCCAGGAGACTCAGAAGGACAGACTGTGCCTATGGCGTCTGTGCCGCCATCTGGTGTGTCTCCTGCCTCCTGGGGTTGCCTACTGTTCTGTCCAGGGAGCTCATCCTGATTGACAATAAGCCATACTGTGCAGAAAAGAGGTCCACATCAATTAAACTGGTTTGGGCCCTGGTGGTTTTAATTTTGACTTTTTTTATCCCCTTGCTGAGCATTGTGACTTGCTACTGCTGTATTACAAGGAAACTGTGTGCCCATTACCGTGGATCAGGAAAGCACAACAAAAAACTGAAGAAATCCATAAAGATCATCTTTATTGTAGTGACAGCCTTTGTCTGCTCCTGGCTGCCCTTTAATATTTTCAAGCTCCTAGCCATTGTCTCTGGATTGCAGCAAGACCTGTACATTTCCTCAGCCATTCTCCAGCTGGGCATGGAGGTGAGTGGGCCCCTGGCATTTACCAACAGCTGTGTCAACCCTTTCATTTATTACGCCTTTGATAGTTACATCCGCAGGGCCATTGTGCGATGCTTGTGTCCCTGTCTGAAGAATTACGACTTTGGGAGCAGCACAGAGACATCAGACAGTCACCTCACTAAAGCTCTGTCTAACTTCATTCACGCAGAGGATTTTGCCAGAAGAAGGAAGAGATCCGTCTCACTCTGAAAGGGTCTGCTAAATGTCAAGCTTTGTTGGTGTCTTGGGGAGTGACATTTTGTCAGCAACAAAGAAAGAAGGAAAGTATTGATGATGCAATTTGTGCTGTTTCATAAACACAAGACAGAAAAGTAATTTTTAAAGAAAGAACTCAAAAATCCTGTGTTTGTGAATATAATTAGGCCATGTGCAGTTTTTTTCAGCTGAGTGGCTGTATTTGACCTTTGCTAGTCAAGAAAAGCAAAATACAGCTCTTAAAGGCCCCTGCTCGGATCAGTTAATTTCTTCATGATTGCGGATACACATTCAGGTCTTTTTCTCTCTCAAGAACCAGGTACCTTGATCCATGTTCCTTTCCTGCTGGGTTTCAAACTGTACAACCTTTAAAGCATTGTGTTCTCTTTCGTTGAATGAGATGTGTGGTGTCAACACAGGCATTAAAAATTGCAATATTCTTGTTCTCTGTAATTAATTGTTCATAAGTAACTCAGAAAAGTCTGGTCTTAATATGTGTGGAGATTCTTTTTCATTGTCTAACATTTCTTTCCTCTGATGCTCATTCACAACAACACTTTGGACTGGCAAAAAGCTCACAAGAATAAAATTATTCTGTATTGTGCTTATGATATAGGACTTATTTTACAACATGGTATCCTATTCTAGACAATTTTAACCAATAAGCAGAAGGCAAGGTTTGACCTTTATTTGCCTGATAAGAAATATTGGTTAAAACTTGTTTAATTTTAACAGTGTGATAACTACTTTTTTAATGGGCTTTTCCTATGTCTTTGTTTTCATTGCCTTTATAAATTAAGATATGACTCATTTTAATTACATGTTTTGAATTATTCATTTCTCTACTATCACATGAAAACGTTACTACTAGCTTAATTGGAGGCCATCAAGTACTTAGTGCCACTCATATATGAAGTTGTCATTATTTTATTTAAAATGCTAATACTATAATTCCCTATAGTATCATTTGTTCTGTGTATATAATGTTAAGAAGTGATTCAGTAATATAGGAAAAGTTGATTATCTATATTCAGCCCAAGAGAAGACTAATAAAAATATGGAGAATTTCATATATATTTTTCTAAACCAAGACTTTTCTAAATTCATTCACCTAATAAATATTTATTGAGATGATTTGTATTTATATTTCTCCTAAAAACTTCAAAGTGAAAAACATGCAATTAGCAGCCACTACAAAATACTTTGTGCTACTCATCATTCTTCTAAAAACATGTTTTGATTCAAGAAAAAATGGATTATGTGTTTTTCCATCACTGTCAACTGAAATTAACTATTATTTTACTTGGAAACATTAGATTTGAAAATCAGAGAAAAGTTAAGACTCTTTTCAAAGTTAGGTAGTTAAATTTCATTACTTACACATTCAGAGAAATCTCAAATAGTGATCACCTTCTTATAACCTATTTAGAAGGTAAAAATATAGCATTTGGCTTTCTAAATTGGATGGTTTCAATCCTTTATTAAACAAAAATATTATTTGCTTATATGTTATAAGTTTTTTTCTGTATTATAAAACATATCTAATAACATACTGCTACCAATACTCTAACAGCATATTAGTAAATTACTGTGGCTAGAGACTGTAAATCATAACAAATGATGTGTCTTTGAAAACTTTAAAACTAAATTCAGAACAATTAAAAAGATTTTCGATTGTTAAAGCAAAAGCAAAAAAACAGAAGATAGAAGATATGTACATCTTTGAAACAAATCTACAAAAGTATTATTATCAATCATGTAAGCCATTGTCTTTGAGAAATGCAACCTTATTAAAAGAAAAATAACTAAATTAGCTAAGGTATTTGCTAGAAAATGATAGCCAAGCCAAGCCAAGCCAAGTGCTGTCGAGTCAGATCTTGGGTTATTAATTCTACCTTCATCCTTAGTATTGAGCCATTGAGCAAGTTATTTTACTATTTTCATATCTTATGGTGCTAGCATCTGTGTCTATGGAATTCTCAAGGAGACTGTAATATTAATAAATGCAAATAATTGTAAGTAGAAAAACTACCAAAGCAGTTGAATTTCAATGATTAGTTATTGAATGTTTCTTAAAAATGCCCAAATTTGAGTGTCATATGATACTTACACTCTCGTTTAATAAAGAATTGCTCTTCTAATTTATACCTTTATCACTTTAGTTTTTGCTGGGAATACTTAAAATTACATAAAAATTGTATTTTTATACTTTGTAATATTTAAAATCAGTATGTTAATTTTATACTTTAAGGAAATTTAGTATATGTTAGTATAGTTTTAGAGATGGTAAAACTCTGATAGAAAACTATTTAATAACTTGACTAAGTTGATATGTTATTACATATTCTCTTGATATGAACTATAATTTACCATATAGTAGTATAAAGGGTTTATTATCAATTATTTTCAAAACAGAAATAACTTCCCAGTTTGTAATACAAGAAAATTCTCTTTATATACATATGTAGATACAGATACACATAAAAACATAGACATTTATAAGTTTTCAAGATTTCCCATATCTACATTAAACTATCCTGAGAGCTACTGTACGTTAATTTAATGCTATTATAGAACAACTTAGGAAGCCACCATGAGTCAGAATCAACTAGAGGGCAACCAGTTTGATTTTATTATTGTTTTATAGAATAAATTAATACATACTGCCAAAGATTCTCAGAAAAGTACAATCTGAATACAATCATGTTTTGCTGGTTACATCCAAAGTTGGAGAAACAAAATAAATCCCTGTAGATTTGTCATTTGCTCACACAGCCCGAAGCTACTTCCAGGCTTTTCATGGACAGTATAAAAGGATAGTAATCTCCCCAGCATTTTTCAAGTAAGCTCCCCCATAAGACCCTGGTTAAAATATTGTTTGATAATGTATAACTGATTAGTACAATAGACATACCCAAGATGCATACAGCTGCAGATGCAGTCTCTCCGTTAGCTCCAGACTGAGAAGATTAAAACTGACACTCCTGGGATTCTCTTAATTTTTCTACTCTAAAAAGTGAGAATGTCATCTGTGGTGAACATAAGTGACAGAAACTTTCATGGGAAGCTATGTGCGTGCCACAGGGTAGAGTATTACTAGTGGTCACAAGATAATTTTTAAATAGACACAGAAATGTACACTATGATGGTAAGCTGAGTGAAATAAATCTTCCTCTATGATTCATCTTTACTCCTTAAATCTCTCTATTCTTCATAGTGATCTCAAAAGTAAGAAATGACTTGTCAAATACGTGTGCCAGAGAGAACAGTGAGATTTGGTTTTCCTGCAGAGCTCATTCACAAAAGTCAAGCTAAGCTAAAAGAATTACAAATTGACTTGTAAAAGAGCCGCTGATGAGACTGCTGACAAGATGATGACCCGCAGCTCCACTAGAGAGAGAAATGCCATCAGAAGAAAAAGCAGGAAGGTGGAGTCCCTGAGTACAAGCAGTTAATGTGTTCAGCTTCTAACGGAAAGGTTGGAGGTTCAAGTCCGCTCAGATGCACCATAGACGAAAGGCCTGGCAATATACTTCTGAAAAATTAGCCACTGAATACTCCATGAGACTCAGTTGTACTCTGTTGTATGTGGGTACCATGTGTCAGAATAGACTCAAAGGCAACCGATATTTTCATAATTTTTGTTCTGTACATTGCTTTAAGAAAAGGAAAAACAATATTACCGTAGTGCAGTTACAAAAATGCCTTGCGGCAATGTGTAGGGAGCACAGCTTGCAAACGAACTTCAAAGGTGCATGCCATTTGCATAAAATGTATCTGTAGATTCCTTCAAAAGAGTTAAAATTTCAGACATCAAGCTATGAATGCAAAGCGTCTGCATTACACAGTGTATTAGGCAGCTACATCAAAAAGAGAAAATAAAAACAAGCAAACAAACAAACCATCGTGGTAAAGTCAGTTACAAGTAGAACTGCCCCGTTGAATTTTAACCTCCAGACT
Organism: Heterohyrax brucei; assembly: GCA_028571685.1. Taxonomy (NCBI): domain Eukaryota; kingdom Metazoa; phylum Chordata; class Mammalia; order Hyracoidea; family Procaviidae; genus Heterohyrax; species Heterohyrax brucei. The sequence goes on along the minus strand of CM053148.1, from coordinate 139,073,296 downwards.
TTTGGTTAGCAGCTGAATGCTTAACCATTGAGCCACCAGGGCTCCCCATGACAGCTGCAAGTTGGTAAGTTTTCTTATTGTAACTGCTGGATTTTGAGGCAAGCATATTACAATCGTGTACTGACATAATTTCTTTCTCCTGCTTTTGTGTGTAACATGTAAATACACAAAGGCAAGATATATAAACACAGCTTATAAGCATGTATTGAATTAAGTTGCTAATATTCAGTCTGGAGTTCTTAAGTATGGACATTTTACATCCATCAGACAAAACACAAACAAGGGGAAAATAAAGCTGCCAAGCCAGAAAAGTGCGGTCGAGTTGCATCTGACTCATGGTGACCCTAGCGGCCAGAGCGGGACTGACCCCCAGAGTACTCAAGAAGCGCCTGGTGGATTTGAACTGCCGACCTTTTGGTTAGCAGTGGTTATACTTAACCCACTACACCAAACCTCAAAATACAGTATATACAAAACACAAAATAAAATGACACTTATAAGTATAAATGTCAGTCTTTACATTAGAAATAAAAATGGATTATAATCCCTACTAAAAACTTGAACAAATAGCAGACTGTTTAGTCAGTCACTATAGATGTGGCACTTTATTAGACTCTGTAGGCTCTAGGTAGAGAAAGTAAGATTTGTTGCCCCACAGAGTTTATAATCCATATAATTAATATTTTTTATCAAGGGATGAAATCCTGATATCCAAGAAGAGCTTGACATAGAAAAATAAAATCACAGATCAAATAACTTTTCTTTGTTTTTTTCCCAATGTTTTCAAAAAGCCCATACTTAGTTCACATACAAGTCACTTTATTCATAAAACTGTCGTTTCTGACATGGTTCTTTCCCAAGTATAGCTATATCTAGTATAACTATATTTTCTTGGAGAAGTATGCCAAGAAGTCATCCAGTAATATAGGAAAAGTTGATTATCTGTGTTCAGCTTGAGAGAAAACTATAATGAAGGTATTACTGGGATTTCATATACAGTTTTCCAAGCCCAGAGACTTTTCTAAATTCATTCACCTAATAAATATTTGTTGATTTGTTCCTATATCTGCCTTAAAAACTTTGAAGTGAAAAATATATAATTAGCAGCAACCACAAAATTCTTTGCACTGTTCCCTAAGTACAGTCATATATTTATAGTTTTATATATGTATGCAATATATAGCTATGTATTTAGAAATATATTCCTTAAAGAAATGTCTACTTTGACATCCATAAGTAAGACTATTGTGACTGTCCTTAAAGATTTTTGTGCTCAAGAGATTATTTAAACACAAGAACATATCTTGAACAGTATTTCAGTTTAAATTTGTCTCCAAATGGAAAACTAGAAAAGGTATGTGAAGTCAAGTCAATAAATCCACACCAACCTTGCCTAGAAACAGTGATTTCATGAGATGCCCTACCGTTTACCCTCTGTTCAGAGCAAAACCAAAACTGACAATTCAGGCAGAGAAGTGGTAAATGAGAAATGAAACTCGGCCTGTGGTTTCGTGTTTAAAGCAAACATACTGGTTCAGAGGAGCTGGCTTTCAAGGTAGATGCAAACAACCCATTTGGTGCCCGTAAGTAAATGTTCACACAGTGTAGAAACGACTTCTGTGCATTAATAAAAATAGTCCAAAATTAGAAAACTAGCAAAGAATTGCCAAAAAAAGTCTTAATGCAGGACCATACAATTTAGGTAGTTAAAATTGTACCATGACTTTGGAAACAGGTGCTTCCTTGAAAAGCTAGAAACAGAAATGCCATATGATCCAGAAATCCTACCCCTTGTAATAGATCGTAGAGAAATAAGAGCTGTCACGTGAGTAGATACATGCACAGCCACGTTCATTGCAGTACTGTCCACAAGAGCAAAAGGGTGGAATTAACCCAGGTGCTCTTCAATGGGTGAATGGATAAACAAATTAGGGTATATTCACACAATGGAATACTATGCAATGAGAAAGAACAGTTATGAATTTGTGAAATATCTCCTAACATGGAGGAATTGAGAAGGCATTACGTTGAATGAAATTAATCACTAAAGGACAGGTACTGTGTGAGATCACTGTTACAAGAACTGAAGAAAAGATTTAAACACAGAAGAAAACATTCCTTGCTGATTCCAAGGGTGGAGAGGGAGGGAGAGTGCTATTCACTAACTAGCAGACAAGGGTCATCTTAGGTGAAGGGAAGAACACACACAATACGGGAGAAGTCAGCACAAACTGGGCTAAACCAAAAGCTAAGAAGTTTCCTGAATATGAGTGTAACCAAACACCTTGTTCAAGGAACAGATTAACAGGGGCAGAGGTCTGCAGGACTATGGTTTCAGAAGTCATCTTGGTCAACTGGCATAACCAACTTTATAAAGAAAATGTTCTGCATTCCGCTTTGGTGAGTGGCATCTGGCATCTTAAAAGCTAGGAAGCAACCATCTAAATACGTCCATTGGTCCTAACATACCTGGAGCAAAGGAGAATGAAGAACATCTAAGACATAAGGAAAATATGGGCCCAAGAGACAGAAAGGTCCACATAAACTGGAGACTGCATCAGCATGAGACGAGAAAAATTAAACAGTGCCTGACTACTACAATAGCTGCCCTAACAGGCAACGCAACAAAGAGTCCTGGACACAGTGGGAGAAAAATGGGGTGTATAACTCTTACTCTAGTAAAAAGACCAGACTTGATGATCTGGCAGACTGGAGGGTCTCTAGAAGACATAGCCCCTGGGTTCTCTATTAGCCTAGAACTGAAATCATTTCCAAAGCCAACTCTTCAAACACTGGACTGGACTATAAGACAGAACATAGAATGAACTAGTGAGTAGTATGCTTCTTGGCTTAAGTAGATTTTTGGCCTGTGGTTTTATGTTTAACTGGGCAGCTCCTGTCCAGAGGTAAGATGAGAAGGCAAAGGGGGACAGGAGCTGGTTGCATAGATATGGGAAATACAGGATGGAAAGGAGTTTGCTGTTACAGTGTGAAGAGAGCAACTAGGGTTACATAACAATGCATGTGTATGTTCTGTGTGGCAAACTGACCTAAATTGCAAACTTTCATTTAAAGCCCAATAAAAAATGAATACATATATAAAAGAATAAAAAATAAAATAAGTAAAGAATTGGAGGAAAAAGGTTGAATGCAGGGCTGTACAATTTATGTACTCATTGGAATTTCAAATCACAGTGATTACAGTTGTATAATTCAAAAACAGGAAAAAGTACTACCACTAAACTTAGAGAAAGTTCAGGCCACCACCAGTGACTGCCCTGACAGAGAATACAATGTAAAGTCCCTGATACAGTGGGAGAAGAATGGGTGAGCAGCACTAGAACTCTATTCAAAGACACACTTAATGGTCTGTCAATCTGGAGAGTCCCTAGATGGCATGGCCCCCAGACTGTCTGTTAGCCCAGAGCTGAAACCAGCACTGAAACCAACCTTCAGACAGAGACTGGTGAAGAATATGCTCCTTGACTTAAATACACACATGAGGCTGTATGAGCAGCTTTTGTCCAAAAGCGAGATGAGAGGGTAGAGGGGGGCAGGAGTTGGCTGAATAGATACGGGAAGTATGGGGTGGAAAAGAGTGTGCAGTCAGGCGGTGGTGGTGGAGGAGAGCAGTTAGGGTTGCATAAAGGTGTGTGTTTGGGTTTTATATGGCAAATTGATTCGGACTGTAAAACAAACAAAAAGCCCACTGCTGTCAAGTCTAAAAGTTTCACTTAATACACAATAAAATATTGTTTTCTAACATTTTTTTTTAGCCATGATTATGTGAAAGCATACATTCCAAGTCAGTTTTGGACACCCACCTCTCTGCCACTCTATCTGCTCTGCTCTCCCTGTGACAGCACACTCCTCCTTTTCATTCCACAATAAAATATTTTTTTAAAAAGGAAGTTCAGCATTATAATCAACAATAACCAAATTAAAATAACAAAATTTGATTTTTTCCTACTAGATTGGCAAACATTTAAACACGAATACTAAGTATGACCAGAGTTGGTTGTATGGGGTATGGAGAAGGCTTCCTGGAGGGTTTATGAAATATGACATCATTAAATGTTTCAGAGGAAATTTAGAACACAAATAAAAAATAATTGTACTTCTAGGATTTTATCCTTTAAGATACAGTGATGCACAAACATACATGTACATATATTTTTATTATACCGTTGTTTGAAAATTTGGGACATGAAAAGAAGCTAAATATCCTTTAGTAGACAATTGAATGAAAAAATTAAGGTTCATATACATCCTTACATTGCAATACTAAGCAGCTTTTAAAAGTATTGTGAATGTACTTAAATGGAAAGATCTTCATAATAGACAATAAATAAAATTAAGTGAAAAAATCTCAATATTAACAATATGTATCGACTCGACTGCACTTGGCTTGGCTTTATAGGATGATCACATGATTGTAAACTCTTATCATTTGCATGAGAATAAAAAAAATACCAGACAACATCAACAAAATGTTCAGTTTGTAAAGAATGAGATAACAGATGATTTTTATTTATTATTAAAAAATAAATAGAAATCCTATGTTTTTCATAAGGAACAAGCATTAAATCCCTGCTAAACAAACAAAAAAGCTAAAACTCACTTCATTTTTTTAATGAAAACCCAGCCCACCCAGTGCCATCGAGTCAATGCAGAAGTACACCAAATAAACAAATAACAAAGGTAAACTTGTAAAACATTGATTCTCAGTCACAGGCCCCTCAGTTCTTCACTGCATCGTGTTTTCAGGCTCTTGATGAATATAACCCTACACTAGCGTTTACTCCTCTGTCACAATTTTTTCATTCTTTTTAGGGGTGTCTTTTTTTATGTGTCTGGTGGTGTAGTGGGTTAAGTGCTACCTCTGCTAACCAAAAGGTTGGCAGTTGCTCCTCGGAAATTCTGAGTGGCAGAGCTCTTCTCTGACCTTTAGGGTCGCTATGAGTCAGACTCTACTCGACGGCAGTGGGTTTTGGGATTTGTTTTTTTTTAATATGTCTGTGTGTGTAGGTAGTTCGTAGTAACAGTCTGACAACTAACTGTTGTTACTAGGGTACCATCAAGTGAATTCTGACTCGCAGCGAGCCTGTGTACAACAGAAAGAGACCCTCAGGGGCCCTGCGCTAACCTCCTCATCCCTGTTTGGTTCGAAGCCACGGTTGCAGCCCTGTATCTAACCCATCTCACTCATCCCCTGGTTTGCTGACTCACTACCAGGCATGATTTCCACTTCCAGAGACTAGTCCTTTCTGACAACAAGTCCAAGGTACAGGAAATAAAGTGTAGCTGTTCTCACTTCTGAGAAGCCTTCTGGCTTTACTTCTTCCAAGATAGATTTTGACATAGTCAGAATGAAAGCAGTCTGAAAACTTCCGAAGAATTTTGAAAACTGTCATACATTCCAAATTTAAAACTGACAATGACGGGCTGATAATTTCAGCCTTATAGTTGTTTGTTGACATCAAGTCAGCTCCTGATTCACAGTGATCACCTGTGCCAGGAACTGAAATGCCGCCTGTTACCACTCCAGCTCCATGGGCAGTTGTGATTTGGATTGCTGTGATCCACAGGGATCTCTCTATCTGATTTTCAGAAGTCGACTTCCACGATCTTTCTTTCTAGCCTGTCTTAGTCTGGAAGCTCCGCTGAAGTCCTCTCGGCCTCACAGCAGCACGATAGCCTCCGATGACAGATGGTGGTGGCTATGCGTGGGGGGCATTGGCCAGAAATTGAATCCAGGACTTCTGCATGCTAGATGAGAATTTTCCCACTACATCACCACTTCCTCCGTGGTAAATACTGACGGCTTAATAAATGATAGTTGAGAACTATCCTCCATTTACAGATGAAAACAACAGGACTTGAAGAAACCAGATTTTACATAATTGTTAGTGAACTAAACCAGATTGAGGCCATGATTTTAATTAAGTCCAAGCCTAGGAGATTTCAAATCTCATCCTCTTTCCGTTTCACCATATTTTTTTTTATCTGATTCCTATATCTTTCAATAGATTCCATTAATACCACAGCTTTCCCTTAGTTGGGCTTTTTTTCTCCCAGTGATTATAGTGTCTTTTAAAATTTAAGCTCTATTTCCTATTTTTTTTTTTAACGCAAATGTCACAAATCCTCTACCTAACATAAAGAAGACATTATTAGGGACAGAGGGAGGGGAGTTAATTCTATTTAAAAAAAATTTTTTTTCCAAAGAAAATGTTTCTTTCTAACCTGTTTCCTTGTAACATGATCTCTTAGGTTATAGTTTGCCACAAGTGACATCTTCTATCCCATCCAAGTCTTTATCAAGTCAATTCAAATGCATGTTGCATGCAAAAAACAGAGAGTTAATTCTCACCCAAACCCACATTAAAAGATAGTAGCACGTACGGCAGTGACCCTCACAGGAAAACTTTTTTTTTTTAAGTAGACACATTTAAGAGTAAATATGCTTTTTTCTTTTAATTTTTAAAATACAGAGCACTGAAACACATGCAATATGACAGTTTTAAAAAATTAGTGTTTCAGTATATTTTTTTCCTCTTCCTCTAACGTTAAAAGGAAGTTTTTCTTCTTTATTCTAAATTCAATTTTAAATATAATATCCTTAACTTTGGGATTATTTAAGTTACAATGAAGTCATATAAAATTAAAAATCAGTCAGATCATGTTTTAGCAAGTCACTGTTTTGGCTTAAAGATTCCAATTTACTTTTGCTAAATAGACTTGTCCATTAAATCAGCCTACTTTATGTGTATAGACAAAGTTTTAATTTATTTTTACATATTTTGGCATTTCATTTATGGCAAGTTAGAATTAGTTGGGCAAGATAATAATTTACAATGAGTCTTACTATTTATTTCAACAACTCTATTCTTATTTATTTATTTTTAAATATTTTATTGTACTTTAGGTGACAGTTTACAATCGAAGTCAATCAGCCATATAAAACCTTGCATTCACACTGCTATGCAACTCTAGCTGCTTTCTCCACCCTATGATAGCACATGCCTGCTCTCCATGCTGCATTTCCTGTATCCATTCAACCAACTCCTGTCCACTCATCCGCTCATCTTGCCTCTGGACAGGAGCTGCTCAGACAGCCTCATGTATATACTTAGGCCAAGAAGCACAGTCTTCACTGGCATCACTCTATGCCTTATAGTCTAGTCCAATTTTTGTCTGAAGAACTAGCACTGGTACTTTTTTAAGCTCTGGGTTAATAGAGAGTGTGGGAGCCTGTCCTCAGGGGACCCTCTGGTCTCATGGACCACCAGGTGTGTTCTTTTAATAGAGTTCTAGTTCTAGACACCCATTTCTCTCGTGCTGTGTCACAGACTTCATACTGTGTTCCCTATCAGTGCAGTCATTTGTTGTAGCCAGCCACCATCCAGTTCTGGTCCCATGCGAACTGGTTTACTCTCAGATCATAGAGCACCTTCTGTCTCCCGGTGCTCCTTCATTCACCTCTGTTGCAAGGGGATTGGGACCAACTGAGGCTACTGAGATGGCCACTTGCTAGCTTTTAAGACCCCACTTGCCACTCACCAAAGTGGTATGCAGAACATTTTCTTTTAAAAAACTTAGTTATTTCAATTGGCCTAGATGTCACCTTAAACCATAGTCCCTAGGCCCCGCTGTTTTGGCTCAAAGATTCCAATTTACTTTTGCTAAATAGACTTGTCCATTAAATCAGCCTACTTTACGTGTATAGACAAAGTTTTAATTTATTTTTACATATTTTGGCATTTCATTTAGGAAACCTCTTAGTTTTGGTAAAAGCTGTGCTAACTTCACTTCTACTGCAGGCGGTCACTCCCTTCATCTAACCCAATTCCTGTTTACTATCTCATCTGTGAATACTTCTCTCTCTCCCTCCCTCATAACTGTGAAACACATTTTCCTTCTGTACTTAAACCTTTTCTTAAGTCCTTATATTTAGTGTTCTCCTACAATATTCATCCTTTTGCAACTAATCTCACTCAGGATAATATCTTCAAAATGACTCTATGCTTCCTAAGGTCATCATCCAACAACTCTACTCTTAAATATTTGCAAATAGCATATTTCTTCCAAAAGTACAAATATTTCAAAGTGAAAAATATCTAAAACAAAAGCAATAGATTTTTTTCACTTGGGCAGTCAATAAAAGGGAGAAGGTTGACTTTTGAAGATCTTTTCACTAAAAGATTTTTGGCTTTGACAGTGTTGGAAGACTGCTTACTAAGCTCTCAAGCAAGGAGAACACTGGCATGAAATTGCCATTACAATCTTCCTGTGACGTTACAGCCCCTGCACTAAGTAACACACAAAGGGGAAGACACTTTATGCCAACCGTCTACCATCCTCATTTAACAATGTACACACACAAAATGAAGACTAAGGATAAAATCTCTGCTGATAGAGTACTTCTTTAGTGTTAAGGAACTGTTAAGAGGTTTACATATATTATTTTATTTCACTCATCCAACAACCCACACACTACCCAGTCCTCCTTCTTTCTCTCCTTTTTCATAGGGGTCAGCCTTTGTCTGAAGGTTCTTCTTGCCTTCCCTGCTCAGTCCCTCAGTAAATCTCTTATCTAATCTCCTTCTGCTTCTCTTCAAACATGAACAATGTACAAAAGGAGCATAAATATACTGAGGATTCAGGCATCCACTGGGGAAATGCCTCCTTTCTCGTATGTTAAAGATAGCACATACTATAAAATGGAATACCAAGATTTTTGTGTATTTTCATACAAAGAAGAGATTGTGAATTTTGTCTGGAAGAAGACTTGATAAGCAGGTTTAATAAAAGTCCATAATGACACCTTAGGCTGTGTAGGAAATATTTTTTAGTACTATAATGGTGACCTTTAATATTTTTTACCTGTTTGCATGTTTTAACTATTTCCAACATTTATGACATCTTCCCCACCTACCTGAATAATTAAAGTGGGGAATATTTATGTTTTAAAATAATGGACTGAAAAACCACAGTCTAGTGTAGTAGAAAACATAATGATTTTAAAGTTAGAAAAATCTGAATTTGAATCCATAACCCACTAATATTAAGTCCTATGTCATTTTATACTTTTTGCTTCACACTTATTGCCTCACTTTTCTCATTTGTAAAATGAGAATAACAGTATTTGCATTGGGAATATTTAAGACTAAGTAAATAAGCTCATTCATGTAGGTTGTTTATGAAAAATTTGTTTTTGTAGTCTTACTACTACTGTATGCAAAAAAATATGCATTAAAAAGAAAACAAAATTTAAATTTAAAGTAACTATAGTAGCTTACAATTTAATAAAGTGTTCCAAGATTTGAAGTGAGAAAACCAAAAGGAAAGGACATGCTTGGAATTTTTCAAGATGAAAAAACTAAAGGGAAAAAAAGAACCCTCAAGCCTTGAGTTGCAATATGGAAGTGTTCTAGTCTGAACAATGCAGGAGATGTCAAAAGATGGTGGAAAGAATACACAGAATCACTGTAACAAAAAATCAATTGATGTCCAAACACTTCAGAAGGCAGCATGTATCAAAAACTGACTGTACTGAAGGAAGAAGTCCAGGCTGCATTGAAAGCATTGCCAAAAAACAAAGCTACAAGAACTGACATAATGTCAACTAAAATATTTCAGCAAATGAATTCAGTGCTGAAAGTGCTCACCTGTCTATGCCAAGAAATCTGAGAGACAGCTGCTACCTGGCCAGCTGATTGAAAGAGGTTCTTATTTGTGCCCATTCCAAAGGAGGTGATCTAACAGAGTGTGGAAATTATCAAACAATATTGTTATTATTGCCTGGCCTTGAATACTCTGGGGGTCAGTTCTACCCTGGCCCTTCGGTCGCCATGAGTCAGATCCAACTTGACAGCACTTGGCTGGCTGGCATTGCTATTATCACACACAAGAAAGATGCTGCTGAAGATAATGTAAAAAATGGTTGCAGCAGTGCTTTACAACACAGAATTGCCTGGAAATCGAGCTGGATTCAGAAGAGGACAGTGGAAGAAGGGATATCGTCGCTGATGTCAGATGCGTCTTGCCTGAAAGCAAAGACTACCATAAGATGTTTACTGGCGTTTTATTGACTACCAAAGGGATTTGACTGTGTGGATCATAACAAATTATGGATAACATCGGGAAGAATGGGAATTCCAGAACACTGAATTGTGTTTGCGTGAATCCGTACATAACAAAAAGCAGTTGCTTCACAGTTTAAAATCAGGAAAAGTGTATGTCAGGGCTGTATCCTCTCATAGTACGTATTCAATCTGTATGCTGAGCAAATAATCCAACGAGCCAGACTGTATGAAGAATGGAGCACTGGGATTGCAGGAAGAGTTATTCACAACCCGTGATATGCAGAAGAAACAACTGCTTGCTGAAAGTGAGGAAGACTTAAAGCACATTCTGAAGAAGACCAAAGACAACAGTCTGAAGTATGGAGTACACCTAACACACAGAAAACAAAAATTCCCACAGCTGGGCTAATAAGCAACCTCACAATCAACAGAGAAAAGATTAATGTTGTCAAAGATTTCATTTCACTTGGATCCACAACCAACGCCCATCAAAGTGGTAGTCAAGAAATCAGACGGACTCATTGCATTGAAGGAAAAGATTGCAGAAGATCTCTTTAAAGCGTTGACAAGCAATAATGTCACCTTGAGGACTAAGATGTGCCTGACCCAAACCATGGTGTACTCAATCACCTTATGTGGAAGAACAAAAAAACTGATGCCTTTGAATTATGATGGTGGGAAAGACTATTGAATGTACCCTGACTGCCAGCAGAACAAACACTTCTCTCTCAGAAAAGCGCAGCCAGAATATTCCTTAGTAGCGAGGATGGCAAGACTTGGTCTCACGTATTTCAGACATGTTATAAAGAGGGACCGGTCATTGGAGAGACAGCATGCTTGATAAAGTAGAAGACAGTAAAAGCCAGGAAGACCCTCAACTACAATAGTGAGATCAAACATAGCAGTAATTGTGAGGATGATGCAGAACCAGACAGTGCTATGTTCTGTTTTACACAGAGCCTCCATGAATTAGAACTGACTCAATGGTGCCTAACAACACCACCAACAAGATTTATTAAGCTGTTGTTAGTGGTGGAAACCCTGGTGGCATAGTGGGTTAAGTGCTACATCTGCTGACCAAAAGGGCAGCAGTTCAAATCCTCCAGGCACTCCTTGGAAACTCTACGGGGCAGTTCCATTCTAAGCTGTAGGGTCTCTATGAGTCAGACCCGACTCAAGGGCAGTACGTTTGGTTTTTGTGTTATTGTTGGGGGAATATATATAACTTATGACATACTGTGAAAACCCTGGCGGTGTAGTGGTTAAGTGCTACATTTGGTAACCAAAAGGCCAGGAGTTTGAATCCTTCCTCGGAAACTCTGTGGAAGATTCTGTTCTGTCCTGTAGAGTTGCTATGAGTCAGAAATGACTCGATGGCAGTTAGTTTGTTTGGGGGGTGGTTTATGACATATTTTGGTATAGTTTTACTAGAGGAGAGAGGAGGGGGTGGACAAGAAGAGACAGGAGAGTGTTAAGAAGCTATGACACGTATAGAACAGAAAGGAGAAGTGTGCTGTCACCAGGCAAGGAGAGTAGTGGGAGCTGCACATAAGCAGGCATACAAATTTAAACTGAACTGTACATTTTCACTCAATCATAATAAAGTATTAAAAAAATAAAAAATAAAGATACAGATATCTAGTCATGTACACAAGCAAAAGCAGTGCTTTATCCATGATTAATTATTTTATTCATTATTATTCAATAATTAAAATAAATTAATAATTTATTTTATTCATTAGTCATTAGTAATTCATTTTATTCATTTATTTATTCATTATAAGCTATCTTTAAGAACTATTTTTATTCAATATACTCAAACTACATTTATTATTTATTTATCACCATGAGGCAGCGAACTCCTGGTTTTGTCATCAAAGGCACCAATGAGCCCAATGTTATATTTCCCAAGAAGGAATCCACGTCAGTCCACAGTGCCTGTCATGTTGGGAAACATATCAGGCTCTTACCTAAGTGGTCTCACTTAAGCCACTGCTTACTGAGCTTGGGTTAGAAGGCAAAAACTTTCCCCTACCAGTCTCTCTGAAGAAAATATTACAAACCCTTCTCGCTCTTTATTCTCTGAAAGAGGCTCCAGAATTTTAGGACAAGTTCCCAGATATTATGTTTGCACAATCTATGTACAGTGGCTTAGCAACTCACTTGTAAATTTCGCATTTATTTGATTGTGGTACCTAGTTGAAATTTCAGTTCTAACACTCTGCTATATAGCTTTCTTTTATGATAAAACCCTCACAACTTTTAATATAGCATGTGTTTTAAGTCTACTAGAAGGGTTAGAGTTTGCATGATTTTCTAAACTTATTTAACAGAGTAGACTTCTCTCTTTTTCAGCAGGTTTTAATGGAATTGGTATTCTTGAAACATACTTTGAGACATACTGCCATAGAAAATGTTTTAGTGATTAAGAGTGAGAGCTCTGAGCTCAGATTCGAATTTTGGCTCTTTTGTTTATTGTTTAATTTCAGTTTCCCTGTTCAGTTTCTTTAATTCTAAAATCTGGACCCCAATGGTCTCTGTATTTTTGGGTAGCTGTGGAAGTAAAATTAGTTAATGCATGGTAATGCATTTGGAGCAGTGCCTGATACAGAGTCTATGTTCAAAAATGTGAAACTCATCACTGAAGTAGCAGTATCAGCAGTAATTTCAACAATACTGGTAGTACCCGGAACGCTGAGTGATAACTATAAAACAGCAAAGTTTGAATTACATTGAGACACTTGTGTTGTTTTGCAAATCTGTGTGTTTCTGGTTTTACAGGTTTGAAGACACAAATATCACCATACATTTGAATGTGGCTAAGTGAATCAAAATACCTCCAGAGAATTTTGAACAATGCTGATTATTGTATTGTCTTATGTTTATTTCCATAAAATATTTTTGGACACGTCCAACACTGTTTTCACAGAAGATGAAGATAAATAATAATGAATTATTTGTACTGTTTCCATCATTAAGTAATTTTTAGCTGAAGGCAGATGCTTAACCCCGAGGGATAATATACATCATTAGCAACTTGAAGAAAGTAGATGACAATACAAAACAGAGAGTTGCCTATTTTGTAACTGAATGTCCAAAATTGGACATTTCAGTTTGTGATTTTTTCATTGCTTGAAACTCTGCTCAAAGTCAAAGTCTTATGATTTAGAAAACAAGATAAGGACATCATTGTTATAAATTTCCAAGCAATGTCTTACCTACACCAAACTCAGAAAGGGTAGAGAGAAAACACCCCACCCAAACAGTATACCTCTGGACCACTGATTCTGAACACACAACTACAACCTTGTGAGAAGTTGCACGCCAAGAAGAAATTTGCCCTTACACGAGTTGGTAAAAAGTTCCACTCAGAACATTTGATCCTGAGAGACTTTGAAACCTTGAGACACCCTTCCACTCACAGTTTTAATAGAGTGTATGAAAGTGCATCTCTCCAAATATGCAAATTACCAAAGGCAACTGTCTTATACTGTTTTCTGACCACTTCGAATAGTTTGCAAACACCTACAAAGTCAGCAGAAATTTATGTAGAGAAGAATCCTACACCAGGAAGACACAAAGGTATTGAAATCAAACTAACCAGAAAGCCATTTTAGAGTCCTGCATTTTTGTTTGAAATCATTAAGAAAGCATCTCTTTTGACAAAAAGGGTCACAGATATATTGTGCCTCTGACATGCTCAAATTTAATTTAAAAATAAAATATTAGTGTTAGAGACCAGCTGTATTAGATGAAGACTAAATCTTAATTGCAATCAATACTCCTGAGAGTCAGGGAATAACAGCAAACCTGTGACATGTGCTGGCTCATGTTGGAGGGTTATTCTCAGTAATAACTGGTCCATACCTAAGCCCAGTTCAGCTCTGTGCACAAAAACCTCAGAGTTCCCAGGTAGGAAGAGTCAGTTCCCTTTGTTGGATGGCAAGGTAGAAACCGAGTGCTCTCCCAGCTTGCCTGCCTCATCTGTGACCTCTATCCCTGATGAGAGACTGTGGGGGAGGCGGAAATATCGATGGTTGAATTGCTGTATGATTAATGATGAAACAGCAATCCTCAAATCACATCTTGGAAAATTTTCCCGGGAGTTAAATATAATTTTAAAAAAACACATTTTCTCCTTTTGTCCTTTAATTTGGTACATCCATAGGGAACTGCTAGAAATTCAAACTGGATTCAGAACAGGACTTGAAATAAGGGATAGATATCACAGATGATGTCAGACAGATCTTGGACAAGAGCAGAAAATATTAGAAAGATGTTTACCTGTGTTTTACTATTATTCAAAGTCATTCGACTATGTGGATTATAACATTGTGAATTTTGGATAACTTTGCAAAAAAAAAACAAAACTTTCAAAACACTTAATTATGTCTTTGTGTCTACATATTTGTTGAACCTGTCCATAGACCAAGAGACGGCCATTCCAACAGAACAACTGGATACTTTCATAGCTTAAAATCAGAAAAAGTGTCATGGTTATATCCTTTTACCTACTTGTTTGATCTGTGTGGTGAGCAAATAATCCACAAAATGGGATTATATGAAGAAGAGCATGGTATCAGGTTTGCAGGAAGACTCATTAACAATCTACAATATGCAGATGACACAACTTTGCTGCAGATGAAAACCACTTGAAGAGCTTGCTAAGTAGGATCAAAGACGACAGCTTTCAGTATGGCTTACTCCTCAACATAAAGAGAAAAAAAAATCCTCACAACTGGGCCAGTAAGCAACTTCAGGATAAACAGACAAAAGACTAAAGTGGTCAAGGTTTTCATTTTACTTGGATCCATAATCAAAACAGTCAGGAAATCAAACAGTGTATTGCCTAGGACAAATCTGCTGCAAGAGACTTCTTTAAAGTATTAAAAAGCAAAGAAACCATTTTGAGTACTAAGGTATACCTGACCTAAGCCATGATATTTTTAATAGCCTCACGTGCGTGTAAAAGCTGGACAATGGATAAGAAGATAAACTGAAGAAGAACTGATGCCTTAGAATGATGGTGGTGGTGATAATATTGAATGTATCATGGATTGCCAAAAAAAAGAGAACAAATCTGTCTTGGAAGAAGTACTGCTAGAATGCTCCTTAGAAGCAAGTATGGTGAGACTTTGTCTCAATTACTTTGGACAAGTTATCAGCAGGGATGAGTCCCTGGAGAAGGACATCATTCTTGGTAAAGCAGAGTTTCAGTGAATGCGAGGAAGACTCTTAATGAGACAGACTGACACAGTGAGATCAAGCATAGCTATGATTGTGAAGTTGGCACAGGACTGGGCAGTGTTTTATTCTGTTGTACATCGGGTTGCTATGAGGTGGAGCCAACTGAACCACACCCAGCAACGATAATAACAATTTTACAAAGCTCCCCCACGAGCTCTCCTGGGCCTTCTAATCTGACTAGTGTTAAGTGCTTGGGTCTCTAGACAGAAAGATTAGAGTGGGGAAGCTAGAGCTGTGATTCTATGACATCCACCATGACCACTATGGTTTGGGGCTCTGAGTGAGGACTTCACTATTGAGTTTCAGAGATCCCAGGTTCACGCATGTACATGGAGGAAACTGGTCTACATGGCTTGAAAATTCCATGCTGACTTGAAAATTCTACGATCATAGTTCTAAATTCACAAAGAAACAGGGCGTGGATACGGCAGTGATATTGCACTTCCAATTAACTTTTGGAAAAACCAAAAGAAAGACTTTCCCTGAAAGAGTGGTGGCATTACCAAAAGAAAGTCTAGAATTTTTTTGATAGATTCCTAAGGAAAGTGTTTCAGTATTAAAAGTTCCTGCATGGAAATGAGAAGCATGCCTTCCAGTTCTAGGCGATCAAGCCATTCCCAGGCAGTGGATCCCTTTGGGCAAGGAGAAACCCTGGTGTCTCTCACTGTCTGGCCGACTTCCTACACTCCACACCCTATCACAACCACCTAGGGAAAGTTGGAGGGATGCACTTGTGCGATCTCTCTTTGTCTTTCAGGGATTATACAAAACCCTTACTTTACACTGAAACCCAAAACAGGAACTTGTTGGCACTGAGTTGGCCCCACATTACAGAAATCCTACAGGCCGGAGTAGAACATCCCTGTATGGTTCCCAAGGAGTAGCTGGTAGATTCAAACTGCCAACGTTTTGGTTAGCAACCATAGCTCTTAACCATTGTGCCACCCAGGGCTCCTACTTAACCTTAAAGATGTCTCTTATTTTTGTGCCATGGTATTAGATTATGAGTCAGTCAGAATCCCAAAAGGAAACAGAGGGCTCATCTAAATTTAATTCAAGAAGTGCTGTAATAAACTGAAAATCCCAAGGGAGGGTCCAGTAGCCTGGGATTAGTGACAACAGAGCTTTTACCTATTTTCAAATGGAAGAGAGAGCAAGTACCCAGAAGAGAGTTGTTGGGTGTCTATATAACTCTGTAGGAAGTACTTGGGTGGCACAGAGTTAAGTGCTTGATTACTAGCAGAAGGGTGGCAATTAGGACACGCCCAGAGGCACCATGGGATGTAAGCCAGACATGCTGCTTCCAAAAGGTCACAGTCTCCAAAACCTTGCAGGGCATGGTTCTACCCTGACACACGTGGGATCGTCAGGAGACAGAAGGGACTCTTTACCATACAGGGGGCTCCCAGAGAAGGTACCCAGGGGATAAAATAACATCAAGGCCAGTATAGAATGTTACATAAACGTCTCAAGCTGTGCTAGTTGAAGCAATGACTTCTTAGAGCAATTCCCTTAATGGCCCCAGTCTGGTGAAAGTCTGTTCTTACAGTGAAACCAGATATAGAAATGAGCCTGTTGATGTGCTTCCAAACAATGCTGACTTTCTGGAATGGAGAAAGTGTGAATATAAAATCTAAAAGAATTCCTTACTCCCAGGGTATGCTTCCCTAGCAGAGACTAAAAATCTAGTCCAAAAGAAGGTAGAACACATCCTCCAGTAGTTTCTTTGTCTTTATTCTCCTGTCACAGTTGACTGAAAGTTTAGACAGAACCAAATTATAGGCCCTATTGCATTTTGTGGAAACCCTGGTGCTGTAGCGGCTACCTCCTAGATTCAAACTCACGAGTCAGCTCTAGTTCCTCTCTCAAGTCCCCACCATTTTTCAGAAGGTCAATGAGTCAAACTTCTACAGTCTTACAATAAAGCCATTTCAATATGAGGACTGTATACTATATCCTTCTCTATTCAGTGTATTTCTTCGTAAACAAACCCCAGTTTAATCTATTAATCACGTTTCTACCCAAAGGAATAAGGCAAATTCTCTTCGGTGTGTAACCTGGGATAGCAAACAAAATGTTTCTACTTTTCATCCTCATACTCAACATATGTGACTGATCAACCAAGGCACTAGTTCCACAAAACAACATTCCTGGTAATCAGCGTCTACCAAAGTTCAGACTACAATAGATTGTCATTATTTGCAGAAATTGTGTTTTACAAAGTCATTGCAAGTACTGAACTGGTGTACCGCTACTCCGAGGGGAAATATAAAGTTAGGTTTCTGTAAGCCTGTGATCAGCACATAACCTTGTTTTTGTGTGTGTTTCTGTCCTTATTTAATACATATTGTTGATTCATTGATCTCAAACTCACAGCCAACATTCTAATTCATGCCTGAACAAAGCCTATCTAACATGTTTATTTTCTCTGTTAGCAAGAAACTTTCTTGAGCTTGGGTACCCGAGGCAGCACTCTGTGGGTTATTTTAAGCAACGAAGTCAACAAAAAGCACAAAAATGCAAAAGAAGAAGAAAAAGAAAGAAACTCAACAGAAAATAGACCAAAAAAAGAGAACACTTGTATGAGAGTCGAAACAAGAAAGCAGAGGATCGCCTTACGCAACTTCAGTCGAGAAACACATAGATCAAAATTTTCACCACTCCGTGCATGTCCACAAATGACTGGGAGAGTGCCACAATTCTTAATTTGGGGGTTATAAATAAACTTTAGCAACTAAGTGGATTCACAGCTAGGAGTTCACAAATAAGGAGCAACTGTATTTTCTAAGCCACAGATCTAAAACTTGCTTTTTTCCCCAAATATGGTTATATATTTGTGTTTTTTTTGGACAAATTTTCTAGTTCATTAAACTCAATCTCTGGCATTCTCAGGCAGGTGTGACCCTTCAGTAAAGCAATTTCAGGCTGTCACTCGTTTTCCCTTGGTCTGACGATCTCTCTGTCTTAGTTACAGTGGTCTTCATAGTTTGGTAGAAATGGTCAACTCCTCTGTCCTTTAGGTCTTTGTGGCACTGTAGCCACATCTGTGTTACTTGCCTAAGAGCTGAGCGAGTACTGAAGCTACTATTAAAGACTGAGATCATCCAGCTCTGTCCATCTAAACTCTGAAAAAAAATGTAGGCTAGCAGCCCATGTACCGTAACCATGTACTACACACTGCATAGTCCAGTTACAGGAATTGTAAAATGTGGTAGTGAATTTCTCTGCCAACAAATGCTTTGTTATACAGGGGGAGTAGTTTTCCTTCCTTCTTCTTTCAGTCCCTCCAGGCCTTCTAAAATAGTATTAATATATCCTATAAAAGTCTTGTTAGGGTCTTTTGCATTAGAGCATGACCACATTGTAATAGCTCTTTCCTCTGTAATTAGCCTTCTACTAGCATTAATTATAAATTATGCTTCTATTTCTTATCTGCTTCTATTAATCTTTCAACATCCATGAGAGCTAAGGAGTAGCCATAACTAATTAATATTAAGTAGTCCTTGTCAGGATCAACTCCACAGCAATGGAATTTATTTTTTTATTCTGGTTTTGTTACTTACTATTGGGTTTTTGGGTGAACATATACTCAGAAACCCTACGAATGGTTTAATTCATCTTCCTTTGTATTTGTTGTTTATAACCTAAGGCAGAGTTCTTCTACTCCAAAGCGAAACTGGGGTTCAACTGGGTAGCAAGTACATCACCTGGGAAGTATGTCATCCCTTTCCTGTCTTATGCTTTAATTCTGAGGATTTTTTTTATCAAATCAAATCCTGGGATGGCAATGTTATCCAAGAACTTTCTTAATGCTTGAAATAGATACTTTTTAAGACAATGTAAGATATTTACAACAAAGAACTTGTCGTATATAGTAAACTTGTTGAGTCAATTCAAATTCCTAGTAATCTCATGGTGTAGAGTAGAACTGTTCCATACAGTTTCCAAGGAGTGGCTGGCAGATTTGAACTGCCAGCCTTTGGGGTATTAGCCATTGGTTTTAACTACTGCACCACTGGGGCTCTGTTACGTACTACAACCCAAACCAAACCAAAACCATTGCCATTAGTCAATTCCAACTCATAGTGACCCTACAGGACATAGGAGAACTGCCCGATATGGTTTTCAAGGAGCACCTGAAAACTGCCAACCTTTCCGTTAATAGCCGTAGCTTGCTCTTAACCACAACTCCATCAAGGTTGTATACAATAGGTAATATAAACTAAAATTAGATTCAAGAGACTCATTTTATGATGGCAATGGCTCTCTGGTTCATTCATTTGTTCAACAGCTATTAATCATTCCAAAGTACAAACATTTGGCAGGCAATTCTCTAGGTGCTGTTTGTAGGCTATTTATAAATGTTAGTTAGAAGTTGTGCAGAGGGCAACCAGCAAGCCACACACACATTCCCTTGGATGGGTAAGAAATAGATTGGGTTAGGGTGGATGGATCATAGATCTGATCCAGTCTGGCAGTGCTTACAATCTTAAAACATTATTATTGTGAATATTGGTTTATTTACATGTGTAAGCAGGCTGCTATTTAATTCCGAAGTCTTTGAGTAAATGTAAAGAACATGTATAAATAGAAGAAAATGAACACAAAACCGAAATTATAGCTGCTCACATGATTAAAATTCTACTGCTTTGAAAGATGAATGTTTTGACCAAATAATTGACTATATCTGTGTATTTGGCTTAATTGGCTTCCCTAACCTCAAAGTTCTCTTTTCTATAACATTCATTCACCCTCTTGCTGCCTGAGGTTCCTGTCTGTGGAGTTCAGCTAACTTTACCCAGTCTTATACCACTGCACGCAATTCTAGCAAATAAGAAAGAATACTCATGGAATACAAAGATTAGTAACTGAACAGTTTCAAAATGTTTTCATTGAATTTCTTTGTACAGATGTATATAATCAAAACCAGTTGCTGAGTGGACTCCTGCTCATGGCAATCTTACGTGTGTCAGAGTGGAACTCTGTGCTCTATGGGGTTTTCAGTGGCTGATTTTTTGGAAACCAGAATTGCTAGGCTTTCTTTTGAGGCACTTCTGGGTGAACGCAAACTTGCTAACTTTCGGTTCGCAGACAGGCATGCTAACCATTTGCACCACCCATATCAAATGAAAACCTGTTGCCACCAAGTGGATTCTGACTCATGCTGACCCTGTAGGACAGAGTAGAATCTCCTCAAATGGTTTCCAAGGAGTGCCTGGTGGATTCACGCTGCTGACTTCTGGTTAGCAGCAGTAGCTCTTAACCACTACACCACCACTACAGAGGAACATTAATAAAATAATGTTCAAAGGAACCAAAAGCCTTCCTCCCCTCCCATCAAATAAATTGTCACTTACTTTATAAATAAGTGATTATTTACAAAGTGGGTTTAGATCTGTGTTTCACTTAGTGTTCTTTGGTCACACATCATGTCTTGAAAATCATTTTATTGTCAATACCATGTCAAATAGTTACAATAGAAAAACAATAGAGAAGAAAACACAGTCCTCTATTGTAGAAACAGTCATTGAAACAAAGCTTATCTCTGCAAGAAGAGGAAATCAACAGTGCAACATTAGTGAAAAGATCTTTTTAATATTATACTTGCCATCTAAAAGGTAACTAGCAATTAGAAATATAAACCCACCCGCCCTCTTTCTACTCGAAAATACCTTGTTTTTGCACAGAATTGTGCAGAATCTTACCTTAAAAGGGAAGATCACAGGATACTATGACACTTTTTTTTTTTTTTTTAACAACTCAAGCTACAAGTCCTATTTTGAAGTTTTTAAAAAGTTAGGTGAAATCCGTAAAACCAGTAAGAAGCATTTAGAGAATAAAAGAAGGAACCCAGGTGCATGGCTGTATTCTGGAGGAAGAGTTTCTGAAAGCTCTTTTTGAAAACTCTTCAGTTACAAATAAGGTTGAGATTAGAATAAGCATTGCGTGCCATTCTTGAAGGGTCCCAGGGCTGACTCATTTGCTTTATCATTTCTCATGAAAGTGAGAGGTGACTGCCATCACTGGAGAGCAGAGGGTGGCTTGGTGACTGATCTCTTTACTAAGCTGAAGAAAGCAATCACACGCGAGGTTCAGAACCTCCCCACTCCCAGAGAAACCTGGCAGCTTAGTACAAAGGAAGTTATTTCTACCCAAGAAGACAGGTGGCAACTGAAAACACAGATGAAGAGAAGAAGAAATAGTTTGCACGTCAAAAACTTACAACTGTCACAAATAGTCAAAAGCTGTCTAGTCCTACCTGTACACAGTGTTCTTAACCCTATCTGGCAAGTTAAAACAGACTTGATCACAGTTTTGTATTTTCAAAAATTCTTTCCCTTTCTAAACGCATCACTTCATTTTAACTGTCTGAAGAACCATTTATAGTTTATTTTCCCTAAAACAGGTGCAATTTTAATAGATGTGGGAGCAGAAGGCACACACCTACCCAAGGGGTTGATGAGTGGAGTGATAGAAGCAGCAAGATGAAGGTAGTTAAACGTGATAAATGTCCTAAGAGAGTTAATGTATCAGGGAAATGTAGTTTTCCTCTTTCCTGGGGCAGTAGGGGTGACATTTGATTGAGCTGAACTTAAAAGACTGACATTTACAATTTTCCATGCAAATTATGGAAGAAAATAACAGCAACAACAACCAACTTTGTTGAGCACTTAATGGAAGGTGAGTCGGGAGTGCAGACATTTTTTCAGACGACTTCACAAACATAGCTATGTTAATCCTTAAGACAGCCCAGAGACGCAAATATTGCCACCCCTGTTTTCTTGTTGTTGAATGTTGTCTAGTGGATTCTGACACATGGCAACTCAGGTGACCAAGCAGAACAATCTACCCCATAAGGTTTTCTAGACTATAATCTTTATGGGCGCAGAGTGACATGTCTTTCTCCCACAGAAGTGCTGGGTGGATTCAGACTACCAGCTGTTCAGTTAGCAGCCAAATGCCTAAAATCAAGGGAATTAGTCAGCAGAAAGAGGGTCAGATTGGTGGAATTCAGTTAGACTGACCCTAAAGTAGACAGCTGGGATCAACTCCATTTCATTACTCTTTTTTTCTTAAAATTCCTGGCTTCCTAGCACTACCTGGTCCTGAAAATCGTACGTTAACTTGTAGAAGACAGTAAGATAAAATCTTGGCAGTCTTTACAGGCAGTGTGACAACCCCCTGCTCAGGTTGCCAGTTTGATGACTGTTTTAGTCATGGAGTGTTGCTTTGACAGAAATACCACAAGTGAATGGCTTTAGCAAACAAAAGTATATTCTTACACAATCCAGTAGGCTATGAGTCCAAATTCAGGGTGTCTGCTCCAAGGGAAGTCTTCCCCTCTTTGTTTGCTCTGATAGAAAATCCTTGTCTTTGGTCAGGGAGTACCTTGGCACAGGAACCACAGGTCTGAAAGATGAGCTATACTCCTGGTGCTGCTTTCTTGGTGGTGTAAGGCTCCCAGCTCTCTACTTTCTTCTCTTTCCTTTCATCTCTTGTAAGACAAAAGGATAAGAGGTGGTGCAAACCACACTCCAGGGAAACTCCCTTTACAGTGGAGCAGGGAGGTGACCTCAGAAAGGGGTTTACAGTAGTGGGTTAAGTGTTACGTCTGCTAACCAAAAGATTGGCAGTTCAAGTCTACCAGGTGCTCCTTGGAAATTCTGTGGGGCAGATATACTCTGACCTATAGGTTTGCTATGAGTCAGACTCGACTCGATGGCAGTAGGTTGGAAATCTTACCCTGATCCCCTTTAAACATACAGCATAGGAAAACCAAAAAGTGGAGGTCAATCATGATACTGGGAATAATGACCCAATCAAATTTTTATACGTATTTTTTGGAGGACTCAATTCAAGTCATGACAATGACCCCCTGCTCAGGTGACAACCAACAGCCTCCAGACCCCAGCTCCTGACACACATCTCCTCACCCTCTGGACCTCAGTTCCTGACGCATGTCTCATCAGCAGATGCTCCCCAAATGCCCAATCTTTATCCCTTCACGCCTTACCTACCAACTATAAAAACCCTGAACTTGCTTGGCAAATTCAAACAGGTACTGTGGATCCGAATTCCACCTGCCCCTCAACATACCAGCATGTAATAAACCTCGTGGGCATTTACTTTACCCATGTCTCAGTATTGGCTTTTTGTGGGAGGTGTCCTAAACCTGTGTTTTACAGTAATAACCCCATTGTCAGTCTGGAACCTAAATGTTCCAAAAGCACATCTGCCGTCCTTGTGACTAAGAATCAACATCTTTTTATTACTTCCACTTATGACGCATGTCCTCGTACATCATCTCAATTTATCCTCATTAAAGCACTGATAGGATTATTATTATCTTATTAAGCTTGTTACCCAAGTGAGAAAAATGAGTCACAGGGAGTTCTCAGGATCACTCATCCAGGAAGTGTGAGAGCCGCAAGCAGAACCCAAATCTGACATCAAATTCTTTGCTATCTCAGCTTTATTTCCTGCCTCTCGTCTCCCTGCATTCCCTCAAGGTGGTTTTTGAGGCACGGGAAGGCTGTGAGGTAGCACAGATGCTCACACTCAGACATGCCCCTGGAATCACAGGCTTAGCCTATTTGCTCCAAAGCTTCTTGCCCTGTTAAAAGACAAAAAAGGCCTTCAGGGGAGGCAGCACTTCAACCTTGCATCAGTCATTTGCACGCTGGTATGAGGAATAGTCTGAGATCACTGTTCGGTGGAGGAAAAGATGAAAACTGGAAGAGAAAACAAAACAAAAATGGAGGATGAGGTTGTTTAGTACCTATGATATTTGAGGTCATGTGAGTGGAGGAACTGAAGACCTAAAGAGAAACTGGCCATTTCATAAGCAAGTTAGAGACATACCTTTCCCTGGCCCACCCATTTCCATATCTTGCTGAGCACTCAGCTCCCCTTGACCTGTTGAAATAGAGTTGATTCAGACTCGTAGCAACCTTATTTGGTGGAGCAGAGCTGCTTCATACAATTTCCAAGGCTGTGATCTTTATAGAAACACACTGCCACATCATTCTCCTGCAGAGTGGCTGCTGGGTTTGAACTGGCAACTTCTTGATGAGCAGCCAGGTGCCTAACCGCTGTGCCAGCGATTTTCAAATACTGTTAACAGTAAAACCCTGGGATGAAGCAAAAGTTTGTATTTATACACATGATACATTAAATAAGAATGTAATCAATAAAATTTATGTTACAATCAAAATTTAGCTATTTTAATAAGATGTCCAGTCTTATATGCACCTCAGCACCAAATCTATTCAGTTGATTTAGATGTAAATCTATATTAACATGAAACAGAAATCACCTCCTGAAGTAGAAATCTCCTGTGACTGTTTTCTCTCTCTTCAGAGGTAACAAGATACTTTGGAGACATGGGAGCTAATAATCTGCAGGAACGATGTGGTGAGCAGCAGGTCCAGTCACACAGGCGCACATGATAGAAAGCCTCTATCGTTCCCTCGTGGGGACACTCACTCCAAAGAACTCCCAGAACATTGGTAGCAAGAAGATTGGGGTAACGTGAACCCTGTGTCCAAGCAGATCTTCAGGCACCGCAGCTGAAGGGATTCGAATGGTCAGTCTTGATGGACTATCTTGAAGGAGATGTAGATGCAGTAAGCCTATGCTCAGTTTGCCAAAAAGCCAAGTCTGAGGTTTGAAACCTCAGAAGTCCTCTGCTGGACTGGTGAAAAGAAGAGCTGAGAATAGTCTGCAGCAAGCAAAAGCAAAACAGAGTCATAGAGCTTTCAGGAAGCCTCCTAAAGTCTAGTTCTAAAATGTCAATTGGTGCAATGATAATAATTATGAAGATTGTTCAAATACTGATTATTCTCATTTTACAGATGAAAAACCTGAGGAATGGAGAAGTTAATCAATCTTTCCAAGGATATTATACATCATCTTTTTGTCATTTTCAATTTTAGCAAATAATTCAAAGTAATATTTTTGAAATACAAGGGAATTGAAGCCCAAAGAGATTGAGTATTGTGTTCAAAATCACACAGGATTCTAACCTTGCAGTCTAGCTATCAAGTCCACATTCTTCAATTCTCTGTTATAGTTCAGATTCTCTTAGTGAGACAGCTGGAGCCCTGGTAACATAACGGTGAATAGCTCAGCTGCTAACCAAAAAGTCAGCAGTTTGAATCCACCAGCTGCTCCTTGGACACCTGATGGGGCGGTTCTACTCTGTCCTACAGAGTCAACATAAGTCAGAATCAACCCCACAGCAAAGGGTTTGGTTTTGGTTTACTGAGATAGTTACAATGATACAGCCTTATAAGAAGGGGAGGCTTTAGCCGAAACACAGCAGATAAATTAACAAACAGATTCAGGAAGTGGTTTCTTGTATAATAGACAGGTTGTATAGTTATGCCAGCAAATCACAAGTCAACACTTGAACAAAAATCAGAGCTAGGGAATGGCAAGACAATACATAATACTGGGGAAGCCAGCATAATTTATGCAAGAAACAGTCACGGAAGCTCCATGGATACATCCAAACTCCCTGAGGTGCTGAATTACTAGGCTGAGGGCTTTAGAGACCATGGTTTTGGGAAACATCTAGCTCAACTGACATAGTTTAGAATAAATTGTTCTACATTCTACTTTGGTGAGTAGCATCTGGGGATCTTAAAAGCCTGTGAGTGGCCTTCTAAGACACTCTGCTGTTCTCACTCCTTTGGAAACAAGTCAGAATGAAGAAAACGATGTAAGTGAAAGATTAGTCCGAAGAACTAATGGACCACAATTACCATGATCTCTACCAGGCTGAGTCTGGCACAGATAGATGGTGCCTGGCTACCACCGCTGACTGTTCTGGCGTGGATCACAGTAGAGGATCCGTTACAGAGCTAGACAAAAATTTAAAATGAAACTCTAACTCACACAAAGCGACCAGACTTACTGGCCTGACAGAGACTGGAGAAAGCATGGAAGTATAGCCCCTGGACACTGTTTTAGCTCAGTAATGAAGTTACTCCTAAAGCCCATCCTTCATCCAAACATTAGGCAGTTCTATAAAATAGAAGGAAACTGAAAGGGCCCAGCAGCCCAGGGTCAGGGATCAGAAGGCAGTGGAGGACGGGAAAGCTGGTAACAGGGAACTCGAAGGTGAGAAAAAAGAATGTTGGCGTGCCGTGGGGTTGTTAACCCACATCATAAGACAATATGTGTACTAACTGTTTAATGAGAAGCTAGTTTGTTCTATAAACCTTTATCTGAAGCACAATAAATACATAAAAAGGAGACAATAAGAGAAAAGAAATCACTGCCAGAAAAACTTCGATACCATTAGTACTACTTGATTCTCAATTCATTAAAAGTCAGCTTAATCTGATTTTAAATTTACTATGGAAAAAATAAAATAAAAGGAGAAAACATAGAAACAGTGTTGGCAGAGTAGAAATTCCATGATCTTTATAAAATACTTTTTCCACAATAACACTGTTTTCATAGAGGAAAAATCGCAAGGCTTTTACAGAATATTTATTGAATGACAGGATGCAAAACATGACTTGGTCTGTGAGACAAGGGCTTGATTCCTGTGGAGCTTTTAAAACTCGATGGCTTTAAGAGTGACCTTGGAGCAGATTATTTGGGGTGCTGATACTCTAAATAGTAAATAGGTCATTCCATGTAATTTTAGAACACAGTAACCCCCTTACTAGTGTTAGCTATTATGATTAGCTGGCAAAGGGAAAAAGAACCTGGAAATACAGAGAGGTAAATATACCACAGGGTGCAACGTGAAAGACAAAGAAAGTAACATACACTACATACCACTGGCTTCAAAGTGAAGTGAGATCGTTGTGGGTGGGAAAGTTTGTGGCCATGGGGGCAGCTCTCAGGGTGGGGAGTTGTAAACAGTGCCAGGAAATACACTCCTCTGCCCAACTCAACAGCCCTCGGCTGGCTGGCCCAACTTTGATGTGGCGTCTGGTCAACCGCTGCCCCAAGTGTACTGTTCTCAGCTAAACTAACCACCACTCACTGCTGTACTAAGGTGGTTTGAAAACCACACTCCACCATGGAGGACAAACACAAAAGGTAAGAGTAAAGAAATTAAACAACAGGTAGGAAGTCAAAGCTAAAATAAAAAGTACAACATGCAGAGGGCATTGTGTTACTCCCTTCTCAAGTGAAAAAGATATGCATTTAAATATACAGGTGTAATATTTTGACATGTGTATACATACTTCTACAGAATTGCTTTTCACATTTGTAGCTAAAGTATTTCATCAGCTTCAGATTTCATAGCTTAAAAAGTAAATTATTAAGATTACATACAAAATGTAAATGCAAGTGCATATAGATCTTTGCATGGTAAAGGGAGCAAGGCCAATCTGCAATGACTAAACTTTTCTCCTGACTAATCTCATCGACCCTTCTTTTTTCCCTTAAAGTGCTAACCAATCATTTGCAGAGTTTTCTTTTTCTTTTTCTGGCTTTCCTTCTTTATTTGTTTTTTTATTGTGATTGAGTGATAGTGTACAATCCAGTTTAAATTTGCATGGCCACCTATCTGCAGCTCCTTCTACTCTCCTTGCCCGGGGAAAACACACTCCTCCTTTCAGTTCCATATGTGTTATATCCTCTTAACAATCTTCTGTGTCCTCCTGTTCACCCTCTCCACTCCCCTCTAGGAAGAGGCCAGTAGGACTACACCCTAGAGATGCAGAGAACCATAAAGTGCACACACGATACAGTCACTCTGTGTCCCCGAGTCCAATCCATTCCTGTCTGAAGAGTTGACCTCAGTGATGATTTATGATCGGGGCAGTGTCAGTTTCAGGCGCCATGTTCCCAGGGGAACCCCTAGACTTCGGACCATCAGTTGCAGTCTTTTAGTGGAATTATCAGGGTGCACCCTTGTTTCTCTCTTGTTGCCACTGGGACTCAGCACTGTGAGCACCATCATGGCTGTTACTGGTAATGGCTGGGCACTATCCAGTTCTTCATAACCTGGTTTCAATTGGAAGATATTACATTGAGTGAAATCAGTCAGCAGCACAATGGCAAATAATGTATGAGACCCCTACCATAAGGACTTAAAAACAGGCTCATGTACAGACTCTCTCACATCTGCAAAGGAGGGGCAGGAGGGGGATGGTTGATTATAGCTTAGAAAGTTGATAGACATTTGATATATGTTGATATTTGAAGTGTTGATATAGCCACTATTCAAGTGGGTCGTTATCTCCTCAGGGTTCTCTTTCCCCCATGTCTTTGTCCTTGGTGATCACCTGTTCCAGCTGAGTTGGGGCCAATTAGTGTACCTCAGATAGCAGCTTACTATCTTTCAAGACCCCAGACGCCACTCACCAATATGGGGTGCAGAAGACTCTCTTAGCAATAGGCTAGTTATGCCAGTTGACCTCGATGTCCCCTGAGAGCATGGTCCTTGGACCCAGGTCCTGCTACCCTGTTCTTGCAATATTGAGTTAGAATTGGGAGAGTTTTTAAGTTATGTTGAAGTCCAGTTAAATTGGTCTGCTTTCTAATGTCTGCTGTCACTAATTTCACCCATTCAAATGTCTATCAACATTCTAATCCATAATCGACCCTCTTTTTGTATCAGTATCAGGCTCTTTTGAATACTGTGGCAGTGTAATACTTTCTAAAGTCAGGTAATCAGAGGATTCCTAGTGTATTCTTCTTCAGTAGAGCTTTGCTTATCAAGGGTTTCTTCTTCTTCCAAACAAAGTTGGTGATTTGTTTCTCCACCTCATTGAAAAATGTCACTGGAATTTGTATTGTGATTGCATTGTATACGTAGATTGCTTTGCGTATAATAGACATTCTCACAATATTAAGTCTTCTTATCCATGAATTGGGTAGGTTTCTCTATTTATTTAGGTCTCTCTTAGTTTCTTGCAGTAGGGTCTTGTAGTTCTCTTTGTATAGGTCTCTTATTTCTCTAATAACATTTATTCCTACGTATTTTATCTTCTTGGGGGCTATAGTAAATGATATTGATTTGGTGATCTCTTCTTGAATGATCTCTTTTTTTGGTATAAAGGAATCCTACTGATTTACTTATGCTTATCCTGTATCTTGATACTTTGCTAAACTCTTCTATTAGTTTGAGTAGTTTACTTAGGGATTTTTTTAGGATTCTCTGTGTATACAATCATATCATCTGCAAATTGGGAGATTTTTACTCCTTCTTTACTGCTTGTTTACTACCCAATTGATTCTATGAAGCCAGCATAATCCTGATACCAAAGCCAGGGAAAGAGCCAACAAAAAACGAGAATTAAAAACCATGATCTCTCATGAACCTCGATGTAAAGATCTTCAACAAAATCTTTACCAACAGAATTCAACAGCATATAAAAAAATAATAATTCATCACAACCAAGTTGGATTCATACCTGGGATACAAGACTGATTCAACACCAGAAAAAACAATTAATGTGATCAACCACAGAAATAACACATAAAAGATGGGAATCACCTGATTGTGTCAATTGATGCAGAAAAGGCATTTGACAGACTCCAGTGCCCATTCATGCTAAAATCTCTCAGCAAAATAGGAATAGAAGGCAAATTCTTCAACACAATGGCATCTATGCAAAGCCAACCGCCTACATCATCCAGATGGTAGTTTTGATTTCTGTTGGATCTGTTGTGACATCTCCCATCTTATTTCTTAGTTGGATTATTTGTTTACTTTCCTGTTTCTCTTTAGTAAGTTTAGCCAATGTTTGTCAATTTTGTTAATCTTTTCAAAAAAACAGCTTTTGGTCTTATCAATTTTTTCAATTGTTCTTCTATTCTCTAATTTGTTTAGTTCTACTCTGATCTTTATGATCTGTTTTCTTCTGATGCCTGAGTGGTTCTGTTGTTGCTATCTTTCTACTTATTCAAGCTACAGGGTGAATTCTTTGGTTTGGGTCCTTTCTTCTTCTGGATGTGGACATTTAAAGAGATAAACTGACTTCTAAGCACTGCTTTGGCTGTATCCCATAGGTTTTGGTGGGAAGTATTTTCATTCTCATTTGAATCCATAAATTTATTTAATCCTTGATTTCTTCTATAACTCATGGTTTTTGAGCAAGATGTTCAGGTTCCATGAGTTCCAGTTTCTATCTATGTTTTTTTGTTCTCTTGATTTCAATGTTTACAGCTTTATGTGAAAATGCTTTGCAATAATTCAATCATTTGGATTTTGTTGAGATTCACTTTATGTCCTAACACTTGATCGACTCTGGAAAATATTCTGTGTGCAGTGGAAAAGAAGGCATAGTTGTTGATGGATAAAAAGTTTTGTATATGTCGATGAGGTGTGACTGATTAGTTGTGCCAATAAGACCTTCTGTGTCTGTACTGAGCTTTTTTCTAGAAGATCTGTCCAATACTGAAATTGGAGTGTTGAATTCTCCCACTATTATTACAGACTGATCTATCTTGTTTTTCACTGTAGTCAGTGTTTGTTTTATGTATTTAGATGCTCTGGTATGGGGTGTATAAACATTTAATATTGTTAAGTCCTGCTTGTGTATCGAACCTTTCAGCAATAAATAGTGACCATCCTTGTCCACAATGATGGATTTTACATTAAAATCTAATATACCTGAGATTAATATTGCCAAATCTGATCTTCTTTGTGTATTGTTAACTTGGTATATATTATTCCATCCTTTAATTTTCAGTTTGTTCATATCTTTAAGTCTAAGGTGAGTTTCTTGTAAGCAACATATAGACAGGTCGTGTCTTTGAATCCAAGATGTCACTCATTGTCTCTTTACTGGAGCATTCATTCCATTTATTTTTATTGTAATTATTGATGGATATGCGTTTAGTGCTGTGATTTTGATGTATTTATTTTCTTGTTAGTGTATTCTCTGTTGCTCTTAATATTCTGTTCTGGGTCATTCTTCACGGGTTGATTTTTCATCCTTTTCAATGTTGGTTTTGGGTTTGTTGAGACTGCCGTGTTTCATTTCTTGTTTTGATATGCTGTGTCTTTATTGTGCTCTGTAGCTACCCCTATGACCCCTACAAATAATCTAAGTTTAAATCCAATTTTAACTTCCACATATCTTATTAACTTCCTCTCCATCTGAAAGGACTATAGCTAATGTAGAATGTCCCTCTTTTTAATGTGATGGTATCTTAGTTTTCACAATATGATCACTGGATTCCTTCCTTTAATATTGTAGCTTTGATTGAGTTTTGTTTCTTCTCTCGCTGATCAGGCTTCTAGATGTTGTGTCCTGCATTGCCTCCCTAAATGTGCCCTTAATGGTTTTGTTTTTCTAAGCCAAGAGCTTCTTTCAATACTTCTTGTAGCTTTGGTTTTGTTTTTACAAAGTCTCTAAGTTTCTGTTTTTCTGTGAATGTCTTAATTTCGTCTTCATATTTGAAAGACATTTTTGTAGGATATAGAATTCTTGGTGGGAAGTTTTTCTCCTTCAAGGCTTTGAATGTGTCATCCACCTGCCTCCATGCTAGCACTGTTTCTGCTGGGAAGTCAGACGAAAGCCTGCAGGGCTTCTTTCTGAATGTCAGCTTTGCTTTGAGTCTCACTATCTTTAAGTGTTTCTACTTATGATTCATTTTGTTAAGCTCGATTATAATATATCTTGGTGTCTTTCTTTTGGTGTCTATGTTGTGAGGCATTAGATACACATCCTGGGTATCTATGTTCTCTTCTTTCATAATTTCACAGAAGTTTTCTGTCAGCAACTAAACAGCAATACTGTCTGTGTTTTCAGGTGTCCCTCCCTGCTCAGGAACTTCTATTAATCGTAGATTGTTCCTCTTGATAGAGTGCCACATGTTTCTTATAGCGTCTTCATTTTTCTTGTCTTTTCTCTAATTTCTCCTCATAATGCTGGTGTCAGTAGCTTTATCTTCAAGGTCAGTAAGTCTACTTTCCAGTTGTTCAATTCTGCTCTTTTGGTTTTGAATTGAATTGTCTGTCAACACTTGGCAATTCTGTAATTTTGTTATTGATCTGTCAGATTTCAGAATGCTGATGTTAAATCAGATCAAA
The DNA here is from genome assembly GCA_028571685.1 of Heterohyrax brucei. Taxonomy (NCBI): domain Eukaryota; kingdom Metazoa; phylum Chordata; class Mammalia; order Hyracoidea; family Procaviidae; genus Heterohyrax; species Heterohyrax brucei. The sequence continues at coordinate 139,040,947 of CM053148.1, read as the reverse complement.
CAGCTTGCTTAATTTTTCATTTTGCTCTGCTACATTTTGTATAATATCTCAGAGGGCTCTCTACGTAATTCTTTTGTATTCTACCTCCAGTAGTTTCAGAAAGATTTCTCCATTGGGAAGTTCTTTGTTTCTTTATTTTATGATTTTTCTGGAGGCATGGATGAATTTTTTTGGAAGTGTTTGGTTAGGGTCTGCTGCTTTCTGGATATCTGGAGGCTGTTTATTTTCTCTGGTGTTGCCTTAACAGAAGCTGAGACACAGTTCTGAGAAGGAAGTTGATCACCAACCATCTCTATGTACTCCAGTGACCGGGCCCAATGGAATCTCTGGAGCAGCAAGTTCTGCCTCCCAGCTGGCAAATACACAACCCTACTTATGGAGTCACTGGGGAGGGGGGGCATCAGATGACCCTATGATATGGGTTGTTAAAGGCTGGAAGAGATGCCATCAGGCTGCACTGCAGTTATTGCTCTAGACAATCTTATTTTAATAAGTAAAAGCTGTCTGACCACTTCCAGAATCAGTCAGGCTGGCAGGTGTGGGAAGCCCCTCCTTCTGGCTGACAAGGGAGGCTCCTGTTCATCTGTCCCCAGATGCTGTGGTATAGTTCAAGGGACAGGATACTGCCCTACTGACATAGCCTTGTCAGGCCCTACCCGTAAGGCTGTGCTGTGCCAAACACAGCTTTTGTGCTGGAAAAGTACTCCCTGGGCTGGTCCTTCCTCCAAGCCTGGGAAGGAAACCCTCCTGAGTCCTCTGGTTGGGTATTTCTGAGTTCCAGTCAAACAAGATGGTGTCCTGGCCAAGCTGTCTTGCTTCAGTGAAACAGCAGAATCTATGGCAGAGGTTCAAAAAGAGAGGGTGGAGGGGCTCTGGTGCTCTGAGTCCGGAGCCAGGCTCTTAAAATATGGCTATTCCACCCACTGATCACTTTAGCACTGCAGGTCTGTATATCTGCTGTTTGAACTGTTCCCCCACCTGCCAGTGAACTAAAAGAAAAAACAGTTAAAAACACCAGTTACCTTCAGTCCATGGTGGCCGGGTGATTCAACCGGAGCAGGGCTAAGCCAAAGACAAGCAGTTTCCCATTCAGTGGCATGTAGTCCAAACTAACAGCTGTTTTTGTCAGCTAGTGCTGTTGTAACAGAAATACCACAGAGTAGATGGCCTCAACAAAGGAAAGTTTATATTTACACAGTCCAGTAGGCTGCAAGTCCAAATGTAGGATGTCTACACCAGGCGAAGGCTTTACCCCTGGTCCAGTACTGCATCAGTCTTTGTCCAGGGAGCATCTTGGCGCAGGACCCTCAGGTCTGAAGGATGTGCTCTTGTCCTGGTGCTGCTTTCTTGATGGTGTGAGGTTCCCAATTCTCTACCTGCTTCCCTTTCCTTTCATCTCTTGTAGGATGGAAAGATTATGGTTGAGACAAGGCATAATCTAGGGAAACTCCCTTTATAGTGGAGCAGGGAGGTAATCATATGAAGGAATTTACAGTCCCACCCTAATTTTTTAACATACAGCACAGGAATATCACAAAATGGAGGACAATCACAAAATGTTGGGAATCATGGCCCAGCCACACAACTACACATATTTTTTGGGGGGATACAATCCAATCCATGTCATAGCCCTATGCCATGTCCTAGGGCTCACTTGGTGTCCAGAAAGTGCTATTTAATTATCAAACCAGGCCTTAGTTTTCAGAGGGAATTAAGGAGACATGTGTCTAGCCCTCTGTCTTGACTCTGCCTCTGCAGAGTTTTCTTATTAAGGAAACATCTGACAAATTGTTTTAATATCTTCCATATACCTTTAATCAATTTACTAAGCACCTATGTCAGTGATCCCCAAGATCTCCTTCAAAGATTCACTAGAAGGACTCACAGAATTCACTGAAGCTGTTACACAGGATTGACAATTAAGTTCGCAAACTCATCCTAGAAACAGTGCTACATATCTCATTGCTAACATCACTATGGTCACCTTTGACGTACTCCCTTTGTGAAGCTGTGCACTGATGCCAGTACCTAGTCTACCCTTCAAAGCAATTTTGAAACCTTTTTCTGGAATGGCCATCAGAGCTGTCATATTACCCTTGGTGTCCTGAATGCCATCAAAATGTCTGCCTTTCAATATTTCCTTTATCTTCAGGTAAAGATAAAAGTCATTAGGGGCCAGATCAGGTGAGTAGGGAGATGTTCCAATACAGTTATTTGTTTACTAGCTAAAAACTCCCTCATAGACAACTACACAATTAAGTTCACAAACTTGCCACCCTGCCACCATGCTCAATGGCCATTCCAGAAAGAGTTCCAAAATTGCTTTGAAGTTGAACCAAGTGTTGGCATTCGTGCATAGCTTCCCAAGGGGAGTACTTTGAGGTGATTATAGTGATAATTCAGCAGTAAGGTATGTAGCACCTAGAACAATTAAGTTCACAGACTTAACTGTAGGACCTCATATACTACAGCTACATTCTATTATAGTCAAAGACTCCAGTTTAAAATCAAGCACATAGGATGGAGTCTTGGAGAAAGCAAGCCCAAGTTTCCAGTTGCCCTCTCCCAGGTGGGTCTATAGCCCAGCAAATTCATCTCTCTCTCTTTCTCTCTTTTTGAATAAGCACTTATTTTAATTACTAGATAAAATGACATTTGACAAAAGAAAGTCCTGCGATATTTATGTTATTATGACACTGCTCACGTCTATGTTAATCCTAAAATTCAGAAAGCAGTTACCTAAAACCCTAATGTTTGAATTTCTTCTGTGCAATGGCAAAATAATCTCAAAGACCAATGTGGAGGTGAAAACACGCTAATGTTAGCATGAAGATATTTTGTGTGTGTGATTGAGTAAAAGTGTACAATCCAATTTAAATTTTCACATCCGCATACTTGCAGCTCCCTTTGCTCTCCTTGCCTGGTGACAGCACACTCCTCCTTCCCATTCTGTACATGTCATAACCTCTTAGCAATCTCTTGTCTCCTCTTCTTCGCCCTGTCCACTCCCCTCCTGTGAGAGACCAGTAGGACGGCATCCTACAGATGCACAGAACCATAAAGTGCACAGGACCATAAAATGCACACACGATATGTTCATTCTGTGTCTGCGAGTCCAAACCATTCCTGTCCAAAGAGTTGACCTCAGTAATGATTTATGATCAGGGGCAACATCAGGTCTAGGGGCTGTGCTCCCGGGGAACCCCCAGGCCTTCGGACCATCAGTTGTGATCTTTTAGTGGAGTTATTAGGGGGCACCCCCTTTTTTTTCTCATGTTTCCACTGGGACTCAACACTGTGAGCCCAATCACAGCTGTCACTGATGGTGGCCAGGCGCCACCTGGTTATTCTGGTTGCATGTTGATACAGTCACTCATTCATGTGTCTCTTTCTGTCTTCTGAGTTCTTTTTCCTTAGTTCTTTGTTGTCCTTGGTGACATCTGTTCCAGCTGAGTTGGGACTATTTGGTGTATCTCAGATGGCAGCTTGCTAGCTTTTAAGAACCCAGACACGACTCACCACAATGGGGTACAGTAGACTCTTAGCAATAGGCTAGTTACACCAATTGGCCAACATGAAGATTTTTAAAACAGTTGAAAAAAATACTTGAAAACTGCCCTTATAAAACTTTAGGTTGATTTGGTGTTCAACATGATTATAACAAATTAGGCATGATTGTATATCAAAATTGTTAAGCAGAAAAATCACTAATTTCTTTGCAAAAGTTCAAAGGCTTGAGTATGAAAGAAACACATAAGAGACAGTATAGATTAGAAATCTCATGCTGGAAAAGTACTGATACTGAGGTGTTACGCATACAGCACTTAATTCTCTCAGCAACTGTGGGTGACAATGTATGCAAAATGTTGCCAATCAGGACACCTCCCTGAATGTTGATGTTTAGGTGGTTTTATTAGAAGTCAATCCTGTAGGTATCCAGTGCCCTTGTGACCAAACTAAAAGACCCTCTCCTGCCACTCCAAGAGGTCAGATTGACCCAGCGTGACCCAAAGACTCAGCCATGCAAAGCGGTATTTCCCTCTAAAACACTCTAAGCAAACAACCATCTGACACGGCCTGAGTCTTCATGCTTAGGAAGACAGTCTTACCAAGGAGAATACTCCAAGGGCTCAGAGGTCTTCTCCCTGGAGCTGGCTACAGGTCACTTCTTAAGTAGCCCAGGTCTATTTTAACCCTTTACTGCATGATGACCCCTAACGTCCACAGAGCACTTAACAGTTTATGTAACTCTTTCCTGTATATATTAACCCTTTTACTTTCCCAATCACTTTGTGAGGTAGACATTACTCATTCTTCCTTACAGACGAGGTGGCAAGAAAAAGAGTCTGTACATCTTCTCTCAAATTGTACAACCATTGCAGGTCTAAGAGCTGGGCGCAGGGTACTTGCTTCCAAGTCCTTTACAGATATGACAAAAAGTAGCAGCAGTATATTGAAAGTGAACTGTCAGAAATTCAGGCCAGATTCAGACATGGACACGGAACCAGGGATATCATTGCTGGTGTGAGATTGATCTTGGTCGCAAGTAGAGAATACTAGAAACATATTTAACTATGTTTTTTTATGGATGATGCAATGATACTCAACTGTGTAGATTATAACAAATTAAGGATAACATAGCAGAGAATGAGAATTCCAGAACACTTAAATCGTGTTCTTGAGGAATCTGAACATGGTTTACAAAGTCGTTTGAACAAAACAGGGGATCCCACATGGTTTAAAGTCAGGAAAGTCGTGAGTATGTGTCAGGGTTGTATCCTTTCACCATACTTATTTAACCTGTATGCCAAGCAAATATTCCTAGAAGCTGGACCATGTGATGAGGAATGAGACATTAGGATTGGAGGAATATTCATTAACAACCTGTGTTATGCAGATGACACACCTTATTTTCTGAAAGTGAAGACAACTTGAAACACAGATGAAGATTAAAGACCACAGCCATCAGTATGGATTACATTTAAACATCAAGGGAAAATAAAAATCCTCACAATAGAATCAATAAGCAACACACGATAAACAGAGGAATGACTGAAGTTGTCGAGATTTTTATTTTATTTGGGTCCACAGTCCACACCCACAGAAGTAGCAGTCAAAAAATCAAAAGATGCATTGCCTTGTGCAATTCTGCTACAAAAGACTTCTTTAAAGTATTGAAAAGCAAAGACATCACCTTTAAGACTAAGATGCATCTCATCCAAGCCATGGTATTTTCGATCATATTTTCATCATATGCATGCAAAAGCATAACTAAGGAAGACAGAAAAAGTGTTGACACATTTGATTTGTCGTGTTGGAGGAGAACATTGAATGTACCATGGACTGCTGAAAGAAGGAATGGATTTGTCTTAGGTGAGGTACAACCAGAGTACTTCTTAGAAGGATGGCAGGACTATGTTTTACATACTTTTGACATGTTGTAGGGAGGGATCAGTCTCTGGAGAATGACACTGGTTGTTAGAGTGGAATGTCAGTGTAAAAGAGGAAGATCCTCAGTGAAATGAGTGACACAGTGGTTGCAAAATGGGCTGTAACAGTGGACATGGTGCAGGACTGGGCAGTGTTTTCTTCTGTTGTACATAGGATCCCCATGAGTCAGAAACCACTTGATGGCACCTAAAAACTTTAAAAGTTTCAGAAATGAGCACTAGGCATTTAAGTGTCCTCCATTGCCTGGCAGGAACTCTGGTAGTGCAGTGCTTAAGAATTCAGCTGCTGGGGGGCGGAGTCAAGCTGGCGGACTAAGCCCACGTCTCCTTCTATCCCTCTGGAAACCAAGACCTGAACTGACAATCAAACAGAGCCTTCTGATCACCTAATCAGCCTCAGGACACGGCACAGAGCTGTTAATTGAGACTTCATACCACTCAGCGAAAAATCTCCTCTCTTTCGCTGACTCCCGCTCCTGGCCAGCCCCGGCTCTCACGGACGGAAGGTAAATGCACCATTTTGACTTTATTTTTCCCTCTGTCTCGGCTGGCGGGCAGAGCTGGGTCTTGCCTGGTGGCTGGACTCAGACGCGCTGCTGGGGGGATAGGTAGGCAAAATTCCCATATTCTGAGAGCCAGGCTCGGGACTCTGTTAATCTAGCCACTTTGAGCCTTTCATTTTGTAGCTGCCTCAGGGGGGGGTTGTGCGGAGCTCCGCGGTCAGGGTGCGGGATGCCATGTTGGTACCAAGATTTTAGCGGGACCTCGTTCTTAGCCTGGGAGCCAGCGCTTGCAAACGGGACAGCGCTTCTCCGTCAGAAAGGTAGTGATTTTGCATAGTGCTGCCTACGTTGGGGGCCCTGTAACAGAAACAGAGGAATCACTACCTCTCGGCACCTTTAGCCCCTCTGTCTGCTGCCTGTGTGGAGGGCGCCATCTTGGGTACGGTGGCCACAGCTGGACCTAATTCTTAGCTTGGGAGCCAGAGCCTGCCCACAAGAGAGCGCTTTTCTATCACAAAACCAGTACTCAACGCAGTGTTGGATAAGGCTAGGCCCTGTCAGCAGAGGCCACCAGGGCACTAGCAGTGCTGTATTCTGAACTAGTTTGTTATCATCTGGGGTTGGATACAGTGGCGCTTACTTTGTCAGATGGGAAGAGGGACCTCTACACCTGAAAACCTAACTGACTTGTGAACTGGTCAGATACCTTTTGCTTTACATTTGAAGACAGCCTAGAGAAACATTTGCAATCCATCCTCACAGTACCTCTTCCAGCCTCTATATACTCACATGGGACCCAAAAAGCAACAGACAATTGTGGCATACAAGCAATCACTCATGGCTTCAGAAGGCTCCCAAACAAAGCAACCAAGGAGTTTTCCAGATGAAGAAACTTTTATGAAAGCATCAGTAAGTGAATACAAATTGATTATATACAGGGCCCTTCTAGACCTTATACAAAATGCAGCAGAACAAAATGAAAAGTTAAGCAAGTTGTTCAATCTGATGGAACACCAGTACTCTGAAATCCAACAGATCAAGAAGAAAATCAAAGACATAGAAACTTCCATGCAAACCCAAGAAAACAGAATGGAACAAACGGAAAAAAGAATTTCCGACTTGGAAGACAGAGCTACTGATGCCAGTGTCTATGAGCAGAAATCAGAAAAAAGAAACATGAAAAATGAAGAAACATTAAGAAGCATGTGGGACTCTATTAAGAGGAACAACCTTCAATAAATTGGACTCCCTGAACAGGGTGAGACATCTGAGAACACAGAGAGTATTGTTGCTGAGCTGCTGAAAGAAAACTTCCCAGAAATTATGAAGGAAGAGAATATAGACATCTCAGATGCATATCGTACGCCACCCAATATAGATCTCAAAAGAAAGACTCCAAGACATATTATAATCAAGCTTAACAAAATGAAACATAAGCAGCAACTCTTAAAGGCAACAAGACTCAAGGCAAAGCTAACATTCAGAGGGAAACCCTGTAGGCTCTCGTCAGATTTCTCAGCAGAAACCATGCTGGCACGGAGACAGTGGCAAGACACATTCAAAGTCTTGAAGGAGAAGAACTTCCAACCAAGAATTATATATCCTGCAAAACTGTCTTTCAAACACAAAAATGAAATTAAGACATTTCCAGATAAACAGAAACTCAGAGACTTTGTAAAACCCAAACCCAAACTACAAGAAATACTGAAAGAAGTTCTTGGCTTTGGCTTAGAAGAACGAAACCACTAACTTTATATTTTAGAACAACACACTACTCAATACTCATTTAGGGAAGGCTCTAAAGTAAATCACAGCTTTGATTTGGAAAGAAGCAATCCAGTGATCGTCATGAAAACTATAGTGTCATCATAATAAAAGAGGGATGTACTACAGTCATTATAGTCCTTCCAGATGGAGAGGAAGATGACCAGACTGGTAGTAATTAAAATTGGGTTTATAAATAGTTTATTAAGGGGTTTCATAGGGGCAGCTGTAAAGCACAATAAAGATGTATCATACCATTTCAAGAAATCTAACACACGAGTCTCAACAACTATAAAACCCGCTCTGAAAAAGGTGAAAAATCAACTCACAAAAAAGAGTGTCTCATAACAGACTAATAAGAACAACAGAGAAAACATCAACATATACTCAATGGAGCACTACGCAATGATAAAGAATAACGATGATTCCAGGAAACATCTCCTAACCTGTTTTCAACTGGAAGACATTATGTTGAGTGAGAGTAGTCAGTGACAAAAGGACAAATACTGTATGAGACCTCTACGATAAGATCTCAAAACCAGACTTGTGTATAGAAGAAAAGACTCTTTGACAGCTGCAAGGGAGGGGAGGGAGGGAGGGAGAGCGAGGGGGGGAGGGTTTAGTTTAGGTAGTTACTAGAAATCTAGTTGGGAGAAAGCAGTGACAGCACACATTAGGAACAAGAACAACATTAAGTGGACTTCACCATAACTTGAGTACTCCTTCCATCTTAACTCAATACTGCAAGGTAGAGTAGCTGGGGCGGGGGGCGGGGGACCATGCTCTTAGGCGAATTCCAGGCCAATTGGCACAACTAGCAGTTTGCTAAGAGAGCTCTCTGCACCCCACATTGGTGAGTGGCGTCTGGGGTCTTAAAAGCTGCCAAGCTGCCATCCGAGGACACAGCAAATGGTCCCAACTCAGCAGGAATGGATGCTCACCGAGGGCCAAAATGGCATGTGGTAAAGACAACCGAGAAGACAGAGAGACCCACTAGAGTGGGTGCCTACATCGACCTGGGACCGGAAGAACCGGATGGTGCCCGGCCACCACCAGTGATAGCCATGAAGGAGCTCACAGAGAGGAGCCTCACTGGCAACACAAGAATAAAAAGAGGTGCATCATGGGATCTCCACTAAAAGACCTCAACTGATGGTCCAGCGGTTTTGGGGTTCCTCTGAGAGCATGGCCCCCGGCCCTGATGCTGCCCATTCCCATAAATTATAACAAAGGTCCACTCTTTGGACAGGAATGGAATGGACTTGGCAATGCACAGTAACCATATGTTGGAAGCACTTTATGGTTCTATACATCTATAGGATATCATCCTGCTGACCTCTGGCTGGAGGAAGGGGAGTGAACGGAGAGGAGGGGAAAGGAGACTGTTGGGAGGATGAGACATGTACGGAGCAGAGAGGAAGAGTGTGCAGTCACCGGACAGGGAGAGCAGTGGAAGCTGCATATAGGGGGGCATGTAAATTTACATGTGAATGTACATTTTCACTCAGTTATGTTAAATAAAAAAAAAAAGAATTCAGCTGCTGGCCAAAGTCTTGGCAGTTCGAATCTACCAGCTGCTCCTTGGAACCCTGCAGGGCCAGTCTACTCTGTTGTATACGGTTGCTACAGACTGGAATTGTCTTCATTGGCAACAGGATTGGTTTTTGTCAGTATAGTGCCTGGTTGAAAATCTAAGTGGGAGTAAAATTACAGACTTTTATGTGAGCTTCTGCCTAAAGCTTTTTTTGTGACAATCATTTATTTGTTTTTATCTTAAAAAAAAGTCAGAAAGTTATTTTTTTTTTCAGAAGCTTCAGAATCCTGCAAGGTAAAGCAATTCATTTCTATAAACCCAAGCTGGTCTAGGCTGTGTATTCTTCAGGTGAACAAGAGGTGGAGAGCATGAAAAAAACCCTCCTCTATCAGCGGTGACATACTGGACTTTTTCCTAGGAACTGTCCTCACTGTTTCAGGCTCATTAGGGATCTCAGTTGTTAAAACTGTGACATTGTGTATGAGCTTCATCAATGTCATGGGTTGAATTGTGTCCCCCCAAAAATGTATGTGTTGATTTGACTTGGTTTGGAGTTCCAGTACGGTGCCCTTCCTCCCATGTGTTGTGAATTCTGCCTCTGTGATACTGATGATGGTGAATGGTTTGCAGTTGTGTTAGTGAGGCAGGACTCAAGCTTGTGGAATATAAGGGAGAGAAGTGAGGTGAGGAAGTTGGGAACCCCATACCACCGAGAGAGAAGCACCGAGAACAGAGCACGCCCTATGGACCCGAGATGCTCTCACTGGATGTGGACTCAGCCTACTGGATTGTGATGATTTCTTACTCTGAATGGACTTGTATCTTGTTAATGGATTTGTGGCTTACCGGACTGTGACAATAAAAGCTTCTCTTCATGAAACCTTCCACTAGTGGTACTTTCTGTTAGAGCAGTACCCAGTGAATAAGACAATCAACGACCCAAAATTGAGAACTAGGGTAGGAAAGCCGGTTCCTACTGTAAGAACCTTCAGCAGAACAGGTGATTCATGATGGGCCTGAAACAATGTAAGAAATTGTTACTAAGAGCTGAGGAATGGGCCTGTTGGAGTAGATGTAAGCAGAAAGCTTGGCAGGAAGGAAAAGAAAGGCAAGATAGAAGCTAAAAGCAAGAAATAGGTTTCAGGGGTTAGAATTCACAGCCCCAAAGGAGGGAACTTGAAGATGGTGAACAAAAAGCAGGGCCATAGTGAACTGCATTTGGCAAGTATCTGGGGACTTACCTCACTTTTAGCTTCCTTTTCTCAACTTTTTCTTATTTTTCATTTAATTCATTTTGTTATATCTTATGCATTCTTTTGTTGTTAGTTGCTGTCAAGTTGGCTGTGAGATATGTGAGTTTACTCTGACCCCATGTGTGTCAAAACAGAACTGTGCTCCATAGCATTTTCAGTGGCTGAGTTTTTGGGAGCAGAGCATCAGGATTTTCATCCTAGTCTGCCTTAGTCTAGAAGCTCTGTTGAAACTTGCCCACCATGGGAGACCCTGGTGGTATCTGAAATATTGGTGACATATCTTCCAGCTTCATAACAACATCCAAGCTACCATACTACGAAAAACTCCCAGACAGGTGGTAGATGTCATCTTAATTCCTTTGGGGATAAGTGAGAAGTAAAAATTAATAACTAGGTTCTTGAAGAAAAATGTGGAACAGAACCTCACATTCCTAGAAAAAGACCAACTGGACTATTTGGGACTGGAGGACTCCTTAAGATTATTGCCCTATGATACTCCTTAGACCTTGAACAGGAACTAACCTCTGAGGTCACCTTGCAGCTAAATAACAAACTGACTCAAAAAATAATGAATATCACCTGTAAGTATGCTCCTTTTTTCAAAAAAAAAAAAAAATCACTTATGTAAGATCAAATGGTCCATTTAAAGACAATGACTTTAAAACAAAGATGAGAATGTAAGAGGGCAGGGTAACTAATTTAACGGAAATGAAACAACCAGAATGAAAATAATAAGACTGTTCATGTTTTGTGAAGTATATTACCAATATCACTGATTAACTTGTGCAGAGATTACTGAATGGAAATCTAAACAGCTGTGTAAAATACATTCACCAAAGGAACAACAAAATATTCTTTAAAAAACAAAAAACTAGCTTTTCACCATCCGAAGTAATTACGTGAAGTTACATTTGTGTTTTGTTCTGTTTCTTAACAAAAGGAAGGCATATAAGAACTGGCTACTATCAGCCAAATCTACCAGCCAATCCTCTGAAACTCCATGGGCAGTTTCACATTATCTTACAGGGTTGCCATGAGTCAGAATTGAATCCATTTGGCAACAAGTTTGTTTTGTAAAGGAGAAAATGGTAAGGAGATATGTATGACAAATTTTGAGGCATTCAAACAGATGTGTACAAAACCACTGTGATCAATGTTCCTTGTGTGTTCAAGACAGAGTATTTTAGTAATACAGTAGAAAATAGTGTGATTAATCCTGAGATGAAACATCAAACCACAGAGATTCAAACAAGAGCCAAAGAAATCTACTTAGAAAAATAAGTTACAAAAACTGGGGGGTAGAGTCAAGATGGCAGACTAAGCACACATCTCTCTAAATCCCCCTGGAAGCCAAGACCTGAATTGATAAATGGAGCACTCTGGACACCTAGTGAGCCCTAGGACACAGCACAGGGCTTTCAATTTGGACTTCATATCACTGAACGGAAGACTTCCTGTCTTTGGCTAATGCCCACTCTGGTTGAATGTTGGCTTTCATGGACCGAGGATGACTCACCATTTTAACTTGTTTTCTCTGTCTTAGCCAGTAGGTGGAGCTGGGACTTGAATAGCAGCTAATCTCAGATGTACTGTTGGTGGGATCAGCAGGTATAATTGTCACATTTTCAGAGCCGGCCCGGCTTTGGACTCTGCGTATCTCGGCACCTCTGGCATCTCTTTCTGCCTCCACCATTGAGTAGCCAGTATCGAAGCAGGCAGACAGCTTGTGCAAGATGCCGTCTTGTTCCATTGGGAGGTGGATATGCCCATATGGAGGCACAAGCTGGACCTAGTTCCTAGGCTGTGAGGCAGCGCCCTCCTGGAGGGGAGTGCTTTCCTGGCAGAAACGCAGTATTTTACACAGTGTCACCTATGGCTGGGGCATGACAGCAGAGGCCAACAGGGCAGTAGCCTTTCTGTATTTTGAACTAGTTTGTAACATCTGGAGTTGGATATAGAGGTGCGTACTGTGCTACCTGGGAAGAGAGACCTGTACAACTGAAAACCTGACTAACTGTGGATGTGGTTGGATACTGTTTACCTTTTATTTTAAGATGGCCTAGAGAAACAACTGTGGTCCATCTTAACAGCATCCCTCCCGGCCTCTATTGACTCACATGATGCTCCCAAAGCAACAAATTCTGGAGAAAAACGTAATGAAGAAATCACTCATGGCTTCAGAAGGCCCCCAAAAGAAACAACCAAAGAACTTCCAAGATGAAGAAATCTTTCTGAAACTATGGGAAGGTGAATACAAAAGGAGTACATATAGAGCCCTCCCAGACCTTATACAAAATGCAGCACAGCAAAACAAAAAATTCAGCAAGCTGTTCAATCTCATGGAACACCAGTACTCTGAAATCCAACAGACCATGAACAAAATCAAAGGCATAGAAACTTCCACTGAAAGGCAAGAAAACAGAATGGAACAAATGGAAAAGAGACTTTCTGACTTGGAAGACAGAGGTACTTACTCCAGCATCTATGTGCAGAAATCAGAAAAAAGAAATAAGAAAAATGAAGAAGAATTAAGAAGCATGTGGGACTCTATTAAGGGGAACAATCTATGATTAATTGGAGTTTCTGAACAGGGCGAGACACCTGAGAACACAGAAAGTGTTGTTGCGGAGCTGCTGACAGAAAACTTCACAGAAACTATGAAAGAAGAGAATATGGATATCCAAGATACAAGTTGAACGCCACTCAATATGGATCTCAAAAGAAAGACCCAAGACATATTATAATCAAGCTTAGCAAAATGAAACATAAGCAGAAACTCTTAAAGGCAGTGAGACTCAAAGCAAAGTAACATTCTGAGGGAAACTCTGTAGGCTTTCATTGGATTTCTCAGCAGAAACAATGCTGGTGTGGAGATAGTGGCATGGCACATTCAAAGCCTTGAAGGAGAAGAACTTTCAACCAAGAATTATATACCCTGCAAAACTATCTTTCAAGCACGAAAAACAAGAAATACTGAAAGAGTCTCTTGGCTTAGAAGAACAAAATCACTAACTTTATATTTTAGAAGCAAATACAGGACACATCACCCACAAACTTACTCAGTTAGAGAAGACTCCAAACTCAATCAAACCTATAATAGTGAAAGAAATGATCCAAAATCATATCATGAAAGCTATCATGTCATCATATTAAAAAAGAGAGATGTACTACAGTCATTATGGTCCTACCAGATGGAGAGGAAATTGACAAGACTGGTAGTAATTAAAATTGAGTTTATACATAGTTTATTAAGTGGGCTAATAGGGGAAGCCATAAAGCACAATAAAGATCCAACATATCAAATCAAGAAATGTAGTACAGGAGTCTCAACAACCACAAAACCAACCCTGAACAAAGTGAAAAACCTACCCATGATAAAGAATGTCCGATGACAGATTAATGAGAACAACAGAGAAAACATCAACACAGAAATAAACACATCACAATGACAGCACTAAATACATACCTATCAATAATTACATTGAATGTGAATGGACTGAACAGTCCAGGAAAGAGGCATCGAGTGACATCTTGGATCAAAAGACATGACCCATCCATATGTTGCCTACAAGAAACTTGCCTTAGACTTAAAGATATGAAGAAACTGAAAATTAAAGGATGGAAGAATATGTATCAAGCTAACAATGAACAAAGAAGAGCAGGTATGGCCATTCTAATCTCAGATAAAATTGATTTTAATGTAACATCCACTATCATGGACAAGGATGGACACTATTGCCGAAAGGTTCAATACACAAGCAGGACTTGCCAGGCAAAGCCATTAACAATATTAAATATTTGTGCACCTAATATTAGAGCATCTAAATACATTGAAGAAACACTGCCTACACTCAAAAATGAGATACATCACTCCACAACAATAATGGGAGACTTCAACACTCCACTCTCAATATTGGACAGATGGTATAGAGAAAAGCTTGACAAAGACACAGAAGACCTTATTGTCACAGTTAACCAACTGGACCTCATTGACATATATAGAACTTTCTATCCATCAGCGGACAACTACACCCTCTTCTCCGGTGTACATAGAACATTCCCCAGAATAGACCATGTGTTGGGACATAAAGCAATTCTCAACAAAATCCATACACTGAATGAAGGCAAAGCATCTTCTCAGATCATAAAGCTATAAAAAGTGAAATCAACAGCAGAAAAAACATAGAAAGTGAAACTCATGGAAACTGAACAACATCTTGCTCAAAAAGCCATGGATGATAGAAGACATTAAGGATGAAATAAAGAAATTTATGGATGCCGAACAACAGAGGAATGGATGGGTAAACTATGGTATATATACTCAGCGGAGCACTATGCAATGATAAAGAATAATGATGATCCCAGGAAACATCTCCAAACCTGGTTTTAACTGGAAGACATTATGTTGAGTGAAAGTAATCAGCAACAAAAGGACAGATATTATATGAGACCCCTATGATAAGAACTCAAAAACAGACTTATGTATAGAAGAAAAGACTCTTTGATGGCTGCAAGGGAGGGGAAAGAGGGAGGGTGGGGAGGGAGGGTTTACATTAGGTAGTTGGTAGAAATTTGATTGGGTGAAATCAGTGATAGCACACATTGGAAACAAAAACAATATTAAGTGGATTTCAACATAACTTGAGTACTCCTTCCATCTTAACCCAATATTTCAAGGACAGAATAGCTGGGGCAGGGGGCAGGGGACCATGCTCTTAGGCGAAGTTGAGGCCAATTGGCACAACTAGCATTTTGCTAAGAGAGCTCTCTGCGCTCCACATTGGTGAGTGGCGTCTGAGTCTAAAAAGCTGCCAAGCTGCCATCTGAGGGCACAGCAAATGGTCCCAACTCAGCAGGAATGGATGCTCACCAAAGACCAAAATGACATGGGGTAAAGACAACTCAGAAGATAGAGAGACCCACATGAGTGGGTGCCTACATAGACTTGGGACCGGAAGAAGAAGATGGTGCCTGGCTACCACCAGTGATAGCTGTGACGGAGCTCACAAAGTTGAGTCTACTGGCAACACAAGAATATAAAGGGGTGCACCCTGAGATCTCCACTGAAAGACCGCATTTGATGGTCCAGCAGCTTCGGGGTTCCCTGGGAGCATGGTCCCCTGATGCTGCCCTTGCCCATAAATCATAATAAAGTTCCACTCTTCAGACATGAATGGATTGGATTTGGTGATGCAGAGTGACCATATATTGGATGCACTTTATGGTTGTATGCATCTATAGGATATCATCCTGCTGACCTCTGGCTGTACTAAGGGGAGTGGGTGGAGAGGATGGGAAAGGAGACTGTTGGGAGAATGAGACATGTATGGAGCAGAGAGGAATAGTGTGCTGTCACTGGGCAGGGAGAGCAGTGGAAGCTGCACATAAGTGGGGATGTAAATTTATATGGGAATGTACGTTTTCACTTAGTCATAATAAAAAAGAAAAAGAAAAGAAATTTATGGATTTCAGTGAAAATGAAAACACTTCCTACGAGAACCTACAGGATACAGCCAAAGCAGTGCTCAGAGGTCAGTTTATCTCCATAAATGCACACATCTGGAAGGAAAAAACCAAACCAAAGAACTAACACTACAGCTTGAACAACAGAGAGAGAACAACAGAGGAACCCCTCAGGCATCAGAAAAAAACAGGTCACAAGGATTAGAGCAGAACTAAACGAACTGGAGAATGGAAGAACAATTGAAAAAATTGAAAAGACCAAAAACTGGTTTTTTGAAAAGATCAACAAAACTGACAAACCACTGGCTAAACTTACTAAGGAAAAACATTGAAGAAAACAAATAGCCCAAATAAGAAATGACATGGAAGTTGTCATAACTGATCCAACAGAAATTAAAAATATCACAACAGAATACTATGAAAGACTGTAACTCCATCAAATTTGAAAACCTAGAGGAAACGGACAAATTCCTAGATTCATATGACCTACCAAAATCATCGCTAGGTGAAGCAGAACAACTTAACAAGCTCATCATAAAGGAAAAGATTGAAAAAGTTGTCCAAAAACTACCAACCAAAAATCGTGGGCCCAGATGGCTTCACTGAAGAATTCCACTAAGCTTTTAGAGAAGAGTTATCTCCAATACTCTGAGACTATTTCACAGTATACAAAAGGATGGAATACTCCCAAATTCATTTTATGAAGCTAGCATAACCTGGTACGAAAGCCAGAGAAAGACCCAACAAAAAAGGAGAACTGGAGACCAATATCAGTCTAGATGCAAAAACCTTCATCAAAATTCTTACCAATAGAATACAACAACATATCCAAAAAATAATCCATCATGACCAAGTTGGATTCATACCAGGGATGCAAGGCTGGTTCAACATCAAAAAAAAACAATTAATGTGATCAACCACATAAATAACGTAAAAGACAAGAATCACCTGATTTTGTCTATTGATGTAGAGAAGGCATTTGATAAAGTCCAACAACCATTCATGCTCAAAACGTTTAACAAAATAGGAATAGATGGCAAATTCCTTAACACCATGAGGGCCATTTATACAAAGCCAACTGCCTACATCATCCTGAGTGGAAAGACACTGAAACAATTTTCCTTGAGAACAGGAACTAGACAAGGATGCCCACTCTCACCTGTCCTATTCAACATTGTACTAGAAGTTCTAACCAGAGCAATTAGACAAGACCAAGAAATAAAAGGGCATCTGCATCAGCCAAGAAGAAGTAATAGTCTCCCTAGTTGCAGATGATATGATTGTATATGCAGAGAATCTTAAAGAGGCCATAAGCAAACTACTCAAACTGATAGAAGAGTTCAGCAAAGTCTCAGGATACAGCATAAACATAAGTAAATCAGTAGGATTCCTTTATGTCAACAACGAGATTATTCCTGAAGAAATAACCGAATCAATACCATTTACTATAGGCCCTAGGAAGATAAAGTATCAGGGAATAAATCTAACCAGAGAAACAACAGACTTTACAAAGAGAACTACAAGACTTTACTACAAGAAACTAAGAGAGGCTTACATTAATGGAGAAACCTATCCTTCTCATGGATAGGAAGACCTAACATTGTGAAAATGTCTATTTTACCCAAAGCAATCTACTTATATAATGCAATCCCAATACAAATTCTGGTGACATTTTTTAAGGACATAGAGAAACAAATCACCAACTGTGTTTGGAAAGGGAAGAAGCCCCAGATAAGTAAAACACTACTGAAGAAGAACACACTGGGAGGCCTCTCACTACCTAACTTTAGAACCTATTACAGTGCCACAGTAGTCATAACAGCCTGGTACTGGTACAAAAAGAGACAGATAGATCCATGGAAGAGAATTGAGACCCCACTGATGATACCATTTGTCCACGAACAGATGATATTTGACAAAGGCCCTAAGACATTAAACTGGGTTAAAAACAAACTGCTCAACAAATGGTGCTGGCAAAATTGGATATTCATCTGTAATAAATTGAAACAAGACCCATATCTTACACTTATATAAAAACCAACTCAAACTGGATAAAAGACCTAAATATGAAACCTGAAACAATAAAGCTCACCCAAGAGAAAGTAGGAACAACAGTGGAAGTTTTAATACACAGTGCAGACAGACTTCAAAATCTATCAAACAAACCACAAACAACAGAAGAGAAAATAGATAAATGGAAACTATTAAGAATCAAACACTTTGGCTCATCCAGAGACTTTATTAATAGAATTAAAAGGCCACCTACAGAATCAGAAAAAGTATTTGGTAACTATATGTCAGACTGATATCTGCTCTCCATAATCTACAAGGTACTACAAAATACCGACAAGAAAGAGGTAAATCATCCAATTAAGCGACAGGCAAAGGAGATGGACAGACACTTCACTAAAGAAGAGATCCAGGCAGCCAAAAAACATATCCGGACGTGCTCACAATCATTAGCTATTAAAGAAATTCAAACCAAAACTATGATGAGATACTATCTCATTCCAACAAGACTGGCCATGATCCAAACAGAGCAAAACAACAAATGCTGGAGAGGCTTTGGAGAAATTGGAACTTTCCTACACTGTTGGTGGGATTGCAAAATGGTGCAATCTCTTTGGAAAACAATCTAGCACTTCCTTAAAAAGCTGGATATAGATATACCATTTGACCCAGTAATTCCACTGCTTGGAATATATTCTACAGAATCAAGGCCATTCACACCAACTGATACATCCACACGAATGTTTATTGCAGCACAGTCCACAATAGCAAACAATAGAACCAACCCAGATGCCCAATAACAGAGGAATGGATAGGTAAACTATGGTATATATACTCAATGGAATGTTGTGCAATAAATAACAACGGTGATTTTAGGAAACATGTCATAAGCTAGTTTCAACTGGAGGACATTATGTTGAGTGAAAGCAGTCAGCGACGAAAGGACAAACAGTGTATGAGACCCCTACCTTAAGAACTTAAGATAGATTCATGCTTAGAAAAATGACTCTTTGACAGCTGCAAGGGTGGGGGGGGAGGGTGTGCGAGAGGGCTTAGATTACATAGTTGATAGAAATTTGGTTGGGTGAAATCTGTGACAGCACACATTAGAAAGAAGATCAATGCTAACCAGACTTCAACATAACATGATTACTCCTGCCACCTTAACCCAATATTGCAAAGACAGAGTAGCTGGGTGGGGGGCCGGGTACCATGCTCTCAGCGGAAATCCAGGCCAATTGGCACAACTAGCATTTTGCTGGGTGAGCCTTCTGTACCTCACACTGGTGAGTGTCGTCTAGGGTCTTAAAACCTGCCAAGCTGCCATCTGACGATATTGAAAATGGTCCCAACTCAGCAGGAACAGATGACCACCAAGGGCCAAAACCACATGGGGGAAAGAGAACCCAGAAAACACAGAGACTCTCAAGAGTAGGGGACTACATTGACTTGTGACCAGAAGAACCGGACGGTGCCCAGCCACCACTAGTGATAGCCGTGATGAAGCTCACATAGTTAAGTCTCGCTGGCAACAGAAGAATAAAAAGGGGGTGTGTCATGGTTTGAATTGTGTCCCCCCAAAAATGTGTGCAGCCATGTGGCTGGGATATGGTTCCCAGTATCTTGGGACTGTCCTCCATTGTGTGGTTTTGCTAACCTGTATGTTAAAGGATTAGGGTGGGGCTGTGAATTCCTGCTATGGGGGAAGTTTCCCTGGAGTATGGCTTGCCCCACCCTTAATGCTTTTAGCTTGCAAGGAATAAAAGGAAAAAGAACCAAGGACAATTGGAGAACCTCGCTACCATCAAGCAAGCAGCACCGGGAGCAGAGCGTGTCGTTCAGACCAGAGGTTCTTGCGTTAGGACGCTCCCTGGACAAAGACTGATGCAATACCGGACTTTCCTCCAGAGCCGACAAGGGGAAAGTCTTTCCCTGGAGCAGACACCCTGAATATGCACTTGCAACCTACCGGACTGTGTAAGAATAAATCTTTCTTTGTTAAAGCCATCCACTCTGTGGTATTTCTGTTAGAGCAGCCCTAGATAAAAAGGGGGTGCACCCTGAGATCTGCACTAACAGACCACAATTGAAGGTCCAGGGACCTCGGGGTTCCCCTGGAAGCATGGCCCTTGGCGCTGATGCTGCCCCTGCCCATAAATCATAATGGAGGTCAACTCTTCAGACAGGAATGGATTGGACTTGGTGACACAGAGTGATCATATTATGTGTGCACTTTATGGTCCTATGAATCTAGAGGATTCGTCCTGCTGACCTCTTACTGGAGGTGGGGGAGCGGAGGAGAGGAGGGGATAGGAGACTGTTGGAAGGGTAAGACATATATGGAGCAGAGAGGAAGAGTGTGCTGTCACCGGGCAGGGGGAGCAGTGGGAGCTGCATATAGGTGGGCATGCAAATTTATATGAGAATGTACATTTTCACTCGATTATAATAAAAAAAATTCAGAAAAAAGTACAAAATCTGAGACTGAATTTTTTTACATTTTTGTGCGTATTATATAATGAAAACATGTCTGATGAAAGAAATTTAAGGGTTCAAGGATAAAAACATGTAAGGAAAATTCAACATCCTGTGTACATATGTATGTCAACATGTACTTCCTTCCAACTCTAAAATGTTTTTTTCTGAGCTAACAAAAATTCAGATTAGTTTTCAAACTTTGTCAGTAAGGAAGAATTTATGGTGTTTTTGGCATTCCCAAAGCTTATAGCACTATACTAAAAAGTTATGAGAAACGAGGAAGAGTGAACTCAGAAGGTCATAGGACAAAAGGAGAATAACAATGAGAGGAATCCACCCCTCCCAATAACCTCAACTTTCCATCCACAAGAGAATTTGGCCAAGGTATGAAACAAACTGTAAAACAACATTGACAGAAAGCCCAAAGATTCCAGGAAGAAACATTCTTCTTGTTGTGATCCAGTTTTCCTAAACAGCAAGAGTTCTTCAATGTCACGTCTTAGCTCACCTGTGTTATTTCTCATACCACTCAAACCACAAAGCAGTGAGGCTGTGGTGTGCACATGTAAACTGTGTGTGGTGTCAGCACGTAGTCCATGGAGGAAACGGAATGCTTTCTTCAAGTCTCGGGTTGACTCATTCCTTCCACTGACCTGCTGCTGCTTTGGTGACAGCTGTGGAGGAACAGGAAGTTGCTGGGGTCATTGTTCTCTAGGTAAGTCTTTTCACCTTTTTACCATGAGTCCGAACAAACTTGACGGGAATGGGTGGGATACCTGTTCTTGTAATTAGCAACACGTGTGCATATGGACACACACATCTCATATGGAAGTTTTTCTGCTATGGCCAGATTGTCAATAAAATATTGTTGCTGTTGGGTTGTTAGATACTGTTAAGTGAGTTCCAACTGACAGCAACCCTATGTACAACAGAAGAATGGTGAATAACAATAATGAATATCATTTGAAGAAAACATAAAGTAGAACTATCAAAAGTGAAATATGCTCTTTTTAAAAAAACTTTCTGTATAGAAACACACATGCTCAAGTTCGATATAATTTATGAAGTCTCTCTGTGATGCAGCCCAAGGGCTGCTTTGTTTATAAAATATAAACCCAGAAACAGTGATCAAATTGTTAAATAACTTAATTTGTGATTTAAATATAACTTCTAAACTCTTAGGCAAAAACTTCAACAAGGTCACTCACCAGGGACATTGCCCAACCCCCCCACCTTCTGAATAATCTTTCCTGTGCATATTCCTTGACATATCTTAAATCTGTGACTCTACAATTTAAATTTTGTGCATGATAATTTTCCTTACAGTGTAAAATAGAAATGATACTTGAGTACCATGCAAAAAATTCTGTGAATCTTTAAGAACTCATCAGAACCTGTTTGATAATCCTTTTCTCTAAGCATACTTGATGTCTCTAAGATATAACTAGAGGATTATATGAATTTAATGAATGTTAATAATGAGGTTAAAAACAGGAAAGAGGCTTTCAGAAAACATTGATGTAGTACTTGTAACTCCTGATAAAAATGAATCTAACAGAATGGAAAGTTGGTTTTGACAAGAAACACCTTTATGTTGAAAAATATGCATCTTTCAAATGAGGTTCTGAGGTGTTGAAAACACCCCGGGACTTTACTTTTTAATACTTTTAATAGCCTATTAAGTGCAGCTGGTTAAAAACAAAACAAAACAAAAAAACCACAACCAGATAGCATTAAAGGAATTTTATAAGGAAAAACAGCAATTTCCTGTGTCATTCCAACCCATCCACAATCCTGTTCTTCAGAAATAACCATTCTTAAGTCTTTTTGCTCTTTCTTTTGTTATCTACTTACATGTTTCTAAATACAGTTCATTTTCTCATCTCTCTGAGGCTATTAACTAGAATCCATTGGTCTTTTCTCTCTCCTCGCTTTCTCTCTCAGACTTGGGGACTTTCCTAAAAAGTCTGATGATTCTTGGCCACCCATGCCTATAATGAAGCATCTAAAAGCTGACTGGAGGCTCTGGATGGTGGGTAGTATCACAATTGAATTATGTCCCCCAGAGAAACGTGTACTGCGGTTTGGCTAGGCCATGGTTCCCTGTATTGCGTGATGTGCCTCGATGCTGTAAACACTGCCTCTACGATATTAATGCAGCAGTTGTGTCAGTGCAGTGGCACTCAGTATGTAAGACTGTCTTGTGTTTTGAGGCAACCTCTTGAGATACAAAGAAGAGAAGGTAGCAGAGAGATGTGTGGACCTCATACTACCAAAGTAGGAGTTCCGGGAGCACAGCATTTCCTTTGGAAAGGAACTGGGGTCCCTGCACATCAGAAGTTCTCAGTCCAGGAGTCTGACAACAAAGGCCTTCCTCCAGGTCCAACAGAGAAAGCCTTCACCTACAGCTGACACACTGAATTTGAACTTTCAGCCTACTAGACGGTGACAAAATAAAATTTCTCTTTTTAAAGACATCTACTTGTGGTATTTCTATAACAGCAGCACTAGATGACTAAAACAGGTAGAAACACCAATGTTCCCAAATAAGTATTTTTTTCTGGAGAAACTATCCACTTTAAAGAGTCTTTGAAGCTCTTACCTGGCTTGGAGGCCAAGTTCGAATGGAGGAAGTGGGTGGTCATAGGTTAGAGCACATTTTCCACCCACCCCAGCCCACTCTTCGCTCCCATAGCCCTCCCCATCAGTAGGTTACTTTCAAGAAATCCTTTACATTCAACCCCAGCCTGTCCTCTGCCTTTGGAAGTTTAAATAACGGGAGAAATGCTTAAAGTATAAAATTAAAAGCAAAAGATCAAGATACAAAACTCTACACAATATATATGAACTTTATTAAAGCATGTATAAATAACTGTAAGAAAACACACCAAAGTATTAAGAGTGGTTATATCTGAGTAACAGAATAAAATGTGATTGTTGTTTTTTTCTTGATATTTATATTTCCCAAAATTTCCACAAATACATTAATTTGAATATTAGGGGAAAATATTAAAGAAACACAGGATGCCAAAAGCAAAACTCACAGACATGCAAGTTGACACCAGAGTAAAAGAGGTTTCTGACCCTGATTTAAAATGATTTTGATTAAATATTAAGTATAAATATTTGTAAAATAGGAATAAGATACTAAATAATATCCTATTGAGATACTGAAATACGAAATGTCCTCTATATACCAGCATCCAGCTCCAGAAACATGATACTAGTAACCATTTAAAACCCTGGGTGAGTCCTGCTAGAATCTCATTCCTCACTCTTGAATTTGGTGTTTTTCATTGGCTTTTTATTAGTTTTGTCACCTCTGCATATTTCTAAACAATCTATGTCCTAGCTTTGCGTCTACCGAATTTTACACAAATAGAATCATACTGTCTGTATTACTCTGCAGGTTTTCACTCAATATTATGTTTGTGAGATTCATCTGCATTAATTTCCACTGCTCTATCATACATACTCAGCTAATAACTAAGAGGTCAACAATTTTGAAACCACCAGCTATTCTGTGGGAGAAAGGTGTGTCACACTGCTTCCTTAAAGACTACAGCCTTGAAAACACTGTGAGGCGATTCTACTCTCTCCTATAACATCACTCAGTTGGGTGTTTTTTTGTTTTCTTAATCGTATATATATGTGATATATATAAATTTATAAGTCTATAAATAAATTCTGGCATATTAATAAAATGGAATGCTATAGACTCTAAGACATACATATGTGAGAGATATATATACATATTTGTATTTTATATTCTATCACTGATTAAAACCGGGTTGCTTCTAGATTTTTGTTTTTGCAGTTTTACTTCTCTTTTTCCACTAATTTTTATAACTAACTTGTTTTTAGAAACTCTGGTGGCACAGTGGTTAAGTTCTATGGCTGCTAACCAAAAGGTCCGCAGTTAGAATCCATTGAGTCCTCCTTGGAAACTGTGTGGGGGCAGTTTTACTCTGTCCTACAGAGTTGCTGTGACCCTATATCAACAGCAATGGATTTCTAATTTGATTTTTGTTTTTTTGCATGTGAAAAACAGGAATTTTATTTTCTTAAGCACATCTGCCACCCCCTACTGTTTTTTCCAAGAAATTTCGTATTTAAGGGCAACAAGAAATGAGAGATACACACTGAGACGTTAACAGAAATGATTTTATCATCTAAATTTTAGTGCCTAAGAAAACTACTAACTTATAGACTATATATTTTTTAATTGGACTGAATTCCCAGTTTATAAAACATGTTAAAAGAGAGTATTTATTGTTATAGTATCTTATATTTAGAAGCATAGCTATCGTAGCATTTTAACCCCTATTATAATCACACCCAGCTTACTCTCTTTGGTTTCTTTTTTCACTATTTCACCTGTCCAGTGAGCTGCTTTTCAGCACCCTTCCCTGGCACCTCCTTTCATGCTCGTTTCTCTGCCCCCAAGTTTAGTGTTTTCTCTTATTACACACACTTCCTTGGGTGACGCACCCTCCCCTACTTTTTCAGCAGTCACCTCTACACAAACAATTACTAAATGTAGG
Source organism: Heterohyrax brucei (assembly GCA_028571685.1). NCBI lineage: Eukaryota > Metazoa > Chordata > Mammalia > Hyracoidea > Procaviidae > Heterohyrax > Heterohyrax brucei. The sequence continues at coordinate 139,015,948 of CM053148.1, read as the reverse complement.
CTTCTAGACTGAACTTCCCTCCTAAGCTCTAGACTTATGTATGTTTCCAAATATCTGTATAGACAGCTTGCAGGCACACCAAACTCATCAAAACAGCCATCTCCTTTCTTTTTTCTGTTAACATATCTACCCAGTTATCTACTGCTGCCTAACAAACCACTCCAAACTTAGAGACGTAGAACAGCAACTGTTCTACTTTGTTCCCAGATTGTGTGAGTCAGGAATGCAGAGGGTATCGCATCACAGGCTGGCTTGTTCGCTCCCCAGGTCTGGGGCCTCAGCTAGCCCCAAATGGACTAGCAGGGCCTGGGGGTTGTTACTCATGTCTGTGCCTAGGCTAGAAGGATGCAAGGCTAGGCTCTGCTTGGACTGTGGACACGTGCCTCACTACACGTCAACAAACATGGCTGTCCTAATCAGAGTTTCTTAGAGAAATGGAATTAGTAAAAACAGATACACAGGGAGAGAGAGACAGACGAGGGTGGGAGGAGGTGGAGGAAGAAAAAGACACTGACTTAAGAAACTGGCTCAGGCAATTGTTGCAACCTACCAAAGCCAAAACCTGTAGGTCAGGCAATAGGCTGGAGATCCTTCCAGCCTTGTATCCAAATTTTGCTGCTCAGGTGAGTCAAGAGTCCTGGCAACCTGTCCATACTCCAGAGGCCAAACACATCCACGGAAAAATTCCTCTTTGTTCTGAAGTCTGTCAACTGAACGGTGAAGCATGCCCACGTTATGGAAGGTAATGGCTGTACTTAAGGTCAACTGATTTAGTCAACTGTCACTGTCACAACAACATCTAGACTAGTGTTTGACCAAATACGAGGTGCTATTTCCTAAACCATCGTGGCATAATGGTTAAGTGCAATGTCTGCTATCCAAAAGGTCAGCAATTTGAATCCAGCAGGTGCTCACTGGAAACTCTATGGAATGCTTCCACTCTGTCCTATAGGGTCACTATGAGTCTGAATCCACTCAACAGCACTGGGTTTGGTTTTTGGTAGATCCTAGGCAAGTTGACACGTAAAATTTTTCATCACAATGCAGAGGCAACATGCTTTTTTTTCTGATCTAGTCTCAGAGGTTCTGTGACGCCACTTCACCCACAGTGCACTGGTTACAAGTGAGTCACTAAAGATAGTCTCAGATTCAAGAAGAGGACGTTAGACCCCTGCGCCCAGTGGGAGGAGTGTCAAAAATTGGTGGTCATCTTTAAAACCACCACATAGCCTTTCACACCTCAAACCATATAGTAGACTTGATTCTCTCCCTCATTTGCCCTTTTCAAATTCTGTAGTGTTTACCTCTGAACTGTCTCTTGACTTCCTTCCTCTGCCCACTGTTGCCGCCCTAATTCGGTCCCACATTCTGTCTCACCTGAACTTTTGTAGTACTCTACTTTCCTCTAATCATTCTCTCTCCCTTCAGAATTGTCCTCAGGTGTCATTATCACTACCCAGTTCAAATATTCTAAGCTCCCCTTCTCCTACAAAAAAGATTATAAACTCAGCCTGACATTCAAGGCAATCCACCAGTTGACCCTTACCTTAAATTTTAGACCATCTTCTACATTTTTCCCCATGCACCTCATCTTCCAACAGATTCCCACCACTCACCATCTTTCTGAACATTCTCTGAATTCTGTCCCATCTGGCTTCCTGCTAAAGCAGCTGCTTGCTCTGCTTGGTATCTCTATGCTCCTCCCTATTCTTTCATGCCCAGTTTTCAAATCTCTTACAAGAAATTTTCTTTGAAACCAGTGTAGAGGGTCACTGATACAAAGGCAGAATCCCAGCAAGATGGACTGACAAAGTGGCTGCAACAGCGGGGTCAAACACAGCAATGACTGCAAGGGTGCTACAGGACCTGGCAATTTACTTCTGTTTTGGAGAAGGTTGCTATGAGTCAGAGCCAACTCGAAAGTGCCTAACAGCAATACAAGAACAATTGCTTTTTTCTATATTCAATGCAGCCTGCATTCAATGCACACTCACTTATTAAAAAATATTTAAGGTGTTTCTTTATACTAATTATAATGCCTACTATCTTTTTAACAAACTACTAATCTTCATTTTGTCAACACTGTTTTGCAATATGTCATTTCCAGCTTTATATTGTTTGACTCTCTGTATAACTAGTCTGTGAAGACAGAGGTTCCCAGGTTGTATCTTTTAAAAGCCCATTTAGAAATTATTCTCAAAACTATCTTGTATTATCCCTGCCATAAGTCTTATTATGCATTTAAAATCTCACATTCTAAGAATTGGTCTTTCCTCTACACATATAGAATGATAATTTCCTAATCAAAATTGACATGTTTTAAGTTACTGAAGCTTAGACATGCACAGACAGCTTGACTAAATTCCCTTGTACTGCTACTTGAAACCAAGTCATAGATTACACAATACAAAACCTCACAGATTTGTTTCTGCAGGTGGTTCTATGTTGTTATGCAGTGACATGTGCCGGCAGTGTAATTAAAGTGCATCCCATCTTCCAATCAACGTACTATCCACTCTGGAAGTTAAACTAATTCAATCAGTACTTTTAAAAACCCTTTCACATACAAAACATGTTTGAATATAACTCTTGACATAATTTAACTCATCACGGTTTCAACAAGTTGGCATAAATATAACCATTGGCATAAATACAATCATGGTTTCAACAAGATGGCAAAGATATAACTAAGTGGGTGTAAATACAGCACTGATTCTGCTATGGATGTATGTGCTTATAAAATGGTTGGAAAAGTATTGTACAACTTCACAAATAAGTATTATACTAAGTTCACAAATAAACTTGAGCTAGCTGAACGTATCTACTATTTAACAGCAAGTGAATAATACATTTGTAAATAAATGTCTTTCTAGTGACTCATCTAGGCTCAGGTCTATTCACGGTTGCTTCCATTTTCCAGTTTGGTGAGGCAGCCTTCCAGGGCTTGCAAGCTGGGCCCTGGTTCCAGCATGCTGCTTTTAGAATCTGTTCCACGCCTATTGCTTGACATCCTGCTAGCCATGAGTATCATATGCAAATACACATTTCAATTTATCAATTTCTTATAATTCAAGCTATAGTTTTGACTATTAAAAATAACTACTTCAGTAGAAATTAAGAGGGAACATTTTAATGAAAAATTTATCAATACAGATAATCTCACTGACTTCTCAAAATTGTTTCTATTCTTTAGGTGTACTTGACCTTACATGTTATTGAACATGAAAGTGGTACTTATTAACGTGTTTCTAGGAAAAAACAAATGAGGACCTACTTTTCAACTTTTAACATTTCCCACCCTGTTAGTGATGTGAGGGAGGGTGTTTCCCTTCTAACCTCAAGACTGTTGGAAGGACAAATCATAAAGAAATGGATTACCTTATTTTTATGCAAATAACACACGCATTTTCCATTGATTTGCCAACTATACCTTCCCTACATGAGGTACTTTCCTAAGCATGTAATGCTAATTTTTTGTATATATTTAGCTTCTTTCTAATCTGGTACTCGGTAGCCAGAAGAAGTTTTTATCTTGTTTAAACACTCAGCTGAGTAGGTGGGTAAGGATAGCATGGTAGTCAATAAATTGCTGTAGATTTGTGCTCAAATTGTATTTCTACAAGCTACTAGCTATATAACGTGAGGCAAGCCAGCTCACTTCTTGTAAGTTGCAATCATTTCCATCTGTAAAATGGACAGCATATAGAGCTAGTTTTGTAAGAGTTAAATGAGTTACTGTAAGAGTTAAATAAGAAAATGCATATAAGGATTAGCACAATGATTAGCATATCACAGATGTGCAAAAACAGAAGTTTCTAAAACACTGCAAATTTCTGATATACAGTGTCCTTCTCTTTATTAGGCAGAGAGTCATACCTTGTTCGGCAACCTAAGGCACATGAAATGAAATTGCTGTCAGCAGTGGTCAACTTAGAAGGTGAGAAGAGTTAGGGTGTTTGCATATGCATGTAGCCAGAGATTACAGTATTTCTGCACACAAACGGTTCCCAAACAGAAGCTATAAATCTATTATGGATTACTGTATTCCTGATCATGTTTTGGCTTGGGGAAGAGACTTTTCACCATTTGGTATGTCTGATATTTGGAAATAACTAGATAAAAGAAGGAATAGAATATTAAACATATCTTTGAATATATTCTTATTTTAGGCAGTTTTTTTGGTAACCTCATTCCGCTGATTAAAATTTATATATTTCTGAAGGATAGCTGAGAAATACATTACCAAGTCTTTTTTAAAGTATATTTTTAATTCAGAGCTTGTAACTTCTTAGAATTAAACCTAAGGAAATGATTATATACATAAAGGGATGCTTGTTAAAGCATTTTTTTTTTTTTTTTTTTTTATGAAAGTGTCTCCAAAAACTGGAATTGATCTACAGACTTATCACCTGGTGAATGGATAAACAAACTATGGTAAATCCACACTGTAAAATACTACTAAGATGAAAAAGGAATGAACTAACAGTACATACAAAATGGATCAATTTAAAATGCATCATGCTGAGCTTTGTTTGATCTATACAGTATGATTCCATTTATATGACATTCCAGAAAAGGCAAAACTACAAGGCTAGAAAACAGATTGTTTCCAAGATCTGAGTGTGCAGATAGGGGACGAACCATGAAGGGACACAAAGGGATTTGGGGGGTTGATGAGACTGTTCAAGGTTTTCAGTATGTTAGTGGTTACATGACTGTATGCATCTGTCAATATTCATAAAGCTGTTTACCTAAAAAGGGTGGATTTACTGTATGTAAATTATTCCTTTATAAACTTGATTTTAATAATGTTGTTTATAACAGAAACTTAGAAACAAAGGAAATGTCAAAAATAAGTATACAGCTAACTAAATTAGGTAGAATGAAGTGCTATAAAATCATCAAAATGACTTAGATGCACTTTGACATTAAAAAAACCTGCACTAAAAATTATGTTTAGAATGTTTAGTATGAGGATGTAAATAATAAGCACGTCAAGAAGAATACATAATTAAATATGTTAACACGGAGAGTTACTAGGTGGTAAGATTTTACCTGATTTTAATCCCGTTTTCTACTTATACATATTTAAAAAATTGCTCTATTACTTGCAATTCTTTTTCCTTTTACATTGAAGAGGAAGTACTAGTATGGTGCAGAGACAGCAAACCAAACCAAACCAAACCAAACCCAGGGCAATCAATTCTGACTCACAGCGACCCTTCAGAACACAGTAGAACTGCTCCATAGTGTCCCAAGGAGAGCCTGGCAAATTCCAACTGCTGACCTCTTGGTTAGCAGACATAGCACTTAACCACAATGCTACCAGGTATTCTCAGGTGGTCTCCCACCCACGCACCAACCAGGTCCAACCTTGCTTAGCTTCTGAGATCAGACACGTTTACAGTGATATGGCTATAAATGGTACGGTGGATGCTGAAGTACTGGTTAGAAATTTGCTCCCAAACCTGCAACTCCCCCTTCCTACTCTGCCTGTCCACGTGAAGCGTGTCCACGTGAAGCGTGTCCATGTGAAGTAGCGGGGGTCAGGTGTTCAGAATGCGCTCAGAGAACAAAGAAACACGCCAGCCCATCCAGAGGTGCAGCCTGGGCCCCTAGTAAACTCAGAACAGATGTCAATAGGAATTTGAAAGAATATTCCACTTTCAATAAATGGCAGAGTTACCTATTTCTTAATAATTATGCAATTATTATCTTTTCCTCAGATAGTGCCTCTTCTATAGGGAAAATTACAGTTATTAAAGAGTGTGACAAACAGTCACAGAAAACAGTATCGAATTTCACGTTAGTGTACTTCCCGGCACTCAACGGCCCAAAACAAACCACGTAGGCTATCAGATCTACAGTAAGAAAATAATCTTTATTTTAAAAGGTTTATCTGAACATTAGTGCTATATCAAACCCAAACCCACTGTCACAGAATCGATCCCGACTCATAGCAATCCTGTAGGTGAGAGTAGAACAGCCCAATAGAATTCCCAAGGAGTGCCCGGTGGATTTGAACTGCCGACCTTTTGGTTAGCAGACGTGGCACTTAACCACTACACCACCAGCTTTCCATTTATGCTACAGTCTTCACTTATTGATTCTCTCATTATCTGAAGTTCCACACTTATGACAACAGTAAAAAAAATCTATTATTTGCCTGTTTTGAACATTGACAACACACGCTTTGCAATGACAAATGCTGAGGTCTGGAGTAATGCTGGCAGGGAATTTTAAGGTTGTCAGCTTGATTGGGCTGTGACGGTCAGTAGTTTGGCGGTTTTGCCATGATGTAATTTGCGTTATGTAACGATGCTCATTGTCCACTTTGTGCTCTGCTGTGGTCATCCTCCTTGTTTACAGAATGCCAATTTTTTCATCAAGACCTGGTCTTTGGAACCACATGGATTGGTGAGGAGTGTCATTTTTTTCTTCATTTCATCAGCCTCACTGAGGCATAATACAGATACAATAAAATTCAATAATTTTAAGTACTAAGTTTGATGGGTTTTGATACACGCACATTCCTCTAACCCCGCCACATCAACATACAAAACATCTCTAACAGTCTAAATGCTCCTTGTTTGCCCTGTCAGTGTATTCACCTCCTCCTTCCCACGCCTGGCAACACACAACCACTGTCTATCATTGAAGCTCTGGCTTTTCTAGGGTTTCATACAATGGAGTCACCCAGTAAGTGCTCCTTTGTCTCCTTTCCTTCACATGGAATGTTTTTGATGTTCACCCATGCTGTTGCATTTACCAAGTTTCTTCCCTTTTATTGAGCAGTATTCTCAAGTATGGACACACCACAATTCCTCTATCCACTCACTGGCTGACAGGATTTCGGTTATTCCAAGTCTTGATTATCATGAATAAAATTATGAAAAATTAAACATAAAATTTAGGTTTTCATTCACCTTGGGTAAATACCAAGAAACCAAAATCCAAACCAGCTGCTTTTCAGTCAGTTCTGACAAACTCCATGTGTGTTGGAGCACAACTGTCTCCACAGGGTTTTCAAGGACTATTCTCACACCTACGAGTGTGGAAATACAGCTTCAGTACTAAGAAATACTTGTGTCTTCTTTTTATTAATTACCTTGACAAAAAGGAAGAATGCAAATATTTCTTAGTCTTATTTGTAATAAAATTTATTAGTGGATTTGTTGTGAACCAGCTGACAAATTAAAGTACACTGAGCTTCACACATGTTTTGGCCTCAAGAGTCACATATTTAATGTATTCCAAGACAATTCTTAATAACAAGTAGAAGACACTGTTCCTTAGAAACATCAGTGTTTATAAATCAAAACAATACACTCACATTAACATATGAAAAAAGAAACCACACATTAGAAATCCTGTTGTGATTTTCTGTTAAGAACAAAGATAAGAATCTTCACGTTGCAGAAACTCTACTTTCAATTTCAATTCATTTCCAAAATGACAAACTTTTCTAAATTCACAACTTCCCTGAGATTCTTAGTCTACAGCAGAAAATTTTACGTATCAGAATCCAGGGATATAACTTTTCACATTGAACAATTCAAAAAATGCTAACATTAAGAAATTATCATGTGTATGCAATGTACCTCCCATGTCTGTCTGACAACTGTGTCACTGTCATCCCCGTCTGTCTGTCCCCTCCTCACAGAAGAGCTGCTATACTGATCTTTCCTACATGTCAGCACACTGCTCTTACAAAAACATCTCGTGGGGCTGGGTGTGGACGGCAGAAAAACGTAGGTCTGCGTTCTTTGAATAAAAATGCCATACAGATGGTTCTGTACATCTATAGGATATCATCCTGCTGACCTCTGGCTGGAGGAAGGAGAGTGGGTGGAGAGGAGGGAAAAAAGAGACTGTTGGGAGAATGAGACATATATGGAGCAGAGAGGAATAGTGTGCTGTCACCGGACAGGGAGAGCAGTGGAAGTTGCATACGGTGGGCATGTAAAGTTATACGGGAATGTACATTTTCACTCAGTCATGTGAAACAAACAAAAAAAAATGCCATACAGTTTTACAAAAATCAAAATTACAACTGAGACATTTTTATTTAAATACCAAAAATGTCACTTTAGAAGTCAGTAATTAGGTAATCATTGAACTGTACCACATACAGGTATTAGGAAAATAACATTTTCCTAAATATGAATAGGTAAAACATGAAGATCTATTTAAAAACATTATTGTCTCTACACCAAAAACACAAACTCACTGTCATCGAGTTGATTCTGACTCACAGTGACCTTACAGGACAGAGGAGAACTGCCTCAGAGTTCCCAGGGAGCGCCTGGTGGCTTCAAGCTGCAGAATTTTTGGTTAGCAGCCATAGTACCTAACCACTGTCACCAGGGTTTTTATTATGGTCTCCAGGGGGGATAGAAAATGTAAACATGATGATCTAAGAAACTCCAGAAACAAAGTAAAATTTTTACCTTAGTTTCAAGCTACTTCCTAAAATTACCAGTCTTAGTTTCCCTGAATTAATGAAACTGAAAGTTATCCCAGGATAGAGATATTCTGTAGTAAAAACAAAAACTTTAAAAAATGCATAAAACGAAAATAACAACAGAAGCGTCATGATATAAATTACTATAATATTCAATTCCCTTTATTTATTACTTGTAAATTCCATGTCATCTTTTATAAACTAGTCATACACAATGATTCTGAAAATATAAACCCATTTTTATATCAGCTAAATGGCTCTAAAGAACAAACAATCTGCCACTTGCAGACTCACACTGGCAGCATCCAACAGGAAACTGTGGTCTTTAAAACACATTTTACCCCTGCAAGGGAGGTGGGCACAGAGTGCAGAACTGGGACAGACTGAGGCACAGGTAACAAACTGTTCCATGGTAGCCACATGCCAGCCAACAGGAGAAGTACGCACTCTGTGTCACCCAAGGTCCAGCATGGCTGCTTCACCTCTGTCAATGCACCCAATCTCTCGGGTGGCGCAGAACTTCCAGAATTTCAGCTTCTTTGGAATTCTCTGAGGGTGAATGCATGTACTCCCATCTGTGCAGGACCAAAACAGAAGAAATGTAATGACAACAAAAGGAAAAATGACAAATATTAATTACGACACACATATCTCTTTCCTTTTTCTTTCAAAATAAATGAAAAGCTTCCACATACACGAAAAATTCTAGGAGTAAAAAGTGTCTTACACATCTTTCTCTCTACTGTGTCTAATACGCCTTGTACCTGCCGGGCTTTTTCAAACTACAGTAGCCCTGGTGGTCCCATGATTAAGTGCTTGGCTACTAACTAAAAGGTCAGCAATTTGAATCCACCGTCTGCTCCATGGGAGAAAAGACCTCACAGTCTGCACCTGTAAACATTAAAGTCTCGGAAACCCTATGGCGTATTCTCCTCTGTCCCACATGGTCACTAGAGTCAGAATCAACTCAATGACATACAATAATGACAATGAAAAAAATGAAGTTTCTTCATATAAAAGCTATGTAATTTTTTTTTGATCTTTCAGTCTGGACACATCATTCTGACTTTGTTACAGCCAAGAATACAACTGTACATCATAGCATCAACTTAACAGCACCAACATTAGTATATACGTGACTTTAAAATTTCCCATATTCAATGAGCAGGTATGGATAACCACCAGACCAGCGCATAAACCACAAAGAGAAAGCTGTGTAACTGAAACAGCCTTCATGCTTTCAAACAGGTTAATACCCCACCCCATAAAGATGTTTCTACCAAGAGCATTAATTTCTAATAAAGTTAAGTTTAAAATGCTGATGTATTCAAATAAATCTGCTTTGCCCACTGGTATTCCCACAGAATCACTTGGCAGGGAACATTGCCTTGGCCTCCAGAGACACCACCTCCACACTACTTTCTCACTCCTAGTTTCCCCCTGTTCTCATGCACAAACACGATGCCATTCATCCTTCACCCCTTAAAAAGTCAAACTGATTTTCCATAACTATTTGATCTTGACTTTGCTATAAAATCAGCAAAATCAAGTCCAATGAGTCTGAGATAAGACATTTCGGGTGTTCACTTTCATTCTGTTGGGGTTAGGGAATCAAGAGGAGGAATAATAGCTACTGAAAATCATCTCCTTACCGGGCAGTGAGAGGTAAAGACATCAAGATGCTTTCAATCCTGGATCCCGGAGTAAACAGGCCAAACTTTGTGCCCCGATCATACACCAAGTTAAATTCCACATACCTGCCATAAATACAGCGAATAACATTAAGGGTCAGCTGAGTAAAATCTTAAGATTAGTTCATAATAAATACGTAAAAGGGAGGGGGGCTTTTCCCCTGTATCCCCTCCCCAGTCAGCTGAACTGGATCAGACAACACCAGTATTTGGCCGGCTGAATTTTCCTCATCTGGATGAGGATTAACGAAAGGTTCTTCTCTTGGATCAAACAACAGGATATACAGAGTCTGCTCCATCGGGGAAAGTTACAAGACAAGAAAGTTATCTTTTATTCCAATAAACAAATCAAATGGATACAAAGCTGTGAACATGAAGTCAAAGGACAATTAAGACAAAAGAGCCGTCAGTTCTTCCTCAGGGTAGCACAGCTCCCGCTGCCCGTTCCCACAGTCTGAAATGTTTCAGAGTCCAGATGTCATTTCACACATCCTTTTACTAAGACAGTGTAAAATGTTTATAAATGAAAAACAATGCACAGCTATCGGTGATGTATTAATAATTACCAATATATTCTGCGACACCTTGGTGGCATAGTGCTTAAGAGCTACAGTTGCTAACCAGAAGGTCAGGAGTTTGAATGCATCCTTGGAAACCCTGTGTGGCAGTTCTACTCTGTCCTGTAGGGTTGCTGAGTCAGAATGGTCTTGCTGGCAATCAAGTTAATCAGGTAGTATTAGTATTAACATATTCTAAGACTCTCCTTAAAGCTGTTAAATATATCAATAACTAGCCATATCACCCAGTCTTTCTGCACATCAGTAATAATCATACTCAAAAGATTTAAGCAGTATTCTCAATATAGTGTTCAGATTTTGGTTTTTCTGAAAAATATCCTTAACATCAGTAAAAATTTGGTGCAACACAAGAGTTTCCTATTATCTACCACAGAGTCACATCCACCTAGACCCTGTCCAGCATAAAGTCTGTGACTGCCTTAGACACCAGTGTACTCAACGAAATAATTTGCCCTCTCTGATTTCAAAAGGATAATTTCTATTACTACCCTGCAAAATTCAGAATGATGCATAAATCTAAAATTTTAACTAAACGGTTTCACTTTCAGATCATTTCTAAACTCATTCAGAAACTACTCTCTTGGTCTAAACTTTTTCTTAGATCTTAACATTTATTCCACCAGTTTCTCACGTCTTTAAGCCTAACTCATTGTAGTTGAGTTGATTCCGATTCACACTGACCCTACAGAACAAGGGAGAACTGCCCAAAAGGTTTTCCAAGGCTGTCATCCTTATGGAAGCAGACTGTGAAATCCTTTTCCTACAGGACAGTTGGCAGGTTTCAGCCCCAACCTTTGGTTAGCAGCCAAGCACACAACCATCGCCTCTGTGCCACCACGGTTTCTTTCTTTAAGTCCACAAAACTAAAATATTCTCTAGAACCTCGTATCAGTTCCATTTTTTAAAGTACTTTTTTGAGTAGAAACTTGTGAAAAGCCCACAAAAATTTAAATAAAATGATCCACGGAACCCTTCTTAGTCTCCACCATTTATTTACTGCTGATTGAATTCTGAGCACTAGAAACTACTTCATGCCTGTTTCAAAAGATAATTTAAGAGAAGCATCATACCTTCTTCCTCACTAAGGACCTACGAGGGAATTTCAATCCCCTGATCACCTTTTTGTTACCCCCGATCTTACCTTTCTGAAACATGATCTCTAAAGGAGGGTCATGATTGTCTAAGCTGCATTAAGTTACACAAAGAACCCCCTCAAAGACCCTTCTAAGGAGCTCCCTAAATTAATATCCTCTAGGCCATTCAATTTCCATATTGTGATCAACCTGCAGGATCTTTGGCTCCTTTTACTTCCCGAGGGAAAGATGCTCCATTCCTACATTAATCTCCCCAATTCCCACCAGGTACCACTAAGATCTGTTCTTTCTGATCCTTCCCATACATTTGTTCTGTCTGAGCTGCCTGTGACTTGTGGATTTTAACTATTCCCTTCAATGCAATTAATGCTCCAAATATTATTGTTTCTCCTCTCCCCTCCAAAAAACAAACATCAGTCAACACTTTTAGTTTACATTCTCCTATGAAAAAAGTGAGTATGAAAGTCAAACTCAAGGGCTTATGGGGAGTAAATGAGGACAAGAGACTAGGTAAGACTGCCAAGTAACAGACTGGCAAGTTAAAAGACAACCGGGGTAGCCACTGCAAGGGAAACTTGTATTTTGCGGTGGTGGGAATGGAGGAGAATGGATAAGGGGTTATGAACGTAGTATAGAAAAGTGAAGACAGTGCTGATAACTCCACGGAACAGCCAGGGTAATCTTAAACTGCAGAAGCTAAAGCTCTTAAAGCTGAGAGATAAGGGAGACACTAGGAAGGGTCACTTGGAAGAACAGGCCCATACCACAGCACAGAAAATTAATCTAACCTTCCACATTTCTGCCCAACTCAAAAGACATCAGAATGCACTGCTACACCAACTGATGAGACTTCCAAAATGCCTTGTCATCTTAATAAACTGAAAACACATGTCCTCACCACAACCTACACACAAATGTTTATAGCACCTTTATTCACAATGGCCCCAAACTGGAAGCAACCAAGATACCCTCAACATGGGACTGCATAAATAAACTGTGGTACTTCCATAATACAGAATGTTATTCAGTGACAAAAGAAATGAACCACCAAGATAAAAAAATCTACGTAAGAACCTTAAATGAATATCGTTAAGTGAAAGAAGCCAGTCTGAAAAGGCTACATATCATATAATTCTAACTATACGGAAAAAGTAAAACTAGAGAGACTGTAAAAAGATCAGTGACTGCCACAGGGTGAAGGTTCAGGGGAGGGGATGAGCAGGTGGAGCCCAGAGAATTTTATAGGACAGTGAAATTATCCTGCATGATCCTGTAACGGTGGAAACTTGTCATTATGCATTTGTCAAAACCCACAGAATCGCAAGGCAAAGAATGAACCCTAATGTGAACTACAGACTTTAGTTAATGATAGTGATATAATATTGCTTCATCAACTGTAACATGTGCTCCAGGAATGGAAGATGTCGTAACAGGAGAAACTTTGTACACAGGTGAGAGGGGTTACATGGGAACTCTGTCCCTTTGGCACAGTTTTTCTGTAAATCTAAAAGTGCTTTAAAAACTAATGTGCATAAAAGTGCCTTGTCATCAAACAATGCAAAAAAAAAAAACCCTGAAAAACATTACTATGTCTTAAGAAGTTTTATACATTAAACAGGCTTTACCTCATTAAGACTAAAAAAAAAAAAATCCAGAAGTTTTGCACATGAAATCTTGTGCAAAACTCAAAGACTGTACTTTCACAGAGTTTTAAGTTATCCTTTTATATGTATGCCTTCCCCATGCGACTGCGAGCCCCTGCTGGCTGGATCACTCTCATGCTCAGCTTGCAGCCAGCAGGGAGACTGTTCACAGAGGCACACATCAACACAGGATAAGGTAAGGAAGGAGCAGCACAAAATATCAGAGAATCATGGAAGCAAATAAAAACAAACAGGTCCCCAAACAGACACTGTTTAAGAAATTTCTATAAAGGCTGACCAGAATGTATAGGCAAACACAGAACTCCTTTCTCTTTAGTTGTGGAACATTATTTAAGTCGACCTTTTCAGGACAATAGTTTTACCTCCTTAAGATTCCAAGTTTCTTATGCCTTGGGCAGAACTAACATTAAATGACAAGATCTGCTTTGTAGGCCAAGGCTTAGCAGTATAGACGCAGTAAGACAGCAATGACAAACCGCCATAGTTTTGCTGTGTGGAAAATTTGGAGCTGATTCTCAATCTGTGTGGTCAAAGATGACTTCAGACTGGTTACCCAGCTGAGTTTGCCCAACTCAGTGCACAGAGCAGGTTGGCTAAAATGACCATCAGGGTGAGACACATAAAGTGATCCAACCACTTCCTCTGCTTGCCAGAGAGATGAGAAGTTTGGATTCATGATGTGCTACCTCTACATCTAAGATCTTAAAGCCTAAATTTTCTGACAGTAAATTTTATCATCTGTAAAATGGTCATAATTATATACTTATCTCAAGTTTGTTGAGAAAATTAGATTCAAAACATCTAAAATAGTATCTGGCACATAGTAAGGGCTCCATAATTAATAAATAGTATCATCGAGCATAATTTTTTGAAATTATTATCCCAATTAAAACACTCATGAAACTTTCAAGATGAATGAAAACAAGTGTGATTTCAAATTTACCAAGCAGCAAAAACATTAAATGACAACCACATCTTGACCTAAGGGTGTGGCTAGAAGACTAACTGAAAGAAACCAGCTGAATTAGATTGAGTAAGCACTTACCACACACCTACTGTAAGTCTCTAATGTATGAACGAAGAAAATCAAACCTTTTGTTGTCCAGTTGATTACAGGACACAGCAGAACTGCCCCATAGAGCTTCCAAGCAACGCTTAGTAGATGTGAACTGTTGACTTTTTGGTTAGCAGCCAGAGCGCTTAACCACTACACCACAAGGATTTCCCATGGATGGATGGATAAATTAAAGAGACTTGGCTATTACTGGTGGCACAGCAATTAAAGAGCTCAGCTGCTAACCACAAGGTCAGCAGTTCACATAAACCAGCCAGTCCTTAGAAGCTCTATGAAGCAGTTCTACTCTGTTCTATTAGATCACTATCAGTCAGAATCAACTTGATGGCAATCGGCTTTTTTGCTTATAACACTACTGTACACAATGTGTCTTTTATTTCATTTAATAGAACTCAATATTCAATTTGTTAGGAAAAGAAATTACGATGATTATTAAAGAGACCATTACAAAGCAGACAACACAGTACCCACTATTAATTACTGTGGCTACTATTGCCCCATCATGCAAGGAGACCATCTGTTCCTGTGTCACTCACCGGCCCCTCCTGAGCTGCTGCCATAGCTTCTCCTGGGCAGTGAATGAGTCATCACAGTGTTTCTTCACAAGGGGAATATAAGCAGGAACTACAGCCTGGGCACAGCTCTGCACAAAGTGAAACACTTCTTCCTTGGATGGAGAGTCAAGATCATCAAAAAAGATTCCACCGATACCTCTCCGCTCTCCACGATGGGCTATAAAAAAGTAATCATCACACCTGGAAATACAACAAAGCTGAATCAGGGGTCAAATGGACAAAAAGAAAGACATAAAAAATCAATGTGAACACTTCTGTTTACAGCACTCTTCTTGACTCCCTTACTTTATGTCTAACCATGACAAAGAAACTAGGGCTTTAGACAATTTCTTGTAGACATTCTCACTGAAGAAAATGCTTATAGTCTTAACCTGCAAAGCAACAAGACAATTTAATATAAGTCTATCTAACCAAAAGCACATCCAAACTTCTTGTTATGGAACTGATTTTTACTCGCAGGGTCCTACAATACAGAGCAGAACTGCCCCATACAACTTCCAAGGAGCATCTGGTGTATTCGAACTGCCAACCTTTTGGTTAGCAGCTGAACCGTTAAACACTAAGCCACCAGGGTTTCCAATGTATGTTACAGACACATACATGTTTCTAAATAACTAATTTATTAAAATCCTTCATCTTAAGATTGGTATTCCAATTCTAGGGAGCCAAGTTCCATCTTTACAAGCTGAATAAAGTGTTCAGTGACAAAATAGTTACCTTTCAGACCCACCAAAAAAAGTGGAATATGCTTTTAGAATCATTGTAAATTCAATACCTTTACCTACCATTTTTTAAATTTGGGGTATAGATCCGGACCATGCTGGTCACAGGCCTCCTTTAGAGTTCTATGAAAATGGACAGCATCCTCTTGGTTCAAGTATGTTGGAGTCAGGTCAGTTCCACCACCAAACCACCACTGCTTGTTACCTAGCAAGTCAAGACATAACATTCTGATGTGGACTTTCGAGAGTCAGCATACTAGTAATCACATTAGTAAAGTTATCAGCTTTATTTAGTAACCATGAAATCAGCAACAATTAAAAAAAAACCAAAGACCAAAATCAGAACGATTTCTTCAGCTCTGAGTGTTTTGTGAGGCCTAGGCTGGAAAGAAAGTAGAAGTAGACGCAGAAAGAAAATGAGGAGTAAGAGAAACCAAAGATGAGAGGGTAGGTCTGCAGGGCCAGGGAGTGAAGTGGCCACGACAGAGAATGCCAAACACCACACACTGTACCAGACAGTGGATCTCAATTCTGGCTGCACACAGCTCTGCTAGACCACAATTACTGTCACACCTCTGGTGCAAGATCCAGGCAATAATAGTTTACAAGCCCTCCCCAGGAGACTCTGATGCTCCCTGAATAAGGAACCACCGCTAGCACCTCCGCCTTCCCACTAGAACGTCGATGGAGAGAGGCGACTTAACTGTTTGGAACGACTATTTGATGTGCGTACTTAGTTAGGCCTACAGGTTGTCAGTAACACTTAAAAAAAAAAAAAAGTTGCCTTAGAGGCAACTCTTGATGAATCCATGTGTCAGAACAGAACTGCTCATAGTGGTTGTGACCTTTCTGAAGTACAGCTCCAGCCTTTCTTTTGAAGCATCTGTGGGTCGATCTGAAACCAACAATCTCCTGGTTATTAGCTGAGCACTTAATAACTTGCTACCTAGGGACTTCCAATCAGGGCCAGTTCCTACCTCTTAAAGGTTGAACAAACTGAATGACTGACAAGAAAAATTACAAAGGTGACCTTAAATGCCGCTGCCTGTGGAGACATCAAGAGGTGAAGGGGCAATGTTGCAGAGATGCTGTCAGCTGTGGTGACAGCTGGCTCTGTGAATGGGAAACACAGGCCGGAACCACACGGACAGAAGGCATGGTCACTGCACTCCATTTAAGCCAGTGCCCTTGTGCCCTAGTGACTGGCAATTCTATGCATCTACAAAAAGTTTTCAAAAGCAGGTTCTCAATTTCAACTTAAGGTTTTCTCACACAGAAGGTTTTCTATTTGCAAAGAACCCAGTGTATTCTCCGAAATTATTAAATTATAGTGCAGAAAATATGGGGAGGTCAGAGACTAGCCACTACCTTTCTCTTTTCTTATGTCTACTACATAATTTATTACATCTGCTAAAGAATAAACCTTCATGTGCTCTCTGAAAAGCCTGATAAGTCTGTATTTATTCATTCTCATCTGTAGACCCGATGTCCTTTTATCTGCTACAATACACATTTTGCACAATAACTTTCCATGGCACCAGTGACTCTTACCATCTGCTTCTTCTACTTCAAAGTATCTGTAGTTGAAATGGATGGTAGGAGCATGAGGATTCTTGGGGTGGATGACTGAACTCACACCCATAGCACAAAACGGCAATTTACCTGGCAAGTACAACACATTAGTGAATTGCACGCAAATACCTGGATTCACACAAATTAACTCCAATGTGGCTCCTGGATCAATTTTCAAAAGAAGATTTTAAATTGGCTCTTAAAATACAATTTTTTAAAAGTAATTGTTGTTAGCTACTATCAAAGCTGCCCGACTCATGGTAACCCCGTGCACAAATTAACAAAAGGCTACCCAGTCCTGCAACCATCTCTATGAGGGGCTATAGAACAAATCATTGAGATCCATAGGGTTTTCACTGGCTCACTGCTCAGATGTGGATTGCTAGGCCTCTCTTCCTAGTACACATCAGTCTGGAAGTTCCACTGAAACCTTTTCAGCATCAGAACAGCAAGCCTCCAGTGAGAGACAGCTAGTGGCTGTGCATGAGCTGTATCATCCAGGAACTGAAGGTGTGTCTACTACCTGCTGTGTGATAATTCCACCACTAAGCTGCCAAGTCATCCCCAAAAAGTAATTACCACTGTGTTACCCAGCATAGGTACTCACAGGATGTTTTTCAGAAGCAGTTTATTTATTTTATAGTAAGACTTGTGGGTGGAGGATGAAGCTTTGCCTGGACTGTTAAAACTCACTTACCATCTTTAGTCTTCAAGATTTTCCCTCTGCTTCTCATTTGTTTTGCTGCTTCCTCAGGAAGATTTCCATGAACAACAGAAATGCTCACTCCTGCCTTCTCAAAGACACGGCCATCCTGAAGAACACAGCTTATGCCACCGCCTCCTATTTATAAAAATGTAACATGGGGAGAAAATGTAAGGGTATACACAAAATTTAAAATTGCTTCCATGATGGTGGTGGGGTTGTTTCTTTCTTCTAAGTTTCCAATCTTCTGCAGTATGAACTTTTAAATACAAATGAAGTTACGTAACTAACTTCACGGTATTAGCTACTGATAGTGGGCATAGCTGATGCCTCTTCAGAGCTATAAACCACACATGTCTTCTACATTGTTAAGTTGCCATCTACAACAAAATACAAACTCAGTGCCTCTGAGTCTACAAGGCACCACAATATTTTCCCTTCAAATGCTACTTGCTCAGAATCGCATCCATCAACTACAGTATGAGCGAAAGCTAAGGTTAAAAACAGGTACGGGTTTACTTGAAGGGAATTCTACTATCATTACCCAATTTACGAAGTCAACATACTGCTTCAATTTTTTGGAGGGGAGGTGGTAGTTAAATTTTAGAATTATGCCTTAGGTGAAAGTTTACAACACAAATTAGTTTCTCATTGAAAACTTGATATACAAACTATTTTGTGACACTGGCTACAATCCCTGCAATGTGTCAGCACTCCTCCTGTCCACGCTGGGTTCCCATGTCCATTCTTTCCGTTTTCCTGTCCCTTACTGCTTTCATGTCTTGCTTATGGGCGGGTGTTAACCACTTGGTCTCACATACTTAACTCTATCAAGAAGCACACGTTGTTTTAGAGGCCTGTCTAATCTTTGGCCAAAAGGCAGACTTTGGGAGCAGTTTCAGGGTATCTGTGGGCTACACTCTTGGGGGTTCTGTCCGTCTCTGTCAGATCAGTTAAATCTGACTCCCTTTTTGTGAATTTGAATCTTGTTCTATGTTCCTCTCCTGCTCCGGCCTGAACTCTTTGCTGTAATCCCTGTTAGAGTGGCTGATGGTGGTGGTCAGCCACGCAGTTCCTCTGGGTTCTGGCTGGTGGAAGCTCTGATTCACATGGTCCATTAGTCTAGTTCCTTTCTTTCTCCTTTGCTACAGATACCAAGACACTAAGAGATGTATCTTAGCTGGCCATTCACCAGCTTTTAAGACCCCAGATACTACTCCCCAAAGTGGGATGAAGAACATTTTATGAACTGTTACACCAACTGACCTGTCCCCCAAGATTATGGGGCGCAGCCCTCAGCCCCAGTCCCTCAAGGCGTCTGGGCAGTAGGAGAACACTAGCTACTCCTCGGGAACTCTTCAGGACAGTTTACTCTGTCCTATACAGTCACGACATTGTGAGTCTGAATCAACTTGACAACAATGGGCTTCATTTCTTGGTTCTTGCTTTGGTCAGGTGACTTCTGCTATTTCTGTGTTGTCTTTCCCTTCATCAAAGTTACTACGTGCTTAACACCTAGTTGGTGATTGTCCCCTCTCAGCTCCTCCCTTTCCTTATAGCCACCGAAGATTTTCTTTTCTGTGTGTCAACACTGAGTGTTTGTAATTTCGGTTTCCTACAATATCTGTCCTTTTGGGACTGACTGACTTCACTTAGCATAATGCCCTCCAGATTCATTCATGCTGTGAGATGTCTCACGGATTCACCATTGTTCTTTATTGTGGCACAGTATCCGACGGCGTCTATGTGCCATAGTTTGTTAATCCACTCATCCGTTGACAGGTATTCAGGCTGTTCCCTTCTTTCTCTGCCGTCAATAATACTGTAAGGAACATGTGTGTACCTATGCCTACTATCTCTAGGATAATGCTCCTAGAAGCAGGGCTGCCGGACTCTACGGTATTTCTAACTTTATAAGGAGGTACCATATCAACTGTTTTTACATTCTCACTCACAGTGCGTAAGAGTTCTACTCTTGCTGCAACTTTTTCAGTATTTGCTATTTTCTGTTTTGTATCAGTGCCAGTAACACTAGAGTGAGACAGTAGATCACTGTACCTTCGATTTGCCATTTGTCTAATAGCTGACACTCGTGAGCATTTTTTAACTCAATCATGTTTTTATTATTGAGGTACTGAAAAATTTTATAGATTTTGGAGATTAGCCCCATTGTCAGGTATATAACCAAAAAATATTTCCCAGTATGCAAGTTCTCTTTTTACTGGCTTGGTGAAGTCTTGATGAGCGTAAGTGTTTAGTTTTTAGGAGCTCCCAGTTATCCAGTTTATCTCCCGGTGTTTGTGCACTGTTAGTTATGGTCTGTATTGTATTTATGTCCCATATTAGCCCTAGTCTGTTTTGATTTTTTTTTTTCCTCAGTGTGCTGTTTCCTTTTTGTGTACAGGCAACTAAAAAACAGTAAGTACTAGAACTCTTAAGGATTCAGAACCTTACAAGGGAACCAACCAATTGCTGTCAAGTCAATTCTGACTCACGGAGACCCGTATGTCAGAATACAAAACTGGGTTTTCAACGGCTGACTTTTTTGGAAGTAGATCACCAGGCCTTTCTTCTGAGGTTCCTCTGGGTAGACTCCAACCTCCAACCTCTCAGTTAGCAGTCAAGCATGTTAACCACCTACACCACCCAGGTTCTACTACGGTGAGTGAGACACCCACTAATACTTAGCAACGCTGTTAGCAGTTGTTTGTTAAACGTACCTGGGAACTACATGGCAATTCTTTTATGTGGATCCATGCTCATTTTATTTCTAAGAACTTCTAAAACTAGATGGACCATAAAATGATCTAGTACATCTTATGTATGCTGAATGTTCCAACCCTCGAATATTACAAATGAGAAACGGAGGCCGAGAGAAGCAGAACATCTTATCCAAGATCACACAGCTGGTAACTGACTGAAACAATCTGTCTCAATGCTTTGTGTATGTCAGACACCATTCTACCTCAGACAGTATTCTAAAAGCTTTTTAAGTATTCATCACATTTCATCACCATAATACCCCTGTATAGCATTATCTCAATTCTTAGATGAAGAAACTGCAGCAAAAAGAAAGAGTATTGCTACTCAAGGTCATACAGTTAGTCTAGGACCTGAGACTGTGTCCTGCTTCAGTTGGTCTCCATTTGAAAACAATTTCAAGACTGGAAAACACAATGCAAGTCGAATTTAATGTCATCTGATACAGCTGTGCTCCATAGCTCCGAATCTGCTCACGACACATAGCCGTAATTCTCAGCTAGAAAAAGCCGGGAACCCTTCAGAACATGGACCAAGATGTGAGGACTCACTGTAAACGCAATAAATACACTCACATATATGACTCCACAAAAACTGGCTTTTAATACTAAAATATTTTGGCACTGGAAGAGAAGCATTTTCCTAGCAGGAAAACTCAAGGGGGCATTTGGAGGTGCTGAAAACCGATGAAACAGATCTTGTGCAACAGGTAAAAGACATGAGAAAACTATAAAATCCTCAACTGGGTTACACAGCAAGGAGGAAGTCTTCCTTCTATCTCCACAGGAGTGGAAAACGTAAATAAAGATAAAGAAGCACATGAAAGGTGGGGGAATATTTACCTTCAATAACCCACCATGGCCATGGATGCAAGTATTCCTAAAACATCTCTAATGATGGTATTATATCATTGTGAGGATTTTCAAATGCCCTGCAGTACACTGACAGCAAATCTAGGTTCTCACGTACAAGCAGAGGGCTGACGAACCTCTCGGTGTCGATCTTTGCCAACAGTGCTCCCCCCAAGCAGCCCCTCCGTTGGATACCCTCTTCCTGTCCCCATCTCTCCATCCTGGGTCCTCTTCTGCCAGCACCCTCCTGCCAGGGGCCGCCCCACTCACCTTCCTTTCTCTCCCACCGGTCGACAGAGAAGCTGGCGCCTCCGTCGACCTGCGCCAGCGCCTGGCACACCTGGGCCTGGGTCTCCATGATCAGCAGCTCCATCTTGGTCTTCATGTCGTCCGGCCTCCTCTGCAGCTCCCGCAGGTCGGTCACAGGCAGGGCCATGAAGCAGCCGCAGCGGCGGGCCAGCTCGCCCTGCTCCTCGGGGCCGCCCGGCTGGGGGCTCGGGGCCCCGGCGCTCCCGGGCACCGTCTCCGCGCGCTCCAGGTGCCCGAAGGCGGCGGCGGCCAGCCCGGCCAGCCCCGCCAGCCCCGCCAGCGCCGCCGTCAGGCCCGCCCCCCGCCTCGGGCAGCCCCCCGCCCAGGGGCCGGGTCCCCGCCCGCGCCCCTGCCCCGCGCCGCCCGGGCCAGGCAGCTGGAGCCCCGCGCGCAGCCCCGCGCCGCCGGCCCGCGCCACGGGCCACCACGGGCGGGCGCGCAGTCCGCTCAGCGGCCAGGCCATCCTCCCGGAGCCGCCACCCTGCGAGACGTCCCAACGCGGCGTCCGCACCCGCCGGCGGCCAAGGAGGAAGACGCCTCGGCGGCGGGAGCCACTACCGGCCCGGAGGGTGCTGGGAGCTGTAGTCCGGGCGCTGTCGCGGCGCCGAGCCCGCTGCGGGGCGCTGGCCGGCGGCCCTCTGGACCTCCTGTGCGACCAGCCACGGGGAGAAGACAAACCAGCACGGGGGCGCTGAGGGTGGACCCCAGCAGATAGCCAGCGATTTCCTCCCGGACTGGGATCTTCAAAGCCAGTGTCCAAAATTCAGAGCCTTGCTCTCTCACAGATGAAATGCCCCCTCGCCTGGGGTCCTCTTCCGCTAGAGCTTTTGGGGTTCTTAAGGGGCGGGGCCTGAGAAACTCGCTACCTGAGGGCTCAATTTCTCGGGGAATAGGAAATAATTAGTAAAGAAAGAGACTGCTAGGAAAGCGCTTTGTGGGATCAAGTCCACCTGTCAGTCTGAACCTAAAATTTTCCAGACTCTGGGTGCCTCCACTGCCCACTTGATTATTTAAGGAATATGAAAAGCAAAGTAATTGCCTTATTTAACCACCCTAAAACTCCTAATTGGGTATTTGAGTGCTTAAGAAATAAGAGGTTTGAAAGTGCCGCCAGCTGTTTCTCCTTTTTCATAATCCTGACAACTCCTGTAAAGTGAGGCAAGGAAAACTTTACACTCCTTCCCCTCATCCAACTTCCTACCAGCCTTCTCCACCTCCAGCACACAGTCAAAGAAATGAGGAAAGGAGCTAGCATGGTATTCAGGGTTTTATTATTACTGTTATTATTACAGTAGTCATGGGAATGGGAGTCCTCGAGTAGCACAAATGATTAAGTGCTCACTACTGACTGAAAGGCTGGCAGTCCAAACTCATCCAGATGGCCTAGGAAGACAGGCCTGGCTGTCAGCTCCAGAAAGGTCACAGCCTTGCAAACCTCATAAACCCTCTGTGTACATGGGGTTGCTGTCAGTAAGAGTCAGTTCTCGGCAACTAAAAATAATCATCCCACATAAAAGAGGAAGAACAGTTTGTCTTGGGCTAATTTGTCCTGAAGTCTCCAGAATATTTTAATTTCTAGTAGAAGAAATATCTTAGAAGTACAGCCAGAATGCGCCTCAGAAGCAAAGCTGAAGAGATTTTCTCTGACTTAATGTGGACAGTTATGGAAGAGACCAATCTGGTAAAGTAGTGGGTCATTGAAAAAGAGGAAGACCCTCAATGAGACGGATTGACAAAGCAGTTGCAACAATAGGCTCAAACACAGCAACGATTGTGACGGCACAAGACCTGTCTAGTTCTGTTCTGTTATGCTGGGATTGCTGTAAGTGGAAATGATGCAAGAGCATCTAACAACCGTACAGAGAAACCAAACCAAACCCACTGCCACTGAGTCGATTCTGACCATACTGCTAGTAAAAAACCAAACCCGTTTCCATTTAATTGATTCCAACTCGTAGCAACTGTACAGGGCAGACTGTGGAGTTTCCAAGAAGTGACTGGTGGATTTGAACTGCTAGCCTTTTGGCTAGCAGAGGGAGCTGTTAACAACTACACCACCAGGGCTTACATAGTGACGGTAGTAGACAGTATTTTAAGCCACTGGAGAGAGTTTCCACAAGTGTTGTCTTAGTGGCTAGAGGTAAAGATGGAACTTCGTCAGTTATGGGTCAGAGACTAGGTGCGTCTGGTGTCTCTCAGGGGGAACACAGTGTTAAGTGGATGGATATGTCTGCCTCAGATTAGCAGCTAAGATTCCATGGAAGGCAGAGGACTGGATTGAGAGCGGAATAAGCTACTCTGGGGAAAGAACTCTTGGCATTTAGCCATACTGTTACTTGTGAGGAGGCTGAGTTGGAAGAGAAAAGGATTGATAAGAATTATCACTCTACCAGGGGTTGTGTGTCGCTTCTGGATGCTTGTGATAGGACTTGGCAGGCCTAGTGGTGGTGATAAATGAACCTAGTTGATAAAAAGGAACCTCTTTTGTTCATTTTTCTGTAAGAACCCTTTACAGTAATTCTGTAATACAGAATTTTCAGTAATTCTCAGTAATTCTGAGAATTCCCATAAAGTTAGTAAAAAAGGAATAGGAGCAGGCCATTTGAATATTTTCCCAGTCACATAGCTAGTCCTAGCAAATTGCATCCTAGCTTCTGGGTTTCCAGCCATTCCATTGTCATTAGCTGCTCCGTGCAGTTGGCCCCACTCCTTTCCTTCTCGGCCTCCAGTCCCCTTCCTCTCTTCATCCTATTATACATGCTTAGGAAACACCGTAACAGTCTGGTTAGTGTGGACTTGAATCATCTTCATGGGGTTCAGATTATCTCCAAGGGGTACTTATACTTGTCATATTTGTTAGAGCAGAATATAAAGACTCCCTACTTAAGCAATCTTCATCATCAAAGTGTTAGTAGGGGAAAATAATTTGTAAAGTACAAGGTATGCAGCAGAGGTTCCCATCTGTCTTTCCACTAACCCAGTGTCCTGCAATGCTTTATAACTTTATCATCTACACAACTCTACCAGCTGAAAAGATTCTGTCTAGCACTATACAAACTCACTAAGTATAAAAGAAAAAAAAAAATCCATTGCCATTGAATCAATTCCAACTCATAGCAACCCTACAGGATAGAATAGAACTGTCCTAAGGGGTTTCCAAGAAGCAGGTAGTGGCTTCGAACTGCTGACCTTTTGATTAGTAGTCATAGCTCTTAACCACTATGCCACCAGGGCTTCCTCGCTAGGTATAGGGTTAGTGTTGTTTTTTTAAACTCTGCGTGCGTCTCCCAGTCATTGTGAGCTTCATCTCTTCTCCATCCCACAAAGCCCTATTCAGCATCTCTGGTTTTAGGCCAGCTGGTGGCTATTTCATTTTCCATAGAGAAGTAGAATGATCTCTGATTTCTTCCCTTTGGTGTCTTTACTACCATCTAACAACAACAACAGTGCGCGCGCGCACACACACACACACACAATCGTATAATCCTATCTAGTTTGAGCAAATCATATTACTGGCATTGGCTCCCAAATTCTGAGAGCCAAACATAAGAAATATATTATCAAGATGACTTAATTCAGCTACTTTCAGAAAGATTCAGCAACGCAGGCTGATTGTTAAAAAAGGTATTGCTAAACAACTGTGTTTGGCTTCTCGCACTTCCATCTAACCAGAAATTCTGATGGAGAGCTGGTAGGGTGATGGCAATAAGATTAGCGAAGAAGTGAAATCTTTGAAAATTTTACGCCTCGAATTTGTATTTAAATGTTTCAGGCACCTGAGTTCATAAATTATTAATATAATCGGTTCTTAAAGCTAAATGTAGACTAAATATCTAATGCAATTTCGTATTGCTGACTCACTTTGTTTTTAACGGAAATAACTTTTTTCTTTTAAGTAACAATTTACTGTGTTTTCAGTGGAAGTTTACATCCCAAATTAGGTTCCCATTTGATG
This sequence comes from Heterohyrax brucei, assembly GCA_028571685.1. NCBI lineage: Eukaryota > Metazoa > Chordata > Mammalia > Hyracoidea > Procaviidae > Heterohyrax > Heterohyrax brucei. The sequence continues at coordinate 138,989,935 of CM053148.1, read as the reverse complement.
ATTCCCATACAAATTGTTGAGTGACGTTATTGTACTTTTCACAATGTGTCAGCATTCTCTTTAGTTGTGTTCTGGTTGTTCTATGTCCAGGGCTCTACTTCCCATGCCCCCTTATCGTCTCATCTTTGCTTTAGAGTAATTGTTGACTTTTGGTCCTCATATCTCATGTAAATGAATTTTTAATGGAGCATGATACTCACAGTTCATATCCTTTATTTTGTGTGCCAATCTATTATTTTGACTAAAAGGTGACGTCAAGGGGTAGTGTAAGTTAACTGAAGTAATGTTAAAATTAGTTTCTCACGGAGATATTGACACTACCTAGATATTCAAGACAGTTTTATTAAGAGGACAGTCACTTGAGCTGTCTCGTCAGACTTTTTCATTTTCCCCTTAGCATCTCCCGAATTCTTCCCTGCTCTAATATGCATGTGGTGTCTGAATTGCAGCGGTCACTTGACTATTACGTGGCCGCTTGGCTATGAACTTCCTATGATAAATTTTGCAGAGTAGGCATATAGGAGAGCCTGAGTCCTGAAGAGTTCCTTGAGTAGGTGGAGCAGCCCTGGGCTGCCGACCTTGGAATTTTTGTTACATTGGAAAAAATAACTTGAGGTATTGTTTGGCAGGTTTTCTGTTGCTGCAGCTTAATTCTGTTTGTTACAGACTTTAATTATTACAACTTCAGTCAGATGTCCACTGTTTTAGTCAGCTAGTGCTGCTCTAACAGAAATACCCTAGAGTGGATGGCTTTAACAAAGGAAGGTTTATTCTTACACAGTCTGGTAGGCTACAAGTCCAGATTCGGGATGTCAGCTCCAGAGGAAGGCTTTCCTCCTTGTCAGCCCTGGAGGAAAGTCTGGTATTGATTGCATCAGTCTTTATCCAGGAAGCATCTTGGTGCAGGAACCTCAGTTCTGAAGGGTGTGTTCTTCCCTCAGTGCTGCTTTCTTGCTGGTGTGAAGTTCCCCATTCTCTGCTTGCTTCCCTTTCCTTTTATCTCTTGCAGGATGAAAGGATTAAGGGTGGTGCAAGCCACTCTCCGGGGAAACTCCCTTTACAGCGGAGCAGGGACATAATCCTATGAAAGAATTTACAGTTCCACCCTAGTCCTTTAATATACAGCACAGGAAAATCAAAATGGAAGACAATCACAAAATACTGGGAATCATGGCCCAGCCACATGGCTACACATATTTTGGGGGGGACACAATTCAGTCTATGACATCACCCCTGGAACCAATCAGTGACGGCCAGGAGTGGGGGTTGGGATTATGGAAGAACCAGGGAAAGCACACTATAATTAGTGTTTAATGGGAGCAGTGGTGAGAGTGTAGGGTATCATTTCTAGAAAAAGGAAATGAGGTGATGAGAAGAAAATAACATGTCTAAAGTATACAGAAAATTTATCTACAGAAAATAGTGACTACGGGAAGCACTGAATTGCTGCCCTGCTAAGGTATGGGGACAGTGATAAGTGCCCCTAAGTGCAGTTTGTAGGTTATGTCGTCACCACCTCCCCAATTTCAAGATGCCTAAATGTTGACAGTGGCAATGCTTCAGCAGAAACACCTCCTCCCTCTTGCCTAGCTGTCTCAGTCCGGCGCCTTTCATGTTTCTGCTGCCTTGGAATGTCCTTCTGCATGTCCCCCGGCACCGCCTGGCAGCTGCACCCAGAGAAAGCCCCACCACCCTATTTTCCCCTTTCTATGACTGCACCCTGTCCAAACATCTGACATCCATCTTTTAAATAACTTTGCCATAATATCAGTCCCCAAATTCAAGTCAACTCATTAATCTTTTACTTAACACATCGTGGCACATGAAAATTAAAATAGAAACTTCCTTGCTTTCACTGATGAGAATTGGTCTACAATGCACTGAAAAGCCATTGTTTTTCCTTCAGTATCGTCTCTTTTTATGCTCAGCAGAACAAGATCACGCAGTCTACCTTGACTCATAAAACAAACAAAAAACGAACCCACTGCCGTCATATCGATTCCACCTCATAGTGCCTCTGTAGGAAAGGGTAGAACTGCTCCACAGAGTTTCCAAGGAGCACCTGGTGGATTCCAGTTGCTGATCTTTTGGCTGGCTGCCATAGCAGTTAACAACTATGCCACCAGAGTTTCCAAGTGGGGGCCCTCAAATATGAAAATACTGGTTTTAGCTTGCTGAACAATTTTTCACAGCTAGTGATGGAAAGGGAGATGTTAATAGAAACTTTTCGGTGGTGCTTGTCTGCGCTACTTCCTTCAAGTGGCACCCAGGGTGTGAGTCATATCTGCCCTACCTTAGCTCCTGCTCCTGCTCCTGGCTAAGACGGATGACAGTAAAGCGTTCAGAAAGAACTAGCAAATGTGGAATGGGAGTTTATAGAGGAGGTCATGAATTTGATATGGACAGTTATCAATAGGGTTGTTTTCACCAGTTTAGTGGAAACTCCCCATCTGTTCACTTTCCCAGGTACAAGAGGTATTGTACCTGTCAGTGTAAAGTGCTTTCACCACCCCCTCTAGGAGGCTTAAGAGCATCACGGGCTGACTTAAGAGATGAATCGTTTGTGTTGACACAGAGGCTTCTGTACTGAATTTCCAGGAACTGCTGAGGTCTGATGGAGAGACTGCGTGTCTGACAAATTCAGATAATATTCATATAATTCTTTGCATGAAAAAATAAACTTATAGTAGTATTAACTTTTGAAGTCATTGACATATGAATGATTTATCCTGCTGTAGCAATTAAAAAATGTATATCAGGAAATTTGGGGTTTTTTTGTAAGGAGCAGCCAAGATCTGAAACATCGACAGATGTGTGACACTCACGAGTGTACACTAGAGGGCACTCATGTTCTACTTTTTCCTATTGGAACAAATGAACAAAAATGCAGTATTAACTTCTGAAGTCATTGACATACACGCAATTTATCCTGCTACAGCCTTTAAAAATTGTACATCATGAAATTCGGCTTTTTATAAAGAGCAGATAAAACAAGATCTGATACGGGAACATCGACGAACGTGTGACCCTGTGAGTGCACACTAGGGGGCACTCGCCGTCTTCTCTTCCCAGTCGGAACAACTGGACAAAAACGGTTCCCCAACTTCGCTGGGTAGGAGGAGAAGCCTGGAAGCTTATTACAAATACATGTTCCCGTGCTGCGGTGCGGGGAAACTCTGGTGACGTGGTGGGCTACGTGCTACCTCTGCTAACCAAAAGGTCGGCACTCAGATCCGCTGGGCGCTCCTTGGAAAACTCTATGGGGCAATTCCATTCTGACCCCTAAACGGTGTCTATGGGTCCACCGCGGCTGTGAGTCTTACCGACTCAGCGACACTGCGTTTTTTTTAATGCTGTGGTGTGGCTTGTGGATCTAGATTTTTCAATCGCGAATATATTGGGTCGTGGTTTACAGCATATCTTGTGGAGCCTGAGTGCCCGAGTTTGAATCCTAGCTTTACCACTTGTGATCTTTGACAATTATTTCTCTGTGTCTCAGCTGCCTCATCTGTCGGATGAAATGAGACATGTACCTACCTTCTAGGATTACCAGGATTAATGAATTCACTTAGAATAGAACCTATTGCCTGATAATAATTATTAGCTGTATTATAACTATTATTTTTTTATAGGAAGGACATGTTTGTAAAGTGAAGAGTCAGGGAAAAAGAACACCTTCAATGAGATAGGCTGCCACAGTGCCTGCAATAATGGACTCAAGCCTGGAAATGACTGTGAGGATGGTGCAGGACCAAGCGGTATTTTATTTTGTTGTACATAGGGTTGCTATGAGTTGGAACTGACTTCATGACAGCTAACAACAACATAGCACTCACTGATTTTTGTTGCAGGGAGACCCAAGGATCACTCCTGAGAAACAACACAGGACTGCTTCAAAAAGGAAAACAAATTAAGAGGGTATTCTGTCAGCTATAAACAGAGCAACTCGTAGCAACCCTACATAGGAGCACTATGAGTCAGAGTCCACTCAGTGTCAATGGGTTTGTTTTTATTTGTTGTGTTAGCTTATATGTAACCTAGATACCTGGTTTCTAAGCCAAAATGTGCGAAGTATTAATAGATAGTTGTGCCATCTCCTAGAGCTGGTAGAATTGCAGCATCATAGGATACTATCTTCAACTGTTTACAGGTAGAGGAAACCTTAGTTCGGTGGTTTTCCAATTGTCTTAGTAGCAGATCTCCTCATGCAAAACCCAACAAAGAAATTAATATGAAAATAGAATACAGAGCTGCTTCTGTTGAAGGGAGTTCTGGCTGGGCAGTGGGGCAGGGTGGGGTGGGGGCTGTTTGCCATGCCTTCAACATCCTGTCACATGAAGCACTTCTTTGAATCCCTAGGACAACGAAGAACACAGTATGAAAGTCATGAATAAACCAATCCATTTTATAGGGGACAAAAAACAAGTCCCAGAAAGTTAAAAATTATTTGAGTAGAGTGCAGTAAGAGTAGTTGGGGTAATAAAATTGAAGGTCACTGTTTGAATTTATGGTAGAGAGTAGAGATTGAAAGAGAAATTTTTAATGGCCTCTTTGGGGTTGGATAAAGGAATCAACAACAAGATGAACTGGGATGTGTGATGTGTAAGGGAAAGGTTTAACATAAATCCAGAGAAGAATTTCCAATAGAAAGGGATAAAGAGTAAAACTTTGAACTTTATGCCCTGGAGTCTGTTTAATGTAACAAAGCTGCTTGTCAGTCTAGAAAGAATCAAAGCCAGCTTTTAATTACAATCATGTGCTGAGTGTGTGGGGGGGGGGGTGTGCTTGAAATACTAGGAAGTGCATGCAGCATTCTACTCTCATCTTAAGAGAAATGATTACCAATATAATTGTATATAACAAAGACGCTTTGCTCTGGGAGTATTAGAATTTCTCTTCAGTTAGGTGATGACTGGGTGTTTGGGGAGTGGAAGTGAGATATTAAAAAATATTATTCATATTTTTTTAATTGAAATCTTTGTTAGTTGAAGGTGTAGAAATGGCTGTTACGGTGATCTTAGATACAAAGTTTTGACTCTGATGGGTACAGCTACAGGAAAGCTATGCAGTCTAAAATACTGATGTCTTTCCTGTGCATTTTATCTTCTCTGAGTGTGTTATAGACACTCATAGTCACTATCATAAGAAGTCACAGGGACTTCTTATTGCTATTTCCTCAAGCTCATTGAAAGTGGATGACTTACGTTTTTCTTAGAATGCTTTAAGTTTATAGTCATTGCTATTTTATTTGGCCGTAAAAACTGTATTTATTATAAAAGCTGTAATTACATATACTTCTTCTAGAATTATGTGTAATAAAGCTTCACATGTGGGGAACATCTTGGGGAAGGGGAAGGAATAACTGGAAGACTACAGAAAAATTTTAAAAATTGAATATTATACCCACAACTTTTTGCTCTTTGTTATGTTGTATATATTTTGTTTGTTATGATTTTTTCAGTATGGAGCAGTCCATAGGTATAACTGTTTTAAGTCTTTGTAACCCATAGCTTTTTATTTTCTTACATTAATAAATCAGAAAAGGAAAGCACTTATTTAGATGCAACATGAAGAGTGGATCATCAGAAAGAGGGTGAAACTTTGGAGTCAGAGATGAGCTCACATTCTGACTCTGCCACTAACAGTGTGACTGCAAATCAGTTCCTTAACCTCTCTTAGATTTTGTTTTTTACTTTGAAAAACAGGGAATAATAACTACTGTCTAGCAGCCTTGTTAAGGATTTTTATCCACTGGTTTTTTTCAATATTTAAACATTTATAAATCTTGCAACTTGATAATACAAATATTTGAAATCAATACCAGTAAAACAAACCTGCTTCCATCCAACTCACAGCAACTCTATAGGACAGAACAGAACTATGCCAGGGAGTTTTCAAGGCTGTAATATTTGTGGAAGCAGACTGTTACATCTTTCTCCCACAGTGCAGCTGGTGAGTAGGAACCACTCAACTTTCAGGTAGCAATCATCATTGAGCCACTTAAGGCTCCTAGCAAAAAACAGGAAGTAAGCAAACTTTCCTACTTCTAATGATGCTCCAGTTCATCCACATCTCAAAAAAGGTGGAACCACAATTAGATACAAGTAATGACAAAACATTAGACAAAAAGCTCCTCATTACTTGTCTGTCTTTATTCCCATGTGTTACTTGTCTGTGTTTCTTACCGTGTATTACCTCTGGTGGGTAAGTGTATGTTGCATGGGTGGACTTTGTGAACATGAGTAGCTGGTCACTGCAAGGTTACAACAGAACAGTTATGTCCCATTATCTGGTCACTTAGAATAAACTGTTTATTTAAAACTGAGTTGCATTTGTGTTTCTGTCAACTCTGGGTGTTCTGAGTGTTTACTCAGTTAAAAATCCAGATCTTTTTCACATGAGCTACTGTTCAGTAACTTTGTACTCTCTCTGTTTATGATCTATTGACTTAGTGAACTGAAATAATAGGATTTTATATTCATTTTTAATTATAATTCATCACATCAGTTTAATGTGATGTAGCCTGGCTAGCTTTGTGGATCCTTGGTTCTGTCATTCAGCATAGTAAGTATCCCCTTCATATTTCTGACATTTGTAATTTTGATTTTTGTCAGTGTTCGTTGCTACTGAGTTTGCTGTGACTCTTGGAGACCTTTATGTGTAACAGAATGAAACACTGTGCTGTTCTGTGACATCCTTACAACTGTTGGTAGGTTTGAGCCCATTGTTGCAGCAATTGTGTCATTCCATCCCAGTGAAAGTGTTTCTTGTTTTTGCTGACCCACTGCTTTACCAGACATGATGTCCTTTCCCTGCTGTTAGTCTTTCCTGATGCCATGTTCAAAGTAATCAAGACAAAGTCTTGCCATCCTCACTTCTAAGAAGCATTGTAGCTGTACATCCTTGGAGAGAATTTGTTTGTTCTTCTGTCAATCCAGGGTATCTTAAATATTCTTCAGTAACACAATTCAAATATATCAATTCTTCTATCTTCCATTTTCATTGCCAAAATACCTGGACAGTTTTGATTAGGGTATCCAGTTTTACTCAACAAATCATTAATTTAAAAAAGAAAAAGGAAAAAGAAGGCATGGTTGAGCATAACAGCTTGTAATAAGATCTCCCAAGACTTCAGCTAAATTGCTCCCAGTGCAATAAACAACTTTCTTTTCATTTCTGATGCCAGTCAGCCTAACTATGGTACCACCGAGTGCATATTTCTGCATCTTGCCACCAGGATAGCATAAAAGTCTTTGGTAGTATTTTGGCATTTTTTTTTTTCCTCCAATATTCTTTAAATAGTACCAACAACGCTCCCTAAACCACTTCTAGAAGTTATATTTCAACCAAAGAATACAGTTCATGTGGACCTGGACATGTACCCTGATTTAGACCATCTGTGTACTTTGTTATTCCCTGCTGCTATTCTTAGGGAAACCGTGGTAGTGTAGTGGCTAAGTGCTACAGCTGCTAACCGACAGGTGGGCAGTTTGAATCTGCCAGGTGCTCCTTGAAAACTTTATGGGACAATTCTTCTCTGTCCTATAGGGTGGCTAGGAGTTGGAATTAACTCTATGGCAACAGGTTTGTTTCTTTTACTATTTTTAGATTTCATTTTTTATTAATATTTGAGTTTTGATCTCTATACATGTCTCACTTCAATTTACAACTTTAGTTACCCTGCTTTCTTTGTGTCCGTGGCTAACACTGTGCTTGTCTCGTTAGTGTGTCTCTCTTCTAACTTGGTTCTTGATCAAAAATTTCTCACTGTCCTAACTCTAAACCCTATGAGGCAGTTCTACTATATTCCTAGGGGTTTGCTGTAAGTCAGAATCGACTATATTCCTAGGGGTTTGCTGTAAGTCAGAATCGACTTGATGGCTGTAGGTTCTCCTAACTCTACCACATGCTTCTCTCCCCAAAACTCTTTTTGTTGGTCTTAGCTTCTTTTTTTTTTTTTTTTTTAAAGAAAGATAAACTGCTACACATGTCAAAGTTTCTGTTTTCTGATATATCTTCTTCATTTTTATTGCCTGGTTGTGTTTACCTTCAATATTTTTGTTTTCTAAGTGGGCCTGGTGGTACAGTGGTTAAGCACTAGATTGCTAACTGAAAGGTCAGTAGTTTGAGTTCTGCAGAAGAAAGACGAGGCAGTTTGCTTCCATAAAGATTTACAGCTTTGGAAACCCTATGGAATACTTCTATCTTATCATAAAGGGTCATTGTGAGTTGGAATCTACTCAACAGCAATGGGTGTTCAGTTTTCTGTTTTGTATGTGTGTGTATGTGTATGTTTTCAATTTAAAGGACTGTTTCACTTAAATCATTCAGAGTGAATGGACGTGTCTTGACCACCTAATACATTCTGGCCTATATTAGAGGCTAGACTCTGGAGATACCAAGCCATGTCAGTGGTTGCCTTCAAGGAGCCCCTGACTTAGTAGAGAAGACAGCTGCAAGTGCTTACAAAGGTGTGGGAAGAATTAATATAACCCAGAAGCCTAAAGGTGGGCATCCCTAGTGCAGATAGTAGAAATGAGAAAATACATTCTATAAGAGGAGATAGGCATGGTAAGTCTGGAAGTAGAGCTGGTCGTGAGAAAGGGGGTGTGTTGTTTGTGGAGAGAGCAAGATATCTGCTCACGTGGGTTTCTGTAGATGTCACTTCTCATCAGAATCACTTGTGACAATTCTTAGCTTTTGAGGCCTCATATTTCTTCAGCTTATCTTCATGAATTATTTCATTCATTCACATTGTCATACGTAAGCATTTTTTAAGGGCCTGCTGTATGTTGCGTGGGAAGCCTGGTGGCATGGTGGATTAAGAGGTATGTCTGCTAACCAAAAGATTGGCAGTTCAAATTTGCCAGGCACTCCTTGGAAACCCCGTGGGGCAGTTCTCCTCTGAGCTCTGGGGTCACTGTGAGTCGGACCCAACTCGACAGCAGTAGGTTTGGTTTTGGTGCTGTTAGGTGCTGTCTTCTCTTTTAAAAACTTTTGAAATGGTTGGTGTTTTTAGATGCCCTCAAACTAGCTCTGACTCACTGAGACCCTTAGGACAAGTGAGTGGAACACTGCCTGGTCCCGAGCTATCCTCACAATTGTTGCTGTTTTTGAGCCCGTTGTTGCCATCACTGTGTCCATCAATCTCACTGAATGTCTTCTTCTTTTCACTGACCCTCTACTTTACCAAGCATGATGTCCATCTTCAGCTACTGACTGATCCCTCCTGTCATGGACTGCGTTGTGTCTTCCCCAAACTGTAAGTATTGATTTGACTTGGCTATGAGTCCCAATATGGTGCACTTCCTCCCGTGTGTTGTGAATCCTGCCTCGGTGATGTTAATAAGGGAAAATGGATAGCGGTTGTGTTGAGGGGGCAGAATTGAAGTTACCAGTTTGTGGTAACTTGGCAGAGAAGTAAGCAGAGTAGGTTGGGAACCTCCTACCACCAAGGAGGCAACACTGAGAGCAGAGAACATCCTTCGGACCTGAGGTTTCTGTGCCAGGATGCTCTCATTGAATTTGGACTCAGCCTACTGAACTGTGATAATTTCTCTTATTGAATGGACATATAACTTGTAACGGGATTTGTGGCTTACTGGACTCTGACAATAAAGTTTGTCTTAATGAAACCATCCACTTGTGGTATTTTCTGTTGGAGCAGTACCAGGTAACTAAAACACCTCCTGAGAATATGTTCAAAGTATATGAGACAAAGTCTCACCACCCTTGCTTCTAAAGAGCATTCTGGCTATACTTCTTTCCAGACAGATTTGTTGACTCTTCTGTTAGTCCATAATACATTTGATATTCTTTGCCAATAACATAATTAAAGGTGTCAATTTTTCAGTCTTCCTTATTCGTTGTCCAGCTTTCCCATGCTTATGAAAATATTGAAAATATGATGACTTGGATCAGTCACACCTTATCCTCTCTGTGACATTTTTGCTTTTTAACACTTTCCAGCAGATTTACCTAAAGGAATGTGTCATTTGATCTCTTTCTTTTAAAAAATTTATTGTGCTTTAGGTGAAAGTTTATAGCTCAAGTTAGTTTCCCAAGTAAAAATTAGCACACATATTGTTATGCAACCCTTGTTGTTATCCTTATAATGTGACAGTGCATTCCTCTTTTGTGGTCTAGGTTTCCTGATTTGATTCAACCAGCTCCTGTCCCTTTCTGCCTTCTCATACAGCTTGCAGACAGGAGTTGTCCATTTAGTCTTGTATATCTACTTGAACTAAGATGTACACTCTTCGTAAGTATTGTTTTCTGTTTTCTAGTACAGTCTGGAAACCCTTGTGGTGTAGTGGTTAAGTGCTACAGTTGGTAACCGAGAGGTTGGCAGTTCATATCTACCATGTGCTCCTCGGAAACTCTATGGGGCAGTTGTATTCTGTCCTATAGGGTCATTTTGAGCTGGAATGTACTCAAGAGCAGTGGGTTGACATAGCAGTCTAATCTTTGTCTGAAGAGTTGACTTTGGGAATGCTTTTAGCTCTGGGTTAACAGAATGTTCACAAGGCATGTCTTCTGGGATTCCTCTAGGTTTGGTCAGACTACTTAGTCTGGTTTTCTTATGTGAATTTGACTCTCTACCACACTTTTCTCCTGCTCCATGAGGGACTGTCTGTTGTGTTCCCTGTCAGGGAAATCATTAGTGGTACATGGGGACCATTTAGTTATTCCAGTCTCATGCTGATGAAGCCTCTGGATTATGTGGCCCTTTTGTCTCTTGAGCTAATATTTGCTTTGAATCTTTGGTGTTCATTCTCCTTTGCTCCTGATTTGGGACAAATTAATGCATCTTACTTGGCTCTTTGCTTGTTTTTAAGACCCTGTATACCACTCACAAAAGTAGGATGCAGAATATTTTTAAAATAAACTTGGTCATGCCAGGACTTCTAGCCATATGGTGCCATACATAGAAGCACCACGCCATCCTGCCATAACAAAGACCCAGAGCACTAAGTAAAAGACAAATGGCAATCTTGGAACCTGAAGTGTCAAATGAACAGATAAAGAATTCTAACACTGAATGAAATAAGAAACTGACAGAGTACAGAAAATACAGAGAGAAGATTTAAAGATATGTTGACAGAAAAGGTCTCTGATATCATGAAACACAAGAAGATACCTATCCAAGATGCTAATCAAACTCCACACAAGGTAAATACCAAAAGAAAGACACCAGGATATAATTGAACTTACTGAAACTAAAGATAAGGGAAGCTTTTAAAAGCAGCTAGGCTTAAACAAGAAGTAACCTACAAAGGAGTGTCATTGAGACTGACCTCAGGTTACTCAGCAGAAATCATGTTGGCAAGAAGAGAATGCAAAGACATATACAAAGCCTTGCAGGAGAAAAAAAAACTGCCAACCAAGAATTATATATCCCACAAAAATTGTCTCTCAAATATGACAGGGAAATCAGGACATTCCCAGATAAACATAGTTCACAGAATTTGCAAAATCCAAACTGAAATTACAAGAAACATTGTGCAAAGTCTTTCATTGGAAAATAAATACCATCAGATACATATTCAAGAATAGAAAGCAGGGCAGAGCATCCAGATATCAACAAGGATAGGGAATCCACAAAAGAAAATCAAAGGTAAAACACTAAAAATAGGGAAAGAGATATCTCAGTAAGTAAAAGATGACAACACTATACCAAAAGAGGGACAAATTAACATATTCATAGATCTTTCAGATGGAGAAGAAGTCAAGGTGATACAAAGAAATAAAAACATAGAAGATAGGGGTGAATATCAAGGTTACCACAAAGGAATTTAACAATCCTACACATCAAAATAAGAAACCAAATCAAGAAGTCTCAGCAGATGTAAAACCAACAGGGAAAAGGATAAAAAGAAACATTCATAAAGAAAAATAACTCAGCACAGAAAACTAAATAGAACAAAGACATTGTAACAACACACCAAAATGACAGCATTATGTTCATACCTATCAATAATTACATTGAATGCAAATGTGCTAAATGCACCAATAAACAAAGAATAGAAGAATGGATAAAATAGTATGATCTGTATACATGCTGCTTACAAGAGACTCATCTTAGATTTAAAGACATAACCTGAAATTCAAAGAGTGGAAAGATATATAACAAGCTAACAGCATTAAAAAAAAAAAGCAGGAGTGGAAATATTAACTTCAGATAAAATAACCCAAACCCACTGCCACTGAGTCGGGTCTGACTCATAGACTCACAGTAAAATCTACCACAGTGGACAAGGAAAGTCACTATATATTGCTTAAAGGGACAATACATCAGGAGGACGTAATCATATTAAATATTTACATGCTGAATAACAGAACTTCCAAATACATCTAACAAACTCTAACAGCATTAAAAATTGAGATACAGAGCTCCGTGATAATAGTAGGAGATTTCAACACAACATTTTTGGGGATGGACAGAACATACAGAAAGAAGTTCAATAAAGACATGGAAGATCTAAATGCTGCAATCAAATAGCTCAGACTCATAGACTTATGGAATGCTCCACACAAAAACAGGCAAGTATACTTTCTTTTCCATGGCAAGTGGAACATTTTTCTGAATAGACCACATACTAGGCCATAAAGCAAGTTCTTAATGAAGTCCAAAGCACTGAAATATTGCAAAGCGTCTTCTCAGACCCTAAAGCCATAAAAGTCAAAATCAATAGCAGAAAAAGTAAGAGTGAAAAGTCAAACACATGAAGACTAATAACACTTCGCTCAAAAATTTCCGTGTTATAGAATAAATAAAGGATAGAATAAAGAAATTCATAGAGTCAAATGAAATGAAGATATATCCTAACAGAACCTATAGGACATAGCAAAATCAGTGCTCAGAGGTCAATTTGTCTCAATAAATGCATACATCCAAAAAGAAGAAAGGACCCAAAAAGCATCAACCCTGCAACTCAAACAAGCAGAAAGAGAGCAACAAATTGAACTCCTCAAGCACCAGAAGAAAACACACAATGAAAGTTAGAGCAGACCTAAATGAATCAGCGAATATAAAAGCAGCTAACAAGACCAAAAGTGGCTTTTTGAAAAGATCAACAAAATCAATAAATCATTGGTCAAAATGACAAAAGAAAAACCAGAGAGGAAACAATTCAAATCAGAAATTAGAAGGCCAATATTGCAACAGACTCAACTGAAATTAAGAGAATCTTAATAGAATACTCTGAAAAACTGTACTTTAATAAATTCAAAAACCTAGAAGAAATGGACAAATTTCTAGAAACACACTACCCTCCAAAACTAACACAAACAGAAGTAGAACAACTTTATAAAGCCACAGCAAAAGGAAATGCTGAAAAAGTAATTAAAAACTCTCAACCAAAAAAGTCCTGGCCCAGACAGCTTCACTGGAGAATTCTTCCAAACTTTTAGAGAAGAGCTAATACCACTGTTATTAAAGTTATTTCATAGCATAGAAAGGAATGGTACAGGAAGTCCATTAAAAGATGGCAGACTAGACATATGTCTCCCCATTTCTGTCTAAGAACCAAGGCAATTGATGGAGAAAAGGCATTTGACAAAGCCAAACACCCATTCATGCTAAAGACTTTCAGAAAAATACGAATAGAGGGGAAATTCCTCCATGCAATTAGTGATATCTACACAAAGTCAACTGCTTTCATCTTCCTGAATGGTGAAAGAATGAAAGAATTGCCCTTGAGAACAGGAACTAGACAAGGATGCCCACTCCCACCTCTTCTATTCAACATTGTGATAGAAGTTCTAGCTAGAGCAATTAGACAAAACAAAGAAATAAAAGGCAACATTATCAGCAAAGAAGAAGTAGGAATCTCCCTATCTACAGACAATACAACTGTATATAAAGAGAATCCTAAGGAATCCATAAGTAAACTACTGGAACTAACAGAGGAATTCAGCAAAGTATTGGGATAAAAGATGAGTGTAAGTAAATCAGTAGGATTCCTTTATACCAACAAAGAGTTCATCAAAGAAGAAATCACCAAATCAATACCATTTACTATGGCCCCCAAGAAGATAAAATACCTAGGAATAAATCTAACTAGAGAAATAAGAGACCTATACAGACAGAACCACAGGGCCTTACTGCAAGAAGTGAAAAAAGACTTACAAAATTGGAGAAACCTACCCTTCTCAAGGTTAGGAAGACGTAACGTTGTGAAGATGTTGATTTTACCTAAAGCGATCTACTTATAAAATGCAATCCCAATACAAATTCTAGTGTCATTTTTTAACGAGACAGAGAAACATATCACCAAATTTGTTTGGAAACGGAAGAAGCCCTATCTTGGTAAAGCACTACTGAAGAAGAGCAACACAATGGAAGACCTCATACTACCGGATCTTAGAACCTATTACACTGCCACACTAGTCAAAACAGCCTGGTACTGGTACAAAAAGAGACATATAGACCAACTAAATAAAGTGGAGACCCCAGAAATGCCACCATCCTCTTATCAACAGTTGATATTTGGGAAATCCCCTAAGAATGTAAACTGGAGTAAAAATAGTCTCTTTAACAAATGGTGCTGGCAAAATTGGATATCTATCTGCAAAAAAACTGAAACAAGACCCATGTCTCACACCTTACACGAAAACTAAATCTACATAGACTAAAGACCTAAATTTCAAACATAAAACGATAAAAATTGTGCAAGAAAAAATAGGATCAGTGATGGATGTTCTAATACACAGCTTAGACAGACTTCAGAATCTAACACAGCGTGATTAACAGAAGAGAAACTAGATAAATGGGACCTACTAAGAATCAAACACTTTTACTCATCCAAAGGCTTCATCAGAAGAATTAAAAAGACTACCTACAGAATAGGAAAAAATATCTGGCAAGCACATGTTGGACGTTCATGTGATCTCTGTAATCTACAAGATTCTGCAAAATATCAACAAGAAAAAGGTAAATAACTCAATTAAGCATTGGGCAAAGTAGATGGGCAGACACTTCACTAGAGAGGACATCCAGGCAGCCAAAATACACATCAGAATATGCTCACTATCATTAGCTATCAGAGAAATCCAAATCAAAACTACAGTGAGACATCTCACCCCAACAAGGGTGGCCATGATCCCAAAATCACAAAACAACAAATTCTGGAGAGGTTGTGGAGAGATTGGAAGTCTTCTACACTGCTGGTAGGATTGCAAAATGGTACAATCTCTTTAAAAGCAATCTGGTGCTTCCTTAAAAAGCTGGAAATAGATATACCATTTGATCTAGTAATTCCACTGCTTGGAATTTATTCTTCAGAAATAAAGGCTGTCACGTGCACCTTGAGATCTCCATTAAAAGACCACAAGTGATGGTCCACGGACCTCGGAATTCCCCTGGAAGCACAGCCCCAGGCCCTGATGCTGCCCTTGTCCATAAATAGTAATGGAGATCAACTCTCAGACAGGAATGGATTGGACTTGGCAACACAGAGTGATCATATCATGTGTGAACTTTATGATTCTATGCATCTATAGGATGTCATCCTGCTGACCTCTTACAGGAGGAAGGAGAGTGGGTGAAGAGGAAGGAATAGGAGATTGTGGAGAGGATAAGACATGTATGGAGCAGAGAGGAGAAGTGTGCTGTTGCCAGACAGGGAGAGCAGTGGCAGCTGTATATAGGTGGGCATGTAAATTTATATGGGAATGTACATTTTCATTCAATCATAATAAAAAAGAAAAAAAAGGCTGTCACATGAACAGACACATGTACACAAGTGTTTACTGCAGCACAATTCATAATAGCTAGAAGATGGAATCAACCCAGATGCCCTTTAGCATATGAGTGGATAAACAAACTATGGTATGTATACTCAATGCAACACTATGCTATAATAAAAAACAAAGTAGATTTTAGAAAATATAACATCGTTTCAACTGGAAGATATTATACTGAGTGAAATCAGTCGGTGTCAAAAGGATACTCTGTTATAAGGACTTAAAAATAGAACTATCTACAGAAGAAAATAACTTTGATAGCTACCAGGGCAAGGGGGTAAGGTTTTATTATAGATGAGATAGTTGATAGATGTTAGAAATTTTATTCATTTACTGTAATAAACAAATAAAAAGAGAAAAGAATAGTATACTCTCAAATTCACTCTATGAAGCCAGCATAACTCAGATACTAAAAATGAATAAACATAGCACAAAAAAGGAAAATTACAGACCAATATAATCCATGAACTTAGACGCAAAAATCTTCTGTAAAATTCTGGCCAATAGAATTCAACAGCCAAGCCAAGTGCCGTCGAGTCAGACAGAAAAATAATTCACCATGATGAAATAGGATTCATACCAGGGATGCAGGGATGGTTGAACATTAGAAAAATAATTAATGCAGTCAACCACATAAATAAAAGGTATCACTCAATATTATCAATTGATGCAGAAGAGACATCTGACAAAATCCAACACCCATTCTTGTTAAAAACTCTCAGCATCTATGCAAAGCCAACAGCCAACATCATCCTAAATGGAGAGAATCTGAAAGCATTCCTCTTGAGAATGATAACCAAACAAAAATGCCCAGTTTAATTCAGCATTGTGCTGGAGGTTGTAGCCAGGGAAATTAAACAAGGTAAAGAAATAAAGGGCATCCAAATTGGATGATATCTCTTTTTGCAGATGACATGATCTTATACACAGAAAATCCTAAAGTCCACACACACAGAGACACAAATACTGGAACTAATAGAAGAGTTCAGCAAAGTATCAGGATATAAGACAAACATAAATAAATCAATGATATTCCTATACATCAACAAAGAGAACATCAAAGACAAAATCACCAAATCAATGCCGTTTACAGTAGCCCCCAAGAAGACAAAATACTTTGGAATAAGTTTAACCAGAAGTGTAAAAGACCTATAGAAAGAAAATTAGAAACGAAACCTGTACTATAAGAAACCAAAACAGACCTAAATAAGTGAAGAAACCTACATTGTTCATGGATAGGAAGACTTAACATAGTGAAAATATCTATTCTTCCCTTAGTGATCTGTAGATACAACACAATCCCAACACAAATCCCAATGTCATTTTTTAAGAAGATGGAGAAACAAATCACCAACTTCCTGTGGAAAGGAGAGTTGTTCCAGGTAAGTAAAGCATTACTGAAGTAGAAGCATTACAAAGTAGAAGACCTCACACACCTGACTTTAGAATCTATTGCACTGCAACAGTAGTCAAAATAGCCTGATACTGGCTTAAAAAACAGACACTAGATCAATGGAATGGAATAGAGAATCCAGATACACCATCGACCTATGAATAGCTGATATTTGACAAAGTCCATGAAGTGGGAAAAAGCAGTCTCTTCAACAAATAGTGCTGTCAAAATGAAACAAAGCCCATATCTCACATAAAGAAAGCTAACTCAAAATGGGTCTAAGATCTAAATAGAAAATCTAACTCATAAAGATCATGAAACTAAAACTAGAGACAATGCTGGCAGCTCTAATAACAATACACAAACAGATTACAAAATATTACTAACAATGCTCAAACTGTTGAAATGAGGCATAAGTGACAGCCTTTGAGGAAGGGTGCAGTAAAAATCCAAGGTATTAAAGAAAGCCCCAGGAAACAACTTAATAGCATAGATTACCATAGAGTAATCTCACCGTTGTCTTACAAAACATCTGTCACAAGACAAGCCTGGGGACAGCCTTGCAAGTGACCCCTAGACCTTGACCACGGACAGCCTTGCAAATGATCCCTAGACCTTGACCACATTTTACAACTAACAGGAATTCCAGGTGGCCTTAACCAATCAGTGTAAAGGTCAGTTCCTCCTCCCTGCTTTGTAATCTCACAACTTAAATACTGGGTGCTGAGGAAGCTCGTGGTCGCCCCCTGCTCTGTGTAGTTTGGGGTGCATCCCTGGTGCACCAGTATTTTTCCTATTGGGCATATTTTTTAATAGAATTTAACCTTTAAAGTAACAGCGTCGCATCTTGAAAATCGTGGACCCTAACAAAACACTAGAAAAAAAAATATAAAAATGAGAACTCCTAAAAATCAAATACTTATGCTCATCCAAAGACTTCACCAAAGATTGAAAAGACTACTTACAGATTGGGAAAAAAAGTTTTGGAAACCACAAACCTGATAGATGTCCAATTCTATAATCTACAAGGTACTGCAAAACCTCAACAAGAAAAAGACAAATAACTCAATTAATAAATGGACAAAGGATATGGACAGGCCCTTCACCAAAGAAGACATCCAGGCATTAACAGATATATGAGGAAATGCTTACAGCCATTAGCCATTAACCCACTGCCTTCAAGTTGAATCCAACTCATAATTACACTATAGGACAGAATAGAACTCCCCACAGAGTTTATAAGGAGTACTTGGTGGATTCTAACTGCCAATCTTTTTATTAGCCACATTATGCCACCAGGGTTTCTGTTAGAGAAATACAAATCAAAACAACAATGAGATACCATCTCACCCCATTAAGGCTGGAGTTAATCCAAAAATGCAAAACAATAAATGCTAGAAAGAGAATAACATAGAGACTGGATCTCTTCTACAATGCTGATGGTAATGGAAAATTGTATAACAATTTTGGAAATCCATTTGATGCTTTCTTAAGAAAGCTAGAAACAGAAATACTGCATGCTCCAGCAATCCCACTGTTTGGAATATATCCTAGTGAAATAAGGGCTGTCACATGAATAGATAAACGCACTTTGGTGTTTATGGTAGCAGTATCTATATAGCAGAAAGATAGAATCAACTTAACTACCTGTCAACAGATGAGTGGATAAACAAGCTCTGTCGTATTCATGTAATGAATATCATACAATGACAAGGAACAATGATGATCTCGGGAAACATCTGATAACACGGAGTCCTCTGGAAGACACACTGAGTGAGATCAGTCAGTCACCAAAGTACAAATATTGTGTGAGACAACTATTGTAAGGACTCAATAAAAGGTTTAAGGACTGAAGAAAATAATCTGTGATGGTTACAAGGAAGAGTGGGAGGGAAATACATATTCATAGATAAGACAGTAGATAGGAATTGGGTTAAGTCAAGGACATGACAGCATACTGTAGAAGGGAGATTAATACCACTAGACTACACCAAAAGCTAAGGAGTTTCCTAAATACAAGCTAAAGTTTGGACAGTCAGAGGGACCACTGTTTCAGGGGACATCTAGGTCAATTGGTATGACTAATTTTTTTTTTAAGAAGATATTCTGCATCCTATTATAGTGAGTGGCACCTAGGTTCATAAAAGCTAGCAAACTGCCACTTAAGGAACATTGGTCAGTCCCAATTCACGTGCAGCAGAGGAAAATGAAGGACATCAAAGACGTGAAGAAAATATGAATTTAGGAGACAGAAGGGGCCAAACGATCAGGGGACGACATCAGCATGAGACCAGAAGAACTAGATGGTGCCCAGCCACCACTAATGACTGACCTGACAGGGAACACAATGGAGGACATAGCAGGACACAGCAGGACAAAAATGGGGTTGCAGATCTAGAACTTGATTAAAAGACCAGACTTGATAATCTGACATCCTGTAGGGGTCCCTGAGAACATGGTCCCTGGACTTTACCTAAGTCTAGGGAAAAATTGGACTGGACTACAATACACAGAGTGGTGCTGGTGAAGTGTGTGCCTCTTGGCTTAAATATGTACATGAGGCTGTTGAAGTAGTTCCTCTCTAGAGATGAGAGACATTAGGGTGGAGAGGAGACGACACATATTACTTGAATGAATGTGGGAAGTATAGGTGGAAAGGAGCATTGTGCTGTCACATGGTTGGAAGAGCAGCTGGAGTTGCATAGAAGTATGTGTGTGTATGTACCATACTTTTACATGGCAAGTTCACTTGGATTACAAACTTTCACTCAAAGCACAATTATATATATATATACATATATATAAAATATGTGTGTGTGTATGTGTGTGTGTGTGTGTATTTTTAATAGATTTCTTGATTAAGATTAAGTCCCAGAGAGAACCCCTTGTTTCTTCCGCAATGATTAGGATGATGACAAAATGCAGTAACACAGTAAAGATAGAAAGTTTGGATTAATTTTTAAAAATTTAAAGAAGATTTGTATAATTGAAAAGTAAAGAGTGTCTGTCTTCCAGCACATTCCAGGGGAGAAGATGAATGGATATTAGATAACAGTAATTCAAAAGTCAACACATCAGGATAGCAACATTTAATAGTAGTAGTGTAGATCAAATTACATTTTAAAATAAGCATTGGCACTAAAGCATTCACATGGGCTTTCACTTTCCACATTGTGTATTTCTGTAATGTTGGAATATTATAACTATCATGAATTATATTTGTGATTGGAAAAAACAATATGTTGACAAACACATACATTGAGCTTCTGTAAGGGCAAGGCATTGTGCTAGTTCTACACCAAGGGATCTGTTAAATTTTATCTTCAAAAAGAGAGAGAGAGAGAGAGAAATAAACACCTATCATTTCCCCTGCATGCCCCACTCCATTGGTGTCCAGTGAATTCTGACTCACAGTAACCCTATAGGACAAAAACCCATGGGGTTTCCAAAGCTGTAAATCTTTATGAAGCAGACTGCCACATCTTTTTCCCACTGAGAAGCTGGTGGGTTGAGCTGCTGACCTTTTGTTAGCAGGGGAGCACTAAACTACTGTACCACCAAAGCTTCTTAAAAACTAGCATTTTTTTAAGTATGGAAAATAGAAATAAATTTATGTACCAACACAACTGTTACTTTCCTCTATTTTTCTGCAGGCTGCTGAGGTTTTTTTAATGGATTGATAGCAATATTTCTCAATAATATCTAATTGCAAGAATAAGAATATTCTTTATGTCTGTTCTGTATTTTGTGTACCCGGTTCTGTGTTTTGGTCCAGATGGAATGGTAGAATCATCGAATGCTTACGTGGAAAGATAGTAGAGATCATCCAGAAATATTCATATTCTTATGTTATCTCCCCAGTACATAAAATTCTATACCCTCTTGACATACTAGCTTGTAAGTGGAGTTGTATTAGCAGTAATTACTGCTCAAATAGGTCTCTAATCTCCTGAGGAAGTCTCGTAAATTTTTGTGGGAGTTCAGATTATGTTTTATACACCTAAGAGCAAGACCAGTTAACTACAAAGCCAGTTATCATTGTAGATACTGCTGAGTATCCTGGCATTGCCACTTCCCTCCGTGATGTACCCAGAAGTCCTCTAAGTCTTAGTAAGTCAGAAGAGTTCCGCACTCTGTGGAGAAGCAGAACTGAATGCCTCTTTCATCATGCCTGGTAAAGCAGAGGGCCTACAAAAACAAGACCAACCTCTAATGAGAGAGTCAGACACAACAGCCACAAAAAGGGACTGCAGCGTACACAACACAGGAGTAGGAAACATTTTGTTCTGCTACATATAAGTCACCATCGGCTGGAGCTGATGTGATAACTAACACCACCACCAGTTAGAGGGCCCTCCACAGTGCCACTTGTGCTCTGTGTCATACAAAATTTGTTAAATAGCAATTTAGGAATACACTTGAGGTTTCCTTCTCGAATATAGCCCTGGACCAGCAACCTTCAGCAACAGCACCAAAATGTGTGTCTCAGTCCCAACGAATCAAGGATTTCCATTTTAACAAGAGCCCAGGTGATTTGTACATACATTGACGTTTGAGAAGCACTGGCATAAAGCACCTTTCTCTTTGTGGGACTAAGGCATGAACTTGACAAAGGATGAGGGCAGTGTTGGGTGGGGAAACAAAGTGACAAATTAATGGTCTGTTTCTGGGTTCATACCTTCACTATGACGACTCTTATCTTTCTGACTGGGCCAGACTTGGAGTGCTTGGCTCCTCGCTTGGGATGAGCTCTCCATCAGGAGGCCCTCTCACTCCTCACTGACTTATAGAAATAGACTTTTGATATCTGCTGCTTCTACTTCAGTTCAGCTAACATAGCTGAGGCTCAAACTAGGAATCCACCAGACTTAAGAGAGAGCTTATAGTGCTATACATATAACGTATCTTTTTATTTAATAAATATAGATTCAGCAGGTGTTATTTAGAAATGCTTCATGATAAGCTGCAGGAACTCCAAAATAAATAAAATAGTCTCTACACTGAAAGGAGGCAAATGAGGAAAGCATGTATTGGGTCAGCTGAGACTTTGGTTCTAAATGGAGTATTGTGTTGGGAAAAATCACGATTAAATCTTATACTTACAGCCTGTGTGTGTGTCTGCTGTAGAATGTTCTTCCATTTCCACTTCTCTACATTCCTACCCCCTTTCCATGGCTGATTCATCTGCAAACACTGCCCTAATTCCAGGAGCTAAATGTGATTTTTGGCTCTTCAGAATGTCCATCGTATTCTGCCTTAAGATCAAATACATGTGTTGAGGAGTTACGGTTGGAGGCAGGGTGGTAAATCTTTCACAGACAGAATGTGTATTTTAGTCAATCTTTCTGGATTCCCTGTAGAAACTAGCATGATGTGTCAGGAATGTTTCTGAAGCTAATGAACCCATTATGTTAATATTGCCCTGATCAGCAAGTTCAGGTCAGTCTTCAGATCACATCAGATGACAGAGCACAGCAGAGAGACAGAGACACAGAGACAGAGAGAACACTGCTTAGAGAGTTAGTAGTGTTACTCCTTATTTTATTTCAACCCTTGTTTCTAGTCATATTGGTTCATTCATTTTCACTGGTGTATTTGTTGTGTTGTTAGTCTCACCTGGATAGAATTTAATCTGCTTGTTGTGGGAAGGAGGCTGACTATCTACCTGTTAGTGTTTAAGAAACACCTTACTTAAATGAGTAGCACTTCTTATGTCTCAATTTTCCTAGTGCGAGATGGAATTCCAGGTCCGCAGACGCCTCACTAATGCGTGTCAGACTGCTATTAATCAAGAGGCATCTTGCGAGTTCTATGTCAGTGATGCTTATTTATCCATGGTGAGTATGTTTTCTTAGGCCACTGTGAGAAAGATTTGAGTTCTGACCTAGGTGAGGATGTGTTTTCTATTAGTAATGGTGGTTTCTTGTGGTCTAATGCTCCATGAAATGGCAAATCAGTGGCTAGGATACTGCTATTCCGTGTTCTAATGATTTTGAGCTATGGTTGTGAGCTGTGATGGTGAGAATCATAGTTCTCTCCAGAGGGTTCCCAGAATTGTAAGGATACAAACACTGATGGTGAGTGAATAAACAATTTTATATACATAAGCTTCCCATAATTAATGTTTATGTGTTAGAAGTGACACATCGGATTCTATTAAAATGTCAGTTTATGCTAGACTTTTGTGATGTTTCTATGCAACTACTCTACACATGTTCTACCATACAGAGCTAACAAATCTGACTTTTAAGAGGCCATGATATTCAAAAATTAATCGAGTAGAAAGGAGGCTGTTGGGAGAATGAGACACGTATGGAACAGAGAGGAATAGTGTGCTGTCACCGGATAGGGAGAGCAGTGGAAGCTGCATATAGGTGGGCATGTAAATTTATACGGGAATGTACATTTTCACTCAGTCATGTTAAATAAAAAAGAAAAAAATCAATTCACTACCACTGAGTCAATTCTGATTCATAGTGACCCCATAGGATAGAGTAGAACTGCTCCATAGAGTTTGCAAGTAGCACATGGTGGATTTGAACTGCTAACCTTTTGATTAACAGACATAACATTCAAACACTCTGTCACTAGGGTTTCTATTCAAAGATTAGGCAGTGGAATTTTGGAATCTGGGTAGCTACTCTTTGAGGTGATCTAGGTTCAGGGAGAAATCTCAGCCTTCTGGAAGCTGAAGAACAGAGAATATGTCTAAGTCTGACCAAAGAGGGGTAGGCCTCCTTCTAAACAACTATTGAGTCTACAAAGTAAGTTGTGTGAGATTTCTACTCTTAAATATCTGTTTCTCACCTCCAGTCTCCCCCTACTCTCACCTCTGTCTCAGACCTGTTATTACAATGAAGAGAAAGGAATACCTCCTTTTGACAAATTCTGCAAGGAGCAGGCTGACGTGAAAAGGAAACATGCAAAACAATTCCCGAGGTATCTAAAGAAACATGAGAGTATTGTCTGCCTTCCAGTTATTAAGGTGACTATGTAAATTTGTGATGACAACCCCATGAGATCTTTTCTGGGTCTGGAGAATTAGATAATTAGTTGATCCCTAACTTGTTAGGTCCCTGTACTCTTTAATATACTTCTTAGCCTGACACACACCTTTCCTGACTTTAAACCATGCAGTGTCCTTGTGTTCTGTTTTCATGACTGCCTCTTAATCCATATACAGATTCTTTAAGAGCACAATTAGGTGCTCTGGAATTCCCATTCTCTGCAACATTAGCCATAATTTAGTATGATCCACACAGTCGGATGCTTTGCATAGTCGACGAATCACAAGTAAACATCTTCCTGGTATTCTCCGCTTTCAGCCAAGATCCATCTGACATCAGTGATGATATCCCTGGTTCCACATCCTCTTCTGAATTGAACGTGAGTATGAGTCCCTGGGTTATAAAAATGGCTAATGTACTTAGCTGCTAACTGAATGGTTAGATGTTGGAGTCCATCCAAAGGCTCACAGGTCACAGTTCTACTCTGACAGACATGGGGTTACCATGAATCAGAGTTGACTCAATAGCAAATGTTTTTTAGGCCTAGTAATTCTAGTATGGAAAGGCATGTCCACAGACAATAACCAGAAGCATGTAGGGGACTTCTTCATTTGTCTTTACACCTCTTCTACAACTCGCTCTTCTTGGAAATCACAGCCATGGTGAGCTTCTTTTACCATTGGAGATTGGCTAGTTTATAAAACACTGTTGTATAAATGCCCTATTTTCATGTTTAGAACGAGTTTAAATCTATTTTTTTTAACCTAAAAAGTAAGATACAGAAACAGCTAGCTGGGGCCAGCAGATGAAACCACAAAGAAAGCAAGCAACATGTACAAACATAGACAGAAAATAAAAAAATAAAAGCTTATCAAACTCTTAAAATGTACAAGGCTATGTTCAAAGTGATTTACATGCATGAATTCACTTAATAGTCATAACAACCCCATAAGATAGTATGTTATTGCTCCATTTTACAAATGAAGAAACAAATCATACAGCTAGTAAGTGGCAGAGCCACAATTAAAACCTGGGCAGGTCAGCCACCTAGTACTGAACATTTTTTTCAAGGGTTCTGTAGAAGAATCTTGACTAAAAGGGAGAAAATGCAAAATGGAATTTCAAATTCTAATGTACTTCAGATTTTCTGGAACCATAAAGGGTGGAAGAATCCCTGTTGCCCCGAGATAACCTTTAAACCAAAAATATCTTCTGAAATCTTCTCTAAACTATAGGTTAGCTTAACTAGTAAAAAAAAAAAAAAAAGAATACTGTGCTCTTTTAACATCTGTCTATATGGGATCAAATTGACAATGACACTTCTCATGGTGGCATAAGGTTCCCATGTCCCTGTGCTTGCTTCTCTCTTTTATATCTCAAAAGAGGTTGGCTTAAGACACTATCTAATCTTAAAGACTCTATCAGTATAATTGCTACTAATCCATCTTATTAAATCACAATGATAGAATTTACAACATATAGGAAAACTCTGCCAAATGGTGGACAATCGCAAAACACTGAGACTCATGTCCCAGTTGAATTGCTGCACACATTTTCTAGGAGATGTAATTCAATCCACGACAGGGGCTTAGGGTCATGCTTTCTGGGACATCCCAGTTAATTAGCCTAATAATGTGTTTAGTGCTTCTGTTCTATCTACTAGTTCTTTGAGTAGTGCTGGGACCTTAAAAGCTGACAAGTGGCCATCCAGCATACAACAATCGGTCTCTATTCACCTGGAGAAACAGAGGATGAAGAGTCAACGATAGGAGGAAGAAATGGAATGTGGCTAATTGTCTTTGCGGATAACAGCCTCCTTTCTTACGAAACCACCTCGTACTGAACATTTGATTCAACGGTCCCGTAGAAGAATCCTGACCAAAAGGGAGAAAATGCAGAGCGGAATGTCAAATTCTAAAGGACTCTAGACTTTCTGGAGCTATGAAGGGTGGGTGGATGAGTCCCTGAAACTATTGTCCTGAGATCATCTTAAAACCAAAAATATCTTCTGAAGTCTACTTTAAACCAATGAGTAGTGTAGCTTAACAAGTAAAAATGTCTGCCTTGAATGATGTATTCTTTTAAGATCTGTCTGTGTGGGGTTAGATTAACAGAAATAACTCAACAGACTCAGCAGGAATCTTTCAGGGTAACAAGTTCATATTTATGGAGGAGGAATAACTCAGAAAAGAAGGGTGTGAATGGATGTACAACTCAAAAAATGTAATTGATGTCACTGAATTTGTCCATGTAGAAATTGTCAGATTGCTGTATGAATTGCTGTGTATAGTTTCAATTGTGACACTAAAAATAAAATAAATTCTGCATATTAAAAATAAAAAAGCCAGGTAGTAGGAAACCAGAATCAAAAGTTTAGCCACTACAGTGTACTGAAATAATATTTTGGGACCTTAAAATTTTGATGCTGAAGAAGTTTATGGGTTAAAGAGATAATCTCAAAGGATACTACAAAATATTTAAAACTGAGAATGCAAAAGCTCTGTATAAAAACGTAAAAAGCAACTAAAGTAATAATCAAAGGTAAACTTATAATCATAAATTATTTTTACATTAATTACACATTTATCATTAAATTTTCAAGAAAAAAATAAGTGAAGAAGAAAATAATCAAGACAAAGACACTCCACTGAGAATGAAATGGGAGCTCTGACATCCTGAATTCATTTAGCATTTATTGTTGCTAGGAGCTGGCCTGGCTAGGCCATCTTTTTCTCCTATTGCACATAAACTGTCTCAGAATACATCAAAATCAGAGAAAATCACTCTGAGACTACCATAAAGTGAGAAAAAGAAGTCTACTACATAATTTTGTTTCAGCACAGTTCAGCACAAAGTCACTGTGCAATCTATGAAATACCAAACATCTTGGCTAGTAGGAGTGATTGCTACTGCTTTACTAGTGACAGCTTTATCATCACAGTAATCTTTCCTTCCTAGGCATATGATTTATTGGGATATCCAGTTATAGAACTGCTTCTCTGTCCTGACAGCAGCCAAACTAGAACAAATCTCCGCTTCCCTAAGCCTTCTCCTAAGTCACCCAACAAAAGCCCAAATCTTTAATCAATCTTTTCTAATAACATCCTCTTAGTGAGCATGGCAAATAGTCTTCCTTTCTGCAACAAGTAGTAAATCCAGCTTAGGCAATTAGTTTTGTTCCTAGCTTTTGGTTGGAGGACATCTGCAGCAGATAGTAATGGAATAGAATACAAAGAAAAAAATAGAATACATCTAAAAAAGCTAAAAGCTGGTTCTGGAAAAGTCAGTTGAATAGGGAAATCTTTAGTAAGACTTATCATTAAGGGAAAGAAAGTGAAGTCAAATATGAAAAGTAAGGAAAAAAATCATACCAAACCTAGTGCTATCAAGTCAATTCTGAATCATAGCAACCGTATGAGACAGAGTAGAACTGCCCCATTGAGTTTCCAAGGAGCACCTGACAGATTAGAACTGTTGATGTTTTGCTGAGCAAAGATAACACTTAACCACTGTACCACCAGGGTTTCCTGAACAGTAATAGAATAAAAAAAAAGTATAACTACAGATACAATGGGATGGAGAGTGTTTTAAAGTACAAATTAAAATTGTAAACAGTTTCAATTCTACTATAATTTTATTTTTTGAGTGAAATAAACAACTTATGTAATAATGATAACAATAAACAATTACCAAAATGAATTCAAGGAAAATAGAAAACCTAGATATATCAGTAAATGACTGAAAAATGAACTTGTAGTCATAAAAATTCTTTCCTTTTATTTACCTCTTCTAAAAAAGAAAAGAGAAAGGAAGGGAAGGAAGAAAAAGAAACATATACTAGAGTCAAGTGGGTTTGCAGACCATTTAATGAAATTTTATACAAATTAATTTAAAGATTTGGGGACAGGAGAAACTATCTACCTAATTTTATTTTTGTTATATGGTAGAAATAAAAACTGTAGTACACACACACACACACACACACACACACATCAATGTCACTTATAGATTTAAAATCAAATAAAATACTAAAAGAAAGGTATCAATGTATAAAATCAGTTCATTATGTTAAAAAAAGATTTATCCCAAGAATGGAAAGATATTGTAATAAGTGTTCACATATAATGCTGAGAGATTGAGGGTAAGAAAACATTTATACATGAATCTTTGTTGGTGCTGAAAACACATTTGATGATCAACACTCATTTGTGGTTTAAAAGTTCTTGGTGAGGGGAGGAAAACACATGTCTCCTTAATTCCTTCTGAAAACCAAGACCTAGACTGATAATTGAATGGGGCTTTCTGAACACACAGTGAACCCTAAGACACAGCATAGGGCTGTCAGTTTGGACTACGTGTCACTGAACAGGAAACTTCTTCTCTTTCACTGACCCACACCCTTACTGAATAGCTGACTCTCGCAGACTGAAGGTAATCGTCATTCTTAACTTTTTTTTTCTTTTTCTTAGCTGGAAGGCAGGGGATGGGCTTAACTGGCAGCAAAGCTCAGCTGCACTGCTGATGTGATCAGCGGGTGGAATAGCCACATTCTGAGAGCCTAGCTCTGGACTCAGAGCACCACAGCCCCTCTACTCTCTCTTTTCAGACCTCTACCATAGATTCAGATATTTCACAGCAGGTGGGGCAGCTTGTCCAGGATATCATCTTGCTCAACTTGCGGGCGAAGTTATCAAAATGTAAGCCTCAGCAGGGTCTAATTTCCAGGCTGGGGTGTGGGGGCAGTGCTAGTGCCTGCCTGGGAAGCACTTTTCCAGCAGAAAAGCTGTGTTTAGCACAGTGTAGCCTGATGGGTGGGAGCCAGCAGGAGATAACAGCAGGGCAGTAGCCTGTCTGTACTTTGATCTATATCACAGCATCTGAGGACAGCTGTAAGGTGCCTCCATTGCTAGCTGAAAGGAGGGGCTTTCACACCTGACAACCCATCTGATTTTGGAAGCCATCAGACAGCTTTTACCTTTCAAAATGACACTGCCTAGAGAAATAAAGGTGGTGCAGGCCAATGGCATCTCTTCCAGTCTTTACTGACCCACATCATAGGGTCGGCTGACAGCCCCCGAGTGACTCCACAAGTAGGGCCGTGTCTTTGCCAGCCAGGAAGTAGAGCCTTCTATCCCAGAGATTCCACTGGACCCAGTCACTGGAATACATAGAGGTGGCCAGTGATCAACTTCCTTCTCAGAACTGTGCCTCAGCTCCTGTTAAGACAATACCAGAGAAACTAAACAGCCTCTAGATGTCCCAAAGGCAACAAATCCTGACCAAACATTTAAAGACAAATCCACTCATCACTCCAGAAAACTCCCAAAATAAAGAACCAAAGAGCTTCCCAGAGGAAGAAGCCTTTCTGAAACTACTGAAGGTCCGTTAAAAAAGGAATTGTATATAAAGCCCTCCTAAACATTATACAACATGCAGCAGAGCACAATGAGGAATGAAGCAAGCTGTTCAAACTAATAGAACATCAGCATTCTGAAATCCAACAGGTCAGTTACAAAATTACAAAATTAGACAATTCAATTCAAAGCCAAAAGAGCAGAATTGAACAACTGAAAACCAGACTTACTGACCTTCAAGGTAGAGCTACTAACACCGGCATTTATGAGGAGAAATCAGAGAAAAGAAACAAGAAAAATGAAGAAGATATAAGAAACACGTGGGATTCTATCAAGAAGAACAATCTACAATTATTGGAGTTCCTGAAAAGGGAGGCATGCTTGAAAACACAGAAAGTATTGTTGTTGAGTTGCTGACAGAAAACCTCCGTGAAATTATGAAAGAAGATAACATAGATGTCCAAGATGTGTTTTGAACACTACATAACATAGACCCCCAAATAAAGACACCAAGACGTATAATCAAGCTTAACAAAATGAAACATAACCAGAACTCTTAAAGGCAGTGAGACTCAAAGCCCTGTAGGGTTTTGTCTGACTTCTCCAAAGAAACCCTGCTTGCATGGAGGAAGTGGGATGACACATTCAAAGCTTTAGAGGAGAAACACTTCCAACCAAGAATTATATATCCTGCAAAACTGTCTTTGAAATATGAAAATTAAATTAAGATATTTACAGATAAATATAAGCTTAGAGAGTTTGTAAAAACCAAACAAAAGCTACAAGATATACTGAAAGAAGCTCTTTGCTTAGAAAAACAAAACTGTTACCTGTATGTTTTAGGAGACAATGCTAGACACAACATATAGAACCTACTCAGGTACAAAAGGCACAAAACTCAAAGCTATAATAGTAAAAGACAGGACCCAGTGTTAATATCTTGAAAACTATGATGCCATCACATTTAAAAGAAGGATATATTACAGTAGTTATAGTCCTTCCAGATGGAGAAGTTAATGAGATATGTAGAAGTTAAAATTCGGTTTAAACTTAGATTATTAAGGGGTATCAAAAGGGTAGCCACAAAGCACAATAAAGATACAGCCTATCAAAATAAGAAATGTAACACAGGAGTCTCAACAAACCCAAAACCAACACTGAAAAGGATGAAAAATCAACCCATAAAGAAGAATGACCCAGAACAGAACATTAAGAGCAACAGAGAAAACACCTACACCAAAATAAATACATCAAAATGTCAGCACTAAGCACATACCTATCAATAATTACACTGAATGTAAATGGACTGAACACTCCAGTAAAGAAATGAGTGACATCTTGGATCAAAAGACACGACCTGTCTATATGTTGCTTACAAGAAACTCACCTTAGACTTAAAGATAGGAACAAACTGAAAATTAAGGGATGGAATAATATATACCAAGCTAACAATACAAAGAAGAGCAGATGTGGCAATACTAATCTCAGATCAAATAGCTTTTAATGTAAAATCCACCATCATGGACAAGGATGGTCATTACTTATTGCTGCAAGTTTCAGTACACAAGCAGGACTTAACAAATAAAATATTTATGCACCCAATAGGAAAGCATCTAAATACATCAAACAAATACTGACTCCATTCAAAAATGAGACAAATTACTCCACAATGATAGTGGGAGGCTTCAATATTCTGCTTCCAGTATTGGACAGATCTCCTAGAAAAAAGCTCAATAAAGGCACAGAAGATTTTCTTTCCACAATTAACCAATTAGACCTCATCAATGTACATAGAACTTTTGACCCATCAACAGATAACTACACCTTCCTCTCCAGTGCACATGGAACGTTTTCCAGAATAGACCATGTGTTGGGATATAAAGCAAATCTTAACGCAACCCCAAATACTGAATTATTGAAAAGCATCTTCTCAGACCATAAAGCCATAAAAGTCAAAATCAAAAGCAGAAAAAACTTAGATAGAAATTGAAACTCATGGAAACTGAACAATACCTTGCGTTATAGAAGAAATCAAGGATGAAATAAAGAAATTTATGGATTCAAATGAGAATGAAAATACTTCCTACCAGAACCTATGGGATACAGCCAAAGCAATGCCCACATCCAGAAAGAAGAAAGGACCCAAACAAAGAATTAACTCTACAGTTTGAACAAGTATAAAGAAAGCAACAGAGAAACCCCTCAGGTTCCAGGAAAAAACAGATCATAAAGGTTAGAGCAGAACTAAACAAGCTAGAGAATGGAAGAACAACTGAAAAAATTGATAAGACCCAAAACTGGTGTTTTGAAAAGATCAACAAAATTGACAAATCATTGGCTAAACTTACTAAAGAAAAACAGGAAAGGAAACAAAGAACACAAATAAGAAATGAAATGGGAGATGTGACAACAGATCCAACAGAAATCCAAAGTATCATGAGAGAATACTGCAAAAAACTGTACTCTAACAGATTTGAAAACCTGGAGGAAATGGACAAATTCCTAGATTGATATCACCTACCAGAATTATCACAAGGAGAAGTAGAACAGCTTAATAAACCCATCACAAAGGAAGAGATTGAAATAGTCACCCCCAATCTACCAACCCAAAACAGCTCTGGCCCAGGTGGCTTCACGGCAGAATTCTACCAAGCTTTTAGAGAAGCCAGCCAAGCCAGCCAGGAGAGAAGAGTTAACCCCAATAATACTGTGACTATTTCACAGCACTGAAACAGATGGAATAGTCCCCAATTCATTCTATCAAGCCAGCATAATCCTGACACCAAAGCCAGGGATCGATCCAAAACAAAAAGTAGAACTACAGATAAATGTTACCCATGAGGCTAGATGCAAAAATCTTCAACAAAATTCTTGCCAATAGAATAAAACAACATATCAACAAAATAATTCATACCTGAGATGCAGGGCTGGTTTAATATCAGAAAAACAATTAATGTGATCAACCACACAAATAACACAAAAGGCAAGAATCACCTGATTTTGTTAATTGATGCAGAGAGGGCATTTGACAAAGTCCAACACACATTCACGCTAAAAACTCGCAGCAAAATAGAAACAGAAGGTAAATTCCACAATGCAATCAGGGCCATTTATACAAAGCCAACCCCCTACATCTCCTGAATGTAGAGAGACTCAAAAAATTCCCCTTGAGAATGGGAACTAGACAAGGATGCCCACTCTCACCTCTCCTATTCAACATCGTACTAGAAGTTCTGGCCAGAGAAATTAGACAAGACAAAGAAATAAAGGGCATCTTCATTGGCAAAGAAGAAGTCTCTGTATTTGCAAATGATGTGATTGCATATGCACAGAATCTCAAAAATCCATAAGTAAACTACTTAAACTAATAGAAGAGTTCAGCAAAGAATTGGGATACAAGATAAACATAAGGAAATTGGCAGGATTCCTTTATACCAAAGAGATTATTCAAGAAGAAATCACCATAGCAACACCATTTACTATGGCCCCCAAGAAGATAAAATACCTAGGAATAAATCTAGCTAGAGAAATAAGAGACCTATACAGAGAGAACTAAATCAGCTTACTGAAAGAAACCAAAAGAGAATTCCATTGATGAAGAAACCTACCCTGCCCATGAATAGGAAGACTTCACATTGTCAAAATGTCTATTTTACTCAAAGTGATCTACATGTACAAGGCAATCCCAACACACATTCCAGCGACATTTTTTGAGATGGAGAAAAAAATCATCCACTTTGTTTGGAAAGGGAAGAAGCCTGGGATAAGCAAAGCACTACTGAAGATGAAGAACACACCAGGAGGCTTTTCACTACCTGATTTTAGAACCTACTACACTTCCACAGTACGAAAAGAGACATATAGAGTAACGGAACAGAGTTGAGACCCCAGAGATGTCACCATCCTCCTATGAACAGTTGATATTAGACAAAGGCCCTAAGATTGTAAACAAGGCTCAAAACAGTCTCTTTAATAAATGGTGCTGGCAAAATTGGATATCCATCTGCAAAAAATTGGAACAAGACCCATATCTCACACCTTACACCAAAACCAACTCAAATTGGATCAAAGGCCTAAATATCAAAACTAAAATGATAAAGCTGACACAAGAAAACAGAGGATCAACAACGGAAGTTTAAATACACAATTTAGACTTCAAAGTCTGACAAAGAACAATCAGCAGAAGAGAAAAGATATAAATGGGAACTACTAAGAATCAAACACTTTTGCTCATCCAAAGACTTTATCTTAAAAGACTACTTACAGAATCGAAAAAAATATTTGGCAACTACATGTCAGACCAATGTCTGATCTTCATTATCTACAAGGTATTGCAAAATATCAACAGCCAAGCTAGCCAAGTGCCATCGAGTTGGATCCAACAAGAAAAGGATGAATAACCCAATTAAGCATTGGACAAAGGAGATGGACAGATACTTCTCTAAAGAGGCTATCCAGTCAGCCACAAGACACATGCAGAAACGCTGATAATCATTAGCTATTAAAGAAATTGAAATTAAAATGACAGTGATAAACCATCTCACCCCAACAAGGTTGGCCATGATCCAAAAATCAAAAAACAACAAATGCTGGAGAGGATGTGGAGAAATTAGAGCTCTCCTACACCACTGGTAGGTTAGCAAAATGGTATGACTTCTTTGGAAAGCAATCTGGCGCTTCCTTAAAAAGACAGAAATAGATAGTAATCCCACTGCTTGGAATATCTCTTACAGAATCACCTACAAGTCACATAAACAAATACACACACATGAATATTTATTGCAGTTCCCTCCACAGATGGAATCAGTCCAGATGCCCAACAACAGATGAATGGATAAATATAGTCAATGGAGCACCACACAATGATAAAGAACAATGACAACTTCAGGAAGCATCTCATAACCTGATTTCAATTGGAAGAAATTATGTTGAGTGAAATCAGTCAGCGGCACAATGACAAATATTGTATGAGACCCCTACTATAAGCACTTGAAAACAGACTCATGTTAGAAGAAAAGACTCTTCGACGGCTGCAAGGTGGGGGAGGGAGGGAAGCAGAGGGCTGGTTATAGATTAAAGAGTTGATAGAAACTTGGTTGGGTGAAACAAGTGACAGCATACATTAGAAAGAAGATCAATTTAACTGTACTTCAACATAACCTGAAAACTCTTCCACTCTTAACCCAATGTTGCAAGGTTAGAGTAGCAGGGTCAGGGGCCTGGGGACCATGCTCTCAGGGGATATGGAGGCCAACTGGCATAACTAGCCTATTGCTAAGAGAGTCTTCTGCACCCCATGTAGATGAGTAGTGTCTGGGGTCTTAAAAGCTAGCAAACTGCCGTCTGAGGAACACCAAATGGTCCCAACTCAGCTGGAACTGATGATCACCAAGGAAAAAAATGAGTGAGGGAAAAAGAGCCCAGAAGACAGAAAGACTCAAGTGAATTGGTGACTATATCATCATGTGACCAGAAGAATCGGATGGTGCCCGGCCACCACCAGTGACAGGCATGATGGGGCTCACATGCTGAGTCCCAGGGGCTACATAAGAAAAAAAGGGGTGCATCCTAAGAACACCATTAAAAGACCACAATTGATGGTCAAAGGTCTGAGAGTTCCCCTGGGAGCGTGGCCCCTAGACCTGATGCTGCCCCTGATCATAGATCATCACTGAGGTCAATTCTTTGGATGGTAATGAAATGGACTTGAGGACACACAGTGACCACACTGTGTGTGCACTTGGTGGTTCTCTGCATCTATAGGATGTCATCCTACTGGCCTCTTACTAAAGGGTAGTGGAGAGGAAAGGCAGGCGGGGACAGGAGATTATTAAGAGGAAATGTCATGTATGGAATGAAAAGGAGGAGTGTGCTGGGCAAGGAGAGCAGAGGGAGCTGCAGACAGATGGGCATGCTAATTTGAGTTGTACTGTAAACTCAGTCAATCACAATGAAAAAAAGAAGTTCTTGGTCAACTAGGAATAGATGGGTATTCCAACCTGAAAAAAGCTATCAAAAGTCTTTTAGAAGCATTCTCATAACAATCAGAAACACGGCAAAAAACTTGCTATCACCACTTTGTTCAACTTTATCTTGAACAAATTGCCAATACAAGATTTTTTTTAAAGGCTTTACTACTTTACTTTCCAAAATCATACTAATAAAAAAAGAGGAAAAGTAGTGACAATAAATATATCTTCCACAGAAGTAGGGTAC
Organism: Heterohyrax brucei; assembly: GCA_028571685.1. NCBI lineage: Eukaryota > Metazoa > Chordata > Mammalia > Hyracoidea > Procaviidae > Heterohyrax > Heterohyrax brucei. The sequence goes on along the minus strand of CM053148.1, from coordinate 138,954,218 downwards.
AGAAGGAAACCTGTAAACTGAAATTACATATGTCAAATACGAAGCTACTATCAGGAGAACTGAGGCGGTGAACCACAAAGTAGGATGTGCGTGGTGAAGAACAGGAAGGCAATTATCTTAGAAATGGCAGATATGCAAATATTCAGTGCTCACAATTACCCATGGATATTACATATTTTCACTATGAATCATAGCCTTTGCCACCATAATGTGAAGCCTTCTTTATTATAAGTACTTTCTTTGTTATGGAAATGCTAAGTTATTACAACATTTATTTTTTCATTTACATTTTCACCCTTTTAGTTACATCTGTTTTCTACAGAATATAGTTACGTTCCTCTTGTTGATATAATCTGCAATATATAATTGGCAAATGAAGCACATGTACATTTACTAGTATATTTATTAGAACTTAGTCTTTGTCGTACATCATTTTTATTATGGATTTGTGTATTCATGTGTGTGCAGTACAAATTTCAAGAATACAGACTACATAGGTAAGCATTAAGAAAGATGACATTGTTAAACGAAACTGGGTGAAGAAAGCAAGGGAAGAAACAGAAGAGGAAGAAGTTACAAGCAGATTCACTTGATGCTCAGTTGTTGTTGGATGCAACTGACTTAGGTCCCATTTGCAGTGACGCCATGTACAACAGACAGAAACACGGCCCAGCGCCATCCTTACAATCGTGGCTGTGCCTGAGCCCACTGTTGCAGCCACTGTGTTAGTCCATCTTGTTGAGGGTCTTCCTCTTTTCTGCTGATGCAGTAGGGAGTAAACAGGCACTGCATATAATAAAGTGTTTGTAGGATACCACATACACTTAAAATTTAAAGGCAGTCACTACAATAAAAATATCAAGAAATATAATTTTTAAAATAATAGACTACACGGTAGCAGCCTATGTACATACACCACGCTCATTTTTGTTTTATTTTGTAACTCTTACACTTGCCTTTATTTTAGTCCTAGCGCTACAATTAAATGTATGAAATGTTCACCTTTTTTGTAGTGAAGTTTCCATGATTATCTTCTAGTTGAGGACACTTGTTTCCTGAGATATCCTTCAGTAAGAGCTCAAGTGGACAATAGTCCCTGAAACATTGAATTTTCTGAAATATTTGCCTGTACCCTTGACAACTGAAGGGTAATTCGGATGGACTTAAAGTGTTTGGCCCATGTTTCCTCTCTTTAAATAGCTGACAGGCCTTGCTGCATTTCTGTGGGCACTGAATTGTTGCTGGACAGACCGGTTTTCTTTCCCTGAGAAATAACATGATATTTTTGAACAGACACTCAAAGCTTACTACTAGTGCTACTAGGTTATGTCTTGGTATTATACCTGTTAGTATAACAGATACAAAGACCTTGGTTTTGTGATATTGTGTATATTGTTTTTTGTGTTTCTGTGTGTGTGCACAGAATGAATTTTACGAACACAGAGTATATATATGTAAGCAATCTCAAATCTTAGATATGCCTTTTCATATATGTGAGGACTGCCAATTAAGTTTGCAAAATCCTAGGAAAAGTGTTATATACCTCACTGCTGAGTATCACTATGGTCATCTTTGAAGCACCCCCTTGGTAAGCTATGAATCGATGCCAGCATCTAGTCTACCTTTCAAAGCAATTTTGGAACTCTTTTTCTGGAATGGCCACAAGAGCTGTTGTTGTATTACTCTTGATGTCCTGAATGTCTTCAAAATACCTTCATTTCAGTATTTCCTTTATCTTTGCATAAATAAAACAGTCATTAGGGGCCAGATCAGTGAGTAGGGAGGGTGTTTCAATACAGTTATTTGTTCATTGGCTAAAAACTTCCTCACAGACAACTATACAATTAAGTTTACAAACTTCCCACCAAGCCATCATGCACAATGGCTGTTCCATAAAGAGTTCCCAAATTGCTTTGAAGGGTGGACTAGACACTGGCATCAGTGCACAGCTTCCTAAAGGGAGTACTGCAGAGGTGACTGTAGCGATATTCAGCAATGAGGCAGGTAGTACTTAGAACAAGTAAGCTCACAGACTTAATTGTCAGATCTCGTAGGTCAGGTCTTATTTCAGGAATATTTCCTAATGTTTGTTCTTCTCCATTCTTTTGGCTTACTTTTAATTTGAATAACTCTAGGGTCTCCATGAGTAGGATCCGATTCGACGGCACTTGGCTTTTGTCTTGGCAATTTTTGGATCACTTTTACCTATCTTTTCTAACTTTAACTTTTTCAAAAATCTTTTTGTCACATGAACGTCTACGGTCATCAGCGAAAGCACAACATACACAGAGGCATTGCATAGGATGATGCTTTACTCACAGAGAGAAGAAAGAAAGCAAAAGCAGCTTTAATGGTGGGCACTGGTTCACCAAGATCAGCAAGTCACTCCCCACAGCTGACGCAGGGCTGGTGGTCTGTAGACTCCCCTCTTGTGTTGCAGCTGGAACAGCTTGTACCTCCCTACTGGGAACAGATACACGGAAATGGGGTTGGCAGGTGCCATGCACCACTCATGCATAAACAAAGCATAGGGAGGTTTATTTACATATCCAGGACATTGAGGGAGTTTCCCTGATAAGAATGAACTGAAAGAGAGAGGCTTGGTTCCCAGCTTGAATTATCAGGGAGTGCTCCAGGTCTAAGGCTTCTTATTTTAGGTGTTATGCGTGAGAGGCACAGGGGCCACTAGACTGTCCTTCCGACGTTTTTTCTTTATTTCTCTTTTGCTTTCTTCGCTTTGTACTCTGTCCCTTTTTACACCTTCTTTGTTGCCTGTTTTCTTTTCTACTCCTTGTAATTTAGTCTTTACTAATTAAATGATTCTGCATCTTTTTCCCCTAATTTTTCCTAGTTTCTGTTTCATTTCTATTAACTGTCTCCATTACCTTTGATGACTATCCATCACCTTCCTTTATCTCCCCTTGTCTCCCTGAGTTTATGTGTTCATTTTTTAATTGTCTTCCTTCCTAGATGTAATCATCACTTTGTTGTCCACCTCTGCCTCTTTCCTTCCTGTTGGTATGTTGTGCGGCAGCTTTCCTCTGGTTTGGAGTATAGATTGCCTAGTTAGTGTTTTTAGATTGCCTTTTTCTTAGAGTATCTTTATTTGTATTTTCTAGTTACACAGTTGCTCTGTCACTTATTTTGAATGAGTTAGATTTAAATGAACTTTTCCCAGTGTCTGGACTCCAGAGCTCTGTCTTCCGTTGTTGCAATATATACCACTTATGATACTAGGCTTCCCCTGAATTTTAGATTTTAACTTGGTTCACAAAGGCTCTTACTACCAGATCCAAACTTCTATGATTCCCTCACTACTTCTGGTAAACGAGCTACCTTCACCAAGGGGTCAGGTCTCTAACTTCAAAGGTCGTATTCTCAGTTTTAGAAATATTAGTTTCCCGAACTGCCATCTCTGCATTCCTACCCTCCTAGACATAGCCTGTACTTCCTGCCTCTAATCTCCCATTGCACCAACCTTCTTTGATCACAGCAGTTCATATTGATGACGAGGCCCCATCCATCTGGGAGTAAATATTTACCACAGATTTCCTTTATCTTCCACTTCTAAAACCCATCTGCATTTCCTAATCTTCTCAGTCACACTTGGAGCACTGTTGTGGCTTTCTCATCAATATAACTCAGTTACCCAAAATAGTCAACGTTCTAGATACACAAAAGAAGTGAGCTAGAGGGAAGTCCAGTAGTGATAAATAATCATAAAGCACGTATACAAAAGTGTACATTTCCTAAATGCCAGCAACACATTTTGAGGAAAAAAGCCATATAGATTTCATCTGCTAAAAAGAGTCCAGGAATAGAGCTGTTGTTGTCACTAGCTGCCAGTGAGTCGGTTGTCACTCATAGTGACTCTACGTATAACAGGGCAAACTCTATGTACAACAGAATAAACTGCCTGGTCATGCCCCATCCGCACAATCGTTGCTGTGTTTGAGCCCATTGTGGTAGCTACTGTGTCAGTCCATTTTGTTGAGGGTCTTCCTTTTTTTCACTGACCCTCTACTTTACAAAGCATGATGTCCTTCTATAGGGACTGGTTCCTCCTGATAACATGCCGAAAGTATATGAGACCAAGTCTCACCATCTTTGCTTCTAAGTAGCATTTTTGCTTCTAAGTAGCAAGACAGATTTGTTCGCTATTCTGCTTATTCATAGTATATTCACTATTCTTCACCAAACCAGTAATTCAAGGTTATCTTCTTCTTTGGACTTCCTTATTCATTGTCAAGCTTCTATACACATATGAGGCAACTGAAAATATCATGACTTGGATTAGGTTCACCTTAGTTCTTAAAGTAACATCTTTGGTTTTTAACACTTTAAAGGGATCTTTTGCAGCAGATTTGCCCAGTGCAATGCAACATTTGATTTCTTGGCTCCTAGTCGCTTCTATGGGCATTGATTGTGGTTCCAAGTAAAATGACATCTTTGAATAAGGCTGAAAGTGGCAAAAGGCCCTCCTAGAACCAATACATACATAACTGCAAAAATATAAGATGTCCTAAAAAATCATGAAGACAAACTAGATTTGGAGGAAATCAGTTGATTTTGTGGCTACAGAAAAGAGAAATAATGCAGTGGAAGAATTAAAATCTCCTAGCTTGTGTCACACATTGAAATTGCATTCCCGCCAAAACATGCATACATTAACTTTCAGAAAACTACCTGCTTAGCAGACATTGAGAGTAGCACTTCCAAATTTCCCAAAGATGTTAATCTTCTGGATATAGAAAAAAGATGTGGGAATTCCGGGAATATCTGATACATTCAGGAACCATAAGTTATTTGTAAAATGTTTCCAACTTTCTTCATATTTTTTTATTCATTATCAAAGATAACTAAGATCTTTGCTTTTGGTCATTGTTGCCAAGGTGCTGTTTCCTCATCTACTTCTCCCATAACAAAGATATCACAAGTGGACGGCCTTAATGAAAAGAAGTTTATTCTCTTATAGTCCAGTAGGCTAGACGTCCAAATTCAGGGTCACAGCTCCAGGGAAAGGCTTTCTTCCTCTGTCAGCTCTGAAGGAAAGTTCTTGTCATCAGTCTTCTCTTGTTCTGGGAGCATCTCAGAACAAAAATCTCAGGTACAAAGGATGTACTGTGCTGCTGGTATTGTTTTCTTGGTGGTGGTACAAAGTCCTTGTGTGTCTCTGCTTGATTCTTTCTTATTTCTCAAAGAAATGATTAAGACACTATCCAGTCTTGTAGAACTCATCAATAAAACTGCTTGTAACCTATCTTATTAAATCATACAGATAAAATTTACAACACTTTGTCAAATGACAGAATGGACAATCACACAACACTGGGAATCATGGCCCAGCCAAAATGCTACACACATTTTCTGGGGAACACAATTCAATCCATGGTAGGTGCTGTTGAGTTGGTTCTGACTCATAGCAACCCACTGTGCAACAAAGTGAAACAGTGCCTGGTCCTGCATCATCCTAATGTTGTTGTTATGCTTAAGCCCGTTGTTAAAGCCACTGTATCAATCCATCCCATTGAGGGTCTTCTTTTTTTTGGTGACCCTCTATTTCACAAAGCCTGATATCCTTCTCCAAGAACTGGTCCCACATGACAGCATCTCCAACACTTGTGAGACCAAAATAAGTGAGATGTTATCTTGCCATCCTTGCTTCCAAAGAGCATTCGGGCTTTCTTTTTTCTTCTTTTTGTAAAGCAAAAAGGAAGGGTTTTTTTTTTTTTGGCAAAAGTGGGCGGCAAACAAGCATGCTGTAATAGCATGTCTGCCCAAGTCTAGAGAATATTATAGAATAGGCTAGAGTGGAAAGTGGACAAGAATACTGAAACAGCCACGTCTGCCCTAGTCCAATAACAGAACATGACAGAACCATCAGTATGTATTAATGTTAGAACAGGGCAAAGTAATTGAAACCTTCACCTTTTCACACATTTCCTAAACTGTGACCCTTCTTTTAAACCATCTTTCTTAACAATCATTTGTATATGTTTTAGTAATGACAGCAGGGTCCTCATTGGTTCAACAAGTTTTCTCTTCTTAAAAAAGTGTTTTTTGTTGTGAATTAAGAACAGTTTTACAATTTATGTCGTGTTCCCATATAACACCCAGAACTTTCATTGCTCTTCTATTCTAGCTGTCCTCTGTGGCGTCCCCATGTGACAGCATGCTACCCCTTTTGTTTGGAACTTCCCATGACCTTATGACCAAGGTCTGGCCCTCCTCAACCAGGCACCTCAGCTCCAGCGAAGATCCTCTCAGACAACCACACACACATGTTTAAAGGTTTTCTCATCTCCATTCTAACACTCTATGTTTGGTATAGTCCAGTTCAGTCTTTGTCTGGGTACTGGCCCAGGTACTGGGGTTAGAGAGTCCAGGGACCATGCTCCCAGGTGCTCTCCACTCAGGAGGACCATCAAGTGTGGTCCTTTGGTCCTAGGTTTGCCCTCTATCCACTGTGTCCAGGGCTATATTCCATGTACATCATCTGGGCTGTCGTTGGTGGTAGTCAGGTGCCATCTAGTTTTTCTGGTCCTGTGCTGAAGCAGACTATGGCCCATATGGCCCCTTCCCTCTGGTGAGATCATATTTTCCTCCTGTCCTAGATGTCCACAGTTTACCTCTGGTCCAGGTGGACTGGGAACATTTGGTGCTATTTAGATGGCAGCTTTTAAGACCCCAGACACCACTCACCCAGGGGGAATGAACAGCATTATCTTAAGAGAGTAAGAGAAAAAAAGGCTTGGGCATGCAATTAGTCTGGCTGTCACCTGAGAGCATAGTCCCCTGATCTCAGACCCTGCTCTGTGTCCGTCCAAAGAGGTGGTCCGTCCAAAAAGGGAACAATTTGATTTTGAAGTTAAGTAGTTGTGGGTACCCACTTCTAGCACTAGCTGTCACATTCTACACTCAACCCTAATCCTAACCCTATCTAATTTGTAAAACTCCCTCTCCCTCACTCCCTCTCCAACCTAGCAACTGTTAAAGATCAATTTCTTCTGTGCTTAATTGATTAGTTGCATCCTTATAATAATAGTCTCATACAAAATTTGTCCTTTTGTCTGTCCAATTTCTCTCAGCATAATTTCCTCTAGATGGTCCTGCGTTGACAGATATTTCTCTAGGCCACTGGTGTTTCTTATCATTGTGCAGTATTCCACTGTATGGAGATATGCCATAGTTTGTTTAACCATTCATCTGTTGATGGGCATCTAGGTTGCTTCTGACCTTTTGTTATTGTGGAGACAGCTGCAATAAACATTGTCTTGCGTGTATCTGTTTGAGTGGTGGCCATTGTTTATTGGGAATAAAGTCCAAAAACTGGGATTGCTGGATCATGTGGTATTTCTATTCCCAGTTTCTTAAGAAAGTGCCAAATTGATTTCCATAGTGGTTGAACCATTTTAAAGCCCCACCAACAGTGTAGAAGAGTTTCAGTCTCCCCCCATCCTCTCCAGTGTTTATTATTCCATGTTATTTTGGATTATGAAAAGTTTTGTTGGGGTGAGATGGTATCTCATTGTGGTTGTGATTTGGATTTCTCTGATGGCTAGCTATTGTGAACATTTCCTCATGTATCGGTTGTCCACTAACATGTCTTCTTTGGTGAAGTTCCTGTTCATGTCTTCTGCCCATTTTTTAATTGGGTTGTTTGTTTTTTTCTTGTTGAGGATTTGCAGTATTTTATAGATTAGAGAGACTAGGTGATGATCAGAAGTATAGTGGGCAAATATTTGTTCTCACTCTATAGACAGTCCTTTTACTCTTTTGATGAAGGCTTTGGATGAGAGTGTTTAATTTTTAAGAGGTTCCAGTTATCTATTTTCATTCCTGATGACTGAGGGTTATTGTTGGTTTTTAGTAGACTGTCGATGGCCCTGGGTTGTGTTATTGTTGTTGCTGTTGATCCCATGATGTAGGGCTACCGGTGTCTTCACAATTTGAATCAGTTTTTGCGCATGATGTGAGATAAGGATCTTGTTTCAGTTTTTTTGCAGATGGATAACCAGTTACACCAACGTCATTTGTTGAAGAGACTTTCTTTTTCCTTGTTCACAGTCTTTTGGCCTTTATTGAATATCAACTGTTCATAGGTGGATGAAGTTGTATTTGGATTCTCAGTTGCATTCCATTGGTCTATGTGTCTGTTTTTGTTCCAGTAGCAGTCTTTCTTGACTACTGTGGCAGTGTAGTAGCTTTTAAGGTCAGGAAGAGTGAGGCCTCCAACTTTGTTCCTCTTCTTTAGTAATAATTTACTTATCCGTGGCTTCCTCCTTTTCCGTTGAAAGTTGATGATTTGTTACTCCACCTCATTAAAAAATGTTGTTGGAATTTGAATTGGGATTCCATTGTAGGTATAGATCACTTTGGGAAATACAGACATTTTCATAATGTTAAGTTTTCCTAACCAAGAACAAGGTAGATTTCTCCACTTATGTGTCACTTTTAGTTTCTTGTATTAGGGTCTGGTAGTTTTCTTTGTATAAGTCTTTTACATCTCTGGTTAGATTTATTCCTAGGTATTTTATCATCTTGGGAACCACAATAAATAGTAATGATCTCGTGATTTCCTTTTTGGTTGTCTCCTTGTTGGTGTAAAGGAATCCTACCGAATTATATATGTTTATCTTGTATCCTGTTACTTTGCTGAAGTCTTCTATTAGATCCAGTAGTTTTTGGTGGATTCTTTATAAGATCGCATCATCTGCAAATAGTGATACTTTAACTTCTTTACCAATTTGGATGCTCCTTGTTTCTTTATCATGCCTCATTACTCTGGCTAGCTCCTCCAGAACAATGTTGAATAGAAGTGGTGACAATGGGCATCCTTGCCTAGTACCGATGCTTAAGGGGAATGTTGTCAACTTCTCTCCATTAAGTATGTTGTTAGCTGTTGGTTTAGTGTAGATGGATCTTACTATGTCGAGGAATTTCCATTCTATTTCTATTTTGCTGAGAGTTTTTAACATGAATGGATACTAGACTTTATCAAGTAACTTTTCTGCATCGATGGGCAGAATCAAGTGGCTCTTGTCTTGTTTATGTGGTTGATTACATTCATTGTTTTCCTAATGTTGAATCATTCCTGCGTTGCTGTTATGAATCCTATTTGGTTGTGATGAACTATTTTTGATGTGTTGTTGAATTCTGTTAGCTAGGATTTTGTTAAGGATTTTCACATCTAAGTTCATGAGAGAGATTGGTCTGTAATTTCCTTTTTTGGGTCCTGTCTTTACCTGATTTTGGTACCAGGGTTATACTAACACCCTAGAATGAATTTGGAAGTATTCCATCCTTTCCTATGCCCTGGAATACCTTTAGAACTAGCAGTGTTAACTCTTCTCAGAACATTTGATTAAATTCTCAGTGAAGTCATCTGGGCCAGCGATTTTTTTGGATGGAAGTTTTCAATAGGAGTGTTCAGCAAACTATCAGGATACAAGATAAACATAAGTAAATCAGTAAGATTCCTTTAAACCAACAAAGAGGCTATTAAAGAAGAAATCTCCAAATCAATACCATTCACTGTGGCCTGCAAGAAGATAAAATACCAAGGAAGAAATCTAACTAGAGAAATAAGAGACCTTTACAAAGAGAACTACAAGACCTCACTACAAGAAACTAAGAGAGAGTTACATAAATGGAGAAACCTTCCCTGCTCGTGGATAGGAAGACTTCACATTTTGAAAATGTCTACTTTACCCAAAGCAATCTATATATACAATGCAATCCCAATACAAATTCCAGTGACATTCTTCAATGAGATGGAGAAACAAATCACCAAATTTGTTTGGAAACGGAAGAAATCCGGATAAGCAAAGCACTGCTGAAAAAGAACACACTGGGAGGCCTTTCACTACCCGACCTTAGAAGCTATTACACTGCCAAAGTAGTCCCAACAGCCTGGTACTGGTACAAAAAGAGACAGATAGACCAATGGAACAGAGTTAAGACCCCAGAGATGCCACCAGCCTCTGAATAGCTAATATTTGACAAAGGCCTTAAAACTGTAAACTAGAGTAAAAACATTATATTTAACAGGCGGTACTGGCAAAATTGGATAATCCATCTGCAAAAAAGTTGAAGCAAGACCCATACTTCACACCTTACACAAAACCAATTCAAACTGGATCAAAGACCTAAACATCAAACCTAAAATGATAAAGGTCATGCAAGAAAAAAATAGGTTGAACAATATAAGTTTTAATATACAACTTAGACAGACTTCAAAACCTAACAAAGCACAATCAACAAAAGAGAAAATAGATAAGAATCAAACAGTTTTGCTTGTCCAAAAATCTTATCAAAAGAATTAACAGATCACCTACAGAATGAGAAAAAATATTTGGCAACTATGTGTCTGACTAACATCTGATCTCCACAATCTACAAGGTACTGCAAGATATCAACAAGAAAAGAATAAATAACCCAATTAAGCATTGGGCAAAGGAGATGGACAGACAATTCTCTAAAGAGGAAATCCAAGCAGCCAAAAGACAAATGCAGAAATGTTGACGATCATTAGCTTTTAAAGAAACTCATATCAAAACTACAATGAGATATCCTCTCACACCAACAAGGTTGCCCACAATCTAAAAAAAAGCAAAACAACAAATATTGGAGAGGCTGTGGAGAAACTGAATCTCTCCTACACTGTTGGTAGGATTGCAAAATGGTGCAACCTCTTTGGAAAGCAATCTGGTGCTTCCTTAAAAAGCTGGATCTAGATGTACCATTTGATCCAGTAATTCCACTCCTTGGAATATATCTTATAGAATCAAGGCCATTTACACTGACTAATATATGCACACAAATGTTTGTTGCAGCCCAGTCCACAATAGCAAAAAGATGGAAACAACCCAGATGCCCAACAACAGAGGAATGGATAGGCAAACTATGGTATATATATTCAGTGAAACACTATGCAATGATAAAGAACAACAATGATTTTAGGAAGCATCTCTTAACCCAGTTTCAACCGGAGGACATTATGCTGAGTGAAAGTAGTCAGCAACAAAAGGACAAATATTGCATGAGACCCCTGTGATAAGAACTTAAAAGCAGACTCATGCATAGAAGAAAAGACTGCAATTGATGGTCCACGGGCCTCAGAGTTCCCCTGGAAGCATGGCCCCTGGCCCTGATGCTGTCCCTGTGCTAATGATCATGAGTATGTCCACACGTGTTTTTTGGCTGCCGACTCGACGGCACTTGGCTTTTGGCTGGGATCTCCTCTTTAGTGAAGTCTCTCTCCATCTCCTTTGTCCATTGATTAATTGAATGATTTATCTTTTCTTATTGCTATTTTGTAGTACCTTATAGATTATGGAGATCAAGCATTGGTCTGACATATAGTTGCCAAATATTTTTCCACATTTTGTAAGTGGCCTTTTAATTCTATTAATAAAGTCTTTGTATGAGCAAAAGTGTTTGATTCTTAATAGTTCCTATTTACCTACTTTCTCTTCTGCTGTTTGTGGTTTGTTTGACAGATTTTGAAGTCTGTCTACGTTGTATATTGAAACTTCCATTGTTGTTCCTACTTTTTCTTGGATGAGCTTTATTGTTTTACATTTGATACTTAGGTTTTTCATCCACTTTGAGTTGGGTTTTGTATAAGGTGTAAGACATGGGTCTTATTTCAATTTTTTGCAGATGGATATCCAATTTTGCCAGCACTATTTGTTGAAGAGATTGTTTTTTTCCCCAGTTTAATGTCTTAGGGCCTTGGTCGATATCAGCTGTTCATAATGAAGATGGTGTCATCTCTAGGGTCTCAATTCTGTTCCATTGATCTGTCTCTTTTTGTACCAGTACCAGACTGTTTTGACTACTATGGCAGTGTAATAGGTTCTAAGGTCGGCTAGTGAAAGGCCTCCCAGTGTGTTCTTCTTTAATAGTGCTTCACTTATCTGGGGCTTCTTCCCTTTCCAAACAAAGTTGGTGATTATTTTCTCCATCTCAATAATAAAATGTCACTGGAATTTGTATTGGGATTGCATTATATAAGTAAATTGTTTTAGGCAAAATAGACATTTTCACTATGTTAAGTCTTCTTGTCCATGAGCAGGCTAGGTTTCTCCATTTATGTAAGTCTCTCTTAGTTTCTGGTAGTAATGACTTGTAGGTCTCTTTGTAAAGGTCTGTTATTTCTCTGGTTAGATTTATTCCTAGGTACTTTATCTTCTTAGGGGCTATAGTAAATGGTATTGATTTGGTGATTTCTTCCTTAATAACCTCGTTGATGGTATAAAAGAATCCTACTGATTTACTTACGTTTATCTTGTATCCTGACATCTTGCTAAACTCTTCTTTGAGTAGCTTACTTATGGATTCTTTAGGATTCTCTGAGTATACAATCATATCATCTGCAAATATGGAGAGTTTTATTCTTCTTTGCCAATGCAGATGCCCTTTATTTCTTGGTCTTGTCTAATTACTCTGGCTAGAACTTCTAGTGCAATGTTGAATAGGAGAGGTGAGAGTAGGTATCCTTGTCTAGTGCCCATTCTCAAAGGAAACTGTTTCAGTCTCTCATCATTTAGGATGATGTAGGCAGTTAGTTGGCTTTGTATAAATGGCCCTTATTGCACTGAGGAATTTGATGTCTATTCCTATTTTGCTGAGAGTTTATAGCATGAATGGGTGTTGGACTTTATCAAAGGCCTTTCTACATCAATAGACAGGTGATTCTTGTCCTTTGTGTTATTTATGTGGTTGATCACATTAATTGTTTTTCTGATGCTGAACCCTCTTTTCATCCCTGAGATGAATCTAACTTGGTCATGATGGATTATTTTTCTAATATGTTGTCTTATTCTATTGGCAAGAATTTTGTTGAAGATTTTTACATCTAGATTCATGAATGATGTTCTCCTTTTTGTTTAATCTTTCCCCGACTTTGGTATCATGGTTATGCTGGCTTCATACAATGAATTTGGGAATATTCTATCCCTTTCTATACCGTGAAATAGTCTCAGTAGTATTGGAGATAACTCTTTTCTGAAAACTTGATATAGTTTTGCAGTGAAGCCAGCTGGGCCTGGGCTTTTTTCCGTTGGTGGTTTTCGGATGACTTTTTCAATATTTTCCTTTGTGATGAGTTTATTCAGTTGTTCTGACCCACCTTGAGTTAATTTGGTAGATGATATGAATCAAGTAATTTGTCCATTTTCTCTAGGTTTTCAAATTTGTTAGAGTACAGTCTTTCTTAGTATGCTATTATGATATCTTTGATATCTGTTGGATCTGTTATGACAACTTCCCTCTCATTTCTTGTTTGTTTCCTTTCCTGTTTTTCTTTAGTAATTTTAGCCAATGGTTTGTCAGTTTTGTTGATCTTTTCAAAAAACCAGATTTTGGTGTTTTCAGGTTTTTCAATTGTTCTTCTATTCTCTGATTCATTTAATCCACTGCCATCGAATTGTGTCCGACTCATAGCATTCAGTTCTGCTCTAATCCTCATGATCTCTTTTCTTCTGGTGCCTGAGGGGTTCCTCTGTTGTTCTGTCTCTGCTTGTTCAAGCTGTAGCATTAGTTCTTTGGTTTCTTTCTTCCTTCTATATGTGTGCATTTACAGAGATAAATTGAACTCTGAGCACTGCTTTGGCTGTATCCCACAGGTTCTGGTAGGAAGTGTTTTCATTTTCACTGGAATCCATAAATTTCTTTACTTCATTATTGATTTCTTCTATAACCCATGGTTTTTTTGAGCAAGATACTGTTCCATTTCCATGAGTTCCACTTTCTACCTATGTTTCTTCTGCTATTGATTTCAACTTTTATGGCTTTATGATAGGTCCCTCTTCCCAACTGACAAAGTAAGCACCTCTATATCAAACTCCAGATGTTATGAACTAGCTCCAAATACAGAAAGGCTACTGTCCTTCTGGCCTGTGCTGTCAGGCCCCAGCTATAGGTGACACTGTGTAGAATTCTGCTTTTCTGCTGGAAAAGCAGTCTCTTCCAGGTGGGTGCTGCTTCCCAGCCCAGGAATTAGGTCCAGCTGAGTTTTCCATATGGGTATCTCCCCCTCCCAGTGGAATAAGATGGTGTCCCACACAAGGTAGCCACCTAGCTGGTACCAGGCTACTGGTGGAAAGAGAGGCCAAAGGTGCTGAGATGGTCAAAGTCCACAGCTTCTGTTACTGGGCCCCAACCTCAGGTGACAATGTGCAAAACACCGCCTCTCTGCTGAAAAAGCAGTCTCCCCCTGGTAGGCACTGCCTCCCAGCCTAGGAACTAAGTCCAGCTGGGGCCTCCATATGGGTAATCCATCACCCAATGGATCAAGATGGTGTCCCGCACAACCTTGCCACCGCCTCTGTACTATATGGCAGAGGTAGAAAGATAGGCCAAAGATGCCGTGATGCACAAAGCCCAAAGCCGGGCTCTAAGAATATGGCAATTGTGCTTGCTGATCCCACCAACAGTGTGTCTGAGATTAGCAGCTAGTTAAGTCCCAGCTCCACCCTCCAGCTAAGACAGAGGAAAAAAAAATTAAAATGGTCCTTTGGTCCGTACAAGCCCATGCTCACCGAGAGTGGGGTCAGCAAAAGATAGGAGGTTTTGTGTTCAGTGGTATTAAGTACAAATTAACAGCCCAATGCCACATCCTAGGGCTCACTAGGTGTCCAGAAGACTCTGTTTAAATATCAATTCAAGTCTTTGTTTTCAGAGGGATTTAGGAAGATGTGTGTTTAGTCCACCATCTTGACTCCGCCCCCGATAATATTTCTAAATATCACCATTAACTGTATTTCAAAGAGCTTCAGATAAAATACATAATAATCTTGAGGCGTAATACCGTATAGTCAGTATACACTGAGTCTCTGAATAATTACAATAATCACAGGCTATCAATAAACAGTACTTATTTAATCAAAAATCTTAAAGTGAAAACCTTAGCTTTTTTCTCTTTCACAAGCCATGTGGTTTGGTTTCAAACCTATATAAATGTTAATTATGATAAATCTGTATCAATTAAACATCAATAAGTTATATAAAATGTCTGAAATTGTTTTAAGCCTTCATATATGATTGTAATTGAAATAAAGGTGGTTGAAACATTTCAAGTTTTCATTGAACTTTTACTGTTTCTCATATTTTTCCCAATTTAATTTTAGTCTTTCAATGTTGTATTAGCTAGCTTGGAGATCACCAAGTCTGTGCTCAGTTTGGCCAATTTATTGATGTGGATATAACCTTAAGGCTCTGGCTAAGGTCAGAAATATTTTTGCAGGCCATTTCAGGTGTGAGTCATTGTGACTTCTGTTTTTTGGCTTCTTAAATTCTCTCTACAATAGAGGGAGGTAGCTTACAGTTCTTTTATTATTGAAATCTACCCAATTTCTGATAACCATAGCAAAGCAGCAATTCTTTCCTATTCTCTTTTTGTTCTAAAAAGTCTCCACCTAGTTGGAAAAACTCTGTCAAAAGGTTTTCTGGAGCTATGTAACCGTGAAGACTAAGGACTGGGGAGGCCGGGTTACGCCCTGCCCTTGCTATTTTCAACTCAAGTTAGAAGACACAATTAAGTCACTCCAAATCATTCACATATATTTAAATTCACCTAGGCATTTTGAAAAGAAAAAGAAAAAATAAAAAAACAAAAACAAAAACATAGCTATCCAGTCAATTCAGATTTGCAGTGACCCTGTAAGTCAGAGTTTAACTGCCTCATAGAGTTTCCAAGGACAGCCTGGGGGATTGAACCGTGGACTTTTGGTTAGAGGACATAGCACTTATCCACTATGCAAGCAAGTTTTCCTTGAAAAGCAAAGGAGGATTGCTTTATTTCCCTTCACTATTCTGGAACTGCTACTTTTACTTTAAGACAAAATTATCCTTTCTTAAAAAAAAAATCACATTTCAAATAATATCTAGCTGAAGTTACTTAGCAAGCATTTGCTTCTAAGACTGACATATAGAACATAAAGATCTTGGTGTACTTTTCAAACAGACCATTTTGTATTAAAGTTTTTCCAAGTAGCTATTAAAATTATAAATCATAAGATGACACCGGCAATGTTTTCTATATGAAGGAACTGAAGTTTTTCTAAGATAGACTTACAAAAAACAGCAATTCTCAGCCATAGCTAGCAACCTAATACTACAGGATAAAAAGTTAGACATAACGCTCTAGACCAGAAGCAAGTTTTCGGAACAGAAGGAAAACAAAAACCGTGTAAACTCACTGAACAACGTCATAGAAAAAAAGAACACAGGAATTCTTGTTTCTTAAACATATGTAGTAAGTTTTGGTAAATTGACTCAACCCATTGGAAGAAAACTTAGTAACTTGCTGGAGCCTCAGATGGAGGAACATTAGCTCTTTTGACAAAACCTGCACATCAAGCAAAATTTCCTTAAGACGAAAGTACAACACAAATGAAAACTCATGTCCCCAAAATTGTCACTGAAATTCCAGATTACATCTAGTAGAGTCAGTCTATTGCATTTTTAAATAGGAACACCAAACCAGTATCACAGTAGCAGGGGGAATATAGATATATTTATCAAAGATAGTAAGCTCTAAGCTTCAAGTTTTCGTTTTCTTTCTTTTTGAACTTAATTCATTCTGCTATCTAGAGACATAGTCTCTTAATTTAGACCTTAAACACAACTAGTTCATCCAATTGAAAAGTACTTCAAAGCTACTCATGATTTTGACACTGTGATTCTTCATTGATAAACAATATCATTAAAAAAGTACAGAACTAACATTTCTCCCTTTAACTTTATAACAGGTCAGGAGCTGCACCCCTCCCCCGGACCCCGGAATCCTCTGAGAATTTGTCAAAACAGACCACTATCTTCCAGGTTTTCTGTTAGTCATGAAAAGGGCCAGATTTTGTGGCTTATGGTGATCTAGAGTTCCTTGAAATAGAATTATTGCTTTAATGTTTCAAATGCCCAAATCCAGATCAAAACTGCAGTTTGCTTAGAGTTACTAAATGTCACTTATAACCAAAGAATCAAGCAAAAATCTAAGAAAGATTCTCTTTAATTAACCAACCAGTTTTTCAAATATATACACTGAACAAAGCTTAAGAAGATAATGAGAAAAACAAAAGAACACGCAAAGACTTGTTTTCTGAGAGCACTCACCCTGTCAGTGTCAAAAGCACATGGAACAGAATCACATGGATCTAAAAGATAAGACCTCTCTTTGTTGGCTTCTGCTCCACCGTCTAGGTATCCTGGAGTTCAACTGGGTTTGTAGCTTCAGAAATCCTGCCAATTGCTCCATTAACCGTTGTAGTGGAAAAAAGAATCACAAAGTTTTAGTAAAGCAAAAAGGAAGTTTTACACAGCATAGGAGGACTGCCAAGTAAGTTCAAGAACTCATCCTACAAAACGAGCTACATACATCATTGATGAATACAACTATAGTCACCTTCAAAGTACTCCTCTTGGGAAGCTATGAAACAATGCCAGCACCAAGTTCACCCTTCAAAGCAATTTTAGAACTCTTTTTTTGGAATGGCCATCAGAGCTGCTGACATAGTAACCGTGATGTCCTGAATGTCATCAGAACGTCTTCCTTTCAATATTTTGTTTGCTTTGGGTAAAGAAATGAGTCATTGGGGGCCAGATTAGGAGAGGAGGTACAATGTTCCAATATCTGTTATTTGTTTACTGACTAAAAGTTCCCTCACAGCCAGTAGAGTGTGAGCTGCTGTGGTGTTGTGATATAAGAGCCATGAGTCGTTGGTAAAAAGGTCAGGCTGTTTGGTCTGAAATTTTCATGTAGTCTTTGCAGCACTGCCAAGTAATACACTTGATAAACTGTTTATTGGGTTGGTACAAATTCATAATGAACAATACCTCTGAAACAAAAAAAATTTTACCAACATAGTTTTGACTTTTGGTTTGGACTGATGGAATTTTGGGGTAATGGAGAATCGACTGACTTCCTTCGTGTACTTTGATGCTTTGTTTCAGGGTCATATTGCTGCAGCCACATTTCATCACCAGTGATACCATGACCCCAAACATTGTCTTGCCTATCCAAAAACTCTTGACAAACTTCCACTCTCCTTTCATCATTGAACTCCTTCAGGACCATTTTTGTACACACCTTTCTTATGCGAAGATTGGCAGCTAAGATTTTCCTATTTCTCTATTGATATTTACTTTCTCTGCTATGCTTCTCAGTCAGCCAAAGATTGTGACACACAATTCAATGAATTTTGCAATGTTTACATCACTTTTGCTTGTTAATGGCCACTCTGACCTCTCTTCATCGGTGATGCTTTCTCTCCCCTCAGAAAAATGTTTAATCCACGTGTACACTGCCATTTTATTTTTGGCACTATCTCCATAAACTCAGGCTAACATGTCTTTGATTTCACTCCCATTCTTGCCAACTTTCACAAGAAATTTAATGTTTGATTGTTACTCTAATTCAAGCTCTGATATTCTCACAATGGCACACAAAAACGTGCAACAACATGTGCCACTCAGTAAGACACCGCCGTACATTGACACAAACAAGCTATGAGATATTCATACTTCAAGGTTGTGAAATCTTACCAGGTTGTACCAGCACTGTAAGTTTTTCAACCTAATTGTCAGACCACATATTCTATTTTTTTCCTGGTATTCTATTCCATTACCATCTGCTGTTGATGTCCTCCAGCCAAAGACAGCTAGGAATAAAACTCACTGAGAAAATTAAGTTTATTACTTGTTGCAACAAGGGAGACTGTATACCATGCTCAGTAAGAGGATGTTATTAGAGAATATTTATTAAAATTGTGCGCTTTGGTTAGGGTATTTGGGAGAGAGAGGGCTTAGGAAAGTGCAGATTTGTTCTGTTTAGCTGCTGTCAGGAAGGAGAGGCAGATCTATAATTGGATGTCCCAATAAATCATATCCAAAGGGAGGGCAGCCTACTGTGACGATAAAGCTGTGGTTCATAAAGCAACAGCAATCACTCTTATTAGCCAAGATGTTTGGTGTTTCGTAGACTGCACCGTGACTTTGTGCTGACCTGTGCTGACAAAAAAAAACAAAACTATAAAGTGGTCTTGCTTTTTCACACTTTATGGTAGTCTCAGAGTGATTTTCTCTGATTTTGATGCTCTTAGCAACACTAAGTGCTAAAGGGTTTCAGGATGTCAGAGCTCCTCTTTCTTTCACAGTAGCACAGTTTTTATCATTTTGTTTTTCAATCATTTTTCCCCTAAAATTTAATGATGAATGCGTAATTAATTTATTTCAGAATAAAATAATTTATGATTATAAATTTGTCTCTGATTATTACTTCGGTTGCTTTTCACAAGTTTTCATGTATGGCTTTTGCATTCTCATTCAGTTTTAAATATTTTGTAATATGTTTTGTGCTCATCTCTATAACAAGCATTTGTTAAGAATCAAAAGTTTAAGGTCCCAAAATACTATATCAGTACACAGCAGTGTCTAAAAACTTTGACTTTGGTTTCCTACTACCTGGGTTTTTTTTTTATAATATAGAATTTATTTTTGTTGTTGCAATTAAAAATATATACAGCAGAACATACAGCAATGTGACAATTTCTGCACGGACAATTTAGAGACACTGATTACAGTTTTGGAGTTGTACATCCATGCTCACCTTCCTTTTCTGAGTTATTCTTCCTCTATAAATATAAACTCATTGCCCTGGAAGATTCCTATCGAGTCTTCAGAGTTACTATTGTCAATTTGAACCCATACAGACAAATCTTAAAAGAATACAGTGTTCAAGGCAAATATTTTCACCTGTTAAGCTAAACTATTGTTTGGTTTGAAGAAGACTTCAGGAGATATTTTTGGTTTTAAGATGATCTCAAGGCAATAGTTTCAAGGACTCACCCACTCTTCACGGCTCCATAAAGTCTGGAGTTCTTTAGAATTTGACATTCCATTCTGCATTTTGTCCCTTCTGGTCAGAATTCTTGTACAGAACCTTTGAAAAAAATGTTCAGTTCTTGGTGGTTTCATAGTAAAGGAGGTAGTTGTGCCTAAAGGCGATTAGCCACATTCCGTTTCCTCCCCCTATACTTGACTCTTCTTTCCCATTTTCTCCAGGTGAATAGAGACCAATACTTGCAGGTTGGATGGCTGCCTGCAAACTTTTAAGGTCCCAGACACTACTCAAACAAGTAGTAGGTAGAACAGAAACGCTGAATCCATTATTAGGCTAATTAACCTAGATGTTCCAGAAACCATGACCCTAAACCTCTTTCATAGATTGAATTCTGTCTCCCAGAAAATGTGTGCAGCCATTCAACTGGTCCAGGAGTCTCCGTGTTGTTTGATCATCCACCATTCAACGGAATTTTCCTATGTATTGTAAAGTCTATCTCTATGATTTAATAAGATGGATTAGTAGTTGTTATGTTGATTGTGTTTTCAAGATTGGATAGTGCCTTAAGCCAATCTCTTTGAAGATATAAAAGACAGAAGCGAGCAGAGAATCATGGGAATGTCCTACCACCAAGAAAGCAGTGCTGGTAGCAGAGCACATTGTTTGGACTCAAGTTCCTGTACTGAGAGGCTTCCAGACGAACAGTAGGTTGACAGCATGGACGTTTGTGAAGAGCAGACAGAGAGAGGGCCTTCTCCTGGAGATGATGCCTCGAATTTGGGCTGTGAGAGGGTAAATTTTCTTTGTTAAAGCCATTCGCTTATTGTATTATGTTGTAGCAGCACTAGATGACTAAGACAACTGCTAAACAAAGGACCACATCCCAAGAGGTATCTGGTTGTACAGAAGTAGCTCAGCAGCTACTTGTTATCATTGTAAATATATCTACTGCACAACTTTTACATATTTATCATTTTTATAGGTGTCAAACTTTCAGGGCAGTTACATCAATCGACTGTGCAGCACAACCCTTAATCATTGGAATTTTTCCACCACCAAAGCTCAGTGCTCCATGAACAATAATCTTCCCCTCCCCCAACCCAGCCTGTTATAACCACTAATAACCTTTGATACATATACATTTTGCCTGGTTTGTCTTTTTTTGTAAGTGAGTCTATGCATATTTGTCCGGATGTGATTGACTTATTTTAGTTAGGAAAAATATCTTCAGTCTCCATCCACTGCATAGCACATATCAAAACTTCATTTCTCTTACTGGCTGGCCTACTGCCTGGATTTCAGTTTTGGTTCTACCATTTACTAACGGTGTGATTTGGTTCTTCATCTGTAAAATCCAGTAATAATACGCTACCCGATAGTGTTGTTATGACTGTTAAATGAATTAATGAGTGTAAATCACTTTGAAAATAGCCTGGTACATCTTGAGAGTTTGATAAAATATTATTTTTATATTTTCTGTGTGTACATGTACTTGTTGTCTGCCTTTTTGGTGACTTTATATGCAGGCTCTAATTAGCTGTCTATCATATTCTTTAAGTAGCAGTAAATGGATTTAAACTAGTTCTTAATATGAAACTTGGGCACTTTTCTCTAATCTTCAATGGTGAAAGAAGCTTACCAAGGCTATCATTTCCAAAAAGTGTGGAGACAAGTGAAGAAGTCCCCTACATGCTCCTGATTATTGTCTGGGAGCATGCTTTCCCTACAAGAAATGCTAGAGCTTAAAAAACAGTTACCATTGAGTCAACTATGATTTATGGTGATCCCATGTCTGTCAGAATAGAACTGTGACTCATATCATCAAGTCTTTCTTCCAAAGAGCCTTTGAATGGACTCCAACATCCAACATTTCAGTTAGCAGCTAAGCATGTTAACTGTTTTTATAACCCAGGGACTCATACAATACTACACCATGTTGGTAATATCGGTCAGGCTGCATGAGACTTGTGTGCAGAAGTAGGCACAAACCCTCCAGCTTTGTTATGAAAACACTGATAGTGTTCGCAGCAAAGGTGTCCTATGGGTTGCACGTCTTCTAAATAATTTCATGTCTAATGTATCTATCCTTCCCTCACTCTGCAGTAACAGTTTTCTCCTCTCAGTATTTTCAAGACTTATTTCATTTCCTTCCCCCCCACCCCCTCCCAGTACTGATGAGAAAGCTGCCAGTGGTCTGTCAGGTTTATGTTCTTTGTAAGTGATTTTTTTTCTGTTTTTAATCATTGATACTCTGAAGTTTCACTACAATGGGTCTAGCAGTCTCAAATTTCTCTCGCCTGGAGCTCTAATCTTTTAAGACTTCTATATCATTTTTTAAATTTCTCTGGCTCAGAATTTCTTAGTTGACTTCCTAGTAGAGCAGTGGTTAAGAGGTTAGCTGCTGACCTAAAGGTCACCAGTTCAAATCCACCAGCTGCTCCTTAGAAACCTTTTCAGGTAGTTCTACGCTATCCAACAGGGTTGCTATGAACCACAATTAACTCAATGACAATGGGTTTTAATGAGTTTTTGGTGAAAGCTCAAACAGCAAGTTAGGTTCATATTTGACAATTCCACAGATATTTCAAGTGACATCAATTCCATTTACCACAATGTGCCAACATTCTCTTTAACTGTGCTGTTTGTAGCATTTCCAGTTCTTTAGTGTCCCTGAGCCCTCATCATCTTTGCTTTTGAGAAACTGTTGACCTTTCAGTCTCAATCTGTTGGTTTTATTTGGTCTGTCACTTTGCTATTTCACTAACGGGTGGTGGGTTCAGGTTTAAGGATTGTCTCAGGACAACAGTCTCAGAAAGGCTTCTGTTCTCTTTTGTTCCAATTTGTCTAGTTTTTTTTTGTTGTTGTCATTCTTTTGTTAAGTAAGAATTTGAGTTTTGCTCCATATTGTTCTCTCATTGTATCTGGGACTCTTTATCCAGTTGGTACAAATTCATAATTGACAGTCTCTCCGAAATAAAAAAATTTTACCAACATCATTTTGATTCTTGATTTGGAGTGAAAGGATTTTTTTGGTCGTGGAGAATTGGCTGACATCCACTATGTACTTTGATGCTTTGTGTCAGGGTCATATTGCTACAGCCATATTCCCTCATCGGTGATAACATGACCTAAAACATCGTCTTGCCTCTCTAAATGACTTTGGCAAACTTGGATTCTCCTTTTGTGATTGAGCTCCTTCGGGACTGTTTTTGCACACAGCTGTCCCCTGCCTACGATGGTAAACGTAAAGGCCTAACAAATCTCACTTAGGTTATTTGGCTACATTCTATTCCCTGCCTTAATGACTTCCCTCAGACCCGACTAGTAGGTCTACATTCCTTTCTCTATCTCTTCATCTCCCTGTCTCTGAAGATATAGAGTTAAGACCTCCGAGAAAAATAATAAAATTTTAGGTAAAGGCAGGCTGTCTGTGTGCCTTCTTACGATTAATGAAATCTTGGGACTCCCAATTATCTTTTGTAACAAAATTTGATTACCCTGTGACAAATCTAACACTACCAACCTCTTTGAATTCTGGCTATAAAAAACTCTAGAAATGGAACCCAAATTAGGGCAGCTTTTGACTGCTGTCTCCTGGATTGCCAGCAAAACCTGCCAATAAATTATTCCTTGAACTCTCCACTGTCTCTGAATTTGCAGCTGCAGTGACATGTGGAACGAACTTGGTTTCAATCTGGCAACACCAAGATTTTCAGTTATGATTTTCCTGTTTCACTATCAATGGTTACTTGGTCTGCTATGCTTCTCACAGTCAGTTGACAATTTTGATGCACAATGAATTTTTGCAATGTTTACATCAGTTCTGCTCATTAATGACTGCCCTCACTTCTGTTAATCAGTGATGCCTTCTCTCCCCTCATTAATCCATTTGTACACTGCCAATTTCTTCAAGGCATTCTCCTCATAAACTGGGACTAACATTTCCCAGATTTCACTCTGACTCTTGCCAAGTTTAACAAAAACTTTAATGTTTGTTTGCTGCTGTAATTCAAGATTTGACATTTCTTGTGCTACACACAAGATAGGCAACAATAACTGCCACTCAGTAAGACACCACCACATGTTGACACAAACACAACTGGGAGACACTGATAACACTAAAATAGCGAAATCTTACTAGGTTGTTTGTACAGCGCTGCCAAATTTGGTGCACTGTGGCAAGTTCACAAACCTAATTGTCAGACCAGGTATTCTATTTTTCTCCTTGCATTCTCTTCTGTTACTATCTGCTGTTGATGTCTTCCAGCCAAAGACAGCTAGGAACAAAACTAATTGAAGAAACAGCATATTAGTTGTTGCAGCATGGGCGACTGTTTACCATGTTCAGTAAGAGGGTACTGTTAGAGAAGATTTATTAAATATTTGGGCTTCGGTTGGGAGATCTGGGGGAGGGCTTTGGGAGGTGAAGATTTGTTCTAGTTTAGCTGCTGTCAGGATGGAAAGACAGTTCTATAATTGGATATCCCAATAAATCATATCCATAAGGAGAGCAGAGTACTGTGATGATGAAGCTGTGGTTCATAGAGCAGCAGCAATCACTCCTACTAGCCCAGATCTTTGGCATTTTGTAGGTTGCACAGTGACTTTGTGTTGGGCTGTGCTGAGAAAAAATTATGAAGTGGCCTTGCATTTTCTCACTTTATGATAGTTTCAGAGTGATTTTCTCTGATTTTGGTGTTTTCTGAGACAGTTTGTATCCAATAGGAACAAAACATGACCTGGCCAGGGCCAGTTTCTAGGACCTCTGAGTACTGTTTTCAGGATGTCAGAGCCCCTCTTTCTTTCTCAGTAGCATTGTCTTTATCATTTCCTTTTTCACATATTTTTTTCTGTAAAATTTAATGATGATGTGTAAATTAATTTATTTCACAATAAAGTAATTTATGATATAAGTTTGCCTCTCATTATTACTTCAGTTGCTTTTCACAAATTTTCATATATACCTTTTGCATTCTCATTCAGTTTTAAATATTTTGTAGTATCTTTTGTGATCATCTCTGTAATCCAGGAATTTGTTAAGAATCAAAAGTTTAAGATACCAAAATACTACACTACAGTGTATCAGTACACTGTAGTGGCTAAAAACTTTGACTTTCGTTTCCTACTACCTGACTTTTTTCTTTTTTTTTTTAATATATAGAATTTATTTTACTTCTGTTGCTGTAATTGAAAACATACATACACAGCAGAGCATACAGCAATTTGACAATTTGTGCACAGACTATTCAGAGACATTGATTACAGTTTTTGAGTTGTGTATCCATTCTCACCTTCCTTTTCTGAGTTATTCTTCCTCCATAAATATAAACTCATTGCGTGGAAGATTCCTACCGAGTCTTCAGAGTTACTATTGTCAATCGGAACCCATACAGACAAATCCTAAAAGAATACAGTGTTCAAGGCAAATATTCTTACCTGTTAAGCTAAACTACTGTTTGGTTTAAAGAAGACTTCAGAAGATATTTTTGGTTTTAAGATGATCTCAGGGCAATAGTTTCAAGGACTCACCCACCCTTCATGGCTCCATAAAGTCTGGAGTTCTTTAGAATTTGACATTCCATCCTGCATTTTGTCCCTTCTGGTCAGAATTCTTGTGCAGAACCTTTGAACCAAATGTTCAGTTCTAGGTGGTTTCATAGTAAAGGAGGTAGTTGTTCCCAAAGGCGCTTAGCCGCATTCCGTTTCCTCCCCCTATTCTTGACTCTTTTTTTCCGTTTCTCCAGGTGAATAGAGACTAATACTTGTAGGTTGCCACTTGCAAGACTTTAAGATCCTAAGCACTACTCAGAACTAACTAGCAGATAGAACAGAAACACTGAACCCATTATTAGGCTAATTGACTAGGCTGTCCCAGAAACCATGACCCTAAACCTCTTTCATAGATCGAATTCTGTCTCCCAGAAAACATGTGCAGCCGTTGTCCACCATTTGCTGAAATTTTCCTGTGTATTGTAAATTCTATCTCTATGATTTAATAAAATGGATTAGTAGTTGTTATGTTGAGTGTTTTTTCAAGATTAGATAGTATCTTAAGTCAATCTCTTTGGAGATATGAAGGACAGAAGCGAGCAGAGAGACGTGGGGATGTCCCACCACCAAGAAAGCAGTGCTGGTAGCAGAGCACATTGTTCGGACCCAAGGTTAATGTACCAAGAGGCTTCCAGACCAAGAGTAGATTGACAACATGGACCTTTGTCAAGGGCAGACAGAGGAAGAGCCTTCTCCTGGAGCTGACACCTTGAATTTGGGCTGTGAGAGGATAAATTTGTCTTTGTTAAAGCCATTCATTTATTGTATGCTGTAGCAGCACTAGACGACTAAGGTAACCTCTAAACAAAGGACCAAATTCCAGGAGGTATTTGGTTGTAAAGAAGTAGTTCAGCAGCAAATTCTTCTTATTGTTGTAAATATATCTACTGCACAGCTCTTACCTTTATATCTTTTTTATAGGTGTCAAACTTTCAGACAGTAATTACATCAATCAACTGTGCAGCACAACCATTAAATCACTGGGATTTTTCCTTCACCAAAGCTCAATACTCCATAAGCAATAATCTTCCCCTATACCTCCCCTGAGCCCTTTGCAACCGCTAATAACCTTTGATATATATACACATTTTGCCCCTTGTCTTTGTATGTAAGTGATGCTATATGATATATTTGTCCTGATGTGATTAACTTATTTCAATTAGCATAATGTTTTCAGTCTCCAACCATAGCTTGGCAGATATCAAGACTTTATCTTACTGAGTGATATACTGCCTAGGTTATGTTTTTGGTTCTTTGTTTACTAACTGTATGATTTGGTTCTTCATTTGTCAAATGTAGGAATTATATACTATCTTTTGGGGTTGTTATGACAGTATGGAACTAATGCATGTAAATAACTTTGAACACAGCCTGCTACAGTTTATGAGTTAGATTTATTTTGTTATTTTCTGTGTATGTGTGATTGTGATCCCTGCCTTCTTGATGTTTTTGTCTGTTGGACCCAGTAACCTGTCTCTCTATCATATTCTTTTAAGTTAAATAATTGATGTAAACATCTAAATAAGAAAATATGATACCTATACAAGAGTATTCTATAAGCTAGCTAACTGCAGTGGTGAAAGAAGCTCACCATGGCAGTCATTTCCAAGAAAAGGGAGTTGTAGAAAAGATATGAAGACAAGTGAAGAAGTTCCCTGTATGCTTCTGATTATTGTCTGGGGGCATGTGTTTCCCACTAGACTTGTGATAGCTTCAAAAACCATTACCACTGAGTCAGCTCTGATTCATGGTTAGCCCGTGTTTCCTAGATTAGAACAGTGATCCCTATCACCAGGTGTTTCTTCCAAGGAGCATTTGGATGGATTCCAACATCTAGTCTTTCAGTAGCGGCTAACAATGTTAACCGGTTTTATAACCCAGGGACTGATACAATACTATGCAATGTTAGTTAATATCTGCCAGGCTACATGAGATAAGCATGCAGAAGTGAGCACAAACCTTCCTACTTTGCTACTAAAATACTGATAGTGTTCACAGCAAAGGCATTCTGTAGGTTGCAAATTTTCTAAATCATTTCATGTCTGATGTCTCTATTCTTCCCTTACTCTGCAATAACAATTCTCTCCTCTCCATATTTTGAAGACTTATTCCATTTTCTTTTTTGGCATCAAGTATTGAAGAGAAAGCTGCCATTAATGTTTCAGTTTTATATTCTTTGTAACTAATGTTTTTTATGGAAAGCTTTAAGAATTTTTTTTCCTCGCTATCATTGATGCTCTAAAATTTCAGGATAAGGGGTCTAGCAGTCTCAGATTTCTCTCACCTGCAGCTCGAATTAGATCTTTTTTGGAACTCCATCATTTAAGATTTTTATGGCATTTTTAAAATTTCATTGGCTGAGAATTTCTTAGCTGACTTTTACTTATTTGGTTTTTGACTTTGTATATTTATTTATGTGTCTCCATGGAGCAGTGATTAAAAGCTAGGCTACTAACCAAATGATCACCAGTTCAAATCCACCAGCTGCTCTTTAGAAATTTTATGAGGCAGGCCTACTCTATTCAACAAGGTCGCTATGAATCAGAATTGACTCAATGACAGTGGGTTTTATGAATTTTTGGTGATAGTTTAGACAACAAGTTAGATTCATATTTGACAGTTCCATAGATAACTTAAGTGACATCAGTTACATTTACCACAATGTGTTAACATCTCTTCAATTGTGCTCTGTTTGTCCTGTTTCCAGTGCTTTAGTTTCGCTGAACCCTTATCATCTTTGCTTTTAGAAATGGTTGCTCTTTCAGTCTAAAACTAATTCTTTTATTTGGTATGTCACTTTTCTATTTCACTAAAGGGTAGTCTCAAGGATAGGCTCAGTTTCAGGTTTAAAGAATACCTCAGGACGACAGTCACAGTGAGGCGTCTGTTCTCTACTTTTCCGATTTTTTGTTTCTTTGTTTGTTGTTATCATGCTTTTGTTTTATTAGATAAGAATTTGAATAATGCTCCGTATTTTTCTGTCATTCTCTCTGGGACTATCTATTGTGCCCCTGGTCAGAGTGGTCAGTGTTGGTAGTCAGGCACCATTTAGTTCTTCTGATCTCAATGTGAATGACATTTTTAGTTCATATACAAGGTCTTCAGCTAAGTTCACGAATTCATCCTAGAAAAAGCGCTACATACCTCGTTGCTGAATATCACCGTGGTCAGCTTTGGGAAGCTATGCATTGACATCAGTGCCTAGTCCACCCTTCAAAGCAATTTTGGAACTCTTCATTTGGAATGGCCATCAGAGCTGTCATTATATTACCCTTGATGTCCTGAATGTCATAAAAATGTCTTCATCTGAATATGTCTTTTATCTTCAGGTAAAGAAAGGGGTTATTGGGGTCCAGATTAGGAGAGAAGGTAGGTTGCTTCAATACAGTTATTTGTTTACTGGCTCAAAGCTTCCTCAAAAACATTGCTGTGTGAGCAGGTGCATTTTCGTGATACAAGATCCCTGAGTTGTTGGTTAAAAACTTCAGGTCGTTTTCATCTTAACTTAATTTCTGTAAAATTTTTCATTAAATTTTGGGGAACAAAATAAGTAAAGAAGGAAATGACACAGACAATGTCACTGAGAAAGAAACAGGAGTGTTCACATCCTAATACCATTTAGCACTTAGTGTTGCTAGGAGCTGGCCTGAATTTTCCAGCATGTCAAAATGATAAACTTCATTGCCTTCATTATCCGGTTGATACAAATTCATAATTGACAATCCCTCTGAAATAAAAAAATTTTAACAACATTACTTTGACTCTTGATTTAGACTGAAAGAAGTTTTGGGGTCATGGAGAACTGGCTGACTTCCACTGTGTACTTCGACACTTTGTTTCAGAGTCCTATTGTTACAGCCATGTTTCTTCACTGGTCATAACATGACCCAAACCATTATCTGGACTTTCCAAAAGGTCTCCGCAAATTTCAACTTTCCTTTCATCGCTAAGCTCCTTTGGGACCATTTTTGCACACACCTTTCTCGTAGTAAGATTTTCAGTTAAGATTTTCCTACTGTTTCTCTACTGATGTTTATTTGTTCTGGTATGCTTCCCAAGGTCAGCTGATGATTTTGACATACAATTCAATGAATATTTGCTATGTTTTTATCAGTTCTGCTTGTTAATGGTCACCCTGAGCTCTCTTCGTCAGTGATGCTTTCTCTCCCCTCAGAAAAATGGTTAATCTATTTGTACACTTCCATTTTCTTTACGGTATTATCTTCGTAAACTGTGGCTAACATGTCTATGATTTCAGTCCTGCTCTAGCCAAGTTTAACAGGACACCTAATGTTTGTTCATTGCTCTAATTCAAGCTCTGATATTCTTGTGATGGCAAACTAAAACATGCAACTATGAATGCCACTCAGTAAGACACTACTACACATCAACACAAACACAGCTATGAGACATTGATATTGCAAGGTTGTGAAGCCTTACCAGGTTGTCTGTACAGTGCTGCCAATGCAAGTACTTGGTGGCAAGTTTTGCAAACCTGACTGTCAGGCCTCATATTCTGTTTTTCTCCCTTCCTCCTCTTCCATTACTATCTGTTGTTGATGTCTTCCAGCCAAAGACAACCAGGAACCGAAGTGTAGTTGAAGAAGCTGGGTTTACTACTAATTGCAGCAAGGGAGACTGCTTATCATGTTCAGTAAGAGGGCATTATTAAAGAAGATTTATTGAAGATGTGGGCTTTGGCTGGGTGATTTGGGAGAGGACTTAGGGATTTGTTTGTTCTACTTTAGCTGCTGTCAGGATGGAAAGACAGTTCTAGAATGGGATACCCCCAAAATGCATATCCATAGGGAGGCCAGGCTACTGTGATGATAAAACTGTAGTTTATTAAGCAGTAACAATCACTCCTGTTAGTGAAGATACTCGATGCTTTGTAGGTTGCATGATGACTTTGTGTTGGACTGTGCTGAAACAAATTTATGAAGTGGTCTTGCTTTTTTTAACTTTATGGTAGTCTCAGGGTGGTGTTCTCTGAAACAGTTTGTGTCTAATAGGAGAAAAGCAGGGCTTACCCAGGCCATCTCCTAGCAACACTAGGTGCTAAAGGGTTTCAGGATATCAGAGCTCCTCTGTTTTTCTCAGAAGCATTGTCTTTATCATTTCCTTTTTCACTTATTTTTTCCACAAAATTTAATGATGAATGTGTAATTAATTTATTTCAAAATAATTTATGATTATAAGTTTGCTTCTGATTATTACTTTAGTTTCTTTTCACAAATTTTCATATATACCTTTTGCATTCTCATTCAGTTTTAAACATTTTGTAATATCTTTTGTGCTCATCTCTGTAACCCAAGAATTTGTTAAGAATCAGAAGTTTAAGGTCCCCAAATACTGTACTACAGTGTATAAGTAGTGTATCAGTACACTGTAGTGGCTAAAAACTTTGATTTTCATTTCTTACTACCTGACTTTTTTCTTTTTTTTTAATATATAGAATTTATTTTACTTCTGTTGTTGTAATTGAAAACATACACAGCAGAACATACAGCAATTTGACAATTTGTGCACAGACTATTCAGAGACACTGATTACAGTTTTTGAGTTGTGCATTCATTCACACCTTCCTTTTCTGAGTTATTCTTCCTCCATGAATATGGACTCATTGTCCTGGAAGATTCCTATTGAGGCTTTTGAGTTACTATTGTCAATGTAAACCTGTACAGACAAATCTTAAAAGAATACAGTGTTCAAGGCAAATATTCTTACCTGTTAAGCTAAACTACTGTTTGATTTAAAGAAGACTTCAGAAGATATTTTTGGTTTTAAAATGATCATAGGGCAATAGTTTCAAGGACTCACCCACCCTTCATGGCTCCATAAAGTCTGGAGTTCTTTAGAATTTGACATTCCATCCTGCATTTTATCCCCTCTGGTCAGAATTCTCCTACAGAACCTTTGACCAAATGTTCAGTTCTAGGTGGTTTCATAGTAAAGGAAATAGTTGTTCCCAAAGGCAATTAGCCACATTCCATTTCCTCCTCCTATTCTTGACTCTTTTTTTCCCTGTTTCTCCAGGTGAATAGAGACTAATACTTGTAGGTTGCCATTTGCAAGATTTTAAGAGCTTAAACACTACTCAAACAACTAGTAGATGGAACAGAATCAATGAACCCATTATCAGACTAATTGACTAGGCTGTCCCAGAAACCATGACCCTAAACCTCTTTCATAGACTGAATTTTGTCTCCCAGAAAACATGTGCAGCCATTTAACTAGTCTAGGAGTCTCAGTGTTGTGTGATCATCCACCATTTGATAGCATTTTCCTATGTGTTGTAAAATCTATCACTATTATTTAATAAGACAGATTAATAGCAATTACACTGATAGAATATAGAATGTATATATGAATCAAAAGGCAATCATGCAAACAGATCAAGGGGGCATTGCATGGTTTAAAGTTAGGACAGCTGTAAATCAGAGTTGTATTTTTTACCATACCTTTTTAATCTTTACGCCAAGCAAATAATATGAGAATCTGTATTCTGTGAAGAAGAATGAGGCATCAGGATTGGAGAACGAGTCATTAACAACCTGCATTATGCAGATGACACCACCTTACTTGTGCGAAGTGAAGAAGATTTGAGATATTTACTGATGAAGATCAAGGACCGCATCCTTCAGCATGGATTGCACCTCAACATCAGGAAAACAAAAATCCTCACAACCGGACCAGTAAGCAACATTTTCATAAACGAAGAAAAGATTGAGGTTGACAAGGATTTTATTTTACTTGGGTCCACAATCAACACCCACGGAAGCAGCAGACAAGAAATCAAAACAATGCATTGCATTGGGAGAATCAGCTGCAAAGGACCTCTTAAACTATTCTAAAGTAAAGATGTCACCTTGGAGACTGGAGTGCACCTGACCCAGTCCATGGCATTTTCACTTGCATCACATGCATGCGAAAGCTGAAACATGAACAAAGAAGACAGGAGAAGAATTGATGCCTTTGAACTGCGGTGTTGGAGAAAAATGTTGAATGTACCATGCACGGTCAAAAAACCAAAGAGATCTGTTCTGGAAGAAGTACAACCAGAGTGTTCTTTGGAAGCAAAGATGGCAAGACTGTGTCTTACATACTCTGGACATGTTGTCAGGAAGGATCAGTCCCTGGAGCAGGACATCATGCTTGGTAGAGTGAAGGGTCAGCAAAAAAGGGGAAGACACTCGTGGAGATGGATTAACATGGTGACCTCAAAGATGAGTTTAAGCATAAAAACCATGCAGACATGGTGCAAGACTAGGCGCTGTTTCATTTTTTTTATTTTTATTTTTATTTTTATGTGGTAGCTATGAGTCAGCACTGACTCGAGGGCACCTAATAAGAACAACATGTGGATAGGATTTTCAAGATTAGATAGTGTCTTAAGTCAATCTCTCTGCACATGTAAAAGAGAGAGGCAAGCAGAGAGACTTGAGGATGTCCTACCACCAAGAAAGCAGTGCTGGCAGCAGAAGAAGTCATTTGGACCCAAGATTCCGGCAGTGAGATGCTCCCAGAACAAGAGCAGATTGATGACATGGACCTTTGTCCACAGCAGACAGAGAAAGAGCCTTCTCTTTGAGCTGGTACCTCGAATTTGGACTATGAGAGAATAAATTTCTCTTTGTTAAAGCAATTCACTAATTGTGTTATGTTATAGCAGCACTAGATGACTAAGGTAACCTCTAAAGAAAGGACCAAATCCCGTGAGGTGTTTGGTTGTAACCCAGTAGCTACTTCTCATCATTGTTGTAAATATATCTACCACACAACTTCTACGTATTTCTCTTTTATTATAGATGTCAAACTTTCAGACAGCAATTACTTAATTAACTCAAATCTTAATCACTGGGATTTTTTCATCACCGAAGCTCCAAGCTCCACAAGCAGTAATCTTCATCTCCCCCTTCCCTGAGCCCTTGGTGACCACTAATAATCTTTGATATATATACACTTTTCCTAGTCTTGTCTTTTTATGCAACTGAGTCTGTGCAGTATCTGTCCTGAGGTGACTGATTTATTTCATTTAGCATAACGTCTTCAGTCTCCACCCATTGCAAAGCAGGTATCAAGACTTCATTTGTTTTACTGGCTGACCTGCTCCCTGGATTTTAATTTGGGTTCTACCATTTACTGACCATATGATTTAGTTCTTCATTGGTAAAACGCAGTAACAATATACTATCTTATGGAGCTGTTGCGACTGTTAAGTGAATTGATGCATGTAAATCACTTTGAACACAGCCTAGTACTTTTTAAGAGTTCAGTAAGTTATTGTTTTTGTGTTTCCTGTGTATGTGTGAATCTTCTGCCTGCCCTCTTGGTAGTTTCATCTGCTATCTCTCTATCATATTCTGTACATAAGAAAAATGGATTTAAACTAGTTCTATATATGAAAACAGGACACTTATCAAAGAGTATTTGATAAAATAGCTAATTTCCAATGGTGGAAGAAGCTCACCATGGCTATAATTTCCAAGTTTCTTCACCTGGAGACAGGTGAAGAAGTCCCCTACATGCTTCTGATTATTCTTTGGGCTACGCCTCCCACACTGGAAATGCTAGAACTTAAGAAATAGTTACCATTGAGTCAACTCTGATTCATGGTGATCCCATGTCTGTTGGAGTAGAGCTGTGACACATATCACCAAGTCTTTCTTCCAAGGAGCATTTGGATGGACTCCAACATTCACCCTTTCAGTTAGTAGCTAAGCACCTTGACAGTTTTCATAACACAGGGACTCAAACAGTACTACACAGTGTTAGCAGTATCAGCCAGGCTACATGAGATCTGTGTGCAGAAGTAAACACAAACCCTCCAACTCTGCTATTAAAACACTGATAGTATTCACAGCAAAGTTGTTCTGTCGGTTGCAAATTTTCTAAATCATTTCATGTCTAATACAGCTGTTCTTCTCTCACTCTGCAATAACAGTTTTCTCCTCTCAGTATTTTGAAGACTTCTTCCTTTTTTTTGCATCTAGTACTAATGTGAAAGCTGCCATTAATCTGTCAGTTTTATGTTCTTTGTAACTAATGTTTTTTATGGAAAGCTGTATGAATGTTCTTTTGTGTTTTTAATCATTGAGGCTCAAAACTTTCGGTACAATGGGTCTAGCAGTCTCAAATTTTTCTCCCCTGGAGTTTGAATTACATATTTATTGGAACTCCATCTTTTAAGACCTTTATACCATTTTTTAAATTTTCTTTGGCTGAGAATTTCTTTGCTGACTTTCATTTATTTGTTTGTCACTTTTGTTTACTTATTTTTTGCACCCTGGTAGAGCAGTTGTTAAGTGGTTGGCTGCTAACCTAAAGGTCACCAGTTCAAATCCACCAGCTGCTCCTTAGAAACCTTATAAAACAG
Organism: Heterohyrax brucei; assembly: GCA_028571685.1. Classification (NCBI taxonomy): domain Eukaryota; kingdom Metazoa; phylum Chordata; class Mammalia; order Hyracoidea; family Procaviidae; genus Heterohyrax; species Heterohyrax brucei. The sequence continues at coordinate 138,919,449 of CM053148.1, read as the reverse complement.
TTCTACTCTATCCAACAGGGTTGCTGTGAATCAGAATTGACTCAATGACAGTGAGTTTCATTGAGTTTTTGGTGAAAGTTTAGACATCATGTTGTGTTCCTATTTCACAATTTGTTAGATATTTTAAGTGAGATTAGTTACCTTTACCACAGTGTGTCAACATTCTCTTTAATTGTGTTACATTTGTCCTGCGTCCAGGGCTTAGTTTGGCTGAACCCTTGTCATCTTTGCTTTTGAGAAATTGTTGATCTTTCAGTCTCAAACTGATGGTTTTATTTGATTTGCCACTTTGTTATTTCACTAAAGGGTGGTCTCAGAGTTAGGGCTTGGTTTCAGGTTTAAAGAATATCTCAGGACAACAGTCTCAGGGAGACCTCTGTTCTCTACTGTTGCAATTTGTCTAGTTTTCATTGTTATTGTTCTTTTGTTTTACTAAGTAAGACTATGAGTTTTGCTCCATACTGTATTCTCACTGTATCTGGGACTATCTATTGTGACCCTGGTCAGAGTGGTCAGTTTGGTAGTCAGGTGCTATTTAGTTCTTCTGGTCTCAAGGTAAATGATGTTTTAGCTCATATATGAGGTCTGCAATTAAGTTCTTGAGCTCATCCTAGAAATGTCTCATTGCTGAATGTCACTTGGTCACCTTTGCAGTACTTCCCTGGGGAAGCTATGCACCAACACCAATGACTAGCACCCACCTCATCAAAGCAATTTTGGAACTCATTTTCTGGAATGACCGTCAGAGCTGTCATCGTATTACCCTTGTTGTCCTGAATGTCATCAAAATGCGTTCCTTTCAATATTCGTTTAGCGTCAGGTAAAGAGTCACTGGGGGCCAGACTAGGAAAGGAGTTAGGGTGTTGCAATATTGTTACTTGCTCGCTGGCTAAAAGCTCTCTCAGGGACAGCACTGTGTGAACTGGTGCAATGTCATTATGCAGGAGCCACAAGTTGTTTGGTGAAAATTTCAGACAGTTTTCATTGAATCTTTTCCTGCAGTGCTTTTAGCACTTCCAAATAATAAACTTGGATAACTGTTTGTCCGGTTGGTGCAAATTCATAATGAAAAATCCCTCTGAAATTGAAAATTTTTACCAATATCATTTTGACTCTTCATTTGGGCTGACAGAACATTTTTGCTCATGGAGAATTGGGTGACTTCCATCGTGTAGTTTGACTCTGTGTTTCGGGGTCACATCGCTACAGCTGTGTGTCATCGCCAGTGATAACATGACCCAAAACATCATCTTGCCTCTCCAAAAGGTCTTGACAAACTTCCACTCTGCTCTCATCACTGAGCTCCTTCGAGACCATTTTCCACAAGATTTTCAGTTAAGACTTTCCTGTTTCTCTTTTGATGTTCACTTGGTCTGCTATGTTTCTCATGGTCAGCGGACGGTTGTGATGCACAATTTGCCAAATTTTGCAATGATTACACCAGTTCTGCTTGTTAATGACTGCCCTGAGCTCCCTCAAAAAGTGACACTTCCTCTCCCTCAGAAAAATGTTTAATCCTTTTGTACACTGCCATTTTCTTCTTGACATTATCCCCATAAACTTGGTCTAACATGTCCCTGGTTTCACTCTGACTCTTGCCAAGTTTAACAAGAAATTTAATGTTTGTTCATTGCTCTAATTCAAGCTCTGGAATTCTCACCAAGACACACGAAAACACACAACAAAACACCTCCATGCCACACATCAACAGGAACACAAGTGTGAGATACCAATATACTAAGGTGTTAGGGTTTGGGATTCAAGAAGCAATGCAGATTCTCTTTAAAGGTTAAGTTTTATTAAAAATGTGCCCAATAGGAAAAAGACTGGTGCACCAGGGATGCACTCCAAACTGCACAGAGCAAGGAGGTGATCCCAAGTTTTCTTAGCACCCAGTATTTAACCAGTAAAATTGCAAGGTAGGGAGGGGGAGCCGACCTTTGCACTGATTGGCTGAGGTTGGCTGCGGCCATATGGAATTTCTGCAAGTTGCAAAATTTAGCTGTGGGTGAATGTGTTAATCACACTGGTGAATGTTTAGGTTGTAAAATATAACCAGGAGTGGCTGTTTTACTAGGCTGGCTCCAGGGATTATTTACAAGGCTGTCTCCCCCGGCCCTATTTGTTTCAGTGTAATTACCCTATGGTATCTCTTGTTATTTCCTGCTAAGTTAGTTCCTGGAGCTTATTATCTGAATTTTTACTGCACTCTTTCTCTAAATGGAGTTACTTATGTCTCATTTCAACAAGGTTGCAAAACTTTACCAGGTTGTTCGTGCAGTGCTGCCAGTGTAAGGGCATGGTGGCAAGTTTGCTAACCTAATTGTCAGACTGCATATTCTGTTTTTCTCCTTGCGTTCTATTCCATTACTATCTGCTGTTGATGTCCTCCAGCCAAACACAGGTAGGAGTGAAACTAATTGAGTAAGCTGGCAGTATACAAAAGGATTAAACATTTTTCTGAGAGTAGAGAAAGTGTCACTGATGGAGGAAGCTCAGGGCAGTCATTGACAAGCAGAACTGGTGTAATCATTGCAAAATTTGGCAAATTGTGCATCACAATTGTCCTCTGACCATGAGAAACACAGCAGACCAAGTAAACATCAAAAGAGAAACAGTTTGGAAAATCTTAACTGAAAATTTTGTGAAAAATGGTCCCAAAGGAGCTCAATGATGAAAGGAGAGTGAAAGTTTGCCAAGACTTTTTGGAGAGGCAAGACTATGTTTGGGGTCCTGTTATCACTGGTAATGAAACATGGCTGTAGCAATGCAACCCTGAAACAAAGAATCGAAATACACAATGGAGGTCAGCCAATTCTCCATGACCGAAAAGTTCTGTCAGCCCAAAGAGTCAAAACAATATTGGTGTATTTCAGGTTGCACAGTGACTTTGTGTTGGCCTGTGCTGAAACAAAATTATGAAACGGTCTTCCATTCTGTCACTTTATGGTAGTGTGAGTGATCTTCTCTGATGTTGATGTTTCCTGAGACAGTTTGTGTGCAACAGGAGAAAAACAGAGCCTAGCCAGGCCGGCTCCTAGCATCACTAAATGGTTTCAGGGTACCAGAGCTCCTCTTTCTTTCTCAGTGGCATTGTCTTTATCATTTCCTTCTTTGCTTATTTTTTTCCCTAAAATTTAATGATGAATGTGTAATTAATTTATTTCAAAACAAAGTAGTTTATGATAATAAGTTTACCTCTGATTATTACTTTAGTTGCATTTCACAAATTTTCAATTCACAAATTTCATTCACAAATTTCACAGCTTTTCCATTCTCATTCAGTTTTAAATATTTTGTAATATCTTTTGTGCTCACCTCTGTAACACAGGAATTTGTTAAGAATTAAAAGTTTCAGGTCCCAAATGCTATAGCAGTACACTGCAGTGGTTAAAAATTTTGACTTTGGTTTCCCACTACCTGATTTTTTATCTTTTTTTTAAATACATAGTATTTATTTTACTTCTGTGGCTGTAATTGAAAACATACACAGCAATTTGACAATTTCTGCATGGATAGTTCAGATACAGTTTTGAGTTGCGCATCCATTCTCACCTTCCTTTTCTGAGTTATTCCTCCTCCATAAATAGGGACCCATTGCCCTGGAAGATTCCTATTGAGGCTGTTGAGCTACTGTTGTCAATTTGAACCTGTACAGACAGATCTTAAAAGAACCCCGTGTTCCAGGCAAACATTTTTACTTGTTGAGCTAAACTTCTGTTTGGTTTAAAGAAGACTTCAGAAGATATTTTTGGTTTTAAAATGATCTCAGGGCAATAGTTTCAGGGACCCATCCACCCTTCTTGGCTCCAGAAAGTCTGGAGTTCTTCAGAATTTGACACTCCTTTCTGCATTTTGTCTCTTCTAGTCAGAATTCTTCTACAGAAACTTTGAACCAAATGTTCAGTCCTAGGTAGTTTCATAGCAAAGGAGTTAGTTGTTCCTAAAGGCAATTAGCCACATTCCATTTCCTCCCCCTATACTTGACTCTTCTTTCCCTTTTTCTCCAGGTGAATACAGACCAATACTTGTAGGCTGGACGGCCACCTGAAAGCTTTTAAAGTCCCAGGCACTACTCAAACAACCAGCAGACAGAACAGAAACACTGAACCCATTGTCAGGCTAATTGACTAGGATGTTCCAGAAACCATGACTGTAAGTCTCTTTCATGGGTTGAATTATGTCTCCTAGAAAATGTGTGCAGCCACTCAGCTTGACCAAGAGTCTCAGTGTTATATGATTGTCCACCATTTGACAGAATTTTCCTATATGTCGTAAATTCTATCTCCATGATTCAGTAAGACAGATTAATAGCAGTTATATTGATAGGATTTTCAAGATTAGACAGCATCTTAAGTTAGTCTCTCTGCAGATATAAAAGAGGGAAGCAAGCAGAGAGACATGTGGACGTCCTACAATGAAGAAAGCAGTGCTGGTAGCAGACGTATCATTTGGGCCCAAGGTTCCTGCACTGAGAAGCTCCCAGACCAAGAGCAGCTGACAACATGGGACTTTGTCAAGAGTAGACAGAGAGAGGGCTTTCTCTTGGAGCTGATGCCTTGAATTAGGGCTGTGAGAGTATATATCTCTATTTATTAAAGCAGTACACTTATTGTATTATGCTATAGGAGCACTAAATGACTAAGATAACTTCTTGATAAAGGACCAAATTCCATGAGGCGTTTGGTTGTAGCTCAGCAGCTACTTGTTATTATGGTTGTAAATATATCAACCACACAACTTTTATCTATTTATTTTTTATGGTGTCAAATTTTCAGACAGAAATTACTTGAATCAACTGTGAAGCTCAAATCTTAATCACTGGGATTTTTCCATCACCAAAGCTCCTTGATCCATAAGCAATAATCTTCCCCTGCCCTTTCCCTAAACCTGCCGTTACCACTAATAACCTTTGATATATACACACTTTGCCTGGTCTCTTCTTTTTATGTAAGTGAGTCTATGCCCTATCTGTCCTGATGTGATTGACTTACCTCACTTAGCACAATGTCTTCAGTCTCCATCCATTGCATAGCAGGTATCAATACTTCGTTTCTCTTACTGGCTGACCTACTCCCTGGGTTTTATTTTTGGTTCTACCTTTTACTGACTGTATGATTTGATTCTTCATTGGTAAACTGCAGTAATAATATACTATCTTATGGAGTTGCTACGACTGTTAAGTGAATTGGTGCATGTAAATCAGTTGGCACATAGCCTAGCACTTTTTGAGAGTTTGATAATTATTTTAATATATTCTTTGTATGTGTACGTATGTCACCTGCCTTCTGTTGTGCCCAGATAGCTGTCTATCTATTCTGTACTTTAAAAAAATGGATTTAAACTAGTTCTAAATACAAAAATAGAACACTTATCCAGAGTATTTTGTAAACTAGCTAATCTCCAATGGTGAAAGAAGCTCACCACGGCTGTAGTTTCCAAAAAGTGTGAAGACAAGTGAAGAAGTCCCCTACATGCTTTTGATTATTATTTGGGAGAATGCCTTCCCCACTAGAAATGCTAGAGCTTCAAAAACAGTTACCATTGAGTCGACACTGATTCACAGTGATCTCTTATCTCTTAGAGTAGAACTGAGCTCCATGTCACCAAGTCTTCCTTCCAAGGAACATGTGGACAGACTCTAATATTCACCTTTTCAGTTAGCAGCTAAGCACATCAACAGTTTTCATAACCCAGGGACTCAAACAGCAGTACTGCACAATGTTAGCAATATCAGCCAGACTACATGAGATCTGTGTGCAGAACCACGAACCCTCCAATTTTGCTATTAAAACACCGATAGTGTTCACAGCAATGGTGTCTTGCAGGTTACAAGGTTTCTAAATCATTTCATGTCCCATATATCTATTCTTCCCTCACTTTGCAATAACAGTTGTCTCCTCTTAGAATTTGAAGACTCGATTTTCTTTTTTTGTATCTAGCGCTGATGAGAAAGCTGCCATTATTCTGTCCATTTTATGTTCTTTGTAACTGATGGCTTTTTATGGAAATCTTTAAGAATGTTCTTTTTAGTTTTTAATCACTGATGCTCTAAAAGTTCACTACAATGGGTCTAGCAGTCTCAAATTTTTCTCCCCTGGAGCTGTGATTAGATCTTTGTTGGAATTCTATCTTTTAAGGCTTTTATGCCATTTTTAAAATTTCTTTGGCTGAGAATTTCTTTGCTGACTTATTTATGGTTTTTTTTTTTTTAATTTTATGTATTTATTTATTTATGTGCCCCTGTGGAGCAGTGGTTGAATCTTGGCTACTAACCAAAAGGTCACCACTCAAATTCACCAGCTGCCCCTTAGAAACTTTATGAGGCAGTTGTACTCTATACAGCAGGGTTGCCATGAATCAGAATTCACTCACTGACTGGGTTTTAATTGACCTTTTGTTAAAAGTTTAGACAGTAAGTTAGGTTCCTATTTGACAATTCCATAGATATTTTCAGTGAGATTAATTACACTTACTACAATGTGTCAACGTTCTCTTTGTGCTCTGTTTGTCCCATTTCCAGTGCTTTAGTTTCCCTGTATCCTTATCATCTTTGCTTTGGAAAAGTTGCTGACCTTTCAGTCACAGACTGACGGTTTTATTTTGTATGTCACTGAAGGATGATCTTGGAGTGTAGGCTTGGTTTCAGGTTTAAAGACTACCTCAGGGCAGTAGTCTTAAGAAGGTCTCTTCTCCACTGTTTCAATTTTTCTGGTTTTTTTTTTTGTTGTTGTTGATGGTGATCTTTTGTTTAATTAAATAAGAATTTGAATTGTTCTGCATATTTGTCTTTCATTCTCTCTGTGACTATCTGTTGCGTCCCTGGTCAGAGTGGTCAGTTTTAGTAGTCAGGCACCATTTCGTTCTTCTGGTCTGAAGGGGAATGAGGCTGTCATATACGAGGTCTACAATTAAGTTCATGAACTCAGCCTAGGAAAAGTGCTACATAGCTCATTGCTAAATGTCACAGTGGTCACCTTTGAAGTACTCCCCTGGGGAGGCTATTCACAGACACCAACACCTAGTTCACCCTCCTAAACCATTTTGGGATTCTTCTTTGGAATGGCCATCAGAGTTGTTATCCTATTACCCCTGATGTCCTGAACATCATCAAAATGTTTTCCTCTCAATATTTCCCTTAGTTTTCGGTAAAGAAAAAAAGTTATTGGGGGTAAGATTAGGTAAACTGGTGGTGTTTTCCAGTATCGTTAACTTGCTTACTGGCTAAAAGCACCCTCACAGATGGTGGTATGTAAGCTGTTCCATTGTTGTGATACAAAAGCTGTGATTTTTTTACAAAAATTTCAAGTTGTTTTCACCTAAATTTGTCATGTAGTCTGTTCAGCACTTTCAAATATTAAACTTGTTTAACTCTTTGTGCAGGTGGTACAAATTCATAATGAACAATTCCTCTGAAATCAAAACAGTTTACCAATGTGGTTTTGACTCTTGATTTGGACTGATGGAGTTTTGGGGGTCATTGAGAATTGGCTGACTTCCATTGTGTGCTTTGACACTTTGTTTCATGGTCATATTGCTACACCCACATTTTCTCACTAGTGATGACCTGGCCCCAAACATTGTCTTGCCTCTCCAAAACATCTTGGCAAACTTCCACTTTCCTTTCTTCATTGAGCTCCTGCAGGACCATTTTTGCACACATCTGTCTCAGGCCAAGATTTTCAGACAAGATTTTCCTGTTTCTCTATTGATGTTTATTTGTTCTGCTATGATTCACACAGTCAGCCGATGATTTTGTACCATAATTCGATGAATTTTGCAATTTCCTTTTGTCAGCTCTGCTTGTTACTGGCCATCCTGACCTCTCTTTATGTGTGACGCTTTGTCTCCTCTCAGAAAAACATTTAAACTCTTTGTACTCTACTTTCCCCATGGCATTATCCTGAGAAACTTGGACTGATGTGTCCCTGGTCTCACTTTTATTCTTGCCAAGTTTAACAAGAAATTTGATGTTTTTTGGTTGCTCTAATTTTAGCTCCGACGTGCTCACAATGGCACACAGAAACACCTAACAACAACAGTGAACACCACTCAGCAAGACGCTGCTGCACATAGACATGAACACAGCTATGAGACACTGATGCATCAAGGTTATGAAATCTTGCAGAGTTGTTTGCACATTTCTGCCAATGGAAGCACACAGTTGCAAGTTCACAAACTTAATGGTAAAAACCTCATAGAATTTCCTTCTCTGAGCTTTTAGTTACTTTCTTATCATTTTGTTCTTAGTGACTAGAGACCCGTAGTGGTGTCTTAGATGACCACTGGAAAGATTTTAAGACTCTAGGTGCTAACTTATTTCACTAGAATTCAGATTATGATTTTTGTGAACTTTGTTATGCCAGTTAACTGAGTCATCCCATGCAACTATAGTCTTGAGCCTTCAAAGCCAGAAAACCAATCTTGGAAGTTACTTGTTTCTTTTTGAGAAGTATCCATATTTTTGTCTTCAGTGAATATATGTGCAAGCACCTGACTATCAGGTACCTGTAGGTCTTCTCTGTCTTATACATTCAGTATGAGTTGGAATCAACTAATGGCAATGGGTTTGGTTTGGGGTTTTTATAGATGCTTCTATCTGTTTTCATCTATGTACATACCTGTACCTACTCATATGCCACTATGCCTATACCCATCTGTATGTGCTCAAACACTTGTTTTTTCTTTGTGCTGTGCTTACTGCATCCACACTCAGCCTTACTTTTCTCATAACCAAAAAAGTAAAACAAAATAGCAAGTCCACAATCTGACCACATCCCTCTATAACCACCACTGAATATTAGTCTTTTTATACCAGGTTCAACAATGAAATCCACAAACTTAATTGTTCTAAGTGCTACATACCTAATTGCTGAATATCACTGCAGTCACCTGCAAAGTACTCCCTTTGGGAAACTATGCACAGATGACAGAGCCTAGTCTAACCCTCAAAGCAATTTGGGAACTCTTTCTGGAATGGCCATTGCACACCCTGGCATGGTGGCAAGTTCACAAACTTAATTGTATAATTGTCTGCAAGGGAATTTTTAGTCAGTAAACAAGTAATTATATTGGAACACCCTCCTTACTCACCTGTTCTGGTGCCCAGCAACTTTTTTCTTTACCCAAAGCTAAAATAAATATGGAAAGGAAGATATTTTGATGACATTCAGGACATCCAGGGTAGTACGACAACAGTTCTATGGCCATTCCAGAAAAAGAGTTCCAAAATTTCTTTGAAGGGTAGACTCGGTGCTGGTGTCAGTGTATAGCTCCTCAAGGGGAGTAGTTCAAAGATGACCATAGTGATATTCATAAATGAGATATGTAGCACTTTTTCTAGAATGAGTTGGTGAGTTTAATTAGCAGTCCTCATACGTGCAAATATAAATACACAAGGAAAAAGAGAGACATTTATCTCAAGGAAAAGTCTGATGTGGCTGTAGGGGCTGGTAAGTTCCAAGACCATGGGTCAGGAGTCAGGCTTAGGCTTCTTCAGGCTCAAGTAGTTGTAGGGGCTGATAACTCAAGATTGGATGTTTAGCTCACAAGCCACTAGCCCATGTCCCAAGAACCAGAGATCAGATGATGATGAGTTGTGCAAGATTCAGAGTGAGCAAAAACCTCCAGAATTTTCCAGCATGTTCACATGTATTGGATACAGGCCACATCCCTGTGGAAATATTTTCTACAGCTGATTAGCTGGTCACATAGATCACATCATAGAGATGACTACATTATATCACAAAATAGAGGACAACTAGTTGTGATCTATGTGACCAGCTAATCAGCTGTAGAAAATATTTCCACAGGGGTGTGGCACTTGGCTTGGCTATATCATTATATAACTGCCAGATTACATCATTGCCATAACTACACATCCGCTGAAAATCATGACACAGCCACACTGACACATAATCGTAATCATCACAGTCCATCCAATGTCAACTTGATGTCTGTGCACATCTCTTTAAACAATATCTAAATAAAGACAATTATAGTCATACTTGTGCTTAGCATAATGCAACTACCTTATGTATAGTTGAAAATGCACTAGCCCCATTTGTATCTTATGTAAGTTAAGAAGAAAAGTATTTAATGTGCACATACAAGGAAGGGATAATCATATTAGTTACAGTCCTCATTTATGCCACTGTTCATGCAGTTGTAACTGGTATTTAAAACTACCTTCTACCACTCATTCTGTAGTCCCTTTGGCCTCAGCAAGCACCTCAGCTGGTCATGGTTCTTTGCCTCATGGAATGACTAAAACTTTTATTCTTGAACGATCTAAGTAGTAGTCATGTTGGAATTGAGTTCCTATAGTTTTCATTGATTTTAATCACAGGGCATGGTAGTATTTTAAGAGACATCCTAAGAGATCTCTTCTATTCCAGATATATTCTTTTTTACCTCTGTTATGTAATACCAATCTAATTTCCTCTTGATAACCAGGATCAATCACACTAGTTAATATAGTAGTTCCCTTCTGTTCCTGTTGTTCCAGTGGAACGAGGATCACAGAGTGGTTAACAGGCATTCTTAACTTCATGTTTGAAGGAAACATTCTCCCTTTGAGACTAAAACTTCTAGACCTGCAGATCATGGGGATGCAGGGACAGGAAGATAAAAAAATTACAAGTGGGTCACTAGAGGTAATAGTGGTAGCACTCCTATTTCCACCCCTGATTGCTGGACTCATGAATCTTGGCTGTGAGAATAACAGCACTATATGCTGGATGCTAGTTTGGAGCATGTGTAGACTCCTGGAAAACATTACCACAACCCTGTAAGATATTGCAAACTAGCTGGTGCTGTAATTGTATCTTTAGAAGGCCGTTCCATCATTCTATGAAGCCAGCTGCTTCAGGATGATGGAGAACATGGCAAGACCAGTGAATTCCATAAACATGGGCCCATCACCACACTTCATTTGCTATGATTTCCTTGATCTGAGGCAATGCTGTGTAGGGTACCCATGACAGTGGATAAAGCATTCTCTAAGTTCACAGGTGGTAGTGTTGGCAGAAATATTCCATACAAAGAAGGCAAATCCATATCTAGAGTAAGTGTCTGTTCCAATAAGAATGAAATACTGCCCTTTGCATGATGAAGTGGTCAACTGCATGGTAGAAGTGGTCCATTGCCACCAGGTTTCTGGATGATCACCTTGAGGAATGATGCCATATCAGGAAATCAGTGTTAGTCTCTTCTGCTGGTAGATTCGGCACTCAGCAGTGGCTGTAGCAAGTTGATCTTGGTGAGTGCAACTCCGTGTTGCCAAGCCAATGCAAAACTTCCATCCCTGCATCATGGTGACTTTGTTCCTTAGCCCATTGTATAATGACAGGAACGGTTGGGAAAAGAGGATGATTGGTTTCCAAAGAATGAGTCGTCCTATTCATTTGATTGTTAAAAGTCTTTTCTGCTATGGTCACCCTTGGGTGACTATTCATATGAGGCACAAATATCTTTACATCTTTGGTCCACTGAGAGAGTTTTGTCTATATACCTCTACCTCATATCATTTTGTTGGTAATTTTCTAATAACGTTCCCTCCAAGTTTGTGACCATCTGGCCAAACTATTGTCTACAGCCCATGAGTTAGTGTATAAGGGCACATATGGCCATTTATCCTTCCAAGCAAAGTGAACAACCAGGTTCACTGCTTGAAATTCTGCCCATTTGGAGGGATTTCCCTTTACTACTGTTCCTTAGGGAGGTCTGCTATGTCCACTTTCAAGTGGTGCCTGCGTATTGTACGGAACCATCTATAAACCAGGTATAAGTTTTCTCTTCTTCAAATAATTGTAAGGAATTCCTCAATAAGCCTTAGGGTAGAGTAGGATGTGGGGAGCGGAGCGTCCGGCCCAAGATGGCGCCCAAGGCCGGAGCCCCTCCTTATTCCACACCCCTGTTTACCAGACTTAGGGCTTTCATAGCGCATGCTTGTGAGCAGTGGCTGCTGATCAGCCTATTGAGAGCCCCACTTTGGGAGGACGTGGCCTATGGTGATTGGAGGAACCTGGGGGATAAAAGCGTGTGGGGACTGGGTGTAGAGAGAAGAAGAATAAAGAGAAGAATAAAGCAAGCAACTTGCAAGGTGGCTCGTATCCGTGTGTCCTGTCTTCTTTCCTCGGGAGGACAGTTAGGCAGCGACAGTAGGAGAGGACAGGTAATTTGACAGAGCACACACCATTGCCATTTGAGCTAGTTGCCTTCTGGTCTTGCTCAGGCTTGACTGCATATATACCACTTCTTTTAATAATTGAGTGCTGCTATGAGTATTTGAATTTGTGACTCTGTGGACCAGACAACACCCAGTTCATGATGGACGTCTCAAGCCATATAGTGACCTTGTGGCCAGAGGTTAAAGCAGTCAGTTTCCAGTAAGGCCAAATAATAAGCCAAAAGCTGATTCTCAAAAAGGACAGTAGCTATCTGCAGAGGATGGCAGAGTTTTGTTCCAAAACCGTAAGGCTTGCACTGTGTGATTCACCCACAGCTCTGCCAAATATTCCAAACAGTCTCTTTCTGCTACCAAGATTTAAGGTACTAACTGGTAAGCCAGATCATATGGCCTGAAAGCAGAGTGGCTTCCATGCCGTAACCTGTTGAGAAACCATTTCTTCTTGTTCCCAGCCCCACTCAAAACTATCAACTTTTCTAGCCACTTGATAAACAGGCCAGAGTACCACACCCCCACAAAAAGATATGTTGCCTCCAAAATCCAAAGAGGCCTACCATGCACTGTGTCTCTTTTTTAGTTTGGGAATGGACCAGCTACAATAAGTCATCCTTCACTTTAGAAGGACTATCTCAGCAGACCTCCCACCACTGGACTCTCAAAAATTTCACTGAGGTAAGCCAAAGCCAAGTGCCGTCGAGTCGGATTTTTGTTGGATCACTTTCCCATTTTTACCATATAAATGTTTTACCAGTAACTCCAGAGTTATTGGATCCTTACTAGATCTAATCAGCATAAAGTAATCAATGAAATGGACCAGTTGGACATCTTGTGGAAGTGAACAACAATCAGAGTTCCTGTGGACTACAGTACGATGTAGGATTAGAGCGTTGATATAGCCTTGAGGTCGGACACTGAAGGTGCATTGCTGGACTTGTCAGCTGAAAGCAACTTGCTTCTGGTGTTCTTTTGAAACGGCACTTGGCTACTTGGCCTATGGAGGATAAGGCATTAATCAGCTCAGTGGCTGCATACCAGATACCAGGAGATTTGTTAACTTGTTCAAGCAACAAAACTATATCTCAAACAGTAGCTGCTTAAATTTGCAATAATCCATTGTCATTCCCCAGGATCCACGTGTTTTGTACAAGCCAACTAGGTGAGCTGGATGGGGAAGTGGTAGGAATTACCACTCTTGTGTCCTTCAACTCCTTGATGATAACAATAATTTCTTCAATCCCTCCAGGAATGTGGTATTGCTCTTGGTTTTGTATTTTAGATTCATAAGGTAGGGGAAGTTCTAATGGCTTTGTCTTGGCTTCTCTTACCTTAATAGCCTCCTACCATAATAGTCAGGAATCCATTGTGAGGTTCTGGCAGTTGCTGAGTATATCTATTCCAGTTATGTATTTTGGAACTGGGGAAGTCACTACATGATGGGCTCAGGGACTCACTGAACCCACTGTGAGGTGAACTTGAGCAAAGACTCAATAACCTCACCTCCATGTGCCCTCACTCTGAGGAGTGGGCCACAGTGACATTTTGGAACTCCTGGAATTTGGTGTTAATTCAGAGCCAGTATCCAAACTCCCCTGAAAAATTCTGATTATTTCCTCTTCCCTAATGAGCTGTCACTCCTGTAAAAGGCCATAGACCTCTTTGGGAAAGGCTGAGAGAAAGATTAATAATATAAATTTGTAGCCATATTGTGGGGCCCTTCCTCAAGGGCACCTAGCCTCCCTTCATTCAAGGGATTGTTGGTCTGTAAACTGACTCAAGCCTGGGAACTCGATGACGAGCTGACTCTATTTTGATGAATTGTGTTAGCCTTCTATTCCTTTGACCTAGGATATTTCTGATGATCAAGTACATATTTAATATATTTCCCATCTATTTCACTCCTAGGGACACCATAATTAAGTAACCAATACCAGAAGCCACTGCCAGTCAGACTATTCTGATTACTGCTTTGACACTACTGTTCATTACCTTGTCTTTGTTAACTGAGTGCCACCATTGTTCCCTACCACTACGGGGTCCAGTCAGTCCCACTGTGGTTAGGTGTGTTAATTCATTTATGGCAGTTCCCACCATCAAATCTAACACAAAATGATAAAAACAGCAGTCTTCAAGGATGGTAGGCTGAGGCTTCCTTCATAAATTTGCTTCTGACCATTGTGATAACAGTTATGTCCTTTGGGTATTCCATGGGTGGGTCTGTGGGTAATGTGACGAATCCACACTAACATTTTGAATTCCCTAAAACTCTGAATACCTTTTTGACAGTATGCCAAACTAGGTCTGATACTGCAACTTTATTTAGTGTAGGGTATCACATAATCCATGTTTCAGCAAGCCAATCAAATAAACTATTAAATCCTTTCCTAACCTCTCTAGCTGAAACACTGAATGAAGAATTTGTGCTTAGTGAACCCATATCAATAAACTTAGACTGATTTGATGGTACAGTATTTCTTGCACCATTTTCCCACATGATCAAAAGCTATTCCCATGTATATTCCCTAGGTTTCTGTTTGTACATATTAGAAAAGCCAAGCAGTTCTTGTGGGTGGTAATGTACCTTTCCCTGGGTCATACTTTGTATTTCACCTTTTGGGACTAAATGAGACTTAAATCTAGTTATAAGCCTGGAAGCAAAAATAAGTGGTGAGGTTGTGTTTGCAGAACAATTAGAATTGTCTTTTAGGGCATTCAACTCAGGATATACTCCAGGCAATTACTCACATGCCTGCCTCAGACTCCACCCCACTGATATCTCAGATGAAGGTTCATCATACATAGTTGGATTGATCTAATCAGACAGAGTTGTGGTAGCTGATGCTTTTACTGGGGAGAGTGGCTTAGCATACAAAGATGGCAAAATCTCTTCAGATGGGAGTATGAGGGCTGATTCTGATGGCAGAAGTGATTTATCAACATTTAGGATATCAATGTCCCCAGATTTCTGATTATTTACCGATTTGCCCTCCTCCCAAGTTTCAGAGTCTCATGTCTTTTCAATCAATGCCCTCACTCTAACTTCAGACTACTTAATGTTGAGAATTCAGTTAGCATTATAGTTCAGCCACTTTTATGATGAGATTATGGCTTTAATTTTCAGCAATATCAGCTCTGTTACTGCAGGAAATAAAGCTATCTTTCAGGGCACAAGTGGCAACTTTGAGGTTGTTTATGTGGTGCTTGAGCTGTGACTGAAGCCCTGAGCTCATCTCTCATATGACTTTGTCTAGTGAAAGGACCAACCAGCCATCTTTCCTATACTTCTTATTCTGACAAAATTGTAGAAAAGTATCAAAAGTACGATCACCCAGAGCCTCGTCTTTTTCCAATACTTCCTCTATTGGTGGTGACATTTTTGCATATTTCTACTGCTACCTCATGCCATGGATTTGTAGTACCCTTTTTACTACTAAAAGCAGAGTCATCAACATCTTTAAGACTAACCAGTCTTGAGAACCAATTTAGAAAGCATTCTGACAATTCTGTATCTCTAGAAAAACTCTCAGTATCTATTGTCTTAGGCCAGGTTCTCTAGAGAAATAAAATCAGTGAAGTATATGGATAGAGAGACAGAGAGATTGATTTCACTCAAGGAAATGACTTATGTGGTTGTAAAGGCTGTCACAAACCCAGTCTGTGAGTTAAGTGTCAGGCTAGAGGCTTCTTCTAACTCTCATAGCTTCAGGGACTGATGAACCCAAGAACAGCAGTTCAGACAGCAGGCTGCTGGCTCACAGACTATGGAGGCTGAGGAATCCAAGAACAGCAGGCAAGATCGCAGGCTGCTTTTTCACAGGTTGAAGAGGCCAATAAATCCAAAGACTGGCAGGTGATACAGCAGACCACTGGCTCACATCCCAAGAACTACAGATCAGATGATGGTGAGCCAGATGTAGAATCCAGAGCAGACAAAAATCAGCAAGCTTTGCCCGAACATCCATACATATTGGATGCAGGCCACACCCTCAAGAAAACTCCCCTCACAACTGATCACATCAATCACATTACTAATTCTATTACAATATTACATCATTACATAACTGTCAAATTACATCATCATATAACTGCCATACTATATCATTATGTAACTACCAGATCACTGAGCATCACGGCCTAGCAAAGTTGACACACAACCTTAACTATCACCCCGGTCTATACGTGGCACCACTTTCTATGAGCATCCATAGAAAGTAATACCACAACTCTGTTTCTTCAGATATGCACACGAGTTTAATAAGGAAAAGTAGACAACTTTCGAAAGGGTAATGGCCAAGGGATTTCAGGAAGTAAGGACTGACTTCCCTGAATCTTAAAATCTTGAATAGTCTACATGTGTCCACATGCCCTATGCTCTGTTCATAACTTCACTATTGTCTATGGATTAGATTGTGTCCCACAAAAAAATAGTGTGTAGTCTTTTGGCTAGGCCATGATTTCTGATATTGTGTGATGTTCTTCCATTTGTAAATCCTGCCTCTATGATGTTAATGAGAAAGGATGAGTGGCAGCTGTGTTGGTGGGGCAGGCCTTAACCTGTAAGCTTGTATTGTGCCTTGAGGCAATCTCTTGAGATATAAAGGAAAAAAGCTAGCAGAGACAGCTTGGGACCTCATGCCACCACGAAAGCAGTACTACAGGCAGAGTGCATCCTTTGGAAAGGACTCAGAGTCCTTACACCATAGAAGTTCCCAGTCCAGGGGAAGACTGACAGCAAGGACCTTCCTCCAGAGCTAACAGAGAAAGTCTTCCCCTAGAACTGATGCTTGAATTTGGACTTGAAGCCTACTGGACTGTGACAGAACAAAATTACTCTTTTTAATATCATCTACCTGTGGTATTTCTGTTACAGTAACACTAGATGACTAAGGCACCTAAGAAGATTGGAGTGAAGCTCTTGGCTGCTGAATGATCACCAAATGATCTTAAGCTGTCTTTATAAAGGCCTTTAAACAGAATACAGAAATAAGATAGACAGAAAATAAACACTAGTTTTATACAAAAATAAAATACATAAACAAAGGCCTTTTTAAAAAATTTAAATTCATTTATTTTTGTTTTATTGTTCAGAATACAAACAACCCCCTTTTTAAAAGTTGGAGTTCTTAATTCTGTATTGAGTTATCATTACAGTTTTATTCATTGGTCAAAACAACTTAAATACATTTAAAATTTTTTATATAATTAAACATGAAAAGTAAAATTTATTGCAATGAGTTTATTTGCAATTAGTTAATGTATCAATAGAAGAATATTACTTATTGCCAAAATGAGACAGAATAATTTCTGCTAAAATATAAATAAGAATGAAATGGGGTTATTACAGTAATTTTAATAAATTTATTTGACAGTCTCTGAATTATAGACAGTACCCAGGATACAAACAAGATCTGTTGCTGAGTGTGTTGGTAAGTTGAATTAGTAGTAAGTCAAGGCATAAAGTTAAGATTTAGCCTCATTTTAGTTCAAGAAAATGTCCAAAACATTTTCGATGAGTTAAGACAAGCACCTGCAGTAAGTGACGGTGATTGTAATAAAGCATTTGTTGCACTTAGAGCTTGGGTCTGTTGTCCAAAAGTGACAGCCCACTTACACAGCATTAAAGGGTAAGCAAGAGTCATCCATAAATTAGATCTTCAAAAGAGGTGACCTCCGGTGTTTCTTACTAGCACCCTCTTCTTACTCCTCCAGGCCTAGAGATAGTAAAGTCTTTATCTTGCGGCTAGTCCTTGTGCTCTTAATGCTGTCTTGAACTCTGTAACTAGTCTCTTTCTTTAACTCTTTTTTTTTTATTGTGATTGAATGAAAATATTCATTCCCATATAAATTCGCATGCTCATCTATATGCAGCTCCCAGTGCTCTCCTTGCCCGGTGACGGCACACTCTTCCTCTTGGCTCCATAAATGTCCCATTCTCCCAGCAGTCTCCTATTCCCTCTTCTCCACCCAGTCCCCTTCCTTCAGCAAGAGGGCAGCAGGATGACATCCTATAGATGCCTAGAACCATAAAATTCCCACAAGATACAGTCACTCTGCGTTGCAAAGCCGAATCCATTGCTGTCGGAAAAAGGACCTTCATTATGATTTATGGACAGGGGCAGCATCAAGGCCAGGGCCCATGCTCCCGGGGGAACTCCAAAGCCCCTGGACCATCAGCTGTGGTCTTTCATTGGAGATCTCAGGGTACACCCCTATTTATTCTCTTGTTGCTAGTGAGACGCCACTTTGTGAGCTCCATCGTGGCTATTACTGGTGTTGGCCGGGCATCTTCTTGTTCTTCTGGTCACAAGTCGATGTAGAGACCAACTCACATGGGTCTCTCTGTCTTCCGGGTTCTCTTTTCCCATGTGACTCTTGTCCTGAGTGATCATCCATTCCTGTTGAGTTGTGACCATTTGCTGTACCTTCAGATGGCAGCTTGACAGCTTTTATGACCCCAGACACCACTCACCAGTGAGGGCAGCAGAGAGTCTTAGCAAAATGCTAGCTGTGCCAATTGGCCTCCATTTCGCCTGAGAGCAGGGTCCCCGCCCCTCTGCCCCAGCTACTCTGTCTTTGCAATATTAGGTTAAGATGGGAGCAGTATTCAAACTGTGTTGAAGTCATTATTATTGATCTACTGTCTAATGTATGCTGTCATCGATTTCACCCAACCTAAATTTCTATTAACTGTCTTATCTAAACCCTCCCCCACACCCTCCCACACTACCCACCCTGACAGCTGTCAGAGTCTTTTCTTCTGTGCGTGAGTCTGTTTTTAAGTTCTTATCATAGGGGTCTCATACAATATTTGTTCTTTTGTCACTGGCTACTTTCACTCAGCATAATGTCCTTCAGTTGAAACCATGTTAAGAGATGTTTCCTGCTATCATCCTTGTTCTTTATCATTGTATAGTGTTCCACTGAGTATATATACCCTAGTTTGCATATCCATTCCTCTGTTGTTGGGCATCTGGGTTGATTCCATCTTTTTGCTATTGTGGACTGTGCTGTGATGAACAATGAACATTCGTGTGCATGTATCCGTTGGTGTGAATGGCCTTGATTCTGTAGGATATATTCCAAGCAATGAAATTACTGGGTCAAACAGTATATCTATATCCATTTTTTTTTAAGGGAGTGCCAGATTGCTTTCCAGAATGGTTGCACCATTTTGGAATCCCATCAATAGTGCAGGAGAGTTCAATCTCCCCACAGCCTCTCCAGCATTTAGTGTTTTGCATTTTTTGGTTCATGGCCAACTTTGTTGCGGTAAGATGGTATCTCACTGTCATTTTGATTTGAATTTCTTTGATAGCTAATGATTGTGAGCATGTCTGTATGTGTTTTTTAGCTGCCTGGATCTCCTCTTTAGAGAAGTGTCTGTCCAGCTCCTTTGCCCATCACTTAATTTGGATGATTTATCTTTTACTTATTGATATTTTGTAATACCTTATAGATTCTGGAGATCAGGTGTCAGTCTGACATAGAGTGGCCAAATATTTTTTCCCATTCTGTAGGTGGTCTTTTAATTCTATTATTAAAGTCTTTGGATGAGCAAAAGTGATTGATTCTTAGCAGTTCCCATTTATCTATTTTCTCTTCTAATGATTGTGGTTTGTTTGACAGATTTTGAAGTCTGTCTGCATTGTGTATTAAACCTTCCATTGTTGTTTCTACTTTCTCTTGGTTGAGCTTTATCGTTTTAGATTTGATATTTAGGTCTTTTACCCAGTTTGAGTTGGTTTTTGTATAAGGTGTAAGACACGGGTCTTGTTTCAATTTATTGCAGATGGACATCCAATTCTGCCAGCACCATTTATGGAAGAAATTGTTTTTACCCCAGTTTAATGACTTAGGGCCTTTGTCGAATATCAGCTGTTCATAGGCAGATGATGTCATTTCGGGGGTCTCGATTCTCTTCCAGTGATCTATCTGTCTGTTTTTGTACCAGTACCTGGTTGTTTTGACTACTGTGGCAGTGTAATAGGTTCTAAGGTTGGGTAATGAGAGGCCTCCCAGTATGTACTTCTTCTTTAGTAATGCTTTACTTCTCTGGGGCTTCCTCCCTTTCCAAACAAAGTTGCTAATTTGCTTCTCCATTTCATTAAAAAAAGTCACTGGAACTTGTATTGGGATTGTACTATATAAGTAGATTGTGTTAGGTAAAATAGACATTTTCACTGTATTAAGTCTTCCTGTCCATTAGCAGGGTAGGTTTCTCCATTTATGTAACTCTCTTTTAGTTTCTTGTAGTAAGGGCTTGTAGTTCTCTTTGTAAAGGTCTTTTATTTCTCTGGTTAGATTTATTCCTAGGTACTTTATCTCGTTAGGGCCTATGGTAAACGGTATTGACTTGGTGATTTCTTCCTTAATAGTCCCGTTGTTGGTATCAAGGAATCCTACTGATTTACTTATGTTTATCTTGTATCCTGAGATTTTCCCAAACTCCTCTATCAGTTTGAGTAGTTTCCTTAGGGATTCTCTGCATATACAATCATATCATCTGCAAATAGGGAAATTTTTAGTTCTTCTTTGCCAGTGCAGATGCTCTGTTTTCCTTGGTCTTGTCTAATTGCTCTGGCTAGAACTTCTAGTCCAATGTTGACTAGGAGAGGTGAGAGTGGGCATCCTTGTCTAGTTTCTGTTCTCAAGGGAAACTGTTTCAGTCTCAATTCAGGATGACATAGGCAGCTGGCTTTGTATAAATGGTCCTTATTGCATTGAGGAATTAGCCATCTATTCCTATTTTGCTGAGAGTTTTTTTTAGCATGAATGGGTGTTGGACTTTATCAATTGTCTTTTCTGCATCAATAGACAAGATCAGGTGACTCTTGTCTTTTGTGGTATTTATGCACTTGATCACATTAATTTTTTTTCTGATGTTGAATCAGCCTTGCATCCCTGGTATGAATCCAACTTGGTCATGATGGATTATTTTTTTGATATGTTATTGTATTCTATTGGCAAGAATTTTGTTGAAGATTTTTGCATCTAGATTCATGAGTGATATTGGTCTGTAGCTCTCCTTTTTGGTTGAGTCTTTCCCTGGCTTTGGTATCAGGGTTATGCTGGCTTGATAGAATGAATTTGGGAGTATTCTATCCCTTTCTATACTGTGAAATAATCTCAGTAGTATTGGAGATAATGCTTCTCTAAAAGCTTGATAGAATTTTGTAGTGAAGCTATCTGGGCCTGGGCTTTTTTTCATTGGTAGTTTTTTGATGACATTTTCAATCTCTTCCTTTGTGATGGGTTTATTAAGTTGCTCTGTGTCACCTTGTGATAATTTTGATAGGTGATATAAATCAAGGAATTTGCCCTTTTCCTCTAGATCTTCAAATTTTTTAGAATACAGTCTTTCATATTATTCAGCTATGATATATTTTATTTCTGCTGGATCTGTTGTGACAACTCCCCTCTCATTTCCAATTTGGGTTATTTGTTTCCTTTCCTGTTTTTCTTTAGTAAGTTTAGCCAATGGTTTGTCAATTTTGTTGATCTTTTCAAAAAACCAGCTTTTGGTTTTTTCAATTTTTTTCAATTGTTCTCCTATTCTCTAACAGATTTAATTCTGCTCTGATCTTTATGATCTGTTTTCTTCTGATGTCTGAGGGGTTCTTCTGTTGTTCTCTCTCTACTTGTTCAAGCTGTAGGGTCAGTTCTTTGATTTGGTTTCTTTCTTCCTTCCATGTGTGTATTTATGGAGATAAACTAACCTCTTAGCACTGCTTTGGCTGTATCCCATAGGTTCTGGTAAGAAGTGTTTTCATTCTCATTGGAATCCATAAATTTCTTCTTCGTCCTTGATTTCTTCTCTAACCCATGATTTTTTGAGCAAGGTGTTGTTCAATTTCCATGAGTTCCACTTTCTATATTTGTTTTTTCTGCTACTGATTTCAACTTTTATGGCTTTCTGATCTGAGAAGATGCTTTGCATCAATTCAATGGTATGGATTTTGTTGAGAATTGCTTTATGTCCTAACACATGGTTTATTCTGGAGAATGTTCCCTGTGCACTGGAGAAGAAGGTGTAGTTGTCAACTGATGGATAAAAGCTCTGTATATGTTGATGAGGTCTAGTTGGTTAATTATGGCAATAAGATTTTCTGTGTCTTTATTGAGCTTTTTTCTAGGTGATCTGTCCAATATTGAGAGTGGAGTGTTGAAGTCTCCTACTATTATTGTGGAGTGATCTATCTCCTTTTTTGTGTAGTGAGTGCTCTAATATTAGGTACATAAATATTTAATATTGTTAAGTCCTGCTTGTGTATTGAACCTTTCAGTAATAAATAGTGACCATTCTTGTCCATGATGGTGGATTTTAAGTTAAAATCAATTTTATCTGAGATTAGAATTGCGACACCTGCTGTTTTTTATTCATCGTTAGCTTGATATACATTCTTCCATCCTTTGATTTTCAGTTTGTTCGTATCTTCAGGTCTAAGGTGAGTTTCTTGTAGGCAACATATAGATGGAACCTGTCTTTTGATCCAAGATGTCACTTGATGTCTTTTTACTGGAGCATTCAGTCCATTCACATTGAAAGTAATTATTAATAGGTATGTGTTGAGTACTGCCATTGTGATATGTTTATTTTTGAGTTGATGTTTTCTCTGTTGTTCTTATTAATCTGTTCAGTGACCTTCTTCATTGCGAGTCAATTTTTCACCAATTTCAGGATTGGTTTTGTGGTTGTTGAGACTCCTGTATTACATTTCTTGATATAGTATGTTGCTTCTTTATTGTGCTTTATGGCTGCCCCATAATCCCGCTCAATAAAGTATATTTTGATTGCTACCAATCTTGTCAACTTCCTTTCCATCTGGAAGGACTATAACGACTGTAGTACACCCCTCTTTTTAATGTGATGATATCATAGTTATATCATAGTTCACATGATATGATCTCGTTTCTTTTACTATTATAGCTTTGATTGTGTTTGGAGCCTTCCCTAACTAAGTAGAATTCTGGATAATGTGTCCTTCTAAAATACAAAGTTAGCAGTTTTGCTCTTTCAAGACAAGAGATTCTTTCAGTATTTCTTTTAGCTTTGGTTTGGTTTTTACAAAGTCTCTGAATTTCTGTTTATCTGCGAATGTCTTCATTTCATTTTCATATCTGCAAGATAGTTTTGTAGGATATATAATTCTTGGTTGGAAGTTCTCCTTCAAGGCTTTGAATGTGTCGTGCCACTATCTCTGTGCCAGCATCGTTTCTGCAGAGAAATTTGATGAAAGCCTACAAGATTTCCCTCTGAATGTTAGCTTTGCTTTGAGTCTTGATGCCTTTAAGAATTTCTGTTTATGTTTCATTTTGTTGAGCTTGATTATAATATGTCTTGGAGTCTTTCTATTGAGATCTATATTGAGTGGTGTTCGATATGTATCTTGGATATTTATATTCCCTTCTTTCATAATTTCTGGGAAGTTTTCTGTCAGCAGCTCAGCCACAATACTCTGTGTTCTCAGGTGTCTTGCCCTGTTCAGGCACTGCAGTTGATCCTAGATTGTTCTTCTTAATAGAGTCCCACATGCTTCTTAATTCTTCTTCACTTCTTGTTTCTCTTTTCTGATTTCTCCTCATAGATGCTGGAGTCAGTAGCTCTGTCTTCCAAATCAGAAATTCTCTTTTCCATTTGTTCCATTGTTTTTTCTTGGCTTTGAATTGAAGTTTCTATGTCTTTGATTTTGTTCTTGATTTGTTGGATTTCAGAGTACTGATGTTCTATCAGATTGAACAGCTTGCTTAATTTTTCATTTTGCTCTGCTGCATTTTATATAAGGTCTAGGAGGGCTCTCTATATAATCCTTTTGTATTCATTCACCTTTTGATAGTTTCAGAAAAGCTTTTACATCTGGGAAATTCTGAGGTGGTTTCTTTTGGGGCCCTTCTGATGCCATGAGTGACTTCCAGGTTACCGTCCTCTCCCACGTTTGTTGCTTTTTGGATTTCATGTGGGTCAATAGAGGCTGGGAGAGATGCTGTGAAGATGGACCACAGTTGTTTCTCTGGGCTGTCTTAAGATGAGAAGTAAAAAGTATTTGGCAACTTCCAAAGTCAGTCAGGTTTACAGGTGTATACGTCCCTCTTCCAAGCTGGCAAAGTAAGCACCTCTATATTGAACCCCGGATGTTATAAACTAGCTCAAAATACGGAAACGCTACTGGTCTGCTGGCCTCTGCTGTCAGGCCCCAGCTGTAGGTGATACTGTGCAGAATTCTTCTTTTCTGTTGGAAAAGCAGGGTTTTCTGGGTAGGAACTGCCTCCCAGCCCAGAAATTAGGTCCAGCTGAGGCTTCCATTTGGATGACCCTGCCTCCCAGCAAAACAGAATGGCATCCCACGTAAGCTCGCCAGCCAGCTGGGACCAGGCTTCCAGTGGAAAGAGAGGCCAAGAGAGCCAAAATGCTCATAGTCCACAGCCTCCACTGCTGAGTTCCAGCCCTAAGCAACACTGTGCAAAACACCACCTCCCTGCTCAAAAAACACTCTCCCCCCTGCAGGTGCCACCTCCCAGCCTAGGAACCAATTCCGGCAGGGGCCTCTGCCTGGGCTTCTCCGTTTCCCAGTGGATCAAGATGGCGTCCCGCACAAGCATGTCTGTATGGCTACCACATGGTGAAGGCAGAAAGATAGGCTAGGGAAGCTAAGGTGTATAGCGTCCAAAGCCAGGTTCTCAGAACCTGGTAATTATGCTTGCCAGTTCCACCAGCAGTGTGCCCAAGACCAGCAGCTAGTCAAGTCCCAGCTGTGCCCACCAGTCAAGACAGAGGAAAAAAAATCAAAATGGTGAGTTACCTTTGGTCTGTGCAAGCCTCTGCTCACCAAGAGTGGGGTCAGTGAAAGAGAGGAGGTTTTGCATCCAGTGGTATGAAGTCCAAATTAACAGCCCTATGCTGCATCCCAGGGTTTACTAGGTGTCCAGAAGTTTCCTTTTGATTATCATTTCAGGTCTTGGTTTCCAGAGGGATTTAGTGAAACATGCATTTAGTCTGCCATCTTGACTCTGCCCCCTCCTTAACACTTTTTAATGAGCACTTTGAGTTGAGAGTTTTTCCTAAATCAGTGGTTTAGCCCGACTGATCCCAAAGCCAAGCATGTTACTCTGTCTGGTAAGGAACAGCTCACAGAAGAGTTGGTGCTGTCTCACCAAAAATTACTCTGAAAGATTTTTGACTATCAACTGAATAGAACACCCCTTAATTCTATTGGATGAAAAGAATTAGAAATCACCTTACTCATAAAAAATTTGTTACCTGCTGTCTAAGACCAGTTAGCTAGTGCTACTATAACAGAAATACCACAAGTGGATTGTTTCAACAAAGGTGAATTTATTGTCTTATAGTCTAGGAAACTAGAAATCCAAGTTCAGAGTGCCAGCTTCAGGGGAAGGCTCTTTTTTTTTTTTTTTTTTTTTAAATCAGCTCTGGGACAAGCTCTTTGTCATCAGTCTTCCCCAACATATGAGCTTCTCAGTGCAGGGGCCACAGGTCCAAAGCATGTGCTCATCCCTGGCTCTTCTTTCTTGGTGGCATGAAGTTGCTCAGCTCTCTGCCCATTTCTCTATACTTGTATCTCTTGTAAAATAAAACATAATGCAGGGCCACAGCTGAGGAAAACCTAGCTTACATACCTGTTCAGGGCTGTGACATGAGTGTTGCATCTGACACTAATCTTCCTTAACATAACGTAATCTTTTATCATCAGCCACAGACAGAAATTAGGATTTACAAAACTCAGGGACATCAGATGACTGAATGACAACCATACTATACTGGTAATCATGGCCTAGTCAAGTTGACACACATTTTAGGGGAGCACTTTCAATCCATAACATCTAGTCTTTAGAATCATTTCTTTTCTCAATACCAATACCAAGGGTTATACTTCTCTCTTTGTTTGGCATCCTGAAAGATTTTATACTCCTGAGCAAGGCACTGGACTAAGATTCTGGAAGGAAGAAAGGAAAGAGTTTCAGTTGGATTTTATGCAACACACTTTTGTAAAAGAAGATATTAGAGAGAAAAATCTCTGTCTCCATCTAAATATTTTCTTGTAGAGGTCAATTTTTAAAAGATAGGCTATACAATGAAGTGGGAGTTTGGATGTAATCTACTTCCAAATTCTTCTTGGAAAAAGCTTTGGGAATCCCTAGCATTACATACAATAATGACTGAGAATGACACAGCAACAGTGTTTCATTCTATTGTGCATACAGTCACTACGAGTTGACACTAACTCCACAGCATCTAACAGAAACAACAGCATTACACATACCCCAGTATAAAAAAATCATTGATCTAATTGACAGTCTTGCAATATGGAGTTTAGCAGTTTACCAGGGAAACAGGTAAGTAGAAAGGAGACAATATCAATGGAATCCGGGAGATCCAGCCTCCAAGGCAACTCCTCAGTGTGCTGTTCTTATACACACGGCTTCAGGATGGATCAGGCTAAACTAGCAGGAAACACAGCTCAAAGTGCTAATTAAAGAGAGTTAAAGAAAAGGACTATTTACAGAGATTAGGACAGCATTGAGAGTTCAGGGACCAATCTGCCATCCCTAGGCCTGAGGATGAAGCTCATACCAAAATCTGGCATGAAAGGTCACCTTAGGAGATAGCCTAACAGGAGTCTTAGGAAGAGGAAGACAGCCACTCATAAAACATAGTACAGCAGGAAGAAATATAAGCCAAGCCAAGTGCCATCGAGTCGAATCCGACTCAGAAGAAATATAGGGGATAAGAAACCTTAGTGATGTAGTGGTTAAGTGCTATGACTGCTAACCAAAGGGTTAGCAGTGTGATTGGGCACTTCTTGGAAACTCTATGTGGCAGTTCTATCCTGTCCTGAGGGGTTGCTGTGGGTCAGAATTGACTTGATGGTAGTGGATTTTATTTTTTTTAAAAGCTCTACATCTCTCTCTTCCCATATTCTAATTTCATACCAGTGGCATCCACTAGTTACCCCAACGAGGAGGCAGAAGTTACAGGAGCCTGGATGATACAGTCTGTATAAGGTGGTCACCCTGTGGACGAGTAGGAAAGGGCTAGGGTGAGGCAAGTGAAGCATTTGCCTTAAGTGTAAAATTACAAGGGCACCCAAAAGCTCAGCAATCAAGGTAAATGATATTTTAATCCAATATTTTTAGAAATCAAAATCAATGCAACAAAATTCATGATGAACAAAGTATTAATGTATGTATTTTTTAAAAGACAGAATCTGGCCTTGTGCTTTTATATCTCAACTAGTCTCACTCCAAAACAAATCTGAAGAGAAAATAAATAAAACCACAAATGTGTGAAATTTTAGAGGATAAGTGTCCCAGGTTCTCAAGAAATATGTTGCACAGAAAAAAGAAAAGCAGAGATGTGGCCTTTGTTTGGATTCCAATTTAAACAAACTAACTAAAACTTAAAAAATATATATACATTATGAGGTAATCACAGAAATTTGAACTGTGACAGAACATTGTTTGAGATGTCATAACAGTATTACAGTTACACACAAAACAAAAATTTGACTTTCAGCAATACTAAATATACTTACATATTTCTATATGAAATAAGAAAAGTCAAAAAGTTAAAAAGCATAGATGTGATACAGTTGAAACAAGGTAAGTCATTGTGGAAGCTGTGGAAGCATCCTTGGGGTTTATTATACTGTTCCGTATACTTTTGAATAATACTTTTTAAGTCGTTTTTAAAGAGCAATTTTATTCCCATAAATTCTGGTTTGGGGCAGGGAGAGGGCAATTTACTGTAGCTCCAGGCACTGATATTGGCACTCTACTTTTCTCACTCAAATATTTCCTCCTCTCCTTTGTAGAGTTTATTTACAATGAACCGCAGGAAGAAACACAGGGATTAAGAAAACAATGTTGAAGTGGTTAAATGTTACGGCTGCTAACCAAAATGTCAGCAGTTTGAACACACCAGGCACCATCGCAAACCCTACGGGCCAGCTGTAGCCTGTCCTGCAGGGTTACTATAAGTCTATATGAGTTATTGTAGTAATGTTCACCCCATTGTGCTTACAGAGCTATCTCCAAGCTGCTACTGTTATCACTGGTCACTAGCATATGTGTTTTTTATTCCTCTTAAGTGAAGCACAGCACAGACTGCCTAGAGCTAACAGAATAACGGAGTATTTTATACTTTCTTTTCCCTTGCCTATTCCTGCTTAGAACAAACAGCTTTTTTAAAAGGGCCTGAAAAACACCCGTAGCACAGACGCCCCCAGCTTTTAGCATCAAATAAAAAGGCTCTGATAAAAATACTTGTGTCATTATGCCTCCAGCTTTTAGCATCAAATAAAAAGGCTTCAATAAAAATACTTGTGTATTATGCCTCCAGCTTTTAGCCTCAAATAAAAAGGCTTCAATAAAAATACTTGTGTATTATGCCTCCAGCTTTTAGCCTCAAATAAAAAGGCTTCAATAAAAATACTTGTGTCATTTGCTTCCTCTGTAGCTCATGCAGCACGGTAACTGTCTGGCTCTAACCAGCTCCACTGTGTGCCTCATGATGCATAACAGACTGTATTAAAGATGTGGGATGATGGGCAGCTATCACAGTAAAGCACAGAAAAGGAAATCATTATCTAGAGAAGAATACCAAGCTCAGTGCCTCGGAGCCTCTGAGCTCTCCTACCACACGTGGCAATCTTTCCTCAGGGCTTGGTTTCACTCTTTCTCTTTTCCAAGTTTTTTCCACCATCTTAGTACCTGGAGTACCTGGATGTCTATTACTGACTTAGGAGAAAACAAAAAATTCATTTTTTTTTTAAGGGGCAGAGCATTCAACTCCTGTCTGAACCTGACAAACAATGGGCCAAAATCCACTCACATGCTTTTCTAAACAGAGGTGTAACTGTCTTCCTAACAGGAACTCTGTCTTCCAGGCCAATAAGCTCAAACTTTTGCTTCCCTCTAAAAATAACAAGTTTTAAAAAATTTTATTTTTCCTCTTCCTCTGACAATAATTCTGTTTCAGCTGGAGTAGATACTTCATAGTCAGCTTGACCTTGTTTTATTACATCAAGCTGACAAGGTATATAGGAAAAGAATAGCTAGATCTTCCCAAACAGAGTCATGATAAATATAAACAGAAACTAAGTAGTTCTTTACAGTTACTTGTGTTTCAAGATGCTGAAAACTGACTTAAAATATCAGGAAAACAGTCTTGGGTGGAGTAAACCATTAAGCTCTGCATGCTAACCAAAAGGTTGAACTTATCCAGAGTCACCCTGCAAAATAGATCTGCTAATCTGCTTCCAGAAACCCTGGAGGCGTAATGGGTCAAGCGCTACACCTGTTAACCAAAAGGTCGGCAGTTCCAATCTGCCAGGTGCTCCTTGGAAACTCTCTCGGGCGGTTCTTCTCTGACTTCTAGGGCCACTATGAGCCACAGCAGACTTGACAGTAATGAGTTTTTGGTGGAATCTGCTTCTAGAGGTTCACAGCCTTGAAAACCCTATGCAGGAGTTCTGCTCTACAAGGAGGGGTTGCCATGAGTTGCAATGGACTAGGAGGCAACTAATGAAAAAACAAAAAATCACCAGGAAGAAAATCAATGCTATGATTGAGTTTTACTCTCTGCAGAGTAGTTTTACTTTCCGCAAAGAAGAAAGTCTAAACAAATTTGAAAATGCACTTAAGTGTACTGTTTACAGAAATCTGATGACATAGTGGTTAAAAGCTACAGCTACTCACAAAAAAGGCAGTTGTTCAAATTCATCAGCCACTCTTTGGAAACCCTTTGAGGTAGGTTCTACTCTGTCCAATAGAGTCACTATGAGTCAGAATTAACTCAGTGTCAAGGAGTTTGGTTTGCTGTTAGGTTTGGACTACAGTCACAAGAATATCTGTAGACAGACACACTCTTTCAGCCTACCCTTCCAGAACAAAACTCGTATGTTCTTCAGTGGCCTGACAAATGCAGGATTTGTATAGAATCAAGAGAAGAGTTTTATAAAGCCCGTTTTGCAGCCTTAACCTCTAACATCCTAGTGACCCACTTGGCTTCTCTAAATAGATTTATTTTACTTTTATCAGGTGCTGATCACATGATGGGCTCTGTTCTAAACACTTCACAAATAATTTATTTAATACTTATAAATCAGTGTTATTTTTCTTCTTGATCATCCTGCCACGTGTGAAAGGCTTACAGCTCTTTTCCTCAACAACTGATCTGATGTTCTGGGCATGGCATCCGTGATACAGACTGACCTGAGACCTGATAAAGTCCAGGTGGTCTCTAATTTAGTAAAATGTCATCTCCCAGGAAGTAGAAGAAGTAATTTCAGAAACAGGTAAGATTTAAGATTCCTTGTGCAAATATCTTCTGGAGAAAAAATTGGTTGTGGAAGAGCTTCTTAAGGGAAGAAAATAAGGACAAATAGCTAAGATAGACAAGCAGCCACAGCAGGAAGTAGAAGCTGGTTCTGTCCCGCCATGCAGAGGTTCAGGATTGTTCCCTGAGGTTCACTGGTAGGGAAGAGATAGACACCCAACCTTTTCCCTTCTTCTCCACTTAGAACCACTATGACGACTCCATGTGATGTGCCCAGTTAGACTGAATATTTTTAAATTTGGTTTTTGTTTTGTTGTAACATGCCATGAAGATCTGTAACATAGCAAACAAGGAACCAAATAAAAAGCTAGTGAGTGAATTTTATTCCTCTTTCAGTGTTAGATTGTACGTAAGATTTGGAGCTACAAACTCACTGAGCACTGACAGCAATATCCAAGGTTCAGTGCTGTTCCTTCAACATGTTTATGTCTTCACGAACCCGAGAGGAGCTAAGACCTCTATTCTCAAGGCACTCCGTTAAATTCTGTGGTGTTTTGCAATCTATGGATACCCTGATGGCATAATGGTTATGTGCTACAGCTGCTAACCAAAAGGTCAGCAGTTCGAATCCTCTAGGCTCACCTTGGAAACTCTATAGAGCAGTTCTACTCTGTCCTATAGGGTCACTATGAGTCAGCATTTCCTTGATGGCAATGGATTTCAATTGGTTTTGGTTTTGAAATCTACAAAAAGGATAAACCGCTAAAAGAAAACTAAAGTAGCCATCGTAGAACTGAACAAAAGGAGAAAACCAATACAGTTGATAAAATCAAAGTGCTTAGAAATGGAAAGAATGTTGGCAACTGTGACTGTGGGGTTGGGTGTCAACTTAGCTGAGCCGTGATTCTCGGTGGCTTAGTAGTTATGATGTGGCTGGGCAATTTTATAATGATACAATTAGTTCTATGATGAAGTCTGATATAACATGGTCACCTCTACGATGGGATCGTCTCAAAATAGGCAATCAGTTGAAAAGAAACTTCCTTGGGGGTGTGGCCTGCATCCAGCTAGGCTCTCAGGATTTTGCTTCATCTGGATCCTGCAGCTGGCTCCTGTTCATGTGACATCCAGTTCTTGGGACCTGAGTTAGCCAGTTCCCAAATGTTCTAAAAATACATCCCCATCACTCATTTGGACTTCTAAACCTATAAGTAGACTTAAGTTCCAATGAACACCAAAGTAAAGTGTGACCCTGGAGGAGGTGTGCTGTACTCCATCTCATTAAGATTTTTGTAGTAAGATTTTGTAATTCTCTTTGTAAAGGTTTGTTGTTTCTCTGGCTAGATTTCTTCCCAGGTATTTTATCTTCTTGGGAGCTATAGAAAATGGTATTGATTTGGTGATTTCTTCTTTAATAATCTCATTGTTGGTATAAAGGAATCCCACTGATTTACTTATGTTTATCTTGCATCCTGAGACTTTGTGGAACTCCTCTATCAGTTTGAGTAGTTTCATTATGGATTCTTTAGGATTCTCTGTGTATACAATCATATCATCTTTAAATAGGGAGATTTTTAGTTCTTTTTTGCTGATGTACATGCCCTTTATTCCTTGATCTCCTCTAATTGCTCTAGCTAGAACTTCTAGTCCAATGTTGAATAGGAAAGGTGACAGTGGGCATCCTTGTCTAGTTCCCATTCTCAAGGGGAATTGTTTCAGTCTCTCTCCATTCAGCATGATGTAGGCAGTTCGCTTTGTATAAATGGCCCTTATTGCACTGAGGAATTTATTGTCTATTCCTATTTTGCTGAGAGTTTTTAGCATGAATGGGTGTTGGACTTTATCTAATGCCTTTTCTCCATCAATAGACAAGATCAGGTGATTCTTCTCTTTGGCGTTACTTCTGTGGTTGATCACATTAATTGTTTTTCTGATGTTGAACCAGGCTTGCATCCCTGGTATGAATCCAATTTGGTCATGTTGAGTTATTTTTGGGGTATGTTGCTGTATTCTGCTGGCAAGAGTTTTGTTGAAGATTTGTGCATCTAGACTCATGAGTGATATTAGTCTGTAGTTCTCCTTTTTGGCTGGATCTTTCACTGGCTTTGGTTCCAGGGTTATACTGGCTTCATAGAATGAATTTAGGAGTATTCCATCCCTTTCTGTAGTGTGAAATAGTCTCAGTAGTATTGGAATTAACTCTTCTCTAAAATCTCAGTCAAATTCTGTGGTGAAGCCATCTGGGCCAAGGTTGGTTTTCGTTGGTAGCTTTTGGATGACTTTTTCAATCTCTTCCTTTGTGATAGGTTTATTAAGTTATTCTGCTTCACCTTGTGATGATTTTGGTAGGTGATGTGAGTCAAGGAATTTGTCCATTTCCTCTAGGTTTTCGAATTTGTTAGAGTACAGTCTTTCATAGTATTCTGTTATGGTATTTTTTTTTATTTCTGTTGGATCTGTTATAACAACTCCTCTCTCATTTCTTATTTGTGTTCTTTGTTTCTTTTCCTGTTTTTCTTTAGTAAGTTTAGCCAATGGTTTGTCAATTTTGTTGAACTTTTCAAAAAACCAGCTTTTGGTCTTTTCAATTTTTTCAATTGTTATTCTATTCTCTAATTCCTTTAGTTCTGCTCTAATCTTTATGATATGTTTTCTTGTGGTGTTTGAGGGGTTTCTCTGTTGTTCTGTCTCTACTTGTTCAAGCTGCAAGTTAGTTCTTTGGTTTGGGTTCTTCCTTCCAGATGTGTGCATTTATAGAGATAACTGACCTCTGAGGATTGCTTTAGATTCTGGTAGGAAGTATTTTCATTCTCATTGGAATCCATAAATTTCTTTATTTCATCCTTGATTTCTTCTATAACCCATGGCTTTTTGAGGAGGGTATTGTTTAGTTTCTATGAGTTCCACTTTCTGTCTATATGTTTTCTGCTATTGATTTCAACTTTTATGGCTTTATGGTCTGAGAAGATGCTTTGCAATTACTCAGTGGTATAGATTTTGTTGAGATTTGCTCTATGTCCTAACACATGGTCTGTTCTGGAAAATGTTTCATGTGTACTGGACAAGAAAATGTAGTTGTCTGCTGATGGATAGAAAGTTCTGCATATGTCGATGAGATCTGGTTAATTGTGGTAATAAGGTCTTCTGTGTATTTATCGAGTTTTTTTCTAGATGATCTGTCCAATATTGAGAGTGGAGTGTTGAAGCATTCCACTATTATTGTGGAGTAGTCTGTCTCGTTTTCAAGAGTAGTCAGTGTTTCTTTGATGTATTTAGGTCCTCTAGTAATGGGTGCATAAATATTTAATATTGTTAAGTCCTGCTCTTGTATTAAACCTTTCAGCAATAAGTAATGTCCATCCTTGTCCATGATGGTGGGTTTTACTTTAAAATCTATTATATTTGAGATTAACATTGCCATACCTGCTCTAGTTTGTTCATTGTTGGCTTGATATATATTCTTCCATCCTTTAATTTTCAGATCATTCATATCTTTAAGTCTAAGGTGAGTTTCTTGTAAGCAACATATGGACGGGTCACATCTTTTGACCCAAGATATCACTTGCTGTCTGTTTACTGGAGTGTTTGGTCAATGCACATTTAATGTGATTATTGATGGGTGTGTATTTAGTTTTTAGTACTGACTCAATGGCACTTGGCCCTGGCTTGGCACTGTCATTGTGATAAGTTTGTTTTTGTGTTGACGTTTTCTCTCTTGTTCTTATTTACCTATTCTAGGGCATTCTTCTTTATGAGCTGAGTTTTCACCTTTTTTCAGTGTTGCTTTTGTGGCTGTTGAGACTGCTGTATTATGTTTCTTGATTTGATACGTTGCATCATTGCTGTGCTTTGTGGCTTCCCCTATGATCCCCCTTAACAGTCTATGTTTAAACCCAATTTTAGCTACTGCAAGTCTTATTCTCTTCATCTCCATCTGGAAGGACTTTAACGACTGTAGTACATTCCTCTTTTTAATATGATGACATCGTAGTTTTCATGATATGATCACTGGATCACTTCTTTTAATAGTATAGCTTTGACTGAGTTTGGAGCCTGCCCTAAGTGAGTAGGTTTCTTGATGATGTGTCCTTTAATTCCTCCTAAAATATAAAGTTAATGGTTTTGTTCTTCTAAGTGAAGAGCTTCTTGCAGTATTTCTTGTAGCTTTGGTTTGGCTTTTACAAAGTCTCTGAATTTCTGTTCATCTGCAAATGTCTTCATTTCATTTTCGTATTTGAAAGATAGTTTTTCAGATATATAATTCTTGGTCGGAAGTTCTTCACCTTCAAGGCTTTGACTATGTCATCCCATTGTCTCCATGCTAGCATCGTTTCTGCTGAGAAATCAGATGAAAATCTACAGGGTTTCCCTCTGAGTGTTAGCTTTGCTTTGAGTCTTGCTGCCTTTAAGAGTTTCTGCTTCTGTTTCATTTTGTTAAGCTTAATTATAATATGTCTTGGAGGCTTTCTTCAGAAATCTATATTGAGTGGTGTTCAGTATGCATCTTGGATATCTATATTCTCTTCTTTCATAATTTATGGAAAGTTTCCTGTCAGCAGCTCAGCAACAATGCTGTCTGTGTTGAGGAACTCCAGTTAATTGTAGATTGTTCCTCTTAAAAGAGTCCCACATGCTTCTCAATGCTTCTTCATTTTTTTTTAATTTCTTTTTTCTGATTTTTCCTCACAGATGCTGAAGTCAGTCACCCTGTCTTCCAAGTCAGAAAGTCTATTTTCCATTTGCTCAATTCTGTTTTCTAGGCTTTGAATTGGAATTTCCATCTACTTGATTTTGTCACTGATTGGTTGGATTTGAGAGTACTGGTGTTCCCAGGTCAAACAGCTTGCTTAACCTTCCATTTTGCTCTGCTGCATTTTTTTATAAGGCTTAGGAGAGCTCTCTATATAGTCCTTTTGTACTCATCCTCCAATAATTTCAGAAAGGCTTCTTTGTCTGGGAAGTTCTTTAATTCTTTCCTTTTGGAGCCTTCTAAAGCCATAGGTGAATTCTTCTTAATGTTTTTGTCCAGTGTTTTTGGGCATCTGGAGGTTGTTTTGTTTCTCTGGTGTTACGTTAACAGGACCCAAAGGTTAGTCTGAAAAGGAAGTTGGTCATCAGACACCTCTATGTACTCCAGTGACTGGGATCAATGGTATCTCTCGGGTAGCAGGCTCCACCTCCTGGCAGGCAGACATGGCTCTACTTATAGAGTCACAGGGGAGCTGTTAGTTGACCCAATAATGTGAGAGCTGGCAAAGCAAGCACCTCTTTATCGAATCCTAGGTGTTGTAAACTAGTTCAAAATATGGAAAGGCTGTTGCCCTCCTATCATCTGGCAGTCATACTGCACGAAAGACTGCTTTTCCATCAGAAAAGCGCTCTGTGATGGAACTTGGCTTGGGTAGGCAGGCAATGCCTCCCAGCCTGGGAATTAGGTCCAGCTGAGGCCTCTGTATGAGTAACTCCACCTCCCGGACAATCAAGGTAGTGTCCCACACAAGCTCTCCTGCCCACCTCAGAATAGGCTCTTCAATGGCAGAGATTAAGGGAGAGAAGCCAAAAGTGCCGAGGTGCACATATTCCAAAGTAGAGCTCACAAAATGTAGTCATTCTGCTCACCAATCCCATCAGAAGTGCATCCAAGTCCTGCCAGCAGTCAAGCCCCAGCTCTGCCCACCAGCCAAGACAGGTTAAAAAAAGGTTAAAATGGTGAGTTACCTTCAGTCTGTGAGAACTGGCACTCAACAAGGGCAGAGGTCAGTGAAAGAGAAGTTTCCCGAAGTTTCCCACTCGGTGGTATGCAGTGTAAATAGGCAGCCATATACTGTGTCCTAGGGTTCACTAGGTGTCCAGATGGCTCAGTTTAGTCATCATTTCAGGCCTTGATTTCCAGAGGGATTTAGGGAGATGTTTGTTTAGTCTGCCATTTTGACTCCACCCCCTTCTGGGTTTGGTTTTTTTGTAACTATAACAAGGTTGATTGGATCCCCTGGTGGTAAGGGCCAAGAGACGGCACTTAGCAATAAAGACATAGTGGATGTGGCTGCTGTAATGGACAGCAGAAGTCAAAGCAGTAACTAGTATAGTCTGACTCCCATGAATTTATTGTGCTGGCTACTTAGTCATGGTATCTCTAGAAGCAAAATAGATGGGATAATCTACTAAACATTTACTTGATCTGTACAAGCAGAAGAATTCTAGGTCAAGTGAACTGCAGTCTAACTTGAAATACTAGAACAGAGTCATGGCCCCTCCATTGATTCTCAGACTTGTGCAAGTTTAAAGGCCCACAATCCCTTGAATGAAGGGGAGGCTAGGTCCCCTTGAAGAAGGACCCTACTACATCGCTGAAAATTTATACTGTTAATCTTTCTCCTAGCCTTTCCCTAAGAGACCTACAGCCATTTACAAGTTTTTTCCTTTGAGGAAAACGAAATAATTTGACTTTGGGAGGGTTATTGAATACTGGCCTTGTCTTAGTTATCTAGGGCTGCTATAAAGAAATACCATGAGTAGATGACACAGTCTCTCTGGTGGCAATCCAAATTCAGGATGTCAGCTACAGGGAAAGACTTTCTCTCTCTGTCAGCTCTTTAGGAAAGTCTTAGTCATCAATCCACCCCTGCTCTAAGAGCTTCTCTGCACAGGAACCTCCAGTGCAAAGGATTTTCACTCTCCCTGTGCTACTCTCTTGGTGGTATAAAGTCGTGCTTTCTTTCTAATTAATTATCTCTTTTGTATCTCAAAGGATATTATTAATAAATCTATTCCTCTCAAAATGAGAAGAAACAGCTGCAAGCATCCACTAGTAACTAGAATATAGAATGTACCAAGTATGAATCTAAGAAAATTCGAAATTGTCAAAAATGAAATGAAACACTTAAACATCAATATTCTGGGGCATTAGTAAGCTGAAATGCACTGGTATTGGCCATTTTGAATCAGACAATCATATGGTCTACTATGCCAGGAATGAAAACTTGAAGAGGAATCATGTTGCATTTGTTGTCAGAAAGAACATTTCAAGATCTATTCTGCACTACAATGCTGTCAGTAACAGGATAATATCCATATGCCTACAAAGAAGCCTAGTTAACACAGCCAGCCAGCCAAGTGCCGTCAAGTCGTGCACCAACCACTAAGACCAAAGATGAAGAAACTGAAGATTTTACCAGATTCTGCAATCCAAAATTGATTGAACATCATTCAAGATGCATTGGTATTTACTGTGATTGGAATGTAAAAGTTGGAAACAAAGAGGAAGGATTAGTAATTGGAAAATATGGGTTTGGTGATTGAAATGATGCCAGAGATCACACGATAGAACTTTGTAAGACCGGAAACTTATTTATCGTAACTACCTTTTGAAACTAACACAAACAGTGACTGTACACATGGACCTCACCAGATGGAATACACACAAATCAAATTGACTATATTTATGGGAAAAAAAAATGGAAAAATTCCAGATCAGCAGCCAGAAAGAGAAGAGGTGCTGACTGCAGTATAGATCACTGATTTCCAAATGCAAGGTCAAATTCAAATAAGAAAATTAGAACAAGTCCATGAGAGCCCAGGTATGACCTTGAGTGTATCCCCCCTGAGTTTAAAGACCATTGCAAGAACAGATCTGGTGTTTTGAATACTAATGACCATAGATCAGATGAATTGTGGAATGGCATCAAAGATATCACCCATGAAGAAAGCAAGAGGTCATTAAAAAGAAAAGAAAGAAAGAAAAGACCAAACTGGATGTGAGAAGAGACTCTAAAACTTGCTCTCAAACATCAAGCAGCTAAAGCAAAAGTAAGGAATGATGAAGTAAAAGTAATAAATCGAAGATTTCAAAGGCAGCTTTAGAAGAAAAGTGTTATGAAGATATGTTTGAAGAGCTGGAAATAGAATACCTAAAGGGAAGAACACGTTATGCATTTCTCAAGCTGAAAGAGCTGAAATAAAAATTCAAGCCTCAAGTTACAATAGGGAATGATTCTACAGGGAAAATATCGAACAACTCAGAAAGCATCAAAAGAGGATGGAGGAAATACACAGAATTGTTATACCAGAAAGAGCTGGTCAGCATTCAGCCATTTGAAGAGGTAACATATGATCAGGAACCAACAGAACTGAAGGAAGAAGTGGAAGCTACATTGAAAACATCGGTAAAAAACAAGGCTCCAGGAACTGATGCAATATAAATTGAAATATTCCAACAAACAGATGCAGCGCCGGAAGTGCTCACTCATCTATGCCAGGAAATTTGGAGAACAGCTACCTGGCCAACCAACTGGAAGAGATCCACATTTATGCCCATTACAAAGAAAAGTGATCCAACTGAACGAGGAAATTACCAAACAGTATCACTAATACCACACTCAAGTAAAATTTTGCTCAAGATCATTCAAAAGCAACTGCAACAGTGTATTGACAAAAAGCCACCAGAAATTCAAGCTGGATTCAGCAGAGGGTGTGGAATCAGGGATATCATTGCTGATGTCGGATGGATCTTGGCCAAAAGCAGAGGATACTGGAAAGATGTTTACTGTGTTTCATTGACCACGCAAAGACATTCAACTCTGTGTATCATAACAAATTATGGCTAACATTGCAGAAAATAGGAAATCTAGAACACTTAATTGTGCTTTTAAGGAATCTGTATGTGCATCAGAAGGCAGTCATACAGACAGAACAAGACACTGCATGGTTTAAAGTCAGGAAAGGTGTGCACCAGGGTTGTATCCTTTTGCCTTATCTTTTCAGTCTGCATGCTGAGCAAATAATCCAAGAAGCTGGACTGTATTAAGAATGAGGCATCAGGATTGGAGAAGGACTCATTAACAACCTGTGTTATGCAGATGATGCCATCTTACCTGCTGAAAGTGAAGAAGATTTGAAACACTTGAAGATCAAAGACAACATCCTTTGGTTGGATTTCACCTCAACATCAAGAAAACAAAAATCGTCACAACTGAATCAGTAAGCAACATAGTGATTAGTGGAGAAAGGACTGACATTGTCAAGGATTTCATTTTATTTGGATCTACAATCAATGCCAATGAAAGCAGCAGTCAAGAAATTAAAAGATGCATTGCATTGGGAAAATTTGTTGCAAAGGATCTCTTTAAAAGTATTGAAAAGTAAAGATGCCACCCTGAAGACTAAGTTTAGCCTGACTCAAGCCATGGTGTTTTCAATTGCATCATAGGCATGCAAAAGCTGGACACTGAAAATGGAAGACAGAAGAATTGATGTCTTTGAATTGTGATGTTGGGGAAGAATATTGAATAATATCATGAACTTCCAAAAGAACAAACAGATCTGTTCTGAAAATACAACCAGAGTGCTCCTTGGAAGCAAAGATAGCAAGACTGCATCTTATATACTTTGGACATGCTGTTAGGAGGGATCAGTCCCTGAGAAGGACATCATGCTTGGTAGAGTGGAGGGTCAGTGAAAAAGGGTCAGCCGCTCTACAAGATGAGTTGACACAGTAGCCACAATGATGGGCTTAAGCATAAAAACAATTTTGGACATAGTACAAGACTGAGCAGTGCTTCATTCTGTTGTACATAGAGTTGCTATGAGTTGAAATCGACTTGACGGCACCTAGCAACAACAACAACAACAATGTAGCTCAAAGGAGATTGGTTTAAAACACAATCTAACCTGTGGAAGTCATCAACACAGCTACTGCTAATCTGTCTCATTAGCACCACAGTGATAGGTTTTACAATGTAGGAAAATCACATTAGACGACAAAACGGTGGACAATCACACAATACTGGAATCATGGCCTTGCCAAATTGATATACATAGTTTTGGGGGATACAGTTCAATTCATGACACAAATTTCAGGAGACCGAAAACATCACTGTGGCCCATCAGTCAGAGTGGGAGCATATGGAGGCCAGGCTATTAATGGAATAATAGTTCATGCCTATCTCACAGTAGGTCGAGTGTGTACCCAAATCCATCCTACAGTGATTTCCTGTTCTAGAATACATAATTGGAATTGATATATTTAGTAATTGGTGGAATCTCCACCATGAACACTTGACAAGTAAAGTAAGGGACATAGTGATAAGAAATTCCAACTGGAAGTCCTTAGAACTGCCCCCACTTAGGAAAACAGTAAAACAAAGGCAATACTGCAGTAATTGTTGCAGTTACTACTGCCACCTTCAAAGTCTTGAAG
Source organism: Heterohyrax brucei (assembly GCA_028571685.1). Lineage (NCBI taxonomy): Eukaryota > Metazoa > Chordata > Mammalia > Hyracoidea > Procaviidae > Heterohyrax > Heterohyrax brucei. The sequence goes on along the minus strand of CM053148.1, from coordinate 138,878,775 downwards.
AATACAGAGTTGGTGATTCCCACTATATCTCCACGCAACTTGACTATTTGGCCCACGCAAAAACAAAATTTAAGTCTTGGATTCAGCCCGTGCAGCTACATGAGTCAGGAGACTCCTCTAGCCTGACTTGAGACTTTTCAGCCTTAATAACTGCATGAGCCAATTCCTTGATATACATACATATACTTATGGATAAATAAATGATAATAGCTGCTTGACTGGTTTTGCTTCTCTAAGAGAGCAAGCCTGCCTGGAATAAACTATGAGGTTCTCTGTTACAAAAATGGGGAAGAGCATGCCTTTAATATTTCATATAGAGACTTCATGTAATGCATAGTTACATACATCAGCATACGCATCATCTCCAGATTGGGAGAAAAAAGACTAGTCTATCCCTGAATCTTTCACTTGTCTATTTAATTGGAACAAAAATACAATGGCTATCTTTTTCAAATAATAATACCAAAGCCAAGGATACTGCCTTGAATAGACACATACATAACATACTGGCAGCATTTAAAATACATTTCTTCATCTTTTTGGAAATAACTGGAATCACATACTTATGTAGCATTTACAAAACTGGATTTTAGATGTCATGTTTTCTTGGAATTAACTAGACCTTTACCAGAGGGGTATGGTTTTTATACCATATCCAGAGACGTTATCAGTTAGTTGATATGTAATTTATCTTACCATTTTATATAAAGGAATTTAGCTGATTCATAGCAACACTATAGTTCTACAGAGCTCAAATGCCCTGTAGAGTTTCTAAGGAGTGCCTGATGGATTTGAACTGCTGATGTTTTGGTTAATAGATGTAGTACTTAACCATTACCCCAACAGGGTTTCCTTGAAAACTATCAGAAGATCTAAAACTGATAGTTTTCGAAGTAAATTTTACTTGTGAAGTTTCCAACTTCTAACTTTAGAAAATTAAAATGGAAAATTTACAAAATAGTTTCAAGGTAAAGACCAAATCTTAACATAGCTGTACAGTACTTAATGGGGTCCCTGGGTGTCACAAATGATTAAGTGCACCCCGTACTAGCTGACAGGCAGGCAGCTTGAAACTACCCTGAGACATCTTGGAAGACAGGCCTGGTAAATGCTCCCAAAAGATCACAACCTTGAAAACCCTATGGAGCAGTTCTACTTTGCCCACAGGTGATGTCCATAAATTGGAATGGACTCAACAGTACCTAGCAACAACAGGTGTTATTGTGAGGTGCCATCAAGTTGATTCTGACTTATAGTGACCCTATAGGATAGAGTAGAACTGCCCTATAGAGTTTACAAGGCTGTAAACTTTACAGAAGCAGAAGACCAGATCATTCTCCACAGAGCCACTGGGTAGGTTCAAACCACTGAACTTTTGGTTAGCAGCAGAACGCTTGACTCATTGCATCATCAAGGTTTCTTACACCACCAGTACTTAATGGAGTTAAAACCCCAACAGAAACAAAGTATAACATTTGATGGCATTATATAACTGTGTTTTTTCAAAATAACTCTGAAAAGGCAGAAAGAATTTCCTCCCTCCTTTGTAATTTGGCACTGTAGCACTTAGCCGCTATCCATTCGGCAGTGATTTGCTTCAGTTTTGCTTTTCACGTTAACAGCCCACCTGCCTACCCTTCATTGTTTTCAGGGCTTTGTCAGTGATAAGGTATCACCAGCAGTTTCTACTGGACAGAAGAGAAGGAAATGTAGAAATCTGCAGTTCAGGTCTAGCTCTCCATATGCTTATTTACCAGTGCCTCTCAGTGGCCTCTTCTTCTTTTTTTTTTTTTTCCATTTTTTTAAAATTGTATTTTAGAGAAAGTTCACAATTTGAGTTAATTTCACATACAAAAACTTATACATACCTTGTCATGTGACCCTAACTGCTGTCCCTACACTATAACAGCACAGTTCTCCCCTCTCCCACTATTTCCCAAGTCCATTCTACCAGCTCCTGTCCCCTTCCGTCTTCTCAGTGTGTCTCCCGACAGGAGCTGCCCAGTTAATCTCCAGTATCTACTTAGATCAAGAAGCATACTCTTTACCAGTATCATGTTGTGTCTTATAGACCAGTTCAAACTTTGAGGAACTGGCTTCTGGAATGATTTCAGTTCTGGGCTAACAGAGAGTCCAGGGATCACGTCTTCTGGGGACCCTCTAGTCTGTCAGGATATCAAGTCTGGTATTTTAACTCGAGTTCAAGTTCTGTACCCTCACATTTCTCCCACTTGACTGGAAACTCTTTGTTGGGTTCCCTGTAAGGGCGGTCATTAACAGCCGTGCATCATCTAGTTCTTCTGGTCTCACACTGATGCAGTCTCTGGTTTATGCAGCCCTGTCTCTTGGCTTATTACTTTCCTTATGTCAGCAATGTTCTTCATTCTGTTTCTCTCCAGGTGGTTTAAAATCACCTGATGCTTCTTAGATAGCCTCTTGCTAGTTTTTTAAGACCCCAGATGACATTTACCAAAATGGATATGGAACAGTTTCATAAGAAACTTTGTTATGCCAACTGAGCCAGAACTCCGTCTCTGCTATTCTGTCCTTTGAAGTGTTTGGTTGTATCTGGAAAACTTCTTAGCTTTTGGTTTAGTGAAGTTGTGCTGACTTCTTCACTACTGTATGTTATCCCTCCTTTCATCTAAAATAATTCTTATCTAGTATGAAATTAGTGAGTATCCCTCTCCCTTCCTCCTCACCCTTGTAACCATCAAAGACTGTTTTTTCTGTGTTTAATCCTTTTCATGAATCCTTTTAGTAGTAGTCTTATACAATATTTGTTCTTTTGCAACTGACTAATTTCATCCAGCATAATGCCTTCAAGATACCTTCATGTTGTGAGATATTTCCCAAATACATTGTTGTTTTTTATCATTCCATTGTGTGAATATACCATAGTATGTTCATCCATCCATCAGTTGATGGACAGCTAGATTGACTCAGATTTTTGCTGCTGTAGACAGTGCTCTGATGAGCACTGGTGGGCATGCATTTACTTGTGTGGCAGTTCTTACTTCTTTAGGACATATTCTAAGAAGTGGGATTGCTGGACCATATGGTATTTCTATGTCTAGCTTTTTAAGAAAGCACCAAAGCAATTTCCAACATGGTTATATCACTTAGCAGTCTTTTTTCTTAAAAGGTAATTTATGCCTTCATTTCTTCTAAGAATTTGAATTTGTTCTGAATTTTAACCCTTGCCTGAGCTACTTAAAAGCCTCTGTAATAAGTTCTGAAAAAGATCACATGGCAAAAGGCCTGGTGAGAAGGTCACATTTTTAGGATCTGACTCCTAACCCATAAAATGACAACTACATTGAGGAGGGCTGGCTCGTCTATTTTGAACACCTTTTCTGCTGTGCCATACGTTACGGAAGATCACTTCATAGACAGTAAATACCACTGAGGAAACCCCAAACATTCCCAGAGATATAAAAACAAAAAGCAAGTAGATTCTTGTTTTATGTTTATTGTTGTTTTCTATTTAACATAATGTGAAAAGATATCAAAGTCTACTGAGAGACAAATAAGCAAAATATTGTATTTCCCTTTTAGTCAAGTATTGACTTACGTAGGATTGTTTAGTTTCTATGTGATGTTCTTAAAAGCATTTTGCAAACATATGAGTAATCAAAACTGCTGCTTATTTCACAAGGAAATTCTTCACTAAATTCTTCACCTTTCATTTTTTTAATGAAGTTTTATATATTTTTTTATTGCGGTTGAGTGAAAGTACACAATCCAAATTAAATTTGCAGGCCTGACTATCTGCAGCTCCTTCTGCTCTCCTTGTCTGGTGACAGCACCCTCCTCCTTTCGGTTTTATACGTGTCATATGCTCTTAACAATCTCTTGTCCCCTTCTTTCTCGTCTCTTCTCTGTTCTGGTAAGAAGCCAGTAGGACAGCATCCTGCAGGTTCACAGAACCATGAAGTACACACACCATATGGTCACATTGTGTCCCCAAGTCCAATCCATTCCTGTCCAAAGAGATGATCTCAATAATGTTTTCTGGTTAGGAGCAGCGACAAGCCCAGGGGCCATGCACCCAGGAGAACACACAGGCCTTCAGACCATCAGTTGTGATCTTTTAGTGGGTTTCCTGAGGGGCACCCCTCTTTTTATTGTGTTGCCACTGGGACTCAACATTGTATGCCCCATCACAGCAGTAATTGGTGGTGGCTGGCCACTGTCTGGTTCTTCTGGTCACATGTTGATACAATGGGTCCTTCTGTCTTATGGGCTCTTTTTCCCTCATGTCTTTGTTGTTCTCAACGATCATCTGTTCCAGCCAAGTTGAGACCATTTGGTGTACCTCAGATGGCAGCTTGCTACCTTTTAAGATCCCAGATGCCACTCACCAATATGGGGTACAGAAGACCCTCTTAGCAATAGGCTAGTTATGCCAATTGGTCTTGATGTGCCCTGAGAGCATAGTGCCCAGATGCCTGCCCTTTCTCCTAAATCCTTGCAATATTGGATTAAGATTAGAAGAGTTTTCAGTTTATGTTGCTATCCAGTTAAGTTGATCTTCTTTATAGTGTGTGCTGTCACTGCTTTCATCCAAGCAAATTTCTATCTAATCTATAACCAACCCTCTCCCTCCTTCTCACCCTTGCAGTCATCAAAGAGTCCTTTCTTCTGTACATTAGTCTGTTTTTAAATCCTTGTAGTAGGGGTCTTATATAATATTTGTCCTTATCACACTGACTGATTTCACTCAGCATAATGGCTTCCAGTTGAAACCAGGTTATGAGATGCTTCCTAAAATCATCATTGTTCTCTATCTCATTGCATAGTGTTCTACTGAGTACATGTACCGTAGTTTGTTTATCCATTCATGTGTTGTTGGGCATCTGGGTTGACTCCATTTTTTAGCTATTGTGGACTATGTGCCATGAGTCAGACTTGACGGCACTTGGCTTGGCTTGGACTATGCTGCAATAAAAATTTGTGTGGATGTATCTGTTCTCGTGACTGTCCTTGATTCTGTAGGATATATTGTGAGCAGTGGGATTACTGGGTTAAGTAGTATATTTATTTCCATCTTTTTAAGGAAGAGCCAGACTGCTTCCCAAAAAGGCTGTACCATTTTGCAATCCTACCAGCAGTATAGGAGAGCTCCAATTTCTCCACAGCCTCTCCAGCATTTGTTGTTTTGTGTTTTTTGGATCATGGCCAACCTTGTTGAAGTGAGATGGCATCTTTAGTGAGGTGGCTGTCCATCTCCTTTGGCCATCACTCAGTGGGTTATTTACCTTTTTCTTACTGATATTTTGTAGTACCTTGCAGATTGTGGAAATCAGACATTGGTCCAACATGTAGTTTCCAAATAATTTTTCCCATGCTGTAGGTGGTCTTTTTAACTCTTTTGATAAACTCTTTAGATGAGCAAAAGTGTTTGATTCTTATTAGTTGCCATTTATCTATTTTCTGTTGATGATGCTTTGTCAGATTTTCAAGTCTGTCTAAGATGAATCTAGGAAAACTGGAAATCGTCAAAAACGAAATGGAATGCATAAACACTGACATCCTAGGCATTAGTGAGCTGAAATGGACCTGTCTGGGCCATTTTGAATCTGTCAATCATATACTCTACTCTGCTGTGAATAAAAACTTGAAGAGGAATGGTATTGTGTTTGTCATCAAAAAGAACATTTCAATATCTGTTATGAAGTGCAATGCTGTCAGTGACAGGATAATAATCCATATGCCTACAAGGAAGGCCAGTTAATACAAATATTATTCATATTTATGCATCAACGACTAAGGCCAAAGATGAAGACGTTGAAGATTTCTACCAGCTTCTACAGTCTGAAATTGATCAAACTGCAGTTAGGATGCATTGATAATTACTGGTGGCTGGAATGCAAAAGTTGGAAACAAAGAAGGATTGGTAGTTGGAAAATACGGCCTTGGGGATAGAAACAATGCCAGAGATTGCACAATCGAATTTTGCAAGAGTAATGACTTTTTCATTGCAAATATCTTCTTTTTTTCCTTTTTGTTATTATGACTGAGTGAAAATGTACATTCCCATATAAATTTACATGCCCTATATGCAGCTTCCACTGCTCTCCCTGCCCGGTGACAGCACACTATTCCTCTCTGCTCCATACATGTCTCATCCTCCCAACAGTCTCCTTTCCCCTCCTTTCTACCCACTCCCCTTACTCCAGCCAGAGGTCAGCAGGATCATATCCTATAGATGCATAGAACCATAAAGTGCATCCAATATATGGCCACTCTGCATCAACAAGTCCAATCCATTCATGTCCAAAGAGTGGACCTTCATTATGATTTATAGGCAAGGACAGCATCAGGGCCAGGGGCCATGCTCCCAGGGGAACCCCGAAGCTACTGGACCATCCATTGCATTCTTTTAGTAGAGATCTCAGGGTGCACCCCTTTTTATTCTTGTGTTGCCAGTGAGACTCAACTTAGTGAGCTCCATTGTGGCTATCACTAGTGGTGGCCAGGCACCATCCGGTTCTTCTGGTCCCAAGTCTATGTAGGCATCCACTCATGTGCACTATGCAATGATAAAGAATAATGATGATTCCAGGAATCATCTCATAACCTGGCTTCAACTGGAAGACATTATGTTGAGTGAAAGTAGTCAGCAACAAAAGGACAAATATTGTATGAGATCCCTACAATAAGATCTCAAAAACAGACTTACGTATAGAAGAAAAGACTCTTTGACGGCTGCGAGGGCGGGGAGGGAAGGAGGGCAGGGAGGGAGGGTTTAGATTAGATAGTTGGTAGAAATTTGGTTGGGTGAAATCGGTGATAGCACATGTTAGAAACAAGAACAATATTAAGTGGACTTCAGCATAAGTCGAATATTCCTTCCATCTTAACCCAGTGTTGCAAGGACAGAGTAGCTGGGGCAGCGGGCAGGAGACTATGTTCTTAGGTGAAATCGAGGCCAATTGGCACAACTAGCGTTTTCCTAAGAGGACTCTCTGCATCCCACATTGGTGAGTGGTAACTGTGGTCTTAAAAGCTGCCAAGCTGCCATCCGAAGGCACAGCAAATGGTCCCAACTCAGCAGGAATGGATGATCACCGAGGACCAAAATGCAAATACCTTTTTTAACCAACACAAATGTCGACTGTATGCATGGACCTCACCAGATAGAATACACAGGAACCAAATTGATAACATCTGTGGAAAAAGAAGATGGAAAAGCTCCATATGAGCAGTCTGAAAAAGAGCAGGTGCTGACTGTGGCACAGATCATCAACTGCTCATATGCAAATTCAAACTGAAACTGAAGAAAATTAGAACAAGTCCACAAAAGCCAAAGTATGACCTTGAGTATATCTCTCCACAGTTTAAAGGCCATCTCAAGAACAGATTTGATGTGATCACTAGTGACCGAAGACCAGATTAATTGTGAAATGACATCAAAGATAACATCCATTAAGAGAGCAAGAGGTCATTAAAAAGACAGGAAAGGAAAGATCAAATTTGGTGTCAGAAGAGACTCTGAAACTTGTTGTTCAACATTGAGCAGCTACAGCAAAAGGAAGGAATGGTGAAGTAAAAGACCTAAACAGAAGATTTCAGAAAGCAGCTTGAGAAGACCAAAGAAAGTATTATAATGACATGTGTCAAGAGCTGGAAACGAAAGGGAAGAACATGTTCTGCATTTCTCAAGCTGAAAGAATTGAAGAAAAAATTCAGGCCTCAAGTTGCAGTAGTGAAAGATTCTACAGGGAAACTATTAAAAGACTCAGAGAGCATCAAAAGAAGGTGAAAGGAATACACAGAGCCATTGTACCAGAAAGAACTGGTCATTATTCACCCATCTGAAGAGGTAGCATATGATCAGGAACCAGTGGTACTGAAGGAAGAAGTTAAAACTGCTTCTGAAGGCATTGGTGAAAAACAAGGCTCCAGGAATTGATGAAATATCAGTTGAGATATTTCAAACAGATGGAGCTCTGGAAGTACTCATTCATCTATGCCGTAAACTGGAGGACAGCTCCCTAGCCAACTGACTAGAAGAGATCCATATTTATGCCCACTCCAAAGAAAGATGATCCAATAAAATATGGAAATTACTGAACAGTATCACTGGTATCACATGCAAGTAAAATTTTGTTCAAGATCAATATATTGACAAGGAACTGTGGTAAATTCAATCTGAGTTCAGAAGTGGAGGTAGAACCAGGGGTATCATCACTGATGTCAGATGGATCTTGGCTGAGAGTAAATACTAGCAAGATGTTTACTTGTGTTTCATTGACTATGCAAAGGCATTTGACTGTGTGGATCATACTAACGTTGCAGAGAATGGGAATTGCAGAACACCTAATGGTGCTCTTCAGGAATCTGTATATGGATCAAAAGGCAGTCATATAAACAGAATAAGGGAACACCACATGGTTTACAGTCAGAAAAGGCATGCATCAGGGTTGTATCCTTACACCATACCTTTTTAATCTGTATACCAAGCAAATAATCCAAGAAGCTGGATTATAGGAAGAAGAATGAGGCACGAGGATTAGAGGATGACTCATTAGCAACCTGCATTAGACAGATGACACTATCACTTGCTGGAAATGAAGAAAATTTGAGAGACCTACTGATGAAGATCAAGGACCACAGCCTTCAGTATGGATTGCACCTCAACATCAGGGAAACAAAAATACTCACAACTGGACCAGTAAGCAACATTGTCGTAAGTGGAGAAAGGATTGAGGTTATCAAAGATTTCATTTTACTTGGGTTCACAATCAATGCCCTTGGAAGCAGCAGTCAAGAAATCAAAAGACACATTGCATTGAGAAAATTTGCTGCAAAGGACTTCTTCAAAGTATTCAAAAGTAAGGATGTAACCTTGAAGAAGTAAAACATGCCTGACCCAAGCCATGGTATCTTCAATTGCATCATATGCGTGTGAAAACTGGACCATGAACAAAGAATACAGAGGAAGAATTGATGCCTTTGAATTGTAGTGTTGGAGATGAATGTTGAATGTACAATGGAACACCAAAAGAACAGACAGATTTGTTCCTGAAGAAGTCCAGCCAGCATGTTCCTTGGAAGCAAAGATGGCAAGACTGCATCTTACATACTTTGAACATGTTGTCAGGAAAGATCAGTCCCTGGAGAAGGACATCATGCTTGGTAGAGTGGAGGGTCAGCGAAAAAGAGGAAGACCCTTGATGAGATAGATTAACGCAGTGGCCTCAACAATGAACTTAAGCATAAAAACGGTTGCAGACGTGGCACAAGACCGGGCAGTGTTTTGTTCTTTTGTTCATAGGGTCGCTATGAGTCGGAACCAACTCGACGACACCTAACAAGAACAAGATGTGTATTAAAACTTCCATTGTTGACCCTATTTTTTCTTGTATGATGTTTATCATTTTAGGTTCGATATTTAGATCTTTGATCCATTTTGAGTTAGTTTTTGTGTAAGGTGTGAGACGTGGGTCTTGTTTCAACTGTTTGCATTTGGGTATCCAATTCTGACAGCACTATTTATTACACAGACTGTTTTTACCCAAGTTTACAATCTTAGAGCCTTTGCTGAATATCAACTGTTCATAAGGGGATGATGGCATCTCTGGGGGTCTCAATTCTGTTCCATTGATCTATATGTCTCTTTTTGCACCAGTATAAGGCTATTTTGACTACTGTGGCAGTCTAATAGGGTCTAAGGTTGGGTAGTGTGAGGCTTCCCACTGCATTCTTCTTCTTCAGTAGTGCTTTGCTTATCCAGGGCTTCTTCCCTTTCCAAACAAAGTTAGTGATTTGTTTCTCCACTTCATTAAAAATGACACTGGAATTGTTAATGGGGTTGCATTGTATACATAAATCTCTTTGGTAAAATAGGCATTTTCACAGTGTTAAGTCTTCTTGTCCATGAGCAGGATAGGTTTCTTCCTTTATAAGTCTCTTTTGGTTTCTTGCAGTAAGGTCTTGTAGTTCTCTTTGTATAGGTTTCTTATTTCTCAACAGTTACATTTATTCCTAGGTATTTTATCTTCTTGAAGGCTATAATAAATGGTATTGGTTTCATGATTTCTTCTTCAGTGATTTCTTTCTTAGTATAAAGGAATCCTACTGATTTACTTATGTTTGTCTTGTATCCTGATACTTTGCTGAACTCTTCTATTAGTTTGAGTAGTTTACTTATGTATTCTTTAGGATTCTCTGCATATACAATCATATCTGCACATTTTAATAGTTCATCTGCAAATTCTTTTGGATTTTTGGGGTTATTTTCAATTCTTAGTGGCCTTGTGTGCAAACGAATGAAACACTGTTCAGTGCTGCATTATCCTCACAGTTGTTACGCTTGAGCCAATTGTTGCAATCACTGTGAATCTATCTTATCAAAGGTCTTCCAAGCAAGATGATCTTCTCCAGGGACTCGTCTCTGCTTATCACGTGTCCATAGTATATAAGACAAGATCTCGCCATTGTCACTTTCAAGGAATATTCTGGCTGTATTTCTTCTAAGACAGACTTGTTCATTCTTATCTTTCAAGATACATCCAGTATGTTTCACCAGCACTACAACTCAAAGGTTTAAATTCTTCAGTTTTTCTTACTCATTGTCTAGCTTTTGCATGCATATGAGAAAATTTTAAACATCATGGTGCAGATCACAGATACCTTAGTTCCCAAAGTGACATTCTTGCTTTTTAACACTTGAAAGAGGTGTTTTGCAGCATATTTGCCCAATGTAATATTATTATTTGATTTCTTTACTGCTTCTCCAGGCTTTCACTGTAGATCCAAGTAAAATGAAATCTTCGACAGCTTCAATTTTTCTGGATTCAGCATAATGCTGTTTTTTGGTCAAGTTTTGTTGATTTCTGTTTTCTTTATGTTGCGGTGCAATCAATACAGAAGGCTGTAGTTTTTGATTTTCATCAGTAACTGCATCAGGTTCTCCACTTTCAACAAGCAAAATTGTATCATCTGCATATCACAAGTAGTTAATCAGTTATTCTCCAATCCTGATGCCTTGTTTCTTCATCTAGCCCACCTTTTTAGATTATTTGCTTACCATGCTGATTAAATTAGTATGGTGAAATCAGACAACCATGGCTAACACTTTTCCTGACTTTAAACCATATATTATCCCCTTGCTCTGTTTGTATGGCTACCCTTGGTCTGTGTACAATGAAATGTTCTGGAATTCCCATTTTTTTGCAATATTATCCATAATTTGTTATGGTCTATACAGCTGAGTGTTTTGCATAGTCAATAAAATGCAGGTAATCATCTTTCTGGTATTCTTTGTTTTCAGCCCGCATTCATCTGACATCAGCAATGAAATCCTTTGTTCCATGCCTTCTTCTGAATCTCACTTGAATTTCTGACAGTTTCCTGATGATATACTGCTGCATTCACTTTTGAATGATCTTCAGTGTGTGGACTATCATTTGCTTATATCAACCTTTCCAGTGTTTAAGCATCCCTGGTGGCACAGTGGATAAGCTCTTGTCTACTAATTCAAAGGTAAGTAGTTTGAATCCACTAGCTGTTTCATGGGAAAAAAGATGAGTCAGAATTGACTCAATGACAGTGAGGGTTTTTTTTTTTTTTTTTTTTTTTGGTTTTCCAATGATTACAACTATTTTCTTAGCTGAATAGGCTACTTCTTCCAGAATAATGGCTACTGGAAGTGAAGGCAACTTGTTTCATGGCTACCTTACATCACAGGGTTGCCAAGGCTGGAATCCTTAGAAGCAGGTGATCACATCTTTTCCTAGCAAACAATCACTTTCAATGTTGTACCATCAGGGCTCCCAGAACCTGATGATGGCAGGCATTGTTGTTCTATTTCTGACCATGGGAGAAAAATGTTTCAATATTTCATTTTAGATAATTGAGCTGTAGACTTTTTATACTTGTACCTAAAGCTATAATTTCTCTTTTGGTATGAATTTTGTCCAATTTACAATTTGATTACTATCATTCTGTTTAATATTTTCTAATACTTATAGTGATATTTTTGGCACATGGTTATTTAGAATAGTGGTTCTTAATTTCCAATTTGAAAATTTCTCCTTAGTTTCATTTACATTTTCTAAATCTCTGTCTTTTTTAAAATCAACTTTATTGTGTAAGTACAAACAAATACATTCATTTTAAGTGTACATTTTGGTAAGTTTTGACAAGGGCTTGTACTGGGATAACCACCAGCACGTTCAAAATATTGAACACTGCCATCATTCCAAAATGTTGTCTCATGCCTTTCTGCTATTTTTCCATGCCCTGAATCCCAGGCAACCACTAATCTGTTTTCTGCCACTGTAGAATTTCATACAAATGAAATCATGAAGAATGTAATTTTTTAGCTTGTTCTGTCAGTATATTGTTTTTGAAAATCATCTATTCTTTTGCATTCACCAGCACTCTGTTAACATTTACAACTGAGAAATAATTCATTGTATGGATATACACAATTTAATTTTCCATTCACCAGCTGACAGACATTTGTGTTTTTCTGGATTTTGGCTATTTTGAATACAACCCATATGATCATTTGTGAATGTGTAAACATGTCTTTGTGTGGATATGTTTCCATTTATCTTCGTTAACTTGAAGTTGATGGGCAAAATGTTGCTTAATAGTTAACTGCCCAACTGTTTTCCAGATTGACTGTATCACTTTATATTTCCATTCTAAAAGCGTTCTAGTTGCTCCATATCCCCACCAACCGTTGGTACTGTTGTCCCTTTTAATTTTAGTCATTCTAGTAGGTTTATAGTTGTGTATTTTTATGTTTTAATTTATATTCCTTCTAATAATTAATGAGGCTGAGCACTTTGTACGTATTTATTGCTCATTTTGTGTTCTTTTTATACATTTTTTTCAAATTTTGTTCCTGTTTTCAAGCAGGTCATTTGCCCTGTCTTATTATTCAGTTACAAAACACAAAAGTGTTTCTTCCTTTTATTTTTCAGTATTATCTTTTAAAGAACAGGAGTTTTAATTTTGAAGAAGTCAAACTTACTCATTGTTTTTTCTTCTGTAGAGAAAGCTTTTTGTGTCCTGTGTAAGGGAAACTTAACTACCAAAGAACACAAAGGTTCTATATTTTATTTTTATCGTGCTTTAGGGAAAGTTTACAGTGCAAATTAGTTTCTTATTAAAAAAATTATATACAAATTGTTTTGTGACATTTGTCACAATCCCCCCAATGTCTCAGCACTTTCCTACTTTCCCTTTCCTCCCTGGGTTCCTTTCGTCCATCTGTCCGGTTCTCCTGCTCCTTCCTGCTTTCTTATCTTTGCTTTGGGGCAGGTGTTGCCCGTTTGGTCTCATACACTTGACTGAACTAAGAAACACATTCCACATCTATTGTTATTTGTTTTACAGCCCTGTCTAAGCTTTGGTGAAAAGTGGGCTTGAGGAATGGCTTCATTTCAGAGTTAAAAGGATGTCTGGGGGCCATAGTTTTAGCAATTCTTACCTCTCTCAGATCAGTATGTGTAGTCTTCCTGTGTGTGTGTGTGTGTGTAAATCTGATTTTTTTTCCCACATTTTTCCACCGCTCTGTCTGAAACACTCCATTGTGAGCCCCGTCAGAGCAGTCTGTGGTGATCCACAGGCACCCATCTACTTCTGGGCTCAGACTGGTGGTGGCTATGGTACCTGTTGGCCATTAGTCCTTGGACTAATATTTTCCTTATCCCTTTGGTTTCCTTCATTCTCATTTGCTCTGAGGGTGATGGAATAGGTAGACACGTCTTAGATCGCCATATAAGCTTTTAAGACCCCAGGCTTTACTCACCAAAGTGCAAGGTAGAATATTTTCTTCATGAACTATATTATGCTAACTAACCTAGATACAACCCAAGATCACAGTCCCCAGCCCTCAGGCCCCCAAACTCAGCCCCTTGAGGTGTTTGAATATGTCTAGGAAACTTAAGTAACTGCCTTGGATGAGCTGTATGGACTTCGCCTATCCTGTCTGTTCTTTCCCTTCACCAAAGGTGACGCTTACCTACCATCTGGCTTGTTATTTGTCCTTCTCACTGATTCCTTCCTTCATTACCACCAAAGATTACTTTTCTGTGTGTAAACTTCTCTTGGATGTTTATAAAAGTGGTTTCATACAACGTTTGTCCTTTCATGACTGACTTACACTACTCAGCGTAATATCCAGATTTATCCATGTTGTGACATGTTTTGTGGATTTATCATTGTTCTTTATAGTTTTGTGATTCCATTGTACGTATGTAATATAATTTCTTTATCCACTCATCTGTTGATGAGCACTTAAGATGTTTTCACGTTGTGAGGAACGCTGTCCTGAACATAGGTGTACATATGTCTATCAATGTGATGGCTCTTATTTCTCCAGGATGTATTCCAGTGAGTGGGATTGCTGTATCACATGGTATTTCTATTTCTAGGTCTTTAAGGAAGTATTATATTGTTTTCCACAGGGGATGTACCATTTTACAGTCCCACCAGCAGTGCCCAAGAGATCCAATCACACTGTAAACTATCCAACATTGTTGTTGTTTTTTTTTTAATTAGTGACAGTAATACTGGGGTAACATGGTATCTTGTTGTAGCCTTGATTTACATTGTCTACTGCCTAATGATAGCAAGCATTTCTCACATGTCTGTCAGCTGCCTGAACGTATTCTCTGGTGAAAAGTCTGTTTATACGCTTTGCTCATTTTTAAAATTGGATCATTTGTCTTTTTGTTGCTGAGGTGTTGAAGTATGCTATAGATTTTAGAGATTAGACCCTTGCTGAATATGTGATAGCTTTTTTTTTTCTGGTTTGTAGGTTCTCTTTTCACTCTTCTGGTGAAGCGTTTAGATGAACATAAGTATTTAATTTTTAGGAGCTCCCAGGTACCTAGTTTACCTTCTGGTATTTGTGCATTGCTGGTTATGGTCTATATGTATTTATACTATGTAAGGGTCTCTAGTGTTGCCCCTATTTTTTCTTTGATGATATTTATCATTTTAGGTTTTATATTTAGGTCCACGATCCATTTTGAGTTAGTTTCTGTGTATGACCTGAGGTGTGAGTCTTTTTCATTTTTTTACAGATAGACATCCAGTTTTAACAGCACCATTTGTTAAAAAGAACATCCTGTCTCCCTTTAATGGACTTTGATCCTTTGTCAAAGATCAGCTGACCATAGGTGGATGGATTTACACGTGGGTTCTCAGTTTTGTTACACTGGTCCATGTGTCTGATGTTGTATCAGTACCAGGCTGTTTTGTCTACTGTGGCTGTATAACAGGTTCTGAGATCAGGTAGTGTGAGGCCTCCTGCTTTATTCCTTTTCTTCAATGATCCTTTGCTTAAACAAGATCTCTTTTCACTTTCCATATAAAGTTGCTGATTAGCTTTTCTATCTCATTAATCTGGATTGTATTATATCTGTCGGTCATTTTGGGTAGAATTTTCATTTTCACAATGCTGAGTCTTCCTATCTATGAGTATGGCATGTTTTACCACTTAGATCTCTTTTGGTTTCTTGCAATAGTGTTTTGTAGTTTTCTTTGTATGGGTCTTTCATATCATTGGTTAAAAGAAGTATTTTACCTTCCTAGAGGCTATTATAAATGGTATTTTTTTCCTCATTTCCTTTTAGAAATTCTCTCTGTTGGTGAAAGGAATAGAACTGATTTTTTAAATGTCAATGTTGTATACTGTTATTCTGCTGAATCTATTAGTTCCAGCAGTTTTCCAGTGGAGTCTTTGGAGTTATTTGTGTATAGTATCATATCATCTATAAGTAGGGGTAATTTTAGTTCTTCTTTTCCAATCTGGATATCCTTGATTTCTTTTTCTTGCTTTCTTATTGTTCTAGCTAGGACATACAAAAAATGTTGAACAGAAGCAATGGTAAAGGGCATCTTTTATCTTGTTCCTATTCTCAGGAAGAATGCTTTCAGTCTTTCTCCATCAAGAATGATGTTCGCTATTGGTTTTGCGTATGAGGACTGACAGCTAAATTCATGAACTCATCCTAGAAAAAAGTGCTACATACCTCATTGCTGAACATCACTACAGTCACCTTCAGAGTACTCCCCTTGGGAAGCTATGCACTGATGCCAGTGCCTAGTCTTCCCTTGAAAGGGAGGAATATTGGAATTCATTTTCCAGAATGGCCATCAGAGCTGTCATCGTATAATTCTTGATGTCCTGAATGTCATCAGAATGTCTTCTTTCAATATTTCCTTTATCTTCGGGTACAGACCAAAGTCATTGGGGGGCCATATCAGGTGGGTAACGGAGGGTGTTCCAATACAGCTATTTGTTTGCTGGTTAAAAACTTTCTCACAGACAATTATACAATTAAGTTTGTGAACTTGTCACCACGCCACCGTGCACAATGGATATTCCAGAAAGAGTTCCAAAATTGCTTTGAAAGATGGACTAGGTGCCAGCATCAGTGCATAGCTTCCCAGGGAAAGTACTTCGAAGATGACTGTAGTGATATTTAGCAATAACGTATATAGCACTTAGAACAATAAAGTTCACAGACTTAGTTGTCAGTCCTTGCAGATGTTCTTCATTGTGCTGAGAAGTTGCCTTTATCTTCCTATTTTATTGAGTTTCTTTTTTAAAATCAGGAATAAGTATTGAATTCTATCAAATCTCTTCTGTGTGTTGATTGAGATGATAATGTGATTCTTTTTTATTATTCATGTGGTCAATTACATTGATTTATTTTCTAATATTGAACTATCCTTGCATACCTGGTGTGCAACTTGCTTGGTCATGATGTAAGTTTTCTGATATGATCCTGAATTCAAAGGTCTAGAATTTTGTTGAGAATTGTTGCATCTGTATTCACGATGGATATTGATCTGTAATTTTCTTTTTTATTTATTTCTTCCTTTTTTTTTTTTTTTTTTTTTGGTGATGTGTTTGCCTGCCTTTGGTATCAGGGTTATGCTGGCTTCCCAGAAAGAATTTGGGAGTTTGCATGGTACTTACGTGAGCTCTTCTCTGAGGGTTTGGTAGAATTTTCTGGTGAAACAGTCTAGGCCAAGGCTTATTCCTTTTTGGAAGGGCCTCGGGGAGAGGAAGTTGGAGTCTTTCTTTTTTTCATCTTATATCTCTTCTTTTGTTATAGGTGTGTTTAGTCAGTTTAGGTAGCTACTGGGTCCATTTCTCATATCTGTTGTAGGACAATTTTTCATAGCATCCTGTCATGATCCCATTATATTCAGTAGAGTCTGTCATAATGACCCCATCTCGTTTGTTATATAGGTTATTTGCTTCCTCTTCTGCTTTTCTTTTGTCAGTTTGGCTACAGATTGTCACTTTCATTGATCTTTTCAATAAGACAGTGTCTTGTTTTGTTGATTCTATTTTTTTTTTCTGTTCTCTATTTCATTTGCTTCTTCTCTGCTCTTTATTATTTCCTTCTTCTGATAACTTAGAATTTCTTTTATTATTCTCTTTCTATTTGTTCTCATTGTAGTTCTAGCATTTTGATTTTGGTCTGGTTTTTTTTTTTTTTTGATGTGTACATTTATTACCGTAAATTGACCTCCAAGCATTGCCCTTTCTGTCTCTCAAAAGTTTCAGTGTGATGTGTTTTCATTCCAATTTGATTCTAAGAATTTTTTTTTGCCGTTCTTAGTTCTTCCATTACCTGGTCATTGTTATGCAAGGTGTTGTTCAGTTTCCACATATTTGGTCTTTTTTTCCTTGTTCTTATTGATTTCTGCTTCTATGAGACTGTGATCAGAGAGAACGATCAGAGAGAATGCTTTGCATTATGTCAGTGTTTCAGATATTATGGTGGCCTAAAATTTGCACTATTCTGAAGTATTTTCATGAGCTTTGCAAAAGAATATGTGCTTTATTGCTATTTGGTGGATTTTTCTGTATGTATTTGTTAGGTCAAGGTGGTTATATATTCGTTGAGTTTCTTTCTAGCTGTTCTGTTCTTTACAAAGCATGATATGTTGAAATCTCCTACTATTATTGTGGAACTGTCTATTTCTCTTTTCAGTGCAGTTTGTTTTATGTATTTAGGAACTCTTTTGTTGGGTGTGTAAATATTATTAAGTTATATCTTTTTGGTTGATTGTCCCTTGAATCATTATGTTATATCTTGCCTTTTAAGGTGGATTTTGCCATAAAGTCTGTTATATCTGAGATTACTATTGCCACTTCTGCTTTTTTTTTTTTTTTTTGGTTGCAGTTTGCTTGATAGATATGGATATGATGTTTTGTTTTTTAATACATTTATGTCTTTGTTTCTTAGGTATGTCTATCACAGACAACATGTTGTTGGGTCTATTTTTAGCCATTTCATCATTGTCTGTGTCTTTATGTGTGCGTTTAAGCCATTTTCATTCATTGTGATTTTTGATAGGTCTGAGTTTATTGCTGTTGTATTGCCATGATCTCTGTGTGTGTGTGTGTGTGTGTGTGTGTGTATCTCTGACTCTGGTATTTTTGTTTGTTTCTTTTACTTTCCTACGCAGAGTTCATTTCTTTTGTGAATCTTGTTTTCTTTTCTTTCATAACTATAAATTTTGTTTTTACCAAGTCTTTACACATTTTTGTTCTTTTTTATTTTGGTGAGTAGATTTCTTAAATTTCTTTGTGGTTACCTTGAAATTCACCCTTACCTTCCTAAGTTTGAATTAGTCTTATACTACTTAATATTATCTTGATTTCCTATCCATTTTGAAGTTCTATTCCTAAACCATTTATTCCCTCTTTTCATTCTTTTGATGTTATTGTCATTTAGAAGTTGACATTTCTGTTTCACTGTTTTAAGTCTTTTGGCATGTTTATTATGAAAGTTCTTTACTTAGGTTAGTATTTATCTTATGCTATCCTGTGGCTTTGGTTCAGCTTATCCTTTGATGTTGGTTCTCTAATCAAAGGACTCCTTTTACTATTTATTTTAATTTTGGCTTATGAATTATAAGATCTCTTATGAATTCTCTTAATTTCTGTTTATCTGGGAATTTCTAATTTAGCCATTATATTTGTGACAAAGATTAGTAGGATCTATTATTCCTGGTTGACATTCCTTTTTCTTTCAAAGATTTATATATATGTCATCCCATTGCCATCTTGCCTGCAGAGTTTCTGCCAAATAATCAGAGTTTATTCTTCCTGCTTCCCCTTTATAAATGACTTCATTTTTTCAAGCTGCTCTCAGGAATTTTTCTTTGTTTGCAAACTTGCCACCGTGCCACCATGTGCAATAGCCATTCCAGGAAGAGTTCCACAATTGCTTTGAAAGGTGGATGAGGACTGACATTGGTGCATCGCTCCCAAGGGGAGTACTTTGAAGGTGACCATAGTCTTTGGTTTTGGCAAATGTGATTATGATATGATGTCTAACAAATTCACAAACTCATCCTAGAAGAAGGATTATGTACCTCATTGCTAACTATCACTGTGGTCATCTACAAAGTACTCCCCTTCGTAAGCTGTGCACTGATGCCAGCACCAAGTCCACCCTTCAAAGCAATATTGGAAGAAAGAACGGCAGAAGAGAAAGGAAAAAGGATTGAAAAACAACGGTGGCACAGTGAGGGCTGGCAGGCCGGGGCACGGCAGACCTGGCTCCAGTATTCTATTGTCTTATGGAAGCTTTACAACGTGGTGTAACCTACACAGTTAGGCCCCCAACCCTTTCTGAGTTCATTTTTCTCTGTGGAAATAAGGTTGTGTCTCTTTTTTAAAAATCCTAATTGCTGTTTCATTGTTGGTTTCTTGCTTAATTACATTGTGGTCACAGAACACACGCTGCATAATTTTAACATTTTTCAATTTGTTGAGACTTGATTTGTGGCACCTCATAGTATTAATGTGTTTTATGAGCATGTGAAAAGCGTATTTTGTCTATTAGGTAAATCTCATTAGTTGAACTGTTCTAATCTATATATCTACTGATATTACGTCTGCTTGCTTCACCAGTTATTGAGAAATTTCTGTTAAAATTTTCAATCATGAAGGTGGATATGCTTAGACCTATGTATTTTTCCAGTTCTGTCTAGTTTTGTTTTAAATATTTTGAAGATTTTACTTTAAACTTAATTGAATTTGAAATGTATCTTCTTGGCAGATTAAAATTTTTATCATTTGAAAACTCTGTATTCTTAAGTAAATATCTTTACCTACCATGCCTGATATTAGTATGGCATCTCTGTTTTCTTTAATGGGTGTGTGGTTTATGTGTTTTCATATAAACATATGAAATACTCATTTTACTTTTAATATTTGTAAATTAGTCAAGTAAATCTATGTTCTTATATTTAAGATGTATCTCTTGTGATAGCATGTAATTTCTTTATTATCCATTCTGACAATTACTGCCTTTTAATTGAAATATTCAATCTACTTACAGTTAAGGTAGTTAGTGATACTTAGGAGTTTAGATTTGGCGTTTGTTTCTCTCACTAGCTTAGATTAATTAAGCTTTTTGATTATTCCATTTTAACCTTTATTAGCTTGTTAATCATACATTTTAATACTATTTTAGTTTTTACTCTAGCAATTATTACAT
The DNA here is from genome assembly GCA_028571685.1 of Heterohyrax brucei. Taxonomy (NCBI): domain Eukaryota; kingdom Metazoa; phylum Chordata; class Mammalia; order Hyracoidea; family Procaviidae; genus Heterohyrax; species Heterohyrax brucei. The sequence goes on along the minus strand of CM053148.1, from coordinate 138,858,271 downwards.
ATATACTTTATTTGTTCAAATCTAATATAAATTATTACTTCTAACACTTTCCAAACTGTGGAAGAATCACTATTTACTCTTTTACCTTTGGTGCTAATGCTGTCACAGGTTGTACTCTGGTATACAGTTTATATCATTTCAGGTATTGTTGCTGTTTTATACATTTCATATTTACCCACATATTTACTTTTTCCATTACTCTTTATTTTTCCTGTTTATTTGTGCTTTCTATCAGGGACTATTTACTTTTTGACTAAAGAACTGCCATTAGTATTTGTATAGTGCGCACTGATTAATAATTCTTTCAGTTTCTGTTCATCTGAAATAAATGAAATGAATTCACTTTCACTTTTACTTTAAAAAGATTTTTCTACTGGTATAAAATTCAAATGCAGTTACTGTATTTTAGCTTTGAATCTAGATATCATTTGGAGGTTTGTGGCTTCCTTTCCTTTTGTTGAGAATTAAAACGTCCATTTAACTGCTACTTGCAAAATGATATATCCTTTTCCTCTACCTAATCTTAATATTTTCTCTTCATCTTTAATTTTTAGCAATTTCATTGTGATGTGTCTATATATTCTTTTCTTTTTATTTAATTTGTGTAAAGTTTACGGTGTTTCCTGAATTTATGGCTTGATGACTTTCATTAGATTTTAAAATTATGTCATTTTTATCTTCCAATTTTGCCTCTGTTTCATGTCTATTTTTGGAGGCTTTCATTTATGTTTATATTTATATGTCAGACATTGTCAGAATATCATCTCTAATGCTGTCTTTCTTTTGTAATTTCTTTCTGCATGTGCATGCACGTGTGTGTGTGTACTTTGTACTGGATAGTATTTTCTTTTATTATTATTATTCTTGTGATTAAGTGAAAGTATACAATCAAAATAAAATTTGCATGCCTGCCTAACTACAGCTCTTCTGCTCTTGCCCCGTGATAGCACACTTCTCCTTTTCATTTTATACTTATCGTATCCTCTTAACAAACTCCTACCCCCTTCTCTCCACCTTCTTCTCTCCCATCTACAGAGACCAGTAGGACAGCCTCATACAAATGCACAGAACCATGAAGTACACCCACAATATGGTCACACTGGGGAGTCTAGTCCATTTTTTTCTGAAGAGTTGACCTTAGTAGTGTTTTCTAGACAGAAGCAGCAGCAGGTCTAGGGGCCATGCTCCCAGAGGACCCCCCAGGCCACCAGACCATCAACTGTGGCCCTTAGTAGAGTTCTTGAGCTGCACCCCTCTTTTTCTCATGTTGTTACAGGGACTCTACATTATGTGCACCATCACCAGATGGTGGACAGTCACCATCTGGTTCTTCTGGTCACATATTGATACAGTCTCCCATTATATGGGTCCTTCTGTCTCTTGGGCTCTTTTTTCCTGGTGTCTTTGGTGTTCTTGGTGATCATATGTCCCAGCTGAGTTGGGACCACTTGGTATACCTCAGATGGCAGCTTGCTGTCTTTTAAGACCCCAGGCACCACTCACCTGTATGGGCTGCTGAAGACTCTCTTAGCAATAGGCTTATTATGCCAATTCTATGTTCCCCAAAAGCATAGTCCCCAGCCCTAGCACCTGCTACTCTATCCTTGCAATATTGGGTTGAGGTTGGAAAAACAGCAATTTATGGCAAAATCCAGTCAAGTTGATTTACTTTATACTGTGTGCTGCCATTGCAGTCACTGAACCAAATTTCTATCAACTAATCTATGAACCACCCTCACCCCTCACCCCTGCCTTTTAACCATCAAAGAAGCCTTTTTTTTCATACAGTATTTGTCCTTTTGCTGCTGACTGTTATTAGTACAATGTCTTCCAGCTGAAGCCAAGTTATGAGATGTTTCCTAAAATCATCATTGTTTTTTATCATTGTATAGTGTTCCCTTGAGAATAGGTACCATAATTTGTTTATTCATTCATCTGTTGATGGGTATCTGGGTTGATTCCATCTTTTTGCTATTGTGGACTGTGCTGCAGTAAAAATTCGTGTAGATGTGTCTGTTCCTGTGACAGCCTTTTTTTCTGTATGATAAATTCCAAGCAGTGGGATTACTGTATCAAATGGTATATCTCTTTCCAGCTTTTTAAGGAAGCGCCAGATGGCTTTCCAAAGAGGTTGTACCATTTTGCAATCCTACCAGCAATGTAGAGAGTTCCCATCTCTCCATAGCCTCTCCAGCATTTGTTGTTTTGTGATTTTGGATGATGGCCAACCTTATTTGGGTGAGATGGCATCTCATTGTAATTTTGATGTGGGTTTCTCTGATAGCTAATGATAGTGAGAATTTCCTTATGTGTCTTTTGGCTGCCTGGATGTCCTTCCTAGTGAAATGTCTGCCCATCTCTTTTGCCCATCATTCAGTTGGGTCATTTAGCTTCTCCTTGTTGATACTTTGCAGTACCTTCTAGATTATGGAGATCAGACGTTGGTCCAACACGTAGTTGTCAAATATTCTTCCCATTCTGTAGGTGGTCTTCTAACTCTTGATAAAAGTCTTTGGATGAACAAAAGTGTTTGATTTTTAGTAGTTCCCATTTATCTTTTTCTCTTCTGCTGATTGTGCTTTGTCAGATTTTCAAGCCTGGCTAAGCTGTATATTAGAATTTCCATTGCTCACTGTTTTTTCTCACGTGATCATTATTGTTTTAGGTTTGATGTTTAGGTCTTTCATCAATTTTTAGTTAGTTTTTGTGTATGATGTGAAATATGAGTCTTGTTTCAGTTTTTTGCAGATGGATATCCAATTTTTCCAACACCATTTCTTGAAGAGATGAACTTTTACCCTAGTTTACATTTTTATGGACTTTGTCAAATATCAACTGTTCATAAGAAGATAGTGGCATCTCTGAGGTCTCAACTCTGTTCCATTGGTCTATATGTCTCTTTTTGTACCAGTACCAGGCTGTTTTGACTACTGTGGCAGTGTAATACATTCTAAGGTTGGGTAGTGTGAGGTCTCCCACTGTGTTCCTTTTCTTCAGTAGTGCTTTACTTATCTGGGGTTTCTTCCCTTTCCAAAAAAAGCTGGTGTTTTGTTTCTTCATCGCTTTAAAAAATGACACTGGAGTTTGTATTGGGATTGCACTGTATATGTAGATGTCTTTGGATAAAATAGACATTTTCACAATGTGAAGTCTTCCTATCCATGTGCAGGGTAGATTTTAGTTTCTTGCAGTAAGGTCTTCTAGTTCTTTCTGTATCAGTCTCTTATTTATCTAGTTAGATTTATTCCTAGGTATTTATCTTCTTGGGGGCTATAGTAAATGGTACTGATTTGGTGATTTCTTCTTTGACGAACTCTTTATTGGTATAAAGGAATCCTACTGATTTACTTATGTTTATCTTGTATTCTAATACTTTGCTGAACTCCTCTATTAGTTCCAGTAGTTTACTTAAGGATTTCTTAGGATTCTCTGCATATACAATCATATCATTTGTGAACTGAGAGATTTTTACTTCTTTGCCCATGCAGATGCCCCTCATTTCTTTCTTTTGTCTAATTGCTCTAGCTAGAACCTCTAGTACAATTTTGAATGTAAGAGATGAGAGTGGGCATCCTTGTCTAGTTCCTGTTCTCAGGGAAAATTCTTTCAGTCTCTCACCATTCAGGACGACTTGGGCTGTTGGCTTTGCATAGATGCCCCTTATTGCATTGAGGAATTTCCTCTCTATTTCTATTTGGATGTGAGTTTTTAGCATGAATCTGTATTGGACTCTGTGAAATGCCTTTTCTGCGTCAATTGATAAAATCCAGTGATTCTTATCCTTTGTGCTGTTTCTGTGATTGATCATACTAACTGTTCTTCTGATGTAGAACCAGCCTTGAATCCCTGGTATGAATCTAGATTTGTCTAGGTGAATCATTTTTTGATATGCTGTTGATTTCTATTAGCTAGGATTTTGTTGAAGATTTTTATATCTAGGTTCATGAGTGATATTGGTCTGTAACATTCTTTTTTTTGTGGGATCTTTCCCTGACTTTGGTATCAGGGTTATGCTGGCTTCACAGAATGAATTTGAGAGTGTCTCATCCCTTTCTATGTTGTAGAATAGTCTCAGTAGTCGTAAAAGTTTGGTAGAATTCTGCAGTGAAACTGTCTGGGCCAGGGCTTTTATTGGTAGGTAATTTTTTATGACTTTTTCAATCTCTTCCTTTGTGATGGGTTTATTAAATTTTTCCATTTTTCCTTCTGATAATTTTGGTAGATTTTCAAATATGTTAGAGTGCAGTCTTTCATTGTATTCTGTTAGGATACTTCTGACTTCAGCTGAGTCTATTGTGACATCTCCCATCTCATTTCTTATTCTGGTTGTTTGTTTCCTCTCCTGTTTTTCTTTTGTAAGTTCAGCCAGTGGTTTTCCAATTCCATTGAACTTTTCAAAAAAAAACAGCATTTAGTTTTGTTAATTTTTTCAGTTGTTCTTCTATTTTCTAATTCATTTAGTTCCGCTATAATCTTTATTGTCTATTTTCTTCTGGTACCTGAGGCTCTTCCTCTGTTGCTATCTACTTGTTCAAGCTGTAGGGTTAATTCTTTAGTTTACATCATTTCTTTAGTCCTGATGTGTGCATTTATAGAGATAAATTCACCTCTGTCCACCACTTTGCTGTATCCCATGTGGTCTGGCAGGATGTTTTCATTCTCATTTGATTCCATAAATTATTTATTTCAGCCTTTATTTCTTCTATAACATGACTTTTTGAGCAAGATGTTGTTCAGTTTCCATAAGTTCAAATTTCTACCTCTGTTTTTTTTTTCTGCTATTGATTTCAACTTTTATGGCCTTATGGTCCCAAAGATGCTTTGCAACAATTCAGTGGTTTGGATTTTGTTAAGACTTGCTTTATGTCCTAACACATTGTCTGTTCAAGATAATGTTTCGTGTGCCCTGGAGAAGAAGGTATACTTATCTGCTGATGGGTGAAAAGTTCTGTATATGTTGATGAGGTCTAGTTGGTTGATTATTGCAATAAGATTTTCTGTATCTTTACTGAGCTTTTTTCTGTATGATTATCCATTACTGAAAGTGGAGTGTTGAAGTCTCCAACTATTACTGGGAGGTGATCTATCTCATTTTTCAGTGTTGTCAGTGTTTGTTCAATATACTTAGATGCTCTGTTATTGGGTACATAAATACTTAGTATTGTTATATCCTGCTTATGTATTGAGCATTTCAGCAGTAAATAGTGACCATCTTTGTCCATGACAGTGGATCTTACATTAAAGTCTATTTTTTGTGAGATTAGTATTGTCACTCCTTCTCTTATCTGTATGTTGTTGGCTTGGTATATATTTTTCCACTCTTTCATTTTCAATTTGTTCATATCTTTCAGTCTAAGGTGTGTTTCTTGTAAGCAACATATAGATGGATCGTGTTCTTTTGACCCAGGATGCCACTAGTTGTCTCTTTACTGGAATGTTCAGTCCATTTGTGTTCAGTGTGATTATTAATAGATATGAGTTTAATGCTGTCATGTTGATGCCTTTATTTTTTTGTTGTTGATATTTTCTGTTTCTTTTAATATTCTGTTCTGGGTTATTCTTCTTTATGGGTTGACTTAGCATCTTTTTCAGTATTAGTTTTGTGTTTGTTGAGATTCCTGTAATATGCTTCTTGTTTTGCTATGTTGCATTGTTATTTTGCTTTGTGGCTACCCTTAGGGTCTCCCTTATTGTTCTAAGTTTAAACAAGACTTTAACTTCTGCACACCTTTTTAATTTCCTCTCCATCTGAAAGGGTTATACCTACTGTAATATATCTGTCTTTTTAGTGTGGTGACATCATAGTTTTCATGTTATGATCACTGTTTCCCTTTTTTTAATTACATAGTTTTGATTTAACTTATTGACTTCCCTAAGTGAGTAGGATTTTGGATGCTGTGTTGTACATTGCCTCCTAAAGAATACATTTAATGATTTTGTTTTTCTAAGCACAGAACTGCTTTTGGTATTTCTTATAGTTTTGGTTTGACTTTTGCATGGTCTCTAAGCTTCTGTTTATCTGAGAATGTCTTAATTTCACTGTCATATTTGAGAGACAATTTTGCAGGATATACAGTTCTTGGTTGGAAGTTTTTCTCTTTCCAGGCTTTGAATGTGTCATCCAACTGCTTTCTTGCCAACATTGTTTCTGCAGAGAAGTCAAACAAAAGCCTACAGGGCATAACTCTGAATGCTGGCTTTGCTTTGAGCGTCACTGCCTTTAAGAACTTCTGTTTATGTTTCTGACCTCTAGGGTCATCATGAGTCAGGCCAAACTCAATGGTAGTGGATTGGGATTTGTGTTTCATTTTTTTAAGCATGACTGTAATATGTCTTGATGTCTTTCTTTTGGGGTCTAGCTTTTGTGGCATATGATACACATTTTTGACATCTATGTTCTCTTCTTCCATAATTTCAGGGAAGTGTTCTGTCAGCAACTCTACAGCAATGCTCCCTGCATTTTCATCTATCCTTCCCTGTTCAGGAACTCCAGTTCCTGATTATTCCTCTTAATAGTATCCCGCATTTTTCTTAGTGCATCTTCATTTTTTAATTTCTTTTCTCTGATTTCTTCTCATTAATGGTGGTGTCAGTTGGTCTATCCTCTAGGTCATGAAGTCTGAATTTCATCTTCTCAGTTCTGCTCTTTTGGCTTTATACTGAATTGTCTAATTCAGTAATTTTGTTATTATTCTGTTGCATTTCAAGTCATTGATGTTCCAACAGTTCAAGTAGCTTACTTAATTTTTCATTTTGTTCTGCTGCATTTTGTTTAGTCTCTAGGAAGGCTCTCTATATAATTGTTTTGTAATCAACTTCCAGTACTTTCAGAAAGGCTTTTCGTTCTGGGAGGTTTTTTTTTCCATTCTTCATTTTGGGAGTTTTCCAGAGCCACATGGACTGCTTCTTTAAATGGTCTGTTGTCTGTGTGCCATCTAGAAGCTGTTTGATTTCTCTAGTGTTACCTCAACAGGAGCTGAGGTGTAGTTCTAAGAGAAGAAATGGTCACCAGCCATCTTTAAGGATTCTAGTCACTGGCTCCAGGTGGACTTACTGGAATAGCAGTACCTGCTTCTTAACTGACAAAGACAGCACCCTACCTATGGAGTCACTGGGGAGCCATCAGCTGACCCTGTGATGTGGGTCAGTGAATTGTGGAGAAGCTGCGAGGCCCCTCAGCAGTCATATCTCCAGGTCTTATTTAGAAGAGTACTTTACTTCTAAGCAGCAAGCTGTTTGACTGCTGCCAAAAACAGTTGAGCCGTCAGGTCTAGCAGGCCCCACCTTCCAACTGACAACAAAAGTACGTCATAGGCCATTCTTAGATGCTATGATGTGGTTCAAAGTAGGGAGAGGTTAGGGCCTTCCAGCTGTCCTCTGACAGGCCCCACCCATGAGTGTATACATGAATTGTCTCAAACACCAGTTTTCTGTGGGAGATGCACTTGCCAGATGCACTAGTGCTCCACTTGAGAATCACCTTCAGCTAAGGCTCCTGGCTGGGTGACTCCATCTCCCAGCCAACCAAGATGGTATCCCAGCTAAACTGTCCTTTCTGCCATGAAACAGCAGTTTATGGTGCAACTCAGAAAAGAGAGGGTGAAGGGATAGTTCTGCTCTCAGTATGTGGCTATTCCACAGACTGCCTATCAGATGCGCTATACACTGTTTTCTGAAGTGCCATAGTTCAGCATATTTGTCAGCTCATGCCCAGTCCCTGCCTGCCAGATAACAAAGAAAGTGTCAATACCTGCAGTTTGCTAATACAGTGAGTCAGGAGGAGGGGGGTCAGTGGCTGCTGGCTTATCTTTGAGAAGGGTAGTTTATGCTGTTACTGGTGCCTAGTCAAATCTGATAATACTATGCCAGGTCCTAGGGCTCCCTGGATGCCTACTGCTCCATTCAGTTATCATTCTAGGCCTTAGTTCTCAGAGGGAATTGAGGAGACATATGTCTAGTCTGCCATCTTGGCCTTGCCTCCTTGATAGTAGCTTCTAATCTACATTTCACTTTACTTATGCTGTGTTCATTTACTTGTAATGTGCTTCTATTGGTAAACTTGGTGGCATAATTATTAAGTGGTACAGCTTCTAAGCCAAAGGCTGGCAATTTGAATCTACCAGGTGCTCCTTGGAAACTCTGTGAGGCAGTTCTTCTCTGTTCTATAGGGTTGCTGTGGGTTGGAATTGACTCATTGGCAATAGGTTTAATGGGTTTTATGTTTCTATTAAGTTCTATCAAGTTTCTATTAAATTCATTGGACAATGAACAAAGAAGACAGAAGAGACATTGAAGCCTTTGAACTGTGGTGTTGGAAAAGAATGTTGAATATATCATGGACCGCCAAAAGAACTAACAAATCTGCTGTGGAAGAAGTCCAGTAAGAGTGCTCCTTGGAAGCATAGATTGCAAAACTGCCTCTTACATTCTTTGGATATATTGTCAGGGAGAATCGGTCTCTGGAGGACATCATGCTTGGTAGAGTGGAAGGTCAGTGAAAAAGAGGAAGACCCTCGATGAGGTGGATTGACACGGTGGCCGCAACAACGAGCATAAGCATAAAAATGACTGTGGACGTGGAGCAAGTCTGGGCAGTGTTTTGTTCTGTTGTTCATAGAGTTGTTATGAGTTGGAACTGACTTGACAGGACCTAACAACAAGTTCATAATTTCAGGTGTTGTGTTTTTTTCACTTCTAGAGTTTTCATCTAAAGAACTTTTATATTTCCCAAATTTCTGCTGAGATTTTTTTTTTTTTTGTCATCTGATTTCCAGAATATATGAATTGGTTATTTAAAGTTCCCATTTAATAATTACAGTATCTGAATTTCCTGTGAGTGTATTTCTATAATATATTTTTACTCTTGGTTTTCAATTTTCAGTTCTGTGGTCTCATCTCCTGGTATCCCTAGTAATTTTTGATTGACTGCCTTTTAGAAAGTGTATATGATAGCTTATAGAGATATTTTAAGAACCTAGAAACATTGTCTTCTTCCAGTAAGGTTTCACTTTTGTTTACCAGTTAGGTAATGAGAAATTCGTTTTAGTTCAGTCTTGGATTTAATTAGTTTGATGCCAGTCTTCATTATTTGTGTAGATTTACAACTGAAAAGCAGGGTGTTTCCCAGTCCTCCTCCTTTTTGATGAGGCTGAATTTCAGTTTTTACCCACCACTCACACAAAACTGTTAGAAAATCTGCTCAGCCCCTCAACTGCTTGACTTCTGCTGGCAAATAGCAAATACATCAAGGGGGAACATCATACCACATATTGGTCTCATGTCTTTATACTTTCATTCTGTCTTCACCTAAGTTCTTAGAAAAGAACGTCTGAGATGAAGTTTAAGTGCCAATTGTTTATTGGGATATGTAACCCCAAGACGGAAACCCTGGTGGTACAGTGGTTACATGCTACATCTGCTGACCTTTGGGTTGTTTTTCATACAGTCATTATGAGTTGGAACCAACTTGACAGCACCTAATAATAACAACAACACTAAGTTCATAATTTCAGGTATTGTGTTTTTTTCACTTCTAGAGTTTCCATTTGAAGAGCTTTTATGTTTTCCAAATTTTGGTCAGCAGTTTAAATCCACCAGGTGCTCCTTAGAAACTTTACCGAGCAGTTTTACTCTGTCCTATAGGTCACTATGAGTCAAAACTGACTAGATGGCAGTGGATTTTTTGCAGGGTAACCCCAAGACAGAAATAGTGAGGGAAAGGAAAGAGAGGTAGAAAAGGAGAGGAAACAAACAGGTTGGTGCATTAGTGTGGCTGACCACAGTTTCTGGAACAGATACAGTTTCCTGCTGAGTCACATATGAAGTGTTCACACTCTACAGAAACATTATGTCTTGAGATAGTCTATCAGAGGGAGAAAATGAAAGGAAATTAGCCAATGGCTCCCTTCTGACTTACTTTCATTGGTCAAAATTTACTCACGAGGCAGTTTCCAGGTTGTGTTAGCTAGAGTCTTTAGACCCACAAGGACACTAGATCCCACATCTTGCACCATTTCAGTTCATACTTAAGAAGACAGTGGGTCCTGGTGTCATAGCTGTAGCAGCTCTGCCTACTTTAGGAACAACAGAGCCCATGCTGGGACTGTAACAGTCTGTTAGGAGGCTGTGGCAGTACAGAACTTATTAATGAAGTGGCCCATGGTAAAAGTTTGAGAATCTCAGAAACAGAGAGAGCCTAGAGGACATGTAGGGGTTCCAAAACTGTGCCCAATACACCTTATCTCAGAGTTCTTAGTCTCTTAATAGTTACACAATCCTTCTAACAGATGGCTTTATATCTTGTCCAGCATTTCTAACAAACTACTCCAAATTACTGGAACCCAAAACCAAAAACATTGCTGTTATTAAAAGACCTAATTGCATTAATCTAAAGTATTAATTACATGTACCACAGACACCCAAACACATAGGCAACAACTAGTTGACATCAGCAACACAGCAAAATTAGTTTTCCCCTATAGCTATAAAATATCACTCACCTATATATCCACATCTCAAATGAATCCATTAAATGTCCTCAATGTCTCATTGTTCTTAATTTCCTCAGATTAATCACTGACTGTATTACTCATAGAAATCCACACCATGACTAAAGAAATAATCATGGGTGCAGCCGTTAAGGAAGATCATAAAATTCAGCAGCTAGATCATTTCCAAGAAAAAGATTAACAACTGATTTGTTATATATTTACCATGTATTGAATTTTGATTGTCGGGAAAACTCAATTTAGACTTTTGATTATTTCTCCTTCCTTTTGTCTAGCTACAAATACCTCCGGTGTATGAATTCTACAGATTTCTTGTCTGTGATTCATGTCCTTGAGGCATGCTCTGAGAATTGCAGAATCTCTTCTGTTGTTTCCAAACTTAAATTAATCCTGTAGCTTCTAGCCTCTTATGGGCTAGACCAAAGATACTATATCTTAATTAATAAAAGAAAATCTTTATTAGAATTTTATCATTGTATCTATTCTATTTTTATGTTATATGGATCCCCCAAACCAAACACATTGCCACTGAACTGATTACAACTCATAGTAACCCTACAGGTCAGAATAGAAGTGTCCATAGAGTTTCCAAGGAGCACCTGGTGGATTCAAATTGCCAGCCTTTTGAACAGCAGATACAACTCTTAACCACTATGCCACCAGGGTTTCCAAGACATTCATTACTGTTGAGGTGATGCCAACTCATAGCGACACTGTAGAACACAGTAGAACTGCCCTGTATGATTTCCAAGGAGTGGCTGGTGGATTTGAACCCCCAACCTTTTGGTTAGCAGCCATGTACTTAACCACTGCACCACCAAGGATCCTGTGGCATAATACGGAACAGGAGGTACCAATTTCAGGAGCCCATTTAAAAAAAAAAAAAACTGCTGCCATCAAATTGGGTGCAACTCACAGTGACCCTAGAGGTCAGAGTAGAACTGCCCCATAGAGTTTCCAAGGAGAGCCTGGCAGATTTAAACTGCCAACCTTTTGGTTAGCAAACATAGCACTTAACCCACCACGCCACCAGAGTTTCCGGTTAGGAATCCTAAATAAAGTTCTTCTGTTTCCTACCTTCTCATAGCACTTCAGAATAGACAGGGCAACTCTGGATTCAGATGGCTCTTTTAATGGAAGGATCACCTTTGGCTAATGTTGACTCATGCATGCTGAATGATACAGTTCATGGAAACCCAGCGCTGCTTTTCAGTCAGGTTTCCTTCAAACCAACAATAAACTCAGCACGAAGGTGTTTTAAAACTTTTCAAACTAGCTTTTCCACACGTCACCGATGCTGGTCATCCTAGCCACTCCAATTTTAGAATTTGTGGTCAGTAGAAAACGGTGACCTTTCCAACAGCAGGAAGACCTTTCTTCAGTAAAATACATATGAGTACTCAATTCTGTGAGCTCCATCGTGGCTATCGCAAAATTGAGTCTCACTGGCAACACAAGAATAAACAGGAGTGCACCCTGAGATCTCCACTGAAAGACTGCAATTGATGGTCCAGGGCTTTGGAGGGTCCCCTGAGAGCATAGCCCCTGACCCTGATGCTGCCCTTGTCCATAAATCATAATGAAGGTCAACTTTTCAGACAGCAATGGATTGGACTTGGTGGCACAGAGTGACTGTATCTTGTAGCAACTTTATGGTTCTATGCATCTATCAGATGTCATCCTGCTGACCTCTTGCTGGAGGAAGGAGAATGGGTGCAGAGGAGGGATAGGAGACTGTTGGGAGGATAGGACATACATAGAGCAGAGAGGAAGGATGTGCTGGCACCGGGCAGGGAGAGCAGTGGGAGCTGCATATAGGCGAGCATGCAAATTTATATGGGAATGTACATTTTCATTCATCTATAATAAAAAAAAGAAATATGAGTAACTGTGGGTCCCTGCTAGAAACTAACCTGCAGCCTACTCATCAACATCAACAATTATTTTATCAAAAAATTATATACATAGTAAAATAAAAGGGCAGTATAGTATGATCGCATTGTAGGATATACACAACGATAAAGTATACGTGCATGTATGAATAAATATGTTAAAACATTAAATTTTATCAAAATAATAAGATTATGGGTGCAAACTCTGTTGACACACTTATTTGTATTTTCCTCAGTTTACTTAAACATATAATTTTTTAATTTAAATACTTAAAAAATTATATATTTTACCAGGTATTCTTACAGGTGTTGTGTTCTAGGTATTAGATGTTATGTTACTCTAAGTGTTTACATATTGAGTTAATAAACAAGAAATGTTTAGAATAGGGGCTGACACAAAGTAAGTACGCAGTGGATGTCAGCCATTATGGTTACTACAGAGGGAATTCAATTCATTGCTTTCACAAACTGTGAATTTAAGACATCTATATTTAATTCTAGAGCTCCTGGGTGGCACAAATGGTTAAGTTGTAAACCACTAAAAGAAAGATTGGAAGTTCAAACCCACACAGAAGTAAGTGGAAGTAAGGCCTGGCAATCTGCTTCCAAAAGGTTGCAGCCTTCAAAACTCTGTGTTGCAGATCCACTCTGCATGCATGAAGGCCTCATCAGTCAGAAGTAACTTGGCAGCAACTGGCAATGAACATAACAGCATTAATGCTATGCCCATATTTTCCAAAGTAAAAATTGAACCATTCATTTCAACATATGATACTTGCATAATTAATATACATAAAACTTTGCTAACGCATAGAAATAAAATTCTCTGAAAAGTAAGCGTATTTCAATAGTACTTATTTAATAAGAGGAGCCCTTCTGGCAAACTAGCTAAAAGCCCAGCTTCTAACTAAAAGGTCAGCAGTTTAAATTCACTAGCTGCGCCTTGAAAGTTCACTGTAGCAGTTCCACTTTATCCTCTAGAGCCACTATGAGTAAGAATCAGCTCAACTGCCATGTTTTTTTTTTTTTTTTTAAATTTGTTTGATTAGTTTTATTTAACAGTAAAATCTTTGGAGAATTTTAGAATTTTAATATTGTCACCATAAATACTGGATATCTGTGCTACCCCATATTTACTAATTAAAAAATTCAAGAATACTAAACAGGGAAAATGGTAACCATAAAACTTTACAGTTTCACCAATATTTGGATAAAAGAATTTTAGATTGGTAGACTAGATTACACCTTTGCCTCAACTCCTAGTTTCTCTGGATCTTAGTCACCAGAACTGTGAAAATGAAGATCTTATGGCTGTAGAGTTTATAAAAATAAGTCAGGAGGCTCTTTTGTGATAAAAGTTAGGTCACAAGGAATTCGAAAGTTAATGATACTTTAGGATTTCTCATACCTTTATTAAAACAAACAAATGTTTGCTAAGACAAACAAAAAGATCACATGTAAATCATAGTTTCAAGCTTCTGCTTGGTATGACCAATCACACCAGACCAATTGCCACCAAATCAATTCCAACTCCTCACAACACACGTGTTTCAGAGTAGAACTGTGCTCCATAAAGTATTCAATGACTAGTTTTGGGAAGTAGATCACCAGATTTTTCTTCAAGGTGCCTCTGAATGGAATCACACCTCCAACCTTTTCGTTATTTATGAAGCAGGTTAACCATTTCCACCTACGAGGGCCTCCGTAAATCACAAGAGCCATATTAATGGTATATGCTTAAAATAAGCCAATGAAAACTGTCCAAAAATGCCAAGCTAGTTAACGTTCTTTATCTTTCATTGTTTTGTGGTAAGAAGACTGTCAGTTAAGTTCATGAACTCATCCTAGAAAAAGTGCTACACACCTCATTGCTGAAGTGCCTAGTCCATCGTTCACAGCAATTTGTGGACTTTTTTCTGGAATGGCTATCAGAGCTGTTGCTGTATTACTTTTAATGTCCAGAATGTCATCCAGATGTCTTTCTTTCAATATTTCCTTTATCTTTGGGTAAAGAAAAAAGCCATTGGAGACCAGATAAGTGAGTAGGCAGGGTGTTTCTGCAGTTAGATGTCTACTGGCTAAAAGCTACCTCATGGACAACTATACCAGTAAGTTCACAAACTTAACCACAGTGCCACCATGCACAACAGCCATTCACCCATGAGGTATGTAGCAACAAGGTAAGTAGTACTTAGAAAATTTAAGTTCACAGACTTGTCAGACCTCATATGTTGCATAAGATAAACCACAGCAACAATGCAGTTAAAACTGAGATTAGCCATAGGTAGTTGAATGCATTTTGATGATTTGCATTATGACAATCCTTCTGACTAAGACATAGTTAAAATATCCTCCAAGTGTAGGCCTCTCAGAAGGAGTTTTAAAAAGTTGAATAGCTGATGTCAATCAGAAAAGTGAAGATGTAAGCAAGAAAATAATTACTCAGTTGCTTTTAGAAATCATCCTACAGTTAATATCAACTTACATGAATAACTTACCATATTAATAAGATTCAGTAACTTTTCCCACTTGGGGAAAATCTTAAAATTGAAAAAATTTAGAAAAATTGAAAACATGCAAAATTAAGGGAGGTGGAGTCAAGATGGCAGACTAAACACACATCTCCCTAAATCCCTCTAGAAACCGAGACCTGAATTGATAAGCAAACGGAGCCTTCTGGACACCTAGCAAGCCCTGGGGCATGGCACGGGGCCGTTAATTTGGATGTCATACCACTGAATGCAAAACCTCCTCTCTTTCTCTGACTCCACACTTGGTGATCGTGGACTTGCACAGAATGAAGGTAACTCACCATTTTGATTTTCTTTTCCTCTGTATTGGCCAGTGCGTGGAGCCAAAACTTGGCTAGCTGCTTGTCTTGAATGCATTGCCAGTGGGATAGGCCAGCACAGTTATCATATTTTGAGAGCCTGGCTTTGGACTCTGTGAATTTTGGCTCCCTTGGACTATCTTTCTACTTCCACCATGTGGTAGCCTTATGGATGTGGTGATGAGCTTGTAGGGGAAGCCATCTTGATCCCTTGGGAGGTGGAGATGCCCAGGTGGAGGCCCCTGCTGGACTAGGATCCTAGGCTATGAAGGGGCACCTGTTGAGGGGAGAGTGCTTTCCCGGCAGAAAGGCAGTGTTTTGCACAATGTTGCCTGAGGCTGGGCCCCAGCATTGGAGGCTATGGACTCTGGGCATTTCAGCACTTTTGGCTTCTCTTTCCTCCAGTAGCCTGGTCCCAGCCGGGTGGTAAGCCTCTGTGGGACACCATCTTGTTCCTCTGGGAGGAGTGTATACCCATACAGAGGCCTCAACAGGACCTAATTCCTGGGGTGCGAAGCAGTGCCTGCCCAGAAGAGAGCGCTTTTCTGGCAGAAAAGCAGAATTCTATACAGTATCACCTACAGCTGGGGCCCCACAGCAGGGGCCAGCAGGACACTAGCCTTTCTGTATTTTGAGCTAGTCTATAACATCTGGGGTTCCATACAGAGGTGCTTACTTTCCTAGCTGGGAACAGGGATATATATACTTGAAAACCTGATTGATTTTGGAAGTTGTCAGATACTTTTTACTTCTCATTCAAAGATGGACTAGAGAAACAGCTGTGGTCCATCCTCACAGCATCTCTCCCAGCCTCTGTGGACCCACATGCAGCCCCAAAAGCAACAAAATCTGGAGAAGGCCATGACCAAGAAATCAGCCTTGTCATTAGAAGGCCCCCAAAAGAAACCACCTCAGAACTTCTCAGGCAAAGATGATTTTCTGAAACTATCAGAAGGTGAATACGAAAGAATTATATAGACAGCCCTCCTAGACCTTATACAAAATGCAGCAGCCAAAGCCAAGTGCCATCGAGTCAGATCCGACTCATAGCAAAACAAAAAATTAAGCAAGCTGTTCAATCAGATGTAACACCAGTACTCTGAAATCCAACAGATCAAGAACAAAATCAAAGATGTAGAAACTTCAATTCAAAGCCAAGAAAACAAAATGGAACAAATGGAAAAGAGATTTTCTGACTTGGAAGACAGAGCTATTGACTCCAGTAAAAAGAAACTCCAGAAAAAAGAAACAAGAAAAATGAAGATGCATTAAGAAGTATGTAGGACTCTATTAAGAAGAACAATCTACGATTAACTGCAGTTCCTGAACAGGGAGAGACACCTGAGAACACAGAAAATATTATTGCTGAGCTGCTAACAGAAAACTTCCCAGAAATTAGGAAAGAAGAAAATATAGATATCTAAGATGCATACTGAAAACCACTCAATATAGATCTCAAAAGAAAGACTCCAAGGCATATTATAATTAAGCTTAACAAAATGAAACATATGCAGAAACTCTTAAAGGCATCAAGACTCAAAGCAAAGCTAACATTCAGAAGGAAACCCTGGAGGCTGTCGTCAGATTTCTCAGCAGAAGCAATGCTGGCATGGAGACAGTGGCATGACACATTCAAAGCCTTGAAGCAGAAGAATCTCCAACTGAGAATCATGTATCCTACAAAACTACCTTCAAATATGACAAGGAAATTAAGACATTTGCAGATAAACAGAAATTCAGAGACTTTGTAAAATCCAAACCAAAGCTACAAGAAATATTAAAAGAATCTCTTGGTCTAGAAGAACAAAACCACTAACTTTATATTTTTGGAGGACACATCATCCACTATCCTACTTTGTTACCGAAGGCTCCAAACTCAATCAAACCTATACTAGTGAAAGAAATAATCCAGTAATCATATCTTGAAAACTATGATGTCACCATATTAAAAAGAGGGATTACTGCAGTAGTTATAGTCGTTCCAGATGGAGAGGAAGTTAATGCCAAGCCAAGTGCCGACTGGTAGTAATTAAAGTTCAGTTTATACATAGTTCATTAAGTGAGATCATAGGAGCAGCCACAAAGCACAATAAAGATGCAACACATCAAATCAAGAAATGTAATACAGGAGTCTCAACAACCACAAAACCAACCCTGAAAAAGGTGAAAACTCACCTCACAAAGAAGAAAGTCCAAGATCGGGTTAATAAGAACAACAGAAGAAACATAATACAAAAATAAACATATCACAATGGAAGCACTGAACACATACCTATCAATAATTACATTGAATGTAAATGGACTGAATGCTCCAGTAAAGAGATAACAAGTGACATCTTGGATAAAAAGATACTACCCATCCGTATGTTGCCTACAAGAAACTCATCTTCGACTTAAAGCTGGGAACAAACTGAAAATTAAAGGATGAAAGAATACACATCAAGCTAACAATGAATGAAGAAGAGCAGGTGTGGCAATTCTAATCTCAGACAAAATGAATTTTAATATATAATCCACCATCATGGACAAGGATGGACACTATTTATTGCTGAAAGGTTCAATACACAAATATTAAATATTTATGCACCTAATATCAGAGCACCTAAATACATCAAAGAAACACTGACTACACAAAAAGGAGATAGATCACTCCACAATAATAGTGGGAGACTTCAACACTCCACTCTCAGTATTGGACAGATTGTCTAGAAAAAAGTTAAATAAAAACATGGAAGACCTTATTTCCACAATTAACCAACTGAGCTCATAAACATATGCAGAACTTTCTATCCATCAGCAGATAACTATGCCTTCTTCTCCAGTGCTCACAGAACATTCTCCAGAATAGACCATGTGTTAGGACATAAAGCAATTCTCAGCAAAATACATACCTTTGAATTAATGCAAAGCATCTTCTCAGATCATAAAGCCATAAAAGTGAAAATCAAGAGCAGAAAAAAACGTAGATAGAAAGTGGAACTCATGGAAACTGAACAGCATCTTGCTCAAAAAGCCATAGGTTATACAAGAACCTATGGGATGCAGCCAAAGCAGCGCTCAGAGGTCAGTTTATCTCTGTAAATGCACATACCTGGAAGGAACAAAGAAACCAAACCAAAGAACTAACGCTACAGCTTGAACAAGTAGAGTCAGAACAACAGAGGAACCCCCCAGTCAGCAGAAGAAAACAGATCCTAAAGATTAGAGCAAAACTAAACAAATTAGAGAACAGAAGAACCATTTAAAAAATTGAAAAGACCAAAAGCTGGTTTTTTGAAAAGATCACCAAAATTGACAAACCATTGGCTAAACTTACTAAAGAAAAACAGAAAAGGAAACAAATAACACAAATAAGAATTGAGAGGGGAGTTGTCACAACAGATCCAACAGAAATCAAAAATATCATAATAGAATACTATGAAGGACTGTAGTCTAACAAATTTGAAAACCTAGAGGAAATGGACAAGTTCCTTGATTCACATCACCTACCAAATTATCACAAGGCAAAGCAGAACAGCTTAGCAAACTCATCACAAAGGAAGAGATTGAAGAAGTCATCAAAAAACTGCCAACTGAAAAAAGCCCAGATGGCTTCACTGCAGAATGCTACCAAGCTTTTAGAGAAGAGTTATCTCCAATACTACTGAGACTATTTCACAGCATAGAAAGGGATGGAGTACTCCCATATTCATTCTATGAAGCCAGCATAACCCTGGTACTAAAGCCAGGGAAAGACCCAACAAAAAAGGAGAACTACAGACCAATATGACTCATGAATTTAGGTTCAAAAATCTTCAACAAAATTCTTGCCAATAGAATAAAACAACATATCAAAAAAATAATCCATCATGACAAAATGGGATTCATACCAGAGGTGCAAGTCTGGTTCAACATCAGAAAAACAGTGTGATCAACTATATAAATAACACAAAAGACAAGAATTGCCTGATCTTGTCTATTGATGCAGAAAAGGCACTTAATAAAGTCCAATACCCATTTATACTACAAACTCTCAGCAAAATAGGAATAGATGGCAAATTCCTCAACGCAAAATGGGCCATTTATACAAAGCCAACTGCCTACGTCATCCTGAGTGGAGAGAGACTGAAACAGTTTCCCTGGAGAACAGGAACTAGACAAGGATGCCTACTCTCACATCTCCTATTCAACATCGTACTAGAAATTCTATCCAGAGCAGTTAGACAAGATAAAAAAATAAAGGGCATCTGCATCGGCAAAGAAGAAGTCAAAATCTCCTTATTTGTAGATGATGAGATTGTATACGCAGAGAAGCCTAAAGAATCCACAAGGAAATTACTCAAACTGATAGAAGAGTTTAGCAAAGTCTCAGGATACAAGATAAACACAAGTAAATCAGTAGGATTCCTTTATAACAACAACGAGATTATTAAGGAAGAAATCACCAAATCAATACCATTTACTATAGTTCCTAAGAAGATAAAGTATCTAGGAATAAATCTAACCAGAGAAATAACAGATCTTTACAAAGAGAACTACAAGTCCTTACTACAAGTAACCGAGACTTACACAAATAAAGAAACCTACCCTGCTCATGGATAGGAAGACTTAACATTGTTAAAATGTCTATTTTACCCAAAGCAATCTACTTATGTAATGCAATCCCAATACAAATTCCAGTGACATTTTTTTAATGAGATGGAGAAACAAATCACCAACTTTGTTTGGCAAGGGAAGAAGCCCCAGACAAGTAAAGCACTACTGAAGAAAAAGAACACCCTGGGAGGCCTCTCACTATCTGACTTTAGAACCTATTATGCTGCCACAGTAGTCAAAACAGCTTGGTACTCGTACAAAAATAGACAAATAGATCCATGGAATAGAATCGAGACTCCAGAGATGACACTATCTGTCTATGAGTGGTTGATATTTGACAAAGGCCTTAAGACATTAAACTGGGGTAATAACAATGTATTCAACAAATGGTGCTGGCAAAATTGGATATCCATCTGCAATAAACTGAAACAATACCCATGTCTTACATTTGATACAAAAACCAATCCAAACTGGATAAAAGACCTAAATATCCAATCTAAAATGATAAATCTCAACCAAGAGAAAGTAGGAACAACAACGGAAGGTTTAATACACAATGCAGACAGACTTCAAAATCTGTCAAACAAACCACAACCATCAGAAGAGAAAATAGATAAATGCAACTACTAAGAATCAATCACTTTTGCTCATCCAAAGACTTTATTAATAGAATTAAAGGGCCATCTACAGAATGGGAAAAAATATTTGGCAACTCTATGTCAGACCGACAACTGATCTCCATAATCTATAAGGTACTATGAAATATCAACAAGAAAAAGATAAATCATCCAATTAAATGATAGACAAAAGAGACAGACAATTCACTAAAGAGTAGATCCAGGCAGCCAAAAAACACGTGAGGACATGCTCACAACCATTAGCTATTAAAGAAATTCAAATCAAGACTACAATGAGATACCATCAAAACTACAAACGCTGGAGAGGCTTGGAGAAATTGTAACTCTCCTACACTGCTGGTGGCATTGCAAAATGATGCAACCTCTTTGGAAAGCAATCTGGTGCTTCCTTAAAAAGCTGGATATAGACATAACATTTCACCCAGGAATTCTACTGCTCATACAGAATCAAGGCCATTCACACTAACTGATACATGCACATGAATGTTTACTGCAACACAGTCCACAAGAGCAAAAATATGGAATCAACCCAGATGTCCAACAACAGAGGAATGGATAGGTAAATTATGGTAAATATACTCAATGGAACACTATGCAATGATAAAGAACAATGATGATTTGAGGAAACATCTCATAACCTGGATTGAATTGGAGGACATAATGTTGAGTGAAATTTGTCAGCAACAAAAGGACAAATATTGCATGAGACCTCTACAATAAGAACTTAAAAAGAGACTCATGCATAGAAGAAAAGATTCTTTAATGGCTGCAAGAATGGGGAGGAAGGAAGAGCGATGGGAGGAAGGGTGTAGATTAGATAGTTGATAGAAACTTGATTGGGTGAAACACAGGACAGCACACATTAGAAAGAAGATCAGTATTAACTGGACTTCAACATAACATTATTATCCCTCCCATCTTAATCCAATATTACAAGGACTAAGTACCTGGGGTGGGACCAGGAGCTAGGCTTTCAGGGGAAACTGAGGCCAATTGGCACAACTAGTGTTTTGCTAAGAGAGCCGTCTGTACTCCACATTGGTGAGTGGCGTCTGGGCTCTTAAAAGCTGCCATCTCTGGGTACAGCAAATGGTCCCAACCTAGCAGGAACGGGTGATCACAAAGGACCAAAACAACATGGGGGAATGAGAACTCAGAAGACAGTGAGACCCATGTGAGTGGGTGACTATATCGACTTGTGAGCCAAAGAACCAGATGCTGCGGGGCCACTGCCAGTTACAGCTGTGATGGAGCTCACAAAGTTGAGTTTCACTGGCAACACAAGAATAAAAAGTGATGCACTCTGAGAGCTCCATTGAAAGACTACAGTTGATGGTCCATGGGCCTTGGAGTCCCCCTGGGAGCATGGCTCCTGGACCTGCTGCTGCCCCTCTCCATAAATTATAATGGAGGTCAACTCTCAGACAGGAATGGATTGGACTTTGTGACACAGAGTGACATATCATGTGTGCACTTTATGGTTCTATGCATCAATAGGATGTTGTCCTGCTGACCTCTTACTGGAGGAAGGAGAGTGGGTGGAGGGTAGGGGATAGGAGATTGTTGGGAGGATAAGACATGTATGGAATAGAGAGGAAAAGTGTGCTGCCACCAGGCAGGGAGAGCAGTGGGAGCTGCAATTTATATGGGAATGTACATTTTCATTCAATTGTAATAAAAAAAAACATACAAAATTAAGAAAAATTAAAATAGCTATATATTTCAAAACATTTAGCACCTATTTGTCATATGCCATTGTGTGTGTTTAGTGCCAAGAAACAGAACATACAGCTGAAAGTAGTTTAAACAACAGGGGTTTATTACTTCACAAGGTCCCCAGGTGGCATAAATGGTTTGCACTCATCTACTAACTGAAAGGTTGGTGGTTCCAACCTACGCACAAATACAGTGAAAGTCCTGCTGATCTGCTTCCACAAAGATGACAGCCAAGAAAACTCTACGGATCTCAACTCTGCTCTATGATACATGGTATTGCCGTGAATTGAAATTGACCTAATGGCAGTGGGTTTGGGTTTGGGGGGTTGCTCTGCAACCCAGGAAGCCTGGAGGAAGATGGCTCCATGTTTGTTAGAGTAAATCAACAGTTTCATCTGGGAACAGGGCTCTCTGTCCACCATCCTTGATACATTGGCTTGGTACCCTCACCTTGTAAGATGGCTCCCCTCATTCTAGGCTGCATATGGAAATATGACAACATTAGACACCACATATGGGTGCTTTTTCCCATGTGATACTTTTTTTAGGGGGGGAAACCCCTTCTCACACTTCTTATTAAGTTCCACTGTTTAGAATGAAATCTCATGCCCGTGCCTCAATTACAAGGGATCTCATCACGTAGTTCCTGCCCTGTCCAGCCTGTGTCAGAAACTCCATGCTCTGCCAAGAAAGAAAAGGGGCACACAGCCAACATAGTCATTCTTACACGCTGGTATACGTTCCTATAAGGTAGCCTGGTGGTGCAGTGGTTAAGTGCCGGGCTGCTGACCACAATATTGGCAGTTTAAACCCACCAGCTGCTCTGTGGAGATAGATGTGGCTGTCTGTTTCCACAAAGATTACAGCCTTAGAAATGCCATCGGAAAGTTCTGCTCAGTCCTGTAGGATCATTAGGGGTCAGAATCAACTAGACGGCAATAAGTTTGAGTTTTTTGGTTATATGTGTCTATAATGTAAAAGGTATGCCACTGGTATTTCAAATACCAGCAGAGGGCTAGCCTAAGACACACTAAGAAAAAATGCCCGGTAGATTATTTCCAAAAATTTGCCAATGAAAACTTTACGGAATGCAACAGAACATTATCTAACTCACTTCCTTTGAATGCATCATGAGGAAGAACAGACAACTAGAGGAAGACATCATGTTTGGTGAAGGAGAGGGCGAACAACACTTTGTTGTGTTGTACGTAATGTTGCCATGAGTTAGAGTTGACTTGACAGCGGCTAGCAACAACATACATCACTCAAAACTTTCTTTCTTGGGGAGGTTTTCTTTTTTTTTCTTTGTACATTGTTCAGATAATACTGTATATTTGATTTATAGCCTATATTGATAATTGAAAATTTGTATCCTTCACTGATAATTGAACATTTTATCATTATAAGCAACGTTTCACCACCAGCATCTGTTACATAACATTACTCTTTGGAAACTTTGTTTTAAATAGATACACAATATTATGCAAGAAACATACCAAGTTTTACTTACCTTGTAATAAACAGTATTTCCTTCATTTATGAAATAACTATGGGTTATTAGACACTATATCCCAGAAGCTTTACATAAGGACTTCTAATCTCTAAAACAATCCTACAGCCAGCCAAAACAATCCTACAAGGTAGCTATTATTATTCCTGTTTCACCAATGAGGAAATTGAAACACAGGTTAACACTCATTCGACATTTCTGCTGATAAGTGGCAGAACAGGGAATTTGACCCCAGGTCAAACTGATTCCAAAACCAACATATATAATGATACTTACTCAACACTGTTAGGGAAAAAAAAGAAATCGAAAACCAAAGGAACATGCAAATTTATAAATAAAGAATTAGTTAAGTTTATTACTGAGTAAAACAAAAAGAAACCCATTACCACAGAGTTGATTCTGACTAAATAGCAACCCTATAGGACAAAGTAGAATTGCCCCATAGGGTTTCTAATGAATCTAAACTGTGACTAATGAATCTAAACTGCTGACCTTTTGTTCAGCAGCTAAGCTCTTAACTTCTGTGCCACCAGTGATCCACTGAACAAAGACAAACAAAACAAAATAAAGAAGCTGAGTTCATGCAGATAGACAGCAATTGGCTACAAAGCTATCGCAGATATTTAATTCCATATGTATGGAATTAAGCCGTAGATATTCAGCTTGCATTTGTAGTTATAGCGAGCTTATTCTGACATCCTGTTTCTCATAATTCCTTATCAGGCTTCCTACAGCTTTTTGTTCATCGTGGTTCTTTATGAGTACATCTATGGTTGCCTCAACAGTATATCTGTCTAGCACATGATTAGTCACGTTCTTTAACATTCCTGTTTCCCACAGCACTCAGACACCAAAAGCCCCCAAACTGACTCTTATAGCAAAGTAATTTTTTTAGCCAATAGAAAATTTTATATACATGTACATATGCACACACATACACACACCAAAAAGCCAAACCCATTGTCACTGAGTTGATTTTGATACATAGCGACCCTGTAGGACTTATGGGACAGGAATAGGACTATCCCGTAAGGCTTCCAAGGAGTGGCTCGTGGATTCACACTGCTGATTTCTGGTTAGCAACCAAACCCTTAGTCACTGTACCACCAGGTCTCCATTAGATGTATGTATTTATATGTGTGTGTGTGTGTGTATAACAGTGTGTGTGTGTGTGTGTGTGTGTGTGTGTATAAATTTCATACTTTCTGAAGTAGGTTTGATCTACTTCTCTAAGAGGTGAAAAGCAATCTTTTTGTTCATAAAGATGTTAAGAAGACCATACAGTACCTGTTGACATCAACAGCTAAATGGAATGCATGAATAAAAGTGGAAAAGCAAAAGGAGAGCAGGGGAAGAAGGAAGAATGGAATTAGCATACAGGGTAAAGGAAGAGAAGAGTGAACAGTGCTGTAATTATTGTCGATTCTGTTGTGACAGAACACATGTTAGAGCAGACTAGATGACAGCATGGGCAAATATTTCTGGCCACCAAGAAGGACAAGCAGAGACAAAGCCAAATCCAACTGCTGACCCCGGTTGCATCACTACAACTTACCTTCTCTTCCCTCCCTTCTTTCCTCCTTCCCGACTTGACCAAGGGCTTAGCCTCTAGATAACAAACTTCTTGTTCAGTTTCAGGCTAGCTGTGCCTAGTCTAACATATTTTCCTACACCCCTTCCAAGATATGTTCCAAAGAACTTTTCCAATATGTCACCCCCTTCAATGTTCAATCCTTGCCACTTCCTTCATTTCACTACATGTCCCTTCTGCGTGTGGTATGGGTGTGTCTGGGAGAAAGGTGACATAAGCAGCTTCCTTTTGGACTGACCATGCTGGATCTGAAGAGGAAGCGCTGTGGGTAACATTCCTTGTGAAGTCAGGAAAACTTGTTGAAAAGCACAGACAGCCTGGTGGATGGGAAATGAGAGTTACTTAGTAAGCAAGGAATGTTCACAGAGCGTCCTGGCCTCTCTGGCTTGCCCTCTGCCTTGCTTAGCAAGGGCGGCACTAGGGTCAGTGAACAGGACAGGCCTCCCCATCTGTGTGGCCAAATTAAGCTAAGGTGAGGGACTAGCTTTTGTGGTGGTTCTCAGGAGTGTTATTTTGTTGAGTTCTGACAAGTGCCTCTGAAAGCGAAAGGTGAATTGAAGCATTTGCCTTAGTCTGATCTTTATGAATAACAAGAAAGAAGGGTTAGTTTATCTTTCTCTGTTCTAGACTACTAACATTATTATTTCCAGATGCTGTGGATTCATCAGTGACCCCAGGGTGTCAAATGTGTCGAGTAGAACCGTGCTCCATAGGGTTTTCAATGGCTAATTTTTTGGAAGTAGATTGCCAGAACTTTCTTCCAAGATGCCTCTGAATGGACTCAAACTGCCAACTTTCAGTTAGCATTAATTGTTGACATCACTCAAGGACTGAATGTTCTCTCTCATACACATACCCAAACAACTCCCCCCTCCAACCAAAATAAAAATAAAACAACAAACCTGTTGCTGTTGATTCTGACTCATAGTAACCCAAAAGTACAAAACGGAATTGCCCTATAGCATTTCCTAGCCTGTAGTTTTTTCAGAAGCCAATTGCTATGTTTCTCTCCCAGTGGCTGGTAGATTGAAACCAGCAATCTTTAGGTTAGCAGCTGGGTGCTTAACCAGTGTGCCAAACAAACTAAGACCTAAACTCATTGCCATCTAATAGACTTGAAGTTATAGTTACCATATGAGAATATTCTCACATAGCACTTTATTATGAATGATAATGATAGAAAAGAATTGATGCATTAGTAATGTGGTATTGGTGAAGAATACTGAATATACCACTGGATGCCTGAAGAAAGAAGCCCTGGTGGTGTACGGGTTAAGTGCCACGACTGCTAATCACTGGTTAAGTGCTGCGGCAGTTCAAATCCACCAGGCGCTCCTTGGAAACTCTATGGTACAGTTCTACTCCATCCTGTAGGGTCACCATGAGTCAGAATCAACTCTACAGCAGCAAGTTTGGCCGGAATTAAAAACAAACCTGTCTTGGAAGAAATACAGCCAGAGTGTTCCTTAGGAGCAAAATATCAAGATTTCATCTCATGTAAATTGTGCATATTATCAGAAAGGACCAGTTCATGGAGAAGGACATTATGTGAAAAAGAGGAAGACCTTCAACAAGGTGAATTGACAGAACAAATGGACCAAACATAGCAATGATTATGAGGATGGTACAGGACCAGGCAGCATTTCATCCTGTTGTACAGAGGGTGCTGTGAGTTGGTATCAACTAGATGGCACCCAACAGCAACACAAGTTTGGGCTTTACTTAAGACAGGAAAAAGATGAGTGAAGATAAGATAAAAACCTTATTACCATGTGCATATGCGATAGTAAGTCTTATAAAACAAATATGTTTTATAAATTTATAGATGAAAGTAGATTTTGGAGAAATACAGATCTGGTTTTCATTCCAGGTACCACATGTCCTAGCAGAGAAACACTGAACAAGTTGATCAGCTACCTTAAGCATCACTTGATTTCTTCACTGCTGAAATGAAGGTGTTAATATCTACATCAGAAAATTGTTAGAGTAAAAGAAAATGTGCACCACATGTGAGGTATAAAGTGATTGATTAGAAATGCTAGCTTCCTTTTCTCTCTCTTTAACTTAATAGCCCCAGAGAATACAGATTTAAAAAAAAAAAAGTTAATCAATACAGTAAAGTATTAAAACATTATCACAACTCTAACAGAGCTTGTAATCCAGTTGGGAAGATAATGATAAATTACATGAACAGGAAGAGAACAATACAGAAATATTTAGTTAAGTAATAAATTGTATAATATATGCTTCAGCTTATTTAAACATGGAAACCCCAGTGATGCAGTAGTTAAGTGCTTTGTCTGCTAACCAAAAGGTCAGCAGTTCAAATTCACCAAGTGCTCTTTGGAAACTCTATGGGGCAGTTCTCTTCTGATCTATAGGATCACTATGAGTTGGAATTGACTTGACAGCAGTGACTTTGGCTTTTGGCTCTTTAAATGTACTTGTCATGAAAAAAAGAGAACTAAACATGGGCTGAGACTTCATGCCATGGAACTCTTTCACCTTCTAGGGTCTTCTAGGTATCCTACAGAGTAAGAAATAAGCCTGGGTTGAAGTTAATTATACCAAAATGTTAACATTTTTTCCAGATAGAAGTAGACTAACACTATATTTGATGGCATTTCTTTTAAGAGTGCTCTGGATAAAGTCCTACAAATCCCCTGAGAGCTAGTCCAAGCTCTATTTCCAAAGCAGAAAAATTCTTTTAAGATTCCACAGTGGAATTAACCTTTCCTTCCAATCTTTATACTCAACAGCAGTTTGCTTTTAGCCTATCATGGCAATTATAAAAGTATTTTGTGCAGACAGATTTTCTCACACTTATTTACATTCAGTAAAATAATCCACCACAAAAATCTATGAAGAATCTCAAGCTCTTTCCAACTCACAGCAAAGAAGCAGATATCCTACCAAATACCATAATTAACAAAAACATGCGCCCCATCTTTTGGAGGTGTTTCTACTTCGTGAGATTGACTTCTGTAAGGGGGGGAGAGATAAGACTCTATCAGACTTTTCATATTTTTGTCTCAATTTTAAATAATTGGATAGAAAACAGTTGTATTTTAAAAGTATTTTCATATGAGTTATGGTCATATTTCTTAGCCAATGGATATAAATTTAGGATGTTATTTATGATCCACGTAGAAAACTTTCCTTCATATTCACCTGGTCAATTCTTTTGACATATCCTAAAGAATTACAACATTTTCCCTCTCAAGAATCAAAGTAATAAATACGGCAGAAAAAATGGTACTTGTTTTCTAGACAAAACCCAACTAAGATCAGTTAAAACTGAAAAAGAGAACAAAGTAACATACATTTACTATGCATTCCATATGTCAAATAGTGTTCAAAACATTTTCTAATTAACGTATTTCATCATCACAACAATCTTATGAGGTAGGTAACATAAATGTCTCAAATTCAGAGATGAGAAAATTGAGGTGCAGAGAAATGAAACCACTTGTCTAAGGTCACAGAGCTAGTGATAGTCAAGACCAAAACAAATAATAAGGCTCAAAATGAAACCAATGTCCCAAAACAGTTTCATAAGTCATGATGAATTTTGAGAAAGGACAGCATAACCTTCACCTAGTGAGATTAAAAGTTGGCATGTTCTGCTGATCCAGAAATTCTTTCAAATGTCAATGTATTTGCAGTGACACTGCAAATCTTACTTTAAAATAAGTCTAATTCCTTTTTTCTAATTTTGTTTACATACATATCTATAAATATGTATATATATATTTAATGTATTCATTAAGGGTGGAAGATATTCTTAGAATACCTTGGTGATTGTGACTAAAAATATTTGAAACCATCATTCAAGGACTAAAGATGCAGATAACACCAGGACAAATCTGGAGCTGAACACTGAGCATAACTGGGAATTTGATGTCATAAATAAATTCTGACTGACAGCTTTTCTTATGATTCATCTCTGTTGTGATTCATTCCTGGGTTGACATTAATTATATTAAAATGTTAACCTTTTCTTCATATAGAAATAGACTAACACTATATTTGATGGCATTTCTTTTAAGAATGCTCAGTACAAAGTCCTACAGTTTCCCTGAGAGCTAGTCCAAACTTTACATCTCAAACAGAAAAACTCTCTTGAGATTCCACATTGGAATGAACCTTTCCTTCCAATCTTTATACACGAAGAGTAGTTTGCTTTTAGCCTTTCATGGCAAATTTTGTCATGCTTATCCACATTCTGTAAAAGAATCCATCAAAAATGCATGGAGAACTTCAAGCTCCTTCCAACTTGCACTCAGTGAAGAAGCAGATAACCTACCAAACAAAAGAGAAATCAGATTAATGAAGAATTTCATGTAAAATGAATATATCTTATGTATTCATCTATGTCTATATATTTATCTGTACCAGTCTATTTATGGGGACAAATTATGAAGAATATTATTTGAAGTATCAATTTATATGCACTATCGTTGTGTTATATGGTTAATAAACAAATCACAAACTAAATTTTAAATATTTTACTTTATTTCATAGTTTGAATTCCTTTTTTTTCTGGATTTGTGCAATTTATGTAATTGGCACCATTACACACACACACATAAAAACAGGTTCCCTGGGTGGCCCAGAGAGTTAAGCACTCAACTACCAAAAGGTTAGTAGTTCAAAGCTACCCGGAGGCACCTAAGAAGACAGGCCTAGTGATCTGTTCCCCAAAGGTCACAACCTTAAAAACCCTGTAGAGTAGTTCTTGTGAGTACACTTGGGGTTATCATGAATTAGAATTGACTTGAAATCAACTAACAACAATGTATCGATATATATAAAGAATTTATAATGGGATATTAAAATAGAATTCAAGTTCTGTGGAGAGGAGGCTGTTGCACCCCAGACTTACACCCACTGGTTCGTGCCCGGATTTGTCATTGAATAACATAAGGAATTTTGCCAATGTAACTAAGGAATTAATCAGGATATTTTAAGATAAGGAGACTAATTTTCCATGTGGACCCAATGTAATCACATGACTCCTTATCTTAGGCTGGGTTCTCTGAAGGAAGAAAACCAATGAAGCATATACATGTACTCCTCACTCACTGACATGGTTAGGTTCCAAAGAACAGGTCTGTATGAGAAAATTGGCATCATATGAAAATGGAGGATGACCACATCAAATCACAAATGAAGAATGACTAGCTGACTACATAACTACCAAATTGCATCATTATATAACTGCCTAAATCCTCAGAATCATGGCCTATCCAAGTTGACACAGAACCTTAACCGTAACAGGCAGCATTACTCTCACCTCACCTTGGCATTCATTACTGTCAGAAGCACGTAATTAATGTGCAAAATAGCACAGTGGTAGTTTTGTTTTGTTTTGTTTTTTACCACTATTGTAAATGATAAATGTTGGATAATGAGGTAGTCAATAAGTGAGGAATAGGTATATAGAAATATAGAAAGATTTATATCAAGAAAATGGCTTATGCAGTCGTGGAAGCTGACAAGTCCAAAATCTGTGAGTTAGACAATACGATGGAGGCTGTTCCTGATCTATGTAGTTGTAAGGGATGATAAGCTCAGAATTGGCAGGTCAGGGAAAAGGCTCCTGACTAACAGGGTTGCAGGAGCTGGTGAATCCCCAGATCTGAAAGTTAGGCAGCAAGCTGCTGGCTCATACCCCAAGGCCCTGTGTCAAGGAATAATGAGTGAGATATAGGATCCAGAGTGAGACTGAGCCTTGCCAGAACATCCATGTATATATTGGAGAGAAGTTACGCACTAAAGGAAACTCTCTTTTTGTTCAACTGCTTGGTTCCTCATAGCAGATCACATCATGGAAGTTATTACATTACATTACAAAGAGCAATTAGTCCAATGCTTGCCAAACCACTGCAAATCATAGCCTAGTCAAGTTGTCACATAACGTTAACGATCAAAATCCTTAACAGCAGACATACAAAGACTTGAGGGCTAATTTGGCAGGGTAGTCAGATGCTTCATATGTGATCCCTCTAACAACAAAGATCCAAAACAAAAACAAACAAACAAACAAAAACCATGAAACGATTATATATGATATTCTTGGAGCTTTAAACATCAAAGAGAAAGTTGAGGTGTCAGACAGAGGAACAGGGGAGGAAGATAAAGTTGAGAAGTACCTGGAACTGGCCATACTTGACCCAGCAGAAATCAGCACCAGGCAAGAGGATCAGGGACAGACAGTGTGGTGAGCAAAACAATGGCATTCAGACAGCATCTTCCTCAGCAGGAAAGACTGAGCAGTGGAGAGGCCACTCATGCCTCTGGAATCTGTGAAAAGTAGTATTCAATCATCAAAAGCTAAGTGGCTTGTGTCTAACTTGCGGCATATGGATCAAAACTTTCTTTCAGGCTAACATTCTCTCACTTTTCCTAGTGATTTCCCCTCCCTTCTCTGCACAGCACTAGTCTACATATTCTGATATGCTCCCTGGAATGGAAGCAGGACACCTTACATGTGCCTTGAGCCATTCACTTAGACTTGGAGAATTTTTCCCACTAACAAATGGGGGGAAAATCTGTTGGCTCCCCTAAGCCAGGAACTCAGGGCAGGAAAATGTCCTTTGCCTGGGCACAAGCATAGGGAGTCATGGGACACTGAAAGATTTTTAGCACTGCATACAGCATTCAGCATGCCCATCATACTGCAGCAAATTCTACCCATCTACTTGCATTAAGGAATAGGAACAAGGCTTCCTCAGAGAAACTTAAGTAAAACTGTCAGTCTCCTATATTTCTCAGCATGTGCAGCCAGTTATCTTGTGCCTACACCAATTGCCCCTGCCCATCTAGGACTGTAAAGACAGTTTCCACTACATTGGGACACCTTAATGGAATACATACAAGAAAAGTTAACAGATGCCTGGACCTACATGCCCATAGGATGGAAAAAAATATACCAAGAAAACAACATTCAAAAAAGAGCAGAAGCGGCACTATTAATTTCCATCAGAGTGGAAAAGGAAGGATATTATCTAATGATTAAAGGATTAATACATCAGGAGAATGTAATCATATTAAATATTCACACACTCAATGACAGGACTCCTAAGAACATTAGCCAAAGCCAGCCAAATGCCATCGAGTCGGATCCGACTCATGGCGACCCTAGGGGCCAGGGTATAACGGACCCCCAGAGTATTCAAGGAGCGCCTGGTGGATTTGAACTGCCGACCTTGTGGTTAGCAGTGGTAGCATGTAACCCACTACACCACCAGGGTTTCCCCCTAAGAACATTAGACAAACTTTAAAAGCATTGGAAAGATAAATACACAGCTCCACAATAACAGCAGAAGACTTCAACATGCCACTTTAAGTGAAGGACAGAACATCCAGAAAGGAGCTCAGTAAAGACACGAGAGATCTAAATGGCACAATCAGCCAACTTGATCTCACAGACAAATATGGAACCCTTTACTCAGCAGCAGACAAGTATACTTTCTTTTCCAACACACATGGAACATTCTCTAGAATAGACCTCATCTTGGGCCATAAAGGAGTCTTAGAATTCAAAGCATCAAAATATTGCAAAGCATCTTTTCAGATTATAAAGTCATAAAAGTAGAAATCAATGACAGAAAAAGCAAAGGAAGAAAAAATCAAACAAATGGAAATTGAACAACATCTTCCTCACAAACTACTGGATTACAGAAGAAACCAAAAACCAGAATCAAGAAAGTCACACAAACAAATGAGAACAAAAGCACATCCTACCCTTACCTTTGGTGCACAGCAAAAGCAGGGCTCCGAGGTGAATTTATCTCAGTAAATACACTTGTACAACAAGAAAAAAATGACCCGTCAAAGTATTAATTCTATAACTTGAAAAAGCAGAATGGCAGGAACAAAGGAACATCTCAGGCAATAAAATAAAGCAAATAATAAAAATTAGAGCAGAACTAAATGAGTTAGAGAATAGAAAAACAATTGGAAGAGTTAACAAGACCAAAAGCTGGCTTTCTGAAAAGATCAACAAAATCGATAAACCATTAGCCAAACTGATAAAACAAAAACAGGAGAGGAAACAAAAACCCAGATAACAAACGAGATGGGTGACATCACACAAGACCCAAATGAAATTAAAAATATTATAACAAAACACTATAAAAAATTGCATTCTAACAAATTAGGAAATCTAGAGGAAATGGACAAATTTCTAGACACACGTTAGCCACCTAAACTTACACAAACAGAGGTAGAACTACATAAGCTCAAAACAAGATATTGAAAAGGTAATTTAAAAACTCTCAACAAAATAAATAAACAAATAAATAAGCCACGTCCCAGATGTCCTCACTGGAGAGTTCTACTGCCAAACTCATTCTATGAAGCCTGCATACAACACCAAAACCAGTTAAAGACACCACAAAAATGGAAAATTGTAGACCAATATCTTTCATGAACGTAAACGCAAAAATCTTCAAAAAAATTTTGGCCAACAGACTTCAACAACATATCAAAAAATAACTCACCATGACCAAGTGAGATTCATACCAGGGATGAAGAATAATCAGTATAATCCAATATATAAGTAAAAATCAGTTGGATACTTCTACACCAATAAAAACAACATCAAAGGGGAATTCTCTGAATCAATACACAATCACTCTCACGAAGATACAGTACTCAGGAATACATCTAACCAGAGGTGTAAAACAACTATACAAAGAGAACTTCAAGATACTTCTGCAAGAAGCCACAAGTTTCTTTAGTGAAGAAACTTAACTTTTCATGGACAGGAAGAAATCAACATCATGAAAACGTCTATGCTACCAAAGCATTCTATAGGTAGAATGCAATCCTGATCCAATACCAATGGCATTTTTTAAGGAAATGGAAAAACAAATCACCAAATTCACATAGAAAGAGAAGTCCTGGATAAGTTAAACATTACTGAAGAAGAAGAACAAAGTGGAAGGCCTTATACCACCTAACTTTAGAACCTATTACACTGTCTCAGTAGTTAAAACTGCCTGGTACTGGTACAACAACACATGTATAGAACAATGGAATAGAATTGAGAATCCACTATAAAAATCATCCACCTACAAGTAGCTGATATTTGACAAAGGCCCAAAGTCTGTAAATTGAGGAAAAGACAGTCCTTTCAACAAATAGTATTGGCATAACTAGATATCCATCTGCTAAGAAACGAAACAAGACCATTTCTCACACTATGTACAAAAGCTAACTCAAAATGGATCAAAGACCTAAGTATGAATTCTAAAACAATAAAGATCCTGGAAATAAAAAAAAAGGGACAATTCTGGGAGCCCTAATACAACGCATAGTTAACAGAATACAAAATACTACTAAAAATGCTCAAGCACCAGAAGAGAAAATAGATAACTGGAAACTCCTAAAAAAATCCTTCTAAAAAGTAAAGTACCGATGTGGGGATGGTGTGGGAGGAGGGGGGAAATGGCTACAGAAAATCTGATCAGCATCTAATCTCTAAAATCTACAAGATAATGCAAAACCTCATCTACAAAAAGACAAATAATCCAATTGAAAAATGAGCAAAGGATATGAACAGACATTTCATCAAAGAAGACATTCACGCGGCTAACAGATAAATGAGATAACACTAACAATCATTAACCATTAGAGAAATGAAAACCGAAACTACATTGAGATACCAAGTCACACCAACAAGGCTGGCACTAATCAAAAAACCACAGTATAATAAATGTTGGAGAGGATGTGGAGAGACTAGAATATTTATGCATTGCTGGTGGGATTGTAAAACACTACAACCACTGTGGAAATTTATTTGCCACTTTCTTAAATAGTTAGAAATATCTAATGATCTAGCAATGCCACTTCTTGGTGATATATCCTAGAGAAATAACAGCTTCCATACAGATAGATACATGCACAGCAATATTCATTGCATCACTGTTCAAAATATCAAAAAGATGGAATCTACTTAGATGCCCAACAGCAGATGAATGTATAAACAAACTATGATATATTCACAGAATGGAACATTATGCAATGGTAAAGAACAATAATGAATGTGGGAAACACAGAAGAACCTAGAAAGCATTACACTGAGTGAAATTAGTCAATTGCAAAAGAACAAACACTGCATGAGACCATTATTATTAGGAGTCAAGAATGGGTCTGCACATAGAAGGAAACATTCTTTGAGGGTTATGAGGGATGGATAAGAGGAAGAGGGACATTCAACAATTAGATATTTGATAATAATTATTTCAGGTGAAAGGAGACACAACACACAACAGAGGAGAACTCAGCACAATTGGACTAAACCCAAAGCTTAAAAGTATTGTAGATAAAACCAAAGAAAGCAGTAGGGACAGGGCTGGGAGCTGGCAGACCATAGTTTCAGGAGACGTCTAGGTCAACTGACATAATAAAATTTATTAAAATGTTCTGCATCCCACTTTGGTGTGTGACATGTAGGGTCTTGAGAGCTAGCAAGAGGCCATCTAAGAAGCATTAATTAATCTCCACCCACCTGGAGGAAAGAAAAAAGAAGAGCATCAAAGACACAAGGTAAGAGCCCAAGAGACAGAAAAGGTCACATATAAAAAAGACTACAGCAGCATAAGACCAGAAGAACTAGATGGTGCCTAACTACCACCCAAGACTGCTCTTATAAGGAACTCAAGAGTTCCTGATGGAGTCAGAAAAAATGTGAGGTCCAGAACTCGACCTCTGGGTAAAAAGATCAGACATGATGCTCTGATGGATGTGAGGATCCTCAGAAGACATTACCCCTGGACCCTCTGTTAGCCCAGAACTGAAGCTGCTTTAGAGGACAACTCCCCAAAGACAGAACTGGGATATAAGACAAAAAAATGCCACTAGTGAGGAGTGTGCTTCTTGCCTTCAGTAGATACAGGAGACAAACTAGGCAGCTTGTATCTAGAGGCAAGATGAGAAGAGAGAGGGCTCAGAAGCTGGTTAAATTGACACAGGAAATAACTGTTGGAGGAGAAAAGTGTGCTGTCACAATGTGGAAAGAGAAGCAAAGGTCACATGGCAAAGTCTGTGTATGTTTTTGTATGAGAAACTGACTAGAATTGTAAATTTTCACTTAAAACATAATGAAAAAAGTTAAAATTAAAATAAGCAGAGACGTGAGGTAGAAGGCAGAAGCAAGCATGCTTTTGCTGGCTTTAAGATGAAGAAGACCAGATGGAAATATGAGAAGAAAATGAATTCTGTCAACAACCAGTAAGCCTGGAAGAGAACCCTGAGCTCTGGATAAGAATGCAGCCCCAGTCACCTTGATTTTACTCTAACAAGCCTCTAAGCAGAGAATCCAGCTGTACCTCACCAGCCTTCTGACCAAAACTGTGAGCTAATAAACTTGAGTTTAAGGAACTAAGTGTCTGGTAGATTCTTACAGTAATAATACAAAACTAATCCACAGTCTCATTTGTGAGTAAAGCAAGAATAGGTATTACATTGCAAGTGAGATATGGAACACTCCGTATCATGACTCAGAACACATTAGATTAGAGAATAATAGGAGAAAAATTTGAAGGAGAAAGTTTTCATATACAGAAGTACTCCGAGTACCTCTGTCATACTCTCCCTTCTTCTTCCTTCATCCCTCCTAAGGTACTTCCTACTAACCCCAATCTAATAAAATGGCTGTCAGCAGGATTACTCAGACTCCTTAAAAAGCCTGAGTTCACAAAGGGGACCAGAGCCCAGGTCACCCCTGAGATGCTAAAGCATCTAGTAACTGTAGAGCGGAAACCTACATATGGAAAGGAGCAAGCCTCCCTTCCACGATAGGATAAAAAATACAAGAAGGTGGCCTGTGAAGGTGACAGTACCCAAGTAATGACATACTGTGGGGGACAGACGTGAGGCAAGAGAGGCAGCAGAAACAACAAAATAAATATATAAGGGAAAGTTGTTAGCTTCAAGATGTTCCAAAAGCCTTGAAAAGAAAAAGTAACCATACCACCCACCAAAAGAGGACAGAGGAGTATACAGAGCCACCATACCAAAAGCGTTGGTCAGTGTTCAACCATTTCAAGAGGTAGTCGGTGATCACGATCTGACAGTCCTGAAGAAGAAAGGTTAAACTCTACTAAAGGCACTGGCAAAAACCAAGGCTCCAGGAGTTGACAGAATACTAAGTGAGATGTTTTAATGAATGAGTACAATACTGAGAGTGCTCACGAGCCTACACCAAGAAAGCTGAGAGAGAGCTACCCGGCAAGCTGACCGAGAGAGACATCTGTGCCCATCGCAAAGAAAGATGATCCAACTGAATGTGAAAGCTACTGAACAAAATCACTAATATCATACAAAGTAAAATTTTGCTGCAGATAATTCAGAAGTGATTACGGCAGTATAGTGACAAGAACTCAAGCAAGATTCAGGAAGAGGTTGCGGAATGCAGACTATTATTGTTGATGTCAGATGGATGTTGGCTGAAAACAGGAATACCAGAAAGCTGTTTGCCAGTATGCAACGGAACTCAACTGTGTGGATTATAACGAATTGTTGATAACACTACAAATAATGAGAAATCCAGAACACTTCACTGTGCTTGTGTGGAACCTGTCCATAGGCCAGGAGGCAGTCATTCAAACAGCATAAGAGGATACTTCATGGTTTAAAGTCAGAAAAGATGGGCGTGAGGGTTGTATCCTTTCACTACTTACACAGTCTGTATACTGAGCAAATAAACCAAGAAACTGGACTATAAGAAGAAGAATGAAATAATCAGGATTGGAGGAAGACTAACAACCTGCAATATGATGCAAACTTGCTTGCTGAACAAAAAGAAACACTTGCAGATGAAGATCAAGGACTGTAGCTATAGCCTTCAGGATGGAGTTCAATTAAACATAAAACCAAAATCCTCATAACTAGGCCAATACGCAGCCTAAGGATAAGTGGAGAAAAGATCGAAGTTGTCAAGGATTTCATTTTGCTTGGATCCACAATCAATGCCCATGGAAGCAGCAGTTAAGAAATAACCCGGCACTTTTCATTGGGCAAATCTGCTACCAAAATAACCTCTTTAAACTGTTAAAAAGCAAAGGTGTCATTCCGATGACTAAGACACACCTCACCCAAGCCATGATATTTTCAATTGTCTCATATGTACATGACAGCTAGACAAAGAATGAAAAAGACCAGAGAAGAACTGATGCCTTTGGAATTACAGTGTTGGTGAAGAATGCTAAATATATCATCAACTGCCAGAAGATCAAATGTGTCTGTCTTGGGAAAAGTATAGGTGGAAAGCTTCTTAGAAGAGAGGATGGATGATGAGACTTCATCTTGCACGCTTTGGGCATGTTAGAAGGTAAGAAGGACATCATGTTTGGTAATAGCAGATGGTCAGCAAAAGAAAGAAGATTCTCAGCAAGATGCACTCACGCAGCAGCTGCAATGATGGGCTCACTTCTCGTCACAGCTGTGAGGATGGCAAAGAACCAGACAGCATTTCATTGTGTTGTACACTGGGCTGCTGTGGGTCACGGCTGACTCACGGCACCTAACAGCAACAACAACATACCAAGGATCTTTCAGTGCAAATATGTGGTTATGATCACTTTTGCTCTCTACTTTTAGAAGAGGATATTGTTGGTGGGCCTAATTTTTAAAGCTATGTTTATAGCAGCACATGGTTCTAAAAACTTATTTGACAGATTTGTGCTCCATTGAGCCCCAGATAAATCCAGTACACATGTTGCATTCCCATGACAGTTTTGCTCTCCTTGACAAGGAACTTTGTTCACTGTAGGCTCATTCCAAGTGTGACATACTTTTTTTCCTAGCTGGTCCTGTTTGAATTAATTTCTTATAAAAGATCTTAAGCAAAGTAACAACCATGAGCTATGTTTCCAAGACGCCAGTCCGCCCACTGAGACTGCATCCCTTTGTGTTGAGGCTTTAACCCTTACAAAGGTAAGAACTGGACACTTGAATTTCATGTGAATCAATGTAAGAGGTACAGTTAGTCTGCTGAAAGAGTTAAGTGTAGTCAGAGGTAAGCAGGAAACTGCTCTTGCTTCCTCAGCCATTTTGAATCTAGCCTGTCACCTTCCTCATCCTACCTTAGAGGAGACCTCCATAGATTTTTAAACTTTTTTTTTTTACTACTTTTATTGTGAAATGCAGTATATTTGCCTGTTTTAAAAAGTGCAAGAGAAACACAAACTATAAAAATATTTAAAATGGTTACCTACAGTGAGAGAGATTTCTGTGGCCTGAATATATTTGGTTCTATAGCTTTGATTTTGGAACCAAATAAATTATTTTTTAGTCAAGCAAAATGCAAAAAAAACCAATAAATTTCTAAAAATCATAAACAAAATTAAGCAAATACATTTCAGTCTCTGGGAGGCAGGATTCAGGGTCTCTGGCCAGACCTTCACTGAATTCTTGGTGAGGCACAGCCTTCCCCTGGGCTGGCGGGGTCCTCCAGGGCTCCCCAGTTTTCTTAAGCTACAAGAACTCACCCTAGGAATTTGTCTTTACAAAAAAAAGGAAAAGAAAAGATGAAGAAAGAAAAAGTTCTGTTTGAACATGTTTCTTTGGGATCTCGTCTAACTTACAAATTAGCAAGCTGGAATTTCTAGTGAAAAAGCACCTCAAAGAAAACCATGAAGGAAGAATGCAGGCACCCAGCAGTCCTCACTAGTCTTTTCTGTGAAACTTTGCAGGCTTACTGTGCATCTTGAAGTAAGGCCAGTGATCTGGGAGATTTCCCCACTCTTCCTGTCAGATCCTACTGTGCGGCCTGGGAATTAGTGTGACCCCAGTAGCCTCAGTCTAACTATGGGTATGAATTAGTGAAAAAATATTCCAGTCCTCTGTTCCTACTCTGAGACCCAGAGTTTCCCCATCAGTATTAAGTTCCAGTTGTCCACAGTGGTGTTTGG
This sequence comes from Heterohyrax brucei, assembly GCA_028571685.1. NCBI lineage: Eukaryota > Metazoa > Chordata > Mammalia > Hyracoidea > Procaviidae > Heterohyrax > Heterohyrax brucei. Next base: position 138,818,087 of record CM053148.1, on the reverse strand, counting down.
CTTGATAACATTCCCTTGACTGACTGTCTTACCTTCCTTCTCTCACTTCTCTACTTCTCTCTTAGCGTTTCTTTCATCTGCCAAATAATTACTTTCATTAGAATAATTACCTTAAGATTTATTTCTGGAGAAGTTCAAAATAAGAAGCATTCTAGCTGATAAATGAAGAAGTGATGGAATTCAAATTTACCATGTTGCCAGTCCTTAATGAGATAATAATATGTCTAAGCAATACTCACTGATCACACAAAAAAATGTAGACAAGGACATGTTGTATGTCTTCTGGGAGAGGTATACAACCCCATTCATCCAACATTCTAGTCAAAATAATCAAGCCTGCCTAAGATAGAGCCTCTAGAGTCAACAAACAATTTACAGGAAGTATAAGAAAGAGGAATGTGCAAAAATTTGAAAAGTGAGTAACTTTAACAACACACATGGAAAAGAGAAGAGAAGAAATCTATAAATTTAAGAAAACTAAGCCAGCCAAGTACCGTCGAGTAGCATGGGCTTTGGATCTGAAAGAAACATTTTTGCAGAACACTTGTCTAATGCAACATGTCATTTGATTTTCTGATAACTGCTTTCATGGGCACTGATTGTGGATCTAAGTAAAACAAAATTCCTGACTTCAGTCTTTTCTCCATTTGCCATCATAGCTGCTTATTAGTTTAGCTATAAGGATTTTTGTTTTCTTTATGTTTAGTTATGATCCATACTGAAGGCTATAGTCTTTGATCTTGACCAGTAAGTGCTTGAAGTCCTTTTTTCTAGTGAGCAAGGTTGGCCTATCAAAGATTGTTAATTAGTCTTCCTCCAATCCTGAATTAACCATTGTGCAAACCAAGGACCTTACTGGTTATCAAAGGGGTAGTTGCAAACAGAGGCTTGAAAACTGGTTGCAAACTGGGCTTGTCCCCTTGTACCGTTTTGGAATGTTGGAAACCACTGCTATGTTAATAAGCCTAGGTTAGCCCTTAGCCAAGTGCCAGCCAACTGCCAGTGAAATGAGGTTATTGACTGCTCACTGACCCCAGATAAACAAACAAAAAAACAAACCTGTTGATGCTGAGTCAGTTTTGACTCATAGCAACTATATGGAAAAGTAATACTTCCCCATAGGGTTTCCAAGGAGCAGCTGGTGGATTCAAACTGCCAACGCTTTGGGTAGCAACCATGGCATGCTGCATCACTCAACCACCGAGCCACCATGGCTCAGTCTGCTGACCAGTAAAGCATAAATTAGATAGACTGAGATTAACAGAAGAGCTTTGCTGCTGAGTACAGTCCAAATTGCTGATTGACAGAACCATGAGCTGATTTAAAAAAAAAAGCTGTTATTTTACACTACTGAGAGAGACGCTGGTACTTTGAAATGGGTTGCTGTTGTGAAAACCTAAACCTGTGGCCTTCGGTCTATAAACTGAGCAAAGACTGAAAACAATATTTAGAACACTGGTAGCAAAAGCTTGAAAATTGCCAAACTCTTATGGCTGGAAAAATGGTAAGGAAACTGACTATCTTAGTCACCTAGTGCTGCTTTAACAGCAATACCACAAGCAGATGGCTTTTAAAAGAGAAACTTTATCTTGTCACAATCCAGTAGGCTAAAAGTCAAAATTTTGGCTGTCAGCAGCAACAGCTGCTGGCTCTGGAGAAACGTCTTTGTCTTTAATCTTTCCCTGTACTGGAAGCTTCTGAGGCACAGGGACTGTGGTCCTTTCCAAAAGACACACTCAGCTTGTAGCACGGCTTCTTGGTGGTACAAGGTCTCCAAATCTCTCTGCTAGATTCTTTCCTTTATACCTCTGCAGGTTGAATCAAGGCACGAAACAACCTCACCAACCCAACTGTCACCCATCCTCTGTCATTAGCATCATAGAGGTGGGATTTACAACATGGGGGACCATCACACAATACCAAGAATCATGGTTCAGCCAAACTGTCACACATGTTTTTTGGAGGGAACACAATTCAATCCATGACACTGATATAGCAGGCTAGGGAAAGGGCAACATGTTTTATATAGTTAAGAACAATTGGTTAGACTCTTTTTGCCTGAGGTAACTGGAAAGATTTAATGTGTGTGTATATATATATATATATATATATATACATATATATATGCATGTGTGTGTATGTGGTTGTATATATATGTACATACATACATGCTTACATATAATGAATTCATGCACCTTGGCAAGATGACTTCCTGGGAATATATTGAAAGTGTTAATAAGCTTCTTATAGCTCCACAGCAAGAAATAAATGAGCTAAGGTAAGAATTTATGGGAGTATACAGGATAGAGAATGATAGTATAGAAAATAAAGCTGTTTTTCATAACAATTCTCCTCAGCCTCTAAAGATTCTCAAAGTGAAAGAAGTCTGTATTCAAACAGTAGATCAAGAACTTGACTATTACAGCGTTACTCAGAGGTAAGGGGGCATCTGGCAGACCTGTTCAGACAAAACGGGGGAAAGAGATCTAGGGATCTTTAGGGTGTTGTCTTACAGAGGTCTGGTACACTCACCATAGCGGAGAGAGTCCTATCTCAAAACAATGGTAGGTATAGCACTTGCTGAGTCAAGTAGATGCAAGTCAAGTTCAAAGGAAAACCACAAAGTTTTAACAGAGTTGTGCGAATGAAAGTACCATACAGTGAATTAAAAGAGACGGAGATTTCTCGGCTTACAATAGCCTTTAGAATCCTCACTTCCTATCAACAAAAAGCAACCAAAAAAGGCTACTCATCCTCAAACATGGACTTTTCAGCATGAAAAAGGAACAACGTCTAAGAAGACAGAGCCACATACTCAGAAGTTGGAGCAAAAACCCTTGGAGAACAAAGGAGCGGGAGGTGAACTTAGACATTGTCATGGATTGAACCGTATCTCCCCCAAAATGTGGGTAATAACTTGGCTAGGCCATGATTCCTGAAAATTTGTGATGTTCCTCCATGTCGTAAACCTGCCTCTGTGATCTTAATGCAGGAGGATGGGCATCAGTTGTATTGGTGGCGTAGGACTCAGTGTTTAAGACTGTATTGTGCCTTGAGGCAATCTCTTGAGATATAAAGGAGAAATGCTAGCAGTGAGAGTTGGTGACTTTGTACTACTCAGAAGTAGTGCCAGGAGCAGAGTGCATCCTTTGGAAAGGACTTGGGGTCCCCGTGCCTCAAAAGCTTCCAGTCCAGGGGAAGACTGATGGTAAAGATCTTCCTCCAGAGTTAACAGAGTAAGACTTTCTCTGGAGCTAATGGCCTAAATTTGGGCTTGTAGCCTACTGTACTGTGACAGAATATAATTTCTCTTTTAACAGCTTCTGTTTGTGTTATCTTCATTATAATATCACTAGATAACAAACAAAGGCATCAACTGCAATAAAGCAATCCCTATCTCACCACTGTATACTGAGTGTACTAGGAAATGATAATTAATCTTTATAGTTCATAAATTCCTGGAACAATAGGAGCCACATCTACAGAGCTTCATCTAATCTTACAGAGATCACCAAATCCCAGATTTCAAGGCTGATACCATAGTTAGATGAAATTTCAAAGTCTTCTATGTGGAAGCAATAGCAACTATTGAGGCAAAAAGGTAGACTCTGATAGCAAAAAATGGTTTCAATACCTTAGGTCTTCTTCCGTCAGGAAATGTAGTCTATTTCTCCACCCCTAAAGTCTGAGCTGCCTTGAAACTATTTGACAAGTGATGTGACAATTAAATAGTTGGCTGCCAATAGAAAGATCAGTGTTTCAAACTCACACTCCACAGGAAAAATACCTGGTGATCTGCTTCCATACAGGTTACAGCCTGGAAAACACAGTGGGACAGTTCGACTCTGTTATACAATACTATTGTAAGTGGCAATCAACTAGCAACCACAATAACAACATACAGCAGAGGTAATGTTGAGCCCTTTCCGAGTCTAGACCTTGAAAAGCCTTAGAGCTTCTGCTCTTGCTCTTTCTGAACACACCAACTACCATCATGCGAACACATCAGGGCTACCCTGCTAGATCGTCAGAGATAACACGGCTCAGTCACCAACATCATTCCAGCCGATAGACAACTAACCCCAGGAAACAGAGTTGCTTGGCTGATTTTTAGTTGCCCAAAGACACATGAATGAGCCAGTCAAAACCAGCTGAAGAACATCTAGTTGATTCCAGCCCAAACTGCCAACTCATGGAATTGGCAAGTTAAAAATAACGTCTTCTTTTTAAGCAAATCAACTTTAGAGATGTTTACTCTACAAATGTTTCTCTGAGATGACAAGGAAAGCAAGGAGCCACAAAAGCCAAAACTGAAGTGAAAGTGGCTTTGGGGGAAAGTACCAAAGTTGATATTTGCTTAATGGCATTTCCAGACCCCAGAGGACGTCTAAGTTTCTGCTTTCATGACTGTGTAAGTGTTGATACTGAAGATAAATTTCAGGCATGGCTAAGACTGGGAGACTAATAGGACCAACACTTGCATAAAGCTGGCGCTCTGTAATAGGCAAAATAAAGGCTCCCCAGTGATATCCAGCCAAGCCTTGGAAACAGGTTGGTAATCTGTTTCTGGGTGGTAGCAGACTTGAAAACTCAATGGAGTAGTTCTACTCTGCAAAATGAGATCACTCTGAATAGGAATCAACTGGACAGCAGCTAACAACAAGAGTAATAAAGGGATGATAAAATCCATTTATATAATAAATGCTAGGAGAAACACACATGCTGAACTCACTCAAGAGTTCAACAAACTCTTGTTGAATTATATTTAATTTAAATGAAAAGCATCAACTGCCTCTAGAAAAGGAGAAGAGAGGGTCACTGACAACTAAATCGACTGGGAAAAGCAGAGCTTAAGCACTGTAAGCCTGAAGCATTAAAAGAACTTCAGTTATTCTGCAGAACTCAGGGCCCCTTAAACAGAAGTCAGGGCCCTTGTTTACAGTTGGTTACTTCCTTGTCTTCAAGAGACTTTGATCATTTACCCCTAGTGGAAGGAGTGAACTTTGTAAGGGAGGGAGATGATTTCAGTTTCATTGTACTTAAAATGGGAGTTACGAAGGTTGGTTAAAGCAAATTTTACACAAAGGAAATGTAACAGATCACCTAATTTCATAGAACGTTAGAGTCTAGAATTCTCTCTCTTTTTCTAAAGTACTATAGCCTGATACCCTGTAGACATGAAGACTATTTTCATCTCCTTTTAACTGCTTAACTCCTTTTAACTGATACCACAGCCATAACTTCATAGTTTACTATTTCCCATTCTGATTTTAAGAGTGCCTAAGCCCTGTCTTTCTGAACAGATTAGTTAAAGAAAAAAATGTTGTAGTGGGTAGAGCAGTGGTTTCAATACTTTGAGAGAAGAGAACAATAGTTTGTGAAAAAGTAGCTAGTTTTAAAAGTATTCAGTATAGTTGGATCCGACTCGATGGCACTTGGCTGGCATGGGTGAAAGAAACTGGGAGTGGGTGATATCGAAAGAATGCAACATTGGCTTCACCCAGTTTTATGAAACAGTAAATGTTATTCTCCTTTAGTGCCCCATGAGTCGGATCCGACTCAACAGCACTTGGCTCGGCTTAGTATCCCTACTCCTACCCCTTGCCTCTGCCTACTGCCAAGTACTCAGGAGTTGATGCTGAACACTGACAGCCTCATGTCCTCCCCAGAGATGCTCTGAGGAGTACCCTTTCTAGACATAGCTTGTCTTTTCCGTCTTTACATCCCATCAAAACTCAACTGTTACAAATGCCTCATTTATCTGCTCTCATTTCCAGCTACTGTCCTTGGGAAGGAGTTTATAAACTAAAGAATACATGATTTATGTGTAAATGATCCTGGGAGTTTCCTTTCCTCACAGAAGAGAATGATAACTCTGCCCTTTCAGTTTCCTTTTTCTGTACCTATCTGTCATGGATTGAATTGAGCCTCCAAAAGGTATGTGTTAACTGGGACACGATTCCCAGAATCGTGTGGTTGTCCTCCATTTTGTGATTTTCGTGTGTATTGTAATCCCTGCCTGTGGTTTAAAGGCACTAAGGTCATAGCCCAGATCTAGGGAAAAGGAAGTTTGCCTGGGCTGTAACCTGTACCACCTTTTATCTTACAAAAGATAAAAGAAAAGGGAGCCCAGCAGAGAGTCTGGGGACCTCATACCACCAAGAAAGCAGTGTAAGGAGCAGAGGGTATTCTTTGGACCTGAATTCCAAAGAATTTGGGAAGATTGATGATAAAGACCTTCCTCCAAGATCAAAAAAGAAGAAGCCTTCCCCTGGAGCTGCTGATACACTGAATCTGACTTTTAACTCACTTTACTGTGAAGGGAATAAATTTCTCTTTGTTAAAGCCATCTACTTGTGGTATTTGTGTCATAGCAGCATTAGATGACTAAGCCTCTATGAATCTGTCAGTTTGTCATACAGTGGAGGCTTGAGAGTTGCTGTGATGCTGGAAGCTATGCCACCAGTATTCAGATACTGGTGGGGTCATAGCAGACAAGTTCCAGCTGAGCTTCCAGACTAAGCCAGTCTAGAAAGTACACAGTAGTCTACTTTTGAAAAGAATTAGCCATGAAAATCTAATGAATAGCAGCTGATAATTGATATAGTACTGGAAAATGAGCCACTAAGTTGGAAAGTGTTGAAAAGACAACTGGAAAGGAGCTGCCTCCTCATAGTAGACTCAACCTTAATGGTGCAGATAAAGTCAAGCTCTCAGGACCTTCAGCCGGTGATGTGGAATGACTCAAAATGAAAAGAAATGGCCACAATGATACATTAATAATCGGAATATGGAATGTACAGCTTATGAATCTAGGAAAATTGGAAACCATTAAAAATGAAATATAACCCGTAAACTGAAATACTAGGCATTAGTAAACTGAAATGGATTGTTACTAGTTGTTTTGAATCAGACAATCATAAGGTCTAGCATACTGGGGACGAAAACTTGGAATGGCATTGTCCTCGTTGTCAAAAAGAATATCTCAAGATCTATCCTGGAGTATAATAGTGTCAGTGATAGAATAATATTCATATGCCTACAAGGAAGACCAGCTAATAAGACTACTATTCAAGTTTACACACCAGCTGCTAAAGTCAAAGATGAAGATATTGAAGATTTTTACCACCTTCTGCAATCTGAGATTGATCAAATATGCAATCAGAATGCATTGATAGTTACTAGTGATTGAAATATGGAAACTGGAAACAAAGAAGGATCTGCATCTGGAAAATATGGCCTTGGTGATAGAAATAGTACCAGAGTTCACGCAATAGAATTTTGAAAGACCAATGACTTCTTCAGTACAAACAGTTTTTTTCACCAGCATATGTGAATGGTGACTGTATACATTGGAAACCCTGGTAGCTTAGTGGTTAAGTGCTATGGCTGTATACACAGCCTTGCCAGGTAGAATACGTGGGAATTAAATTAATTACATCTGCTGAAAGAGATGATAGAAAAGCTCAGTATCAGCAAGGGCTGACTGTGACAGAGACCATCAACTGTGTGTATACAAGTACAAGTTGAAACTGGAGAAAATTAGATCAAGTCCATGACAGCCGAAGTCTGACCTTGAGTGTTCCCCACCTGGGTTTGGAGACCATCTCAAGAATAGATTTGATATGTTGAACACTAAGGACTGAAGACCAGATGAACTGTGGAATGACATCAAGTGCATCATCTAAAGGAAGTGAAAGGTCATTTAAAGGACAGGAAAGAAAGAAAAGAACCAAAATGTATGTCAGAAGACACTCTGAAACTTGCTCTTGAACACTGATCAGCTAAAGCAAAAGGAAGAATTGACGAAGAACAGATTAGAAGATTCCAAAGAGTAGCTTGAGAACACAAAATCTTATAATCATATAATCTCCAGCAAAGAGCTGGAGATAGAAAACCAAGGCAGAAGGACACAATCAGCATTTCTTAAGGTGAAAACTGAAGGAAAAAGTCAAGCCTTGGGTTGCAGTAGTAAACGATTCTTCGGGGGAAACATTAAATGATGCAGGAAGCATCAAAAGAAGATGGAAACAACACACGGAGTCACTATCCCAAAAATAACTGGTCGGCATTCAACCGTTTCAGAGAGCAACAGGATCGGGAAGGAAGGAGTCTAAACTGCACTCAATAAGTTACTAAAAAAGAAGCCTCCAGGAATTGGTGGACTGTCAACTGACATGTTTCAACCAAAGGATGGAATGCTGGAGGTGTTCATTTCTCTATGGCAAGAAATTTGGAAGACAGTAGTCTGCCAACTGACTGGAGAAGATCCATATTTACAACTATCCCCCCAAAAGGTTATTCAACCAAATGGAGAAATTATTGAACAATATCACTAATATTACGTGCAAGTAAAACATGGCTGAAGATCATTTGAAAGCAGTTGCAGCAGCATATTGACAGGGAACTGCCAGAAATTTAAGCCAGATTCAGAAGAGAATGTGAAATCAGGGATATCATTGCTAATGGCAGGTGGATCTTGGCTGAAAGCAGAGAATATCAGAATATGTTTACCTGTGTTTTATTGACTATACAAAGGCATTCAACTGTATAAACCCACAGCCATCAAGTCAGGTCTGACTCATAGTGACTCTAAAGGTCAGAGTGGAACTATCCCATTGAGTTTCGAAGGAGTGCCTGGCATATTTGAACTGCTGACCTTTTGGTTAGCAGATGAAGCACTTAACTCACTATGCTACCAGGGTTTCATTCAGCTGTATGGATCATAACAAATTATGGAAAACACTGCAAAGGATGGGAATTTCAAAGCACTTAGTTGTGCTCATAAGGCACTGACACATAGATCAAGAGGCAGTTGTTCCACTAGAACAAGGGGATACTGTATGGTTGAAAGTCAGGCAAGACTTGTGTTATGGTTGTATCCTTTCACCATACCTACTCAAGCTGTATCGTGAACAAATAACTTGAGAAGCTCAATTATACGAAGAAGAATGAGGCACCAGGATTAGAGAAAGATTCATTAACAACCTGCATTATGCAGGTGACCCCATCTTGCTTGCTGAAAGTAAAGAGGATTTGAAGTACTTACGGACGAAGATCAAAGACCACAGCCTTCAGTAAGGATTGCACTTCAACATAAAATGACAAAAATTCTCACAAGTGGACCAATAAGCAACATCGTGATAAATGGAAAAAAGATTTAGTTTGTCAAGGATTTCATTTTACTCAGATCCACAGTGAGCACCTATGGGAACAGCAGCCGAGGAATAAAATAAATGCATTGCACTGGGCAAATCTGCTGCAAAACACCTCTTTCAAGTGTTGAATAGCAAAGACGTCACTTTGAAGACCAAGGTGTGCTTGAACCAAACCATGGTTCAAGCCAAGCCAAGCCCAATGCCTTCGAGCATGTAAAATCTGGACAATGACTAAGGAAGCCCATGGAAGAAATGGTGTCTACGAACTGGAGCGTTAGTGAAGAGTACCAAATATACCACGGACTGCCAAAAGAATGAACAAATCTGTCTCGGAAGAAGTATAGTCAGAATGCTGCTTAGAAGCAAGGATGATGGGATTACACCCTACATACTTTCGACATGTTTACAGGAGGGATCAAGCACCGGAGAAGGACACAACGCTGAGTGAAGTACAACGGAAAAAAAGAGGACCCTCGATGGGATGGACTGAGCCTGTGGCTACAGCAGTGAGCTCAAGCATAACAAGAACTGTGAGGTGGCAAAGACCGGGCAGCGTTTCATTCTGTTGTGCACAGGGCCACTATACGCTGGAACTAACTCATTGGCACCTAACCGTAACAACAGATGACTAGGACACTACCCATCCAAAGATTATCTTCTCTATTACTGACAAATTAGTTTCTTGATTTATGTCAAAAGGTGGCCAAGGTGGTGTCCAGAAAGACGAGAGGAGAAGAGATAGAGATTCAAAATAGATTTGGGAATTTTGAACACTTAAAACAAATAAATTACTGGAGTAGAGCAGTAACAGATAACTAGGGATGGAGGAATAAAAGTAAAAGAATTGTTGCTGGCAGGGTAAAGAAGCTACTTTAATACATTTTTAAAAGTACCAAAACTGGGAAGATATTTGATTTTTATTATTGACAAATATTTGATCCGGGTGCCTTTGAATAAGACTGTTATACATAGACTGGACAAGGATCAAGGTTAACAGAGTTATATACTAAGCTTAGGATGAACAAACCATCCCAGTTTTGCCAGGACTTTCTCAATTATAGTACTGAAATTATCATGTCCTGGAAATTTCTTCAGTCTCAAAGTGAGACAGCTAAGCTAAGTTGTCAGTGACTAATAGTGGCTTCCTGTGTTACATTTCCTGGGAGAACAGTAAACTCTGATTTTTCCTCAGAAAAGTTGCTGAGAATAGAGAAGCCACAATGACATTTCTCCTTCAATAATCCCTTAGAGATACTAGCTTTACTATGTTGAAATAGAAATACTTAAGATCTCTTTCCTATCTTTTATATGCTCACTGGTGCCTCCTGGGGATCTGATTCAAAAACCTCAATTTCTGTCTCTGTTCCTTCTGCTGGAGGACCCAGAGAAGACAACACAAGGGGTAGATTTCCTTTTAATGAATGACAAAGTATGTGCGTGTGTATTTATAACGGAGAGGTTTTTACTCTAAAGCAGTATTTCTCAAGCAAGAGTATTTTTCATTTTATCCCTCAGGGAACATGTGCCATGTCCTGAGATGCTTTGGGTTGTCACCACTGAAAACGGGATGCTAATGGATTCTACTGGGTAGAAACCAAGGATGCTGCTAAACATCCTATAATACACAGGACAGACTCCCTCAGCAAAGAATTATTCAGCCCGGAAGGCCAATAATGCCAAGACTGAGAAATCTTGACCTAAGGCTATATCTCATTAATAATAGACAATCACACATATGTGTATGGGGACAGCTGAGGGTGCAGCCTTCCTTGAAATATTGTTTTTCAGAGTCCCTCCATGTGTGGTGATTTAAACCAAGCATCTACAGGGTGATGTGTAGCATATAAATAGAATGCCAAAAGAACATGAGCAAAAAGCAGGAAACAGGTGGTAGTTTTCTTTTTCAGCTGCCTAGATCTGTAACAAAGCACTTGACCTAAAAAATAATAATACCTTTATCCAAGGTTTTCTAATGTCAGGATAACGGGGAGTATCTTAGTTCACTCAGAATCTATAATAAAGACATTGTCAAATTGGAACTGAATCAACGGCTGCAGAGGGGCAGTTCACTTCAGGAATGTTAAAACCAGCCAATTGATTCTCTCAATAACCATAGTATCTTTTCATGCCAAGTCTCTTGAGAGAACCAGTGTCCAAAAATAAAGATATCTGACACATTAAAGGTGCAAAAAAAAGTAAACAACCCACAAGACAGAAAGACAAAATAAGGGCAATTCAGCAGCAAGTGCAAATCTTGGGAGCTTTGAAGAGCCTTTGAGCAGCTTGGCAGCAGGTAGACTTCATGGAGAAAAAGAAAGAAGTGGTTATGGGTCAAAATTCAAGGGGAAGACTATAAATATTTCCACAAACATTCTCCTTAGTCAAACAGAGTACATATCCTCCCCACATGCAACGCTATCTTCTCCTCACTCAGATTCTTAGCCTATCTCTATCTCTCTGTTTATTAAAACACTTTTTTTTCAAAATTTCTGCATATATTGCTCAGGCCAAAGAGATACTTCTGTCCCAGTAATCAACCAATTGTGATAGAGTTTATTCGGATTCGTGGTAAGTGTCATGGATTGAATTGTAGTAGTTTGGCTGAGCCAGGATTCCCTTTATTCTACGATTGCCCTTCATTTTGTGATTTTGATTCTGTAAACCCTAATCTCTGCCTGTGACTCATAGAGAGGATGATTAAGTTAAAATGCCATTGGGGCAGGACTGCCACACCCTTGCTAAGGGAGTTTCCGCAGAGTGTGGCTTGCGCCACCCTTAAGCTTTTCATCCTTTGGGAGATAAAAAAAAGAGACAGAAGCAAGCAGAGAAGTGGAAACCCCACACCATCAAGCAAGCAGCACTGGGAGGAGCGCATTCTTCAGACCTGACGTTCCTGTTCCAAGATGCTCCCTGAGCAAAAACGGATTCAACACAACAACTTTCCTCCAGAGCTGACAAGGGGGAATGCCTGCCTCTGGAGTGGACATCATGAATTTGGACTTGTAACCTATTGGATTGCATAAGAATAAATGTTTCTTTGCTAAAGTCATCCACCTGTGGCATTTCTGTTAGAGCAGCGTTAGCTGACTAAAACAGTGACTCAGGAGGGTTTTGTGTAACTGATCTTTCAACAGCAGAGAAGTAGATCATAAGGCCTTTCTTCCACGATGTCTCTGAGTGGATCCAAGACACCACCGTGTCAGTTAGTAACCTAGTGCTTAGCCATCTGAGCTACCTGGGGACATCTGTCCATATCTTTGCTACGGTGATGTTTTCTCTTAGTATAAATCATGCACTTGCTCATCTGTATTGCAAGCTCCCTAAGAGGTAGGCTATATTTATATAGCTTAGTGCCCCCAAGGGTTACTGAAGTACCTAGCAATTGTATTTACAGAATAAATTTTGGTGCATTAATATTATTAAAATAACTGTGGGGTATGACCAAAACGGAGCAAGCAAACTACAGTATTGGACACTGACTTCAGAGCTCTGTAAAGTGTATTTTTCTGGAAGAAAAATTAACTCATTATTCTAGAGCTGTCATTAGCAGAGATTAAATATTGGGTGCCTGGCACGTATTGAACACGTGATAAGTATTTTTCAAATAAACAAAATGTCGAATAGCATGTCCCAAATTGAGCTGACATTGACAGTTAGATTTCTTACTTCTAAGGGTCAGCTCACTCTTTCCAACAACTTTATTTTCCTGTGCTTCTGCTTTCAGTGCTTAAAATACATGATTAATTGTCCTGTACTCCCTCACATGCCAGAAATCGTGATCATGTTCTCACAGAGCTACATTCTTTTGCAGGCTCAGCAAATAGAGTTGACCTGGCTGGCATGGAACAGTCCTCTGCAGAAACCTTGGGCAGGAGGGAATAGGAAGAGGGTTCAGCCATTTTTGAGAAAGATGCAAGCAATTTATTGAGCTTAACTCAGGCTTTTTTTAAAATAGATGTTATGGATTAAATGGTGTCCACAAAAATATGTATTGAACTGTCAGCCCTTGTACCCATAGATATATCCTGTTTGGAAATGCAAATTTCTGTTACACTAATGAGACCACACCAGTGCAAATTGGGTCCTAAGTCTAACTGTTTCTAAGTTATAAAAAACAGCAGCATAAGGGTGGAGCCGAAAAGACAGCTTAGATAAAACGTACCTTGATGACCCACTGCAGCAAAGACTTGAAAAACTAAGTAAAAACGACACACACAACAGTCTTGGAAAACTAAGCATCAAGTGAAGGAATAAAGACCTAGATTAAACACTGAATGGAAGAAGAAACTGACAGAAAACACAAAACAAGGGGAGATCCAGAGTGCAAGTTGCCTGCCAGCTAGCATGGCATAGCAGCACCATTCGGGAACACAGCCAGCCATGACTTGGACACAGAGTATGGGAAGGCAGCTTCGTGGAGTTTCCAACAGTAGACATGCGCCTAAGAGCCAGAAAAGTACACTTTCCCACCCCTCACCCTTCTGCTTCACACAACACGGCTACCCCTTGCTACCCCTGGCCTTTGCATACTGTTCTGCTAGAGAGCTACCAGCCTGCTACAAACCCAGGCCCACACTGCATCTATCTGCCGGTTCGTGTCATTCTATTTTTCCTCTTTTCTTCCTTTTCTTTCTCCTGTCACCTAGCTCTATGTACCACTTCTACCATGCTGGACCAATTAGGCTAGAGAGCCAGTCGCCCATGCCTGCCCTAGGTCTGCCCCACCTTTACCCACTAGCCTCCACCACACTACCATTTTTACGTGCTTCCTACCATTCTCCCTCACATCTAGCCCTGTGTGTCAGCTCCTCTCCTTTCACATCAGCTGGAGTCTGCTATGCTCCTACCCACTGGCTACAGAGGACTGACTGTTTTTATTTATATAATTGTTTTTACCTTTCTTTCCTTTCTCCTTCCACTTAGCCCCATATACCACTACCACCCCTATCAGTGATGGTACAAAATTAGAGAAATAAGAGTACATTTGCAGGTAACCACAAAGAAAGTTAACAAACTTAGTCAACAGAATAAAAAGAAGAAATACATAAATATTCAGTAAACACAAAATCTATAATAACAGAGAACAAGAAAACAAAATCCACAAACAAAAAGAAGTCAGCACCAGAAGGAAACTGAGAAGAATTCATTCTGTGAAGCTGGCATAATTCTGATACCTAAGCCAGGCAAAGACATTACCAAAAAATAATACATGCCAATATCACTCACAAATACAATGCAAAATTTTTTAAGTGGTCACTCAATGCTGGTGAAAGGCTTTCTTCTATGACCTCGCCTGCTATTTTCTGAGTTTGGTACTCTGACATTTCAGAATTTACTTGTAAATTGCACTGCATAAAATAGCAAGGATGTTCCAAATATAGTTAGACTACTGTAATAAATTTTGGGATTTTCAAAATGGTAACTGGCTGAAAATATCAGCTGACTCCTACCCTTAAAAAAAAAGCCTAGAGAAATGAGCATAAGGTGATATGGACCAAAATATTCATGGCTCATGATCCATAATAACAAAAACCTTGAAAGCAGACTCGTATCCTTTAACTAGAAAATAGGTAAGCATATTGTGGTTGTTTATATAAAGAAATACTACATGGAAATTAAAATTTATGATTTAGACCTGTTTATTTCATCATGGACAAATCTCACACAAAATGTTGCATGGATAAGGCAAGTTGTAAAATTATCTGTATCTATTAACATTTTTTTTAAAGAATCTGTAGCAGAGATGGCAAAGAGTTACAGTTTTATTAAAGTAGCTGGTAGATACACAGATATTCATCCAATATTTTTGTTAGTTTGAAATATTTCATAGTTTCTGAAAATCCTACAAAAAAAGCCTGTGGCTAAACAAATGAGATGCATTTGGTTGTTTCTGTTTGTCTAAAGGTCAGAGTACATTTATAGTGTAGCTCTGTTCTCATAAGTCCATAACATCTGAGCTCAAGAACTGTTTTGAAACAAAAGACCAATTCTAAAAGACAAAATTGCCCAGAGTTAAGAGGAATTTCATACACATATCCCATGTAAACATTTTAAAGTGCACCTATTTTATAGCGCTTGGCATTTTATAGCCCGCTTTATAGTTTCTTTTATCTAATTCCAGAGAATGTCTCTCTAACAGTCATTAAACAAGTGTTTGCAAAACAACTTACCTGTCACTAGATATCTGACTCTGAATCACCCTTGAGTATGACTTTTGGCAGATGTCCTGGGATCAAAGTCACTTCCTTTCTGGGCCTGGAGGCAAGACTAGCAAGATTTTATAAGAACTCCCATCCCCAAAAGGGAACCTGGTCTAGAATTAACATTCTCAGCTACCCTGCTTACCTATGAAGTCAAACGTCTGTCCTCCTCACACCCTAACAAACTATACATACATCATACTCATTGCCTCTGAGTTGATTCCAACTCATAGCAACCTTCTAAGACAGAGTATAACTGCCCCATAGCGTTTCCAAGGTTGAAATCTTTATGGAAGCAGATTGCCACATTTTCTCCAGCAAAGCAGCTAGAGGGTTCCTACTACTGACCTTTCAGTTAGCAGCCAAGTGCTTAAACACAGTGCCCCCAGGTCTGCTTACATGTATCATGATTGATCCTATGTGGTGTCCGGTAGAACACTTGACACTCGCCAAGCTCTCAACAGCACTTCCCTTTCTCTCTTCTCTTATGTCCTATTGACTGATCGAAGGCCTCTTCTGTGCCTATGCATCCCACAATCATTCCACAGCACTTTATACTACTGACCCATCCTTTGCCTGTCTCATGAAGCCTATCTCTCCTGCTTTGACTTTCTTTACACAGCAGTGTTCTTTCTGAACTTAATTGCCTCCCTCTTTCTTTCTCTGTCTCCCTCTCTGCCCTCCTGCCTGATAGCCATGCCTCCCGTCTCTCAGCCTCATCCTTTCTTTCTTTCTCCAGAGCATCTACTCAGCTCTCATGGCTTTAATTATCAAGTTACGTTGTCTTGTATCTTCACCCTCTAACCCCAATTTCAGACCCTAATTTCTAACTGCCTAATAGACTTAAAAAAAAAAGTTCAAGGCAGTTGCTGTTAAGTCAATTCCTACTCATGGTCACTGCAAGCCTCTTAAAGCAGACTCGTATATACCTACTTTGTGTTTTTAGAATACTTGGTGTTGTAATCTAGTTACTGCACAGAGAATCCCAACAGAACCATGTGGAGAAAGACACAGGAAGAGACAGAAGTTGCGCACTCCCAGCTGATGCGGCCATGCATGGCAGCGTACATGCAAGTGAATCTGTATTTGATGTTCCAGTCCCACCTAGCATCTAGTTATAACCGCATGAAAACCTCAGGCAAGACTGCCAGAAGACCTACCTAACTGATCCCCAGACAACGCTTAGGATCATGATCAAAGACGGAGCTTGCTGTGTTAAACCAAGTTTGAGGGTAGGCTGCTATGTGACAGTAGCGAAACAACACTGTATTCAGGCATTGAGGTTATAAACTCAAGAATTATTTTGAATTTTTCCTAACCAACTAACACCTCACATCTCATTGTTTACCAAGCCATGTCACTTTTACTTCCTAAATATATCTCATCATTCTGAACATGTCCTCATTCTACGCCCCATTGCCTTAGTTGAGGTCATCACAATCTCTGTCCTATAAGATACTTCTAAAATGTAAACCAGAGCAAGTCATTGACCTTATTAAGCTCTTTAAAGGTACCACACTGACAAATTTCCTACATGTTATACATGGTCCTCCATATTATAGGAATTCTATATTCTTGTTTCATTCTCTTTCACTGACTCTTCCTCCATTCTCATGAGCCATATAAAACATTCATCATTTCATCTAATGGCCCTGCAGGACACAGTACCACACTCTTTTCTTCCATTTCCTCTCATTCCTACTGCCAACCAAGCTTGTCTATCTGGTAAATAAGATTCATCTCAAATGTATCTTGACTTCAGCTTCTGTAGCCACCTCCCCAATAACCCACCTCTCTCTCTTCTGCATTTATAGAGAAGCATATTCATGCTTCTTTTACTATGATCAGTCACTCTCCAGTATGGTCATGCTTAGAAGTCAGGAATGTGAGGTCTGTAAGGGCAGAAATTGTGTTTTATATCCCCCACACTAAGATCATGTTATGAAGTAGGTCTTCAAGAAATACCTGGTTAATATTCTTTTTTGGGGATCCATCTTAATTTCATAATACTTTATTGTCTCCATTAGAAGTCTCTTGTTGTAGTAGAAAGAGCGAGATGGAAGGTCTAATCTCTGGTCTGCTAGGACCCTTCAGCATCTAATGTCTGTAAGAAGGTTGGAAAAGTAGTTGATAAAAAAACAAAACTTATTGCCACTGAGTTGGTTTTAATCTACAGTGGCCCCATAAGACAGAACAGAACTGCCCCCATAGGGTTTCAAACTTCAGACCTTTTGGTTAACAACCAAGCTCTTAGTTAACTACTCTATCACCAAGGCTCCATTTGATAGTACACTGAAAATACTGTGAAATATCTCTTACACTTTATGAGTACACAGCAGGTACTCAGTGAAATGTAGTTGTTGCTATAACTTATTTTGATGGTCATATCCCTGTCTAAAGCTGTAGGCATGTGTTGACCACTTGTATTGAGAAATCAGTATCACAGTGATCATGTGAGCAGTACAACATGTTGTTTAGAAAAGTTCCTGGCCCAAACTTCCCACTAGGATCATTTTACTAATCAATGGCACTATTTAATATTGCCATAATCTCTTATGCCCTTATTTCAATGACAGTCACAAGCTACAGAGGTTATATTTATCTTTCTTCATTCATAGATTTCTTTCTCAGACATGCTTACTATTTTATAACAGTTATTCAGCACATGTACTTTAAAAAAAAATCAAGCTGCCCAATAAAGAGAATAATGTATTTTCAGAACCAGCTGTTAAACACTAAATGCTGAAACTTAAGTTTTCTTACTATAAAAATAGTATGCATAGATACACAGTAGTGTACCTTGTAGATATCTAATCAAGTCACGTGAATCCTTGGGTGGTGCACATGGAAAATGCTCTCTGCTGCTAACTGAAACATTAGAAGTTTACACCCACTCAGAGTCACATTCATAGTCACATTCATAGAAAGGCCTGGTGATCTAGTTCTGAGAAGTCAACAATTAAAAACTCTGTAGTGCAAGTTTCTCCTCTGGTACACAGAGGGTCGTCGTGAGTCCAAATCAGATTGATGGCAACTGTTGAGTGGATGAGTTTCTTTGCTTTGAACTGAAAGATAATTTGGTAAAAAATCTTCAGTTGTTAACAAACATATCTTGCTTTAACAACACTAAGAACTATCTAGAACTCCAGTAATTTAGAGGAACTGATAACTAGCCTTGTGTCAAATCTTAGGGCAAGCGGATGACCATTTATTGGAGGTTATCAGAGGAGAGTGCAGTGCCTGGCACATAACAGACCAAAAACTTGAAGAGGGACGACATCTTGCTCAAAGGCCTTGCTAGCCCAGAGGCCCACAGGAATATCAACCTAGGCCTGGCTGACCCTAAACCTCGTGATCATCCTCCTCCTTTTCCTCTCACTGTCTCTGGAAAGTTGAACGACTTCTTCTATAACATCATCTTGCTACCATCCCTCATGTAACAAAGTATGAAATCTGAGACCCGTTCTGCTTCTCACTGAAGTATTGGGAAACTAATTCTTCATTAGAACTCTCTCTATGAAGAAAAAGTAGAGCTGAAAAGAAATCAATCCAAGAAGAAATTTTTAGCACTTCATCTCTATTTGGAATGAATTGGAGGCTAGAAGGACAGGCCTTTTTTTTTCGGTTTGTTTTTGCACATTTACAGATAATCTTGCTGTTTTCTGAAAATAACTATTTTGGTTCTAATCCCAAAGTAAGATTTCTTTCTTTCTTTCTTTTTTTTTGGTCACTTGTTGACTTATGTGTAGTTACTTTAGGATAAGATAAGCCATTTTATAGTTAAGGGAAAGATACCACACCCTTGTTCCTTCCTCAAGGCCTGTCAGACTGCCAACCGTATGTAAAGGCTTCAGCTGGCAGCTGCAAACACCAGTTCCCAGGCTGTGTAGACTGTAGAAGAAGTTTGAGTCAATCTATTGTTTCCCAAGCCTGATCTACCGCCGAGGGTCCCACTGCCAAACCTTGCCCAGTCAACTCCCTAAATTCCCCAGGAATTCCCTTTCTCAACAAGATGACATTCTCTGGGGACAGCTCTTAGAACAGACCTAGCCTTAGACATGGGTTCAGAGAGAGAAAGTCCTTTAAATCAATTTGAATTTTAAAGGAGGAAGTAAAAATAGAAAAGAAAAACAACAGTGAGGCAAAGCCAGCTGCTTCCTACAAACGTCTGACAACTTCGCAGCTGTTCATGTCCTTTTGCCCTAGTGGAAACTGGCTTTTTTCCAAACCTTGAATGCTGCTTTTCCAGTCTCTCAACAGCTGTAACATTGCCACTGTCTCATTTCCTTTGAAAGGCAAGCTCCCAACGTACTTTCAGGGAGTTCTGGGACAACTTGGTCAGTTCTTTACTCAATTAGGACCAAAGCTATACTGTTCTTACTACAGTCCTATGCGGTAAGACTTCACAAAGAGACCCTTGAGGAGAGTTCACTCAGCATTAGATTTTCTCTAGGGCTAGGTGTGGTTACCGGTTTGTGTCTAAGCCGAGAGTCCTTCAGGCTTGGTGTTTCCTCACAGTAGACCTCCACTTGTCTTTTGGTGGGTTTAATTGCGTCTTTCAAAGACCTTCAGCAAGTCCTCTGATATCAGCTCTGCCTGTAGTGGACTCAGTGCCCTGTTTAGTCCTCTTAGTTACCCAATGGGGACATGGTATTATGATCTTCATTTCACAGATAAACAAAGTGAAGTTTAGAAGCACTTAGGTGTGTGCGCAAGTCATCTTTGTACCCACAAGGCCTAGTCGCTAAATTAGTGTTCCAAAACATCTCACATCAGAATCATCAAACCCACTGCTGGTGAGTTGATTCCCACTCATAGCGATCCTGTAGGACAGAGTAGAACTGCTCCATAGACTTTCCAAGGAGTGCCTGGCAGATTCAAACTGCCAACCTTTTGGTTGGCAGACACAGCTCTTAACTACTATACCACCATAGTTTCTGAATTATCAAAAGTGCTTGCTGAAAACACAGTCCCCTGGGCAGACAACTCAGAGATTCTCATTCAGTGAATACAGAGTGAAGGCCAGCAGTCTTTGACAGACATCTCTGATGAAGCCGAGGATTAGACCTTCACAGTGTAACTTGACATCTTTAGAATACTGCTTGGTACAGCCCTTCCACTGTTCTTAACTCTGATTAATGACTTCTTCCTTGCTGGGGGTCTCAGAGCACTCTGTTTTCACAGCTAGTAAGGCAGAAACTATACTGTGTTAAAATTAGCTCTTTACCTGTATATCTCCCTTACTGGCGTTAGGGGAACGTGCTTTTTGATGTCCAAGCTCCTGCTTCTTCTGGACTTCCTCCTTCTGTGTTGTGCTTTCCCCTCATCTTTGTATGGAATGGGACCTCAACTTAAAAGCCCCAGCTTATCATTCAGGCCTCAACTTAAAAGTCCCCCTGCCTGTCCCCTCACCCCTGCACCCACCATGAAAATATTTTCTGACAACCTAATTAAGTAGCCTGCCACTCAATCTCTCTTATATCAACCTATTTTATAATCCGGCATTAGTACAGTGACTGGTACATAGTAGGTACTCAGAACTAGATGATTCAAAAAAAAACCCCAAAACCAACCCCCCTGCCATCAAGTCGATTATGACTCACATGACCCTACAGGACATAGCAGAAGGGCACTATAGAGTTTCCAAAGAGTGCCTGGCAGATTTGAACTACCAACTTTTTGATTTGCAGACTTAGCACTTAACGAGCACACCAACAGGGTCTGGATGATACAAAGGCTACATCAAATATGTTATTAGATCACTAGAAAAATAGAAACATCAGACAGTTTTGGAAGAAGTTGATGTGATTATACTTTCAAACTTCTGAAGCAGAAATAAACAGAAGCACAAAAATGGAGTAGAGAGATTATTGAGCTGAGGGAGAAGAAAATCCTTCCTTGTCCCAAATTTTCTTTATCATGCATGTGAAATCAATGATTTGAATGTTAATCAAAGCATATGTTGCCTGCATGCAAAACAAACAAACAAAAAACCCAGAAACAAAAACCCTATAGCATGGAAGAATCTATATACTACCTAACAGTTTAACTTGGACAAGATCTGATTCACGCTAGTTTTCTTACCTATGAAACAAGATAACTGAACTAGATAACCTGTAAGACTGGGAACACCTAAAAATTGAAGTATTTTATGAACTATCCAAGATACATTGTGATTCTGCGGATCCAAAAAACACTGTTTGACTCAGAAGTTTTCACTGAGAACTTTCCTACTCTGATTAAAATGACTGGTGACTGTCTAATAAACAAATTGTCTGGCATGACTTATATTTCTCAAAATGCTGCTTGCTATTCTTTTCTTTTTTGCCTCTTTTTTTATTACTGAAATTTGGATGAAGGCTTACAGAACAAACCAGTTTCTGACTAAACAGTTAATACACATATTGTTTTATGACATTGGCCACTAATCCCACAAAAGGTCAACAGTTTCTCCTCTCAAATTTGAGATCCCTGTTATCAACTTTCCTGTCCCCTCCTGATCTACAGTCCTTGCCCACAGGCTGGGATACACCCTTAGTCTTGTTTTGTTTTATGGACCTGTCCAATTTTTGACTGAAGAGTGAATCTCAGGAAAGACTTCATTACTGAACTGAAAGGGTATCTTGGGGGGTCATTGCCTCAGGATTTCTGCTGATTCTGTCAGGCTGGGCAATCTGGATTTTCTTTTTGAGTTAGAATTTTGTTCTATGTTTTTTCTGCAGCTCTGTCTGAGACTTTATGTTGTGATTGCTGTCAGAGTAAACAGTGATGACAGCCAGACATCATCTAGTTTTACTGGTTTCAGTCTGCTGGAGGCCATTGTAGATACTGTCCATTAGTCCCTTGTATCTTTAGTTTTTTTTATTCTTCCTTGTTTCTGAAAGAGTGAGACCAGTTGACTATCCTAGATGGCCACTCACAGCCTTTTAAGACCCAAGATGCTGCTTATCAAAGTAGAATGTAGAATGATTTCTTTTTACTATATTATGCCAATTGAGCTAGATGTTCCCCAAGACCATGGTACCCTAGTCATCAGTCAAGCAAATTCAGTCCCTCAGGGAGTCTGAAACTACCTACGGAGCTTCCATGACCTTTTCTTGTTCAAGTTGTGCTGGCTTTCCCAGTATAACATGCTGCCCCACCCTTCTCCAAAGCTACCACTTGTCCATCTTCTATTTAGTTTTCTTCCATTCCTACTCTTATTCTCCCTGATAAACATTAAAGATTGTTTCTTTCCATGTATAAATATTTTCATTGGTTTTTAAGGAAGGGCCTCATACAATGTTTGTTCTTTTGTGATTGACTTATTTCACTCAGCATAATGTCCTCCAATTTTCTCCATATTATGAGATGCTTCACAGACTCATCATTGTTCTCCATTGTTGCATAGTACTTCACTGTATGTATATCTGAATCTGGTTATCCGTTCATCTGTTGATGGACATCTGTTTCCAACACTTTGCTATTGTGAACAACGCTGCAATGAACATGGGTGTGTATACGTCCATTTGTGCAATGACTCCTATTTCTCTAGTCTATATTTCTTGGGTGGGATTGCTGGATAATACAGTCTTTCTATTTCTAGCTTACTGAAGAATCACCATATTGTTTTCCAAAATTGTTGTATCATTTTGCATTCCCACCAACAGTGTCTAAGAGTTCTGACCTCTCTGCATTCTGTCCAATATTTATTTGGTGTTTTGGTGATTCATGCTAGTAATGCCAGGATGACATGGCATCTCATTGTAGATCTGATGTGCATTTCTCAGTCAGCGATCCTGAGCATTTCCCTGAGTGTCAGTTGGATGCTTGAATGTCTTCTTGGGTGAAGTGTGTTTCCTTTGCCATTTTTTACATTGATTGGTTCTTTGTTGAAGAGTTACTGGATTTTCTTGTAGATTTTAGAGATTGTTTTTAGGTGCTGTTAAGTCAGCTACTACTCACGGCGACCCTATGTACAGCAAAATAAAACACTGCTACATTCTGCACCATACCCAAATCACCTGAAACTCATTATTGCAGCCACTGTGAAGATCCATCGTGTTGAGGAACTTCCTCTTTTTCACTGACCCTCTGCTTTACCAAGCATGATGTTCTTTTCCAGCAGTCTCACCATCCTTGCTTCCAAGGAGCACCCTGGTTGTACTTACACCAGGACAGACCTTTTTGTCCTTTTAGCAGTTCATGGTATAGTCAATATCCTTCTCCAACACCACAGGTTTTTACAGTATGCTCTACTTTGAGGAGGCAGCTCTTCCTCAGAAATCTTTTGAGTGCCTTCCAACCTGCGGGGCTTATTTTCTGGCACTGTATCTGACAATATTCTACTGCTATTCATAAGGTTTTTACTGGCCAATTCTTTTCAGAAGTAGACTACTGGGTCCTTCTTTCTAGTTTGTCTCAGTCTGAAAGCTCAGCTGAAACCTGTCTGCCATGGTATCTGAATACTGACTGGGATAGCTTCCAGCATAACAGCAGCACACTAGCCCCTACAGGATGACAAACTTATAGACAAGTGGGGTTTTTGAGATTAGAGCTTTGATTTATGATAACCGTTTCCCTCCCCCCCCCCCAATCTGTGTGTTCTCATTTTCCTCTTTTGGTGAAGATTTTTGATGAGCTAAATGTTTAAATTTGAAAATATCCCAATTATCCAGCCTATCTTCTGGAGTTCCTTTGTTGTTAGTTATTGTTTGCATCCTGTTGATACCATTTATTAGGGCTTCTAGCATCTGTCCTCGTTTTTCTTCTACAAACTTTATGCCTTTTGGCTTTGTAGTTAAAATAAGTCTTTGATCCATTTTGGTGTGAAGTATAGGTCTTTTTTCACTTTTCACAGATGGGCATCCAGTTTCGCCTACACCATTTTTTAAAAAGAATGTCCTTTCCCCATGTGACAGACTTTGGGCTCTCATTGAAGATCAGGTGGTCATAGTTGCACAGATTTATATCTGGATTCTCAGTTCTGTTCCATTGGTCAATGTTGTACTAGTACCATGCTGTTTTGACTACAGTAGCTTTAAAGTAGGGTCTGAGTTCAGGAAGTGTGAGTCCTCCTACTTTATTCTTTTTCAATAACACTGTACATATCTGGGGCCTCTTCCCTTTCTTTGTAAATTTAATGATAATTTTTTCCATTTCTCTAAGTAATATTGTTGGTATTTGGATCAGGATCCCATGTTATTTGTAAATCACTTTAGATAGAACTGTCCTTTTCACAATGTTGAGTCTTCCTTAGCCATCAATAAACAAATTGCTTGGCATAATCTATATTTCTCAAAATATTATTTGCTATTCTATCCATAAGCATGATATGTTTTTTCATTTATGTAGATCTTTTGTGGTTTCTTTTAGTAGTGTTCTGTTGTTTTTTTTTGTATAGGTCTTTTACATCCTTGATTAGATTTTTTCCTAAATATTTTATTAGTTTTTAGAGGCTATTATAAATGGCGTTGCTTTCCTGATGTTTTCGTTGTTCTCTTTACTGGTGCATAGGAATCCAATGGATTTTTGTTTGTTTATTTGGTATCCTGTTCATCTGTTCAATCTTTCTTTTGGCTCCTCTAGTTTTCTCATTGAGTCTTTCGGCTTTTCTGTGTATAGTACCATATCATCTGCAAATAGGGAGAGATTAAGTTCTTCATTACCAGCTTGGTATTTCTTTTCCTTGCCTATTGCTCTAACCAAGACTTCCAGCACAAAGTTTAGTAGGGGTGGTGATAAAGACCATTCTTGCCTGTTTCCTGTTCTCGGGAAGCTGTTTACAGCTTCTCTGCCTTAAGAATGATGCTGGCTGCTGGTTTTGCACAGATGCCCTTTATTATGCTGAGAAATTTCCCTTCTGTATCTATGTTATTGGGAGTTCTTATCAGGAATGGGTGTTGGACTTTGTCTAATGCCTTTTCTGTGTCAGCTGAGATGACTGTATTATTCTTTCATTTTATTTATGTGGTAAATTATGTTGATTGATTTTCCAATGTTGAACCATCCTTGTATACTGGCATGAATCCTACTTGGTTGTGGTATATCATTTTTTCAATACAGTACTAAATTCTATTTGGCTAGAATTTTGTTCAGAATTTTTGTATCTATATTCAAGAAAGATATTAGTGTGTAAATTTATTTGTAGTGTCTTTCCTTGATTTTGGTGTCAGGGTTATGCTGGGTTCATAAATGGTTTTGAAAGTGTCTCTTCCTTTTCTATGTTCTGAAGTAGTTTGAATAGTACTGGTGTAAATTCTTTTCTGAATGTTTGGTAGAATTCCCCAGTGAAGCCATCTGGGCCAGGGCTTTTTTTGTTGGTGGGAGTTTCTATTATTGTTGTTGTTATTAACTTTTCAGTCTCTTCTTTTGTTATGGATCTATTTAGATTTTCAACATCATTTTGATTTAGTTTGGGGAGGTAGTGTGTTTCTAGAAATTTGCCTGTTTCAGGTTTTTACTCTCTTCTAATCCTTTTTATTTCAACTGGATCTGATGTTTTCCCCCTATTTCATTTCTTATTTGGGTTGAGTCCTCTCCTCTTTTTCTTTTGTCAGTTTGCCCAGTGATTTAATTTTGTTGATCCTTTCAAAGAACCAACTTTTGGGTTTGTTGATCCTCCTTCCATTTTTCTATTCTCTATTTCATCAATTTCTGCTCTGATCTTCATTTCATTTCTTCTGGTGGCTGTGGGTTTCTTTTGCTGTTCTCTGTTTGATTTTTAGAGAAAATTTGTTTTAGTTTTTTCCTTTTCTTCTTTTATCATATGTGTATCTGTTGCAATAAATTGACCTCTGAAGACTGCCATTGCTGTGTCTCAAATGTTTTAGTATGATGTGTTTTCATTTTCATTTGAATCTAGGAATTTTTTTATTCTATCTTTGATTCCTTTGGTTACTCAGTGGTTTTTAAGCAAGGCGTTATGCAGTTTTCACATAATTAATTTTTTCCCTTGCTCTTTTTGTTATTAATGGCATTATTTTCTGACAGAATAATTTGTATTATCTTAATGTTTTGCTTTTTGTTGAGGGTTTCTCTGTGGTCTAAGATGTGATCTATTCTGGAGAATGTACCGTGTGCATTGGCAGGGAATGTGTACTTTGCTGCAGTTGGGTGGAGTGTTCTACAAACATCTATAAGGTCAAGTTGGCTGACTTCTTCTGCATCCTTGTTGAGTTTCCTTCTAGATGTTCCATCCTTTACCAAGAGTGGTGTATTGAATTCACCTGCTATTATTGTGGAAGTGTCTATTTCTCTTTTCAGTGCTGTTAGCATTTACATCATGTATTTTGGAGGCCTGCCATTGGGTACGTAGAGGTTTATTACGGTTAAGTCTTCCTGATGGATCATCACTGTAATCATTAAATATGCACTTCTTTGTTTTTTATGGTGGATCTTGTTTTAATGTCTATTTTATCTGAAATTACTATTGCCATTCCTGCTTTGTCAACAGCTGTTTGCTTGATATATATTTTTTCCAGTCTTTGATAATAAATTTATGTGCTTGATTCTCATGTGTGTCTCTTATAAATAGTATATTGATGGATCTTGTTTTCTAATGTATTCTGTCATTCTGCATCTCTTTATGAATGCATTTAGGTAATTTACATTGTATTATTATCATTGATAAGTGTGAAATTATTGCTGTCCTTTTGTAGTGCCTTTTGTGTGTTAAAATTTTCTTCGTTTCTCTCACTCTCCTATGTTGAATCCCTTTGGTTTGTGAATTTGTTTTTCATTTTAGTAGACTTTTTTAAATTGAAATTTTATGTTTTTCTTCTCTATTTTGATGAGTAGGTTTGTTATCTTGGTGGTAACTTTGAAATTTTCCCCTTTCTTCCTAGGTTTGAATCAGTCTGTTATTAGCTCGTATCTCCTTGCCTTCCACTCCACTAGAAAGCTTTATACCTATACTTTTTATTCCTGTTTTGATTATTCTGATGTCATTTACCAATTAACTTCTCTGATTCTCTGTTGTAATTATTTTGGTTTGGGGTACTACTTGAGAGTTCATTTCTTAAGCTGCTAACTGTCTGGCACAATCTTCTATCCTAGCTTAGGCTGTGGTCTGATATTACTTGTTCTCAGACTAAGGTACTCCCTTTAATAATTCTTGTAAGTTTGATTTGTTTTTTACCTTTTCCCTTAATTTTTGTTCATCTGGAAATGTCTTAATTTTACCATAATATTTGAATAAGAGATTTGCAGGATCTATTATTCTTGGTTGGTGTTTTTTTTTCTTCAAGGTTTTACATATATCATCCCATTACCTTCTTGCCTGCATGGTTTCTGTTGAATAATCAGAGCTTAGTCCTATTGTATCTCCTCTATATGTGACTTTTTGTTTTGCTTGAGCTGCTCTCAGAATTTTTTATTTGTCCTTGGTTCTAGTGAGTGTGATTATAATATGCCTTGGTGATTTTCTTTTAGTCATCTTATATGGGATTTACTGAGCTTCTTGGAAGGTCAGCTTCTCATCTTTCACGATATAAAGGGAATTTTCTGTCAGCAATTCTTCGATGATCCTCTTTGTTTTTTCAGTTTTCTCTCCCTGTTCTAGAATTGTGATCACACATAAAGTTTTGCTTTGGGTTGTATCCAGTGTAATTCCCAGGATTTCTTAATTTTACTTTGTTATTTTTTTCTGATTTTTTCCTTAGAGTTGTAGCCAAGTGCTTATCTTCAATTTTTCTAATCCTGTCTTTTATCATTTCAAAACTCCTCAGCCTTTCTATGGTACTATCCATTTTTGAAATCTTGGTGTTTATCTTTTGGAGTTCTAATTGTTGTTTCTGTATGATTTCTTATTATAAATTTATTTTGGCATTTTGTTCCTGTATTGTTTTCATGAATTCTTCCATGAATGTGTGTGCTTTTTCCATGGATTTTTCAGTTTTTTCCTCAGTTTTGTCTGGTATTTTCTTCAGCTTTTGGATTGCTCTGAATACTAGAGATTTGAATTCTCTGTCAGGTAATCCTAGTGCAATTTATTCTACTGGAAAGTCATCTGGTGTTTTCGTTTGAATGCTTAGTGAAACCATCCTGTTCTTCTATTCAAAAAATAGGATCTGATATTATCTGCTGTCTTTAGGACATTCAGTAGTTATTTTCTTTGTTTATTGATTTTAGATCTGTTTGATTCCTCCTGGTTTTGCTTTTTTGTTTAGTTATGTGATTGATAGCATGATAGCAGGTAGGTGGGCTGTGAGCTTTGTTGTTGTTGTTCACCTATTGTGATATTTTTCATCTCCTTATCCAATGAGCTGGGCCAGTCACTCAACTATAGTGCAGCAGGACACATCCAGCTGAAGGAGAGAAACTGAAACAGATTGTTTGTTGTCCATACTAGGACCAACAGTCTAGGCCAGGAGTCAGTGATGAGCAAGTTCCAGTAGAAACTGCCTGTGCTGTTTTGGGGTGTGGTGTTTAGCATATGGTGCCAGTAGGCAGAAAGGAAGGAGAAGGTTGTGATGAGTGAAGATAAGATAGGTATCGGAAAGATAAGAGATGGGAGAAAGAAACAGGGGCCCCAAACAAACAAACAAAATAAGAGTGCTAAGGGAGCTTATCATTGGAGTGGAGAGATGAGAAACCAAGAAACAGAATAATAGAAAGAAAATAGAGAAGGAAAGAAAAGGGGAAAAGTAAGAAAAAAATAGCTAGAAAAAGTTGGAGACAAAGAAAAGAAAGGCCCCCAGTGGTCCCATCAGTACTGCTGTGATTACTGAAGAAGTGTCTCCCAGGCTGCATGGTATAGCCTGGGGAGAAGGGCTAGAGATGTCTTCCTGAAGAAGACAGAAAAAGAAGGTAAGTATAGAGAGACGAGGACTGAGGAATGACAGGAAGCACAAGAAGAGAGGAAAAAGAAATACTGCCAGAGATCACACTGACACTGGCACATAGATTGTGGATATGGGTCAGTCCTAAGCCATGCAGTACAGCTCAGCCACAAAGGACTCCCAAGCTGTGAAGAAGAAAAACAAACAGACAAAAGAAAGCACAGCAAAACAAAACAAAATAAAGAAAAAACAAACAAAAAATCCTCAAAGATCCCACCAGCATGGTGTCACATACCAGGGAAGCAGTTCTCCAAGTGAATGACAATTCACAGACTTTCAAGAAGAGACAAAATGGCACCAGGAGCCAGGTGTTTGAGAGAAAGGTGGGTGATGCGGTGGGTGGTACAAGAGAAACCCAAAGACATGGAACACCAGCTTCAGACAAACAGCACACAGGGAGCCGTCCAGTGTGAGTGGGGCCAATCCAAGCAGCTAGGGCAAAAGGATTTTCCTTCTGGCCAAGAGACTGCAGCCAGCAGGAAGCAGAGGAAGTTGGAGGAGTGAGAGGAACCGTGAAGTTAGGAAGGCATATATCACTGGTTACCTGATAATCTGTGTCCTGCTGGGAGCTCCTGAAGCTTCTTATGTGTGCTCTTGTCAGTTGATCTTCTATGTGGGCTGTGTGCATCCAAGTAGCACAGATGCTGTATTTTTCGGCTGATGGAGCCATCATAGCTTGCCAGGAGTGGCAGATGGACCAAGAGGGAGAAGATGGGGAGTGGGGTGGGAAAGCATGTATCGCTCACTGCCAGGTGCTTGGTCTTCTCCTGGGGTTTCTGTGAAGCTACTTTCTTATGTTCCCTGTCTGTCAAACTTCATCAGGAATCTAAGATATCCAACCCATGCTGGGTTAGCTGACTGGGGACTTCTGCTCCCCTCTTTTCTTGTTCTCTGTTAGTTTCTTATTCCATTTGATGTTTGCCTGACATCTTTATCTTTTCATTTGATACTTTGGGTTCCAGGGTTGACATTTGTCTTTGTTTTCCTTAATTTTGGGGGTCCTTGCTGTGGAAGCATGGCATGGCGCTTCTGGCACTAGGTTGCCCAGAAGTGCTGCTTGTTACGCTAAAATTTGTCTCACATTAGATTTACTGATTGTTTTGTTACCTGGTGCTTTGTTTTGAGTTGTGTCCCCTAAAAAATGTGCGTCAGCTTAGCTAGGCTGTGATTCCCGGTGTTGTACGATTGCCCATCATTTTGTCATCTGATGTAATTATTCCATGTGTGGTAAATTCTGCTTCTATGATGTTAATGAGACAGGATTAGAGACAGTTCTGCTAATTAGACAGGTCTCAATCTACAGTTAGGTTGTGTCTTAAGTCAATCTCTCTGGGGATACAAGACAGTAGTAAGCAGAGAGACATGGAGACCTCACATTCAAAAAGAAGTGTCAGGAGTGTAGGACATCCTTTAGATCTGGGATTCAGGCAGGGAGAAGCTCTTAGACCAAGGGAAGATTGATGACAAAAACTTGTCTCCAGAGGCAACAGAGAGAGAAAGCTTTCCCCTGGAGCTGGTATCCAGAATTCTAACTTTTAGCCTCCTGGACTGTGAGAGTGTAATTTTCTCTTTGTTAAAACAGAAACAGTGTTTCTGTTACAGCAGCAATAGATTGCTAAGACACCTAGTGCTTCTGTGACAGAAGTAGAACAAGTAGTTGGTTTTAAAGAACAGGAATTTATTTTCTCATGCTTTTGGAGGCTAAAAGTCTGACTCAGCATCTCGTCCATGTCAGTTCCTTTTGTGAGATGTTCTTCTATTCTCTGAGACAGTCTTCTGGATTCTGATATCTGCTAGTGATTTTTGGCTTTCCTTAGCTTGTAGCTGATCCTCATATGTTGTCTGTCTTCCTGTGTGTGTGTGTGTGTGTGTGTGTGTGTGTGTGTATTTGTGTCTACTACTCTGGTCTTTATAACTCAGAGTGGTTAGTTTTATGATCTACCTACCCTCCACTGGCATGACTTCAACTAATTATATTATATCCGCTTCTCTGCAGAAGGCCAACTGATTTAATCACATGTAACTACTCTATGATAACAACTAGACAACTGTTTGGCTAAATAGCTGTGAGCTGTAACCTAGCCAAGTTGATATATAAAGTTAACCATTACACTGCTGTTTGTTTTCTTATATTTAAATAAAATTTAGAAAAGCACAGGGCTCCATACCCATAGCTAGCACCTCTGTTAAAGCCATTACCATCTTGTGCCTCAATCCTCTTAATGGACTCCCACCTGACCATTTTCCATTTTTGCTTTTTTATGTGTGATTCTTTCTTTACATAGCCTGGCCCCTAAGATGATTTTTTAAAAGCAACTAGATTACATCAGTCCTGGTTTAAAATTTTTTAGTTACTTCTCTACACATTTAGAGTCAAATCTAAAGCCGAACCCCTTGCCTCTAAAACCCTTTACAATGCCTGAACTAGCCTCTGCTTTCTTGCTGATTTATTCACGCATGTAGTAACATGCGATGGACTCCAGCGTAATTGACCTGCTCCTCCTTCCTTGCACATACCAAGCTTATTCCCACCTTGAGCATTTAAATAAGTCAACCTCTCTACCTGGACTGTTCTGCATAGTGATCCAGCAATTGTGCTTAGGTCTAGTAAATGCCATATAGATCACTGATACAGCTGCAGATCTCTGAAAACCATCACTTTTGTCATCTGATGTGGTTATTCTATGTGTGGTAAATTCTGCCTCTATGATGTAAATGAGACAGGAATTAGAAGCAGTTATGCTAGTTAGCCCTGTCTCAATCTACAATATTACGTTGTGTCTTAGGTCAATTTATTTTGAGATAAAAGACAGTAGTAAGCAGAGTGAGATGGAGACTTAGCATCAAAAAAGGAGCGTCAGGAGCACAGAACATATTTGGATCTGGGATTCATGCAGGGAGAAGCTCTTAGACCAAGAGAAGATTGTGACAAAAACTTGTCTCCAGAGGTGGCACAGAGAGAGAAAGCTGTCCCCTGGAGCTTCTTGTTATACTGTCTTAGGCTTTGTAGTTGAAGCTTAACTTGACTTCTTCCCAAGACTTGGAGATGACAAACTAAATATACTTGCTTGCCCTAGCTCTTAGATCTTTTTACAAATGTTTTGTTCTTTTCCGATTTTCTCAGTGAACATCAACAAGGATGCTGCCTTTTTTCAGATGTAAATCCAGGCATATCCTGCAAGTTCTTTAAAGAGAAACAATGTGAGGAGACAAAAAGGCATGTTAATATTATCTCAGAGTAGCTGTCTGTTTTCAGAAACTTATCTGGGCCAGCAAAGTATTTAAACACATCCTGATTCAAAAAGGGGATCAAGCTGGAGAAGGTATAAGAAAATCAATGGGTAAGGAGTTCAAGAAGTTTGAAAGGAGCCCTGGTGGTGTATAGCTCTAAAGCTCTCAGCTGGCTGTCAGTTTAAACTCACCGAGCAACTCTGAGGGTAAAAGATCTGATGACCTGCCTTCAAGAAATTTACAGCTGAGACGGTTCTACTCTGTCATATAGAGTCGCTATGAATCAAAACCAACTTGACAGCAGAAGTATTTAGGAAAATGTAGTCTAAAGGCAATTTCAGCAGAAACCTGGGGGATAGTTCTCTTTCACATAAAGTCTGTCACATATTTTTTGTTATTGTTGTTAATTGCCATGAAGTTGATTCTGACTGATGGTGATCCCATATAGAGTAGCACTGTTCTATAGTTCACCAATCTTTTAGTTAGTACTCAAGCAGTTAACCATTTGTGGCACCTAGGGATTCTATTGATTTATTGTTGTTATTGTTATTATTGATAAATTGTCCTAAATGTCTCTTGACCCAACGTTTTACAGCAACCCAGTTTACCAAGAGTTTAATGTACCACTTAGAAAATTTGATATCACAGAACTTGGTGGTTGTTGTTAGGCGCCGCCCAGTTAGTGCCAACTCAGTGACCCAAAACACAACCAAACAAAACATTGCCTGGTCCTGTGCCATGCCCCAAATCATTGTTATGCTTAAGTCAATTGTTGCAGCCACAGCGTCAATCCATCTTTCTGAGGTTCTTTCTCTTTTTCACTGACCCTCTACTCCACCAACCATGATGTCCTTCTCCAGGGTCTGATCCCTCTTGACAGCACGTCCAAAGTAAGTGAGACGCAGTCTCACCATCTTTGCTTCCAAGGAGCACTCTGGTTGCACTTCTTCCATGATAGATCTGTTTGTTCTTTTGGCAGTCCGTGGTACTTTGAGTGTTCTTCTCCAGCACCACAACTCAAAGCCATCAATTCTTCTGTGTCACTTATTCATTGTCCAGCTTTCACACACATACGATGCAATTGAAAATACCATGCCTTGTGTCAGGCACACCTTAGTCTTCAAGGTGACATCCTTACTTTTCAATACCTTAGAACTTTAGAGTTATAGAAATTTTAGAGATTCATCAATTAGTCCCTATACAGGAATTACTTCCTAAAGGTGCTTGTATAGCTAAGTCAGGTAACTTACCCCATTATTGGATGCCTGGTATTGTTAGTTGTAATGGCTGAATAAGTATGCAGTTCTGTAATGAGATGGCTTGATCCAAAGATAAATTCTACTCCACTTTAGTCACCTTCTCCCTCCTCATCAATGTCAACATTTATTAAACTACATGTGCCAGTCAGTATGCTAAGGCTTTATCAAGGGCCTCATTTAATTGTCACAAGAACCCTATGAGGTAGCTTCATACCAAATTAAATTCCTACCCATCCTAGGAACAGTGCCGTATACCTCATGGCTGAATATCATTACAGTCACTTGCAAAATACTTCCCTTGGGAAGCTATGCACCAATGCCACCAGCTAGTCCACCCTTCAAAGCAATTTTGGAACTCTTTTTCTGGAAGGGCCATCAGAGCTGTCCATGTATTACTCTTCATGTCCTGAATGTCATCAAAATGTCTTCCTTTCAATATTTTCTTTACCTTTGAGTAAAGAAAAAAGACAGTGAGGGACAGATGAGATGAGCAGGGAGGATTTCCCAATACAGTTGTTTACTGGCAAAAACTTCATCACAAACAACTACACAATTAAGTTCATGAACTTGCCACCATGCCACTGTGCACAATGGCCATTTCAGAAAGAGTTCCAAAATTGCTTTGAAAGGTAGACTAGGTGCTGGCATTGGTGCATAGCTTCCCAAGGGTAGTATTTCAAAGTTGACCGTAGTGATATTCAGCCATGAGGTATGTAGAAAGCACTTAGAGCAACTGAGTTCATTGATGACTGTCAGACCTTGTATTACCTTCATCTCAATTTCACAAATAACAAAGTTGAAGGGGAGACAGACTAAGTTATTTGCTTAGGCTACATAGTGTATGAATTGTGGAGCTAGCCTTGAAAACCAAGTAATAAGACTCCGAGTCCTAGCTCAGAAGAGCTGTGTTCTATAGCCTCGTCATGTTCTTACCTGTATCCACAGAGCCTGCCTTGCTCAGTGCCTGGCACACAGTAGATACTTCACAAGTATTTGTCAAGTGAGTCAATGATTTGTGTTTATTCTCCTCTGTATAACATTATTCATCAATTCCCTCCTTAAAATATGATGTCAAGTATTAAAAACCTAGTCCAAGTGTGCAATGTTTAATTTTACATGTCAATTTTCCTAGGCTGTGGTAATATCCATTTGTTTGCTTAAATACTAGTCTAAATGTTGCAACGAAGTATTTACTTGATTAGCAGCTGTAGCACTTAACCACTATGCAACCAGGGTTTCCACTTGTTACTTTAGCACTTTTTAAAAAAAAACTAAAGAGTATAATGACATCAGGTGATTTTCCTACTTTATCTGGACAATTTATTCAATTATTCAATTTATTCAACTACTAAAGGACAATCACTGTACAATTGCATTTCCATGAAGTATCTAGAATAGGCCAGTATACAGAGACCAAAGTTTACTAATAGTTACCAGGGAAGGGAGGGAGGAAGAAATAGGAATTTATTGTTTAGAAAGCAGTGACTATCTATTTAAGGTAATGGAAACCTTGAGAACATGCTAGTGATAGTTGAACAATATGATGCAATTGGTATCACTGAACTGTACGAGTGAAAGTGTTGAATGGGCAATGTTGTGTGACATATATTTTTTAAAATGAGAAAAAAATGAAATATTTACATGGATTAGCATTAAAATCAGTTGGCCTTATGTAAAATCAGATTACCCTCCATAATGAGGTTTCTCATCTAATCAGCTGAAAGCCTTAAAAGAAAAACCAGAGGACTCATCCAGCAAGGATTCTGTCTCTAACCTATGAACAGAGTAGGTATCTACTAGAGTTCTGTTTTCTTCATCGCTTGACCTATTGAGTTAGCACACAAGGATGCTGGAAATTCTAGCTTGTCAGCTGATACATGAGACATAAAGTTGTTCTAGAGGAGCAGAATCTCAAGGATGAGATTTCAGAACTGGCTTTTGCAGGTTTCTAGAATTGTTTATTCAGTCTTGTTCAGATTTGAAGACATCCATTACTCTAT
This sequence comes from Heterohyrax brucei, assembly GCA_028571685.1. Classification (NCBI taxonomy): domain Eukaryota; kingdom Metazoa; phylum Chordata; class Mammalia; order Hyracoidea; family Procaviidae; genus Heterohyrax; species Heterohyrax brucei. The sequence goes on along the minus strand of CM053148.1, from coordinate 138,782,419 downwards.
TTCTGGTAGTAAAGAAGGCGCTGTTAGTCCCTGACATGGTGTAGCACTGCATATAAACAAAATCTCACCATTGGATACTCCAAATCAAATACAAGAGACTTAAAAAAAAAAAAAAAACAGGGCTATCAAATCGATTCTGACTCATAGCAACCCTATAGAACAGGGTAGAATGCCCCCATAGAATTTCCACAAAGCGCCTGGCAGATATGAATTGCTGACCTTTTGATTAGCAGCTGTAGCACTTAACCACTATGCAACCAGGGCTTCCATTTGCTACTTTCGCACTTTTTAAAAAAAACTGAAGAGTATAATGACATCAGGTGGTTTTTCTTACTTTATCTGGACAAAGAAGGGAAAGAAAAAAATGAGCTCCAGCCTTCAAATTCCCAGCTCAAGCACTTCATAAATGACGTGAAAGTTGTAAAACACTACACAATTGACCTGAAAGTTGTTATGTGTGCCACGAAAGAAAGCCTTATCACCTAAGCACAGAGCTGAAGTTGCTGGAAACCAAACCCAGAGTCTCATACTATGAGTAGCTGAGTTATAATATAAATCAGATTTCCTACCTCACAAGGTGTCTGATGTGAAAATAAGGACATTGAGTGGGAAGACTTGTGATCTTGAAAACTGGAAAATGGATATATGGCAGATACTGATGAAACCTCAAAATTCCACTGTGTCTTCTTTGCCAGTAGAAGCAATCTTCTCCCTCTGATCGAGGAGACTAGCACAGATTTGGCTGAGGAACTTTTAATGGCTTCCCCTAGTATATATGGGAGGCCGAACAACAACCCTCAAAGATGTCCATATCCTATTCCCCTGAGCCCTCAAAAATGTTACATTACGATACAAAAAGAATTTTTCAGGTACGGTTAAATTAAAGATTTTAAGATGAAGTCATTGCACAGAATTACCTAGGTAGGCACAGCATAAATGCCAACATTCTTATAAAGGGAAGACAGGAGGGTCAGTCAAGGAAGGAGAAGCAAGGACAAAAGCGGAGGTCACAAGCAGAGAGAGAGAAGATTTGAAGATGCTATGTTGCTAACGTTGAAAATGGGAGAAGGGAGCCACGAGCTAAGGGACGCAAGCAGCCTCTAGAAAAGAGACAAGAAAAGAAATTGGATTCTTGCCTCGAGATTCAAGGAATTTAGCCCTACTGACACCTTAATGTTAGACTTTTGACCTTCACAGCTATAAGAAATTAAATTTGTATTGTTTTTAAACCAGTGGTAATCTGTTACAGCAGTAGTATGAGACTAGTACAACATTTAATTTTTCTTTACCAGGTTTTCATGGTTCTAAGTTTATTAATAACTCAGCCTGACAGTGTAGTCCTTACAGTATTAGGCATGTTGAGCTTCAGACTGCTTGTTACAGATGCTCTCCACTCTCATTTGGTTGTCTTTTTTAAGGCCTCTTATTTGTTATCTGTTCCTTCAGGTTGCTAATTCCTTTTCCTGAATTTCACCACTATCCTAGTCCTTTTGTTGGCCTCATTGATGCTACATAAGAAGTTTGTCTCCCAAAACCAAGGAAGACAGCAGCCTTGAGACCCACTCACAAGAAATATCAAATTCTCCCACATCGTTGAAACTACTTTCCCACCACAATGGGCTTACGTTTTTAAAATCTCTGTTTCCAAAATATCTTTTTTGTGGGGGGCAGAGTCCATCTCGAGTTAAGTAACAAAACATCTTAAGTCCAAAGTATTAAAAACCATGATAGTCAGTGATAGAAAGAGGTTCTGGGCTTCTCGTTAAATAGACTCTTGCATTAACAACCAAATTGCAACCCCCAAACTAAAACTACAGCCATCGTGTTGATTCTGTATTATGACACCACACTGTGTTACAGAGTGGAACTGAGCTATACAGGATTTTTTGGGCTGTGATTATTATGGAAGCAGATCGCCACATCTTTGTTCCACGGTATTGCTGGGTGTATTTGAACAACTAACCTTTCAGTTAGTAAAGAGCAAACCGCTTGTGCCACCCAGGCACCTTGTATTTCTAACACGATATATGAGAAATTCTTTTACGTAATTTTGCTTATCTAATTACATTGCTACATGTTATTAAAAAAAACCTGTGCCCCCTTATTCTTTCCTGATAAAATATAAGAGATAATGATCTATCCCACGGTCATTTAATAATGATTTTAGCACGAGAAGTTGCCGTGTTTAATTCCATACCCTGTGGTTCTGAAATGTGGTCCCTGCACCAGCAACATCAGCAAAATATAAGAATCTTGGTAGAAATAAAATTGTCAAACCCCACCCTCGTCCTATGGAGCCAGAAAACCCTAGGGATGGAGCAATGTGTGTTTTACAAGCCCTCCAGGTGTTTCCGGTGCACTCTAAAATGTAAGAAAACATTTCTGGCAGAATTTAGAATGAAGTAACTCAATTCTACTCTGCCCTATAAAGTTGCTATGAATTGCAATAGATTAGATTGGCAATGAGTTGGTTTTTTTTAGTTTCATCTCTTCTCCTGGAATGCATGGAGAGCTGCTATAACTGATTTACATTAGAAGACCACACTGAATGCTTAGAACTATCTTACGTGATCTGGGTCAGAATGTTAGAACTCCAAGCCTTGGCAAGATCACTTCACGTATCAGTGGCTCAGAAACTTTTTTCTGACAAATCCTGACAACATGCATGCTGTATTTTAATCAAAGACAAAAGTGGTAATGGAAAATTCTTACGAAAAATAAAAGAAAAAACAGGACTAGTTTCTGCATAAGCAACTCACAAATACAAAATTGCCAGGAAGTTGTGTCCGCCACACTGTTCATGCCTGATAATTAAAATATCCTGATAAATACTACTTGTATACATGTCTGCTAGTCTGTAAGCATCAGGCCAGGGAGTCTGTCTGCCTGTTCACTTGATTTTCTGAACTTCAGCCAACGTACGGCACGTATGTAGTCCCAGTTAATATGAAGTCTGAATGCTCACTGTCCCAAATTGGCTTCCAATGCAGAAGTCACAAGATCTAGAATTTTCTATGTTTGATGCCCAAAATGCCACGGAGCTGGCTATGTAACAGATTCTCAATAAACATATAAATGAATGGAATCATAATGTATCTATCACATAATATTCCTACTACTTACATGGCTAGTTCACAGTCTAATATGCTATAATGTTTCCCTGGAAATAAGTAAGCAACAAATAATGTCTTTGGATTGTTGTGTTAGTGAACAGTATTGAACATACCATGGAATGCCAAAAGAATAAACAAGTCCTTCCTGGAAGAGGTAGACCCAGAGTGTTTCTTAGAAGTGAGGATGGAGACCCCTTACCTGACATGCTTTGGACACGTTATCAGAATGGACCAGTCAATGGAGAAGCACATCTAGCTTACTAAAGCAGAGAGTCAGCAAAATAAAGCAAGACCCTCAATGAGATGGACTGACCCAGTGGCTACACCAATGGGCTCAAACACAGCAATGATTGTGAGGACTGTGCAGGACTAAACAGTATTTTGATCGACTGTTGTACACGGAGTAGCTTTGAGTTGAAACTGACTTCAACAACAAGTAAACATTAAGTATGTGCCACAAATTTGCTATTGTACTAAGGCTATGAAAAGATATTTGATGTCACAGCATTTAGATTGCACAAAGTACTTCTGTGCAGATTAAGAAAAGCCAGTTGGTAGGAAGAACACTGTTTTTGAAATTCAGCCGAATTTTGTCCGTAATCTATTTTATGATGTCTGAACCCAAACACCTACATTTTAAAATAATGAATAATCACATTAACTATTTCTGTAGAGACAATATTAGGAAATTTTGATAGTTATATAGGCCATACAATTATACATAAAATACATAGACTATGCAATCACATAGAATATTAGGAAATTCTGATAACTATGTTTCATAGAATAATATGGAGATCATTTTACATTAAACTTGTCACTGCAAGTTTGCATTACAATTTTTTCCAATTGTATTTTTAAAAAGAAAAGGATACTACAAGAAACTAAGAGAGACTTAGATAAATGGAAAAACCTACCCTGCTCATAGATAGGAAGATTTAACATTGTGAAAATGTCTATTTTACCCAAGCAATTTATTTATATAATGCAATCCCAATACAAGTTCCAGCATCAGTTTTTAATGACATGGAGAAACAAATCACCAATTTTGTTTGGAAAGGGAAGAAGCCCCGGATAAGTAAGGTACTACTAAAGAAGAAGAACACACTGGGAGGCCTCTCATTACCCGACCTTAGAATATACCACACTGCTACAGTGGTCAAAACAGCCTGGTACTGGTACAAGAACAGACAGATCGATCAATGGAACAGAATTGAGACCCCAGAGATGACACCATCTGCTTATAAACAGTTGATATTGGACAAAGGCCCTAAGACATTAAACTGGGGTAAAAACAGTATCTTCAACAAATGGTGCTGGCAAAATTGGTTATCCATCTGCAATAAACTGAATCAAGATCCATATCTTACACCTTATACAAAAACCAACTCCAACTGGATAAAAGACCTAAATATCAAACCTAAAACGATAAAGCTCATCCAAGAAAAGGTAGGAACAACAATGGAAGTTTTAATACACAATGAGGACAGACTCCAAAGTCTGTCAAAGAAACCTCAATCAACAGAAGAGAAAATAGATAAATGGGAACTATTAAGAATCAAACACTTTTGCTCATCCAAAGACTTTATTAATAGAATTAAAAGAACACCCACAGAATGGGAAAAAATATTTGGCAACTATATGTCAGACCGACGCCTGATCTCCATAATCTATAAGCCAAGCCAAGTGCCGTCGAGTCGGATCCAACTCATGGCGACCTACAAAATATCAATAAGAAGAAGATAAACCATCCAATTAAGCGATGGGCAAAGGAGATGGACAGGCACTTCACTAAAGAGGAGATCCAGGCAGCCAAAAAACACATGCGGACATGTTCACGATCTTTAGTTATTAAAGAAATTGAAATCAAGACAACAATGAGATACCATCTCACCCCAACAAGATTGGCCATGACCCAGAAAACACAAAACAACAAATGCTGGAGAGGCTGTGGAGAAAGTGGAACCCTCCTACACTGCTGGTGGGGTTGCAAAATGGTCCAGCCTCTTTGGAAGGCAATCTGGTGCTTCCTTAAAAAAATGGATATCGATATATAATTTGACCCAGTCATTCCACTACTTGGAATATATCCTACAGAATCAAGGCCTTTCACACCAACGGACACATGCACCAGAATGTTTACTGCAGCACAGTCCACGATAGCAAAAAGATGGAACCAACCCAGGTGTCCAACAATAGAAGAATGGATAGGTAAACTATGGTACATATACTCAGTGGAGCACTACGCAATGATAAAGAATAACGATGATTCCAAGAAACATCTCCTAACCTGGTTTCAACTGGAAGACATTATGTTGAGTGAAAGTAGTCAGTGACAAAGGGACAAATACTCTATGAGACCTCTACGATAAGATCTCAAAAACAGACTTGAGTCTAGAAGAAAAAACTCTTTGACAGCTGCAAGGGAGGGGAGGGACGGAGGGTGAGGGGGGGAGAGTTTAGTTTAGATAGTTACTAGAAATCTAGTTGGGAGAAAGCGGTGATAGCACACATTAGAAACAAGAACAACATTAAGTGGACTTCAGCATAACTTGAGTACTCCTTCCATCTTAACTCAATACTACAAGGATAAAGTAGCTGGAGCGGGGGGCAGGGGACCATGCTCTTAGGTGAATTCCAGGCCAATTGGCACAACTAGCGTTTTGCTAAGAGAGCTCTCTGCACCCCACATTGGTGAGTGGCATCTGGGGTCTTAAAAGCTGCCAAGCTGTCATCCGAGGACACAGCAAATGGTCCCAACTCAGCAAGAACGGATGCTCACCAAGGACCAAAATGACATGTGGTAAAGACAACCGAGAAGACAGAGAGATCCACAAGAGTGGATGCCTACATCGACTTGGGACTGGAAGAACCAGATGGTGCCTGGCCACCACAAGTGATAGCCACGATGGAGCTCGCAGAGAGGAGTCTCCCTGGCAACACAAGAATAAAAAAGGGTGCATCATGAGATCTCCACTAAAAGACCTCAACTGATGGTCCAGCAGTTTGGGGGTTCCTCTGAGAGCATGGCCCCCTGCCCTGATGCTGCCATTTCCCATAAATTATAACAAAGGTCCACTCTTTGGACAGGAATGGATTGGACTTAGCAATGCAGAGTGACCATATATTGGAAGCACTTTATGGTTCTATACATCTATAGGATATCATCTTGCTGACCTCTGGCTGGAGGAAGGGGAGTGGACGGAGAGGGGGGGAAAGGAGACTGTTGGGAGGATTAGACATGTATGGAGCAGAGAGGAATAGTGTGCCATCACCGGACGGGGAGAGCAGTGGAAGCTGCATATAGGGGGGCATGTAAATTTATACGTGAATGTACATTTTCACTCAGTCATGTTAAATAAATATTAAAAAATGAAAAAATGAAAAAAAAAGAAAGTGACATCGATTTCCATTTTTTTAAAATCAATTTTATTGTGCTTGGAATATTGTGTAATGATAAAGAACAATGAGGAACTTGGGAAACATCTCATAACAGAGGAATCTGGCAGATACTATTCTGAATGAAATCAGTTGCAAAAGGACAAATATTGTATGAGACCACTATTATAAGGATTGAAAAAAAAAAGCTTAAGCACAGAAGAAAAGAGTCTTTGATGGTTATGAAGGCAGGGAGAGAGAGGGGTAGTCACAAATTAGCTGCTAGACAAGAATTATTTTAGCTGAAAGGTGAGACAATGCACAGAAGAAGAGAAGTCATCAAAATTGGACTAAACAGACAGCTAACGGGTTTTCTAAATACAACTATAAACTCCAAGGGACAGAGTAGCAGTGACAGTGGTCTAGGAACCATAGTTTCAGGGGACGTCTAGGTCAATTGGCATAATGAAGTTTTTTGAAAAAAAACGTTCTGCATCCCTCTTTGGTGAGTGGTGTCTGGGATATTAAAAGCCAGCAATCAGCAGTCTAGGAAGCATCAGTTGGTTGCAACCCACCTGGAACAAAGAAGAACGAAGAGCTCCAAAGACATAACGAAAATATGGGCTGCATAAACCAGAGACTACATGAACATAAGACCAGAAGAGCTAGATGATACCTGGCTACCACCAATGGCTGATGGAGTGAGAAAAATATGAGGTGCAGAACTCAAACTCCAGTAAAAAGACCAGACCTGATGGTGTGACATGCTGGAGTTCCTGGGAGACATGGCCCCATACTGTCTGTTAGCCCAGAACTGAAACCATTCTAGAAGCCATCTCCTCAGGCACTGTTGAAGAATGTGCTTTCTGATTTAGGTATATAGAGGAAACTAACTGGGCAGCTCCTTTCTGGAGACAAGATGAAAAGACAGACGGGACAGGAGCTGGTTGAATGCATTGGAGAAATACAGGATGGAGGGGTGAACTGTGAAGTCACAGTGGGGGGAGAGCAGCTAAGGTCACATAACAAAGAATGTGCGAGATTTTATGTGAAAAACTGGCTCAAATTGTAAGCTTTCAATAAAAACAGTGTACAGCATAAAATAATTATTGCTGTCTCTAATCTTTTGTGTTTTATGGTTTATTTAATAAAAAACACCCAGTGAATATTGAGAGAATCAAGTCCACAGCAATTTTGTTTTTTAGTTTAATGAGCTTTGGAGGAAGACAGCTTAATAAATCTTAATAGAATATTGAAAAAAGTATTTTTCCTACAAAAATCAGCTTGTTTAACTTTGTTTAGGAGTCATGTGATGATGCTCGGTTGCTAACCAAAAGTTTGCAGGTTGGAGTTCACTCACTTTTGAGGAAAGCCCTGGTGATCTACTTTCTAAAAATCAGTCGTCAGTTACTTTCTGGAACACAATTCTGCCATAACCCACATGAGGTCTGTATGAGTCAGAATCCACTTGAAGGCACTCAGTGCTGTCAAGTTAATTCTGACTCATAACAACCCTATAGGACAGAGTGGAACTGCTCCATAGAGTTCTCAAGGAGCGCCTGGTGGATTGGAACTGCTGACCTTCTGGTTAGCAGACATAGCAGTTAATCACAATGCCACCAGGGTTTCCAACTTGAAGGCAAGTGGTATTAATTTTAACCGTTGTCAATATTCTTCACCAGTATCACAGCTGAAAGCACCAATTCTTCTATCTTCTTTTCTTTGTCCAGCCTTTGCACCCATATGAGGCTACTGAGAAACCATAAATTGAGTCAGGCACACCTTAGTCATCAAAGAGGTAACTTCACTTTTTAAACCAGTAAAAAGACCAGACCTGATGGTCTGAAAGACTAGAGTTCCTGGAAGACATGACCCCAAACTCTATGTTAGCCCCAAACTGAAACCACTCTGGATGTCAACTCCTCAGACACTCGTGAGGAAATCTTTTGTAACAGATTTGCCCAGTGCAATATGTTGGATTTCTCAACTGCTGCATTCACGGATGTTGATTGTTGACCCAAGCAAAAGGAAATTACTGACAGCTTCACTTCCGTCTTCATTTATCATGATGCTGTTCATTGGTCCAGTTGTGAAGTTTTCTTTTGTTTTTTACATTCAGTGGCAACCCACACTGAAGTCTGTAATCTTTGATCTTTATCAGTATATGCTTCAAGATGTCCTCAAGGTTGTGTTATCTACATATTGTAGATTGTTAATGCATCTTCAATACTGTGTTTTTCTTCAAATAGTCAGGTTTGTCAGGTTATTTGTCTAGCATTACATGCAGCCCCTCCTCCAAGAAAACCTATTTTCTTGGGGTCAAATTCTTTTTTCTTATTGTGATTAAGTGAAAGTGTACAATCCAAATCAATTTGTGCATGCCACCTATCTGCAGCTCCATCTACTCTCCTCACCCAGTGACAGCATAGTCCTCCTTTTCTATATTTCTAGTATCTTAATGAGTACCTGTTCTCTTTTCGCTACCCTCTTCTCTGACATCTAGAAAGAAACCAGTAGGACAGCCTCCTATAACTGTAAAGAATCATAAAGCACAGACACCATAGGGTCATACTGTGTCACTGAATCCAGTTCATTTTTGTCTGAAGAGTTGACCTTAGTACCGGTTTCTGGTCAGGGCCAGCAGCAGATCTATGAGCCATGTTCGCAGGGCACACTCCAGGCTGTCAGACCGTTAATTCTGGTCTTTTAGTAGAGTGCTGAGCTGCACCCCTCTTTTTCTCATGTTGCCTCAGGGACTCTACATTGTGTCCCCCATCACAGCTGCTTTGGGTGGTGGCCAGGCACCATCTGGTTCTTCTGGTCTCATTTTGATACAGTCTCCCATTCATGTGGGTCCGTCTGTCTCCTGGGCTCTTTTTCCTCATGTCTTTGTTGTTTTTGGTGATCATCGGTGACAGATCAGTAGGGACTATTTAGTGTACCTCAGATGGCAGCTGGCTAGCTTTTAAGACCCCAGATGCCACTCCCCAGTATGGGGTTCCTAAGATTCTCTTAACAAAAGACTAGTCATGCCAACTGGCCTTGATGACCCCTAAAAACATGGTTCCCAGACCCCATCCCTACTACTCTATTCTTTGAAATATTGGGTTGAGTTTAGAAAACCTTTCACTTTACGGTAGAGTCCAGTTATGTTGATCTGCTCTCTACTGCATGCTGTCACTGCTTTCACCTAACCAAACTCCTTCATACTGTCTAATCAATGATCAACTGAGGTCAAATTCTGTCTCAAGGCAACTCTATAGGATAGAAGAGGATTGTCACAGATTTCTCCTGTGGAGTGGTTTGTGGTTTTGGATCACCAACATTGTGATTAGCAGCTGAGCACTTAGCTAGTGCACCATTAGGGCTCCTTACTACATACAGTAGGTGCTATGAAGATATTTTGAACTGAAAGCAGTTGGAGATGCAAGACCAAGACTTAAGAAATAAAAATAGCAATAGAAGACTCCTAAATCCCTCTTATAGTGACCAGCAAACTCCTGAGAAATCTCAGGTAGAGGGAACATAGAAAGGACTAAATTTTACAGGGTATGTTATTTTCTGGAGCAATGTGCCAATGACTCAAGACCTGAGTAAACTTTAGGGAAAACCTTACAAATATTTAACATTGATTTTTCTTGTTTTACAGTCTGTGGTTTAGAGTTTGTCTGCCTGATGATTCTCAATGGCAAGACTCTTAGCTATTAAAGTTATAGAAATATCCAGTTACAGTCAATTTTTCAACTCATAGCCAGTAAAAATTTTATTAAACCAACCAACCAACCAACCAACTCATTACCATCAAGTTGGTTTTGACTCATAGCAAACCTATAGGACAGAGTAGAACTAGCCCATCAGGTTTCCAACACTCTAATCTTCAAGAAATCAGACTGCCACATCTTTTTTCCTGTGGAGTGGCTAGGATGTTCACACTGCTAACATTTCAGTTAGCAGCCAAGTGCTTAACCACTGCTCCACCAGGACTCCCCAAAACACTTTCATTAGATACAGAAAACTTTGTGGATCCAAAGTCTAGAAACTGTTGTACTTACTTAATGAATTAACTAATGGAAAAGCACAATTGAATCTTTCCTACTCACTTCCCTTTCCAAGTGAAAGTAAAATTATTCATGTCTGCTTTTCATTCCTGTCATGGACTGAGCTGTATCCAAAAACATGTACTGAAATTCTAACCCCTATGATGCTATGTGATGCAACTGACACAAAGGAAACTGGTTGTGTTGTTGTTGTATATCTGTGCACGTGAATGTAATTCTGTTCAGGAATATGGGGTTTTCTTACGTTAGTGAAGTCATATCCATGCAGGGTGTGTCCTAAACCTAATCACTTCTGAGTCATAGAGTAACGTGAACACAGAAACGTAATGGGGAAGAAGAGAGATGCCATGTGAAGATTGCTAAGGAATAAAGGAACTTTGGGTGATAAGTATCTTTTCTAAGAGCCAGCAGAGAAAGTCTTCCTCTAGACCCAGTGCCCTGAATTCATACCGGTCACTTCCTAGACTGTGAAAAAATAAATATCTCTTCTTTAAAGCCACCTGTGGCACTATTTGTTCTTTTGGAAACCCATGGTGCATTCAATATTCTTCTCCAGCACCACGATTCAAAGGCATCAACTCTTCTTCTGTCTTCCTTATTCATTGTCCAGCTTTTGCAGGTGTATGATACAATTGAAAATACCATGGCTTGGGTCAGGCACACCTTAGTCTTCAAGGTGACATCTTTATTTCTCAGAACTTCAAAAATGTTCTTTGCATCAGATTTTCCCAATGCAATGTGTCTTTCAATTTCTTGACTGCTGTTTCCATGGGCATTGACTGTTGACCCAGGTAAAAGGAAATGCTTGACAATGTCAATCCTTTCTCCGTTTATCATCATGTTGCTGACTGGTCCAGTTATCTTGATGCTGTGGTGCAACCTATACTGAAGGCTGTGGTCTTTGACCTTCATCAGTAAGTGTTTCAAATCTTCTTCACTTCCAGCAAGTAAGGTGGTATCATCTTTGTAACACAGGTTGTTAATGAGTTGTCCTCGAATGCTGATCCTTCTTCCTTTTCATATAATACAGCGTCTTAGATTATTTGCTCTGCATACAGATTGAAAAGGTATGGTGGAAGGACACAACTCTGATGCACATCTTTCCTGACTCCAAACTAGGCAGTGCCCCCATGTTCTGTTTGCATGACTGCCTCTTGATCCATGTACAGACTCCTTAAGAGTACAATTAAATGTTCTGGAGTTCCCATTCTCTGCAATGTTAGGCATAATTTGTTATGAGTCACACAGTCGAAAGCCTTTGCATAGTCAATGAAACACAGGCAAACATTTTCTGGTATTCTCTGCTTTCAGCCAAGATCCATCTGACATCAGCAATTACATCTCTGGTTCTACACCCTGTTCTGAATCCAGCTTGAATTTCTGGCTGTTCCAAGTCAATATACCGTTGCAACTGCTTTTAAATGATCTTGAGCAAACTTTTACTTGTGTGTGATATTAATGATATTGTTTTGTAATTTTCACATTAGGTTGAATCATCTTTGTTTGGATTGGGCATAAATATGAATCTCTTCCAGTCAGTTGGCCAGGTAGCTGTCCTCCAAATTTCTTGACATAAATGAAGGAGCACTTTCAGTGCTGCATTCATTTGCTGAACTATCTCAGTTGATATTCCATCAATTCCTGGACCCTTGTTTTTCACCAATGCCTTTAATGCAGCTTTGAATTCTTCCTTCAGTACTCTTGGCTCCTGATCATATGCTGCCTCTTCATACAGCTGAGCACTGACCAGTTCTTTCTGGTATAATGATTCTATGTATTCCTTCCATTTTCTTTTCATGTTCCCTGAGTTGTGTAATGTTTTCCCTGTTGAATCCCTCACTATTGCAACTTGAATTTTTTTCTTCAGTTCATTCAGCTTAAGAAACGCAGAATGTATTCTTCTTTCTCGGTTTTCTGCACATGTCACTATACAACTTTATTTTGTCTTCTTGAGCTGCCCTTTGAAATCTTCTGTTCAGTTCTTTTACTTCATTATTCCTTCCTTTTACTTTAGCTACTCGATGTTCAAGAGTAAGTTTTAGAGTCTCTTCTGACATCCAGTTTAATCTTTTCTTTCTTTCTTGTCTTTTTAATGACCTCTTGCTTTTTTCTTGGATGATGTTTTTGATGCCATTTCACAATTCATCTGGTCTTTCGTCAGTAGTGTTTAACACATCAGATACATTCTTGAGATGGCCTCTGACTCAAGTGAGATAGACTCTTGTGGACTTACTCTAAATGTCTTCAGTTTCAGCTTGAATTTGCACATGAGCAATTGATGATCTATACTGTAGTCAGAACCTAGTCTTTTCCTGACTGTTGATATGGAGCTTTTCCTTTGTCTTTTTCCACAGCCATAGTCGATTTTGTTCCTGTATATTCCATCTGTGAGGTCCATGTGTACAGTCACTGTTTGCACTGGTTCAAAAAGGTACTTACAATGAAGAAGCCATTGGCCTTGAAAAATTCTATCACGTTATCTCCAGCGTTGCTTCTATCACCAAGGCCATATTTTCTAACTTCAGATCCTTCTTCTTTGTTCCCAACTTATGCATTCCCATCCCCAGTAATTCATCAATGCATCTTGATTGCATGTTCAATCAATTTCGGACTGCACAAGCTCATAAAAATCTTCAGTTTCTTCATTTTTGGCCTTAGTGGTTACTGTGTCAATTTGAGTAATAGTCATATAACTGGCCTAGCTTGTAGGTGTATGGATATTATCCTATCCCTTACAGTATTGTACTTTTGGACAGATCCTGAAATGTTCTTTTAGATGTGAATACAACACTACGCCTCTTCAAGTTTTCATTTCCATTATATTATATGTATAATCAAACCCATTGCCATCCAGTTGACTCTGACTCATAGAGACTTGAAAGAGAGATTTATATCAAGGAAATGACTTATGGAATTGCAGAGGCTGGAATTTCTCAAGTCTGTGGGAAGTCTTCTCTAGATTCATTTAGCCACAGGAGCTGGCAAAGCCAAGATCAGCAAGACATAGTCCAGGGCTCTGCTCCCAGGTGGCAAAGATCCTCAACTTTCAAAATCTGTAGATGAGCTGAAAGCTTGAGTCCTACCAGCTAGAGGTCAGATGAACAGGAGGCAGTCACAGGATCAAGAGAGAGCAAAGAAGTGAGAACCTCTGCTTGAATTTGTATGCAGGCCACACCCACAAAGAAACTCTTTCAACTGATTGGCTACTCACTGCAAATGCAATTATATGAGTAATCACATACAGATACTGACAATCATGGTCTAACTGGGTTTACACACAATCTGAACCACCACAGGATGGTTCAGATGGTACAGGATTTGAAAAACTGCTGTCAATATGACACTTTGGGCTTATAAAAGGGGGGAAAGTTTATAAGTAGATATAGTGAAAACAAAATAAAATTGTTATAAAGCAGATTACATTATGTGTTACTTAATTTCCTTTGTACACTCTTTGAAATAGTACAATACGTGATATGGACACTGTGTGAGCACCGTACTATCTGTAGGCATTCTCTGGAGTACAAGTGAATTCTGCTCCTAAATCAGTCCTTAAGCCAAATTTGTACATAAGATGGAACAATTAGGTATGGTTCACATCTAACCACAGCTAGTCAGATGTGTCTTAATACTGATTTAGGAAATAATACTGAGGATAGAGAATGTGACCCAGCTGGAGCTAGACTCACAAGGACACATCAACTGGCCCCTGAGATATAAAGACAATAGGTAAGATAATTTTGGAAAAGATCTTTTAGGGAACCTTTCATATAAACCATTCAGCCAGAACACAAAAGACTTCCCACTGTTATGTTTTTCTATTAGCATTCAGTGAACAGAAAATTTGTTGGACCAATGAAGACCCTTCTGTCATTTTTGAAACCTGTACCAATAATTGTGAAGAAAGAAGATTCAAATGTAAGCTCACACACAACTCCTAGTCTGTGAAAAGATGGAGCTTTCAAAGGTTTTGCCCATTTTATAATGTTAGCATGCACTGATGACTCTGTTATGGCCCTTGAACTTGGACAGACATGCCTGTGTCAGTGTGCCTTTCCATGTTCCCATTCTCTCTTATTTTGTTGTTTCCTTACACTTGGACACACATGGCTGTTTCAGTGGACTTGTCTGTTTTCCCACTTTTGTTTTTCTGTAATATTTCCTTAGACTTGAGCAGACATGGTCACGGCAATACGGTTGACTGCTTCTCATTTTTGTCTTTTTGAACACATGCAGAATAAAACTGTTTGCTTTACTAAACTGTGTGATTTTTTTGCTCACAACAATATATCATATGTAACATACATTTCCAAGCATAAAAAACATTAAAGAAACACTTGCATGTGCACTAAAACATCTTTAACATAATAATATACCAATCATAATAATAACCTTTAGATGTGGGCTGCAAAGCTGTTTCATGTCATTATGAAACATTGTATGAACCTCAATTTTTTAATATAACGATCTTTACAGGCCAGCCAAGTGCCGTCGAGTTGGATCTGACTAATCTTTACAGGAGTTAGTTCATAACTATGGATTACATGTAAGCCTGATGTTCATAACCTGGAGACCACAGATGTATGTGGGCATATATGTTGCCAGATACTGCCCAATCAAATGTTATATAGCATATGACTATACCCGTTTAAATCACTGGGAAACAACTACCAAATTAATTATTACATTTACTTCTACTTCAGGTATTCATGGAAATGAATAGGCTCCCTGTATCTAAGTCTGTTTGACAGTGATGCTGGTTTCCTTGTGTGTGTGTATGGTTAAGTGCTGCTGCTGCTCAATAAAAGGTTGGCAGTTTGAATCCATCAGGAACTCCTTGGACATCCTATGGGAAAGTTCTACTCTGTCCTATAGGGTTGCTATGAGTCGGAATCCACTCCATTGCAGTGGGCTTGGTTTGGTGTTGTGGTATAACTAACAGCTTTCAATGAGGAGCAGATATAAAAAATCGAAGAACTTGTGTTACTACTGGGAAGTTATTGAACATGAAGTTTTCTCTGTGATGACTCTGGATACCATCATGGCTTTTGCTTCTGTTACTACGGTTACATCAAAATTTTCTCTTCCAAGAGTCTTCTGCACCCCATACTGGTGAGTGGCATCTGAGGTCTTAAAAGCAAGCAAGTTGCCATTTGAGGAACATGAATTGGTCCCAACCCACCTGGAAAAGGTGACAACTGAGAACATCAAAGACATAAGGGAAAAATGAACCCAGTAGACAGAAGAACCCATATGACTGGGAGATGACATCAGCATGAGACCAGAAGAAACAGATCTTGTCTGGCCACCCCAAAGGTAGCCCTGACAGGGAACACAATATAGAATCTCTGACTTAGCATGAGAAAAAGAGATATACAGATCAACAACTATATTAAAAGACCAGAACTGATGGTCCAACAGTCTGGAGGGTCCCTTGAAGACATAGCCCCTAGACTTGCTGCTAGCCCAGACCTAAAATCACTACTGAAGTCAACACTTCAGACAAAGAATGAAATGGGCACAGGGGCACAGAGCAGTGATGCAGCTGAACTCTTAACTACTGCACCCTCAACGCTCCTTTCTTTGTAATAGCTGAGTTAAGAGTATGACACATGTATCATAATTTAGGAATTCTCTATTATTGGACATATATCCCTGTTTTAAAAAATATTACAAGTGATACTGTTGTGACCACTCCACACACATTTTTTGTTCATATGTATTTCTATAGGATGGAGTCCTAGGAAATGGAGTTGCTGGTTGAAAGATGCACACATTTATGGTAGGCTGGGATTTCAGAGAATGGTAGAAGCTTTTTGTGCTACTCACAATGCATTGTAGTGAGTTCACCTCTGCCCTGTGTTTCAGGAGTGTTTTTTTTTTTATTTTTTAATTTTTTTTTAGTTTATTTGTTCTCTATAGGATAGATTCCTTCAAAAAGGAATTCCTGGGATACAATGTAAGTGTGTACACACTCAATTATGTTTCTACTTTATACATATATCTGTGCATCACATTTTACCATGTCAGGTCTCCCCAAGTTGAGTTGTAGGCTTATTGAAATTGCTATTAAAATTTAATAGTTATGTTGTCTCTAAAATTCATATTGGAAAGCAAGGATCTACATTAGTTGAAACATTTCATAAAAGAATAATAAAAAGGAAGGAATAACTGTACTTGATGTTACGGTTTTCTGTACAGCTACAGTGTGGTACTGGAGACGGTACAGACTCTTAGATGAATAGAGTAGAACAGACAGCCTAGAAATGTTGCTAGGTGTCATTAAGTTTGTTCTGACTCATAGCAACCCTGTGCATAAAAGAATTAAACACCCTCTGGTTCTGCTGGTAGCTGTCTTCTAAATTTCTTGGCACAGATGATGTGTTTCCAGTGTTGTGTCTCTTTTTTTGAAACATCTTGATTGATATCACGTCAATTCATGAAGGCTTGTTTTTCACCAATGCCTTCAGTGGAGCTTGGACTTTTTCTTATAATACCATTGGTTCTTCATCATATCTTAGCTCCTGAAATGATTAAATATCAACCACTTCTCTTTGGAACAATGACTCTGTGTGTTCTTTACATCTTTGTCTTCCTCCCTCCCTCTCTTCCTCCTTCTTTCCCTTCTTTCTCTCTCTCTCCCCCTCCCTCCCTTCCTCCCTCCTTCCCTCCCTCCATCTTTCTCTCTCTCTCCTCCCCTCCTTCCCTCTCTTTCTTTCTTTTTATTGTGTTTTAAGTGAACACTTACAATTGGAGTCATTTTCTCATATAAAAATATATACACACTTTTTTATGGAACCCTAGCTGCTCTCCCACCTTGAATTTCCCATATACATTCTTTTGGCTCCTGTCTCCTTCTGTCTGCTCATCTTGTCTGCAGACAGCAGCTGTCCAGTTAGTCTCTCTTATCTACTTAAGCCAAGAAGCACACTCTTCACCAGTATTAATTTATGTCATATACACCAGTTCAACCTTTGTCTGAGGAGTTGGCTTCTGGAGTGGTTTCTTCTGTTCTGGGCTAATAGAGTCTTCCAGGGACGCTCTTGTCTGTCAGACCACAAGATCTGATCTTTTTACCAGATTCTAAGTTCTGCACCCTACACTTCTTCCCCTGCTTCATCAGAAAATCTTTGCTGCGTTCTCCGTAAGGGAAGTCATTGGTGATAGCCAGACACCATCTAGTTCTTCTGGTCTCATGTTGATGTAGCCTCTGGTTTATTAAACCTTTTGTCTCTTGGGCTCATGTTTTCTTTCTGTCTTTGATGTTCATTTCCTTTTGCTCCAGGTGGGTTGAGACCACTTTATATTTCTTAGATGGCTGCTTGCTAGCAGTTAGGACTCCAGACACCACTCGCCAGTGTGAGATACAGAGCATTTTCTTAAATTTTTTATACCAGTCGACCTAGATATCAGTTGACCTAGATGTCCCCTGAACCATGGTCCTCAGGCCCTGTCCCTGATTCTCTGTCCCTTGAAGTATTTGGCTACATTTACAAAACTACTTAGCTTTTGGTTTTGTCTAGTTGTGCTGACTTCTTCTGTACTGTATGTTGCCCCATCCTTCCTCTAAAATAATTTTCATCTAGCATCAGATAGTAAATGCCCCTTTCCCTCCTTCCCTACCCTTGTAACCATCAAAGACTGTTTTCTCCTGTGTTTACATCTTTTCTTGAGTCCTTATAATAGTGGTCTCATGCAGTATTTTTCCTTTTGGTATTAATTTTGCTCAGCACACCTCCCAGATTCCTCTGTGTTGTGAGATGTTTCCCCAGTTCATCATTGTGCTTTATCATTACATAATATCCCTC
This sequence comes from Heterohyrax brucei, assembly GCA_028571685.1. Lineage (NCBI taxonomy): Eukaryota > Metazoa > Chordata > Mammalia > Hyracoidea > Procaviidae > Heterohyrax > Heterohyrax brucei. The sequence continues at coordinate 138,764,062 of CM053148.1, read as the reverse complement.
ATGTCAAGAATATATGATAGTTTGTCCATTCATCCATTGGTGGACACCTACATTGATTCCATCTTTTTCCTATTGTGGACAGTGCTGCAATAAACATTAGGGTGCATGTCTCTATTTGTGTGGCAGCTCTTATTTTTCTAGGATATATTCCAAGTATGATTGCTGGATCAATGGTATTTCTATTTCTAGCTTTTTAAGAACATGCCAGTTGATTTCCAAAGTGGTTGCACCATTTCACGTTCCCACCAGCACTGCATAAATGCTTCAGTTTTCCTGCAGCCTCTTGAACATTTGTTACTTTCCACTTTTTTGTTTAGTGCTAGTAATGTTGGAGTGAGATGGTATTTCATTAAAGTTCGATTTCCATTTTTCTAAATGTTACTGATCTAGAACACTTCTTCATATATCTGTTAGCCACTTGAATGTCTTATAGTAGCATATTAATAGTCTTACATCTCTGATGAAATTTATTCCTAAGTACTTTATCTTCTTGGGGGCTATCGTAAATGATATTGATTTTGTGACTTCCTTTTTGATATTCTCTTTGTTGCTGTAGAGGAATCCAGCTCAATTTTGTATGTTTATCTTGTATCCTGATGCTTTGCTAGACTCTTCCATAAGTTCCAGTAGTACTTTGTTTTGTATTCTTTATAGTTTTCTGTGTATAAATTCACATAATTTGCAGATAGAGGTATTTCTAGTTCTTCTTTACCAGCTTGGAAGTCTTTTATTTCTTTTTCTAACCTGATTGCTCCAGCTAGAACCTCCTACATAATGCTGAATAGAAGCGGTGATAAAAGGCATTCCCAAGAGGAAAGTTTTCAGACTCTCTCCATTTAGGATAGCATCAGGTGTTTCTTTTGAATAAATCCTTTTATTATGTTGAAGAATTTTCCTTCCATTTCTATTTTCCTGAGAATTTTCAATATGAATGTGTGCTGGACTTTGTCAAATGTTTTTTCTGCATCAATTAATAAAATAAGTGGCTCTTGTCTTTTATTTATGTGGTTGATGATACTGTTTTCTTATGTTGAACCATCCCTGCATCCCTAGTATCAATTCCACTTGGTTATGGTGAATTATTTTTTCTGATATTTTGCTGAATTCTACTGGCTAGAATTTTGTTGAAGATTTTTACATCTAAGTTCATGAGATATATTGGTCAGCTATTTTCCGTTTTTGTGCTTTCTTTGCCTTGTTTTCATATCAGGGTTATGCTGGCTTCATAGAATGAGAATGCTAAATATTAATGTTTGGATTTTACTCCTAATAATTCCAGGAAGTTTTCTTCATCTGGAAAACTTCTTCTTTGTATATTGTTAGCTTGGTATCTATTATTCGATCCTTTAATTTTCAGTTTGTTCATATCTTTAAGTCTAAGTTGTGTTTCTTGTAAGCAACATATAGACGGGTCCCATCTTTTCATCCAGGATGTCACTCATTGTCTATTGGAATGTTCAGTCATTTACACTCAGTGTAATTATTGATAGGTATGTATTTAGTGTTGTCATTTTGATGTATTTTTCTGTTGGTGCTTTCTATGTTGCTCTTATCATTCTGTTCTGGGTCTTTCTTCTTTATAGATTGACTTTTCATCTTTTACAATGTTGATTCTGTGTTTGTTGAGACTCCTGTATTACATTTCTTATATTGATATGTTGCATTGTTACTGTGCATTGCGACTACACCTACGATCCTGCTTAAGATTCTAAGTTGAAACTCCATGTTAACTTCTGCATATCTTTTTAACTTTCTCTCCATCTGAAAGGACTATAACTACTGTAGTATATCTCTCTTTTTAGTGTTTTTGTGTCATAGTTTTTGTGATATGATCACTGGTTCCCTCCTTTTAATAATGTACTGTGATTGATTTTTGTGACTTCCCTAACTGAGTAAGTTTCTGGATTTTGTGTCCTGCATTGCCTCCTTAAATATACACTTAATCTTTTTTTTTCTTTTTCTCCTAAGCAAAAAGCTTCTTTCAATATTTCTTGTAGTCTTGGTTTGTTTTTACAAAGTCTGTAAGCTTCTGTTCATCTGCAAATGTCTTAATTTCATCTTCTTATTTGAAAGAGAGTTTTGCCGGATATGTAATTCTTGGTTGGAAGTTTTTCTCCTTCAGAGCTTTCAATGTGTCCTCCCACTGCCTCCTTGTCAACACTGTTTCTGCTGAGAATTCAGACAAAAGCCTTCAGTGTTTCCCTCCAAATGTTACCTTTGCTTTGAGCCCCACTGCCTGTTTATGGTTGGTTATTATATGCCTTGGTGTCTTTCTTTTGGGGTCTAGTTTTTGTGGCATTCAATACACATCTTGGATATCTATGTTTTCTTCTTTCATAATTTTTGGGAAGTTTTCTGTCAACTACTCAACTACAATACTCTCTGTGTTTTCAGCTATCCCTTCCTGTTCAGGAACTCCAATTAATCATAGCTTATTCCTCTTAATAAAGTCCCACATGTTTCTTAACACTTCTTCATTTTTCTTATTTCTTTTCTCTGATTTCTCCTCACAAATGCTGGTGTCAGTTGCTCTAGCCTCAAGGTCACTAAATCTGTCTTCCTTCTCCTCAATTCCACTCTTTCAGTTTTGGATTGAATTGTCTAATTCATTTTGTTATTGATCTGCTGTATATCCAAAAGGTGATGTTCCATCAGTTCGAATAGCTTGCTTAATTTTTTGTTTCGCTCTGCTGTGTTCTGTTGAATCTCTAGGAGGGCTCTCTATGTAACTCTTTTGTACTTGACTTCTGATAATTGCAGAAAGGTTTCCTCATCTGTGAAGTTTTTTGATTCTTTATTTTGTATGTTTTCCAGAGCTATGATGGACTGTTTCTGCAAATGGCTAGCTACGGTTTGTTGCCTTCAGGCCATCTAGAGGCTGTTTAGTTTCTCTGGTGTTACCTCAACAGGAGATGAGATGTAGTTCTGAGAAGGGAGTTGGTCACCAGCTGGCTCTGTATACTCAAGTGACTGGCCCCAGTGGACTCTCTAGAGGGGTAGCCTTTGTTTCCTGGCTGGAAAGGATGGTACCCTACTTACGGAGCCACTGGGGGGCCATTAACCAACCCTATGATGTGGGTCAGTAAAGACTGAAAGAGATGACACCAAGTCACTCAGCAGCAAAAGCTAGAAGCTGTATGACAGCTGCCAAAATCAGTCAGACCATCAGGTGGGGCAAGCCCCACCTTCTAGCTAACAATGGAAGGACTTCTTCAGCCATCCCCAGATGCCATGACATAGTTCAAAGTAGGGAGGGGTTACAACCTTGCTTCCATCTTCAGCTGGGCCCTACCCATAAGGTAACACTGTGCTAAAAACACAGCCTTTCTGCTGGAAAGGTGCTTTCCAGATTGGCACTGCTTCTCATCTTGGCAATTAGCTCCTGCTGAGGCCTCCAGTTGGGTAACTCCACCTCCCAGCTGACCAAGATGGCATCCCAACCAAGCTACCCTTCCCACCACGAAACAACAAGATCTATGCAGAGCTCAGAAAAGAGAGGGTGGAAGGGCAGTGATGCCCTCAGTCAGCAACCAGGCTTTCAAAATGTGGCTATCCCACACACTATGTCTCTGCTGTGTTATATGCTGTTTACTTTAGAACTGCAGTTCAGCATATTTGCCAGCGCATGCCCTCCCCCTATCTCTCAGACAACAACAGCAAAAATAAGCATCAGTACTTGTAGTCTGCCTATGTGGCAAGACAGCAGGAACAGGGCTCCACGTGTGGTGACTTGTGCCATAGAGAGGAAGTTTCCTGCCCAGTCTGATAACCCTATGACTCCCTGGGTGTCCAGAGTGCTCTGTTCAGTTATCAGTCCAGGCCTTAGTTTCCAGAGGGAATTGAGGAGATGTGTGTCTAGTCTGCCATCTTGGCTCCACCTCCTGGAAAATTTCTTGATTCTTTGTTCTGGGCACTTTCTAAAGCCATCATGGTGTGATTTTAAGTGACTTGATATTGACTGTTGTCTCTGAACCATCAATAAGTTGTTATATTCATTATTTTATGTTTGCTTACTGAGTCCTAGCTTTTTGTTTTGTTTTGAAATATAAAAAATAGGCTTGTTGTATGAGATAGTTTAACTATTGGAGGCTCTAGTTTGACTTTGAGGCTCTAATGTCTTGTCACCAGATGGTTAGAGCTGTTACTAGGCAGGTGAACCCAAGTTTCTGTTTACTTTTCTTGTAGTATTCAACTCATGTGCCCAGGCAGTTGGTCACCAAGTGTGTGTTTCAGGCTCTCCACTACAGTCCTAGATCAGCAGGGGTGATTGGTGTAGGTACAGGTTTCTGACTTCATGCTCTGAGAAAGTCAGGTGCTGACAGTCGTCAATGTCTGTGAAGAAAGCTTGTTCCTTATGCTTGACTGTAGGCAAAGCAACTGTTTCTGCCATGAATTCCTGGTTCAGGGGAGCTGGCAGATTATTTATTTTTTTCTCTCTCATTTGTTAAATTCTTCCCACTCTGAGTCTAGGAGAATCGCTTAGGGCACATGTAAGGAGTCCTACTTCTGGCCCAGGTAATGGCACCAGTCTCTGTAGCTGGAGGCAGTGCAGAGAATGGAGGAGTAAGCACTGGGAAAAGGGAGAGAGGTTTATCCCAAAGGAAAGATCTAAATCCTCATGTGGTAGATTAGATGCAATCTACTTAACTTTTAACGACTGAATGTGTTTTTTTTTGCTGATTCTGGAAGTGAGAATAGGTTCTCTGCCATTTAGTCTATCCTATTGGGGAAGACACTTTGCAAAAGTCACAGCTCCACTCACCAAGCTCACTGCTTCAGATTTGCTTATGGGATACCGATTCCCACTGGATCAGGTCTGGCCAGTTGTAGGCACTTCTGGACCTATTCTCCCTTTCCGATACTCAGTCTGATTTCTCACTTTTCCCTTTGATGTTTAGGGCTTCTAGAATGTTACACATAGTCCATTCATTTGTTTGGAGATCTCAGTATTTGTTGTTAGAGGAATCATACAAAGTATCCAACAACTCTGCCGCAACAACTCTGCCGAGTTATCCCCACCTCTGTTCCTCTAGAAATTAGGAGTCTTCACATACAGGTGGGGCCCATTAGCTGGGATGGTAATGCAGGCTTCTAAGACTTCTCAAGACTGAATAAGGGGGAAAAAGAAAAAATAACCATTTTGTCAAGTCAGTTCTGACTCATGGTGACTAGAACTGCCCCAAAGGGTTTCCAAGGAGTGGATGGTAGATTCAAACTGCCTACGTTTTTTTTTTCCTTTGGCAACTGAACTCTTAACTATGATACCATTAGGGCTCCTAATGATGAACAGCTCTGAGCAAACCAATCCAAGAGGTAGCAGCTTCCTATCTTGTTTCTCCACACAACTCTAGCAGGAAAACCTGCTAATTCTGCAGCTGTTTAGGAAGCTGCTCGGCAACAGGAATGGCTTCTTCCTGTGCTGACTGCGAGAACTAGGAGCCAGCTAAGAGATCTTGGGTCTTCTCCCTCCCCCTCTCTTTCCTACGTTGCTTTCTGGTTTAAGGCCAACTGTCATTTAAAGAGAAAAGCTGTTTTTTTTATTAGTTGCTGTAGAGTCACCTCTGAATTATGGAGACCTCGTAAGTCAGAGATTGCTCAGCTGACACCATCTTAATTCTTGTTGCACTTGAGTGCATCATTGCTTCCACTGTGCATTTGAGTGTCTCCAACTTGGGAGCTTATCTTCCAGCACTATATTGGACAATACTCTGTTGTGTTGCACAGGGTTTTCATTGGCTTTTTTTTTACATTGTACTTTATAAGAAAGTTAACAGAGCAAAATACTTTCTCATTCAACAATTTACAGACACATTGTTTTGTGACATTGATTGCAGTCCTGGTAACGTGTCAACACTCTCCACCATCTTGAGATCCCTCTTCCCATTTATCTGGTCTTTCTGTCCTTTCCTGCAGTCCTCTTTTTGCTTTGGGGCAGGTGTTGCCCTTTTGGTCACATTTACATAATGAATTAAAAATCACATTCCACATGTGTGTTATCATTTGTTTTCTACACCTGTGTAATCTTTGGCTAAAGTGTGAACTTCACGAGTGACTTCAGCTCTAAGTTGCAAGGATGTCGAGGTGCCTTCGTCTCAGGGGTAATCCAGTCTGTCAGACAAGTAAGTCTGGTCTGCGTGTTTGAAATTGTTTCTACATTATTATCCTGCTGTCAGGGACGCACTATTGTGATCCCTGTTTGAGGGGTCAGTAGTGGTTGCAGGTCACCATCTAATTGTTAACCGTCCTGGACTCAGGCTGGCAGAGGTTGTGGTAACTGTAACAAATTAATCCTTTGGATTAACATTTCCCATCTTTTGTTTTCTTCACTATTCTTTACTCCAAACATGACAGGACTAATAGGTGTATCTTACATGGACACTCACAAACTTTTAAGACTCCAGATGTTACTCACAAAAATTACAGGCAGGATATTTTCTTCAAGAAGTATGTTATGCCTATTGACCTAGTTGTTCCCCCAAACCATGGTCCCCAGATCTCAATCCAGTAACCTCGTCTCTCAGGGTGTTTGGAAGTGTCTATGAAGCTTCTATGACTTTGCTTGGTCATACTGTGTTGACTTCCTCTATGTTGTATACTATATTTTCCTTCACCAAATTTAAACCACTTATCTACTATTTAGTGATTTCCCCTCCCTACTACCATCTTCCTTCCTAACAATCAAATGTTGTTTCTTTTTTTGTATAAACCTTTTCTGGTGTTTTTATAATAGTCTCATATACAGCACCGCCCTTTCATGATTCACTTATTTCACTGAGTATAATGCTCTCCAGATTAACCTAGGTTGTGAAATGTTTCAAAGAGTCATCCTTATTCTTTATCATTGCCTAGTATATTATTTGTAGACATACCATACTTTGTTTAGCCACTCATCTGTAGATGGATGCTTAGGTTGTTTCCGTCTACCTGCTACTGTGAATGATACTGCAATGAACATGAGTGTGCATGTGTATTCCTATGACAGCTATCATGGATTGCATTGTGTGCCCCTGAGATGTGTGTATCAGTTTGGCTGGGCCATGATTTCCAGTTTTGAGTGATTTTTCTCATATGTTGGAAACCCTGCCTCTGTGATGTCAATGATGGATAATGGGAGGCAGTTGTGTTGGTGCTGCAGGCCTCAAGGTACAAGCTTGTGGGATATAAAAGAGAGAACAGAGTAGAGACAGTTAGGAGCCTCATACCACCAAGAAAGAAGCACAAGGAACAGGGTGTGTGTCCTTTGGATCTGAGGTTCCCACACCAAGATGCTCTTGTGTTGAATTTGGACTCTTAAGTCTACCAGACTATAATAATTTCTAATATTGAATGGACTTGTAGTTTATGGATGGATTTGTAGATTACCAGACTAAGAAAATAAACTATCTTCTTTTGAAGCCACTCATTCATGGTAATTCTGTTAGAGACAACGGATTTTATTTCTCTAGGATACATTCCTAGGAGAGGGATTGCTAAATCAAATGGTATTTCTATTTCTAACTTTTTAAGGAGGCACCATATCTTTCATGAAGTATCTGTTTATATCCATTGCCCATTTTTTAACTGAATTATTTGTCTTTTTATTTCTGTAACATTACTGTATCTTACAGATTTCAGAAAGTAGACCTTGTCAGACGTCATAGTCAGTTTTATTTTTCCCAGTATGTAGGTACTCTGTTTATTCTTTTGCTCATGTTTAAGTTTTATGAGATTCCAGTTTATCTTCTGGTGCCTGTGCACTGGTAGGCATGGTTTGCGGGAAGAGCATATTCACATTTCTCAAGCTGAGAGAAAAAGTTCAAGCAGCAAGTTACAATATCAAAGGATTCCATGGACAAAATATTAAACAGTCAAGGAAGTATCAAAAGAAGATGAAAGGAATACACATAGTCACAGTCCTGATGTTCGTCTACTTCAGGAGGCAGCATATAATAAAGAAAGGAAGAAGTCCAAGCTGCACTGTAGGCATTGGTGAAGACAAGGCTTGAGGAAGTGCGAGAATACCAATTGCGTTGTTTCTACAAATGGATGCAATGCTGAAGATGCCTGGAAATGTAGAAGATTGCTAACCAACCCACCAATGGAAAGAGATCCGTATCTGTGCCAATTTCAAAGAAAGGTGATCCAACAGAATGTGGGAATTATGAAACAATATCATTAATAGCATATTGTCATGGATTGAATTGTGTCCCCCAAAAATGTGTGTGGCAATTTAACTAGGCTATGATTCTTGGTATTATGCGATTTTCCTATACGTTCTAAATCCTACTTCTATGATGGTAATAAAGGAAGATGGGCAGTGGTTGCATTAGTGTGGCAGGACTCAATTTATATAACATTGTATTTTGCCTTAAGGCAATCTCTTGGGATATAAAGGAAAGGGAAGCAAGCAGAAAGTGGGGAACCTCACACCATCAGGATCTTTCCAGTGCTGGGAGCAGAACTTTTCCTTTGGACCTGGGGTCCCTGTGCCTCAAAACCTACCAGTCCAGGGAAGGGTTGACAACAAGGACTTTCCTCCAAAGCCAACAGAGAAAGCCTTCTGGGCTGCAATCAATTTATCTTTGTCAAAGCCATCCACTTATGGTATTTCTGTTATAGCAGCACTAGCTAACTACAGAAGTAAAGTATCGGTGAAGGTCTTTCAAAAGACAGCAGTATATTGATAGGGAGCTGCCAGAAATTCAAGCTAGATTCAGAAAAGGATGTGGAAAAAGATATCATTGCTGATGTCAGATGGATCTTGGCTGAAAGCAGAGAATACCAGAAAGATAGGTTCCTGAGTTTTATTAACTATGCCAAGTCATTAAACCACATGGATCATAGCTACAAATAACATCACAAATAATGGAAATTCCAGAACACTTAATTGTGCTCATAAGGAAACTGTACATAGACCGAGAGGCAGTCATTCAAACAGAATAAGGGGATACTGTGTAGCTTAAAATTAAGAAAGGTGTATGTCATGGTTGTATCATTTCACTATACTTATTCAATCTGTGTGCTGAGAAAACAATGCAAGAAGTTGTACTATATGAAGAAGAATGCGACATTAGGATCAGAGACTCATTAGCAATCTGCAGTATGCAGTTAGTACAACCTTGCTTGCTAAAAGTCAAGACAACTTGAACCATCACTAATGAAGTTCTAAGACTACAATCTTCAATATGGATTATACCTTAACATAAAGAAAACAAAAGTCTTCACCAACTGGACCAATAAGTAATATGATAATCAGAAAAAAAATTGATGTTGTCAAGGATTTCGCTGTACTTGTATCCACAAGTAATGCCCATGGAAGGAGCAGTCAAAACATCAAAGGACACTTTGCACTGGGTGAACCTGTTGCAATGTGCCTGACCCTGGCCATGGTATTTTCGATCACCTTATATGCTGGACAGTGAATAAGGAAGAGGGAAGAAGAACTGACTGGTATGAATTATGATGTTGTTGAAAAATACAGAATATATCATAAACTGCCAGAAGAACATACAAATCTGTCTTGGAGAGGTACCGCCAGAATGCTCCTTAAGAAGCAAGGATGGCAAGACTTCATCTTACATATTTTAGACATGTGACCAGATGGGACTAGTCCTTGGAGAAGACTATCATTCACACATGGTAAAACGGAGGGTCAGCAAAAAACAGGAAGATGCTCAAGCAGATGGATTGACACGACAGCTGCAACAGGAAGCTCAAATGTAGCAACAACTGTGAGGATGGTGCAGGACCTGGCAGTGTTCTGTTCTGTTGTGTATCCCTTGGCTAGAAGCTGTAACTGACTCTGCAACAAGTCAAGTAACAACCAACAATGTCAACGGAAATTTGCAGAAAGGACAAGGGAGATGAATTTTCTGGTTTTCCGTCTTTTAGCTGAACCCTGTCAGTTTTTGATTTAGGAAAACTGGTAAAATAAAAAAAGGGTTACATACTAGGGCTGCTATTAAAATTAAGGCAAATATCAGGAGGCCTGTCACAGATAATGGACTTCATTCCAGTGCCCGACACATGGTGAGCTTTGGATTAGACCCCAGTCTGAGGCTTTTCTCTGGGGTCATCTGATTACTGCTTACTGATTACTGCTCAGTGCCTGCAGGCTGGAACTATTAATTGAAAGTGCTAGACAGTGAGTTATTTTGAAAAACACTGAAATTTTAAAAATTATTCAGAGCCATCAAAGGACAAGGATACTATTAATGTCTTTTCCCTGGAGAGGGCTACTAACACTACTTACAAAAGAGATACTAACAAAAATGTAGGTCCCACCTTTGTTCTCCAAAATATTTTAAAAAGAAAACATTCTTTTGGAGTCAGTTCTGACTCATAAGGACAGAAGCCTCACAGTGTTTCCAAGGACCGTGCAGTGGACTCTTAAATCTCTTAACTGCTGAACCTTTAGCTCGTAACTGCTACGTCACCACTGTTTGTGTAAAACCTACCGTCTCTGAGTCGATTCTGACTCACAGTGACCCTTATAGGGCAGAGTACAAGAGCTCCAGAGTTTCCAACAGGCGCCTGGTGGATTCGAACTTCTTGCCTTGTGGTTAGCAGATGTAGATCATAACCACTACACCACCAGGATTTCCAAAACGTAAAAAGCACTAGCCAATTTCATTCCTGAAGGGGAGAGCCGGGGAATTAGGGAGCACTCTGAACACCCCTTTCTTTTGCTAGAAACCGGTCGCCAAGTGCTGCCCACCGTTTCTGGCCCACCGAGCCTCTCTGCTGACTGCTGCCACTAGCTGGCCAAGCGCTGAAAAACAGCCTGGGCGGCGACAGGGACACCCAGGCTTCCACTTCCCCCCTGTAGCATTCCTAATAAATCAGGGCTGAATGGCAGTGTCTTTTAGGCGAAGCAAATCGATCCTCCTCCTACCTTGTCCGGAAGCCACTGGCCGCCTCCCTGTCCCTCCCTCCCCAGTGATTTTCCTGTCCCAGCCGCCCGGGGAGGGCGCAGCTGGTGTCTGTCCCGCTAGAAAGAAAGGTAGGGGCTCAGCTGCGCTCCTGCCTTACGGCTCCCAAGGGATGCGGAGACCGGCGGTCTGTCCCTGCCCTGCACCTTCCCCGGCGAACGGCGGGGGCAGTGGCCACAGCGCGTCTGGCGCCGGTCCCCGGGCAGGAGGAGCTCCCGCTGCTCCCGGGAGCTCGGCGCGGTGGCCTCGGCTCGGGTCCGGCCAGCGGGAGCCTCGGGCTCCTGGCGGCGCCGCGCCCTCCGGGTCCCTCCTGCCCCGGTCCGGGTGAATGGGTCGCGCCCACGCCGTCTCCGGCTCGCTTCGCCTTCCTCCGGCTCCCGCCAGCGCCGGGCTTCAGCGGCCCGCGGCGACGGTGGAGAGAGGCCGGCCCGCCCGGCTGCGGACCCCGGGACGCCTCTGCGCTCTCCTCGCCTGGGCCTCGGCGGGTAACTCCCCGCACCGGCTTCGCGGACCGGTTGGCGTTGGAAGGGTGGAGACTTGGGGTCCCGGAGCCCGGGTGGGAGGGTTGGGGCCGCCTGGGGGCTGCGCTGCCCAGACCCTCCGGCTCACCGCCTCCGAAGCTGCGGCCGGTCGGTGGGCGGGGGAGGGGGCGCGCGAAGCTGACCTTGGGCTGCACGCCCCCTCGGTGGGTAGGGGAGGGGGCGCACGAAGCTGACCTTGGGCTGCACCCCCCCTCGGTGGGCAGGGGAGGGGGCGCACGAAGCTGACCTTGGGCTGCACGCCCCCTCGGTGGGCAGGGGAGGGGGCGCGCGAAGCTGACCTTGGGCTGCACGCCCCCTCGGTGGGTAGGGGAGGGGGCGCGCGAAGCTGACCTTGGGCTGCATGCCCCGTGCCCTCAGGAACCCCCCGCTGTGCGCTGCCTCCGAGTTGCTCGCCCCAGGGTTTAGGAGGTGGAGTGCAGAGGCGAGCGCTCCGGGACCCCTGTGCCAGCTGCGGGGGGGGGGGGGCCGGGCCCTGATGGGGAGCCCCGGGGGTGGGTAGGGGCGGGTGAGAACGGATGAGAGCCTGCCCGCAGACCCTGTTTTTTCAAATCAAAGAGGAGGCAGTGAGCCGGAGAAACCAAGCAGGCTGATGGACTTTAGGCTCATTATTGTTGTCTTACGGAAGGGTCTGTAAGCAAGGAAGGGATCTGGAACGTTCTTGCCTTTTACCTTGAAAGTTTTCCGAGAAATCGTGTTCCCGCCACAGTAGAACTAGTCCTAACAAAACAACACCGACGCAGTTTGAGAAGGAGTGTAATGCATGGCACTGAGAAATGCAATGTTTGCGCTGAGGTTAATTTTTAAGATGAAAACGAGGAATCTTGTTTGCATCAGCTGGCTCTGTAGCTCCGCGATGATGTAGACTCAATTGCTGTTATTTTAGCATAAAATAACATGTGAAAAAGCAGTGTTGGTGTCTGAAAACAAAATCAAAGCACCATCTCTCACAATCTTCAGCAGCCAGGAGTGGTGGAGATTGCTCTTGAAAGGTAGAGTTTAAAAATAGCACGTGAGAGGTGCAGGTGAGGATGGCATGTACATGCCAGTGTCCTGGAAACCAAGCACGCTCCCAAGTCACAACCCAACAGTCACGTTTGTTTTAAGACGAAATTCCTAGTACTTTGACTAGATAAGTGGTTAAGGAAATCTTTCGGCTCATCTGGAACCTGAGAGCTGTGACCAGAGTGTCACTCTGGCCTTGTAGGTGTGCTAGCCATGTCCACGCTGAACTTTGGGTGGCATAACTCCTTTCCAGGTCCCGGATGGCCTTCTCTGTTATACTGTCCAGGTTATTTGCTTTGTGGTTTTCCAAATTCCTCTGCCAGCCATGGATCAGGAAAGTCTTTTTTTATTTATGTAGAGGTGCTAAATATTTGAGACTACCTAGCCAGACTGCCAGTATAGTTTCCGTTGAGGGCATGTTGATTTGACGTTTGTAAATTGGTTGGTGTTGCTCACTTATTGCTCTCACTGAAAACTGCTCTTTACACCAAGATCTCCAAAAGAGAACAACTCTTAGGTTGTGCATTAGTTTGTTGTCTCGAAGCGTCTCAGCGGCCCTGTAAGTAAGGGCAACTTCGGTTTATAAAAAGAGAACTTTTCTAGAAAGTGCTTGCATTACCTTGATCTGGCTTCTTAATCTGTCCTTATGCATCAGGGTGGTAGCCAGTGACTTCATTCATTTCCTGATGGCCCTTTGCTTGAACAGTATTTTTCCTATAGCCCTTGAGTGATTTAATCTCAGATTGTACCATGTCTTGTTCTAATGGCATGGTAAAATGGACCTACTATTTTGACTACATTTCACTAGTTTGTTGGAAATATTTTATTTGTTCTTTTGCTTCAAAGTTAATAGAAATCTTTGAAGCTGAGAAAAGACAGATGCTATTGTAGAAGAATGTCATCTAGAGACATAGCACTGGAAAACAACCGTTGGCCGAGAAAACCCCATAGAGCAGTTCTTAAGTTTCCTCATCCGAGACCTCAGCCCCACAGGACTGAATTTCACAATCATTCTCTTCTGTGGGAGCTGTCTCAGTGTTTGCCTCATGTGGGACCTAGTGAAAGGAAAAGTGAAATAATGCAGTATTTATTACAGCTCCCTGATAGGCATCTTCTGTTAATTATGCAGATTGTCAGATGACTTTTATAGCATTTATTAATCCGATGAGGCTGGAGCCCAGAGACCTGTCTAACATGTGTTCTAGGCGATGCTTAACACAGAGGTGAGGGAAACATAACACATGCAGCACAAGTTGTGAGCCCAGTGTGTTCACATCTGCCATTTCGTTTATTCTTCCCAGTAACACTATGAGACAGAATTTTTTTTTTTTACTCCATTTTACAGTTTAAAAAACTGGGACTGCCTTAGACTCCTATGGAGCTTATGTTTTTGAGAGTAAGAGAGTCAACAAGTCAACTTAGACTCAGAGTGATCGCATGTCACCCAGCAAACTGCTCTGTAGGGTTTTCTCGGCTGCAATCTTTACAGAAGCAGGATGCCAGGCCTTTCTCTTGCACAGTAGTTAGCTACCCATAGCATACGTTCTTCAAACTGTCTTCAGTCCCTTACACATTACGTCATCCTTTGCCTGTGCACACTCAGTTTATATATACACCTTGATCTCAATACACCTTCCTAACTACCCCTAAGATTGGGTTTCTTGAACAGGTGATGTACATTCTTGCCTTTCTTTGTATTTTGACAGCCTCTGACTTTTGCCAGTTAAGTATCTTCTGTTTTCAGATCTCTCATGTGCCACTTATGTATGTTTTGTCTGACCAAATCCAGGGAGATGTGTTATTTCCTAATGTTTTGTTATTTCCAAAGCTCTTTTTATTCTAAATACATTTTCACTGAAATTCCTGTTCATCGTCTCAACTTTCTATCCCAGCTACACACAATGAAATTTTCTTTTTATTCAGATGGAAATGCTAAATAAGCTATGTCACCTGGAAGAAGACTTCCCAGGGCCACATCCCCATCCACGCAATTGAAATTAATGTTGAAATTAACGTCTATCTCCTGTCTATCCCAGTTAACAATGTATAACAGCATACATCACAGTACCCAAGCTAACCCTTACGGGTTAAAAACATATTTGGTTTGTAGTGAGCTTAATGTATAAAATAGAAAATATTTATAGGGCATGGCAGTGTTCCTGTATTACAGACTCAGAAACGTAATGCCTTCATCATAGGTAGCAGGAGTTACAGCCCTGTATGGTGATTCCTCAACAGTGAATAAGTACTAATGTCTCAGATTTGGGAAGGAACTTGGCTGTCACCCACTTGCACTAGGAGGGAATGAGATTCGGAGAGTGAGGTTATGAGGATCAGTGAGAGGAAGGAGCAGTGGGAGCTAGGGCGCCTCCTTCTGGCCATCTCTCTTTTTTTTCCAGGTGAGTGCTTGGTTATCCAGGTGGGACTGGCCAGCTTCTCTTTCTACTACCCCAGGACCAGGGACTTTCCCCTTCCTGGACCATTGCAAAAGGATAGAATGAATGTGTCCTCAGCTTGTTCCCACTCAATGGTTTATAAGAAAAGCACCCAGCTTATGGGGAGTTCTCTTATCATAAACACTGAGAAGCTGTTTATGTGAAAAAGTTCATTTCTCTCCCACCCTGTCCACATGCTGGGTTAAACTGCAGTCTGCAGATGGCACATTTGTCCAGTGGCATTTAATTCTTGTCTTCGAAGGGTTCTTTAAACATTGACTTACTGTTTATTTCATTAGGAATAAAAACTCTAAGAGGTAAGGTGACCAAAGGCTCTAGATGAGGAGATGGGAGAGAAGCTGAATGTCCCTCCAAAGGTGCTGGTGTCACTGTCACCTTCTATAGGTTGTGGAAGCACATTTGGCATAGCTGTGGGTCATGGGTCAGGAGGACAGGGGTGACAAGGGAGCAGAGAATGATTTGGCAGTGTACCTTCAAGTTCAACCAACATTTACCGAGTATCCGCTGTGTAACAGAAGGGTGTTCTAGGTGCTGAGGGGAGGGGGTTGTTGCACTGAATAGGATGTAGTGTTGGACAGGACAAAGCCCCTACTCTTACAGAGCTTATGTTTTTGAGGGTGAGACAATCAGCAAGCATGTGTATTTCAGATAGAATAAGTGCCGTAAAGACAGCACGGCAGGGGATGTGGTGGAGACGGGATGGGAAAACTACTGTATCTCGGTCAGGGAAAGCGGCTCTGAGGAGTGGCTATTGGAACTGAGATGTGTGAATGGCAAGAGCCCGTCATGTGAAGATCGAGAGGAACAGTCGAACGAAGATTAGCCAGGAGAGGGAACAGCAGCTGGGAAGGCCCTGGGGCGGCCGTGAATGAGGGGTATCAGGCGGAAGGAGGCTCAGTGTGAGGAGAGGGCAGCTGGGAGAACTAAGGGTTGGAGAAGAGGGCAGAGCGTGGGGTGTAGGAGGAGGTGGAGTCAGCCAGGTAGACAGGCAAGAAAGAGGTTATGTAAAACCTTCAAGTTCTGGAAAGGAGATGCAATTGTATTCTAATTCAAATGGGATGCCATGAGGAGTTTTTAGGCAAGGAGCAGCTCAGTCTTGGTGGTAATAGTGGTAGACCCTTTGTCTTCCATTTGAGAGACTGAGTTTGATTCCTGGTTAGCACACCTTTTGTGTAGCAACAACCTCCCCGTCGCTGGAGGCGGGTGAGTTGTCATGCTCAGCAAATACCTGGGGGGCTCCCAGATGGAGGTAGACTAAGAAAAAAGGCCGGCGATCTACGTCTTACAAATTAGCCACCGAAAACCCTAGCGATCACAGTGGTATAATATGCTGCCATTAGGACCACTCCACAACGGTTAGCAATTCAGTCCTCACTCAGTGGGCAGTGCACTTTCCTTCTTGGTTGACTGGCCACCCCTGACTTCCCCGACCTTGCCTTAGGCTAGGGCACCAGCCAGGCCACGCAGAGGCAGAACACAGAGAGCCCTGTGGACAGTATTCCTGTTATTCTCTGAAATAAATCCATATACTCCCCTGTTTCCATCAATAGCTCTGATTGCTCAACCTCTCTTCAGGTGAAATATCTAGTTGTCTCTAAAAAATTTCTTGGTTCTTCGGTGATATCTGAAAGTAGAAATTAAAATTAAATTGTCCAGTCAAATCTCAGTTGAGATGCTGTACAAGACAATTTTTGTTATAAGAGCTAATATTCCAAATAATCTAAAGGTTTTGTCTTTCCTTGAACTCCCCCTTAGCTTCTCTCTGGCCCGCTGTCTATGCAGTCTGTTACAGGTGATTCATGCTCTGTTAGAGTACACTTTAAGTGAAAATGTACAGAATTGTTATATTGTGTATCATGAGAATAGCCCATGCCTGAGAAATTTCATTTTTATTCGTGTTATGCATGATCTTTGACTGCTTCATCTGCTAACCCAAAGGTCAGCAGTTCAAATCCACCAGGTGCTCCTTGGAAATTATGTAGCAACCTCTAAGGTTACTGTGAATCACTTGGCTGGCTTGGCAGGGTTACTATGAGTGAGAATCAACTCAGTGGTAGTGACTTTGCCTATATATGATATTTCTTGGAGTTCTTAGAGAAGTGCTTATATTATGAAAGTTTATGTCCAAGTGGACACTTCTCGTAAAAAAACAAAAACTTGTACCAGATATTAACAAAATATCCCCAGTATTTCATCAGTTATCCTTTGATTCCGGAGTGCCAGTATATTACTCTCTGTAACTTGACACAATTGCTAAGAGTATCTTGGTCACCTAGTGCTACTGTTAAACAAATACTGTAAGTGGTTAGCTTTAAAGAGCAGAAATTTATTTTATCGTAGTTCAGGAGGCTAGAAGTCAGAATTCAAGGCTTAGCTTTACGGTAAGGTCCTATTTCAGCTCCTGCCAATAATCCATCTGTCTCTCTCCTCTGTCTTCCTCTTCTCCCTGTCTGTGTAAGTCTGTGTCCATTTTGCATTTTCTGTAACTCAAAAATGAGTAGATTCAGAACCTAGCCTACTTAACTGTGGCTGCTGACAAGAAGATTAACAGTTCAAATCCACCAGCAGGTCCCTGGAAACCCTTTGGGGCGGTTTTGTTCTGTTTCTGACTGAGAAGCAACTTGATAGCAACAGATTTATTTTGCTTTTCTTGTTTAATGTGGATTTAGAGAAATATGATCTGGTAACACAAGCCACCAATGAGGCCAGTGGCACTCTGGCACCACCAACCTGTGGCATGACAATGGGCCCAAATGACCTATATAAATAATTTATTACAGGTGCCTTTCCATTAGGTTACATGGGGGAACCTCTAAACATGACACAGGAAAACCAAAATAACCCGTCAGGGCACCCTAACTGTCATAAGGGAAGGCCAGACTTATGCTTGCAAGCCTTATCACACAGAAACAAACCAAAAAAACTTGAAAGTTTATAAAACATATCCGGAAAGCATTGCCTAGTAGAATGCTCAACCTATATGACAGTGAGGCTCCAACCTATAAGACAGTTGAGGTTCATGCATTTCAGAAGGGACCCACCATGGTGCTCAGTGCCTGAGAACCAGAAGGATGCCTGGCCCCTGGGATCCAGGGGCATACGGAGTGGCTGGCATACTCTTTGTGCCAATGGTAACAAAAGAGTTAAGTCTTTCATATACTTTAGAAATAGTTTTAAGCCTTTAATGAAACAAAGATTTCTAGTGCTTAAATTCCAACTACTTGTGATTTTTTTTTTTTTTCCTGTTAGGTATTGCCTAACCTAGTTTGAGATACAAACAAATGTCCCAGGGGGAATAGCTCTCTTCCTCAAGATCACCAGAGTTGGGAGGAGAGGGAGAGGAGCTCCCAGCAGAGGGAACTGAGAGGGAGGTGTTGGTACATAATAGTGAACAGGGCAGGCTAACAGGAACAAAGCTTCTCCTACACGATGATGTCAACAATGGACGTTCTCTTGATTAATACAGATGTTAGCTATTCCAGTGAAATCCTAAACATACAATAGTTCTAACTTTTAGTTTTGTTTTTTTTTTTCTCATTTCTCGTGAGAACATAACGTCTCATGAGCACAGCCTTTGTGTTTTTAAGGAGTCCTCTCTCCCCCACCTCTGACAGAGTTCCTGGGTGGTGTGAGTAGGTCGTACACTTGGCTGCTAACAGAAAGGTTGGCGGCACAAGGCCACCCACTCAAAGGTGCCCTGAATGAAAACCCTAGCAATCTGCTTCTGGAAAAAGAGCAAAAAAGTTACTGAAAACCCTATGGCGAACAATTCTGTTCTGATACACTTGAAGTCAGTGTAAGTCAGAATTAACCTGATGACAGCTGGTCATCCCCTCAACTCTATCGGATTCTTGTCCTTGGAGAAGTTACCCATGCAGTCTCTGAGAGCTCAGTAGAGTTTTCTTCTTAGGAAATACTGTGTTGCAAATGTTTAGATAAACTTCATGACTGAAGCCTCCAATACCTTATTAAAATCTTGTGCAATTCTTTGATACCTAAGAGACTTTGATGGGTGGAGTAGGTGGAGATAAGGGAGTGTCTACATTTTCCTGTTCAACATAGGCAAAGAATAAAAAGAGAAGTTTTTTTTGTTTTGGTTTGTGGTTTTTTTTTTTTTTAATGTCAATTCCTTTTTAAAGATGATTTATGACTGCATCTAAACATTGTGTGTAGATACATTTAGATGTGATAAGATGCTAATCCAGGCATTGAGTTACACTGGGGATGGATTTTCAGCTGCTTTTCATCAGAAACAATTCACTTAATTTAGAATTTTATTTAATTGACAGATTCTGAAAGTTAAAGGAGCTTTCTTTTGTAAGTGTAAGTGATCTTTGTGAACCAATATTTCTGGTAAATGTCAAAGTGATTTACCTAGTTGCTCTCCTTCGACCCCAACTATGCTAACACTAAGGTAGCCCTGGTAGTGAAAAATGGTTCGTACTCAATGGGCAACTCAGTCTCACCCAGTGGCTCCACAGAAGAAAGACATGGTGATCTGTGGCCTTAAAGATTACAACCAACAACTTAGTTCTTAAAGTCCCTTTGTTAAGTCCTGCTTTGTTAAGTAGCATCTGAGTCCTTAAAAACTTTCCAGTGGCCTTCAAAGATATACCTATTGGTCTCTTCCTATTTGTAACAAAGAATGGTGAAGAAAACCAAAGACTGAGAGAGCAATTAGTCCAGAGGACTAATGGGCCAACATGAACCGTAGCCTACAGGACCCCGAGACCAGAGCTAGACGGACACGGCTACCCTACAGATCACTCCTACTGGGATCACAACCCAGGCTCCTGGCGGAACAGGACAAGGCTATGGGACAGAAAGCCAAATTCACAAGAAAAAGTCCAGCTTACTGGTCTGACAGAGATTGGAGGAACCTCTGAGGCTATGGCCCTAAGATGCTCTTTAATCTGAAATTGAAGCCATTCCTAGAGACCATTTTTGAGCCGAAAAATAGACAGGCTCATAAAATAAATTGTAATACCTGAGAGGAATGTGCTTCATAGAATCACACAAGATCAAAAGGGTAATATTTTCCCCAAAGTAAAAGAACAAGAAGGCAGGAAAGGGTAGAAAATCAGTATGAGAGCAAGTGGGGACACAGTGTAGAAATGGGGACAGTGCTGACACATTCTGGGGATTCAAGCCAAAGCCACGAACTACTTTATGTACAAACTGTTGAATGGGAACTCAATTTGCTCTGTCAACTTTCATCTAATTAAAAAAAAAAAAAAAAAGATTATAGCCAGGCAAACCCTGTGAATCAGTTCTGCTCTGTAATAAGGAGTCACTGTGAGTTGGAACCAACTCTGCAGCAACAGATTTGGTTTTGGT
Source organism: Heterohyrax brucei (assembly GCA_028571685.1). Lineage (NCBI taxonomy): Eukaryota > Metazoa > Chordata > Mammalia > Hyracoidea > Procaviidae > Heterohyrax > Heterohyrax brucei. The sequence continues at coordinate 138,743,815 of CM053148.1, read as the reverse complement.
TTTCTGATTCTACAACTACTTTATTAAAAAATTGTATTTTTTTTTTTTAATAAAGAGGATGATAGGCGATATATTGCCTTTTGATTGTGAAGTGCTTATAAATAATTTTCAAACACCAAATTACCTGGAGAAAAAATTCTGACCCACTTATTGCAAAAGATTATTTTTACAGTGCCCAGTGATAAATGGGCAACCTGGGCAGTGCAAGCAGTCGACATGCTTGGCTGCTAACCATAGGCACCTTGGAAAAAAGGCCTGGCATTCTATTTTTGAAAAGTCAAGCATTGAGAATCTTATGGAGCACAATTCTATTCTGACACACACAGGGTCACCATGAGTCAGAATCGACTCTGTGGCAGACGGTTTCATTTGTTTGTTTGTTTTTAATGGTTGGTCGGGTTCATATGCTTTAATCATGCCCAGATGCCTTATGGAAATCTATTCAAACTTTCTGACTGCCAATATTCTGTACATGTACATTTTGTGAAAACATTCCTTAAGGATGATCTTTGTTATGAAAATTTTCTTCTTAAAAATCCAGGACATTTTCTGTCATCTTTTGTGGCTAGTTTTTGGTGACTCCCTTATTTGAATCTTTAGCCAAGATGAGCCTACTAATGATTTAGCTTGTGCTGTTCTCTGGACAGCCATTCCTTTCTCCCTCCATTCCATGCTTCCCAATCCAATTCAGATTATAATCTGGCTTGTTTTTCCAGCTTCGTGTCCTATAGCTACATGGCTTCCAGCAAGTTTCCTAATTTCTCTGAACCTCAGTTTCCTTGCCTGAAAATTTGGATTAATGTCTACATACAGTTTTTATAACAACAGTAACAAAAAGCCCACATATAAATAGCTCAGCAGTTTCTGCTAAACAGCAAATATTTCATCAAAGTTATTGGCAATTATTACAACCCCATTATTATAGCAATTCCTATAGCTCTGTTATTTAAATGGAGATCCTGATGGTGTAGTGGTTAAGTGCTACGGCTGCTAACTGAAAGTTTGACAGCTCAGATCCACCAGGTGTTTCTTGGAAACTTTATGGGGCACTTCTACTCTGTCCTATAGGATTGCTATGAGTCAAGATCTACTTTATGGCAGTAGGTTTTGGGGGGGGGGAGTTATTCTTCAAATAGTTAAAAATTAACCTCTGGAAACTCTTTCTGGTTTACCTTATGTAGCTTTAGTATGGAAACCCCGGTGGCATGGTGGTTACGTGGTACGTCTACTCACCAAACGTTTAGCAGTTCAGGTCTACAAGGCACTCCTTGGAAACTGTGGGGTAATCCCACTCTGATTTATAGGGTCACTATGAGTTGAAATCAACTCGATGGCCGTGGGTTTAGTTTGGTTTGGTTTTAGTATCTTTTGAAAGCTGTTTCTTCTTAATACCTATCTGCATTTTGGACTGTGTTAGTCTATGTTAACCTATAATTAAGGTATGTGTTAATTTCTTTAATTATTCTTCAGTGAAAAGCAAGAAATATTTGTGCACCTGTCATGTGTCAGGTACTGTGTTCATATATAGGGACCTATGGGTTCACAATGGAGGGGTCCAACCAGTGTGATTAAGACTGAGTGTGAGTATGTCCATGTACCTGTGTTTTAAGTTGACTTGGGGGAACACAGTCTGTTGCTTGAACAAGGCTGTGAGTTTTTCAGAATAAACTAATTGTAAGAAAGAAAATGGAGCCCTGGTGACCCATTGATTAAGAGTTTGTCTATGAACCAAAATATCAGCAGTTAGAATTCACCAACCATTCCCCCGGAAACCTTATGGAGCAGTTATACTCTGTCCTATAGGGTTGCTATCTGTCAGAATCAATTCAACAGCAGTGAATTAAGAAGTAAAAAACTACTGTTTCTAGATGTTCATTTAAAAAGTTAACAACTTTTAGTCTGAGTCTTTATGGTTTTTAAAAACAATAGTTTATAGTTAGATCTGTTCTTGAAACAGCTTTACCTGTGCTTTCTTTCTTAGATTTCCTCTGTCATTCAATTGTGGGTTGAAGGATAGAAAGGAAAGTTCTTCTGGAAGAGCAGAGGATTCCAGCTTACTAGGAGGAGGGGGAGGAGAAGAGCATTGCAGACAGTCAGAACAGTGTGATCAAAGGCACTGAGGCATGCAATCATGTTCACAGGATGGAGACTGCAGAAAGGTTGTCGTTAGTAGAGCATAACATTCAAAAATCAACTTAAGATGAGGTGGGAGAGGCCATAGAACTCCATGCCAGTAGACTTAGGGGTTTACAGCCTATCTAGTTACATTTCCTTACAAAGCTGGGTACTCAGAGGCAGCTTTGTGTGCACACAGGGAGGTCGGTTTGTAGAGATGAATTACACCTGGCACATTCTATACATTGCTTCCAAGTTTATGAATCTTTATGGAAGCAGACTGTCACATCTTTCTCCTGTGGATTGGCTGATGGGTGAGAACTACCAACCCTCCTAAAGTTAGACTTGGATTTTAGCTTTGGTATATAGTACATCTCATCGATTTGTTGTTTTCAGATGAAATGATTAGTTAAAATAAGCCAAGCCAAGTGCCGTCGAAAGGGCTTTCGTTTTTAATAACCCAAGTAATTAAAGGACAGGAATGTTGAATATCATTTGTGACTTCTAAAGGCAAAGGTTCTTTATGAAAGCTTATAATAGAGACAGAATTCAGGCAGAATAAAGGCATCGAATAGACTATCATGGCAATGGAAGATCAAGAGGATCACTAGAAATCAGGACTGATCCTGACCCATAGTGCCGCCATAGGGTTTCCAAGGTTGTAAATCTCTACAGAAGCAATCTGGCACATTTGCCAGTGTTTTCCAACCACCAAACTAAGCATTCAGTAAAAGCTGCAGTGTGCTATGGCTGCTAATCCAAAAAGATAGGCAGTCTGAATCCACCAGCTCCTCCTTGAAAGCCCTATGGGGCACTTCTGCTCTGTCCTATAAGGTTGTGTAGAAATCAACTCCACAGCTCGGCTTCAGTTTTCTCATCTGTTTTACCTATATGAAACAAATGGTTAAGTGCTCAACTACCCGCTATCTGGAAGGTTGATGGTTTGAACTTAGCCAGCAGCGCCTCAGGAGACAGGTCTGGCAATCTTGTTTTGAAAGATCACAGCCTTGAAAATCCTGTGGAGCCGTTCTGCTCTGCATGCTTTGGATCACCGTAAGTCAGAATCAAAGTGATGGCACCTAATAATAGCAATGTTTTACACAATAGATAAAGTTCACATGCTTCTCTTCGCAGCTTCATTATCGCGCGCGTACAAGGTCTGACAATTATGTATGCAAACTCATCCTAGAAAAGTGCTACATACCACACTGCTGAACATCACAATGGTCGCTTTCAAAGTACTCCCCTTGGGAAGCTGTGCACCGATGCTAGTGCCTAGTCTACCCTTCAAAGCAATTTTGGAACTCCTTTTCTGGAATGGCCTTCAGAGCTGTCATCATATTACCCTTGATGTCCAGGATGTCATCAAAATGTCTTCCTTTCAATATTTCCTTTTGTCTTTGGGTAAAGAAAAAAATCATTGGGAGCCAAATCAGGTGAGTAGCTAGGGTGTTTCAATACAGTTGTTTGTTTACTGGTTAAAAATTCCCTCACAGACAGTGCCGTCTCAGCTGGTGTGTTGTGATGCAAGAGCCATGAGTTGTTGGCAAAAAGTTCCAGTCGTTTTCACCTAACTTTTCTCACAGTCTTTTCAGTGGTTCCAAATAGTAAGCTTGGTTAAGTGTCTAGCTGGTTCAAATTCATAATGAGCAATCCCTCTGATATCAAAAAAGGCTAGCAATATTGTTTTGACTCTTGATTTGGATTGACAGAAAATTTTTGGTCGTGGAGAATGGTCTGACTTCCACTGCGTACTTTGATGCTCTGTTTCAGAGTCGTACTGGTACACCCATGTGTCATCGCTAGTGATGACATGGCCGAAGCCATTGTCTTGCCTCTCCAAAAGGCCTTAGCAAACTTCGACTTTCCTTTCCTTTGGTTCATCGGTGTGCTCCTTCAGGACTGTTTTAGCACAAAACTTTCTCATGCCAAGAGTTTCAGTTAGCGTGTTCCTAGTTCTTTACTGATGTCTCCTTGGTCTACTGTGCCACGTACAGTGTACCATTCCACGAATTTTTGCGGTGTTTTTGTAAGTTCCTCATGTTACTGGCCACCCTGACCTCTCTTCATCAGTGACACTTTCTCTCCCCTCAGCAGATGTTCAGTCCATTTATACCTTGCTTCGTTCTTCATAGTATTATCCCCGTAACCTTGGACTAACGTGTCCCTAATTTCACTTCCACCTTTGCCAGGTTTAACAAGAACTCTCATGTTTGTTCACTGCCCTAATTCAAGCTGTGATGTTCTTATGATGGCAAACAAAAAGATAAACAATGATGAATGCCACTTGGCAAGGTGCTGCCACATGTCAACACAGCTGTGAGACACTGACATGCCAAGATTATAAAACCATACAGAGTTGTTGGTGCATTGCTGCCAATGTAAGTGCATGGTGGCAAGTTTACCGACTTAATTGTCAGACCTTGTACATATTTCATAATTTACATGTGAAGTTTGATCACTGCTTCATTTTCATTCCTTTGTTTGTATTGCTGTTAAGCTCTGACTTCTCCTTTCCACCTCCATTTCATACACTGAATTCAGTTCTTAATACATTAGTATTATTTGCAGCTTATGCAATATCTGATAGTAGCTGTGGAAGCACATTTAACTCTAGAAAACCTTACATATTTTTACTCTGAAAAAGTTTCCCGCAAAGTCTAGGAGATGGCCTGCACATTTTAACTCCATCTTTCGGTTGTGATTTTTCTTGCTCAGAAAGTAGGCATTTGGACCTAAAACATCCTAGCCACACAAGCTTAAAATTCACAGAGATGAATTAGATGTGAAAGAAAGAAAAAAAAAACCAACAACACTGCAACTTGCTTAACTGTAATTAGCCTGAAAATGGAATGTGTGGGAGAGGTCTACAACGAGTCTGGGAAAACAGAGGGTAAAGAAAAGCCTACCTTGGTGTCCTTCCTGTACTCTGCAGGAAAAAATGTGCCCTTTTCACGGAATCTGTGCTTATCAAACAACTTTTGAAATTATAACCTGTGGACTTGCCTGTAGAAGTCGCCCATCTGCCGGTTCAGACCTGCTGGAGCTCACAGTTTTCTACTTTTAAGTGAGTTTCTTTGGCGTCTCCATATACAAGAGGCTCTGAGGAGCTGGATCCATGTAAGTCAGGACTCCAGAGCCTGAATATCTTGGATGAGCAGACAGCGGAGGCCTAAGGCTCTGATTCCTGGCTGGGAGACTCCCGTGCATACTGCTCCCCTCTGGGCTGGAACTTGAGCAGCCAAGACTCCTATTGCTTGAATAGTTTCAGCTTCGCTACTCTTTTTTAGAGTTTTTGTGGAAATATATCAGACACAGAAGAATATACTAGGGATAAAATACAATTTGATGCATTTTCCCGCTGAACACAGCCATGTAACCTACCACCAGCATCCAGAATTAGAGCAGTATTCCTCCCCCCTGGCATAGTAACTGCTGCAGCTGGAAATGTTGGCAGTTCAAATCCACCAGGCACTGCTTGGAAACTCTATGGGGCAGTTCTACTCTGTCCTGTAGAGTCACAGTGAATAAAAATCAACTTGACAGCAACAGATTTGTTTTTGCCTCTGGTAGAACTATACTTTGTGCTTCCGCCCCGTCGCTCTACCCTCCTCAAAAGTAATCATTCTTCTGCCTTTGACTACCGTAGTTGGTTTTTCTTTGTTTCTCTTTGAACTTAATGAGTATCCAGGTATTCTAGATGACTGTGTAGCATTTAGGAACTTTCTGACTGAGAAGGATACTTGGTGGGACTGGCGTTCCTCTCAGCATCCTCCAGAGCACGGTCACCCGGGTCCTGGGATGGCGTGGCTGAGCACTGACTACCACGTGTCCAGGATGCTTCTTGCTGCGCTGACTCACAGGCTGCCTTCTTTGCCCCTGGTTTTTTGCTTCTGTCTTTGATGTGCCCCAGAGGAAGTTTCATTACCTTTAGGTGGGTTTGTCTTGACTTATTCACTGTGCTCTTCCCTCACCCTTTCAGACTAGGCCAGGGTGGCTTCCTCATGAGGCCCAGGCCGAGCCTGGCAGGTCTCCCCTTCTTCACCTTTGCATTGTTCCTCATCTGGGCCTCTCTTAAAGCGTCCTCACCCATCCTCCCAACCCCAGATGGGGATCACATCTTCTGTGTAGTGTTCCCCAGTTCCTATGATCTGACATCATTTTTGATTTAAAAAAAAAATTCAGCTCACTGATTTTTCCCAAATCAAAGAAGATATTTGCGAGTAGATACATCATTTTTGCTGTACTGAGGCCTATCAAAGGCCAATTCTCACTTGAGGAAATAGAATACAAAAGCCCTCAGATCAAAAAGCAGCCCAACAATTGGGCTTTAGTTAATAAAAAGGAACTACGTGGAACATACTGAACAACAGAAGTGTATAGTCTGTAGAAAAGCGTAGGTTTTTGGACTGCTTTAGAACGTATCTGTTTTCTGTTCTGGGCTGAGTTTCTGGGGTTTGTGGAATCACAAGTACTGTACTGTTGTTGGTCCCCAGGGTAACTCCACAGGCCCAGGCCACTTCCTGCACTATCGTTTGCACCCTTGTTTAGGGACCTAGGGACTCCGCTGGCTGTTTTCCTCTTAAAGGCTCTCAGCACTCATTCTCAAGCCCCCAGCAGAGAGTGACCGCAGAGTGAATACACACTCTTCCAGTGCCTTTCCTTCCTGTTTAGAAGCCAAGGATGAACTGCTAGAGAAGCTAACTGCTGTGTTAACACCGGCAAATTTCAAATGTTCATGTTATCTTCATTTTGGTTATCTGTATGATTCATTACTGTCTTGCAAAGACTCTTTCAACTTCTGTTTGTTTTTTTTTTTTCTGGTTTTGTAAACTTCCGTTTGGGGAATATTTTGCCCTGGAAGATGAGGTGTTGCAAAGAAGATGCATGTTTTAGGCTAGCCATAAATGTTAGACATAACTATTATGTAAAAGAAAACCTGGCGGTATAGGAGTTAAGTGCTACAACCCCTAACTGAAAGGTTGCCAGTTCAAACCCAGCAAGTACTCCTTGGAAACACTATGGGGCAGTTCTACTCTGTCCTATAGGATTGCTATGAGTCAGAGTTGACTCAATGGCACTTTATTATTGTGTAACAGAAAAGTGATAGTGTCTGTGGAGCTGTAGTTACAAGGTCACCACCACCACCACCAGTTGCTGTCCTGTCACCTCTGGCTCATGGAGACCTCATATGTGTCAGGAGACGTGTACTTCATAGTGCTTTCAATGGCTCTGATCTTTTGGGGAGCCCTAGTAGATCCGACTCGACGGCACTTGGCTGACAGTGGTTCAGTACTTATGAGCTCAGGGTGCTAACCAAAAAGTCAGCAAGCTGAAACTAGCAGCCGCTCCTTGGAAACCCTGTGGGGCAGTTCTACTCTGCCTTACAGGGTTGCTGTGAGTTGGAATTGACTCAATAGCAGTATCTTTTTCTTTTCTTGTTTTTTAAACGACCTTCTGCAAGTAGTCTAACTTTTTGGTTAGCAGCCAAGTTTGTTAAATGTTTGGACCACATAGTGCTCCATAATTAAGAAGTTAGAGTTGGCAAGGGCTACTGCTTATATAATGTTTAATTGTCTGTGCTTAACAGTACGACCTATGCTCTCGTCTTTAGTACTTCTGTGTTCTCTCAACTCGGTTCTCTCACCATGAGATTCAGTGGCACATGATAAATGGGTAATAAATATTTGTGTTGGATAGTTGGAGGGTGAGTGGATGGATAGGTAGGAGGATGAATGGAAAGGTTCCATCTGCTTTCCCAGTTAACCCACTGTACTACTATACTGGAGTAAATTTCAGTTGGATTTAGGACTTCCTTGTGAAACTTGGGAGGGTTTTCCTAAGCCTAGGAGGATTCCTTGGGCTCAAACCAGGGATCTAGGAGAAGCGATACTTCTTTTGCTGATGCTAAACCATTGGCTAGCTGTTTGTGGAAGTGAAGCCCCAGGGAGCTAGAGTTACCTTTTTCATTGGAACCCATCTTTCTTGTTTATTTACCTTCTTGGGGATGGTTTATACTTCTAGGGAAATCTGTTAGGAGGGGAGCTCCCCAGTCCTGCAGAAGAAAAAATGCATGTCAGATTTCTTATAGCATTTTCTAGACTGGGTTATTTACAGAATGAGGAAGGCGGTGATCATTTAAATCGTTATCCATACATTTTCATGATGGGCCTCCTGTGGTTTACTCAGCTACTCCTTTTTAGAAAGAATGTTCAAGAAAAGGGATCCTTTGGGATGTCGTCATCATGTTGATGGCCTGGACTTTACTTTGCACTTGATGACAAACCTTATTACTATGTCCATGAGTTAAAAATTGCCCTTAGTATAACCAATTCAGGATCAAAGACCGGGCATTATAGTCTTTGTTAAATCATCTGCTTTATCAAACATTGTCTCTGGACCGTGGCAGGCCTTTCCCAGTCTCTGGATTCTAAAGAAAAAATTGGTTATCTTTCTGTAAGGTTGTGCCTTGGATTATTTTCTGGCCTCAGCACAGACCAAAGCATTCCAGAGAAAAATTATGTTTATTTAGCTAAGAACTTTCTCAAATGGCCTGATTTTTCTGCCCAGTCAGTGTGGTTATCAAGAAGAGAAAGGGGTTGTAGCAAGAGTATTTTCTTTCTTTTTTTTAACCTTATGATCTTTTTTTTTAAAAAAAAAATGGGAAACGGGTTGGGAAATCACCTTGGTTATTTCCTCCCTAGGGAATGTCCTTTGTCCTTTGTAATCTTCCTGGAATGTTTTTTGATTTTTTAATTTTTCTTAGTTCCGCTGCTCTCGCTGCTCTTGCTGCTAGCAGCTTCTTGAGGTCCACTGCTGAATGGCTCCTCCGTGGAAGAAAATCCCCTCTGTTTCCTTGGGGCTCCCCTGCTGACAGGCCTCTGCAGAAGCCCTGGCTGGTCCCTCTTTGGGGAAAGTTTCTTCCTTGTGGGGAAACTTATTCTGACAGCCATCTCCCTGAGTTCACTACTAAGTAACTCTTCCTTGGAAAAAGATTTCTTTTTCTTGGGTTTGGGAAAAACTGAGGTAGACGGCTTTTCACTTCACTTTCCTGTGGAGCCATCTGGCGCCTTTGCTTTTTCTTCTTTTTGGGTCTTTCACCTGTCTCCTAACACCCTTCAGGAGTACTACTGCTGTTTTCAGAAGAAGACCATTTTCTGCATCAACTTTCTCTTCAGTATGTTTATCAAAAGACAAAAACAAACAAACAAGATAAAAACCAAACCCCCTGTCATCAAGTCAGTTCTGATTCATAGCGACCCCATTAGAACAGAGCACAACTTCCCCATAGAGTTTCCAAAGAGCTCCTGGCTCGTTTGAACTCCAGCTTTTTGTTTAGCAGAAGTAACCCTTAACCTACTAGGCCACCAGGGTTTATTCAGAAGTAACTCAACAGCAACTAACAACAAAAATACCATACGTAGAAGTTTGTTTTCTCATTTAAAATACTAATTTCTTTTTCAGAGATCAGTAATATAGAAGGCATCTAGATATTTTTATGTGATTTGAGATGGCAAAGATTTATGCCTCAGACATGAGAATAAAAGTGAAATGTCAATATTTAAGTGTTTTTTTTTTTTTTTTTCCTTTTTAATCAGCTTATACCATTTGCTGATTTAGTGAACTGTTTTACTAGATTGATGAAAACAGATTTGGCTCCAAAATTACATTTAGGTAACCAGTTATCTGAAAACAACATAAATATCTAGTAGTAAGTAATGGATAACGTTGGGACATATTCGCAACACCACTTAAAGAAAATGAACCAGATCTTTAGGGTTCACAATGGCTAGAGCTCAAAACCAAAAGTGTAGCGTGAAGACCACAAATCTCAGCGTATTACCTAGGCTATGATAATGTTATTTAAATGTTAAAAAGCACTTAGAACAGTATCTCATTCATATGTTTATACATGTATGTATTTGTATCTGTGTATGGCTGCTGATATGTGTATATGGGTAAAAAATGGACTGTCCTGCTATCAAATTTATGACAGTGTTTGCCCCTAGGCAAAAAGGATACGGATGGGAATACAAAGCTATATTTTCAAAAAATCCCTGGACAGATGTGGCTATTTTGGTTAATGGGTTTGTAGACCTTTGTACTTCTCTGTGATAAAGGTTTTTGTAATGAAAAAATTCTATGTATTGTTTCCTAATGAAATAGACTGCAACTAGGAATCATACAATTATGAAGACTCTTGGAATAGGACTGAAGCTATTGTCAGATGCATTTTCATGATATATTCCATGAAAAACGAAAGTTGACAGACTGATTCCTGGGCATGAGGAAAACTCCAAGTTGATCTGGGAAGCTGTAATAGTGCACAACTGACGAACAAGAACTCTGACGTCAGAGTGCCTCGGCAAGTCCCTGCCCTCCACCTCACTTTCCTTGTCTGAAGAATGAGCCTAAGAACAGTGCCCGTCTCAGTACTGTTGGGAGAACTATATGGGTTCATTCATGGGACACCTAGAACATAGTAGGTGTGCGACAAAGACTAGCTATTGCTGTGTAAACCCCCATTCTCACCTCAGCATCTTTGCCAGTGCTGTGTTTGTCCTCTGCCTGCCATGTTCTTCCTCTCTGCACGTGCTTCATCTGGCTAACTTCTCATTCTTCAGAGAAGCTTCCCATTCCTCCCAGATTAGATCAGGTCCAAGTCATAGCACAATACTCATTTAGTGGTGACTTGTGAACTACTTGCTGGCATCTGCTTCTCCTAAAGACTTGGAAACCTGTTTTTCTTCTTCACAACTGGATTCTGTACCTAAAACAGTGTCCAGTAAGAATTGGCATTAAGTAGTTACTTGCTGAGTAAATCCACTAAGTAACTCAGAAAGTGAAAACTTTCAGAAGTAGATTTTATCAGGAGTTGAATTTGACTTAATGCGCTTTGTCCTAAGGATTAACTGACCAATATTAGGAAATAGGAGCCATGCTTGTGCGGTGGTTGAGAGTGACAGCAGCTCAACAAAGTCAGCAGTTAGAATCCACTAGCTGCTCTTTGGAAACCCTATGCAGCGGTTCTACCCCATCCTATAGGGACATTGTGAGTCAGAACCAACTTTATGGCATTGGGTTTGTTTATGTTTTGTTCTGTTTTGTTAGTAAGAGGCCTCTGGGTAGCTGCTAAGGTAAAGCTTGGTGGTTTGAAGCTACCCAGCCGTGCCATGGAAGTAAGCCTGGCAATCTGCTTCCACAAAGATGAGAGCTAGGAAAACCTTATGGATCATTTGTACTCTATAATGCATGGGGTTGCTGTAAGTCAGAACTGACACTGCAGCAGTGGTTTTATTAGGAAGTAAGTCTGTTGTTATATGATTTCATTAAAAATTATATATCATAGGTACTTATATATTTGTAATAATAAAGTACCCCAAACAGTTTCATATTTGTAAGTTGGCTTTAAGAGATCTACACAGTAACGGTTCCTCTGATAGACCCTGACATGTGTATCACCACGCACGTTCATTTTCTGTCAAAGAAGGACAGTTGTCAACACCGTAATCTTTAAAATGCTCATGTGATTGTTTACTCCCAAACTAACTCATCTCTGTCTTTTAAAAAGAGGAGAAGAGGTAAAGGAAAAAACTAGCAAACAGAAAGTAATAATTCCCAAGGGCCAGCATAACTGAGGTTCATTCTGACTAAACTGACGTAATAAGTAGTTTGAAAAAAGGACTTTTGTAACTCAGGTGGCATGTAACTTGTAACTTTGAAGTAAGCTAAAACAGTCAACACTTTGGAAGGGGAATTTTCAGAGTTGTAGGAAATGGGTTCCCTTCTACTTGTGGATTTACTTACTCTAAAAGAGAAAACTGAAGGATGCTTTCAAATGTGAGGAAGCCTTAGGTGTTATAGTGTCGGGACAGTCCTCTAAGAAAAGGTGTCGTATAGAATTTTGAGCTTTTTCAGCATCCCAATTTATTAGACCGGTAGAGGTGCAGAGCACAGTGTGAGCAACAAGGAACGGAATTTCGAAGTATTGAAGGGATTTTTATGATCTAGATGGGTGGTCAGTCTAAACCAAATCCATTGTCACTGAGTCGATAACCAGATGGATGATAAACCCCTCATTGCTGTAGGTTCTGACCCATAGTGACCCAGTGGGACAAAGTAGAATTGTCCCATAGAGATTGCAAGGAGCACCTGGTGAATTTGAACTGCCAGTGTTTTGGTTAGCAGCCTGAGCTCTTAACTAGACCACTAGTGTTTCCAGATGTGTGACAACCAAAACCAAACCAGACCCACTGCCGTCGAGTTGATTCTGACTCATAGCAGCCCTCCAGGACAGAGTAGAACTGCTCCACAGAGTTTCAAAGGAGCATTTGGTGGATTTGAACTGCTGGCCTTTTGGTTAGCAGACACAGTGCTTATCCACTACACTACCAGGGCTTCCAGATGGGTGATAAACCAAAAAACCATACACACTGCCATGGAGTCAGGTGTGACTCATAGTGACTCTAGGGTTCAACATAGAACTTCCCCATAGAGTTTACAAGGAGCTCCTGGTGGATTTGAACGGCCGACTTTTCGATTAGTAGGCAGCACTTAACCCACTACGCCACCAGAGTTTCCAGATAGCTGATAGAGCCAGCCAAGCCAAGTGCCGTGGAGTCGGATCCAACTCATCACAACCCTAGAGGCCAGAGTAGAACTGCCCTCTAGAGTATTCTAGGAGTGCCTGGTGGATTTGAACTGCCGACCTTGTAGGGAGGTGCAATTCCAGGGTCAGGAGAATACTGCAAGCCCTTCACTGAAGACCAAAAGCCAAACCTGTTACCATTGAGACGTTTCTGATACGTAACAACCCTGTAGGACAAAATAGAACTGCCCCATAGATTTTTCAAGGAATAGCTTGTGGGTTTAAACTGTCAGTTTTTTGGTTAGCAGCCAGGATCTTGACCTCTGCACCAACAGGGTTCCTACATTAAAATATTAACCAAAAATTATGGTCTTGCAAAACTTTTGCCTCTTTGAAGACACAAAATTCTATAATAAAAAATATTGGATAAAAACAGTTTTTGGCAATTCTTTTTTCACATTCTACTTTTCCATTAACTGGAGTATACTAAAATCATAAAAACTTACATGCTTAATATTGAGCATATATTTAGTCATTCATCAGAGTACTATTTCTTTTCTGAATGTGAAAGATCTCTTCTGTATGCAAAATTAATTATTGCTCAAAAGCGTGGCTTTGAGAGTGCTACACGATACTCAGGAGTCTTCTGCAATACGGAAGAAATAAAGAGTTGTGTTTGGTGCTGCCAGTGTTGTATGGTCCTAGTTCTTGATAATTGAGAATATGTGTGTGCACATTTTATTAAGTGGACATTTTGATCGATAGAGGTAGCAAACATATGGGAGGAGAATATTTAAAAATCCAGAATTTTCGGGTTTGTTGAATGGTAAGGTCTTTATTATGTATTAGCGACTGATAAGCACCCTACATCCATTTCCTCAGTCTTACCAAGACTTTGCATGGGAGTCTAACATTACAGTTATGGACAGTCATTTAAGGTTGGTTTTGTTGGTTGCAAAGAGAATGAGCTACTTGTGTGGGCAGTTCAATGATAACATACCACTTGCAAACCGAAGTTGACTCTTCCTGGTATGGAGCCAATTGCATTTTTATGTTCTATGTAAATGTTCTAAACAGTCCTATTTCAGTTTCTTGTGATGCATTTATATACTTTAGCTAACTTGCTTTCTCAAACAGTGGAAAGTTATCTTTGGGAGAATTTGTGTATGTGCGTGTGTGACAGTTTTATAGTGTAAAAACATCACAAAGTTTAGTAAAGCGAAAAGAAAGTTTTATTGGGCATGTATTCTAAGGGGGAAGGAGACAAGCATTCTGCCAGAGCCCTGTCTGCTAGAACTCAAGAAATATTACAGAGTAGACAAGAATGAGAAATGGGCAAGAGAGCTGCTAGAGCCGTGTCTGCCCAAGTCAGAGGGATGTGAGAGAATCATCAGTATATATCAACATTACAAAAGGGTAAACCCATTGAAAATGTTGTCTTTCCACAGATTGGCTGGTCAAATTCTGACTCACAGTGACTCTACAGGACAGAGTAGAACCGTTCCATAAAGTTTCCAACGAGTACCTGGCAGATTTGAACTGCCGACTTTTTTTTTAGTTAGCAGATGCGGCATTTAACTACTATGTCGCTGCTGAATCTCTGTAGTCCTACATTTTAAATCGTCTTTCTTAACAATTACTGGTATAGTTTTCAGTGAGGACAATCAGGAACGTTCTCCATGGTCCAACAAATCTTACTGTACACTAACTGCTAGTGAAAAAAAAGAATGGAAAGTATATGGGTCATTTGTGCTGTGTTGTGACTTGTTTCTAAAAGAAGATGATCCTAGGGTCGCCATGAGTCGGACCCGACTCAACAGCACTTGGCTGGCTTCTAAAAGATGTTTTCCAAGATTGTCTTAGCTATGGTCTTTATACCTCATGTCCAGTCAATGTGTCCCGTGAGTCCAGCTCTAACTGGGTCACGTTTTAGGACAGAGAATAATGACTCTAATATTAGCTCCTAAATCAATAGAGAAGTAAGTAGGTTGAGGGGATTTTTTGAGCATATGTGCAGAAAATTGTTAGTAGGAAATTTATGCCTAGTATTGTGAAGTCAAATTTGACAGAGAAGAGACGCGAAGGATCTTAAACTGGGCAGGGAGCCCTGGTTGTCTGAGGTGCGAGAACTCAGGGGATAGAAGGAATGTTGTAATGTACATTAAAAGAGTCCCAGGAGCAGTGTCTTGGATGAGGGCTTCATCTTCACAAATAAATGCCAAAGCCTCTTTCAGAGGTTTTCTTCTTCCTGTTCAGGTTGTGAGAATCATCCTATAATATACTTTCTATCATGTATTATTGCATTTAATTCTGATTCATACCTTGTGACACTAGACTTTCAGTTAGGTTGTGTTTGGAAACTCTCAGGATAATTTTTTAAAAAATGGAGTAGGAGATTTAGGTTTATGATGAACTAGTGTATGTGAATGTACCTAGCACATGTCAGCACATGGCATGTGTCTTATCAGTGCTAATGCCCGTAGGTGTTAGAAATCTACCATAAAACAAACAAGCCCTTCACCGTTAGTCCCACTCATAGAGACCCTATAGGACAGAATAGAATTACTCTCATTGAGCTTTCAAGGAGTGCCTCGTGGATCCAAACTGCTGACCTTTTGGTTAATAGCTGAACTTTAAACGACTGCACCATCAGAGCTCCATTAGAAAGCTAAGGCCGTTTCTAACTTATAAGATTTCATGGTTGTTTCATAAGGAACATAGATTAAAAACAAACAACTTAATGGAATCCAAAAACAACTGTGTCAAACCTATGCAATTCCAAAACATAATATTTTAATTTTATATATTTCCTTATAGTCTTTATCCACAACTAAATGATTTAAAAATGTGTGGTTGAAATCACAATTGAGAAATTTTCATCAGAATTTATGAAAATTTCTATCAATCTCTTTCAGATCCTGCACAAAGTAACTGTTATCAAATACCTTGTTTTGTAAATTATAGTTAATAATGTTTTGTGGGGATACATAATAGACGTGTGTGTGTATGTATATGCATACATGCACATGTACACACATATGCAATCATCAGAAGACCAAGACTGCTTTGTCATAACTCTATGCTTTGACACTGCCTTTCAGTACAGGTTTTACTGGTCAGAATTCCTTCCTTTTACCATCGCCTACTGCTGTCGAGTTGATTCTGACTCATAACAGCCCTATGAGCAGAACTTCTCCATAAAGTTTCCAAGGCTATAAACCTAACTGAAAGTCTAGTGTAACAAGGAACAAATCAGAATTAAATGCAGTAGTACTTGATAGAAAATATATTATGGGATGATTTCCACAACCTGAATGGGAAGAATAAAATCTATGAAAGAGGCTTTGGCATTTATTGGTGATGATGAAGCCCTCACCCAAGCAGACTGCCACGTCTTCCTCCCAGGGAGCAGTTAGTGGGTTCCACTGCCAAACTTTTGGGTAAAGAGCTGAATGTTTTAGCCACTGTGCCACCCGGGCTCTAAAGTTCAGTTTTAGAAGGAGAAGACTTCTTAGGGAACTCCCCAGTAGTCATAGAAGTTACAACACTTTTTTGGAAATAGAATTTGCAAAACCCTGCTAAATACTATTTAACCTATTTATCAATCATCTGCCTCATTATCAGAGCTGGAAAGAACTTTTGAGATCAAGTGGTTAGGTGACTGGTCAGTGACCATATTTTGGGAAACACTAGTTTAAATCACATTCAAACATTGTGTTTTATTCTGCAGCCTTGTCACTCAAAGTGTGTGGCACTGTCAGGTGATTCTAATGGACTTTAAAATTTGTTAAGCATTGAGCTGTAAAACTCGGCCATGTGGTTTCTAGAACTGTGCTTGAATATCTGAAACAACAGAAACTCACTGCCTTAGTCACCTTGTGCTGCTGCAACAGAAGTACCACAAGTGGATGGCTTTAACAAAGAGAAATGTATTCTCTCACAGTGTAGCAGGCTGGAGGTCCAAGGAACTCAGGGTGCCAGCTCCAGGGGAATCTGCTCTAAGGAAAGGTACTTGTCAACAATCTTCCTCTGATGCAGGAGCTTCTCAGTGCAGAGACCTTAGGTCCCAAGGACGTTATCCCTTCCTAGTCCTTCATTCTTGATGGCATGAAGTCCCCCTGTCTGCTCACTTCTTTCTTTTATGTCGGTAAAGAGATTGACTCAAGATACAACCTAATCTTGTAGATTGAATCCTGACCCATTGAGTTAACTGTCTGTTACCTGCCTCCTTATCATAGAAGTAACATTTATTACACAAAGGAAAGTCACAGCAGATGACAAAATGGTGAGTCATCAAATACTGGGAATCTTGATGTAGCCAAATTGACGTACATTTATAAGGGACCCAGCCACTATCCAACAGTCAGTCCTGCACCACCTCTATTATTGTTGTTAACTGCTGTTGAGTTGGCACTGACATATGACAGCCCCACGCACAGTGTAACAAAACACTGCCCCGTCCAGAGTTACTCCCATAATCAAGTGCAGATCTGTGGTGACCCCTAAAACTTTCATTGGCTGATTTTCAGAAGTTTATTGCAAGGCATTTTCCTAGTCAGTTCTAGTGTGGAAGCTCTGCTGAAACCCGGTCAGTATCACAGCAATGTGTAGGCCTCCGTTAACGGAGTCACAGTGTCTGTGCTACAGGTGCGTTGGTCAGGAGAGCATGAGAGGGAGAATTCTACCACTGAACCACCACTGCCCCCATGTTGTCTTTAAAACCTGTTGCCATAAAGTCAGTCTGACTCCTGGGAACCCTATAGGACACAGTAGAATTGCCCATACGGTTTCTGAGAAATGACTGCTAGATTCGAACTGCCAGCCTTCTTAGCAGAGGAATGCTTTTCTCCGTTAAGTTCTTCATAGTAATGAGCCTAAACCTAACTCTGTGAGTTTTGTACAAGGACTGCCAATTAAGTTTGCACACTCATCCTAGGAAAAGTGAATATCACTATGGTCACCTTTGAAGTCCTTCCCTTGGGAAGCTATGCCCCAATGCCGGTGCCTAGTCCATCCTTCAAAACCGTTTTGAAACTCTTTTCCTGGAATGGTCATCAGAGCTGTCATCACGTTACCCTTGATGTCCTGAATGTCATCCAAACGTCTTCTTTCAGTATTGCCTTTATCTTTGGGTAAAGAAAGAGTCATTGGGGCCAGGTTAAGTGAGCAGGGAGGGTGTTCCAATGAGAGTATTTGTTTACTGGCTAAAAACTCACTCACAGACAACTAGAAAATTAAGTTTGTGAACTTGCCACCATGCCAGCGTACACAATGGCCATTCCAGAAAGAGTTCCAGAATTGCTTTGAGTGGGCTAGGCACTGTCGTAAGTGCATAGCTTCCCAAGGGGAGTACTTGGAAGGTGACTAGAGATATTCAGCAATGAAGTGTGTAGCACTTAGAACGCAGACTTTATTGTCAGACCTCAGATGCACCGGCCTTGACATACTTCCTTGGTAGCTTTCAGAATCAGGTTAGTTTATCTTTTTCATGAAAGCCTTTCAAACGAGGAACAGATCTCTTTTGTTTCCTCCTTTAACTTAAAGGTCTTTAGGTTTAACACAGTCCCCACTCCCCCAGCCAGTCCTGGCTTGACATTGGTGGGGGCTTCTGTACCATCCTTCTAGCATTAACACTGTGCCTTTACTCCAACTGGTAATACGTGGTAGTAGGTCGAAGAATCCAGGATCTGTTGTTTCCATGCACTTAGAGACCATGAGTCCAAGGAACAAGTTTATCATTGTCTGTACTGTCTTTAGCTTCGGAATTCTGTTTCATGATGGTCTCTTCTGTACTGTAATAGTAGCTTCTAACTAGCATCGGTTTGCCTTTCTTCTGTTTTCTAAATGGGTTATCTACTTAGCACTTTGAAAGTGAAATGTACATAGAAAGAGATGAAACTAAATTTTGATTCTCCCCCAAACAAGAAAAAAAAAATTAAGATGTGTGGACTTGTAGAAAAAAAGTCCTATAATCCACAGCTCAGCACTTCATTTCATTTTTCTCTGCTGCCTGTCAGTAATGTGTTATGTGCACATTCATCCAACACAGAAATAACTTTAGTGTACTCAACTTTTAAAAACTTTCTTCCTTTACTTGATAAAATCTAAATATTTTTGTTTTCATGCTACTCCTTGATTTTCATAATCATTGAATGTAATTATTTACCTGTTGATAGACATTGGTGTTTAGAAGTGATTTCTAAAGAGGCTATTCAGCATGTTTTTGATAGTTTTTTTTTGTTGTTGTTGTTACCTGTGAAAACAAAGAGCATGTTTATTTTTGTGTCAGGATTTGTTTTCTATACAGAAAGCTATAGCAAGAGCAGTTTGAGATGTTTTTCAATTTTCTTTTGAGAAAGGGGCCCACAGCACATTCTTGAACTAGGTGTTCTTTTAGCTAATTTCATCTTCCCCTCGCATTTGCTTTTAGGTATTTTTATTCTTCTCTGCCTCTTCATTTTTGTCTTCCTCTCTTCCCTTCCTCTTCTAAGGATTTTCAGAGCAAAATATCCTTTTCTCATTTCTGCATTTAACAAAGCTGTGTGTGTGCGTGTGTGTTTGTGTGTAGAAAGAGAGAGTAGCTGAAAATGAGACAGATGGTTCTTTCATTACCAAATTGCTTTGGTGCTGTGGGTTGAGCTGGATACGTTAAATTGTTTTCAAGGAAACTAAACTGGATCCTTTGGATAACCAGTTGTGAACTTTAGGAATGGAATATATGCTGCTGGTTTTAATGTTGTATTTTTTTGTTGATGTTTTGGTTTTTATACTTTTGTAATTTCATCATCCAGTGGAGGATTTTAGAGGATCAGAAATAAGTTTACTGAAGTCGTGTGTTTAAGAAATTTTTTTTTTATCAGATTTAAACTTTTCTTGGTTAGCTGAGCACATTCTTTTGTGTGAAATCTTTCTGTTTTATTTCAGTACTTGTAAGCAGGAAAGCTCCGCAGCGCTCCGTCTTGGATTAGCTCCAGCAGAGAGGCCCCCGCAGTTACAGAGGCCGACTCCTGAGCCTCTAGCCTTCTGATCCTAACTCACTGCATCTTCTCCCTTCAGGAACAGAAGCCCCTGGGGAACCTGATCCTTCCAAGTACGGGTAAGCCAAAGCAATATCCTATTATTGTCCCCATCACTGTCTCCAACTTCTTAGATGCGTATTTGAACACTTGACATAATCATGTGCAATGTTTCTGTATAGAACTGTCGGTTAATTTCTTCCTCACTAGCTTGACAGGTAGAATGAGGCCTATGAGACTAGTGATGTAACCAAAAACTTGCCACAGCCCACAGGCAAGCTAAAAAGAAACCAAACCCACTGCCACTGAGTCAGTTCCAACTCACAGCAACCCTACAGGACAGAGCGGAATGGCCCCATAGAGTTTTCAAGGAGGGCCGGGTGTATTCAAACTGCTGACCTTTTGGTTGGGAGCTGTAACTCTTAACTACGGCAGCACCAGGGTTTTCAAAAAAGCAAGTCTTCCTTCTCATTTTGGACAGTATTTCTTTGGAATATAAGTGAAGAGTGAGAATATAGAATTGAAGAGTGAGAAAATTCCTGAAGTTAAAGCAAGAATGTTGGACACATCAGACATATTAAAGAGGTTCTGCTATAGAGATACATAAACTAGGTCAGAGATTTGCCCTCTCTGGGCTCAGTGGTACTGGGGTTGGGGGGCTTACTTCCTGAATAACGTTAATTCTTGTTCTCTCTCTGTCTTAAAATGCGACAGTAATAATAATATCATTAAATTATCTTAATACAATGTTAAGAGTTATTCTCTTACTAGTTATGGATCCAGTCACCACATTTTTTAAACTAACTTCTAACTTCTTTTGGAAAAGCTCTAGAAATTAAGTGTCCACCAGAGATTAACTCTGTGTTTCACCCATGAATCCCTATAATCTTTCTGATTGGTTAGAGGTCATCAGAGGACAATTATTCTATTAGCACGTTTGTTATGTCACATTTTTGTTTAGAGATATTTTTGTGAAAAGCATTTCCTGACCTACAACAGTGTGGTTTAGTGCTACTAGAAAATTGGACCTTCACAGTCATTTGGGGACTTAGTGGTTGAGAGTCTCTTCCTCTTGTTCACACTGCGATTATTCATGGTAGTTAGAGAACCCATCAGGAGTCCATGGGTAGTGCAAAGGATTAATGCTCTCAGTTGCTACCCAAAAGGCTAGAAGTTCAGTTCCTCCCTGAGGTGTTTCAGAGGAAAGTACTGGAGATCTGCTTCTGAAAAACAAACATGGAAAACCCTGTGGAGCGCAGTTCTGCACTGACGCATCTGAGGTCTTTGTGGAATGGAGTCTCAACGTGACAACAACTGGTTTTTGTTTTCTTTCTTTCTTTCTTTCTTTTTGTCACTATCGTAGTCCTAGGAAACACTGGGGGTGAAGTGGTTAAGGGTTATGTCTGCCCACCAAGAGCCTGGCTGTTCAAATCTGTCAGGCACTCCTTGGAAACTCTATGGGGCAGATCCACTCTGTTCTACAGAGTTGCTATCCGTCAGTAGTGACTCAACGGCACTGGGTTTGGTTTGCTTTGGGTTTATCATAGTCCTGAGCCACTGGGCTTGTCCAATTCTTTGAGTGCTGTGAAGCTAGCTGAAGATAGGGCTAGCTCTTCAGGTTTCTTAATTGCCAGTAATATTTTAACATAGTGTGATCTGAACTTGGATCATCTTGGTGATTTTTTGGTGCTAACTTTTCTGGAAGTCTTTCGCATTTCCTGGCATCAATCAGATAGAAAAAAATATGTGAGTCCTTGTAGCGTAATGATGAAGAGCATGGTTTCTGGCGTGTGCCTGTGTTCAAAGCCTGGCTCTGTCTCTCACTGCTTGAGTATCTTTTAGCAAGTGACTCATGTTCTCTGCACTTTAGTATCGTCACCCATATAGTAGGATAACAATAGTACCTATGTCAAAGGGTGGTTCTGTGTATCAAGGACAACTACATATCTAAAGCATTTAGACCAATTTTGCTATGTAAATGTTCAGTAAGTATCAACTGTCTTTATTACTGTCTCTCTGGCAGTATTGATTCTTCTGCAACCATTCTCTGGTTTAGGACTGACAAATATTCAGGTTTCCAGTGCCAACTGGCCCTAGTATTCTTTGCTTCGAGCTTAGGACACAGTATCCGAATCTTTCTCTACATTATAATGGGTCCAAGTTAGAGTGTAAGATGAAACCTGTTTACTGACTCCTGATTGTATTTCTTCCCTCAAGACATAAATTTGATATGCTGATTATAAATCTTGGGTGGTTTTGTTGTTTGTTTTTACTAAGTCATAGGGCAATTCTCTTATGAAGGGGAGAAAAAAGGTTTGGATTGTGTAGCTAGAGATAGAGCCTATTGTCGACTTCTAAGATGAAATTTGCTTACTGCTGCTTGGAATTCCTTTACTTTTATATTCAGAAGGAGGTAACTTGAAATGTTAACTTTGAACTGCTAAAATGAACACTCAGGAGTAATAGCACAGGTTGTTCTGAGGTCTTAGGGTCTCTGCTGAGATGCCATGACGTTTGTCCATCAGCGAGGGGTTGGTGTGTGGGCCGCTGACACTTCACTAGATTTAGAATAAAATTTACCATATGCCAGGCACTTTTCTAAGTGCTTTCTATTTACTTCTGTTAAGTGGGTATCATCCTTCCTCATTTTACAGATGAGAAAATTGAGGTTAAAGAGGTTAAACAACTGCCCACAGTCATATAACTGCGTAGAGGTAGAGGTGAGATTCAAACCCAGGGAGTCTGTTTGCCAGGCAGGCGATCTTAACTCCTCATAATGCTGTCCTGCCACACACCGTTTGTACATTCATATACAAATTGCATAAAAAAAAATGAGAAATAAGACAGGAAGTACCACATTAAAAATAAGTCTCAAATGCCAGGACAAGTGATCATTTTATTTGTTCAGACAATGGAAAGTTTTCTTGTGGAGTGAGTAACAGCGTGAGAGTGTGGCTTTGAGAAGCTTATGTTAGGTGCAGCAAGCAGGCCGATTACAAGGGATGGGAGATTAGAGATCACTGTGGGTAGCTGAGGTGAGAAGTCATGAGAATGAGGGTTTAGGAAACAGGATGAGGGTAAGAGCTTAAGGACACCTGCATTTAGGGGGCTCCGGAAGCATGCCCGGAGAAGCAGAGGCACTAAGGAAACCTAGGACAATGTAGGACACAGGCAGGCAGAGACTCACAAACTGAACACCACAGAGGTCAGAGATATGAATGAAACAAAGATGAGTGGGTTCAGAGATATTATCTCATTCATTCCTTTACTGACTTGTTCATCATCAAATAAGTGATATTATTGTGTACCTATGATGAGACAGGAATCATACTGGAGGGGTATCCACAGGAAAAAATGTTTCCCTGTGTTACTGACCCAGCGACATGTTAGCGAGGTGGCCTTTGACATTTTTCCCCCCCAAACTATCCTAAACCTTGGCTCCCTCTTCCATAATTTGATGACTTAAGACCTTACTTTAAATGTCCTGAATTCTTGTGATCTTTCCAGCTCTAACATCTGTAATTCTTGGGTCCAAGGAAGGTATTGAAGGTCAATAATTTAAATCACCATTGTGCGCTGTGGCTGGTGATCCCATTGGCACTTTGAAAGCATCCGGGGAAGTGATGCAGAATGAAGTCCGTGTCTGTCTTAGTCATCTAGTGCTTCTTCTGTCACAGTCCAGTAGACAACCAGTCCAAATTCAGGGCGTCAGCTCCAGGAGAAGGCTTTCTCTGTTGGCGCCGGAGGAAGGTCATTGTAGTCGGCTGCCCCTGGCCTGGGAGATTCTGAGACACAGAGACCCCAGGTACTTTCCAAATGACACACTGTACATCCAGCACTGCTTCTTTCCTGGATAGTATGAAGTCACCAAATCTCTGTGCTAGCTTCTCTCAAGAGATCGCCTCAGGGCACGATAGAGTCCACCTGTCTGAGCTCTGCTCCACCAGCACCGCTGCTGCCCGTCACCCCTCACTCACATCACAGAGGCAGGGTTTACAGCAGACAGCAGTGGCCTAACCAAATAGCTATGCAGTTTGGGGGGCAACACAACTCAATCCGTGACAGTGTTCTCTAGAAGTAATCTAAAGAGAAGAATTTTCCATGTTCCTTACAAGAGTATCTGCAGGGTCACAGTGATAACGGTGGTAGATGGGAAGATAAGACTGAAGACAATATAGAAGGGAAAGTAGCTAGGGAAGTCACACAGAAAAAGCATTCCCCAGAACGGTAGGGGAGATTTTCCTCATATATACTTATTTTCAAAGAAAGTGACTTTTTTGTTTGTTTGTTTGTTTTCCGGAGCAAATTCACTTTGGAAAATTTAAAAAGCTCAAAAACAGAACTTTTAAAACAGGCAGCAAGGAACTTAAAATGAGCTTCAAGTTCCCCTTAAATACTATGCTTTCTGGAAAGCCCTGCTCTCTCAGTGGGATATAATCCTTTCTAGAATAAAAAGTCATTTCTCTGCTTTATATATTCATTGCATTGAGCACACCAACTTTTCAGGGCAGGATTTGCCATCTGCTTTGGCAGTTAGGATTTATCTTTAATTAGGTGAAGATGTGTCAGCTTTCGAGGAAGTCTGAAAGCCCCCAAATACTCACACCACTGGGGATCTTGTGAAAATGCAGATTCAGACTCAGTACAGGGAAGGGTGGGAACTGAGAGTTTGCATTTCTAACAAATTTCCAGTCCCTGGGTGGCACAAACAGTAAGCCCTAGCCAAAAGGTTAGAGGTTGAAACCTTTCCGGAGGCTCCTCTGAAATAATGCCTGAGAATCCGTTTTTAAAGGGTCACAGCCTTGAAAATGCTAGAGAGAGATTCTGCTTTCTACACATGGAGTTGCCAGAGGCAGAATTGGCTCAATGGCAACTAATAACTACAGCTTCAAGTTCCCAAGGGTTTCAGTGCTGCTGGTCCATGGATCACACTTGATGTTGTCCAGTCGATTCTGACTCACAGTGACCCTGTGAGTCAGAGTCGCCAGCCAGCCAGGTGCCGTCGAGTCGCCTTATAGCATTATACATCTTTACAGAAGAAGACTACCATATCATCTCCTTTTTAGTTGGCAGCCAAGTGCTTAACCACTGTACCACCAGGCCTCCTGACACCAGCAACAATGCGGACAGGTGTTTCAATAGCATTATGCTAATGGGAAGCCAGAAGTAAAGTTCATACTTTTTTTATTCCATGTATATTAAATTTTAGGAAAAATAAAAATTATGAGACTAGAAAGCAGATTAGGTTGCTACAGATGGGGGTAGTGGTGAAGGGTATTAATTGCAAAAGGAAATAAAAGAACTTTTCGTATTGATGCTAGTATTTGATATGATGATTTTGGTGGTTGTTACATGATTGTTCACTTTTTGAAAATCCATCCAATTATACACTTCAAGGTATAGACACTTAAAAATTTATTGAATGTAATTTTTACCTCAATAAAATTAATTATAAGAATTAGCTGCAATCGTTAACCTGTTAACAATATCTAACACTCTTTGGAGGGTGCAGTCTTATCAGGGGAATCTTAATGTAAGAAAACAGAGAAAGTTTCTACTCTGGGAAAATAAATGAGTCCAGGAGAAGACATAAATAAATAAGTAAGCATACAAAAAGTTTTCCTAAAAGAGCTCCTTGTGCTTTAGCAGTGGACTCTAAAAAGAGAAATCTTGAAAACAGGAGCTCTAGTTCTTTTGTTTTTAGCATTCAGTACAGTATGATATTAGCTGAATGATGTTAGCATGTCTTGCACTATTAAAAAGCCAAGCCCTGCTGAAAAGTCCTTCTGTTTTTATGTTTGCAGTGAGCTTTCAGGGGGAGGAGTTGCCATCTGCTTTGGCAGTTAGACCTTAGCTTTAATTAGGTGAAAAGGTCCATCCATGTCTGCAAAGGAGGAAGTCTGGAAAAAGAATTGGCTTCTCTAGGAGGCAGTCTTCCTGCAGTTTTCCTCAGATGTATTTCTAGAAAGATTGAAAGAGAAGGATGTGTGTGTGTGTGTGTGTGTGTACGTGCACATGCACATGCCTACACGTGCCTAGGAACTAGTTATGTATCTTTGCTTATCAAAAGAATGGAGGGGATAAATGTTTCCTCCAGCTTTGCAGAAAGAAAAGCCTGTGTGTTTAGAAATCAGCAGGAATTTATACAACTGGCCCAGTTTGAAATTGCAAGAATAGTTAATTATTTGGCCTTTTTTGGGGGGGTGCACAGTCAAATTATACTTTTTACTGCTTCACTGAGTTATTTCAAAGACTTTTTCTTAATTTGTATTAAATAGCATTAACTCCTAACTTCTTATTTAAATCTAACCTTTTCAGGTGTAATTTTGAATATTGTTTTATTGGGTATAGGTTAGTCTGTATTTCTTTAATGATGGCCTGTTGAGAATTTTCAGGCCTTTCTAGCAGAAAACCCTATTATCCGGATAACTGGGACCTTAAACTGTGAAATAAAAGCTTTTCACATTACATAAATTTCTAAATATGAATTGTGTTTAATAAATGCATATGTTCATTGTGTATTATTCCATTTTTATTAAAAAAAAAGACTCTTATTAATGCCACAGTGTTATAGTTAAAAATACAGCAATTATAGTTTTCCGTAACGAACAACTTAAAAGCATGGGCTTAGGAATCAGACAGATCTGGGTTTGCATCTTGGCCCCTCTTCTGCTTATTAAATATTCCTGCTTTTATCATCATGTGAAAAGGGCCTAAAAAAAAAATAAAATGAAATAAAACACTACCATCGAGTCAATTCTGAATTATAGTGAGTTTATGAGACAGAGTTGAACTGCTCCATACAGTTTCCAAGGAGTGCCTGGCAGATTCAAACTGCTGACCTTTTGGTTACCAGCCATAGCACTTAACCACTACGCCACCAGGATTTCCTGAAAAGGGCTTAGGACTGCTAATCATTTAGTAAGTGTTTAGTAAACTGCGCTGTTATGTTACATGGTACATGATCATCACCACTGGAGAGTAGAGATCCTTGGTATGTCAGTGAGGATATGCAGACACATGTGAGCCATCCAGTTATTATTGAAAAATGTATTAAAAGAGAATGAGAAAAATGAGTTTTGAGGACTGAGGCCTTTACGTCTGTTACTGCTGTGCCCTGCGTGTCTCCCATCACAGCTTGAGCTGCATAGACATAGTCAGGTCTAAGAGTCTAATGGACCCACAGGACGTTACCAGAGACTTGGGACACTGGCATGTGGATAGTGCTGGAGGGGAGTCTCTGGGAGGTGCCAACAGTTAACATGCTCGGCTGCTAACCAAAAGGGTCATACTTTGAATCCACCCAGAATCACTTAAGAAGAAAGGCCTGGTGATCTAAAAATTCAGTCACTTAAAACCAGGTGGAGCACAGCTCCACTCTGACACACATGGACTTGGGCCACCATGAGTCAGGATCCAGGCAATGGCACTTGGAGGGTCTGTTCTTCTAGGCTTGTTCTGTTGGCATGCTTTTGCAAAGAACGGTCACAAGCTGAGCGGTAAATACAAAGAGGAAGCAAGCAGCATGTAATAGCTTCTAGTCAAGTGCCAGGCAGCCTTGGTGGGTGTCCCTGTGAGCTGGAAGTTGGTGGAGATCTGAATAGCCCTCTTCCTGAGGGCTTGACAGTGACAACTCACAGCAGGGTCACCTGGTAACATAGTGGAGGTGAGCCGGCTACGGGTGAAGTCACGCCTGAAGTCCAGCCCACACCAAGCCATGCGCCCATGAGATTTATTTCCACAGATCTTTTTCTAATTTACACAAAGATGCAAGTCACTGAGTATTGGTAATGAGTGGCCACACACTATGCGTGAGAAGAGACCTAGTAGCAGAAAAGCAGAAGATATGTCACTGAGGAAGCTGGGAATGTAAGGGGACTTGGCCTACGATCCTAGTGACTAACACATTGACAGTTGGCAGAGCTGCTGAGAAACAGAACGATGCTGACGTTGGATAACTAGAGTATAATTCGACAGTTAAGAACACAGGTCCAGGGGGTGAGATGTCCAGGGTCACCTGGTACCAGCAGGTGCCTGGGCAGGCTGTTGAGCTGCTAGCTGAGGGCTCATCAGGCACCATTTCCCTGGGCTGGGATCAGTCTCGGTGCTTGGGATAGGGAAAAGTCTACACAGGGAGAACCTGCAGCCAGGGCTAAGAGAAACTGGGGCAGAGAGATCAGACTGGTTGCTGGCTGTGCCCCTGTTGGAGAAATGAACAGCGAAAGGGCTTTCTTGGTGTTCTGCGATATTTATTTAATAACATATCCACAGAGTTGTTATAAATGTACTTGGTGAATAGAAGATGTTTCTAGAATTATTGCTGAGAATGGTCTTTATCTAGCTGGTTGTGGAAAAACAAGCTGCTTGGGGCTTAAGAAAGTGTTGGTGAAAGTCTAAAACTAAAAATATGACCATTTTTCAAGTGTTACCTACCGCATGGGGTAGGTATTGTTATAAACAATGCTAGCACACTTGGGAGGAACATAGGTGAGAGGAACAGGGTTTAATTTGAGCTGAGTCTGGATAGTAAAGACTGCAGACTTTCCCTCCATTTTTCCAATTCCTATAATAGATGCTGCTTTAAAGGAACTGGTGGAGTTGAAGAAAAGAGAAACGTCTGTGATGTTTCGTCTCCTGTTACAACTCTGTGCCTGTGCCCAGTTGTAGGAGCGCATATCTGGAGACAGTACAAGACCTCACTCTGATCATAAATAATGCATTTGACTCTTGCTTCTGCTGCTTGACTACCAGCTTGGGAAAGTCAAGGCTCCTATCAGATGCTCAGTTTCCCATCTGTAAAATGGGAAAAAATTTACTGTTCACCTCACATGGTAGTTGTGGGCTGGTATGAGATGATGTACCTAAACCATTTATTAGTACGGGGCTGGGTACTTGCTAAGCGGGCAGTGGTGGCTCAGTGGTGAAATTCTCACCGTTCATGTGGGAGACCCTGATTCCATTCTTGGCCATTGCACCTCATGTCCAGTTACAACCTGTCAGTGGAGGTGTACTTTTTGCTATGTTACTGAACAGGATTCAGTGCATCTTCCAGACTAAGACCACTTAGCTTAGAAAGAAAGGATTAGTGATCTGCTCCTGGAAATCAGCCAGTGAAGACCCTATGGATCAAAGTGGTCTGGTATGCACAGAATCATAGGGTGGCATAGACTTGGGAAAGCCCACAGGAATCTGGCAGTGTGTCATTCTGTTTTGCATGAGTCAGGGGCTGACTCAACAGCAGCTTAACAGCAACAACAATAAAAGGCGCTCCTGCGTGGTAATGATTATATTGTTTCTCTGTGCCGTAAAGTAGCCTCGACTCACAGAGACCCTACAGGACAGAGTAGAACTGACCCTTAGGGTTTCCTGGTCTGTAATCATCATAGAAGCAGACTGCAAGGTCTTTTCTCCACAGAGCCGCTGGTGGATTTGAATTGCTTGACCTTTTGGTTAGTAACTGAGTGCTTAGCCATTGCACCACCAGGGCTCTTGTTAATGATTACAATCAACCATTATTCACTGGGCATTTATATTGTGTTATGCGTTTAGGAGGAGCCCGGGTAGTGCAGTGGTTAAGTACTTGATGGAAGACTGAAGATCAGCCGTTTGAATTCGTCGTGCTCTGTGTGAAGATTACAGCGTTGGAAACCCTGTGGGGTAGCTCCAGTCTGTCCCATACAGTCCCTGTGTGTCAACGGGCATTTGGTTTGTTAGGATGTAGGAAAGAGCCCTGGTGACACAGCAGTTAAGTGTTTGGCTGCTAACTGAAAGTTTGGCTGTTCGAACCACCTGCTGCCCTTCCACAGAAAAAAGACCTATCCACTATAGGGTCAGAAGCTCTGCAGAATGGCTTCAACTACCCCAACAAATTCAAGACCTTAGTGTTAAACACAACAGACACCAGCTTCTTGACTATAAACCAAAAAAACTAAACCTGTTGCTTTAGAGTCTAACTCCTAGTGATCCTAAAGGGTAAAGCAGAACTGCCCCACAGAGGTTCGAAAGAGTGGCTGGTGTAGTGGGTTAAGTGTTACGTCTGCTAATCGAAAGGTTGGTGATTCAAATCCACCAGGTACTCCTTTGAAACTATGAGGCAGTTCTACTCTGACCTCTAGGGTTGCTATGAGTCAGACCTGACTTGATGGCAGTGGGTTGGGTTTGGTTTTTGGTACTATGGGGTAGCTCGGTATGAGTTGGAATTGACTTGATGGCTGTGAATGAGTCAAGACCCCTGTAAAAATGATAGCTCATGAAACCCTGCGGGGGCAGTATTATGCAGCAGGCACGCAGGGTCTGTATGACTTAAAATTCAACACAAGGGAGCCCCAAAACAACACCAAGCATTTAGGGGAAAAAGTGATACAAAATATCCAGATATGGGATCTAAAACTACATTTATCAGTCTTTATTGAGCATCTTTTTTGTGGCAGACGCTGTTAGAATTGATGAAAATAAAATGAAGACAGGCAGGATCCCTGCTCTCACAGAGCAGATAGTCTAGTCAGGATAGCTGCTGTGACATCTGTTACAGTCACTCTATTCAATAATCCCCCCACCCCACCATGGCCTCTCTGAGTATCCCTGGAATACCACCATTCACCATCAAGTTGATTTCAACTCCTGGCAATCCTACATGTGTCCAGGTACAATTGTGCTCTCTGAGGTTTGCAGTGGCTGATGTTTCTGGAAGTAGATTGCTATACCTCATCCAAGGCACTTGTGGGTAGACTTGAATTTCCAAACCATTTCATTAGCACGTTAGCAGCTGAGCCCTTAACCTTTGCACCACCCAGGGACTCCCGTCCCTAAAATGACACTTGTTTAAGGTGCACCATCCTGAGCACCAGGGATTCAGGTCAAATAGGGGCTCAGGAATGTGCTTGCTAACCAGCCTCCAGCTGGTCCTGATCCTTGGACTTTCTGAGTCACTGTGGGAAATATTGCCCTAGAGCCCTCCTTCCAGAACTCTCAACTTGGAAGGAGCGCTATACGGAAATTTCAGGTTAGATTCTCTGGGGTTCCCCTCATGCCTTTTATCTTAAGGGGAAGAATGTTGCCAGGAATAGAGATCTGAGAAAGAAGTGGTTAACCCAAACTCTATTTTTGTCTCCCCTAAATTATGTGACCTGGAGCAAGTCCCTAAACCTCAGAAACCTTCAGTTGTCTTACTTATAAAAAGAAGAAGACCTTCACACTCATTTAACAAGTTTGTTGTGAGCCTTAATGAAGTGATGCACATATAAGATTTTTATGGACTTTAAATCCCCACGCAGTAGAATAAGCTTGTATTAAGGAGAAGGGATAATGGTCAGCCCAAAGTCTACTTTTGCCAGAGGCTGAACTCACTTTGGTGTGAGTAGATTACTCATAGTGGGTTACATATATATACTAGCAATTCAAAAAGAAATGAACATTTGATCTCAACCAGTGAGTCCTGTTCTCCTTTACTACACTCCCCACCCTTTAAATGAGGAATTGTTTGTGTCTTAGCTTTGTAAAGGATGTTTTAAGAATCTTGGTTTTAAGAGCAGCTGTAGTCAAAATAGGGTCACTATGAGTCAGAATCGACTCGATGGCAGTGGGTTTTTTTGCTGGGGGGTATAGTCAAAAGAAAATCTGGCAGTTCAGATCTTCCAAGAGCTCTTTAGAAACTCTATCTACTCTGCCGTTCTACTCTGTCGCAGAGGGTCACTGTGAGTTGGAATCGATTTGACGGCAGTGGTTTTTTTTTTTTCCCTCCTAGTCAAAAGGATCCTTAGTGGTGCCTTGCTTAAATGTTCAGGTGATAACCAAAAGGTTGACAGTTGAAATCTACCAGCCCGCCACTCTTTGGAACCTCTGTGGGGCAGTTCTGCTCTGCCCTTTAGGATCGCTAGGAGTTGGACTCTACAGCAACAGATTTGGTTTTTTGGTTTATAGTCAGGAAGCTGGTGTCATTTGTGTTTAACATTCAGATCTTGAATTTGTTTGGGTAATTAAGGCCATTTTGCAGGCACAAAAGGGTAAGAACTGGACTGCTAGTGGAAAGGCTTGTGGTTCCTCAGAAGTGAAGTCTGGAGATTTTCCAGATTTCACAGCCTCAGAAACTATATGGAACAGTTGTGTTCGGCCAAATGGGGTTGCCGTAGGTGGGAATGGATTCAGGGACAGCCAACACCATGGTTTTCAGAAGCTGGTGCCCCGGAGAGTTTCCTTTGAAAGCTTTTGCTCACTGTTGCATGGTCATTCCATTTCTAGAATTAATTAGAGATCTGTTTAATTGTGGAAGATTTTTCCTGTGAGTAAGCAGAGGATCTCTGCATGTTTATCACGAGGATATCCTGGCTGGCCCCGATATATTTAGTCATTTGATTTTGGAAGCTTTGAATTGGCAGTGAAATAGAAGAAAGTGGCTAAGTTTCCTAAATTTGTCTCAGGTGATGTGTAAATTGGCTCTTTAAGAGTGAGCTCATTTTACTCTTTGAAGGAAAACGACTGTTCTCTCACACTTCTTTGTTTACAGCTAAGCCATGTATTAGTCAATGAAAAACAACAAAACAATAACAGAAATTCTCACCCACACTTCTTGATCTGTAAAATAATTCAGGCAGTTCCGGGGTTACAGATATCTGAATTACCATATAACCCATTAATAACAAGGAGTTGATACTTTGTGACTCACATCAAAGCATTATTATTATAATTGCTGTATTATTACATAAAGATATTTTACCGTATCCGAAATTGTTTCTTTAATGTGTTTTATGCATAGAAATGTATACTGTATACTGTGTGCTAGGACAAACAGTTGATTAACTGATGTCAGATACAAATTACACCTGACTGTTGGGGTGGCGTAGTGATGAAGTGCTACATCTGCTAACCAACAGGTAGGCAGTTTGAATCTGCCAGGTGCTCCTTGGAAACTCCATGGAGAAGTTCTACTCTGTCCTATAGGGTTGCCGTGAGTCAGAATCGACCCAGCGGCAATGGGTGTTCTTTGGTTTTGGTTCTGATTTATGCACAAACTCGACTTAAATACAGATTCAGGAATGGAACTCGTTTGTAATCTGGAATCTGCTTATATGGAAATTTCTCCAACAGTGTGGAGGGGTGGAGAGGTAAGTAAATTGAATTACAAACCCTGAATTGGTTCTCTATTCCTTCATACATTGTATTAGCTCAGGTGTAAATATATTATTTTTTTTATGATGTTGGCATGTGTAAGTTGCATCTTTGATGTATGTTTTCATACATTATGGAATTCTTAATGGAAGTTACTTGGAGCATTTAGCAGACTGCTTTGTAACTGTTTTGGCCCATGACAAACTGCCTTCTAGAACAGTCTCAAACACAGTATCTGCAGTTTCTAAAACTGAGTTGGCAGAAGTGTGACATACCGACCTGGAAGTCCCGGAGCTGCTGAACACTGCTGACTTCTGAGACTCTCAGTTCATAGAGCAGAAAAGACCTAATTACAATGTCTTTCAGAGGCATTGCAGAGCACAGGGTTCTTTTCATGTACCCTAAGGAACGCTGGTGGAACAGTGGACAAGGGCTCATCCAGTAAGGGAAAGGTCAGTAGTTTCAAGTTACCAGCTGCTTTGCAAGAGACAAGACCTGGCAGTCTGTTCCCACAAGAGTTACAGCCTGGGAAACCCTATAGGGAGGTTCTCTTCTGTCCCATCACATCATTATGAGTTGGAATCAACTTGTTGGCAGTGGGATTGATGTATTTGTTTTTGTACTTTTGCTGCCTAACTTGGACAGTCTCATAACCTAAGCATTCTACCTGATAGAAACATGCTGTACATTTTTTAAAAAAGTAACAAAATATGTAATAACAAAGTAAAACCCACCAGCTTATTCAGCCCAAGCTTTGTGCCACATGCTGTGCGTGACTCCTTTCAGTTCATTCTTCTAACACCCCATGAAGTAGGCTGTGTGATCTTTTAAACATAGAAGTGTACTGAAGCCAAGAGAAGTGCACTGATTTACCCAAGGTCCCCCAAGGCAGGCATTAAGTAGAGGTGGCCCGTGAGTCGTGTCTTCTAGTTTACAGCCTGTGTTGACTCTTGACAGGGATTGTGTATATAAAATTAGAAGCATGTGTAAACCGATGTTTGCTCGTCTAACTCGCTTGTTTATTTTCTTTCTAATGACATAGTCTTCGTTTCTAACCAATTTATAATGGTGACTTGTGGGGGTGGTGACTGCTTTCATAGCTGACAGCAAATCATTCCAAAACAACCACTGCCCTCGAGTCAGTTCTGACTCATAGGGACTCCACAGGACACAACAGAACTGCTTCATAGTGTTCCAAAGCTGTAAATCTTTATGGGAGCAGACTGCTATAGCTTTCTCCCATGGAGTGGCTGGTGGGTTCAAATTGCTGACCTTTTGGTTAGCAGACAAGTGCTTAACTACTATGCCACCATGGCTCCTTAGCAGGAAAGTGGAATCCAGCTATCTCAGCAGACACTCACCAGAGTTTAGGATTACTTAATAAAGAACACCACACAGTCGTTAGCTCCTGACAGCCTTATTCTAATGGAGCCCAGAGCAATAATGGCCTTTATTAACATGACCTGCCGCACGGGCCCTGAAATCATGCTTAGAACTGATTTTACCATTAAAAGGACAGTAATAATGACGACACTGGTCATTCAGTACTAGAATTTTTGCCTTCCGTGCTGGAGAACTGGGCTTGATTTCCAGCCACTGTCCCAGTGGAAAATTGCCTGTTGCTAGAATACTGAACAGATGTCAGTGGAATCTCCAGACTGAGGCAGACATGGAAGAAAGGCCTGGCAATTTGCTTCTGAAAATCAATCAGTGAAAACTATGAGAATCACAGTGGATTATAACCAGTCATAGGAATGGGATAGGATGGGGCAGTATTTTGTTCTGTTGTGTGTCCGGGGTTGCCATGAATCAAGGGGTAGGGGTTGGTGGGGGACAGACTCAAGAACAAACAACAACCACAATCTAATGCTATTTGGTAGTGTATCCAACCCGACTCCCGCTGACTGTCTCTGAATGGGGTTAATGGAAGGAACAGGAGAGGCATGGTATGTACAATTGTTTAGAAGAGCAGGCACTTGATAAGAGAAGCAAAGAAATAATTATCCCTGTTCAAAGTCACATGCTTTGAAATAGAAGATCTATTGTGGAGCCATACGATATATTAAATTTCTCCTGTGTACTTTAATTACATGTAAAAGCAAGCACATTTTCATTTTTGTCTTTGAAGCAAAAGTGAAGCTAGATCTATTGTGGCTGCTATTGGCATTTGCTCCCTAAGGAAGACTGTGCCCACCCAGGCTTTCGTCTCTCTGCAGATGTGCAACTGCTACTCTAAATGTGTCACAAAGATACGCAAATAATTAGCTGAATTTACCTATCCTTTGATGTTGCCAAATCAAATAGCTACATCAAAAAGTGTATAAAAATTGAGGGTACAAAAAATATTTTTCAATAGCTTTTTTTCTCATCTTTTCAAAAGGAAGAGAACATATAAAAAATATGACGTGCAACATTTAAAAGTCTTTTCAGGGCTGAAGAAAACGAAATGTTTCTTCACATTTTATGGCATGTGTTCAGTCTCTCTGGAGAGAGATAGCATAGGTATTCTTCAGGTTCCTCCAAATATTTTAAATATGGAGTACATGTTAAAAACAAATATTTTGACTATGGAGTACATGTTAAAAACTTTTTTTCCTATCTAATGTGGGAAAGTAGTCACTGCCTTTGAAACAAACCATGGAAATGTTTGTACGTCTAAACTTGTGTCCTGTTGTATTGACTGAAAGAGGAGAGAAGAAGGTAAATAGGGAAATCATTCTTCTTCTGCATATTTAGTGTATATATCCAGAATTCTAAACCTTCATTATTTTCTTCCATGTTTCTTCTCTCTGTGTTTACACACTAGTGCTTAGGTTTGAGCCCCTGTATACAATTCATCTGTGTACAGATCTTACCTTTCTTTGGCACTAAATCTCGGAATCCCTTCATTCCTTGTGTTTCAGGTGGGCCAGCCATGAGAGGGCACCGTGTGGCCATATTCCTGAGTGTTCTTTTCCTGTACTACGTTCTGCATTGTATCATATGGGGAGCAAATTTTTATTGGTAAGTTTTGTGTTATTTGACAATCACTCCCAAATTCTTCACTCACACCCATGAAATACATTAGAGAGACCTCTAAAAAATCTTGTCATGTTATAAGATTTTATCTTTTCTGGCTTTCCACTATTAATTGAGGTTTTAACATTCCAGTATGCTAACAGTTTAAAAAGTAATAAACCACACCTTCCTTTTACTGAGTCTCCTGTGAACTGGTGACGTTGACCATCTTGGCAATACAACATCATTTATATATCAGTTCATTTCCTTAAGTTAATGGAGCATCCTTGGACTCAGTGACATTGGGCTTTTAGAGCCCCAAATTCTCAAAACAAAAGATCATTTGTAAAATATAGATACTACATATGGTTTTATTCATTTAAATATATTTGCTGAATGATGAAACATAGATGTATTTTTCTGAAGCCACTTTGATTTCAGCTGTCACTTATAAAACTCTGAAGAGGCATACAGTTTCACTGCAGTGAAAACCCCCAAGCAGTTTCTTAATCATTCTCCCCACTGTCAGTGCTTTGCCTAAGAATCAAGTTTTCATGACTTTTAAGTGTTCAGCATGTTGTAGTGTGGAAATATATCAAAAGATGAATCACACAGAAACTTCCCATCTTAGACAGAGTGGGCTTTTGTCATATTTGTTTTAGTCAGTGTTTTAGTAACAGATCTTAGATCAAGTTTCTAGTTTG
Source organism: Heterohyrax brucei (assembly GCA_028571685.1). Classification (NCBI taxonomy): domain Eukaryota; kingdom Metazoa; phylum Chordata; class Mammalia; order Hyracoidea; family Procaviidae; genus Heterohyrax; species Heterohyrax brucei. Next base: position 138,707,291 of record CM053148.1, on the reverse strand, counting down.
TGCTTAGAAGACTGAAATTAAATTAGTGTGTCTGCATTTGATCGCATCACTGGGTAGTTGGACAAGAATGATAGTGCGTGGTGTGGAAGGCAGTTAGGCACATGGCCACTTGGAGGCGGGGGGACTAATGTTAGACTAAATGAAAAGTGGTTCAAACACATCTGGTGGCTCTGCGGGAGAAACACCTGGCTGGCTGCTCCAGTCAAGATTACAGGTTACGAAACCCTGTGAGGCAATCTTGCTTTGTCACAAGGGGTTACTATGAGTCAGTAGGTGCTACAAGGTGGGTGGGCTTGTCCCAACAATTTTAGGCTTTGGACCCGAATAAAGAACATTGCATGCTGATTATATAGTAAGTGAGAATTGTATCACATGGTACAATTTGTTCATATTTGCCGTGTCTTTATCTCCATCCCACACTTAGTCATGGAGGGCAAGAATAGAAGAGAAAGCCAGAAGCTTACTCGATTGCTGCTTTCTGCAGGTCCCATTTTTGCTCACGGTAGGAAGGACAATGAAGACAATCACAACGGTCTAAATTCAGCAGTCTGTTTGTCCTCAAGGTCTGAGAAGTGTTCGCGTTGCTCCTAAGCTAGCACATCACTGGAGGCACAGAAAGTGCCATGGGCAGTTACCTCTGATGAGTCTTAGTGACAGGGCCTTGCATCCTTAGATGCTTTTTAAGACAGAGCAGCTTTTTTTTTTTTTTTTTTAAAGCAACTCTAAGTTTGCCTTCACAGTATCATAATACAGTTTATTTTTTTATATTTTCATAACCTGTGAAAGCAAGTAATCTGCCTCATTTTGTTCTCTGGATATTCAGTTTGGGGTTCTATAGCCTGATGAGCTGGGTAGGCCATATTTTTTTACCTTTCTTGCCTGCAAATCAAGGGGTCCTTGCCATTTGTGGCATTCACTACGGATGCTTTCTTGCATAAGGACTTGACTAGCCCCACAGCCCAGAAACCTAGTACTTCTGACTATGGAAATTTTCTGCTAGAAAAATTTGAAAATTACCTATAACCATGAATGATTTAGGCTGTTTCCTTCAGTTTTCATCCTAAATGTTGGTCAGTCCTCCTTTTATGTTATTTCTTCCCGTAATTGATGCTCATTAATAAGCTCATATTAACATTGTCTATCCTAGCAGAGACTGTCTGCCCCCCACCCCGCTTCATTTATTTTTGTTGTTGTCCTCTGTCTTGTTGCATAATACCCTTTCAGATTGTGGAGACATGTATTGTGTAAGGGGACATGGAAGGGCTGACCTGTCCCCCAAACAGCGGAGGGTTAGATATGACTCTAAATCATGTGCTTCGTGGAGTTCCTCAGGATCACAGGGCAGGGTCATGTGTTTCTGAGGTATTTGTCACCAGTAGGTCTCACCAGATATGGCACAGAGGACCTAGGTAGCTGTACACACTTAGGGGGTGTGGGGCTTCTCAAAGGTGAGTCCTACAATACAGTAATCCCAACCATTCTCAGAGGGTTGTGCTCACTGTTCGTCAAATCACTTGGGTCACTAGTCACCTCAGGATTTTCCATGTTCCTTTGCTCATGCCCATAATACCTAAAGTGCATGAGGGATTTGGACACGGTACTGTCCGACTTTGGAGGCTGATGTGGAGAATGTTGTTCCCCGACTCTGCAGCCTCTCCCTCAAAGCAGAGTCAGTGGTCAGGGCTTTTGTTTCTCTTTGAGTATGTTACCCAGTTCTGATTTCTGACTGACACTATTTTTGTCTCATAGGGTGCCACCTGTGGACGTGAAAGAAAAGAATAATATCCAGCCTTGTTCCTTAAAGCCAGCGTTTGCCTCTCTCCTGAGGTAAAAAGTATATATATACATATGTACATATGAAAGAAACTGTGACATATAAATTGCTTAAAATTTCTCTTGTAGTCATTTCCACGCTTGTTTACCTTTTTCATAGAAATCTTGGCAGTGTAACGTAGACATTCTGTATTTAGGGAAGAACTTGAATATCCTGTGTTTTTTTGTGTTTTTAGTCAGAGTCCTGGATGTATTTCAAGAAAAGCCTTTGAAGAAATCTATCAAATGAATATTCTTTTCACACAGGTGTAATTCAAGGGGTCTATTCGTGTCTGATCATAAAAAGGGAAACTGTTCTTTGGAGTTTTATTTTCCCTTCTTGTTCCTGTGTTATTTTATGCCTTTAGTTTTTGTAGCTTCTTCTCCCTTGCCTCTAGGGTTAGCAATTTTCTCTGACTTTCACTGAAATGCATAGAATGTAAGTAATGATTAGCCTGCCCAAAGGCATTGGCATTGTTCATGATGGTCATCAGGACTTGGAAATAATTTACTCTTCCATCATAAATGTAATTTTCCTCTTGCCACCTTGACTTTGACAGGCCATTGGTCAACGTGCTTCTGGATAAATACAAATAAATGAGAGTCTAGTCTGGGCATGTTTAATTTTAAACAGTCACAAGCTTTGCAGTATTGAATCCATTAAGGATCAAGAATTCATATTTTCTTACATCACTGAACCATTCTATTATTGGTTCTTAATGTTCTGGTACTGAAGGAAGAAGTCAAAGGTGCATTGAAGGCATTGGCAAAAAAAAAAAACAAAGCTCCAGGAATTTATAGAATATCAATTGAGATATTTCAACAAACAGATGCAGCACTGGAAGTACTCACTCATCTATGCCAAGAACTTGGGAGGACGGCTACCTGGCCGAGTGACTGGAAGAGATCCGTATTTGTGCCCTTTCCAAAGAAAGGTGACGGGTCTGAAAGTGGAAATTATCAAACGGTATTGTTGATATCACACACAAGTAAAATTTTGCTCAAGATCATTCAAAAGTGACTACAACAGTATACTGACAAGGAACTGCCAGAAGTTTAAGCTGGATTCAGAAGAGGACGTGGAACCAGGGATATCATCGCTGATGTCAGGTGAATGCCAGCAAGATGTTTACTTGTGTTTCACTGACTGTGCAAAAGCATTTGACTGTGTGGATCATACTAATCCATGGCTAATGTTGTGGAGAATGGGAATTCCAGAACACCTAATTGTGTTCTTCAGGAGTCTGTATATGGATCAAGAGGCAGTTGTGAGAACAGAACAAGGGGACACTGCATGGTTTAAAGTCAGGAAAGGTGTGCATCAGGATTGTATCCTTTCACCATACCTTTTTAATCTGTATGCCGAGCAAATAATCTGAGAATCTGGACAATATGAAGAAGAACGAGGCATCGGTATTGGAGGATGACTCATTAACAACCTGCATTATGCAGACGACACTACCTTATTTGCCAAAAGTGGAACCAGGCACTTACTGGAGCACAGCCTTCAGTAGGGATTCCACCTCAACATCAGGAAAACAAAAATCCTCACGACTGGAACAGTAAGCAGCAGCAGCATAAATGGAGAAAAGATTGAGTTTGTCAAGGATTTTATTTTACTTGTGTCTACAATCAATGCCCATGGCAGCAGCAGTCAAGAAATCAAAAGACGCATCGCATTGGGAAAATCTGCTGCCAAGCTCCTCTTTCAAGTATTCAAAAGTAAAAATGTCACTTTGAAAACTAAAGTATGCCTTAGCCAAGCCATGGTATTTTCATTCGCAACATATGCATGCAAAGGCTGGACAATGAACAAAGAAACAGAAGAAGAGTTGATGTCTTTGAATTGTGGTGTTGGAGAAGAATGTTGAATGTACCATGGACTGCCAAAAGAACAGATCTATTCAGGAGGGAATACAACCAGCGTGTTCCTTGGAAGCAAAGATGGCAAGACTGCATCTTACATACTTCAGACATGTTGTCAGGAAGGATCAGTCCCTGGAGAAGAACATCATGCTTGGTAGAGTGGAGGGTCAGTGAAAAAGAGGAAGACCCTCGATGAGATGGATTGATACAGTGGACAAAGCAATGCACATAAGCATAAAAATGACTGTGGACATGGTGCGAGGCTGGGCAGTATTTCACTCTGTCGTTCATAGAGTCACTATGAGTCGGAACTGACTCAACGGCACCTAACAACAACAGTGTTTTAGAGTTACAAATTCTTGTGAAATCAATCCACTTCTGGAAACCTGGAGGTATATAGAACATTTTTACATAAGATTACGGGTGTTTTATGGCCACTTGTATCCTATCTGTGGCTATGTGTCATGTTAAGAACACTTGCAAAACCAGAAGAATGTTTTTAAATTTTTTGTCCATGGGACCCATACTAAGAAACACATCTTACATTAGGACCTAGTGCACATGCAAATTTATAGTAAGAAAAAATAATTTTTACTCTTACTATTCCAGATGGCATCGTTTTCCATTCTCCAAGTTCAGCTTTAGTAAAAGAAATATCATGGCCTCTCTGAGAAAACCCAAAAGGAATAAGGTTTTTATGCTGAGGTCACATGCTCAGAAATACAGGAGAACTAGCTGTAATCAGGAGAAGATCATTTTGCAACATTGGAGGTATTACCTGGAGTACTGTAAATAGGATACCTGCTTAAATAATTAGGTGTCACTATGGATTTCAGCTTTGTCACTTATGGGTTCATGATGCTAGACAAGTTACTTAACTTCTTTTAGCTTCAGTTTCTTCATCTAAATTGAATAATACATCTCACTTTTCCAGGCTTGTCCAAGAGTAACAACAAGCAGAAATGCAATGCAATGTGATATGAAGGAATATAATAATTACCACTGATAGGAACTGGTACTTATTGAGCACCTACTATGTGTGAGGCATGGTACAAAATTTTAAGGAATTACTTCACTTAGAATCAAAATGTAAGTCACCTAGCACGAGGTCAGACTGGCAATAGGGATTAATCATAATGCTAATCGCCATTACCCCTGCCAGCTCCAAACAGCAGAGTCCTTTATTGCCTTGCCTTTAGGGTACAGCAGAAACCCTAGTGGCATAGTGGATGAAGTGCTACATTGGCTAACTGAAAGGCTGGCAGTTGACATCCACCAGGCACTCCTTGGAAACTCTATGGGCAGTTTTACCCTGACCTCTAGGGTTGCTATGAGTTGGGTCTGACTCCACGGCAGTGTGTTTTGTTTTGGGGGTGGTGGGTTTAGAGAGCCATGATTCAGACTCTCCAGCGGAGATCAGAAAGATGTCTCCTGTCCTTAAATCAGCTGGCCTGCTGCTTTCTCTTCCAATGGATTTAGGAATCTACCTGGATCTAGAAATGACCTTTGGCGGCTGACGGGACACCTGAGGCTGCTGTCACTGTCACAGCTGAAACTGGGGCACAAATTGTTATGCAGGCCGGCAGGGCCGGGCTCTCAAATGCTTTCCTTAGTCAGGAGATGTGAGTTCTCAACTCAGCTCTGGAGACGTTAAGCAACTATAACTTCCCCAAGTGCCTCTGGCTCCTGAGTGGCAAAACTAGGCCATCCCAGCAGCTGATTCACTCGTGTCCCACTGCTGTTCATTGCCAGTTTGCTACACAGCCTCAGAAACCCCCGTGGGCACTCTGGTCTCAGTGCAGCTTTTAGGCCAAGGAAATGCAAAGCTGATGTGGCTTTCTCCCTCCAAGACAGAATGGGTGGGCCGCATTTGGGACTGTCTGTAGTCAAGATTAGTTGTATTGGCATGGCAGCATTTGAGCAGCAAGCAGTGTTTTGGGTGGCTGAAAATAACATTTTAGTGTGTGCTTTAAGGAGCATTCCTTCTTTTACAATAAAAAGAAAGGATTTTTTGGTTGTTGCTTTTTAACTTTATAATGGCCTTAGAGATTTAGAGTTGAAATACATTCAGTCATTTGTTAAACATGTATGGGCTGCCTTCTCTGTATCATACTTGTATGCTAAAAGTGAGAAAAAAACAAGAGGCTATTTCTGCTGTTATTAAACTTTTTGCATTGTCCAGGGCTGACAGTAAGACAGTGCAGGTAATCCAAAGACAAATGCCTGAAGTGCAGCTCTTATTCTTCAGTATATCTTTTTTTATTATTATTATTTTAATTTGGTGGCAATACATACACAGCCAAGGAGCCCGGGTGGTGTAGTGGTTAAATGCTCAGCTGCTAACCAGAATGTTGGTGAGTCAAACCCACCAGCTGCTCTTTGGGAGAAAGATGTGATGGTGCACCGTGACAGGAGATTGGAGCCTTGGGAACCCTATGGGCAGTTCTGCTCTGTCCTGTAGGGTCGCTATGAATCAAAACTGACTTGACAAAAGTAGGTTTGGGGTTTGATTGTGATTTTACACAAATACAGATCATTCTTATTTTATTTTTTTATTTAATATGACGGCATGAAAATGACATTCCTGTATAAATTTACATGCTCACCTATATGCAGCTTCCACTGCTCTCCCTGCCCGGTGACAGCACACTATTCCTCTCTGCTCCATCCATGTCTCATCCTCCCAACAGTCTCCTTTCGCCTCCTCTCCATCCACTCTCCTTCCTCCTGCCAGAGGTCGGCAAGATGATATCCTATAGATGTATGCACTATGCTGGAGGCAAACATTATTAATTGGGCTAAACTGTTGTTTAAATTGTGGCTTTGTTAAACTGTTGGTTCATGGTTTCTTCTTTTTTTTAAATTTTTTTTATTATGATTGAGTGAAGACATACAACTGGTTCATGGTTTAAAAGGTATTTCTGGGCACTGGTTTAGGGGATTCCTCCAGTGTCAGTGGCTCCAGTAAATCTCTTTAGTATATCTTAATCTAATGAAATAATTTAGTCCCATCTACAGCTAACCTTTAATATATTTTTATTCATAGAGCTGGTACACTTTCATATGTGCATATATTTTAATTTCAGACTGGCTTAGCATGAACTTTTCCCTTTTTTACTTCCTTTGCGTTTTCCTGTGTATGGCTATCAATTTATCATCTGGTTTTGTTTTGTTTTTAAATTCTGTTTTAGTCTCTAATCTGTAACGTAATTTCGGTTGCAGTGCCTGTAAGTGTTTCTATTCTGATTGTATAGTTCCATTCCACATTCTATTCTATTTCATATTTAAATACTATTTAGAACAATTTTGAAGAATCTCAAAAATAATTATATATTTATACATGGTCAGTATAACAGTCTGGATTATATGCTGCAATGACTTTCAGTTTTAAAAGCCTGAACATGTTGTAGCATTTGGCAGATAATTTTGTCTTCTTTCTTTCCAGGTATCATCAGTTTCACCCTTTTCTGTGTGCATCTGACTTTAAAAAAATTACCTCCTTATACGGTAGCAATAAGTTTGATTTGCCCTATGGTACAAAAACATCAGGTCAGTAGTAGTATTCTCACCCTAAATTTTAGTGATGTTTGATGAGCAGTGCAAGTTGACATTGTTATTAAAACTTTATAAATTTTCTGCTTCCTAATCATTTCTGAAGGATATGATCTTGGGGTGGGATAAGGAGAATGAATTTTCAGAAGGTATATTTCCAACCCCAGAAACACAGAAGGAGATGAACTGTAGGTCTAAATACCTCCATGAACGGCCACCTCCTTTGCCAAGACACCAGACGAATGAGATGGTGCCCAGCTACCATTTTTGATCAAGGAGCCAGTGAATGGATCCTGATCAAAAAGAGGAAAAATGCAGAACAGAATCTCAAATCTCATGGAAACCAGACTTACAAGACCCACCAGGACTGGGGGAACCCCCAAACCTATTGTCCTGAGATAATTTTTAAGCCTTGAACTGAAGCCATCTCATGAAGCCATCCTTAAACAACCGTTTCCTTCAACTAGCAAAGAAGGTTTGCCTTGAACAGTATGCTCTTTTAAAGAATTCTCTACATGAAATCAAATTGACAACAGTAGTTCTGAAATACAGAGAAGTTCAAGGAACAAAGAGTCTAAGTCAGTGGTGATGAAAAATTATGGTTAGTGATAGGAAGAATGGTAACCAACGTGCAGAGGGTTAGCAAAATCACTGAACTGCATGCGTAGAAAATGTCGAATGGCTGTGTTTTGTTGTGTATGTTTTCACACACACTGAGGCAGTACGAAATAAAAGAATAAAAACAATAGTTTTTGTTGTTGTTGAGAAACTGCTTTTTACTTTTGTTCTGCCAGAAAAATAAGATTTACCTGAGCCCTCACCCTTACTTTTTTTCTGATTTAGAATTAATAGGATAACTCTCTGGGTTAATTTCTGTGTCCCCATTTTTATCTTTATACCTGTTAATTTTATTTCATCAGATAGCTCTAGATTCCTGATCAACCTTAATTCAAACAATGCATATTTTATTTTTGCTAAATTTAGAAAGAGTTACTCCATCCTAATGACAAAACACTTTTTTCCCTTTTTCTGGCTGATAACAGACCGGCCTCACACCGCTTTCCTGTCTCGATTTTCAAAAGACCTTAAAAAACCCAAGAAGTGACAAACATACTATATTCTGAATTAGAATATGTTTGGTCAGTTAATGTGATTTGGGGATTACCTTTTTAAATAAGTCCTTTCAGATGAAGCACCTCATTTCCTTGGGTGTTTTGGAGTGTATTATTAGAGCATTTCCCATTCTGAGTGTACCTATTCAGTAGCGCTGGCTAAGTGTAGTTGTACGGCTAGTGGATTAGTTAATTGTTTAAGCACAGAGTAGATTAAATGTGGCCATAACAATTGGAAATGGAGGTGGAGGAGGGGAGGGCAAGACGGGTTGCAGTGTCCCTAAAAGCCACGATTATTGTTTATTCATAAAGTTCCATTTCTCTTCTAGAGGAATATTTTCGAGTCGCTCTTTCGGAACTGCAGAGCTGTGATCTCTTTGATGATTTTGACAAGTGAGTGTATTGCCTTGTTTCTGTCTGATTTTATCTTTAGCTAAGATGGCTCAAAGTAAGGCCCCTGGGAAATGTAAAATGTATTTACCCAGAAAAAAATCCCTTAGCGTTGGTATATAACTGTAACTTCTGGTAGCTATTTCTATAACATTTGAAGTAAATGAATTCAGAAATTAATGAAGCAGCGGTATAATCGGCTCAGAAGTTTGCAGTCTTGATGATGAGGAAAGCTGCTCTCAAGTTACAACATTCTTAACCTATGTTCATCTTTTCTAAGTGGCTGTCATTAGAGATGAATTACCCACCCCATTAATCAGCTCACAGCCTCCCTTAGGGGCTGTGTCCCACACCTCTAAGCTGCTCGTGAGGATCGTTCTGCTTTGCCTGTTAACAGTGTTGAATATTGCCTTTCTAAGGCGGCTGTCTTCATATCATTTGAGATTTGAGGGAAGCAACCGCTTGCTTAGATATGTATTTTCAGACTGCAAACGTAATTAGGTGTTTAGAAGATTTTAGCATTAACTCCTTAGGAATTTCACTGTCAAAGGCAGACTTCTTGGATCCTGATTTCACAGAGTTTAAGCTACCCTTTAGAATTTGGCCAGCAGTGCAATGGGATGATGTGGGTAGTCTACATGTATCAGGTCTCCGTTAAAAAAGAAAACAGCAGATTTTTTCCTTCTTGTCTCACACAACAGAGGTGTTATCTAGTGGTTGCAGAAGGCAGGGGTAGTGGACAGAAGTGAGAAAGCAGAGACAGAGTTTACAAGAACAGAGCCAGTGGAAAAACAGTAAAGATTTTTGTTTGAATTTATCCTGTTTTATGTCTGGAACCCAGGTTATTGAAGTACAAACTCTGTAATGGTATACTGATTTATTGTTAGAATTCTAGCATCAAACTAGTCAATTTATTTATCAACAGAAACCATATGTTTTTTTCTAACTGAAAAGTTTATAGTACTCTCATTCACAGAATATTGTCATGTGTGGGCGTCTAGCAGATATATTTTAGGTCAGTTCTCTCTAAATTTTTACAACCACCTGCAAAGTATGCTCAATGATCTCAGTCATATAAACAGAGAAACTGAGGCTAGGCAAACATCTGTAGTTTGTTACAGCTGGTATTTGCATCCAGTATCTGCAAATATTTGTAAAGATTCTTGATCCTGTAAATGCCAGGAGTGTTGAATGTATTTGGCTAGAGGTTTCCTATTTAAGAACTAGACTGCGCTTTACTTGTTTCACTAACCCTGCCTTGTAGGTGTCTGTCCATCTCATATGCCTTTGTAGGGTGTTTCATTGCTTCCTGCTGACTTGCCCTTTCCCAGTTGCCCCTGAGAGTACTGTAGTCCGCCACCACCAGCCTCGGTCAGTTTCTTAGCATCACCTATGTTGCAGATGGGAGGAGTGGTGACTGATGAAGGATTGAAAGTCAGGCCCACCACACAAGAGTGTTGTAAGCTTAAGGTAACCAGAGACTGATGTGGAGTATATATACATCAGAGACCCTGTAGCTATAGCAAAACAAACCAAACCGACTGCCTTCAGGTCAATTCGGCCTCATAGCAACCCTGCAGGACAGAGTAGAACTGCTTCAAAGAGTTTCCAAGGAGTGCCTGGCAGATCTGAACTGCCGACTTCTCGGTTAGCAGATGCAGGACTTAACTATTTACGCCACCAGTATTTCCCCTGTAGCTACAGAGTGAATGAACTTTGCGTTGTGGGATCCCCACAAAGCAAGTGCCATGATGTGTAGGTTTAAAAACATCACAGGTGCCCAGTCAGCATTGCTGGGTTTTGAACCTATTGCCTAAAGACTTCAGAAGTGCTATTAGATAAGAATATATACTTACATACTTACATATAAACCTACTGCTGTTGACTTGATTCTGACTCCTGGCAGCTCTATAAGACAGAGTAGAACTCCATCATAAGGTCTCCACGGAGTGACTGAGGGACTCAAAGTGCCAACCTTTAGGTTAGCAGGCATAGCTCTTAATCACTGTCCTACCAGGGTTTCTGTACTCACATAGATGGTGGTACAGTGGTTACGAGACTGGCTTCTAACCAAAAGGTTGGCAGTTTGAATCCCTCAGACACTCCGTGGAAACCCTAATGGCATAGAAGTTAAGTGCTACAGCTGCTAACCGAAAGGTTGCTAGTTGGAATCCACCAGGCACTCCCTGGAAACTCTGTGGGCCAGTTCTACTGTGTCCTATAGTGTTGCTGTGAGTTGGAATCAACTCACCAGCAGTGGATTTGGCATTTGGGTTTTATATCTACTTACGTCACTATTATCTTCTATTTGAATGGCACTCACCTTTTGGAAGGAGTTCGTGTGGAAGTTTGTTTGTATTCTAAGTAAGTTATTCTGTATTTGTTGGGTATCACTGAGCAGCACAAAGAAACTAAGAGACCATTTGAAATAAACTTCGGAAAGGCAGAACATATTCAACTGCCTCTGAATCAGCTCAGTTCTTTCAAGTGACCTGGGAAAAATGCACTAGAAGACAAAGGTCTGAAAATGATTCTTTCTTTCTCAGGTTTAGCATTTGGACTGTCCTTGCTGGGAGAGTCCTCCCTAAGCTCCTGGTTGGGAGTTTGGCTGCTAGCCCCAGTACAACGAGAAGCTTTGCTGATCTAGGCTGGCTGTCTTTCTGGAAGCAGACTGCCACCACATTGTCCTGTGAAGTGGTTGGTGGGTTTGAACTGCTGACTTTTTAGTTAACAGCCAAGCTCTTAACTGTGGTGCCCCCAGGGTCTCTGTCTTTAGGCTATACTGATTCCAAGTTGAAAGGACATTTTATACATTGCTATTGTTCTATATAATTCATTGCAAGTTTAAAAAATTATAGCTGACTTGAAAGGCTCTCTGCCCATCTTTTCCTACCTCTCTCCTCCTGCTCTCAAAACAAGCCCTGTGAATCCTAGAGGTCAGAAGTGTGGGTAAAGCAGACTCTGTGGGGAAGGCCTACGGGCTGACCATCTTTTTAGCAGGTATTCCTGGTTAGATGTCTCTTAGTACCAATTAACAACAACCTGGGTCTTACATCCACTAAAAGGAAAGTCTTTATCAGGAGATAACAGAATCACCACTTACCCACTTCACTGTTCAGTTCTGACACTACCTTATGACACTATGCAATACTTTTCTGACCCTAGGATGCTGGGTCAGATCTCACATGTTTAAAGGACACTGTCCTTCAGACTGCCAAATAGACAGATGCTAACTGCAGGCTTGGGAGTCTGCATAACACCCTCACTTCCTACCTGCTAGCTGCAGATTGGGGGTTCCCTCTGTCTACTTAGGACACCAGCTAGTTGCTCAGAAGTTCCCAAACCCTGTCACTGACTTACGGGCTCCCACTGCTACTTCAGGTATGACTCACAAAACTTAGTATGGAAAGTGCTATGCTCAGAATACATCTTTATTACAGGAAAAGGAGATACAAACAAAGAGACATACAAGGTGAGGTCTAGGAGGGTTCCCAGGATGAAGCTTCCAAGACCGAAAAGGGACATGCTGCCCTCCCAGTGCCTGGATGTCTTTGACCAACCAGGAAGCCCATGGAGCGTTAATGTCCAGAGCCGTTATTTGGGATCTCATTATGTAATGCAAACCCCATCCCCTTTTTCCTGAAGTCAGGCAATATCATGAGGTGCTCATGAAGTGGGTCTTTATGGGCTGGCCAGCCCCTACGTCAGAGTCATTTTATTGCCTGCCTGGCATAACCTGTTACTCAGGTGTGGTCTGGGGGCCTTACTTAAGACACTGAAATTCCAAGGGTATTTTGGTGGAATCACTTCCCAGGAGGGGCCCTGGTGGCACAGTGGTTAAGAGCTTAGGCTGCTAACCAAATGGCCAGCAGGTTGAATCCACCAGCTCTTCCTCAGAAACCCTATGGGGCTCTGTCCTGTAGGGTTGCTGTGAGCTGGAATCAGCCTAGATGTCAGTGGATTCGTTTTGTGTTTGTTTTTTTGTTTCTCAGAAACTGAGGACAAAGACCCAATTCCTTGGGTAAAGTTACTGTAAATCCCAGCGGCTTCAAAAGCATTTTGAGAAACCTGAAGGGACAGATTCATCCCAGCTTCTGCCTGTCTTCTCTTAGGGACCTTCCCTGGACTTCTCTAGCTCATTTGCAGTTCTGTCTATAGACTGCTGCTGTTATCTCCTGGACTCAGGTTCCTCTCCTTATTCTCAGCTGCCATGTTTAACAAACTGTGCTAAACGCTGAGGGTATTTTAAAGCAGTTGCTTCACGGAAAACCAGAAACCAAATCTGTTGCTGTTGAGTTGATTCCAATTCAACAAAGACTTACAATGTGCCCATATTCGGAGGCCCTAGCCCTTCTTGGGAGATCCCAACTGTTGAACTGGGCTTCCCTCTGTTCCTGTGACTTGCTCCTTTCTCCTTATTTTTCCACAGAAGCAGTTAAGAGCCCAGTTAAGGTACGATCAAGGTGCCCACCCAAACCACCAACACCGTTCTGAAAGCATGCCAGATTTTCTGAAGAATGTTTCAGTACTGCATGGGTGGTTAGATATTTGTTGTTATTAGTTGCCATCAAGGCACCTCAGTTATACGGTACTGTTGCTAGGTGCTGTCAAGTCGATCGACTCAGCTCCACTAAGTACAACGTACTGAAACATTGCCCAGTCCTGTGCCACACTCACAGTTGTTTTGTATGAGCCACTGTGTCAATCTGTCTTATTGAGTGGCATCCTCCTTTTTGCTGACCCTTGACTCTAGCAAGCATAATGTCCTTCTCCAAGGACTGGTCCTTCCTGGTAACATGTTCCAGGTGTCTAAGACGAAGTCTTGCTGTCCTCACTTTGAATGAGCATCTGGCTGTACTCCTTCCAAGACAGACTGTTCTTCCGCCCTTCTGTGATGTAGTCAGTGTTTTTGACAGCCCCATAATTGAAAGTCATCAATTCTTCTTCTGGCTTTCTTAGTCATTTTCCAGCTTTTGTTTGCATATGAAGTGATTGAAAACACCATGGCTTGGATCAGGGCAGCTTAGTCTTTAAAGCTACATTTTTTGCTTTTTTAATACTTTAAATAGAGTTTTTGCAGCAGATTTGCTCAGTGCAATGAATCATTTGATTTCTTGACTGCTGCATCTATGGCTGTTGATTGTGGATCCAAATAAAATGAAATCCTTGACAATTTCAATATTTTCTCCATTTATTGGCCCATTACTTATTACCAGTTGGTGAGGATCTTTCTTTTCTATATGTTGAACTGTGAGTCCATACTCAAGGCTGTGGTCTCTGATCTTCATCAGTATGTATTTCAAGTCTTTTTCACTCTCAGTAAGCAAGGTTGCATTGTCAGCATGTAGCAGGTTGCTAATGGTTATCTAATAGCTGCCCATAATTATCTCACTGAAAACAGACACTTGAGTTAAGTCACTTGCTTGCCGAACGGATAGAAATTCGTGAAGGCTGCCTGGTTGTCCAGTCAAGCAGAATCTATTATATCAGCAGCAGCCGAGCTGGGTCAGACTGGCTGCCAGCCAGGGAAGGTGCGAGACCTAGAACACCTACCAGAAAAAGGAGGGGAGGGGCATTAACATGTTAATTAAGAAAACTCCTAGCTAGATAGAGGATGTCAAGGTCTGCGTCACTGTTCCAGACACATTGCTATTAGGCAGTGTTTTTCTACACTGAAGACCTCAGTCAGGACAATTTGAGCATGAAGGAAAATTATGATTCTGTATCAACAGACTGGGTCATATGTGGTAAAGAGGAAAGAAGAGTTATGATCTGTTTTGTAGCAATTGCTAGGTTCAAATGTCAGGCAAAGATACAGGAATCATGATAGACATGCCAGAAGAAACTGTCACATGCCACGTAGAACAACAATAACTTCTTAGCACTAGAGAAGATCTCAGTGATTCTCTTCAGGCTTTGGATGCTGAGGATTTGCATTTCTATACTAGATATAGTGAATCAGAATCTACATTTTTAAGATCTCCAAGTGAGTCTTATCTATAATGAATTTTGAGAACCGATGCTCTGTTAGTGGTTCTCAGAATTGGTCCCTAATCAGCAGCACTAGCATCACCTGGGAACTTGTTAGAGATGCAAATTATCATCGGGAATTTCAATGGAGTGACAGGTTGGGAGACATGCATTCTTTCATCAAAAGGAGAACGCAAGGATTTAAAAGGTTAGATCACTAACCAAGGATCTAAAACCTTATTGCTAAATGGAGGAGTCAGGTCTCCAATAACAGCACACGTTTTACTATCTTCTGGTTGTAATTAACTGCCTGATGTTGTTGTGGTTGGTTGCTGTCAAGGTGGCACTGACTAATGACTGCTCGTGATGACCATGTGTGTGCTGAGTAGCCAGGCTCCATCAGGTTTCCAAGGTTATGAATTTTCAGACACAGATCACCAGGCCTGCCTCCCAGGCACCTGATGAATGGGTTCAAACCGCTAACATTTTGTCTAGTAATTGGGCACTTAGCTGTTTTGCTACCAGGGAATCCTAACAGTACTCCTAGCAGCAGTTTAAACATTATGGACATCTAGCTTTCTAATGGCATATCTGTGGACTCAAGTCTAGGTTTGTGGTTCCACTTCGCAAGGCTGGCTGCTTGTGGCTGCATAGGCTGAATTGTACAGATTCAGGTAGTAACATGTAGCTATCTGAATGGTGCTCCTTGAAACTGGACAGTGGACAGTTGTAGGACTGGATCAGTGGCTTGGTGGTGTCAGGACTCCTGGGTAGCTTCTCTGTGGATACGTTCTGCTTTTCACTCTTAGTTGTAAGATGGTTGCAGCTAACACATATCAGTATCGAGTTTCTATGGAGAAAGGCAGAGGTGAGTAAGATTCTAAAAAAAGAGAGTGAGAATAAGGTGCTATTCAGCGTACTCTCTTTTAAAAAAAAGTTGTCATCAAGTTGATTCTGACCTTTTGCAACCACCTATTTTCCTAAGTAGAACTATTCTGTGGGGCTTTCAAGGCCATGACTTTTCAACAGCAGATTGCTAGGCCTTTCTTCCAAGGCACCTCTGTGTGGATTCAAACCATGAGCCTTTCATTCAGTAATAGAGCACTTAACCATTTGCACCACTATTCTCTTAAAACTCCTTGCCATTAATCCATTCCAACTCATAATGACTCTATAAGACAGAGTAGAACTGCCCCATAGGGTTTCATAAATCTTTATGAAAACAGATTGCCACATCTTGTCTTAAATGGAACAGTAGGTCAGTTCAAACGGTTGACCTTTCAGTTGGCAGCTTAGCATTGTAACCACGGTGCCGTCAGGAGTCCTTACTCTTCTCTTACCAGGGGCAAACATTTTTCCAGAGTCATCTAACAGGCTTCTTTAATATCTTTCTGACCAGAGATGGGTGATGTAGCCATATCTAATTACCTGACAGAAATGGCTCTAATGTAGGCTTACCAAAGAAGTGCCACATTAGCAAGGCTTGGGGATACATGGGTTAACAGATATTGGGAATATGGGCAGTAGAGTCTGCCGTAGACAGTTACATGGAAGATGGAGTAACATACTGAAATATACATGTTGGAGAAATTCAAGTGGAATTTCCTTTGTCTATGTTTATGATACTGACCCTGGCTTTGCCTACCTTTATGAGAAACATGCCTCTCACCCGGGGTGGTGTAATCTCTCACTACTACTATCTCAACTTACCGGAGTTTCTATTAAAAGGCTCAAACACTGGAATGATTTTGTTTTCTGGGTGAGAAACGTGAGGCATGTACTTTTCCCTACCTTTTCCCAGAGTAGGGGAAGGAATAACAAGTGCCACTTCTCCAGAAACAAAATGGGAAAGTGGCCTCTTCCATAGGTAGGGCAAAACAGAACCAGCTTTAAAAGGTACAGCCTGTGAATCAGGAAATGTTTTAGAACTGAGGGATATCGAGTTTTAAAGATACTATTCCTGCCCTGTAGCCAGCCAAGTGCTGTCAAGTCGGATCCGACTCACGGCAACCCTCGGGGCCCTGTAGAGACTCCCAGTAACTGAAGCTGTGCACCAGAATTGGGCTAACTAAGGATGGTGGAATTATAGTCACCGAAGGGCATTGGAAGCCAGCACTTCACACCTAAGGAAGCAGGGGAAGCTAGGAGCCAAGGCCAAGTGGATGCAGCCACGGAGCAGATGAGTCAGTCCTTCAGCAGAGTAGGGTGCCTGGTACGGAGAGAGGGAAGCGGTGTTACCAGGTGTTACCAGGAGCTAGGCGGTACAGTGAGTACCAGTTACAGGTAAGAAGTTACTGCCAAAAAGTAGTTCTGGGAACTCCTCCCAAAGAGTTTCTGGTGTTATATATAATTCTCCAAAAAAATGTGTGGAACTTTTCAATATATCTGACTAGGAAGAAAAGTGAATTTTCACTGACAAGGTTTTCTTCCAAAAGCATTGGAAAGCTTTTTCAGCAATGAAGGGCTTCCCTCCCTACGCTTCCCCACTCCTAAGAGCACAGGAGAGAGTACGAAGTGAAATATTTAAAAATGTGATAACACTGAACTGTTCAATCTCTGGAATTGGCATTCTTCGTTTAAATATGTGGTGCTTTAGGTAGAAGTTCACACAATAAATTTGGTTCCCATGTAACCGTTTTTATACTTTAAATTTTTTTCCACTGCTACAGTTTTTGCACTGTGTCAGCATTCTTACTACTTCCAAACGGTTTGTTCTGTTACCATTGATCTGGCTTCCTTTCCCCTCCCTTCCTTCTCGTCTTTGCTTTCAGGTAAATGTTGACTGTTTGATCTCATGTAGTTGATTGTTTAAGGGAGCCAGGAATTGATTACCCAATAAGCAAGGTAAGCATGTGCTTAGATCAACAAAACAGAGGGACCAGTTGTCCAGAGTAAAGAACCACAGATGTCAAGCAGACAGGACACAAGGAAAAGCAAGCAGTGCAGTTGGAAGGGAACTGGCAGGGCATTCAGTGAAATTCATACCAGCTCCAATGCTGGCCAGAAATAAAGTCCACGTGTGGTCGCGTGAGTGCCCATGTGCAGTTGTTTCAGCTATGAGGCCCGCACCACTTCAACACCTTTTTTGACATCTGCCTTCTATGATCTTTTCTGTGCAACTGAAACTCCTTAGTTTGTCTCTTGGGACCATACTATTTCTAATAAACTAGAGGTTCCAGGTGGGCTGCCTAGTCTAACTCTTGCTGTATTCAACCAAGATGCAGCTGAATCCAACATGAACAGCTACTGATAATATTGCTAGATGACAGGTCTCTGATCCATTTTGAGAAAACCATCTTATACATCCACATTTGCTGACCCAGCATCTCCAGCCAGCAGGGCCAGCAATGCTCTTTACTACACTACAAACACAAGGATATGCTTGTGTGCACATACTGGTCAACAACCAATGGAAACTGCAGTGCTAGATGAGGTGCAAAAATGAGGGAACTCAAATAAATCAACCATGTTAATGAATTCAATCAAGTTACTTCTTAACTCTATAGCATAGAGTTATAAACACTTTAACTTTCAAAGATGTTTGGGATACATGCAGATGAAATCTAGCATGTGTTTAATATAACATTACCATAGTAATGTTGTATTACACCATGCCAAACATCCAACAATACTGTAAATATTAATATAAATCTCACACAAAGTTTTGTTTTTTTATTGTCTGTTGTGCAAAACACAATGTTTAATATGACCGTGTATATGCTAATAAGCAAGGTATTAGGCACACTGAGAGGATGCAAAATTCAATATTTATTGTGCAAATATGCTTATGTTTACAACAGTGAGAGTGTTTCTAAATTCATCTTCCTAAAAAGCAAGAGGACATTTATCAGAATATTTACATATCTCTGTGTAAGAAAATAGAGCAATTCATCAAGGAAATAAATGAATATTTAGATAACTAAAAATTATGTAAACTCACGTACAGATTCCTCATGAGCACAAAGAAGTGTTCCGGAATTACCATTCTCCACAATGTTATCCATGATTTGTTATGATCTACACAGTTGAATGTCTTTGCACAGTCAATAAAACACAAGTAAACATCTTTCTGGCATTCTCTGCTTTCAGCTAAGATCCATCTGATGTCAGCAATGATATCCCCATTTCCATGTCCTCTTCTGAATCTAGCCTGGGTTTCTGGCAGTTTCCCATCACTGTACTGCTGCAGCTACTTTTGACTGATCTTTAGCAAAATTTTCTTTGCTTATGGTATTAGTGATATTGTCAGATAATTTCCACATTCAGTTGGATCACTTTTTTTTGGAGTACATATAAATACGGATCTCTTCCAGTTTTCAGGCCAAGTGGCTGTCTTCCAAATATCTAGGGTGCACACTTCCAGTGCTGCATCCATTTGTTGAAATATCTCAGTTGATAGTTCATCAATTCCTGGAGACTTGTTCTTCACCAGTGCTTTCAAATTGTGACTGAGTTCTTGCTTCAGTACCATTGGTTCCTGATCATATGCTATCTTTTGAAATGGTTGAATGCCATCAAGTTCTTTTTTGTTATAATGACCCTGTGTAGTCCTTGTTCCTGCATCATTTCGTATTTTTCCTGTTGAATCCTTCACTATTGTAACTCAAGGCTTGAACTTTTTCTTCAGTTATTTTAGCTTGAGAAACGCAGAGCATGTCCTCCTTTTTGGTTTTCTGTCTCCAGCTCTTTGCACAAGTGACTGTCATATTTTTCCTTACCAAGCTGCCCTTTGAAAGCTTCTGTTCAGTTCTTTTACTTCCCCTTCACCATCTCTTCCTTTTGCTTTAGCTACTCGATCTTCAAGAGCAAGTTTCAGTCTCTTCTAACTTTCAGTTTGGTCTTTCTTTCCTGTCTTTTTAATGTCCTCTTGCTTTCTTCATGTATGATGTCTCTGATGTCATTTGATGACTCAACTGGTCTTTGGTCATTAGTGTTCAACGTGTCAGATACAGTTGTTAGTTAAAAGGGCATAAGGCAAAAGGCAGACATTTTTTAACTAGTTAAGCTAGATTACTTGGTTTTAAGAAGACTTAAGGGTGTATTTTTGGTTTAAGTTTTAAAGATTATATCAGGACAATACTTTCAGGATTCATCCAGCCTGCTTTGCTCCAGAAAGAATAGAGTCCATGAGAATTTTAAATTTTGTTATTTCCCCCTTTTGATCAGGATTCTTCTATAGAATCTTTGATCAAGTGTTTTTTTTTTTTTTTTTTAATTGTGCTTTAGGTGGAAGGCCAAGTTAATATGGTATAATATTTGTTTTATGATCATTAAATTTTCTTTTATGGCATATTTTCATTTGCTTATTTAAATTATAGTATTTATTATAAAACAAGCATCCAAATTTAAGTATGAACCATTTGAAACAAAATTGGTGAAAGTCAAGGGAAGTTTTGGTTGTAGGAAACTGACAAAATTTAACATTGGTTGCTGAAACAACTAATTTCACTGACTCATTTTCTTTGTCATAAAGACTGGAAATCTCAGAGGAAAAGCTTGTCAGTGCCTTTGAATGGAAATCTTTTCAGTGAGAATTTACAAAGGTCTGCACATTTTTCTGAGCAGCATACATAATCCTAGAGACTCTTGGAGATGTTTTTAGGAGTACTCTTGAGCCACTGATATGGCATATGTGTATGACATATAGTAGCTATTCTTACCATGATGCCGTTTTAAGCTGCACAGGATCTAGCACTTGATGATTGACTAAAATCCAGCTTGATATGGGAAATTCCCTGAATACCAGCTTGGTTTATTGCTGAGCAGTGATTATGGAACTGGCTGTGTCTGGAACTGAGCTACCTCTTTCCGGGTCAACTTCAGGGATTAGGTTTATAGGTCAGGAGTACTTCATCAGGGTTCTAGGATGCAAACCTTGGGGAACTAATGGCCTGTCATCATGGCCTTGCCCCAGCATGTTTAGTGTCCTTGGAGTCGGAGAGCATGGTATCCAGCTGTGGATCCTGAGCCAGGTTGGATGCGCTGGCCCCTAGGCTGCTTGGACTCAGGGAAAGACCACCCCTTCCCATGACATGGGAATGGCCTCCAAGCCTTCATTTGAGCAAAGGTTGGACTAGGTATGCTTAAAAGCAGTTATCAACAGATACTATAATTATAGCTATTCCTTCTCCACCCCCATGCAAGTTACATTGCAGGAACAGAGCTGTTATTTCAA
This sequence comes from Heterohyrax brucei, assembly GCA_028571685.1. Classification (NCBI taxonomy): domain Eukaryota; kingdom Metazoa; phylum Chordata; class Mammalia; order Hyracoidea; family Procaviidae; genus Heterohyrax; species Heterohyrax brucei. The sequence goes on along the minus strand of CM053148.1, from coordinate 138,686,414 downwards.
CCTTGCCTGTGTCTGGTCACCCTGTCACCAGTGCCCAACATTTGCTTAAACATTCTGGGTCGGGAGATGGAGGTTCAGCCTCTGATTTTTTTCATTAACCTGACCTTGAAGTTATGGACAGGAAAGGCAAACTGTACGTGTAGGCATTGCTCCTTTTGTAGAGTGTTTATGGGCTGCATCTGGTGAGGATAATGGTAATATATGTACCTTGAGAGGAACAGGAAGGACTTACCAGGTTTTGAATGTTCACCAGTGTTCACATTTAGATCATGCTGCCTGGCCCTAGAGCAAAGAAAATTGGCTGACCGGAATTAGGATTGAGGTCAGACTTGAATATAAACCAGTCTAAATGTATGTTAGTTTCTTAGTTAAAAATGAGACAAAACAAATAACAGATTTAAAGGAACCAACAAAATACTTCTGTAACACATGATGACATGTCTACGGTATAATTTGGGAGGACATCCTCAAGGAGCACGTGTTGAGCATCCCCTACCTCCAGTCCTTGACACTCATGCAACTCTGGTGCCTTTTGTTCTTGCTGACAGAGTAGGCCCAGATTCAGGTGTGACTTTTTATTTACTTATTTTCTAATATCTGGAAACCCTGGTGGTGTAGTGGTTAAGAACTACTGCTGCTAACCAGAAGGTCAGCATTGTGAATCTACCAAGCGCTCCTTGGAAACCCTATGGGGGCAGTTCTGCTCTGTCCTGGAGGGTCTCTATGAGTCAGAATCAACTCAACGGCCACGGTTTTTTGTTTTGTTTTGTTTTTTAACAGCCGAGAACAAAGAATGCTAAATTAAAAAAAAAAAAAGCTTTTTTTTTTAAAGTAGTGTTTACAAATGGTAAATTTTTGAGCATAGGAATGTATATACTGTTTCTTCTCAACCTGACAGATCCAATACTTGCCTTTTTTCAATGGTTCTCATATTCCTGCCATCTCTGTTTAACTATTCTGCAGCATTTGCACAATTTTGCTTTTCATTAGTCTCCTAAGGGAGTCCCTGCATGGTGCACTTAAGTGCTTGACTACTAGCCAAAAGGTTGGCAGTTCAAACCCACCCAGTCTTCTCAGAGGCTATCTTGACAACCTGCTTTTGATGGTCACGGGTCTGAAAACCATATGGAGCAGTTCAGTTATTCATACTAGCAACAATAGAATTACCTAAGAGCCTTAAAGTTTTAGTTCATCTGGTCTGCTCTAGTCTTAGTTTTTAGAGAAACTGTTTTCTTTAGACCTTCCATGTAATAAGTGCCCTGGTGTGGCAGCCTACACAGCCTTCTTTTCTGAAGTTTTGTCTCCTAGAGTGGAAGGACACGATCCATTTTCTTGCTTCTTCCGGCCTGACCCAGTGGGTAAGAGCTGAGAGACAGTTGGGCCAGGGCCATGTTTGCTGAGAGGACACCATGCGTATAGTTCTTGGCTGATCGCAGCCAGCTACAGGGAGTCTGCTTTCACGTCCTACTTTACTAGGAACACGAGAGTGAAATTCGTGTTTGTACTGGCTAAGCTCCAGGGCAGTACATGTTGGTGAACCCGAAGTAAACACACGCAGGGTATGAGGAAGTGGTCCTGTCCCCACTGGGTTCCAGCCATCCAGATCCACACTTACAGGGTGCAACAGAGACCCAGAAGCAGCATCTCAGAGGAATGATTGACACTGGTGAAGAATGTACACATAGAAAATGTCAAATACACTTGAATCAGTATCACTATCCCAAATCCACTGACTAGGGGTGTTTTTGTAGTCCAGAGGCCTGGATCCGAATTGTAGCTTAATCTCTTTTCAGTGATGATTTCAAAATCATCATATCCAACAATTGTTTGTTATATAGGGGTAATGCAGGCTTATTTATCTCAGTAAGTGACTATGAAAATCATGAGAGAATGGGCATGGACTTATAAGAGGTAATAGTCCCTGACAATGATGACATACTCTTAATTTGGAATGGTATTTCTTGAATCTGTTATCTTTCTAATGGAAATCGACACCTATAAACCATAATTAGTTTCTTTTGCACTTGAGCAACAAATGAAATTTAGCATTGAGTTCCTGAATGAATGAAGTTCTCGGAATGGCTCAGTTTTGTAAAAGATGACTCACTCTGTCATTTATTTGTCCAATAGCATGCCATGCAAAAGGTGTGTGGTGGTTGGCAATGGAGGTGTTTTAAAGAATAAGACGTTAGGGGAAAAAATCGACTCCTATGATGTAATAATAAGGTAAGTGTATTTCTTATTTTCTAACCTAGATTTTGTTTCAAAAAAACATTGTTTCCTATGGTATAACAGCTATGTTTTAAAAGGAAGGAGAGTTGTTTATAAAATTGCTAATGTACTTGATTACACAACCTTTTCTCTCAGTTGTTGGCTACAGTAGATTTTAGGTCACCCATTTAGCAAATATTTCATTAAGTACTCTTAATATGCCAGGCAATATTCTCGGCACAGGAAATACAAGGCATAGTGAGAGTAAGAACGATGTTCTTGCTCTCTGTGGAGTTTCATTGTAATACAGGGAATAAAAGTCATAAAATGAATAAAATGTAATAATAAAGGCCAAACAATTTAAAAAAAATGGTATGATATAGAATGACTGGCCACTTTAGAATGAATGGCCACTTTGAGAAGACACTTAAGCTGGACCTAAGTGACCATATTGTGCCAGCCACTTGAAGATTAGCAGGTACAATCCAGGCAGAGGGAATGTTTACTGCATTTCCTAAGGATCCTTGATTTGAGAGGAGCAGCAGCAAGGAAAACCAGTGAGGTAGGAGGTCAGCTGGCTGGGACAGTGGGACAATCTGAAGCTGTAGAGACAGACAAGGAGCCAGCTGGGCAGTTTTCTGTAAGCTACATTAGAAGCTTGGTTTCTATTACAATGTTGTAACATGAAGCATTTGAAGGTTTCAAGCAAGAGAGCAATGAGATCTGGTTTTTATCTTTGAGGTATTCTGGCTTAGGTGTGGAGAATGAAGATGAGAGACAAAGGTAGAAGAAATGGGGAGGCCAGTTAGGTTTCTGTATTAAGGTGGGAGACGACAGTGTCTTGAACAAGTTTATCATGGCAGAGAAAGAGATATGTGGGCAGATTTGAGATATTAGGATAGTTAACAGGATTTACTGATGTATTAGATGTGAGGAGTGTGAGGAGGATGCCTCCTCCTAAGATTTTAGCTTAAGGGATTAGCTAGAGGGTGGTTCCATTTATTAAGCTGATGAAGACTGGTCTGCAGCAGGTTTAGAGGAGAATCCTGAATTCTCTATGAAAATGTTAAGTTTGAGATGCTTACTTCCAGTAGCTAAGTAGGCAGTTGGATAAGCAGGTTAAAATCTTGACAGTCAACAGTGTATATCATGTATTAAAACCATAGAACTAGGTAAGATTTCTATGGAAAGACTCCTAGAGAGAAGAGAGTCCAGGACTGAGCCCTGGAGCCTTGAACACTCAGAGACAGAGCAAAGAAAAAGGTAAGGAATGGAGAGGATCCGTCAGGAAGGTAGGAAGGAAATCAGAAGGGGACCACAAAAAACCAGAGGGAAAAGTGTTTCAGCAGAAAGGAAGGAATAACTGTGTCCAGTGCTGCTGCAAAGTCACTTAAGATAAGGACAGAGCAGTCACCACTGGATTGGCAGCCTGAAACGCACGGACGCTCGTGACAGAAGTCGGCTGGCGGGCATAAGGGTGAGGGCAAGGGCAAGTGGAGCGAGGGGAGGGAAGAGTGTCAGCTAAGAAGGAGAGAAACTGGTAGAGGTTTCTTTGAGAGATTTTATTGGCAAGGCAAGTTGAGAAACAAGGTGGTAGCTGGAGACAGGACAAGGGAAGATTGTTTTGATTAGTGAAGACAGGAAATGAGCAGAGACAGGTGTGGTACAGAGAGGGGGCGGTGAGGTCAAGAGCACATGTTTTGTGGCCAATCCTCTATATCACAGAGTGGGGGCTGTGTGTACTACTAGATAGACTTCTGTAGGTGGAGTCAGTTTTATTTTTTCAGTGCCAGTTTGAGGCAAGGTCATCATCTGGGGTAAGTGCAAGTGTTGGGAATGTATAGATAGTTTTTTTAAGTTTTGGAAACCTGTCCCACTGGTGCAATGCATTAGAATCACCAAGTAGTTTGGGGGACTTATTAGAGAGAGGCCTTCCTGGATTCCAAGCTGCCTAGGTTCTCTGTAGAACAAGGCCATTTGCTGCAACCACAGAATTTTCCACTTATTATCCATTTTGAAGAAGCTGTGATAATTTATCCATGAAACAGTTTTAAAAACAATCAAATTCTCTGCCCATAATTGCCTAACATCTGGTTACTGAAAACCATAGCACGCCCTTGTGGGAAAACAACCCTGGCATAAATTATGAATGTCATTTCAAGTATTATTAAGGCTGTCTTAAATTACATAGTCAGTGGCAAAGGGTAAAACAGTATTTATCCTCCTAGGGGACACTGTTTGGGAAACAAAGCATTCCTTGTTTACAGCAGGTGTATGTGGTGTGTGTATAAATAGTGCACGTCTAATCTTGAGCACATGCAAGCCTAACAGTAGATTCTTTGTGGCTCTTCAATTCACACTAACAATACTTTCTTGGTGTGGTCTAACACACCAGTTTTGTATGGTTACTTCGTTTTAAAAATCCAACAATTTTGATCTGTCTTCAAAGCACCTCCAAGGTGATTCTGCAGGCAGCCACTTAGATGCGTATTCCTGTGCTACATGACTGCCTGACCTTTGGCGAATAATCTCTCTCTGGATCTCGGGGCCCTCAGTTGTAAATCCAAGGGATTTTGTCAGGTTAGCTTTAATTTTAGTATTCTGTGGTTCTGTGTTCTCACTTCTGTTAGTCTTCAGTTTTCCTGGAGATAAGACTGAATTATCTATCATTGGATCCACAAGTAGCTTTCTAATAGGAGTGAATCCTTTTATAAAGCAGCTGTTTCATGAAATGGAATAATCTCCCTGGCTATTATTTGAGAAAGATTTCCCAGGTGCTTTATGGCTCTGAACACAGGATAGATGGCTGATACTAGAGTGTCCCACTCTAAACCTGAAAATTGTGGTGGAAAGGGTTCATACTGCACTTGGTCTACGTTTATTGTGTGTTTTTACTACCCACAGAATGAATAATGGCCCTGTTTTAGGACACGAAGAGGAAGTTGGGAGAAGGACAACCTTCCGACTTTTTTATCCAGAATCAGTTTTTTCTGATCTCGTTCACAATGACCCTAATGCTACAGTGATTCTAACTGCTTTTAAGCCACTTGATTTAAAATGGCTATGGGTATTGTTGACAGGTGGCAAAATTGTAAGTTGGCAAAATTTATCTGCCTTCAGAATACCTTCTGTTTTTTTTTTGAATGCCTAAAAAACAAGCAAACCATGGTGTACTATTCTCTGTATTGTTACTTTATTTCAGAAGAGTGATGGTTTTTGGAAGAAACCAGCCTCCAACCTGATCTACAAACCTCATCAAATCAGGATATTAGATCCTCTCATTACCAGAACAGCAGCTTATGAACTGCTTCATTTCCCAAAAGTGTTCCCCCGAAATCAGGTATGTGTATTTCTTTCCCAATTCAAAATAAACATCTTGGGATAGGACAGAAGGTCTCTGGAACTGAGAACCATGTATGAAAACCACCACTCCTAAGGGGGCTTCTGAGGACCACGCCTGAGTCCGTGAAGTGATGTTACCATTGTTCTATAGGCTGCAAGGAAAAGAACCTCAAGTAGACAGATTTTTTTCTACTCTTGAGGGGCCCCATGAAGCGTTTCCTGTATACCCCCATAGCTCATCTCCAATAACTATGCCTTTTGTGTTCACAGCCAGAGAGCCTGGCTTGGTGGGTGGGTTGATGGGCAGACTTGTGCACTAAGTAGCAGAACTCACTTCAGGACAACTGCATGGCTCTTCAAGCTTAAAAGAACAGTCTGGGAGGCACTCTATGTAACAAAACCAGCAGAGGCAAGGGGAGAAAGGACATGTATTTCTGGGGATAGAGAATAAACCAAATACCAGACCCAGTGTCGATGAGTCAATTTCGACTCAGAGCAACCCTCTAGGTAAGAGTAGAGCTGCCCAATAGAGCTTCCAAGGAGCACCTGGTGGATCTGAACACCAACTTTTTGGTTAGCAGCCATAGTAATTAACCACTGTGCCACCAGGGATTATAGAGTACTTTGTACCAACTTCTAAGGAAAAGGTAGTTACAGCAATATTGAGAGTTCTTGAGACCCCAGATTAGTTATAAGAATTCTTGACTTTGACCCTTGTAGCCCTGTGCATGCCCAGCCCCCAGAAAACAATATGCTGTAGACACACAGCGGCAGCAGTTTTCATTTGGAACTCGAGTAACACAGTGTGATATGATCCCATGGCTGAAATGAGGTTTTTTCCTCTCTGTAATGCAGAGATAATATAAATAAACATATACATGTACCTTTTCTTCAGCATGACAAAAACTGTGTTAAAAAACTAGAAAGTATTATAGGCTTAAAAATTACACAACAGGAACTGAAAAGGACAAAAAGGAGCTCCTCCTTGTCTTCTTCCTCTGTAACTCACATCTCCTCCCAAGTTTCCTGCCTTTGCTGTCCTCCCAGCTTATTGTCTATCTGCTTGCAAACACATGTATTCACCCTTTTGTTTGATCAATATAATTTGGACTATACCACAGCTGTTTTCCTATTTGGCTTTCCCTTCTGTTTAATGAACTATTCCATTTATGGACATTTAAGTTTCTACCCAGCTTTTTCACATCTATGAACAATGCAGTAAAGCACACAAATGTAGACTCATGAAAGTGAAATTCCCGACTCAAAAATGACAGATATTTTAAATTAAAATCCCATTTCTGATTAATTTTGAGGAGAAACAACAGCTTTTGAATGTAGTTTATAATTTTTTAGCTTCTGATTTTTTTTCCCCCAAGTACAAATAAATCTTTTCCCTTGATTTTGGATGGGGGTAATACTTTTAACCCCAGGCATAGGCAGACACTGATCATGCTTAGACAGGATACTACAACTACTCATAACTAAAATCTGTAGAAGAACATGGTGTCCCAGAAGCTAAATGAAGATGCTACTGGATTTCAGGAGAGAAGTTAGTCATGCTGTATGCTGCCCAGAGGTCGAGCACAAATAAACAAATCCTGATTTTGAAAACATGAAAGCTGTATTAGTGATCTTGATGAGGGCAGGAAAGAAGAAAGTCAATTGAATCGAATTAAAGAGAAAAGGGACATAAGCAAGCAGAGACAAACTTTGACTGGAGTGGAGTTTTGCTGCAAATGGAAGCAGAGAAATGGAGCAATACTTGAATAGTAATATAGAAATCAGGCATTTTTTTTTAGTATGTATGTGCATGAAGAAGAGGATGACTCAAGAGGAAAATATTGACAAGGGGCATTAAGTAGATAATTGTAGAAGCAAAGTTGGTGAAAGCAGAGATGGGATAAAAGTACACTCGTGAAAGGGTTGGCTGTAGGCAGAACAGGGACACCACACCTACTGCAAGATGAGACAACACTGAAGATACAGGTCAAGATGCAGGAAATAGGGTCAATTTGGAGTTGAAAAGATGATGACGCCGTTGTTTGCTTAGCAAAATAAGAGTTAATTTGTCAACTTAAAAGAAAGAAGGAGATTAGGGCTGTTGGGGGTTGGAAAAGGATAGAATAGTCATCTTAGTAGCGTGAAAACAGACCTTCAGTAGGAGAAGGTAATTGGATTCCTGGACATACTTAATGCCTATTTGATACTTACACATTTCAGTTGCAACCAGGGAACAAATTCTTGCCATGTTCAGCTGGTTGGTTACAGGTACAGTGTAATTAGAGAACTGGATTCAAGCAGGGTTAAGATTCTGTTAGATATAGATGCTTGGGGTGATGGATGAGGGAGGTTGAAGGCCCATGTAAGGGAAAAGATTGTGATGATGAATCAAGAAATCTAAGTGTGAGGAATGTTTATTGCAGCACTGTCCACAATAGCAAAACGATGGAATCAACCTAGATGCCCATCAATAGATGAGTGCATAAACCAACTATGGTACATATGTTCAGTGGAACACTATGCAATGATAAAGAACAATGATGATTTCAGGAAGGATTTCATAACCTGGTTTCAACTGGAAGATATCATGCTGAATGAAATCAGTCAGTGGCAAAGAGACAAATATTCTATGAGACTCCTACTATAAGGACTTAAAAATAGATTTATGAACAGAAGACTCTTTGATGGGTACAAGGGTAGGAAAGGAGGGACAGCACTGGGCATAGATTAGATAGTAGGTAGAAATTTGGTTAGGGAAGGCAGTGACAGCGCACATTAGAGAGCAGATCAACTTAACTGGACTTCACCATAAGCTGAAATGTTTTCTAAACTCAACCCAATATTTCAAAGGAAAGAGCAGCAGGGATGGGAATCTGGGGACCATGTTCTCAGGGTATATCAAGGCCACTTGGCATAACTAGCCTGTTGCTAAGAGAGTCTTCTGCACCCCATATTGGTGAGTGGCGTCTGGGGTCTTAAAAGCTAGCAAGCTCCCATCTGAGGTATACCAAATGGTCCCAACTCATCTAGAACAAATAATCACCGAGAACAATAAATATACTAGGAAAAAAGAGCCCAGGAGACAGAAGGACCCATATGAATGGGAGATTGTATCAACATGAGACCAGAAGAACCAGATGGTGACTGGCCATCACTAAAGACAGCTGTGACGGGGGGAGGGGGGGGACACAGCATAGAGTCCCGAAGGCAACACAAGGAAAAGAGGTGTGTGATCCAAAAACTCTACTGATAAACAGATGGTCCAACAGCCTCAAGGATCCCCTGGGACATGGCCCCTAGACCTGCTGCTGTCCTTGACCTGAAACCAGTAAGTCAACTCTGCAGACAAGAATGGATTACTGTACTCAGGGACACGGTGTGACCATATGGTATGCATACTTGATGGTTCTAGGCATTTATAGGAGGCTGTCCTACTCATCCCTTTCTATGTAGGAGAGAAGGGGGTGGACAGAAGCGTGTTAGGAGGGTACTAGATATCTAAAGTGAAAAAGAGGAGTGTGCTGTCACTGGGTAGGGAGAGTAGAGGCAGCTGCAGATAGGTGGATATGCCAAATCGATTTGGATTGTGTACTTAAGAAAGCTAAGATGTGAAATAAGAAGTAATGGACACAACGAGTGGGGGATGGACAAGGAAAAAGTGATATAATCAATGATACTGAAGGACTCCTAGGTTTTTAACCTAACCATTAACTTCTCTAGCTGACTGTAAAAGCTGGAGGTAGTCACAGTGGTGCATGGGAAAAAGAAAAGGTTATGCTAAATGCTGTTATGCTTTCAGACAAGTCTGTCCTCCTGGTGTGCATTTTATTTTCCTAAAAATAGTAACTACATGTGCCTTACATGGGATTCATAAAATGCAATTGAAAGGAAATGTTCTTGAATTTGTTATTAAATGTTTAAGATAAATCTTGTCTTTGCCTTTGAAAGCTACTCTGGGGAGAACTAAAAATTTGGATGCCAAGGCCCTCCTGTCTAACATCTATCACAGTGGTTTTCATGATATGTGTTTGGTTTTATTTTGTTTAATGAATTTTATTATGATTTGAGGATAGGTTTACAATCTGTACCAATTTGCCATGTAACACCTGTAACTTTCACCATTATTCTACTTTAACTGCTGTCTTCTCCCTTCCCCCGGCCTCCTACCACAGCCCACTCTCCCCTTTCATCTGGAACTTCCTGTATCCATTTGACCAAGACCTGTTCCCACTCACTCTGTCATCTTGCTTCCAGTGATGAGCTTCACAGGCAGTCCTGTGTACATATTTAAGTTCAAAACTTTCTTCGTCCCCTGCCTCACTCCATATTTTGTAGTCCAGCGTGATCTTTGTCTGGACAGCCGGCTTCGACGCTGGATGCCGTTGGGGTTAGAGAGTCCAGGGGGCACGCGGGATCATTTGGTAGGGTTCTAGTTCTGCTAATCATTCTCCTGCTATGTCAGGGGATCCATACTATGCACCCCACACATGAAGTCCCTGGTGGTGGCTGGGCGTCATACCATTGTTCTGGTTCCGTGCTGAAGCGGACTGGCTCTTACGGCCCCTCCCATCTACCTGGTGGGCTCACCTCTTCTTCATGTCCTTGATGTCTACCATTGAACTCTGGTGCAGGTGAATTGGGACCAACTGGTGCTACTCATATGGCAGCCTGCTAGCTTTTTATTAGACCCCAGGTGGCATTTACCCAACTGGTATGCAAAATGTGTTCTTTAGAGACGAAAAAAAGCTAGGGTATGCCTGTTAGTCTGGATTCCCCCTGAAAGCATGGTCCCCTGACCCTGCTACCCTATCCTTCCAGAGTTGGGCTGCATTTAGGGAACAGTTAGTGATGTAGTGCACTTGTGGGTACCTCTTTCAGTGTATGCTGTCACACCCTGCACCCAATCTGAATCCTAACCACTATCAAATTTGTAGAAATCTGTCTCCCTCCCTTCTCACCCTTGTAACCATCAAAGATTAATTTCATCTGCACTTAAATGTTTTGTTGCATCTTTATAATAATGGTCTCATACAATACTTGACCTTTTGTATCTGCCTAATTTCACTCAGCATGATGTCCTCCATGTTACCTAGCGTTTCCCTAAATCATCATTGTTCATTATCTTTGCATAAAGTCCATTGTATGAATATACCATAGTTTGTTTAACCATTTGTCTGTTGCTGGGCATCTGGGATGCTTCCATCATTTTGCTATTGTAGAGAGAGCTGCAATAAACACTGGCATGCATATATCTCTGGGATATAGTCCAAGGAGTAGGATTACTGGATCATATGGCATTTCTATTTCTAGTTTTTTAAGAAAGCATAAATCAATTTCCATAGTGGCTGTACCATTTTACACTCCTACCAACAGTGCAGAAGAGTTCCAATCTTGCCACATCATCACCAGAATTTATTATTTTGTGTTTTTTAGATTACTGCCAACCTTGTTGTATAGCTCATTGTGGTTTTGATTTGGATTTTTCTGGTTGCTAGTGATTGTGAAAATTTCTTTATCTATCAGCTGGCATTCAGTGTATCTTCTTTGAAGTGCTGGTTCATGTCCTTTGCCCGTTTTTTAATTCAGTTGTCTTTTTCTTGATGTTTTACAGTATCCTGTACGTTACAAGATTAGATGTCAATCAGAAACATGACACCAAAATATTCTTTCCCATTCTTAGGCAGTCTTTTTACATTTTGATGAAGACTTTGGATGAGTGTTAAGTTTTTTTGCACAATGCTAGTGCCATGGGTTGGAGTTTCTGGAGTCTTCCTGATTTTTCTTCCAATATTTTTGTTTTAATTTTATATTTAGGTCTTTGATCCATTTTGAGTTAGATTTTGTGCATACTGTCAGATAAGGGTCTTGTTTCATTTCCTTGTAGACAGATATCCAGTTATGCCAACACCATTTGTTGAAGAGATTGCATTTTCCCCAGTTCACAGCCTTTGGGCCTTGTATCAAGTAACGGTTGTTCACAGGTGGATGATGTTATATTTGGATTCTCAGTTCCGTTCCACTGGTCTATGTGTCTGTTTTTGAGCCAGAACCAGGCTGTCTTGACTACTGTGGCAGTGTAGTAGATTTTGAGGTCAGGAGGACATCTCCCACTTCGTTCTTATTCTTTAGTAATCTTTTACTTATCAGTGGCTTGCTCCCTTTCCATTTGAAGTTGGTGATTTGTTTCTCAGTTTGAAAAATGTCACTGGAATTTATATTGGGATTACTTTGTATGTACAGATCACTCTGGGTAGTATAGGCATTTTCACAATGTTAAGCATTCTTATCCAAGAGCAAGGTATGTTTCTCCACTTAGGTAAATTACGTTTAGTTTCTTGCAGGAAGACCTTGTAGCTTTCTTTGTATAGGTCTTTTACATCTCTGGTTAGATTTATTTCCAGGTATTTTACCATCTCGGGGAGCTATAGTAAATGGTAATGATTTCGAGATTTCCTTTTTGTCTCTGTTGGTATAAAGGAAACCAACTGATTTCCATATCCTGATACTTCGTTGAAGTCTTTGATGGATTCTTTAGGGTTTTCGGTAAGATGATGTCATCTGCTAACAGCAATACTTGAACTTCTTCTTTACCAGTTTAGATGCCCCTTATTTCTTTATCATGCCAAACTGCTCTGACAGGACCTCTACAACAGTGTTGAAAAGAAGTGGTGACAATGGGCATCCTTGTCTGGCACCTGTTCTTAAAGGGAATGTCTTCAACTTCTATTATGATGCTGGCTGTTGGTTTTGTGTAGATGGCCCGTATTATGTGGAGTAATTTCCCTTCTAGTCCTCTTTTGCTGAGTTTTTAACATGAACGGGTGCTGCACTTTAGCACTTTTTCTATATCAATTGATAGAATCAGGTGGTTCTTGTCTTTTGTTTATGTGGTTGATTACATTGTTGTTCTAATACTGAACCACCCCCGCATACCTGATATGAATCCTATTTGGTCATGGTGAACTATTTGTTTTCTGATGTGTTGAATTCTATTAGCTAGGATTCTGTTGTGGATTTCTGCCTTTAAGTTCATGGAAGATCTTGGTCTGTAATTTTCCTTTTCTTGTGCTCTCTTTACCTGATTTGGGTATGAGAGTTATACTAGCTTCATACAATGAGTTTGGGAGTATTCCATCCTTTCTATGCTCTGGAATACCGTTAGAAGTATTGGTTTCACTCTTCTCTGAACATCTGATAGAATTCTCCAGTGAATCCATCTAGGCCAGGGCTTCTTTTTAGTTGGAAGTTTTTTAATTACCTTTTCAATCTCTTCTTTTGTGATGGGCATGTTTAGTTGTTCTACCTCTGTTTGTGCTAATTTTGGTAGGTCGTGTTTTTCTAGAAAATTGTCCATTTCCTCTAGGTTTCAAATTTATTAGAGTACCATTTTTCATAAAATTGTTATGATTCATTTATTTTCAGTTGGATCTTTTGTGAGATCACCTATCTCATTTCTTATTCAGGATGTTTCTTCTTCTTTTTTAAATCTATTTGGCCAAAGGCTTATCAATTTTGTTGATCTTTTCAAAAAAACAGCTTTTAGTCTTGTCAACTCTTTCAATTTTTTTTCCTATTCATTTATTTCTGTTCTGTTTTTTATTATTTCCTTTCTTCTGGAGCCCCATGGGTTCTTTTGCTGGCTTCTTTCCAGCTGTTCAAGTTGAAGAGCTGGCTCTTTGGTTTGGGCCCTTTCTTCATTTTGGATGTACACATTTATTGAGATGAACTGACCTCTGAGCACTGCTTCTGCTGTGTCCCACATATTTTTATTTTTTTTTTTTTGGAGGATGTTTTCATTCTCATTTGATGCTACTTGGCTGCTGTTGGGTGAAGTGTTCTGAGTATGTCTGTGAGTTCAAGTTGGTCGACTGTGGCCTTATATCATCTTTGTCTTCACTGACCAGTTTTTTTTTGTTGTTGTTTTGAGAAGTTCTGTCTTTTACTGAGACAGGTGTGTTGAAATCTCCTACTATTATTTTGCAGCTGTCTATTTCTGTTTTCAGTGCAAAGTGTTTTCACGTCCTTCAGTGTTTTATTTTTTTAACTGCTGAGATTTCATGTTCTGCTTGTTTTCTAGTTTGTCATTTTGATGTGTAGAATTATAGGTTTCTTTTGCAGTTACTCCTTTAGTCCCCTTAGTGTATCTTTTATGTATTTTGGAGCCTTGTCATTGGGTATGTATCTTTAGTATGCTTATGTCCTCTTACTGTATTGAGCCTTTGACCATTATATAGTGTTTCTTTGTACGTTAGTTTTTTGTTTCAGGTCTATTTCATCTATTAGTATTGCCACTCCTGCTCTTTTTTAACTGCTATTAGCCTGGTACATTCCCCCCACCCAATCTTGGAGTTGTAATTTGTGTCTAAGTCTGAGGTGTGTCTCCTGCAAGCAGCACTTAGATGGGTCATATTTCTTATCCAATCTCCTACTCTCCTCTTTATTGGTACATTTAGTCCATTTACATTGTTTGATTATTAATAGGTATGATGATAGTGTTATAATTTTGATGTATTTTGTGTTTTGAACAATGCCTCTGTTACATTCAATTTTCTGTGCTGAGTTCTTTTTATGTGTTTTCTTTTCATGGCATTCAGTGTTTTTTTTTTTTTTTAAATTGCCGAGTTTTCGTGCTTTGCTTGTTTTTTAGCTTTTCATTTTGACATGTAGAATTATAAGTTTCCCTTGCATTTACTCCCTTAGTGCTCTTTATTAATCTAAAAGTAATTCAAACTTCAGTGTTTTGTATCTCCTTGACTTCCTTCCCATCTAAAAGATCTGTGAGTACACTAATTTTACTCTTTTTTAAAAATATAATGTCATAAATTAAATTCTGAGATCACTAAATTTCTATTTTTTGTGATTTGGCTTTAACTGTCTTTTTTGGATTTTCTGTGTTGATGGTATGTGGATACTTTGTCAAGCATTGGATGTTTGAGTGTAGATCTGATGTTACTGATTTTCTAATCAGAGAATTTCCTTTAATATTTCTTGTAATTTTGATTTGGTTTTTGCAAGTTCTCTAAACTTCTGTTTATCTGTGAAAGTCCTAATTTCGCCTTCATATTTCAGAGACAATTTCTTAGGGTATATAATTCTTGGTAGTTTTTTTTTCTCTTTGGGGCTTTGTGCATGTCATCCCATTGTCTACTGCCAGCATAGTTTTAGTTGAGTAATCTGAGCTTAATCTTAATGACTTTCCTTTGTAGGTTATTTTTTGTTTAAGCCCAGATGCCCTTAGTAGTCAGGCTAGCTGCCCTTAGCAGTCTCTTTATTTTTAGTTTTTTAAGTTTGATTATAATATGCTATGGTGTAGATAGATTCTTTCTGAATCAATCTTCAGTGGAGTTCAGTGATCATTCTGAATGGGATATCTTCTCATTTTTCATGGTATCAGGGAAGTTTCCTTTCAGCAGGTCTTCAATTTTCTGTGTATTTTCAGCTATCTCTCCTTGTTTTGGCACTCCAGTCACCCGTATATTATTCCTCTCAGTAGGATCCCACATGACTCTTGCTGATTCATTTTTATTGAGTCTTTTTATCTGGTTTTTCCTTGTTTGTGCTATCACTTTGTCTTCAATCTTGCTAATTCTGCATTTCATTTTCCCGCTCCCACTTCTCTGACTTCCTACTGAGTTATCAAGCTTGGTAATTTTATTGTTAATCTAATTTTGGATTGTTGCTCCTCAAGCATTTCTTGCAGCTTGTTTAAGTGTCCTCTGCTGCATTTTGCTGATTTCTTTCCTGATATCTTGCACTGCTCTGTACATCAATCTTTTGTATTCTACCTCTGATAATTTCAGGAAGTCTTCTATGCTTGGGAAATCCATTGGTTCATTTTGGGAGTTTTCATAAGCCAAGGTGGTCTGCATCCTTAGATGTTTAGAAATTGATTTTTGTCTCCAAGCCATCAGAAAGTCCTTGCAATTCTTTTAATTTGCTTATTGTGGTTTAAGTTGTATCTATGGATATCCAGGACTTTTAAGGTGGTTTGAGTTTTGGAGACTTAATAATTTGGTTGACTTGCCTGGAGTCTCTCTTTTGGAGCTGGTCTGCTATTTCTCCCTGCAGTCAGATGACTTTCTGTTCCATGATCTTACTATCCTGTGCTGTGGCAGATTTGCCAACCTAGCTATTCTCAGCCTGACCTGGCATGTTTGCCAGCCTGATCCTACACTATTCCGGCTTGTGCTCCTCTGCACCACTGTCCCAAACTGGGCGTATCACCTGTGCTGCTGCTGGCATCCCCAGGGTGGTTGTGTCACCCACATTGCCACTGCCACCCCCGGGTTGGTCACGTCATCTGTGCCACCACTGCTGCTGCCCCTGGGCCGTATGCATCACCTGAGCCACTGATGCCACTGGGCTGTGCATGTACACACACCACTGCTGGACTCTTGTTCTTGCCCTATGCTGCTCCATGGCCTGCAAGGCTGCTGATCCTAAGGCCATCTGATCTCTGGCTGGCCTGATCTGAAGTGCCTCTGACTTGTGTGGAGGCCTTCAGCTCTGGGCTGTTTTACTTAGGCTGGTGTTGATCTCCTTTGCCAGGCCCAGTGTTGTTCCAGCCCTCATGGTCTCTCAGTCCTGCACCGTGACTTATTTTGGTTGAGTTTTACTTTGCCTGTCTCACTTTTGGTGCATGAGGTCTCACTGCTGGTGCTACCTTGTTTCTTCTGGGGTGGCCCAGTGCCCCTACGGTCTTCCTGTTAACCGTCAGTTCTCCTGTTTTTCTACCAGGTAGTCAGGCCCCCTGGAATGCTCAATTTGCTTGGTTTTATTTACAGTTCTTTGTTGTTAGAGGGTTTAACAAGGTCTTGGCCCCACCTCCAGACATTTGGTTTTTCAACTACTCATGATCCAATTGAGACTGCGACATTGCTATATGTCTACAATCTTTTTTTTCAAGTCAGCTACTATTACACTTTGAACTTGCTTGGTTAGCCTTTCCCTGGAGTTATTTTAAATTACTAGGATTATCAGGACCACAGAGTTACTTTAAGCCTGTTAACTTATATGAAGCCTTTAACCAAGATTTTATCCATTAGTAAATATAGCTGTGTTTATGTTTTATACATACATTAAAAATTCCTTAGCTTTGTTTTTTCCACATTGAAGTCTGACTCAGTGAGTATTTTAAGCTAGCTAGCTTCCTTCTCCTTGAGCCTTGCAGTGTCCCTTCATTTCATAGCTGTCCACAGAGCTAATAACAGCACCAGCTGCTGTCAACTCATGGTGACAGAGGAGAACTGTGCTCCACAGGGCTTTCTTCCAAGGCACCTCTGAGGAGGCTCAAACCTTCAACCTTTTGGTTAGTAGACAAGTGTTTAAACTGCTTGTGCCACCAATGGACTCCACAAGGCTAATTCCACAGCTAAATTCTATTTGAAAACCTAATCATTTCAGTTACACTAAATACTCTTTCCAGAATTAAGGACATATATGTAAGACTGTATATTTTGGGCTCCAGCCTTTGGGCATTGGGAGGTTTTAATCCAAGAGAATGTTTCCACACAGACATGCATTAGACACAAGTAAATTGTTTGGATTTTTTTCCAATCTGTAAACTTTTTCTTTTTTCCTTACAGAAACCCAAACACCCAACAACAGGAATTATTGCCATCACATTTGCATTTCATATATGTCATGAAGTTCACATAGCTGGTTTTAGATACAATTTTTCTGACCCCAGGAGTCCTTTGCACTATTATGGGAATGAAACCATGTCTTTAATGAATAAGGTAATGTACATATTGGTAATATACATATACTTGGGATAACCTCTGATCTTTATTATTAGAAAACTTATATTCTCTCTTCCTAGTATTTTACTAAAGAAACAGGTTTTGAGAGATGGATGGCTTAATAGGGGTTCAGAGCTACTAATAAGCACTGGACTAGGACTCAGTTCAAGGATCCTTCTACGACAACAGCACATCCCAATTTGTGAGGTGCAGAACCCTAGGAGAACCCTCACCCAACAAACCCAGCACTTGAGGAGTTCAAAAAGAAAAGTGCCAGGGACAGAATCTTCTTGTTGTGTGCCATCAATTTCCTAGTGAGCCCTATAGGACAGAGCAGAACTGTCCCACAGGGGTTCCTAGGCTGTAATCTTTATGATAGCAGACTGCCAGGTCTTGTCTCCGACAGGCCAGCTGGTGGCTTCCAATTGCCAATCTTTTGGTTAGCAGTCAAATGCTTAACCACCACACCACCAGAGATCCTTGTAGACAGACTCTACGACTGGGCTAGCCTCTAAGATTGGGCTTGTGTCTCCTCAGCCCTAACCAGACCTCTCCTATAGCACCTGTGGTAGTTCACAAGTCATGTAAACATTACAACATTAAAACAACCCTGGGCTGAGTAGTGTCTTTAAATAAGTTGGACATTAAAACAAAAACAAGTGCCTGAGGAAAATTAGGATAACCACTGAAAGGACAGAATTATTTTTTAAAAGCACATTTTAAACTGAGTCATGCTTTACAGTAGTTTCTCATATCCAGTATGGCTTCCAACCCTAATATAAGGGTTCTAAGAATTGCTTTTATAAAAGTAATCAACCCACTCAAAATTACAATTTTAGTCTCTAGACTGATAGTGTCACTGACGAATGTGATGTGAGAATGTGGGGGTAAGGCTCATGTACACGGCGGCTTAAGAAGAGAAGGCTTTAGAGAAAGCTCTCCCCTAACACTGAGCAAAGAAAAAGTAATTACAAAGATAACAAAAATTAAAATTCCATGCTGCTTGTTACTTAACAGACTAGTGTTTTCTTCATCAATTTTCTAGATGCAGTATGCTGTTATTGTCAGTATCTTGAGATTGGGGAAGATGATTAATTTTATTTATTTTCTTCTTCAGAATGCATATCACAATGTGACTGCAGAGCAGCTCTTTCTGAAGAACATTATAGAAAATAATTACGTAATCAATTTGACTTAAGAATGATCCTGCAGCCTTTACAAGATGACGCTAACAGTATTAGTTTTATTTTTATACTGCAATTCTTACTTTATTTTTAAATATGTTGGACACACCTGTCAAAGATTATGTATATTATAAAGTTTGTTGCTACCTGGTGATTCTTAACCACCAGTTGAATTTCTGTGAATATATTTAATTTATGAAAAGTTTGGTTATCAGGGAAATAAAGTTTTGATTGCATTGTTTTTAAAATGAGCTAGTTTCCTGAGGCATTTTGAAATGTCTTTTATAATTATTTTCTTAGACTTCTGAAGAGATGCAACTTCCATCATAATAAGTATGGGATTGAGTTTACTGCAACTAAGTCTTAAGAGAACCTGACATTTTGAGAGATAGATTTGGTTACTATAAACCTGTCTTGTGGGGAATTTGCATGTGTCTGTGCCTTGATCAGCCAATTGGAACTACTTCAGGCCAATGCTTAGATAAATGTTTAATTATTTGCTCTACCTGGGGAACTGATTTGAATGTTCAGTCAGCCCTCGTTACTTTAGGAGTACATGGTTATGGAACTCTGAAGTTCATACTGGTTTAATTAAGCCTCTTTTCTGTAATGAATCAAACCAAAAGGTTACCATGAGCAATCTGGTAGAATGAAGACAGCTTTTCTTAAAAAATTTGAGTTATAGAACATAGGCGAAAAGTAAATTCTCAATCAGTAAACCACCAAATATTCAATTACTAAAATCTAATGTCTTTGCATTAAAGAATAAAAGTTTATACAAATAAGTGAAACTGAGCTAAGCTAAAGACGAAAACCTTAAGAATTATATGTCTGGTTTAATTTATTCAGGAAAATTTTAAAGTTTAATAATTGAGGTTGAGTAAGATGAAGATTTATTTTCGATTTAAGTGGCACTCTGAGTAAGATGAGGATTTATTTTGGATTTCAATGGTACTTTCATGAAACGAGTTTCAATTTTTCATATGATTAAATCTGATCTTCAAATGGAAAGCTTACCTGGCTACCTTTCTGTAGAGCAGATACCATCTCACGACCTACCAGGAAGGAATTCTATGAAATATACTTCTACAGATATGGAGACCTAGTCTCCCTTCCCAAATTTTAACAAATATAACCAAAGGATATTTGGGAAGAGATGTGGGATAAAAGAGAAAGGAAAACAGCAACAGAGATTATAAGGATGGCATCAAAATTTATCAACAGAGGCAGGAGTCAAACAGTTAATATATATTTTGAATAGAAAGATTATTGGGAGACGTAGAGGATGGTACTAACAACCAACCTGCTTCCCTAAAGACAGTGTGTGAGCAGTGAAGCACTAGATCAGGGTCATTAACAGGAAAACATGACCCACTGAGAAGCAGCAGAAGGGGAAGAAATCAGTCATAAGGTTGACTTAACCAGGCCTACACACTCATATTCAGGGACCTTGTTAATTCCACCACACCTTCGCATAGCACCACGGTTTCATCTGACTGTTATAATTACTTTGACGTAAAAAGGCAGGGAGTAAACCTGCATCCACATGGATTCAGTGGGATTGGTCATTGCTTCATACCTCGTAGCCACAGGCTGCAGCTCGGCTGCTTGAAGTCCAGGGTGACCTAAAGTTGATCAGGCTTCAGACAGAATGATGCTGACCACAGGAAAACTTAATGTCACAGTCAAAACCTTTTAGGGGCATTTTCAAGTGTTACTTATAAGCAACTGTAATACTCTCCGTAAAGTTTCTGGACAATGTTAAAATTGAGGACTCTGGCCTTTCTACAATATGAGAACAGGCTACAAACTTCAGGGTTGTTTTATTTAAGCCAAATAATCTGAGCGAGACACATATATACAAATAAACACATGAAACACATTAAAACTCTCACTATTTATACAATCTAAATTCTAGCAACATATACACATACTGAGTGTCTACAGTACATGCCGAGGTAAGAAAAGTACATTCTGGGAGAGCATCACTGACAATGTGAGCTATCTGATACCCATGTTTCAATAAATGTTCTGGTTCCACATTTCTCAGTCCCCACCCTCCCTGGGAATAAAAGAGCAACCACAAAGGGCCAAAAGCCAAAGAGGAAGACGCAAATATTAGTCATAAGATGTACAAAATGAGAACTGGTGCCAAAGGCGACTTAAAAGTATTTTAACAATCCTCTAGCTCTTATTTAGATTTTGCAGTTCAGGAACTTCAAGTTCAGAATTGAAAGGCAGAGCTAGTAAGTTATTTTTTTTAGGCAGAGCATCAGTGATTTATGAAGGTTTGAAAAGCTTCAAGTGCACCCATACAAACTGCTGGTTCTTTCTAACTGTATCTGTCTGACACCTAGAACCCTCTTGCTCTCCAGGTTACAACTGGGTGTCGGCAAGGCAAAGAAGTACAAGCATTACCACTTTCCATAGCATTGTGACCACTTTCATGTTAGGTGAGCTCAGATTCTACTCCCACCTGAAAGGAGAGTAAGTGTATCCATACTATCATCACTTCAATTCCTGTATAAAGTCTCTTCTCCAGCCATTTTCATCAGTGAATAAACCCACTGTTAAATGCAAAGTGCAAACAGTGAAACATGCACTTAAATAACTGGACTGGACCCTGCACGTACAATAGGGGTATTTTAGGTTTACAACCTTTACTAAACTCTAAATCAGAATTTAAAATATCGGTAGCTGTGATGGCTTATAAGATCAAGTAACAGTGAAATCAGTGTAATTTTATGAAATCTGTAATGGCCACACTTGCTACTGCCATGGTCTGATTCAATTTCTACAACGGTGTTAACAGGGCAAAAAATGAATCTGATAAGACACAGTGACCAAAGTCTTTTAAATGTTTCAAGCAAAGAATAAAAATTCAAGGGAACTTTGTCAAAAATAGTTCCTTTCACATTTTCAGTTACTTGATTGTCTCCAAAGCTGTGTATGTAACAGACATAAAATTAGATTTCTTTTTTTTTTTAATAAAAAAAAAAAACCCTTCTAAGATGAAAATAAAGGAATGAAAAGAAAAAAGTACAAAACCAGAAAGACCCTTTGCATCAGGCTCAGCTAGTTCAGCTAGTCACATCTGGAAAGTAAAATGTATCCGAGCGGTTAAAACTAGAAATTTTATAAAAATCACTGGTAGTTCAAGGACAGCAGAGGGCCAGTGTGGATCAAGTTTTAAAGTACATATCATTTAAGGAAACACTTGTCTCTCATCAGAATAGCAAGTATCTTTGGGAAAGTGAAGTCCTTACTGAAACCGTCTCTCTTAAAGCTCCACATGGTCATATGATTTGAGAGAAAGTATATTCTGTGTGTAGGAAGGATGACTTAAAAAAATAATCTATTTACTCTCTTCTTGCCTGAAAAGGGATGCCTGCATTAATACATGTGCCTTTACATATTCATGAATGCTTTAATAGATGTTCAACATCTCTGCTTTTTGTCCCAAGCATTTTGAAACAAAATACATACTGGTTCTTCCATGAATAAAATTGTGCCTCAAAGTTTGTTTGAAAAAGGAGAAGCAAATGAAAAGAAAAGCAACTAAAGCCTGCAAGAGGAGAGCAGGAAGGCCACAGACATAAATAGTGCTATTCTGGAAGGGTATTTTAGAATGCTGATATACTTGAGCAATCAAGCAAAATGAATACTGTTCTTCTGTATTCAAATATAGTGAATTCTGACAAAATCATAATCTGGTGAAACAGGCCAGCAGAAGTGACTAGAATCTCATGGGGAAGTACATTTTAACACGAAGTTGATAAACTAAGGAAGTATGGAAGTGGGGCTGTCAGATTTATGTATTTCTCTCATATGGTCAACTTCTTGTATCCTCTTGACTTTCAACTCTTGTCTCCTCAAGACTTCCAAAAAGGATGTTTATACACTATGTTGTTACTGGGTGCAGTCAAGCTGATTTTCAATTCACGGAAACTCTAATGTGACAGAGAAGAACTGTTACATAAGGTTTCCTAGTCTGTAATCTTTATGGAAGCAGATCCCCATGTCTTTCCAGGGCAGAGCCACGGGGTGGATTCAAATTGCCAGCCTCTGGACAGCAGCCAAACTTGTAACTGTTGTAATACCAGGGAGCCTGGTTTTTATACCTCAGAACACGAAATTACAGATGATTCCTATTTCACCCTATTCAGGGGTAGGTCATGAACTGTGACAGAGAAGGTGCTAGGAGGTATCAAACACAAGACATGACTACTAAAATAGGATTGTTTTGCGAGGGGGATGTACTGTCTGTGCCCTGTAAGCATGACATAAAAGGCTCCTCATGCCTCTCACCACACAGAACCAACAGAATTGAAGAATACATTGTTAATTTATACTTCTTATAATAGTTTACCACAGAAAACTCAAAAAGTATTTTATTCAACTAAAACGTTAAGAAAATACTTTCAGACTCAATGAAAACTTTATATATAAAGCCAAAGAGAAGAAACTCGGGCTGTTATTTCTTTATATTATTTCTGAGTGAATGAATCTGCCTTTTAGGGTGATAAACAGGAACAGGTCATGTTCATAAGCAGTCACTTAACTTACTGCTTAACTTTTCACAACTCTTCTAGGAAAAATCCCACTGCAAATAAAGTGGGGTAGTATGGGGGGAAGCAAACCCTTTATGGTGTTTCTAAATTAAAGTTGTTCCTGTTTTCACATACAGATGTACATTTTAAGACATTACCTCTAAGACTGCTGCCATTGAGTTTCTTCCAACTCACGGCAACCCTGTAAGACAAGAGTAGAACTGCCCCATACGGTTTCCAAGCTTATCACTAGGTCTTTCTCCCCTGAAGTCACTGGGTAGGTTCAAACCAGTAACTCCTATGAGAGGCTCTGAATTGATGAGGTTGAGCAAGTTGATAAAAGCAAATGCCAACGACTGAAAAAACTCCAATATAAAGACAAGAATGGTTCTGGCCACCAAGTGCCCCAGGCAGAACGGGCGGAGTTGGAACCAGATGACGTACCTTTTAAGTGCTAAAGCTCTTAGCGTGTCAGGAAGGGACAAACCAGGCACCCTGCTCATTACAAGCCAGAGAATCCCAGCTGGAAAGCTTCCTAACAAAAAAGGGAGACCTGTGTATGACTGCCAACAAAACAAGGACACCACAAATTATAATGCTTTAAAAAAATAAATTTAGAAAGCAATCTAGGAATAGAAAAGGAGAAAAATCATGATAGTACCCACCTTTCACAAAGAACAGAATTTCAAGCCATTAGTTCGAGAACAGTACCGTGCATTATTGCCAGACAGACTTAGGGCCATCTCTTGAGTTCATGATGTACCTGCTGCTGGTAATAAGTCTTTCTCTCAGTGACTTTTAATTTCTTTGAAGTGCATTATAGACAGCTTTTTCTGTATTAAAAATAGTGTTTTACAGTAGTAACAAACATGATGTTTGGCATTTAACGGGCAAGCAGTAACTGTGGTACAGTGACACCTTCAAAGCAAGATGGCAAGATTAGTAGTTTCCTGTACCTCGGTTATCACATTTTCTTCAACCACTTCAGTGACAGATAATGTAATACATTCTATACACTACTACCACTAATACAAAAAAAAGCCATGTGCTTTAAAACGATGCTTTGTGAAAAGCAGCATCACCTTCAAAGGATTTCTTTGAAAACATCACTTTCACCTTCCCCTGCTCCTGACACTTCCTGCATACTCTGTGGCACCTGGTACACCAACTCATCTGGGGCACCTGGACCTGGCTTCCCGCCTTTCGGGGTGTCATACTGGGCCCTGGCAGAGGAGCAGCTGTCTGTCCTGGAGAGAAGGGTGTTGTAAGTTCCCACTAGAGGTGGAGGTTGGTTTCCTGGGACTTTGAAAGTGGATGTGGAAGACAGACCAACTGAGGCCACAGGGTGCCCTGACATATCCATGACGATTGGGGTTGCATACTCGGGTCCAGAGATGGGGAGAGGTTCAGCGTAAGCATGGTAAACCTCCTGCACTGATGAGTTGTATGGATCCAGGTCAGCATAGCCTGCTTCTTCTCCTTCTTCTGGTTTAAAGGTAGATCTCTGATGAAGTGTCCCAACAATTCCTCCCACAAGTGGTTGTGCGTACTCTACGGATATAACAAAACACAACAGAAAGTTTACTTACTAATACAGAGATCACACAACTTAGGGTGGCAGCTGCAAGCTTATATCAAAAACAAACACTTCCATACGGTGTTGTTACTGCCATCCACATAGACACTAATGGGTTTTCTAACTGCAAGAGCCAACTTCAGAAATTAAAATTTATTTTACTAAACGGTAAACGCCAGGATCGCTGGTTATGCAGTGGGTAAGAGCTTGGCTGCTGACCCAAAGGTCAGCATCAGGCACTCCTTGGAAATCTTATAGGGCAGTTCTACAGAATCGACTTGACAGCAGCAGGTAGGCAGCATATGACAGAAAGCCTCAGTCGTGTAACTCTGCATAAGCAGCTTGTGAATGTTCTGAAGATTTAGAAAGCATTTTATTGGAAGAGATATTTTTCACTATTGGAATAATCTTAGTTTTGGAAAACCACTTCTGAGATTTTTTTTTTCTTTTTTAAACATTAGCAAATGTTTAAAATAATTACTAAGCTAATTAGATAAATACTACAGGGAAGACCCACTGTATGTCTCTAGTGTTCTCCTAAACAACCCCCTAAAAAACTGAAACATAGGTAAACATCAAAATCTCAAGAGTTTCACGGAAGAACGCTACAATTTCTTGGTGGACTATCTAACACACAGAAACAATTCTCTGAAGGTCAGCTTTTTAAAAAAACGGTTTGAAAGTTAGCTCATCTCTTCAATTTGAACACAGTAACGTGAAGCCCATCACACTTCACAGCAGGCACAGCTCCCTCTGCCTTGTGCCTGAGGTGGCCCCAGATTACCTGCAGCATCAGTCTGCAGCACTGTGGCGACTTCTCTTGGGCTCAAGTGGTTCACTTCGCTACTGCTGTAGTGAACTGGGGTTTCCTCATGTCCCACTGATTTGGCAGGGAGAAACTGCTTCATTCCTTTCCACCACCCTTCAGTGGGGGTGCAACAACAACAAAGTCCATGAAACAAAACAATGTGTCTCAAATGATAATCGCATCATCAAAGGAGAAATGCTATTGCATTTAAGCTGTTTCTAGAACAAAGACCCGGAACAAAGTAGCCTTATATTGTTTTCAGCTTTGATATCTAGTGCAAAGCAGAACATGGTAGAAATCTCAATGAAGAGGGCAGGCCGAAGTAAATCCTCTACTAAAGAGCAGCCAGATGTACTCATATGTGAAGGGATAGTTTCTAGCAAGTTCTTCTCAAACAATACTGGGACAATAGAAGCCTCATGATCTGCCCCACCGCTGCCCTTGTCTACGGTGGTCACAGCAGAGAAGGCTCCTTGCTCCCAAATGGGAGTTCCAGAAATGAGGCTGGAACCTGAGAGACCTACAGAGGCTCTGGTGCACTTGTTAAAAACTATCGTCTGCCACACAGAGCAGTAATTCAGAAGAGTAACTCATCATCGAGAGAAATATGCCAGACCTCACGGATTTACAGATTCTAAAACTGTGTCCTCCACCTAGTAAATAACCATGGTAGAGGGCCAAACACTGTGCCAATGGGACCACAATCGTTTGTTTCTTATACATCGTTCACCTATGTCAGAAAGCGGGTCTCCTTCCGAAAAAAGATACATGGAAGAAACTGGACATGTTTTCCAGGGGAAAAAGAACAGAACATGTGGAGTGAGAAAGAAATTACTTTCCATTTCGTCACTTATTAACTGGGACAGATTCTGCAGAAGGGTGAAAATTGCCAGAACAGAAGAGGAATGCCACTTTTCCAACGGTGTTTGGAGTTTAAAAACAGGCTTACGAATGTCTCTCACTACCGCCACCTGGAGGTCAAGGGCACGCTTCTCGCTAACGAAAAGGGGAGAGAACAGAAGTTACCTGCTCGCTCCCAGTAAGGTAAGTCATAGGTGCCTTCAGTTTTTTTCTTTCTGGAAAAACACAAGGGGTAAAAAAGTTGGAAAATAGAATGAATTCACCAGTAAGAAATCTCTGAAACTGCAGGATAAACACCAAAGTTAATAATTAATCAAGTATACACATTTCCACTTGCTAATCTACCCAGGGGAGTTCTCAGTTTCATTTGACTTTCAAAGTTACCACTGTTGAGGTACACAAATTCTGACTCTTGATAAACATTAAACAACTGTCTCCTCAGAAAGTTACTTTACCCAGGAGAGGGGTAACAGGATAAAAAAGGCGAGGTCTGTAAACTGAAAAGACGGCATCAAACCAAAGACCCAGATCTGACCTGTAGGTTATCTATCAGGGGCAAGCTGGTGAAAGTCATATTATGTCTATTCAAAAAACTCATAGAACAACAACAAAATAACATCCTCTCCTGGTTTTCTATTCTGTACTGTTCTTTTTCCAAATTCCTGCCTTTCTTCTACTGTCCTCTGCTCCCAACATACTTTAAATGTATGGACTAACTCACCCAGCCATTCCAGGATACGAGGATGCTATTGGTAACAGTGACAAATGGCAGAAGGAGGGGAAACAATAACACTCTAGAGTGGCACAACAGAGTCACTGCTGAGGAGGGAGACATGTATGCAACCAAGAAGACTCTCCTCATCCCAGTTCCTTAGATTTCTGACAGTCTCTTCAGGAGAAATCTCTTTCCCTTGGTGGCGCAGTGGGTAAACACTGGTCAGATTTTTTAAGCCACCACGGCTCTGTGGGAGAAAAGGCCTGGTGATCCACTCCTGCCAAGACGACAGCCCAGGAAACCAGAGGGGGGCCTTCCCATCAGCCTTGTGGGGTCCCTGTGAGTCAAAACAGACTTCACGACAACAGTTTGGTGTTTCAGTTGGTTTCTGTTAGCAATGACTGCCTAATAAGAGCCTTTTACAAAGAAACACTGCACCAATTAAGTTATTCTCCAACCCAAGGGTGTGAATCCAACTTAATTAAAACTAGCACTTCGAAAGATAAAGCAGAAACTACTCTAGTCTTCAAATGAAGGCAAGATGGCTATGTGTTTTGCTTAAGATCACCAATGTGTATTTCACAGATAACACCAGCTATGTGTCTTTCTGATAGAGTATCTCCAGCATTACAGTATGTGTTTACTATACATGTTAAAAGCACCCTATTTTAAAGTCTGTCCACAAAATATTTCATTATTTCAAAGTAAAGTACACTATAAAATTTGTGGAAGCTATGGTGTTAAAAACTGTAATGGAAAAGACATCAAAATAAAATACTGGCTTATTAATTGATACGTACTTTTCTCTTTGAAACCCAAAGGCCAGCAGCTCAAATCTGCCAGGCACCCCTAGGAAACTCTGTGGGGCAGCCCTACTCTGACCTACAGGGTCACTGGGTCAGAATCAGTTACAGTGGCAGTGGGTTTGGGTTTTGATTCTCTCTGAAGATCTAATCATCATGAGATTTAAAAGTAAAGACAAATAATCTTTTCAAAACAGAAGTTAGATACTCCATATCGCTAGGAAAGCAAATTGAATTGTACGAGTATGAGCCAAGGGTTTTACTGTAAAGAATTTTATACACTTAATTTCAAGTGAAAAAGCTTTGGAGGTTATTCATTTGCTATGTGTAAGGTGCCTGGCATGGTTAAGGATTCAATAAATGGTCTCTGTTTATTTTGTTATTCTCTCCCTCCCTATTTCTACAACTTCTTAATGACATCTCCTTCTCCGTTCTGCCTAACAAAGACATCATCAGCAATTTCAATTGCATTCTTCCTAGTAACTCACTTCTCCAGCTCAGATCTTTTTTTTTTTCCTGAACACCAGGCATGCACCACAATTGCCTCTTGGGTGCCTGAATGTCCACTAGATCTTTTAAATACCAGTCCAAACTGATCTCAGGACATCATTCCTGCCACCCTCCAGCAACCCCACTCCTATCCTCACCCTCACTTCCCCGTGTAACCACCCTAGCTTATCCCTTCAGCTGCAGCAATGAGGAGAAGATGGGAACTGCCTGGCCCAGATCTTTGCTCTGCCATTTAGTGTTCTGAGGATTACATGAGTTAATGCACATAAAGCATTTAGAATAATGCCTAAAATTAGCATTTCCTTTTCATTCAAATGTAGCTATTGCAGCTGTTGCTGTTACTCTCATCAGCACCACTTTTTGGTTCCCTGAAAGCATCACATACTTTTCTCTCTGGGACTTTCCTAAAGCACTTCTTCCCTCCTCCTCTCCCTACTGCCCACCATCTTTGGGTGCTGAGACAGCCAGGAGTCCCCCCTCTAAAGCCATGAATCTGAGATCCAGGTGCTCCCCAGCTTTCACCATGGCATATGTTCTGTGTTGGTACCATGACTCATAAGGCTGTAATCTGTACCTTCTCCCAGGCTACACGCTGAGGTACAGCAATGGATCCCCCAGCACACGGCACGGCAGCTGACAGGGTTGTTGTTGGGTGTCACTGGGTTGGCTCCAAGTCACAGCTACTTACTTATAACCTACCAAAACATCGTCTGGCCCTCTGCCACCCTTGCAATCATTTGTATGTTTGAGCCCATTGTCAGAGCCAAGATAGGTGCTCAAATACTTGATGAGTGGCTGAATAAACAGCCAATTTCTTTCTCCACCAAACCTGTCCCTCCTTCACTATTAACTCATGACATTTCTATTGGTCCAACAGCACAAGCCACAACCTCACATTATCCTACATGCTCCTTCTTCTTCCTTAGCAGACATCTTGAGGATGTTCTGGAACACCTCCACCCCATCTCTTCTTCCCCTGGTGTCAGCTGCATTAAGTTCCTGCCTAGACTCTGTATACCATTCCCTATTTCCTCTCATTGCCTCTTCCTGTCTCTCTTGTCTCCAATCTACCCTTCACACTCCCACCCATATCTTTCTACAGTCATCTGATAATATCACCCTTCTGTTTAACATTCCTTAGTGACTTCCCCACAACAGAATTAAATCTAACTCTCTTTGTCCCAGAAGGCCTCTCCTGACCAGAGCAGACTGCATTTCTGCGGCCATCTCTAGCTCCATTCACGTCATGCCCACACAGGGCGATTCACTACCACTGACTACATTCTACATGTCTGTGCCTTTGCTCATGTAAACCTCCCTGATTCAGGCCATCCACAACCCTCCCCTATCTAGCCAACTCCAGCTCCTGCTGTAAGGCTAAACTTGAGCTTTTTCCCTGAAGAAAAACTATATAATTTTCCCGTGTTCTTGCGTCTGTGTTTACTTCATCAACAGCTCATCAATCAATCTGATAATTCTTTGAGTGAGGCTACCCTATTAAACTATGAATGCTTTGCAGACAGGAGTTACCTTTTACTCTTTTAAAAATATATATATCTTATTGTACTTTCAGTAGAAGTTTGCAATTGAAATGAATTTCCCATATAAAACCCCAAATACACACCACTATGCAACTCTAACTGCTCCCCGCTCCAGCCCGCCACGTGACGCATCCTCCTCCTTTCCACTCTGTAATTCCCATATGCATTCAGCCAACACTTGTCCCCCTCCATCCTCTAGAGAGGAGCTGCTCAAGCAACCACATGTGCGTATTTAAGCCAAGAAGCATGTTCTTCACCAGCATCACTCTACGTCTTACAGTCCAGTCTGTCTGAAGAACTGGCTTCAGTATTAGAATCTTTTATTCTTTAAGTAAATAATATAAGCAATCATTCTGTGCCAGAAATTGTTCTTATTTATCTGTATATACCAGTGCTTAGCACAGAATTTGATACAATAAAGGTACCCAGAAACTGACTGTTGAAGTGAATCGACCTGTTTTTAACAGCAGTAAAGGAGAAATTGACATCTTTTTTATTCTAATGACTATCCTCAAAAAGTGAACTGCATTTCAACGCTGACACTTAGTCTCTTTCCACCTTTAGAAATGTCTGGACATACCTCCCAGTCAGGTTAATGAGCTCTGCACTGACCTGTTTCTCCAGTGCCAGGCACACACTAAAATGAGAATGAGAGTGGTGAGCACCATGGCTAACACAGGGACAAGGACTGCCGCCAACGCTACATCTGAAACAACAAAAAGAAAGCTGTATTAGACCAAACGTAGGAATCATTAGGAAACAATTATAGAGGTTTTACCATATCGTTGTTTAAAATGGATATTTTCTGCATAGCAATAAACAGTCAGTACCACTAATGTATCATACAACATTACAGGAAACCCTGGTGACACAGTGGTTTTAACAGCTATGGCTGCTAATCAAAATGCCAGCAGCTTGAATCTGTGAGGTGCTCCTTGAAAATGCAATGGGGCAGTTCCACTCTGTCCTACAAGGTCACTATGAGTCAGAATCAACTCAACAGCAGTGGGTTTGTTTTTTTTTTTTTTTGGTAGAACTCTGTACGTTAAAAACAAACAAAACAGAAAATACAAGTGACCATGAAACTTATTGGCCTCACTAGTAATACAAAAAAAACACAGTTAAAAGAAGAATAAGGTATTTTTTGTTTTTGCTGATCCAACAGGCAAATACTAAACAAGCAACAATTAATTGTTGGCGAGGATGTCAGGAAGCAAGTGTTTTCATTGCAATATAATTCAATGCTAATTTTCTAGTTGGCATCTTGGGGCAGTGTGTATAAAAGTCTCTTACCTGACAATTCCACATCTAAGATTTATTCATAGGAAAAAATTAAGAAGACTTGCTAAGGTGTACCTTTAAAAATGTTCACAACCTGTACCTGAGTATATGCAAAAAGCAAGAAGCAATCTGGATGCCCAGCACTGAAAAGGATGAGTTTACTCAGTGCCCTCCTCACAGAGGAGCACAATCTATCAATGAAAAATGAAACACGGGGCAGCATTAGCTTGTGGCAAAACATTTATAGAAACGGGAAGGTTAACAATGCAGTTATGTTAAGCACAGAAAGCAGTCTGCAAATGTATACCTGCACTGTGTGAACAAGTCAGAAATCAACCCAATGCTAGAGCTGTCAGGGCCTCAAAAATAATTTACTCCCTGTATCTAACCCCAAAGATAAGGAATCCTAGGCCCAGATGTAGATCCAACCCATTGCTGTCAAGCTAGGTCTAACTCATAGCAACCTCGTAGGTCCGAGTTAAACTGCCCCACAGAGTCTCCAAGGAGAGCCTGAAGGATTTGAACTGCCGACCTTTCAGTTAGCAGACAAAGGACTTAACCCACTATGCCACTGGGGTTTCCTCCAGCTGTAGACAGTGGTCTGCTAAGGCCAACTGGGACATGCGTTTCTTTCTCCATCCTCTCCTCCCACTCCACACTGACAGGTAACAGCCGTCTGGGTGTTACAACAACCGACAGTCACTGACTGGGGCCCCATGCCCCATGCTGCACGATGGGCCTAGCTTGCTCTATCTTCTTTACCTGCCTCACAATTTATCTGAAAGAGCGATGAGGGTGCTGCTACAGGAGAGCAGGAGGAGGATCAACAACCTGAAACTCTGAGAGGCCGGATGGGTGAGGAAGCTGGCCTCGGAGGTGCTGGTCTTGGGCAGTACAAGGAAACCTTCTTTTCCACTGCAGGAGACGAACCAGAGCCCTGGCGACACAGCAGTTAAAGCGCTCAGCTGCTCGGCGCAAGGCTGCCGGTTTGAACAGGGGGAAGATGTGACAGTCTGCAACCACAAAGACTGTAACCTCGGAAAACTCACACGGCGGTTCTACTCTTTCTTCGCAGGTTGCTTGAGTCAGAACTGACTTAATGGCAGTGGGTACGGTTTTGTAGGACAGAAGAATGTAGTTATGACTGTAAGCCCCAGAGAATTTGAGTTTCCGCCTTAAGATTTTTGGGTTTTGGTCGGAGAGGTAACCGAGAGTGATGGAAGGTCTCTGGGTCAATGGTTTGAAAAAGATGGAGGAGATTTAAAATAGATATTGTTGAAACTACCGGGAGAGCTAACTAGGGAAACACCGAATGATTGCCAGCTGGGGTGGAAGGCTCCGCTGACGGGGCGCTTGGAAATTACAGTGACACAAATCTGACCCCTTTGTGATTTTCTCCTTCATCACTCTCCGCCTGGTTACGAAAATGGAGCAAGAACTGCACAAAAACAAAAATAATGACTCAGGCTAGCACACACACGGGATTCAAAAACATAAGTGTGTGTTTTTCCCCTAGAATTAATGAGAGTAGAGAGAAAAACCAGGTTCAGATGAATGCAATGGAATTTACTCAGAGGCTTTTAAGAAAACGTCTAAATATCTGTTCAGACATGAAAAATAATAAAAGTCTATATAACCCCATCCCAAATAAAAGAGACTTGAGGTTTTCAATCAAAAAGACACATACATTCTTTGTTATCCTCTTTTTAAGCTTTGGCGAATCTCAGCTCCGGAAGAAAAGACTTTAAGAACATTTTTTAGTGTTGAGATTCTAAGATTCTATAGTCAGATTTTAAGATAAACAATACTTGTTAACGACTGCTGTTCCATCCAGGGATGTGGTCTGGGGTTCTATCCAAGCACATAGCTTCCTGTACGAAGCTTTTGTGGGAACACTGAGTCTCCTGCTTTGAGAACTCTTGCTTGTTTCTACCTTTTCTTACATCGTGTGAAAGAAAGTGGTCTGTTTAGAAATACCTCAGAATGCAGAAAACACACTGATACGTGAAAAGTTGGAGAAAGTTTCCTGAATCCACACAAATTTTCAGTTTTTCGAACAAAATAAATAAATTAGTTCAGTTTGCTAAGCTCTGAGTTAAGAGCTAAGAGAAGAAGAAAAATTAAAGTTCTGTGTGGCATAAATGTCTCTGAATGACTTGTCTCCTCTTCTCTGAGCTTTCCTGAAAGTGAGTGTGCTTTCTATCTGTCAGTGGTGACACTAATTCCACTATAACACGGATGATTTTTTCTGAATGTAATCAAAATGTTACTTTTCAGTAAC
This sequence comes from Heterohyrax brucei, assembly GCA_028571685.1. Classification (NCBI taxonomy): domain Eukaryota; kingdom Metazoa; phylum Chordata; class Mammalia; order Hyracoidea; family Procaviidae; genus Heterohyrax; species Heterohyrax brucei. The sequence goes on along the minus strand of CM053148.1, from coordinate 138,653,010 downwards.
TAGCGGGATAGAACAGCTACCACATTTCATATAACTTAACAACTTACCAAACCTGTTACTAAGTTGATTCTGCCTTATGGAAACCCCACAGGGCTAAGCAGAGCTGCCTCTACAGGATTCCCAAACAGTGGCTGGTGGATTCGAACTGCCAACCTTTTGGTTAGTAGTCTAAGCTCCTAACCAGTGTGCCACCTGGGCTCTAAATTAACAACTTATTTATCATTAATAATAAAATCCAAAAATAAATTTTACTAATAAATTTACATTTACAATCTGAACAAATTATAATTGTAAACCATTTAAAAACAAACCAAAGTCCTTATGAGCATATAAGTCAGAGTACTGTGAAAACAGATTTACTTTCTACCAAAACTATTTTTGTTACTTTTCTCTTTCATTTTTGCCACTCACAAACATATGACCAGGGGAAAAAAAAGTTTATTTCCTTCTGTGGCTTTAATTATTACTATAAATATTCTATTTCTAAGCCTGTGACTCCACTTGTCTAGTTGTAAGGGCAAAAAAATCGCAAAGATTAAGCTTCCCGTAAACCAGCAAGAAGCTCTCTGTCAAACACTGAGTCTCTTGCCTCTGAGAACCCTTCAAGTTTCTCTGGCTGCACATGAAATATCTGAAGGAAAAAAAGTCATCTTTAAATATGAGAAGAGCAACTATATCCCAGAATAAAACTTAGATCAATGAAGTTACTCTCTTCCCCAAGAAATATGTTTTTTTCCTAAAAAATTAAAGAATACAAGGTCTGCCAATTAAGCTAGCGAACTCATTTTATAAAAAGTGCTACATACTGCACTGCTGAATATCACTACAGTCACCCTCAAAGTGCTCCCCCTGAGAAGCTACACACCACCAACACCAGTGCCTAGTCCACCCTTCAGAGCAATTTTGGAACTCTTTTTCTGGAATGGCTATATCAGAGCTGTTATCATGTTATCCTTGATGTCTGGAATGTCATCAAAATACCTTCCTTTCAGTAGGTCCTTTGCAGATAAAGAAAAGTCACCGCGGGCTAGATCACATGAGTAGGTAAGGTGTCCCAATACAGTTACTTGTTTACTGGCTAAAAGCTGCCTCCCAGACAGTGCCGTGTAAGCTGTGCATCGTTGTGATGAAAGAGGCATGAGTTGCTGGCAAAAACTTAAGTCATTTTCACCTAACTTCTTCAACCACCTTTTCAGCACTTCCAAATAGTAAACTCAGTGAACTGTTTTCCAGTTGGTACAAATTCACAATGAACAATCCCGCTGATATCAAAAAAGGTGAGCAACATCATTTTGACTCTTGATTTGGACTGAAAGAACATTTTTGATCATGGAGAACTGGCTGACTTCCACTGTGCACTTGAGACTTTGTTTCAGGGTCGTATTGGTACACCCCTGCTTTCATCACCATTAATAACACGGCCCCAAATATTGTCTTGCCTCTCCCAAAGGTCTCGGCAAACTTCGACTCTCCTTTGCTTTTGTTTATTGGTGAGCTCCTTCAGGGCCATTTTTGCACATACCTTTCTCATGCCAAGATTTTCAGTTAAGATTTTCCTAAGTATTTCTCTGTCCATGTTTACTTGGTCTGCTATGCTTCTCACAGTCAGCTGACAATTCTGACAGACAATGTGACCAATTTTTGCAATGTCTTTGTCAGTTCTGCTCGTTACTGGCTTCCCTGACTGCTCTTCATCAGGGATGCTTTCTCTTCCATCAGAAAAATGCTTGCTCCCTTTGTATACTGCCCTTTTCTTCATGGCATTATCCCAATAAACTTGGACTAACATATCCCTTATTTCCCTTACACTCATGCCAAGTTTAACCAGACATTTAATGCTTGTTCATTGCTCTAATTCAAGCTCTGACATTCTCGTGATGGCATACAAAAACACACAACAACAAATGCCACTCAGCAAGATACCACCATAAGCTTATATGAGCACAGCTGTGAGACACTGATACACCAAAGTTATGAAACCTCACTGAGTTGTTTGTACAGCGCTGCTAACTACGCACACAGTGCAAGTTTGCAAACTTAATTGTCAGACCTTGTATACTAGTGCAGTGGTTAAGCATTTGGCTAATAACTGAAAGGTCAGAGATTTGAATCCACTATCTGTATAATGAGACAAAAGATGTGGAAATCTACTTCCATAACTATTACATCTAAAGAACTAATAATCTGAGAACTGGCTGACTCTGTGGGCAGTTCTACTCTGTCCTATAAGCTTCCATGAGTTGGCATTGACTTGGTGGCACCTAACAGCTACATAGTCTAAGGAAAAAAATAAAGAAGGTCAAACGGGAAATACACCTGAAAACTTACGTCAAAGGAATCCAAAATGTTACTATGTAAACAGGTTTGAGTGTGGATTCTGCATACCTTTGGTTATGTTTGGAGTTACAGTAGTGTTTCTGATATCAGGAGTGGCAGTTGTTTGTTCCGTCTGTGCAGGGAATTCATTGCCAGTTCGAGGTTGTAGTGGTTGGAAAAATTTGGGGGAGTGACCTTGAAAAAAATTTTTGTAATTCTTTATATTCTTTTCTCCACATCAACTTGATTAAGATACAGTTCAGATGTAAAATTTCGACATTTAAAGTAGGCCCACCTTTGGCTGTTTTTGGAGGGTCTGTAGTATTTCTGAGGTCATTGCTGTCTCGAGGAGGTGAAGCTTGAGTGAGTTTTGGAGAACGAGCTTGAAAAATTATTTACAACAGTTTACAAATTTGCTGATAAATTCATAATTAAAAATGTAATTGTAAATGTCTTCAAAATTTCCTAGAGCACTTAATTCTACAGAGCAATTTTAAATCTCAGAGAGAAATATACTCAGATTATTCGTTCTTTAATAGTTAACTTGTCTAAAAAAAATATCTCCTTAGCAAAGAGAATAACGGGGTATAGGATGATGTTGGACTCTAAAGCTATAAAGGTGTCACCACAATTTGATGAACATTCATTTAACACATATTTATGGTACGACCACTAAGTGTTTCAGGTTTCAGGCATACAACAGTGAAAACCATATTAACTGTATTATACAATATTGAAGAAAGTTATCCCCTTTTTAACTTACTCAAAATAAAAGACACCTCAGCTAAGTTTACTGCTACAATCACCAGTGCTTATGTGATGCAAATATTACACTATGTCGGAGCTGATTAGAAACTACTAAGACTGAGACTAGACCTGGAATGCAATCTCATTATCTCATGAATGATGATATCTCTCATTCCACTTACAATTTTGGAAACCACCTTGATACCTGACTTTTTAACAGGATAATTAGTTTTTTAATCCCTTGAAGAAGAGGTTGTATCTAGAGCTTATATATAAAAACATTCACATTATTTTTAATTACATTCTCTCAGGACAAGACACTATTTAATGAACAATCCAGTAAAAATAATATGCCTTAAAACACACAGCCACTTTACCTTTAGGAATAAACTGACATCCAAGTAGTTCCATTTTCATGGCAATTTTCTGCTGCCATTGGGTAGGGTTCACTCTAATAAAACGTGCAATAATTGGTGGCAAAAAATTATTACGCACATCCTGATGATAATCTTTGTTTCCTTGAAATATCTTTAAAAAACAAAAAGTTGGTTTTTTACATTAAAAGAGGTCAGGATTGTATTCTTTCACTTAAGCTGCTGTTTGTTTTGTTTTTCTTTTGGCTTTGGGCCAAAAGTGAGAGTTACAAAATATGATGATAAGCAAAGAATAATGTTTAAGAAAATTAATCATAACTTATAAAAAATATTAAGAAGATGTACATCCTTCATAAAAATTTATAACAGAATACTGACTATAAAAATGATTTAAGATAATTCAAGAATTTAACAAGAGTGCTAATTTGCAGTTTGGGAAGATATCAACTGCAGTGAATTTACTGCATTAATTATTAACTCTAATCCTATGGAACTACTATTTAAACATATTAATTTTATTCTCAAAGTACAGCATAACTTAACAGAAGTCTCTAGTAGAAATGTTTTGCTTGTGTACTTAATAAATACACTCAAGACGAATATATACTAATAAACAGGTAACAGATAAATACTGCCACCTACTGGAAACATTACACTAAAACAGTTCCTCTATCAACCCTGGTGGCAATTTTTAAAAGGGCTGCTAACCAAAAAGGTCAGTAGTTCGAACATGCCAGCTGCTCCTTGGAAATCGCATACATGGGACAGTTATATATTGTCCGAGTCAGTAGACAGTCAACAGAGTAGCTATAACTCAGAATCCACTCAAAAGCAATCTTTTTTCTTTTTTAGTAACTCCAATTTCATTCATTGTTGATATATAAACCAGGAAAGTGACTTTGAAATGATGTTCTGTACCTAATTTAATGAATAAAACGAAACAAAAAAATGCATTATATATATAATCCCAATCTCTGGTAGCACAGTGATGAAGCACTCAGCTGTTAACTGAGAGGATGGAGATTCAAATCCACCAGCCACTTCAAGGAGACAGGAGTAGTCTGCTTCGTAAAGATGACAGCGTAAGAAACACTACATGGCAATTCCACTCTGTCTTATAGGGTCTCTGTAAGTCAGAGTTTCAGAGCTGACTCAATGGCAACGGCTTTGATTTGGTTTAGGGATAGCCAAGCCAAAGCCAAGTGCCATCGGTTTAGGGATAAGCAATACTTACGCAGAAATATAATTTTAACTATCTCATTCCCTCAGCTACTTCAAATAAATACTGAACAGTTTGTAATAATTTACAAGATACTTCCACATAATTTTTTGCTCTTCCTGATAACCACATGACATAGCGCAACACAGGAAACCAGGGCTCAGGGTATGCAAGGAGACCGTGCAGAGCTGACGACAGAGCAGGAACGTGAATCTGGGTTTTCCGGCTCCGTCTAGCCAGGGCTAAACCATCCAGGTAGTTTCTAAAGACCATTAATAAGTAGACACCAGCTTATAATCAGCTAAAGAGAGAGTCAGTGAATGTTGAATTTCTCAGTCATTTCAAAACATTAGGGCCCTTTTATTCCTGGCTGATTCCAAGGCATTAGATTATGCATTTCTAAAGAAAAAAAAAGTTAGTACCCCACATTTTCTAAAAGGCTTGAAGTTATAATACTCTCCAGACTAGTAGGTTTCCACTACTGCCTCAGATATTACTCAAAAATTAAATGAAGACAGCTTACTTGTAATCTTTATTATAGCAGCAGAACCGGAACAACAGGCAAACATCATTTTAAGACATAAAAGTGATGTCTGAGATCTCAGTCCTACACTGCACTCAAAATTTTATAAAAACTTAGGAGAAAAAAAAAGCTTATAAAAACTCAGCAACAGGATTTGCTATCATCAATCTGTGAGCATCTGTGGAGAATCCCCTGTATCCTGGAGCATCTGCAAGATGTCAGGAAGGCAAAACAGAAGCAGAATTCAATATGCTCACTCTCATGGAACTTCATTTTATTTTATATTATCACCCATAAATGTTACATATTTAAAAAGTAATATACTAAGAAAGCCAAGTTGTGCCTGTCTACCCAGCCAGCCAGCCAGCCAAGCAGCCTGCTTCTGTTCTGGGAAACAAATCTAAGGCTGTCTCTGTGGCGGGATAATAGGGAGCCCTTGGAAATTTCTGAACAGAGAGATGAAAAAAAGTGGTAATTGAAGATACATTAACAAATCACACATAACGGAAAAATGACTGTCTGCTGTTAAAACAAAATTCACAGGAAAGTTTCACTGAAAAATGTGCACACAATTAGAACTTTAGATATGAGGTATCAATCTTGGAGACAATGGCTGCCCTAGTCACAAGATCCTTTGCAGTAGTTCACGGGTCAAGAGCCTGGGTTAAAAGAGCGCAGTTAGGAATGAAATCCACTTTTGCCTATCCTCTATCTGTTACCATCTGCTCTGGCTTATTACAGCAGCCTCCTAATTTTTTCATCAGTAAAACAATTTTACAATGACAGTAAGAGTTAAGGAAACTCTCGAGGTAGAAAAGTAACTTGGGAAGATGGAAGTTGGTGGGATAATCTTGAATGACATTCCAATTCTATAACCTTCTATAACTTATTGTACACTTTAGTTTTTATTTTGTCTACTTCTTATAAACTCCCCGCTCCTCACCACCACATAGAGAATAGAAAATCGGGAACAAATTAGGCTGTCTATTATTTTGTGGGATAAGAAAAGCCTTATAAAGACAAAAAATTGCATTCTGGTTTTACACTTAATAGACTGTGTACACAATCCAATTAAAAATGCAGTAGCAAAAATCAGGAAAATGCTAACCCTTAAAATCACCAAAAGGGATCTGGAACCACTGAGAATTTTCTAACTATACTTAGAAGGGTAAGACCATTAACTAGCACTACCTAAAATAACCATACGGGAAGAGTCAAGACAAAATGGTTTTTAACTTTCTATCTTCTGTGGTCTGTGACCTTAGGAAAAGGTCCATTTTCCAAAAGCTGTGTAAAATACCTTGGTAATCATTTTACCTTATCTTGCTCCACACCCGGCTCTCTGTACACAGTCCATTTCTGGCTGTCATCACTGTAGAGAATTCTGTAGGCAGACACGTAGTAATTGTGCTCCACCATGGTGGATCCAGCGGTTATGATGCCTGAGGAAGGAAGAACTGCTTTCACTAGGCCACACAGGCCAATCTCCAAAATGTGTTGAGCATGAATGCATAAATTCCGGAGAGGCACTGTTCAAAAATTTCTGTTTATGACACATTCGCACACGTAAGTGCATGGTTATAGTAAGTTGCTAAGTCCACGGTTTTGTTCACTTGCAAAGTCAGGATGAATTATGGGTTTCTATAAGGAAAGGCTATTTCACTGCTGGCAGCCTGAGCTCCTATCACTGTGAAATACATTTCAGCTACTGAGTAGGAATGACTCCCTAGGAATTAGCAGATTAAAGGTGATCATTGGTAGTATTTAAGTACCAAAGCAAAATAAATTTTTTAACAAAAATGATCTAAGCAAATATCAACAATCACTCTAATCATGTGTTAAGTTCTCCTAAATAATTAAGTTTATATTGAGCAGAAATGGAATATTACCTACAGCACTTAAAATGGACTCCTTTGAACATAAATTTCGCTTAATGACTACAAGAGGTGATTATTTCACACGTGTCAGTATTACTTTACAGAAACAATGTCTGAAAAGAATCTTATTACTATGAAATAAAAAAGCTCGTATGAATCAAACACCACCTCCTCTCCTCTGCCATGCTCTATAAAGCCATCCATAGTAACAGAAGAAAACTTACAATCATCTAATTCAATTTTCAGTGATTTTCTACGGAAATCTTAGCAGTCACCAGGTTTCCAAATAAAATCATAGTATTAACTGTTCTAGAAAATTACGTCTCTTAACCTGTTATTCTCTTTTCCTTATTGAGATCTATTTGTAGCCACTGATATTCATCAGTGGCAAAAGCAGCCCAAGGGGGTCCAGGTTTTTTCAGTCTGGCTTTTTCAGGTTTCCAGCTGTTCTCCTGCCCCAGGTGATCAGTCCACTCCAGCACAGACGATGCAGTGATCTGAGAGTCAGCAATGACACCAGATTCCATTCCTAACGTCCCATAGCAACCTGAAATAAAGATGAACATAACCTAGTTTCCAGATAAAAGTTCAAAATCTATTTAAACCTGCCCACTGCAAACTTTTTAGTGTACTTTTAATTAACACGTACCATGCTAATAACGGGGAAATCCTGGTGGCCTAGTGGGTTAAGTGCTACACCTGCTAAGCAAAAGCAGGCAGTTCAAATCTGCCAGGTGCTACTTGGAAACTCTATGGGGCAGTTCCACTGTGACCTCTAGGGTCACTATAAGTTGGACCTGAGTACAGGGCACTGGGCTTTTTGGTTTGATGCTAATAATGGAGTCCTGGGGGCACAGTGGGCGGGTGAGAGCTACAGCGGCTAACCAAAGGTCAACAGTTCAAATTCACTGGCTGCTGCTTGAAAACCTGACAGGGCAGTTCAACTCTGTTCACCACGGTCTCCGAGTTGGAACTGATGCAATGGTAATGCGTTTGTTAATAATACCTGGTAACAGAAAAACTTCCAAGTTAGGCAAGTTTTGTTTGGGCAAATGTCCGTCTTTGTGTCCTGTTTGGGAAAACTACAGATACATTCATCCACAGGCAACAATCACTAGCCAAACAGAGATACACCGCCCTTTCCTTGGAGCACCCTCCCCCAGGAAGTGAAAGACTCAGCTCACTCCTTACCTCAGTCGTATCTTTGCGACCATGAGCACTTGCCGAGGCCTTCCTCGACTACTTAAAATTTCTAACCAGTGCCCCCTGGACTCCCTGCAGTGTTTCCTACATCGCTTATAATACTGTAAACAACACACTGTAAACAATCATTTGCTTGTTCACTTGGTTCCTGTCAGTCTCTCACCACCAGAATGTCAGCTCCAGGAGGGCAAGGTGCCTGGCACATAAAAGGGACGCCATCCACACTTCCTGTTGAATGAATTAATTACTTCGGACAAACTGCTAAGGAATCTCCCTCTTTGTTTACATGACCATTTTCCAATTACTATAAAAACCTCCAATTTATTCTATTTATTTTATTACTAAGTACTTCCCTCACTTCACAGTTCTCGTGATGGCTGCGTGAGAAAGCATAAATTAAAAAAACAAAAACAGCAACTGGCATAGTGCCTGGCATAAAGTCTGTGTTCAAACAGTATTAGCTATTATACAAAACACACTGTTAAAAAGTCTAGGAAAGGCTTACCACTTGTCTTAAATGTAAAAAGACTTGTAGATAAATGTCCCCTGAAAGAGAGAGAGGATTTTTTGGTGATCTTCACATAATACACGAGATTTTCACAATTGAACTGAAACTCCTGTTTTTATTTTATAATTTAAAAAACTAAGAGTATTCCATGGCTGAAAACTGGACAACTGAAATTGATCCTTCATCATCCCCCCCAGAAATGTTTCATTTCTAAGCAGAATGACTTCTGAAATCAGACTAACCACCTTTCTCTTCACAGATGTAACCCCTGGCTTCACATCTGGCTGAGCAAACGTGTCCACGCTATCTTTAAAACAAACATTTCTTTTGCATGAAATAAATTAAGTCTGTGGCATCTACTTTTTGGGACAAGTACACCAAGAGGTATATAATTCTGGAAGACTAAAGCTCTAGTTGCTTTAGGGTAAACAGAAAAAAACTCTGTAAAGAGAGAGCCACTAACAGGAAAAAACAGAACAGAGAAGCTCAGTGTCAGCAGTCAGGTAAAGGCAGGGTCTGACTGAGGAAGAACCACAGAATGCTCCTACCCAAGTCAACCTGAAGATGCAGAAAATTAAAATAAGTCCACAATAGCCAAAATACAACCTTGAAACAACCCCACCTGAAATCAGAGACCATCTTAATTAAGAACATAAGGACAAATTTCTCCCATTTAACATTAATGACTGAAGACCAACTGTAGGCTGACATCCAGGACATCACACAGGAGGAAGGCCAAGGTCGTTAAAAAGAGGAGAAAAGAGTCAAGGCCAAAATGGATGTTGGAAGAAACCTTGAAACTTGCTGCACAACAAATGGAAGAAATGATGAAAAGAGCTTTGCAGAAGATTTCAAAAGGTGACTTGAGAAGACAAAATAAACATTATAATAAAATCTGCAAATGCCTGGAGCTAAAAAAGGAAAAGGAAAGAACATGCTTTGCATTCCTCACGCTGAAAGAACTGAAGAAAACAATTCACGCCTTGAGTGGCAACACTGAAGGATTCTATGGGCAAAACACTGCATGATGCAGGAAGCATAAAAAGAAGATGGAGAGAATCCACACAGTCACTGCAGCAACATCAACTGGTCAACACTCAACCATTTTAGGATGTAGTTATACAAAGTCTAAGAATTAAGTCTGGGAACTTAATTGTTCCAAGTGCTACATGCCTCATTGCCTAATATCACTATGGTTACCTTTGAGGTACTCCCCTTGGGAAACTATGCACTGATGCCAGCACCTAGTCCACCTTTCAAAGCAGTTTTGGAACTCTTTCCGGAATGGTCATTGTGCACGGTGGCAAGTTCATGAACTTGCTTGTACAGCTGTCTGTGAGGGAGTTTTTAGCTACTAAACAAATAACTCCACCGGAACATCCTCCCTACTCACCTGACCTGGCCCTCAATGACTTATTTCTTTACTGGAAGGTAAAATAAATATTAAAAGAAAGACATTTTGATGACATTCAGGGTACCAATGTAATACAATGTCAGCTCTGATGGTCATTCCAGAAAAAGAGTTCTAAAATTGCTCTGAAGGGTGGACTAGGTGCTGGCATTGATGCATAGCTTTCCCAAGGGGCGTACTTCAGAGGTAACCACAGTGATCTTCAGCAATGAGTTACGCTGAACTTTTTCTAGGGTGAGTTCATGAACTTAATTGACAGCCCTTGTATGACCAATACGTATAGCTTCACTAAAGGCACTGCTGGAAAACAAGGCTGCAGGATTTGAAGAAATAATTGAGACGTTTCAACAAGTAGGCACAATGCTGGAAGCCCTCACGAGTAAACCAAGAAATCTGTAAGACAGTTATCTGGCCATCTGATTAGAAGAGATTCCTGTATTATGTCTATTCCAAAGAAAGGTGATCCAACAGAATGCAGAAACTATCAAACAGTGTCATTAGTATCACCCACAAGCAAAATTTTGCTAAAGATACATGTCAAAAGCAGTTGCAGCAGTGCACTGACAGGGAACTGCAGGAAATTCAAGCCAGAGCCAGAAGAGGATGTGGAATGAGGAATACCACTGCTTGTGTCAGACAAATCTTGGCTGAAAGCAGGGAATGCCAGAACGATGTTTACCTGTGTTTCACTGACTATCCAAAGGTATTTGACTGTGTGGACCAAAACAGGTAACATTACAAAGACTGAGAATTCCTGAACACTTTATTGTGCTTATGAGGAACCTGTACACAGCCCAAGACAAACATTTGCAACAAAACAAGGAGATATGAAAACCATAGCAAATCCTTTGCCACTGAGTCAATTTCATCTCAGAGCAACCCATAAACGACAGCAAAACTTCCCCAAAAAGTTACCAAGGAGCCCCTGGCTGGTGGATTTCAACTGCCGACCTTCTGGTTAGCATCCAAGATCTTAACCACTGTACCACAAGCACTCCAAGGAACACTATGGTTTAAAATCAGAAAAGGTGTATGTCAGGGTCATATCCCTTCATTATTCATATTCAGTCAGCAGGTTGAGCAAATAACGTGACAAGTTGAACTATATGAAGAAAAATGTAGCATCAGAACTAGAGGAAGACTCATTAACAACTTGCAATATGCAGGTGATGCAACATTCCTTGCTGAAAGTGGAGAAGATCTGAAGCACTTATCAAAGACTACATTCTTCAGTATGGACTGCACTACACATAAAACAAAAATCCTCACAAATGGACCAATAAGCAACATAAAAATAACTGGAGAAAATACTAAAGTTGGCAAGATTTTCTTTTTATTTGAATCTACAATCGATATCATGGTGTCAATAAATCAAATGACGTATTGCATTGGGCACATCTCCTTCAAAAGACCACTTTTATGTGTTAAAAAGCTGTCACCTTGAGCATAAAGGTGCCTGATCCAAGACGGAATGTTCAGTTGCTTCACATGTATGCAAAAGCTGGACAATGAAGAAGGAAGACTGAACAAGAACTGACGCTTTTGAAACACGGTGTTGGCAAAGAACAGTGATTATACCACAGACTGCCAGGAGAAAGAACAAATCTGTATTGGAGGCAGTACAGCTGAAACGCCCCTTGGAAGTGAGAATAACAAGACTTCATCTCATTTACTTTGGACACATTCTCAGGAGGGACAAGTCCCTGGAAACAGACATCATGCTTGGTAAAGTAGAGGACCAGCGAAAAAGAAGACCTTTGAAAAGATGGATGGATACAGGGTTACACCAATGGGCTCAAACACAGCAACAATTGTGAGGATGGCAGAGAACTATGCACCATTTCATTCTGTTCCATGTAGAGTCTCTAAGAGTTGAAAGCAACTGGACAGCACGTCATAACAAGAGACACTGAATTTCTGAAAGGAAATCAACATCCTGAGAATAAGTTTTAGTTTCAGAATGTCGTAATAGACTTAGATCCCAAAGTAATAGGTGCAGAGTGTAAGTTGAGGAGAATATGGGGTGGCACAAGGCACAGGACTTCAGAACCCTGGAGAGTTAAAATCAGTACCTGTTCTTGTTTTTTAGCACACCACTCACACCAACATAAGAGGATGCAATGTCTTTTTTCATTACTATTATGAAAGAGTTCCTCGAATATATTTTTTTTTCCTCTAAAGGTAGAACAGGAGGAAGGAGGGAAAGCACTGGCATAAAATCATCTAAAAGAAACCAAAAGAAAGAAAGGTAGTTGATTTTACACAAGGAGCAGGCAAGCATAAGTCCATTCATGGCTTGTTTTTTTGTGGTCAAAGAGTAAAGAATGATTTTTACAGTGCTTAAAGGGCTGTAAATAAAAAAAAAGAAGAATAAATAACAGAGACCTATGTGGCCCACAAAGCTTAAATATTTACTGCCCAGCCCTTTACAGAGAAAAGGTGCTGGTCCTGCTCTCCAAAGGATAAATCATGCTCTTGTCTTCAAGAAAGAACTAAGAACTATGCAGAGAAGCTGGTTTCCAGCAGGTTTACAATTGTCTTCATGATTTAGCATAACTAAAAGGAAAGGTTTATCAAAAGACATAGCTAATACCCTACTTCTACTTAATGTTTCATGATCTATCATTTCTCCTGCTTTTGATGCTTAGTCTGTGCTTTGTGAAACAGAACACCACAGATGCTATAAAAATACATTCTCTTGGGATGAGAAGGAGATTCATGATACTGTGTGGTTTATGTCAAACTTAATTTATAGTGAAAATATTTCATTTCTCCTCAATGTCTCTGGAGCACAAGGGCTGTATACAGTAACAGAGCAGTTATCTTTTGATCTCTAAACTACAGTAAGGATTTAGCTACAAATGTGTAGGCTCCTACCCCAGGTCTTTTCAATACTTTAAAAAGAAAATAAACACATAGGTCATCCAACGGACTAGCATTTTGAAGTTGAAGATCTTCAATTTGTACCATACTGCCTGGACACAGAAAACTAACTCCAGTGGACATAAACATTCAACAAGCTCAGATGTGAATGATGAGCATATACAACCATCCCTGTGCATCTGTGGGTTCTGCATCTGCAGAGTCAAGCAACCACTGATCAGAAATATTTCAGCAAAAAAAAGACGTTTCTTGTCATCACCGCATAAACAATACAGTCTTACATAGCACTTATATTGTATCAAGATCCCCATGGTACAATCGTTAAAAGAGTTCATCGGTCTACCAAAAAGGTCTGCTGTTCAAATCTACCAGCTGCAACTTGGAAACCCCAATGGATATTTCTATTCTATTTTATAGGGTTGTTATAAGTTGCAATAGACTCTATGGCAATGTGTTTGGTTTTCTAGTTAGATATGATTTAAAGTATGTGGAAGGATATGTGTAGGTTATATGCAAGTACAATGCCACTTTAAATAAGGGACTCAAGCATCTGCGGATTTTTGTTTTGAGGGGTGATCCGTAACCAATCTCCCACAGACACCAAGGGAGGACTGTCTTAATGCTCTTTCATGAACACCACACACAGTGATACTGCTGAGTTCTAGCGAATCCCTAGCACGCCCTCACCCAGCGTACATACTTACACCACAGAGGTGACGTTGTTGGCCAAAGAACTTTCATAGTATGGGATGCCTTTACTAATTACAACACTGATTTGGCCACCCAGGATGTTGGACACCACTCCGGCATGCACACCAGCCGTGCACAACGGTGAGGACTTGAGAGAAGGAAGAAAATAAATATTAGTTGGTAGTTTCCATTTGATAATTCATTAAACAGGATACTTATAATTTCTCAAGAAATCAACTGATCTGGACAGTTTTATCAATCACCATGGAACAGATTATTGAGGCCTTAACATACAACAGCTTTTTCACAAAAGAAAAAGAATAAAATATTACATGCCACTAAAAAGAAACAATTCCTGAAAAATAAAAACTAAGACAAAGATACATAATAGCGTACATACATACATACATACACACACATGTACTTCACAGACATATATATATGTAAATATATAAAATGCACTCTAGGGTTTAAAAAAAGTTAGATCACAAATTTAAAATTGGTCTATATCCAACTTACGTCTCTGTACCCATGAGGAATTGTTCCGGATATCTCAGTAAAAGGGAGGAGACAGCCAGCAGGGCAGTACTTACTAAAATATGAAAATAAGTAAAAGGGGATATAACACTGTGCTGTCTGGGAAAAAAATATCACACACTCATTTTTCAGTTCAATGTAAGCGGCATTTGGGAGCCAGGGAGTCTTAAAATTATTTTTACTATTTATAACCTTTAATGTAACTCACGTCATGAGTTTAACTAAAAATGTGTAAGACAGAATTTTAAAAAATGTGTTTAGGGCATTCTGATGAAAAGTACTCTTAGGAGTCCCCCCTCCCATTCAGATTTTATTTATTGGCTTTAATTTATAAAAATTCAGATAAGTTCAGGACACAAGCAAAAGTACACACCATCCAATATCTCACCACCCTGAGAACTACCACCTTCTAAAAAGTTCTTTCAGACTTCTTTCCTTCTTTTTAAAAAAAATCATAATAAGCAGCAGACACATTTCTACTTCTAGATCTATCTTCATCATTTTTAATAGTTATATGATCAAATGGAGTCTCCGTGAATAGGAATCACCTTGACAGCAACTAATAACCACACCACTGGTCACCTGAAGTCGTATTTAAAAATGCTCTGCATTTATTCATTTACTCACCCAGCTTATCCACTCATTCATCCACTCAAAATATTTAGTTGGACGTCTATGTGGTGTCTGTTTAGAGCTGTGATACATACTAGGTTCACAAAGCTCACCTAAACAAGTTTGGCCCTTATCCTCACTGAGTTTCCATTCCAGACATTAAAACTGATACACAAATCATTACCAGTTTCGATACCATGACGAAGAACAGACACTGTACGAAGTAACTGGGAGGTGTCTAATTCAACAAAAGTAATACAAACCTTCAATAAACTTATTATGCAGTAGGCAGTGTTCTACATACCTCAGGCATTACAAGAATTCTACCTGGTATGTTCTCTTTTTACCTCACTTTACAGATGAGGAAATTGATGAAAAGAGAAGTTAAATAATGTGCCCAGCCTAAAATACCTGACAAGTGGGAGATGGGCACCAGTTTGTGCTCTTAGGCAGGGCTCTGCATTGTCCCAGACAGGGACAGTGAGGAAGGGATGTCTCCACGGAGAGCTAATACTGTAGGTGGAGCAAGCGGAAGGAAAGGCACAGCCATCCGCAGGATGCCTGGGCCCACAAGGCAGGGTGGTATGGAACTGAAGACTAGTGCAGGCAGAGTTCAGCCAGCAAACAGTAAGGTTAGACTGAGAGAAAGATGGAGAGGGTGGTAAGTGCCAGATCACGGAGAGGTCGTGTGAGCTATGGCCGTGTGGGCTATGCAGATCACGCAGAAGCCGTGTGAGCTATGGCAGGTTCTGAATGAAACAGGAAGCCATTACAAGATTTTGACAACTTAAAACATGTAATTTGACTTACAATTTTTAAAAAGATTATTCTAGAGGAGAAGAGAGTATAAAGAGTCCTGAGTGGATTCTGAGCATTGTTAATCACAGAGCAGTCCGGTGAGAGGTGATGAACACTGGATGGAGAGCACAAGACTGACCAGGATGCTGCTCTCTCCTGCAGCAGTGCTGCCTGTCATGAACCAATACTAGGTTTAACTCTGACGACCTAAGACCCCTGTCAGTGCTTCTCCTTCAACCACGCACATGTGAAGCAGGTGCACTTCCCAGATAAACCCACTGCCGCCGAGTCAATTCTGACAAAGACAGCCATTTTTGAAGACAAATGCTGATGACACAGCAGTTAAAGAGTTCATCGGCCAACCAAAAGGTCAGCAGTTTGAATCTACCAGCTGTTCCTTGGAAACTCTGTGGGGCAGTGCTACTCTGTTCTGTAGGGTCACTATGAGTGTGAATCAACTCTACAGCAATGAGTTTGGTTTTCTTTGGTTTTGGGGAGGAATGGAAGAAAGCTGGAGGGAGTCTTGAAAGATAAGAATACGCCTGCTAAGGAGAGAGGACCAAAGACATGTCAGACAAAGGTTATAAAAGCGCAGAACAGTGGAAATAATCCAGACCTACTTTAACAGATAGCACAGAGAGAAAACGGCAAGTGATGAGGCTGGAAAATCAGGTCAAGAATCACCTGTAAAAGATCCTAAAGAGCATGCTACAGTATTTAGACTTCTTTTTGCTACAATACATAGGAAAATGATCAGAAACGGATTTTAAAAAGTAACTCGGAAGCAATGTGAAGGGCAGAATAAAGCCAGCAAAGGTTAGAAATAGAGGCTCAATTAGAAATTAATCCTAGTCTAAACAAAACTTAGCTTTGGCTAAACAACACATAAGGGAATGAACGCAGGAAATAACGGTATAAATGGTAGTGGTATGGAACAGTGCAGAAATCTCTAACAGTCTACACTGTTCCCCTTATCTTTTTTTTTTTAAGAAAAAATAAACAGCTGTCCCACTTTTATTAGCAGTTCTGTCAGCTTTGGAAGAAAGAGCAACTAGTTTTACACTTAAAAGGATACTTTCATGGTGGAGAAAATCGAAATGCTACAACTGAAGCAAACTTTAAACATGGAAATTAAATAGATTAAAACAAGCTGTAATTTACTGAAGCCTTGGAACAATGGTATGGCATCTAATACACCAACCTTAAGTATATACAGAACACTTCGAGGAAGCAGACGGAGAGGAGCGTATCAGCTTCTTAGGGATGCTGCCACAAACATGATGGCGTAAAATCACAAATCTATTTGTTCAGAGTTCTTGATGCCAGAAGTCTGAAATCGGATGTTGGCAGGGCCATGTTCCCCCATCCTAAGGGATGAGGCTCCAAGGGAGAACCCTCCCTTGCTTCTTTCAGTTTTGGGGGCTCCCGGCAATCTGTGCTTTATGACAGTACATCCAATCTCTAAACTCTATTCACATGGCCTTTTCCCCTGTGTCTGCTTTGTCTTATAGAGATACTAGTCATTGGATTTAGAACCAATCAATCCAGGATGATCTCATCTCAAGATTCTTAATTATATCTGCAAAGAGCCTATTTCCAAATAAGGTTGTATTCACTGGTGCTAGAGCTTAGAACTTAAAAACAGTCTTTTTACAATTCTGCACTAGAGAGCTATATTTAAAAAAAAGAAACAAAATCACAAATATGGTCATACCTGAACTCAGGTTCCAAAAAATTAGATGCAGTGTCCAAACATGTAATTAGATCTAGAAAAACAAAAGCAAAAACCTGATTCAGTAGATATACACATTTACTCTCATCAAAACAGTAACTATTTATTTAAGCCAAATCATAATGTTCTAAATTTTAAAATCTTCACAACATATTAAGGTGATAATCATAGCTTTTGACAACTTTATATTAATCACAATTTCCTTCTGGTTTTAAATATGTTGATTTTTGGAGCTTTGTTTTCCCAATACCATTTACTACATCACTTCAGAGTCAAGTATTATATACACAGAAAACACATAGATAAGCAAAGTTTGTAACTTTAAAACACATTATTGAATATAGCTTCCAAAATGCAAAAGAAATAGTTACTCTATGAATAAAAACACCCTGTTCTTGGTTACACACATGGAAAAAACTGCACAAGAGAGAGGTGAGTTAACTCTGTGATTCTAAATCATCGACTCAAAATTTGGTCCACAGATAGGACCAACAGCATCAGTATCTTCTGGAATCGTATTAAAAATTACACAACACTAGTAGCAATAAAAAAAAGTATGTGTGTGGTTATATAGGTAGTTATATATGCTTATATATGTATTTAAAAAAAAAAAACAGTGCCATCAAGTTGAGTTCGACTCATGGCGACCCTGTAGGACAGAGCAGAACTGCTCTACCAAGTATAAGTAAGTACGTATGAATACACCGGTGCACATGCACAGGTATTTCTGCAGGCATATATAGTCATTTACAAAATAAGCACATAGAAGGAACAGTATACTTTCTAGACATTACCAGATACCTTATGGGATTGGATTACTGAATTTGAGGGCTTAGGGCCACAGCCTTGTGGGGGCAACCCAGTCAACCAGAAAGACACAATGAATAATGTTCTACATCCTCCTTTAGTGAGTAGCATCTGTGATCTTAAATGTTTCTAAAAAGCCATCAAAGATACAACTCTTCATGTCCAGGCACTGGGAGCAAATGAGACAGAAAACCAAAGACCCAAATAAGAAACTGGTCTACGGGACTAACAGTCTGTATGATCCACAGTCCCACCTACGCTGAGACCAGAAGAACTAAACGCTGCTTGGCTACAGCTACCAACTGCTCAGACTACGGACACAGTGGACACTAATGGACAGAATGGGAGAACAACGTAGAACTCCAATTCCTAAAAAAAAGCCAGATTTACTGGAGCAGTAGAAACTACAGGAATCCCCAAGACTGTCACCCTGGGATATCCTCTAAACTTGGAACTCAAACTCCTCTCAGTGGTCACCTACCAGACAAATCATGACCAATCTACTGCTGTTGAGTCAATTCTGACTTACAGCAGACCTACAGAACAGAGCAGAAGTGCCCCATAGTTTCCAAGGAGAGATAATATATGGTAGCTCACACAGTACTATTACCTACAAGTACTGTGCTCCTATAAACAATCATCTAAATGAGATCTAAAAGTCAACATTAACCCTAGACCAAATATGACAGGTAAGTGGGACAAAGAAGCTGATTAACAGAAGTAGAATAACCAGAATTGAAATACTGACAATATCGGCGCACTGAGAAAAGTGCCATCAATGTCAGTGAATAATACATACAGAAAATGTTAACTGAGAACCTAATTTGCTGTAAATTTTCTTGAAAACGAGCATCTTTATAAAAGAAATTTGAATTCTTACACCCCCCTCCATATTTTTTAAGTCACAATCTCTGAGGGTGGCATCCAAACATCTGCTTTCAAGTAATAAGCTCCCCCAATGATTCTAATTTACACAAAAACTGGCAAAACACTGCTATAAATAAGAACTGTTAAAACTTACATTTTCTACATAGAAATCAACAAATCTGAATAGGAGATAATCTACTTGCCTCACAAGCTGTATGAAATGTGGCTTTATGGTTAAAACAATTTAATGGATTCCCTCTGCTGTTAAGATGGAAATTATATTCCTCCACCTAGTCTACGAGGTTTTCAAGAGCCCGGTGCTCTCTCACTCTCCAATCTCATCATGTACAGTTCTGGGCTCTTCACCACACCTGCCTTCCTTTTTGCTCCTTTGGCACGTGGTGCCCTCTTGGCCTGGAAGCCTTCCGCTCCAGCTCTTAACATAACTGACTCCTCCTCAAGATCTCAGCTTACATGCTGCTTGCTCTAGGAGCTCTTCCTAACCTTCCCAAGTCAAATCCCCTTAAAATATACAGGCACTGAAAGTTTGTTTTGTTTTTCAATGAGTCAATGAGTATTAGAGGTAGTTGTCAACTTACAATGTATTCAAGTTACAACTAACTACACTTAAGAACACCTTTTATTTTTTGCTGTACATCTCAACATTAGCAATATGTACTACAAACAATGTTGCACCATGTAACGTGCTGATGTTATCATTCTCAGATGCTCACTCACCAATATTCAAAGATCAGATTTAAAAAGATAAATAAAAGGCAATAATGACAACTAAAAACAAAATAAGTATTTGACTTACATATGAACCAGCTTACAACTTAGTCCTCTGAATGGGACCCCATCGTAAGTTGGGGACCACCTGTGTATGTTCTCACAGCACCATACGCTACATACAATTACTATTGTTTCAATTACAGACTTCTAAGTAGCATCAGTTCATAACGTCCCAGTCCACGGATAACTATGCAGCTACTTGTCCTCACCTCTGTACTGCCAACTAGAATCACAGCATCTGCATACAGCAGGCCCTCAATGAACATTTACTAAATAAAAGCTGCTAATGGTGAGCCTGCCTGGTTAAGTCAAGACAATCAAAAAGGTAATTGATTTCACATATAAATACTTGGTTGAAGAACTGCGTTGATGCTAACAGAGTGCAGGAGCTAGCACTCGGCCTGTCCCTAGGACAAGGGTGACGGAGTGAGGGAGCCAGCATTCGCCCTGCCCCTAGGACAAGGGTGACAGAGTGAGGGAGCTAGCACTTGCCCTGCCCCTAGGACAAGGGTGACGGAGTGAGGGAGCCAGCACTCGCCCTGCCCCTAGGACAAGGGTGACAGAGTGAGCTAGCACTTGGCCTGTCCCTAGGACAGAGGGGACAGAACGAAGGAGCTAGCACTCAGTATGTTCCTAGGACAAGTGGGACGGAGTGAGGGAGGCAGCACTCGGCCTGTCCCTAGGACAAGGACTGTACTCAAATGCAAGCTAAATCAATGACCACCACTGCAATCACAGGATAATTAACCACGTAAGTTTACAATTCTGAAGAAATTATATGTTTACTACTCAGATGGCACCTGTCCAGACAGAATTAGAGCATAAAATAACTGTGGTATACTAACAGAAAAATGGTATTTTATGAGTGTTGTACAGACCAGTATTCTCCATACCACTGTTTCAGCTTTGGCATGCGTGCTAGGCAGCAAATCAGGAAGACTGAAGAACTGGTAAGAAAGCTGAACAGTAAACCAGGAAAGCCAAAGAAAATCTGATGCATCTGAATTATGCTGTTGGTGAAGAATATTGACTACGGACTGCCAGGAAGAACAGACAAATCTGTACTTAGAAGCAGTACAGATTTGCAACAAGGAAGTGAGGATGGTGAGACTTTATCTCACATACTTCAGACATATCATCAGGAGGGAGCAGTCCCTGGAGAGGGTCAACATGCTCGGTACAGTGGACAATCAGTGAAAAAGCAGCCCCTCAACAGGATGCGCTGACATGATGGCTGCAGCAACAGCCTCAAACACGACAATGACTGCGAGGGTGGTGCGGGACCAGACAGGGTTTCATTCTGTAGCACACACAACATTGCTATGAGTTGGAACAGGCTCCATAGCATCTAACAAACAACATACCACAGATAGTCTACAGGTAGTTGAAATGAGATTAAGCTAATTCTCCATTTGGGGACTTTTGGAAACTATATGCTTTGAAAAACACCCACTGCTACCTCTTGACTGACTGTGAAAAGCTGACAAAAAGCTAAATCACCTGTACGCTGTTTATCCCTGACCATCTTTACAGACGATCACTAAAGAAATGATTTTCTACTTTCCTGCTGAGCTAAAACGATTTTCAACTTCTGTGACTAGAAGTCAGCCTAAGACTAATAACCTAGAATGAAGCAGGACCTCTGTGGTCCAACCAGGCATTCGAGCCACAAGAAGAACACTACTGCCAGCTGGCCACAATTATCTTTGGGCCACATGCCAGAAAGCTGGTCACTTACATATACAGTTGATCAGAAGTGGGCTTTGGTTGCAAGTCCACACAAAGCTGAAACTCCAAATTATACCCAGCAAATGGATAACTCACTGACCCCATTCTCAAATTCTCTTCAAGAACACCATAATTCAGATGCATCAGGTCTTCTTCCTTGTTTACTGTCCAGCTTTCTTACCAGTTCTTCAGTCTTCCTGATTTGCTGCCTAGCACGCATGCCAAAGCTGAAACAGTGGTATGGAGAATACTGGTCTGTACAACACTCATAAAATACCATTTTTCTGTTAGTATATCACAGTTATTTCATGCTCTTATTCTGTCAGGACACGTGCCATCTGAGTAGCAAACACATGATTTCTTCAAAATTGTAAAAGTCGCATGGTTAATTATCCTGTGATCGCAGTGGTGGTCCCTGATTCAGCATGTATTTGAGTACAGTTCTTGTCCTACAAAAAGGCTGGGTGCTAGCTCCTTTACTCCGTCACCCTTGTACTGGGAACATGACAAGTGCCAGCTCCTTCACTCCGTCCCCCTTGTCCTAGGGACAAGCCAAGTCACAAAGATAGCCAAGAAGACTGAAGTCAGTGAAAGAAAGTCCTGATTACAGACTTTAACCTTTCTAATTCTACAGAGGGAAAGAAAATAACTGGTAAGTTAAACATGGAATTAAGCATTAAAATGTATCTTTCTTGAAAGCTATTCCCAAGAAAACAGACTCCTAGTTGTTACTGCAAGGTCCAGATACGATCATGATCTCCAGCACGATGAATACAGGTCCAAAGCTGCCACCTGCTTTAGACTTACACAATAATGTTTAAGAAGCTATCATAATCAGTGGAATCAATGGAATAGAATTCAAAGTGTAGAAATAAATCTCCACACTTAAGAGTCAGGTGATTTCCAACAATTTAATGGAGGAAGCAGAGACTTCAACAAATGTCACTAGGATAACTGGAATCCACATGCAAAAGAATAAAGGTGAACATCTAGCTTATCTACCAGATACAAAAATGAACTCAAAATGGATCTAAAGGTAAGAGCTAAAACATAAAACCTTTAGGAGAAAATACACGAGTAAATCTTTGTGACTGTAGATCAGGCAATGTTTTCTCAGATGCCACATCAAAAGCACAAGTAATGCAGGAACAAAGTAAGCTGAAATTTATCAAAATTACAAACTTGTGCTTGCAAGGACATTATCAAAAGAGTTAAAAAAGAAAAAAATAATAATCTACAGAATGGAAGAAAATATTTCCAAATAATTTATCTGACATAAATCTGCTGATGTTGTCAGGTGCTGTGGAGTTGGTTCTGGCTCACAGTGCCCTACAGGAAAGGGTACAACTGTCCCACACTTTCTGAGGAGTGGCTGGTGGGTGTAAACCACTAGTCTTGTAGTTAGCAAGCAACTCCTTAACCATCAGGCAATCAGGACTCCTGGTAAGAGTCTAGAATTCAAAATACATAAAGAACTATTACACCTCAACAATAAAAAGACAATCCAATTACACATGGACAAAGCATCTGAACAGACATTTTTTCAAAGAAGGTATACAAACAAGCATATGAAAAAATACTCAACATTATTAGCTATTAAGAATATGCAAATCAAATCACAATGAGCTACCCACCAGGTATACACTGTACCCAGTTCCTTTGTCTATTCATTTGTTCACGCATACATTGAACAAATATTTAATGAGCATGTGTTATGTATGACCAGGTGTTCTCCAGGTAGCCGAGACAAAACAGCAAATCAGATAGACATGTCTGTGTACTAGGAGTATACCTCCAGGGGAAGAAAGAGAAAATACACAATATCAGTTAAGAAAAATACACAGTATGTTAAAAGGCAACAGGTACTTTACAGAAAACCCGAAACAAGGAAGGAAATTAAGACAGTTGGTAGGGTTGCAATTTTAAATAGAATAGTAGGGTAGTTCTTACTGAGATGGCAACATCTGATTAAAACTAAAATAGGTGAGGGACTTCGTTACGAGATGTGAGGATAACTTAGGACACACACACAGACACACACAAAATTCAAACTTGCTGTTGTCAAGTCAATTGTGGCTCAGCAACCGTATAAGACAGAATTGCGACACTGCGCAAGGAGCACCTATTGGGTTCCAACTGCTGATCTTTTCATTATCAGTCAGCTCCTAACCACTATACAACCAGGGTTTCCATAATTAAGAACAGGGGATGTGAAGTGTGACAGCCTTGAGGTAGGAGCATGCCCCACATGTTCTGAGGGACAGCACGCAGGCTGGAGTGAAGTGAACAAGAGGAACGAAAGAAAGAGACAAAGTCAGACAAGTAACAGGGAGCCACCTTCAATGATGATCTTCGAGTTAAGGACATGGGCAGAGGTAAGGACCTTCCTTTTAACAGGATGACACCGATCATGAGTCGAGAACAGACTGAAGAGGAGGAAGGCCGAAACAAAGGCCAGAAAGGAAAGTGGCTGCCACAATTGTGGTGACAGTTGATGGTAACATGACAGAGGGTGTTACCAGTGGAAGTGCTAAGATACAGTCAGATTCTGATACATACATACTCTGAGGAGTGGTTGATGGACTGGGTATGAAGTTTGAAAGAAAGAGAGGAGTCAAAGATAACTTGACGGTTTCTGGATTGACAACTTTGGGAAATAACTTATATACAGCACTTAGGGCAGTGTTTATAATAATCAATACCCATAAAATAACTTACTATCAGCCAAGCCAGCCAAGTGCCGTCGAGTCAGATCCGGCTCATGGTGACTTATTATCAAGTCTTCCTAATTATAATGGGTCCATTTTAAGATGGCTACAATATCAGGGAGTCCCTGGGTGGCACCCATAGTTAAGTACTCAACTATGTGCCAGGCAGTCTGCTTCTGATGTTGATTTAGACTTTTATGGCTTTATGACCTGAGGCGATATTTTGCTTTAATTCAATGGTATAGATTTTGTTGCTTTATGTCCTAACACATGGTCTATTCTGGAGAATGTTCCACGGAGAAGGTGTAGTTGTCCACTGATCGACAGACAGTTCTGTATGTTGATGAGGTCTATTTAGTTAATTGTGGCAATAAGGTCTTCTGTGTCTTTACTGAACTTTTTTCTAGATGATGTGTCCAATATTGAGAGTGGAGTGTTGAAGTCTCCCACTACTATTGTGGAGTGATGTATCTCATTTTGGAGTGTAGTCAGTGTTTCTTCGAAATTTAGGTGCTCTAATATAAGGTGCATAAATATTTCATATTGTTAAGCCCTGTTTGTGTATTCAACCTCTCAGCAATAAATAGTGTCCATCCTTGTCCACAATGGTGGATTTTACATTAAAATCTATTTTATCTGAGATTAGAATAGCCACACCTGCTCTTCCTTGTTCACTGTTAGCTAGATTTAATTTTCAGTTTGTTCATATCTTTAAGTCTAATGTGAGTTTCTTGTAGGCAACACATGGATGGGTCGTGTCTGTTGATCCAAAAACTCAATCGATGTCTCTTTACTAGAGCGTTCAGTCTAGTCACATTCAATGTAATTATTAATAGGTATGTGTTCAGTGCTGCCATTGTGATATGTTTATTTTTGTGCTGATGTTTTCTCTGTTGTTCCTATTAATCTGTTCTGGGACATTCTTCTTTGTGAGTGATTTTTTGCCCTTTTCAGGGCTGGTTTTGTGGTTGTTGACACTCCTGTATTACATTTCTTGATTTGATGTGTTGTATCTTTATTGTGCTTTAAAGCTGCCCCTATGATTTCCCTTAATATACTATGTATAAACCCAATTTTAATTACTAACAGTCTTAGTAACTTCCTCTCCATCCAGAAGGACTGTAACGACTGTAGTACATCCCTGTTTTTAGTATGATGACATCATAGCTTTCAGGATATAATCAATGGATCATTTCTTTCACTGTTACAAGTTTGACTGAGCTTGGAGCCTTCCCTAACTGAGTAGTATTCTGGGTGATGTGTCCTGTATTTGCTTATAAAACATAAAGTTAGTAGTTTTGTTCTTCTAAGCCAAGAGATTCTTTCAGAATTTCTTGTAGCTTTGTTGGTTTTTACAAGTTTCTTTCTGTTTATCTGCGAATGTCCTAATTTCATTTTCATATCTGAAAGATAGTTTCACAGGATAATTCTTGGTTAGAAGTTCTTCTCCTTCAAGACTTTGAATGTGTCATGCCACTGTCTCTGTGCCACCATTGTTTCTGCTGAGAAATCTGATGAAAGCCTACAGGGTTTCCCTCTGAATGTTAGCTTTGCCTTGAGTCTTGCTGCCTTTAAGAGTTTCTGCTTATGTTTCATTTTGTTAAGCTTGATTATAATATGTCTTGGAGTCTTTTGAGATCTCTCTTGGGTGTCATTCAATATGCATCTTGGGTATCTACATTCTCTTCTTTCATAATTTCTGGGAAGTTTTCTGTCAGCAGCTCAGCAACGATACTCTCTGTGTTCTCAGGTGTCTCACCCTGTTCAGGAACTCCAGTTAATCATACATTGTTCCTCTTAATAGACTCCCACATGCTTCTTCATTTTTCTTGTTTCCTTTTTCTGATTTCTTCTTATAGATGCTGAAGTCAGTAGCTCTGGCTTTCAAATAAGAAAGTCTATTTTCCATTTGTTCCATTCTGCTTTCTTGGCTTTGAATTGAAGTTTCTGTGTTTTTGATTGTGTTCTTGATCTGTTGGATTTCAGAGTACCGGTGTTCCATCAGATCAAACAACTTGCTTAATTTTTCATTTTGCTCTGTTACATTTTGTATAAGGTCTAGAAGGATCCTCTATACAGTCCTTTTGTAGTCACCTTCCAATAGTTTCAGAAAGGTTTCTTCATCTGGGAAGTTCTTTGGTGCTTTCTTTTGGGGGCCTTCTGAAGCCATGGAGGATTTCCTGGTTATGCTTTTCTCCAAGATTTGTTGCTTTTGGGACACCATGTGAGTCAGCAGAGGCTGGGAGAGATGCTGTGAGGATGGACCACAGTTGTTTCTCTAGGTCATCTTGAAGTGAAAGGTCAAAGGTATCTGACAAGTTGCAAAGTCAGTCAGGTTTTCAGGTGTACACGTCCCTCTTCCCAGCTGGCGAAGCAAGCACCTCTATACCCAACCCCAGATGTTATAAACTAGTTCAAAATACAGAAAAGCTACTGCCCTGCTGGCCTCTGCTGTTGGGTCCCAGCCGTAGGTGATACTGTGTAGAATACTGCTTTACTCCCGGAAAAGCGTTCTCCTCCGGGCAGGTACTGCCTCCCAGCCTAGGAATTAGGTCCAGGTGGGGCCTCCGTATGGGTTTATCCATCTCCCAGTGGAAGAACATGGCGTCCTGCACTGGCTGCCTGTGTGCCTCAGTATAGGCTACTCAATGGCGGAGGCAGAAAGAGAGGCCAAAGGTGCCAAGATGCAGAGTCCAGTGCCAGACTCTCAGAATATGGCAATTTCTCCTGTCGATCCAACCAGCACTGAGTCTGAGATTAGCTGTTACTCAAGTCCGAGCTCTGCCTGCTAGCTAAGACAGAGGGAAAAAAGTTAAAATGGCTAGTTACCTTTGGTTTATGAAAGCCAGCACTCACCAAGAGCAGGGGTCAGCAAAAGAGAGGAAGTTTTCCATTCCATGGTATGAAGCCCAAATTAATATCCCTAGGCCGTGTCCTAGGGCTCACCAGGTGTCCACAAGGCTCCATTTAATTATGAGTGCAGGTTTCCAGAGGGATTTAGGAAGACGTGTTTTTAGTCCATCATCTTGACTCCACCCCCTGCTTCTGAAAGGTCATAACTTCAAAGAGCCTATGGAGCATTTCCATGCTACACACATATGGTCACCGTGGGTGAGAAACAACTTGACAGCAACTAACAACACAATACCAGAAAAGTTCAAAGTGCAGACCTGCTGCTGTTGAGCTGATTCCGACTCATACCAAACCTACAGGACAGAGCAGAATTGCCCCATTGAGTTTCCAGGGAGTGCTTGGTGGATTTCAACCACTGACCTTTTGGTTAGCAGTCACAGCACTTAACCCACTATGCCACCAGGTTTTCCTCAAAGTACAGAGTAGTAACTTAATACATAATTAACTAAGAAGCTATACATAACATTTAAAAAATAATTGGCTTTTTTTTTTTGGCTTTTAATATATATCAAAGAATATTTGTAATACAGATGTTACTACACACAATATTAAACACATGACATACTTTGAGGTAATGGTGGTTCAGTGATAGAACTGTCACCTTCCACGCACGAGATCTGGCCAATGCACTTGATGCACAGTAACCACTTGTTTGTCAGTGGTGGACTGCATGTTTCTGTGACGGTGAACAGGTTTCAGGAAAGCTTGTGGACTACAACAATCTATGACAAAAAGTTCGGCCATCTACTTTTGAATATCAGCTGATAAAAAGCTAATGGATCACAATGATCTGATCCACAACTCATCATGGAGATGTTCTGTTCTGTCGTACATGGGAATACCATGAGTCAGGGGTGAATAATATTTACTGAACACATACGAACTGGTAGTCACTATACTAAATATCTTTATATGATCTTCTACATACCAAGAGTGGTGATTATAGCTTATATTTATCTTAACAATTATTACGAGGTCATTCATCCACAGTAGCGGCTAACAATAACATACTTCACTTGGTGCTCTACCAAGAAAGAGTTCCAGAGCAGTAGCAGGCAGTTCTGACAAAACTGACTGGCATTCTCTTTTTCTTGTGCAGCTCAAAGTGGAGTCAGCACTTTGATACTGTATAATTAACCACAAAAATCAGCAAATTGGGTTCTAAGAAACATTTTTGAATGACAGCACTGAATATTTCTAGGAACTGAAGGAATGTGAAATATACTATTTTATATTTTCCTCAATTAATATTCCCAATTTTGTGTTTATGACTGAACCTAAAAGATTCTCAAGTAGTGTCAGTATCCATCATTCTGCACAGTGGGACAGCACAGCAGCAGTATATAATTTTCATCCAGTTGTAGTCCTCTATTCCTTTTCGAAGGAAGTGGAGCTTGAGTGTCTGTAACTATTCTAACTCAAGAAAATATAAAATACTACTTAATGTTACTGTATTATTTACTAGAAATGAAAACACATAGGAAGAAGATAGACTATACTTACCATAAACTATTTATTCTAAATTTCCCTAGGGCCTAAAAGGAAACAAAGTCCTGTTTCCATAATTCACACTTCGTTTCTAACTTTATACTTGTGGGTATGTGGACAGCTACTTTGTTCAATGCTATGGGATTTGGGATAAGGCTCTTTTTGCTGTCAAACCTCCTGACAATATTACTCTGTGACCTTGTGGCTAATTCTTTGTTTCCCAGACAGAAAACTAGCATTCATTTACAGAGCCATTTCATTAACAGAAATTTACATATGTAATTGATTCTGATTTAGAGTCAACTACAATTTACTGAACTGAGGTCAATGCAACTAAAATTTATACTAACTGGCAAATACTACTCTAGGTATTTTTATACGATTTCTTTTATATACCAGGACAGGATTATGTCTTATATTATCTCTCATTTATGTCTCATGCTTCTGTTACTAATATTATAATGTTATCCATGAAACTGACATCACAGAAGGAGCTCAGGAATTTTTTTCTTAATGAAAATAAATCAGTTATTTCTTTTTTCATTGTGATTGAGTTAAGGTACGTAATCTAAATTAAATTTGCATGCCTGCCTATCTGCACCTCCTTCTGCTCTCCTCGCCCAGTGACAAGCACTCCTCCTTTTCGGTATATGTGTCATATCATCTTAACAATCTCCCGTCCTCTCCTCTCTTCTCCCTTCTAGTAAGAGGCCAGTGGGACAGCATCTTACACATGCAGAGAACCAGAAAGTACACACACCACATGGTCACACTGTGTCCTCAAGTCCAGTCCACTCCTGTCTGAACAGTTGACTTCGGTAATGTTTTCTGGACAGGGGTGGCAACAGGTCTACTGGCCATGCTTCCAGGGATACTCCCAGGATGTTGGACAATCAATTGCTGTCTTCAGTGTAGTCCTTTGAGGTGCACCCCTCTTTTTCTTGTGCTGCCACTGAGACTTGACATTGTGTGCCCCATCACGGCTGTCTTTGCTGGTGGCTAGGCACCATCTGGTTCTTCTGGTCACATGTTGATATAGTCACCAATTCACATGAGTCCTTCTATCTCCTGGGCTCTTTTTCTCTCATGTCTGTTGTTCTTGGTGACTGTCTGTTCCACATGAGTTGGAGCCATTTAGAAAACAATCTGGCAATTCCTTAAAATGCTGGAAATAGATATCCCATTTGATCCAGTAATCCCACTGCTTGTAATACATCCTACAGAGTCAATGCCGGTTACATGAACAGATACACAGGAAGTATTGCCAGCTTTTAAGACCCCAAGAAACCACTCACCAATATGGGGTGCTGAAGACTCTCTTAGCAACAGGCTAGTTATGCCAATTGGCCTTGATGTCCTCTGAGAGCATGGTCCCCAGATCCCTGCCCATGCTACACTATCCTTGCAATATTGGGTTAAAAATTAGAAGACTTCTCAATTTATGACGAAGTCTAATTAAGTTGATCTTTCTACTGTGTGCTGTCACTGCTTTCACCCAACCAAATTTCTATCAACTAATTTATGACCAGCCCTCTCCTTCCCTCCCCTCTATTGCAACTGTCAACAAGTCTTCTGTATATGAGTCTTATTTTTCTGTCCTTATACTAGGGGTCTTGTAAGATATTTCTCTGTGCATAGCTAACTGATTTCACTCAGCACAATGACATCCAATTAAAACCAGGTTATGAGACGCTTCCTAAAATCATCATTGTTCTTTATTGTTGCATAGTGTTCCACTGAGTATATGCACCATAGTTTGTTTATCCATTCATCTGTTGTTGGGCATCTGGGTTGATTCCACCTGTTTGCTCTTGTGGACTGTACTACAAAAACATTTGTATGCATGTATCTGTTCATGTAACTGCCGCTGATTCTGTAGGATGTTATTACAAGCAGTGGGATTACTGGATCAAACGGGATATCTATTTCCAGCATTTTAAGGAATTGCCAGATTGTTTTCCAAAGACGTTGTACCATTTTGCACTCCCATCAGCGACCTCTCCACCATTTGTTGCTTTCTGTTTTTTGGATTACGGTCAACCTTGCTGAGGTGAGATGACAGCTCATTGCAGTTTTGATTTAGATTTCTCTAAAAGCTAATGATCAAGAGCATTTCCTCATATGTCTTTTGGCTGCCTGGATGTCCTGTTTAATGAAGTCTCTACCTATCTCTTTGTCCATCACTTAATTGGGTTATTTACCATTTTCTTGCTGATATCTTGCAGTACCTTGTAGATTATGAAGTTCAGGTGTAAGTCTAGCATGTAGTTGCCGAATATTTTTTCCCACTATGTAACTGCTCCCTTAATTATTTTCATACAGTCTTTGGGTGAGCAAAAGTGTTTGAGTTTTAGTAGTTTCCATTGAATCTATTTTTCTTCTGTTGATCATCCCTTGTTTGTCAGATTTTGAAGTCTGTCTAAACTGTGTATTAAAGCTTCCATTGTTTACCCTATTTTTTTTTTTTTTTGGCATGAGCTTTATCATTTTAGGTTTGATATTTAGGTCTTTAATCCAATTTGAGCTACTTTTTGTGTAAGATGTGAGACATGGGTCTTCTTTCAATTTTTTGCAGATGGATATACAATTTTGCCAACACTATTTTTTAAAGAGGCTGCTTTTACCCTAGTTTAAAATCTTAGGGCCTTTGTCAAATATCAACTATTCGTAAGAGGATGGTGACATCTTTGGGGTATCAACTGTGTTACACTGGTTTATATATCTCATCTTGTACCAGCACCAGGCTATTTTGACTACTGTGGCAGTGTAATAGGTTCTAGGGTCCGGTAGTGTGAGGCCTCTCACTGTGTTCCTCTTCTTGAGTAGTGTTTTGCTTATCTATGGTTTCCTACCATTCTAAACAAAGTTAGGGATTTGTTTCTTTGCCTCATTAAAAAAATGTCACTGGAACTTGTAAAGAGATTGCATTACATATGTAGATTGCTTTGGGCAAAACAGTCGTTTTCACAATGTTAAATCTTCCTATCCATGAGCAGGGTAGGTTTCCCCATTTATGTTAAGTCTCTCACGGTTTCCTGAAGGAAGGTCTTGTACTTCTCTTTGTACACATTTCTTATTTCTCTAGTTAGGTTTATTCCTAGGTACTTTATCTTCTTGGGGGCTATAGTAAATGGTATTGATTTGATAATTTCTTCTTGAATGACCTCTTTGTTGGTATAAAGGAATCCTACTGCTTTATTTATGTTTATCTTATACCCTGATACTTTGCTGAACTCTTAGTTCGAGCAGTTTACTTACAGATTTTTAGGATTCTCTGCATATACAATCATTATGATCTGCACATAGGGAGATTTTTACTTCTTTGCTGACGCAGATGCTCCTTATTTGTCTTGTGTAACTGCTCTGGCCAGAACTTCTAACACAATGTTGAATAGAAGTGGGGAGAGTGAATATCCTTGTCTAGTTTCCACTCTCAAAGGAACTGTTTCAGTCTCTATTCAGGACGATGTAGGTGGTTGGCTTTGTATAGATGCCCCTTACTCCACTGAGGAATGTCCCTTCTATTCCTATTTACTGAACAGTTTTTACCAAGAATAAAATGTTGGGGTTTGTCAAATATCTTTTCTGCAACAACTGACAAAATAGGGAACTCTTTTGTGTTACTTATGTTGTTGATCATACTGTTTTTCTGATGCGTAACTAGCCTTGCATTCCTGGTATGAATCCAAGTTGGTCATGATGAACTAGTTTTTTAATACAGTGATAAATTCTACCAACAAGAATTTTACTGAACATTTTTGCATCTAGCTTCATGAGTGATATTGGTCTGTAACTTTTCTTTTTTTGTGGGATCTTTCCCTGGCTTTGGTGTCAGGTGTATGCCAGCTTCACAGAGTGAATCTGGGAGTATTCCATCCCTTTCTATGCTGTGAAACAGTCTCAGAAATATTGGAGTTAACTCTTCACTCAAAGTTGGGTAGAATTCTCTGGTGAAGCCATCTAGGTCACAGATTTTGTTCATTTGTAGTTTCTTGATGACTTTTTCAATCTCTCTGTGATTGGTTTACTAAGTTGTTCTACTTCTCCTCATGATCATTTTGGTAAGTGATATGAATCTAGAAATTTGTCCACTTCCTCCAGGTTTTCAAATCTGTTAAGAGTACAGTCTTTTGTAGTATTCTGTGCGGTTGCTTTTGATTTCAGTTGGGTCTGCTGTGACAACTCCATCTCATATCTTATTTGGGTTATTTGTTTCCTATCCTTTTTTTTAAGTTTAGACAATGGTTTATCAATTTTGTTGATCTTTTCAAAAAACCAGCTGTTAGTTCTGCTAGTTTTTTTCAGTTGTTCTTCTACGCTCTTACCTCACGTAGTTCTGCTCTAATATTTATTACCTGTTTTCTTCTGGTGCCTCAGGAATCCCTCTGCGGGTCTCTTTCTACTTGTTCAAGCTGGAGGGTTAATCCTTTGGTTTGAATCCTTTCTCCCTTCTGGATGTGGGCATTTATGGAGACAAACTGACCTCTAAGCACTGCGCTTTTGCTGTATCCCATAAGTTCTGATAGGAAGGGTTTTCATTCTTATTTGGTTCCATGAATTTCTTTATTGCATCCTTGATTTCTTCTATAACTTCTGGTTTTTTGAGCAAGCTGTTGTACAGTTTCCATGAGTTCACATTTCTATCTATGTTTTTTCTGCTACTGATTTAGACCTTTATGGCTTTATGGTCCAAGAAGATGCTTTGCAATAATGCAATGATCTGGATTTTACTGAGGTTTGCTTTATGTTCTAACACATAGTCTGTTCTAGAATGTGTTCCATGTACATTAGAGAAGAAGGTACGCTTATCTGTTGATGAACAAAAACTTCTGTGTATGTTGATGAGGTCTACTTGGTTAATTGTCACAATAAGATCTTCTGTGTCTTTACTGAGCTTTTTTTGGATGATCTGTCCATTACTGAAGATGGAACGAAGTCTTCAACTATTATTGTGGGGTGATCTATCTCATTTTTCAATTTAGTCAGTGTTTGATCGATGTATTTAGATGCTGTGTAAGGGGTGCGTAAATACTTAATATTGTTAAGTCCTGCTTGTGTATTGAACTTTTCAGCAATAAATAGTAACCATCCTTGTTGATGATGGTGGATTTTACATTAAAATCTATTTTATTTGAGACTAGTATCATCACACTTGCTCTTCTATATATTGTTAGCTTGGTATACATTATTCCATCCCTTAATTTTTGCGACTTTCTGAGTAGATTTCTGGATGCTGTGTCCTGCACTGCCTCCTTAAATATACATTTAATGGTTTTGTTTTTCTAAGCAAAGAGCTTAAGTATTTCTTGTAGTTTTCGTTTGGTTTTTACAAAGTCTCTAAGTTTCTGTTTATCTGTGAATGTCTTAATTTCATCTTCATATACGAAAGACAGTTTTCCAGGATGTATAATTCTTGGCTGGAATTTTTTCTCCTTCAAAGGTTTGAATCTATCATCCCACTGCCTCCTAGCAAAGACCATTTTTACCATGAAGTCATACAAAAGCCTATAGGACAGCTCTCTGAAAGTCAGCTTTGCTTTGGGCCTCGCTGCCTTAAGGAGAATCTGTTTATGTTTCATTTTATTAAGCTTGATTATGTCTTGCTATCTTTCTTTTGCAGTCTAGCTTTCTAACATCAATACATGTCTTGGATATCTATGTTCTATTATTTCATAATTCCAGGGAAGTTTTCTGTCAACACAACAGCAAGACTCTCTGTAACTTCAGCTATCCCTCCCTGTTCAGAAACTCCAATAAATTGTAGATTACTTCTCTTAATAGAGCCCCACAAGTTTCTTACGGCATTTTTTAAAATTATTTTACTTACTGTGATTGAGTGAATGTGTACAATCTGGTATAAATTTGCATGCCTGCCTATGTGCAGTTCCTACTGCTCTCCTTGCCTAGTAACAGCACTTCTCCTTTCTGTTCTATAAAGCCATAACCTCTTAACAATCCCCTGTTCCCTCTAGTAACAGGCCAGTTGGGCAACATCCTATAGACACACAGACCCATAAAGTGCACACATGATACGGTCATTTTGTGTCACTGAGTCCAAGCCATTCCTGTCTGAGGAGTTTACCTCTGTAATGATTTATGATTAGGGGCAGCTTCAAGACTAGGGCCCATGCTCCCAGGGGAACCCCTAGGCTTTGATACCATCAATTGTGTTGTTTTAGGAGAGTTCTCAGGGTGCACCACTTCTTATTCTCGTATTGCCACTGGGACTCAATTTTGTGAGCCCCATCATGGCTCTCACTGAAGGTGGCTGGGCAACATCTTGTTCTTCTGGTCATATGTTGATGTAGTAACCCATTCACATGAGTCTTTCTGTCTTTTGGGTTCTCTCTCCCCTGTGTCATTTTCATCCTGGGTGATCATCTGTTTCAGTTGAGTTGGGACCAATTGGTGTACCTCAGATGGTAGCTTGCTAGCTTTTAAGATCCCAGAAACCACTCACCAATATGGGGTGGTCAGGACTCACTCAGCAACAGGGTAGTTATACCAACCGGTCTTGATGTCCTCTGACAGGATGGTTCCCAGATCCATGCCCCTGGTACTCTGTCCTTACCTACTGGGTTAAGATTGGAAGAGTTTTCAGGTTATGTTGAAGTCCAGTTAAATTGATCTTTTTTCTACTATGTGCTGTCACTAATTTCATCCAACAAAATTTCTATCAACTATCTAATCTATAACTAGCCCTCTCATTCCCTCCTTCCCCTCCCTTGTAGTCATCAAAGAGTCTTTTCTTCTGTACAAGTCAGTTTTGAAGTCCTTAAAGTTGGGGTCTCACATCATATTTGTCTTTGTGCCACTGACTAACTTGACTGAACATGATGGAGAGAAAGTTCTGTATGTCATGAGGTCTAGTCGGTTAATTGTCACAGTAAGGTCTTCTGTGTCTTTACTGAGCTTTTTTTTTTTTTCCACATTATAACCTACTTTATCTGTGATTAGCATTACTACACCTGCCCTTCTTTGCCTATTGTTAGCTTGGTATATATCATTCCATCTTTTAATTCTCAGTTTCTTCATATCTTTAAGACTAAGGTGAGCTTCTTGTAAGCAGCATATAAACTGGTCGCATCTTTTGATCTAAGACATCACTCGTCGCTTTACTGGAGCATTCAGTCCATTTACCTTCAATGTAATTGCTGATAAGTATGTCTTTAGTGCTGTCATTTTGCTGTATTTATTTCTGTGTTGATGTTTTCTGTGTTGCTCTTACTATTCTGTTTTGGGACATTATTCTTTATGGGTTGATTTTTCACCCTTTTCAGTGTTGCTATTGTGTTTGATGAGACTTCTGTATTGCATTTCTTGTTTTGATATGCTGTTTCTTTGTTGTGCTTTGTGGCTGCCCCTATGATCACCCTTAAAAAAACTGATTTTAACTTCTAAATATCTTACAAACTTCCTCTCCATCTGGACGGACTATAACTACTGTAATGTCTCCCTATTTTTAATGTGATGGTATCATAGTTTCCATGATATGATCACTGGATCACTTCTTTTGGTATTACAGCTTTGGTTGGGGTTTTGTGCCTTCTCTAATTGAATACATTTCTGGATGATGTGTCCTGTACTGTCTCCTAAAATACAGAGTTAATGGTTCTGTTCTTCTAAGCTAAGAGCTTCTTTCAGTATTTCTTGTAGATCTAGTTTGGTTTTTACAAAGTCTCTGAGTTTCTGTTTATCTGTGAAGGTCTTGATTTCATTTTCACATTTGAAAGGCAGCTTGGCAGGATATATAATTCTTGGTTAGAAGTTCTTCTCCTTCAGAGCTTTGAATGTGCTACCCCACTGCCTTTGTACCAACATGTTTTCTGTCAAGAAGTCAGATGAAAGCCTACAAGGGATTCCCTCCAAATGTTAGCTTTGTTTTGAGTCTCACTGACCTTAAGAGTTTCTGCTTATGTTTCATTTTGTTAAGCTTGATTTTACTATGTCATGGAGTCTGTCTTTTGGGGTCTACATTGTTTGGCAATCGATACGCATCTTGGATATCTATGTTCTCTTCTTTCATAATTTCTGGAAAGTTTTCTGTCAGCAAGTCAACAACAATCCTCTCTATGTTTTAGATGTCCCTTCCTGTTCAGGAACTCCAATTAATCTTAGATTGTTCCTCTTGATAGAGTCCCACATGTTTCTTAATGCTTCTTCATTTTTCCTGTGTCTCTTCTCTGATTTCTCCTTAAATATGCTGGTGTCATTAGTTCTGTCTCCAAAGTCAGAAAGTCTGTTTTCCATTTGCTCAATTTTGTTCTCTTGGCTTTGAACTGAGTTTTCTGATTCTTTAATTCTGTTATTGGTCTGTTGGATTTCAGAATGCTAGAGTTCCATCAGTTTGAACAGTTTGCTTAATTTTTCATTTTGGTCTGCTAAATTTTGTGTAATGTCTAGGAGGGCTCTATATATAATTCTTTGGTACTTGACCTTCCAAAGTTTCAGAAAGGCTCTTCATCTCATAAGTTCTTTGGTTTTTTCTTTTTGGAGCTTTCTGGAGCCATGGTTGGATTTTTTCTTTAAATGTCAGGACAAGGTCTGTTGCTTTTTAGGGATCTAGAGGTTGTTTAGTTTCCCTGGTGTTGCCTTAATAGGAGCTGAAGTACAAGTTGATCACCAGTTACCTCTACGTATGCCAGCAACTAGGCCCAGTGGATTCTCTGTGATAGCAGGCACCACCTCCTAGCTGGTAAAGACATGGCCCTACTTATGGAGTCACTGGGAGGCTATCAAGTGATCCTATGTTGTGGGTCAGTCAAGACTGGAAGAGATGCCATCAGGCTGCACCACAGTTATTTCTCTAGGTAATCTTATTTTTAAAGGTAAAAGCTATCTGACAGCTTCTGTAAACAGTCAGGCTGTCACGTGTGCAAGCCCCTCTTTCCAGCTGGCAGTGGAGGCACCTCTATATCTGTCCCTAGATGCTGTGCTCTAGTTCAAAGTATGGACAGGCTACTGCCTTGCTGTCATTAGGTGCTGGGCCCTACTCAAAGGGTAAACTGTGCTAAACACAGCTTTTCTTCTGAGGAAGTGCTTCCCAGGCTGGCACTGCTTCCTAGGCTGGGAATTAGCCCCACTGGGGCCTCCGTTTGGGCAGATCCACCTCCCAGTTGGACAAAATGGCATCCCGCAGAGGCTCTCGCACTAGCTGAGAAATAGCCGAATCAATGGCAGAGGTTCAGAAAGAGGGATGGAGGGGCCGTGGTGCTCAGAGTCCAGAACCAGGCTCTCATAGTGTGGCTATTTCACCTACTGGTCACATCAGCAGTGTGGCAGAACTTTGCTGCCAGTTAAGCCTAGTCACTGCTGCAGGCTAATAAAAAGGAAAAAAGTTAAAGCCAGTAGTTATCTTCAGTCTATGAGAGCCAGTCATTCAACAAGGGTGGGGTCAGCAAAAGAAATTTCCCGTTCAGTGGCATATAGTCCAAAATGACAGCCCTATGTCACGTCCTAGGGCTCACTGAGTGTCCAGAAGGTTCCATTTAATTATCAACCTTGGCTGTATTTTCTGGAATTAAAGAGACGTGTCTAGTCCGCCAACTTGACTCTGTCCCCCTTAGGGCTTCTTTATTTTTTTAATTTCCTTCTTCTGATTTCTCCTCATAAATGCTAATGTCAGTTACTAGTTACTCTATTTTAAAGTTTGACTTTCATCTCCTCAATTCTGCTATTCTGGTTTTGTACTGAATTGCCTAATTCTACACTTTGGTTATTGATATGCTGAATTTCATGTTGTTGATGTTCCATCAGTCAAGTAGCTTGCTTAATGTTTAATTTTGCTCTGCTGCATTTTGTTCAATCTCTACAAAGGTTCTATGTATATTCTCTTGTACTTGACCTCTGACAGTTTCACAAAGCCTCCCTGACCTTGTAAGTTTTTTGAGTTTTTATTTTGAGTTTTCCGGAGCCATGTTGGGTTGTTTCTTTAAATGGTTAGAGATGGATTGTTGTCTCTGGGCCATCTAGAGGCTGTTTAGTTTCTTAGGAGCTGAGCTATAGATCTGAGAGCAGAGTTAGTCACCAGCCACCACTGTGTACTCTAGTCACAGGCCCCAAGGTTCTCTTGGGTGTCAATTTCCGCCTCCTATCTGGCAAAGATGGCACCCTACTCATAGAGTCACACTGAGGCCATCAACAGACACTATAATGTGGGTCAGTAAAGGCTGGAAGAGATGCCACCAGGCCACTAAGTAATTATTTCTCCAGGCAGTCTTATTTCAAAAACATAGGAGCTATCCAACAGCAGACAAAATCAGTCAGGTGTGGCAGTCCCCACCTTCCAGATGACGACAGAAGCACCTCTTCAGCCATCCCCAGATGCTATGATGTAGTTCAACAAAGAGAGGGGTTACAGCCTTGCTGCCTTCCTCAGCTGAGCCCTACCCATGAGGTAATACTGTGCTAAACACAGCCTTTCTGTTGGAAGAGTGCTTTACAGCCTGGCACTGCTTCTGAGCTTGGTATTGTCCCCTGCTGAGGCCTCTGGTTCAGTGCCCAGGCCTCTGGTTGGGTGGCTCTGCCTCCCAGATGACCCAATATGAGCTGCCCTTCCCTCTGCAAAATAGCAGAATCTATGGTGGACCTCAGAAAAGAGGTTGGGGTGGGGGGGCAGTGGTGCCCTCATTCAGGAGCCAGGCTTTCCAAATGAGGCTATCCCATGCACTGTCCCTCTGCTGCACTGTATGCTGTTTACTTTAGCACTGCAGTTCAATGTATTTGCTGGCTCATGCCATCCCCCACCTCCCAGATAAGGGGAAATAAAGCAGTGTTATTATCCACAGTCTGCCCAAGTGGCAAGTCAGCAGAAGCAAGGCTCAGCATGCTCTGCCTTGTTAGAGAGACGTAGTTTACATTTTAGTGGCATGTAATGCAATCTGACAACCCTATGGCATATCCTAGGGCTCCCTAGGTATCCGGAGTGTCCTCTTCAATTATCAATCTAGGCCTTAGTTTTCAGAGAGAATTGAGGAGACATGCATCCAGTGGACCATCTGGCTCCACCCCCCCTAAATTAATGGTTTCTTATGGATAATGTAGGTATGGTTCCATAGCCTAAATGAACAGTAAACTATGAAATGTGATGGTCTGTAAGGTACATTTGGTTAACTAGGTCAAATCAAACCTTCTCAGAATAAATTCCTATGTATTGAAATAATGGATATGAGACATACTAACAGTACATTTTGTGATTTATTCAGTATCCAGGACATTATAAATACATTCACACTAACAAAAAATAACTGTGAACAAACATGACCAATGAAATGCACAAGATAACAAGAACACACTCCGAGTCCCTTCACAGTAACAGAATACTCACAGGAAACACTCAAGTCATTCATGTGCTCTTTAGTTGCTTATCTCACAGCTTGGAAGACATGCTATCCAATAAAAGTTTAAATGCTTTTTATGTTCGCTATCTTATCAGGTTAATTGTTTTTATATATGCTCTCGCTGCAAAACTGGTTAACACTCATTAGAACTTTTGTTCTACAAACTGACATGAAATAGACATTTTTCTGCAGGTATATTATTTCACATTTTTGTGTATACTTTAAGATGAATCTACATATATTCATGTTGTTGTCCTTAGGTGCCACAGAGTCATTTCCAACTAATAGTAACCCTATGCACAACAGAACAAAACAATGCTTGGCCCTGTACCACACTCCTAATTGTTTTAATGCTTAAGCCCATTGTTGAAGTCACTGTCTCAGTCAATCTTGCTGAGTGCCTTCCTTTTTCCACTGGCCTTCCACTCTAACAGGCACAGTATTTTCTCCAGGGATTGACCCCTCCTGAAAACATGTCCAAAGTATGTGAGACTGAGTCTCATCATCTTTGCTTCCAAGGAGCACTCTGGTTATACTTCTTCCAGAATACATCTGTTTGTTCTTTTGGCAGATCCTGGTACATTCAGTGTTCTTCCCCAACACCACAAGTCAAAGGCATCAATTCTTCTGTCTTCCTTACTCACTATCCAACTTTCACATGCATATGATGACTGAAAATATCATGGCTTGGGTTAGGTGCACCTGACTCTTCAAGGTGATATTTTTACTTTACAACACTTTAAAGAGGTTCTTTGCAGCAGATGTTCCCAGTGCAATGGATCTTTTGATTTCCTGACTGCTGCTTCCATGGGCATTGATTATGGAACCAAGTGAAAGGAAATCCTTGACAACATTAAACCTTTCTGCACGGATCATGATGTTGCTACTGGTCAGGCTGTGAGGATTTTTGTCTTCTTGATGGTTAGGTGCAATCCATACTGAAGGATGTGGTCTCTTTACTTTCAGAAAGCAGTGTGTCATTTGCATAATGCAGGTAGTTAATGAGTCTCCAATCCTGATGTCTCATTCTTTTTTGTACAGTCCAACTTCTTGGATTATTTGTTAGCCATACAGACTGAAAAGTTATGGTGAAAGTACACAACCTTAACACACATCTTTCCAGAAACTGAGGATAAAATTCTAGTAAATAGCTTAAGACTTTTAAAATGTTTGTTAGATGTATTAAGAAAACTCTGTAACACACAACCTAGGGGCAGAGCCAAGAGGGTGGACTAGACACATGGTTCTTTAATTCCCTCTGAAAACTAAGGCCTGGATTGATAACTGAAGGAAGCTTTCTGGACTCTCAGTGAGTCCTACAACATG
Organism: Heterohyrax brucei; assembly: GCA_028571685.1. Taxonomy (NCBI): domain Eukaryota; kingdom Metazoa; phylum Chordata; class Mammalia; order Hyracoidea; family Procaviidae; genus Heterohyrax; species Heterohyrax brucei. Next base: position 138,611,612 of record CM053148.1, on the reverse strand, counting down.
GCATAAGGCTGTTGGTTTGGACTGCATGCCACTGAATGGGAAACTGCTGGTCTTTGGATGAAATGGCTCGCCACCATAGACTAAAGCTAAATGGCAATTTTAACTGTTGTTTGCTTTTGTTGGCCAGAAGGCAGAGGAGCAGCTAAAACAGCAGCTACAGAGACCCTCAGTGCTAAAGTGATGACTGGGTGGAAGAGTCACATTCTGAGAGCCTGGCTCCAGACTCAGAGCACCACAGTCTCTCCACTCTCACTTTTTGGCTCTCTGCTATAGATTCTACTGTTTAGTGGGGACAGGACAGACTGACCAGGATGCCATCTTGTTTGACTAGGAAGCAGAAATATCCAACTAGAAGTCTTAGCAGGGGCTAATTTCCAGGTTGGGAGGCAATCTCACTTGAGGGAGCACTTTGTCAGAAGAAAAGCTATGTTTAGCACAGTGTAGCCTTACAGGAGGGACCTGGAAGAGAATGACAGCAGACCAGTAGCCTGTCCTACTTTAAATTATATCACAGCATCTAAAAACAGCTGACAAGGCCCCTCTGTTGTTAGCTGGAAGGACAGGCTTACCATACCTGACAGCCTGACTAATTTTGGAAATGATCAGATGCCTTTTACTTTTTCAATACAAGACGGCCTAGAAAAATAACTGCAGTGCAGCCTGATGGTATCTCTTTCAGCCTTTACTAACCCACACTATATGGTTAGCTGACTGTCCCCAAGTGACTCCATAGGTAGGGTTGTGTCTTTGCCAGATAAGAGGCAGAGCACGTTACTCCAGAGACTCCCCTGGGCCTATTCACTCAAGTACACAGAGGTGGCTGGTGACGAACTTCCTTCTGAGAAGTTGAGCTCACATTAATGCAACACAAGAAAAAATAAATAGACTTGAGATGTTCAGAAAGCAACAGATCTTAATGAAAACATCCTAAACAAACATCCATCCTTGGCTCCCAAAAAACTCCCAAAATAAAGAATCAAAGAACTCCCAAGATGAAGAAGCCTTTCTGAAACTATTGGAGGTCAAGTACAAAAAACTGATATAGACAGCCCTCCCATGTATTAAACGAAACACAGGAGAGCAAACCAAAAAATCAAGCAAGCTGTTTGATCTCATGGAATATCAGCATTCTGAAATCCACCAGATAAATAAAAAAAAACTACAGAATTGGACAATTCAAATCAAAGCCAAAAGAGCAAAACTGAACAACTGGAAATTTGACTTTCTGACCTTGAAGATAGTGCTACTGACACCAGTATTTATGAGGAGAAACCAGAGAAAAAACACAAGAAAAGTGAAAAAGCATTAAGAAACAGGTGAGATTCTATCAAAAGGAGGAATCTACAAATAACTGGAGTTCCTGAAGTGGGAGGAATAGCAGAAAAACACAGAGTACTGTTGTTTAGCTGCTAACAGAAAACTTCCCTGAACTTATGAGAGAACACAGATATTCAAGATGCATATCGAACACCTCACAATGTAGACCCCAAAAGAAAGACACAAACACATATTACTACTAAGCTTAACAAAATGAAACATAAGTAGAAACTCTTAAAGTCAGCGAGACTCAAAGCAAAGACAACATTAACAGGGAAGCCCTGTAGGCTTTCATCTGACTTCTTGGGAAAAACAGTGTTCAAAAGGAGGCAGTGAGATGACACATTCAAAGCAATGAAGGAGAAGTATTTCCAATCAAAAATTATATATCCTGCAAAAGTGTGTTTCAAATATGAAAATGAAATTAAGACAGTTGCAGATAAACAGAAACTCACAGACTGTGAAAACCAAACCAAAGTTACAGGAAATATTGAAAGCAGCTCTTGGCTTAAAAAAACAACCCATTACCTCTAAATTTTAGGAAACAATGCAGGACACTATGTTCAGAAACGTACCCAGTTAGACAAGGCAAAAACTCTATCAAAGCCGTAATATTAAGAAAAGGGATCCACTGATCATACCATGAAAACAAACACCACATCACATTAAAAAGAAATATACTACAGTAATTATAGCCCTTTCAAATGGAGAGGAAGTTAATAAGACATGTAGAACTTAAAACTGGATTTAAACTTAGAGTACTGAGAGGAACCATAGGTGTAGCTGCAAAGCACAATAAAGAGGAAGCATATTAAAACCAGAAATATAACACAGGAGTCTCGACAAACACAAAACCAACACTGAAAAGGATGAAAAATCAACCCATAAAGAACAACCCAGAACAAAAAAGAGCAACAGAGACTACACCAACATAAAAATAAATAAATCAAAATGACAACACTAAACAAATACCTATTTATGATTACACCAAACGTAAACTGACTCAACACACCAATAAAGAGACAACCAGTGACATCTGGGATCAGAAGACACGACCCATCTATATGTTGCTTACAAGAAACTCATCAGTGACTTAAAGATACAAGCAAACTGAAAACTAAAGGATGGAATAATATATACCAAGTTAACAATATACAAAGAGCATATGTGGCAATACTAATCTCAGATAAAATAGATTTTAATGTAAAATCAACTATCGTCAACAAGAATGGTCACTATTTAAGGCTGAAAGATTCAAAATACAAGCAGGACTTAGCAATACGAAATACTTATCACCAGACACTACAGCATCTAAATACATCAAAAAAAACACTAACTATATTAAAAAATGAGATAGAGCACTCCACAATAACAGTGGGAGACTTCAACACCCCACTTTCACTACTGGGAAGATCTAGAAAAAAGCTCAGTAAAGACACAGAAGATCTCATTGCAAAAATCAACCAACTAGACCTCATTTGACATATACAGAACCATTTATCTACTAACAGATAACTACACCTTCTCCAGTGCACATGGAACATTTTCTAGAATACACCGTATGCTAGGAAATAAAGAAAATCTCAACAAAATCCAAATCACTGAATTATTGCAAAGCATCTTCTTAGACCATAAAGCCATAAAAGTCAAAATAAGCGGCACAAGAAACATAGATAGAAATGGGGACATACAGAAACTGAACAACATTTTGCTCAAAAACTCATGGGTTATCAAAGTCAAGGACGAAATAAAGAAATTTATGGATTCAAATGAGAACAAAAACACTTCATACCAGAACTTATGGGATACAGACAAAGCAGTGCTCAGAGGTCAACTTATCTCTATAAATGTACACATTCAGAAGGAAAAAAGAACCCAAACCAAAGAATTAACCCTAGAGCTTGAACAAGCAGAAACAGAGAAACACAGAAACCCTGCAGTCACAAGAAGAAAACAGATCATAAAGATTAAGCAGAACTAAAGGAACTGAAAAAACTGTTAAGACCAAAAGATGGTTTTTTTAAAAGACTAACAAAATTGGCAAACCAGTGGGTAAACCTACTAAAGAAAACCTGGAGAGGAAACAAATAACCCCAACAACATATAAGACCGGAGACATCACAACAGATCCAACAAAAATCAAACACAACAAAATACTACAAAACACTGTACTCTAACAGACTAGAAAGTCTAGAGGAAATGGACAAATTCCTAGATTCATACCATCTATCAAAATTATCAAAGAAGTGAAACAACTTAACAAACTCGTCACAAAGTAAGAGACTGAAAAAGCCATCGAAAAACTATGAACAAAAAAAAGCCCCGGCTTATCTAGATGGCTTCGCCACAGAATTCTACCAAGCGTTTAGAGATGAGATAACTATTTTACAGCACAGAAACAAATGGAATACTCCTCAATTCATTCTATGAAGCCAGTATAACCCTGATACCAAAGCCAAGGAAAGAGCCAACAAAAAAAGTGAATTACAGACCAAATGGCACTCATGAACCTAGATGCAAAAATCTTCAACAAAATATCTGATAACAGAATTAAACAACATATTAAAAAAAATTATGGGGAGGGGCAGAGTCACAATGGCAGACTAAACATAGATCTCCCTAAATCCCTCTGGAAACCAAGACCTGAACTGGTAATTAAATAGAGCCTTCTGGACACATAGTGAGCCCTAAGACACAGCATAGGGTTGTTAATTTGGACTTCATTGACGGCACTTGGCACTTGGCTTCCCCACTGAAAGGAAAACTTCTTCTCTTTCGTTGACCCCACTTTTAGGGAGTGCTGGTTTTCATGAACCAAAGGTAACTCACCATTTTAACTTTTTTTCTCTATCTTAGCTGGCAGGCAAAGCTAGGACTTGACTAGCAGCTAATCTCACACTCACTGCCAGTGAGATCACTAGGCAAAATTGCCATATTTTGAGAGTACAGCTGTCATGGACTGAATTGTGTCTCCCCTGAAATCAGTGTAGCCACGTGGCTGGGCCATGATTCCCAGTATCTTGTGACTGCCCTCCATTTTGTGGTTTTCCTATGCTGTATGTTAAAGGATTAGGGTAGGACCGTAAATCTCTTTATAGGATCACCTCCCTGCTCCTCTGTAAAGGGAGTTGCCTTAGAGTATGGCTTGCCCCACCCTTAATCCTTGCAGCCTGCAAGAGATAAAAGAGAAGCAGGCTGAGAATTGGGAACCTCACACCGTCAAGAAAGCAGCACTGGGAGAATAGCGTGTCCTTCAGACCCGAGGTTCCTGCGCCAAGGTGCTCCCTGAACAAAGATTGATGCAATACTGGACTTTCCTACAGAGCCGACAGGGGGAAAGCTTTCTCTTGGAGCAGACACCCTGAATATGTACTTGTAGCCTACCAGACTGTGTAAGAACAAATCTTCCTTTGTTAAAACCATCCACTTTGTGGCATTTCCTGTTAGAGCAGTACCAGGTGACTGAAAAACCAGCTTGGCTTGGACTCTGTGCATCACAGCATGTTTAGCCTCTCTGCCTCCACCAGAGTAGCCAGTACTGAGGCCGGCAGGGAGTTTGTGGGAGACACCATCTTCTTCCACTGGGAGGTGTAGCTATCCATAAGGAGGCCTCAGCTGGACCTAACTCCTAGTCTGGAAGGCAGCGACTGTCTGGAGGACAGCACTCTTCCAGCAGTAAAGCCGTATTCTACACAGTGTCACCTACGGCTGGGGCCTGACAGCAGAGGCCAGCAGGGCAGTAGCCTGATTGTATACTGAACGAGTTTATAACATCTGGGGTTCAATATAGAGGTGCTTACTTTGCCAGCTGGGAAAAGGGATGTGTACACCTGAAAGCCTGACTGACTTTGTAACTTCTCAGATACCTTTTACCTTTCATTTTAAGACGGCCAAGAGAAACAACAGCAGTCCATCCTCAGCCTTTATTAACTCACATGATGTCCAAAAAGCAACAAACTCTGGAGAAACGCGTAACCAAGAAATCACCTATGGCTTCAGAAGGCCAAAAGAAAGCACCAAAGAACTTCCCAGACAAAGAAACCTTTCTGAATCTATCGGAAGGTGACTACAAAAGGACTGCACGGAGGGCCCTCCTAGACCTTATACAAAATGCAGCAAGGCAAAATGAAAAATTAAGCAAGTTGTTTGATCTGATGGAACACCAGTACTCTGAAATCTGACAGATCAAGAACAAAATCAAAAACACAAAAACTTTGATTCAAAGCCAAGAAAACAATGGAACAAATGGAAAAGAGGCTTTCTGACTTGGAAGACAGAGCTACTGACTCCAGCATCTATAAGGAAAAATCAGAAAAAAGAAACAAGAAAAATGAAGAAGCATTGAGAAGCATGTGGGACTTTATTAAGAGGAACAATGTTTGATTAACTGGAGTTCCTGAACAGGGTGAGACACCTGAGAACACAGAGAGTATTGCTGCTCAGCTGCTGACAGAAAACTTCCCGGAAATTATGACAGAGAATATAGATATCCATGATGCATATCAAATGACACTCAATGGAGACCTCAAAGGAAAGAGTCCAAGACATATAATCAAGCTTAACAAAATGAAACATAAGTAGAAACTCTTAAAGGCAGCAAGACTCAAAACAAAGCTAACATTTAGAGGGAAACCCTGTAGGATTTTGTCAGATTTCTCAGCAGAATCAATGCTGGCACAGAGACAGTGGCATGACACATTCAAAGCCTTGAAGAAGAACTTCCAATCAAGACTTATGTATCCTGCAAAACTATCTTTCAAATATGAAAATGAAATGAAAACACTTGCAGATAAACAGAAGCTCAGAGACTCTGTAAAAACCAACCAAAACAACAAGAAATACTGAAAAAATCTCTTGGCTTAGAAGAACAAAACGACTAACTTTATATTTTAGAAGCAAATACAGGACTCATCACACAGAATCCTACTTAATTAGGGAAGGCTCCAAGCTCACTCAAACCTATAATAGTGAAAGAAATGATCCAGTGATCATGTCATCATATTAAAAAGAGAGATGTACTACAGTCATTATAGTCCTTCTAGATGGAGAAGTTACTAAGACTGTTAGTAATTAAAACAAGCTTTCAAGTTTATTAAGGGGGATCACAGGGGTAGCCATGAAGCACAATAAAGATGCAACATAACAAATCAAAAAAACGTAATACAGGAGTCTCAACAACCACAAAAAATTATTCATCACACCAAGTTGGATTCATAACAAGGAAGCAAGGCTGCTTCAACATCAGAAAAACAATTAACGTGATCAATCACATAAATAACACAAAAGGTAAGAATCACATGATCTTATGAATTGATGCAGAAAAGGCATTTGACAAAGTCCAACACCGATTCATGCTAAAAACTCTCAGCAAAATAGGGATACAAGGCAAATTCCTCAGTGCAATAAGTGCCATTTACATAAAGCCAACCACCTGTATCTTCCTGAATGGAGACACACTGTAAGAATTTCCCTTGAGAATGGGAAGTAGACAAAGACACCCACTTATACCTCTCCTAGTCAATACTGTACTAGAAGTTCTGGCCAGAGCAATTAGACAAGACAAAGACATAAAGGGCATTTTCACTGCCAAAGAAGAAGTAAAAATCTCCCTATTTGCAGATGATATGATTGTATACACAGAGAATCCTAAAGAATCCACAGGTAAACTACTCGCACCAATAGAAAAATTCAGTAAGGATCCGACTGGACAGCGCTTGGCTAGCAGGATATAAAGCAAACATAAGTAAATCAGTAGGATTCCTTTATACCAACAAAGAGCTCATTCAGGAAGAAAATCACCAACTCAATACCATTTAGTACAGCCCCCAAGAAGAGAAAATACCTAGCAATAAATTTAGAGAAATAGCCAACGCCAAGTGCCGTCGAGTCGGATCCGAGACCTTTATAAAGAGAAGTACCAAGACCTTACTGCAAGAAACTAAGAGCGACCTACGTAATGGGAGAAATCTACCCTGCTTATAAATAGGAAGACTTAACATTGTGAAAATATCTGTTTTATCCAAAGCGATCTACACAAACAATGCAATCCCAATACAAATTCCAGTGACGTTTTTCAGTGAGATGGAGAAACAAATCAACTTTGTTTGGATAGGGAAGCAAGCCCAGAAAAGCCAATTATTACTGAAGAAGAAGAATACACTAGGAGTCCTCTCACTACCCAACTTTAGAACCTAGTATACTGGCACAGTTGTCAACACAGCCTGGTACACATACAAAAAGAGACATATAGACCAATGGAAGAGAGCTGAGACCCTAGAGATGCCACCATCCTCTCATGTACAGTGGATCTTTCAGAACAGCCCTAAGATTGTGAACTTGGGAAAGAAAAGTCTCTTTAGCAAGTAGTACTGGCCAAATTGGATCTCCATCTGCAAAAATCTGAAACAAGACTCATATCTCACACCTTACACAAAAACCAACTTCAACTGGATATAAGACCTAAATGGCAAACCTAAAATGACAAAGCTCATTCAAGAAAAAATAGATCGACAATGGAAGTCTTAATACACAACTTAGACAGACTTCAATATCTGACAAAGCAAGCATGATCAACAGAAGAAAAAACAGATAAATGGGAACTACTAAGAATCAAACACTTTTGCTCATCCAAAGACTTTATCAAAAGAATTAAAAGACCACCTACAGAATGGGAAAAAATGTCAGACCAATGTCTGATGTCCACAACCTACAAGATACTATAAAATATCAACAAGAAAAGGATAAATAGCCCAATTAAGCATTGGTAAAAGGAGACAGACACTTCACTAAAGAGGACATCCACACAATCAAAGACATGCGGAAAAGCTCATGATCATCAGCTATTAAAGAAAGCCAAATCAAAACTACAATGAGATACTGTCTCACCCCAACAAGATTGGCCATGATCCAAAAAACACAAAACAACAAATGCTGGAGAGGCTGTGGAGAAATTAGAACTCTCCTACACTGCTAGTGGGATTGCAAAGTGGTACAGCCTCTTTGGAAAACAATCTGGCCCTTCCTTAAAAAGCTGGAAATAGATACACCATTTGACCCAGTAATCCCACTGCTTGGAATATATTCTACAGAAGGGCAGTCACACGAACAGATATGTTTATTGCAGCACAGTCTGCAACAGCAGAAAATAAGAATCAACCCAGATGCCCAACAACAGACAAACAGATAAATAAACTATGGTATGTATACTTAACGGAACACTATGCAATGATGAACAACAATGATTTTAGGAAGCATCTCATAACCTGGTTAAAACTGGAAGACATTATGTTGAGTGAAATTATTCAGTAACACACAAATACTGTATAAGACCCTTACTATAAGGACTTAAAAACAGACTCGTGTACAGAAAAAAGACTCTTTGATGGTTGCAAGGGAGGTGAGGGAGGGAGGGAGGGAGGAAGGGAGAGAGGTGGTTATAGATTAGACAGCTGATACAAATTTGGTTGGTTGAAATCACTGACAGCATACATCAGAAAGAAGATCAATTTAAGTGGACTTCAGCATAACCTGAAAACTCTTTGAATCTTACCCTAATATTGCAAGGATAGCGTTGCAGGGACAGGGGTCAGGGAACCGTGCTCTCAGGGGACATCGAGGCCAATTGGCATAACTAGCCTATTGCTAAGTGAGTTGTCAGCACCTGATATTGGTGAGTAGTGTCTGGGGTCTTAAAAGCCAGCAAGTTGCCATCTAAAGTACACCAAATGGCCCCAACTCAGCTGGAACAGACAGTCACCAAGGACAGCAACAACAGCGGTGAAAGAGAACCCAGAAGACAGGAAGACCCATGTAAAGGGGTGACTGTATCAGTGTGTGACCAGAAGAACCAGAGGGTGCCTGGCCACCACCAGTGACGGCTGTGATGGGGCTCGCAGTGTTGAGTCCCAGCGGTAACACAAGAAAAAAAAGTGGCGCACCATGAGAACTCCACTAAAAGACCACACATAACTGACGGTCTGAAGGTCTAGGTGTTCCCCTGGGAGCATGGCCCCTCTACCTGATGTTGTCCCTAGTCATAAATCACTACTGAGGTCAACTCTTCAGACAGGAATGGATTAGACTGGGGGACACAGAGTGACCATAATGTGTGTACTCTTGATGGTTCTGTGCGTCTACAGATGTCATCCTACTGGCCTCTCACTAGAGGGGAATGGAGAGGGAGGAGAGGAGGGGACAGGAGATTTTTAAGAGGATATGACATGTATAGAACAGAAAGGAAGAGTGTGCTGTCACCAGTCAAGTAGAGCAGAAGGGGCTGCTGGAATGTAAACTTTCACTCAATCATAATTTAAAAAAAAAAATCCAAACCTAGACAGTTAAGCACTCAGCTGCTAAAGGATGGACTGGAAGTTTGAACCTACCTAGTAGCGGCTCTGTAGGAGAAAAACCTGGCACTCTGCTTCTATAAAGATCACAGCTAAGCAAACCTAATGGGGAAGTTCTACTCTGTCATATGAGGTTGTGTGAGTTCCCATTGTGTCAATTCTGACTCAGCAACCCCACAGAATGGACCAGAACTGTCCCATTGTATCCAAAGAGCAGCTGGTAGATTGTAACTGCTGACCTTCTGGTTAGCAAGCAAGCTCTTAACCACTCTATCACCAGGGCTCCAAAGAAATAAGCTAAGTTTAAAACAAAATAAAAAGCAGTCTATAAAATTACTGTACAACTAAGGCAGTAAACACATGAATTTATGCCCTAATTTCAAAACCAAAGAATACTGTCTAGAAAAAATCTAACCACATGCAGGAATTCGGAGTTTATTAAAAATGAGTTCTGTACTCTGCCCTGTCTCATTTTCTAGTTGATTTCATCTGTGTAAGTTACTATTAGTATTCTTTAATTCTAAAAATAATCTATCATACAGCAGCAATAGGAACCTGTCAAATAGGAACATTTTCCAGGCTCAGCTGTTTGCAAGCTTAGAATGCGATGCACACTGTCATCACATTCTAAGGGGTCAACAGGCAAAATGAACAAGTGCTTACAAATTTCAATTAAAAAGTATGTTAACATATACAGTAAATATTTTTATTTCACACGGCATTTCGGATAGAAGTATATACAGCAAAACAGGTTCCCATTCAACAATTTCTACATCTATGTTCAGTGACATCAGTTACATTTTTCAGACTGTGTCAACATTCCCATTAGTTTTGCTCCAGATCTTCCATTCTCAGTAACTAAGCCTCACTGCCCCGCCAAGCCGCTCATCCGTGCTTTAGAGTAACTGTGGACCATTTAGTCTCACAAGGATAATTTTTTAAAAGAGCACAGTATTCAATCAAGGGTGACCTTCTTTACTTTCTGAACAGATGATTTATTTTCTACAGTATCAGGACAGACACTTCTCAATTGCACATGCACATATATATACATGTTTATGGTACACAGAAAACACGTTGCCTTGAAGGTCTAGAAGCTTTCAATGCAAATACAGGTGCACTCACTGCTAGGTAATTAAAATTACTTACAGAGGGAGGAGCCAATCAATGCTCAGAACTATCCCAGAAATATTAAGCTCTTTCTATAAAGTAAGACTTTTTTATTTTTTTTAATGTTGGATTGCCAAAGCCGGCCAAAGACTTTTTTATTTTTTTTAATGTTGGATTAGAGATTCAAAATTAGGACTTTACCTACAAAATTTTAGTTTTGGGATCCAATGGTAAACACTATGGTTTTAATTTACTCTTTAGTATGTCAGGATCTCTGAATGGGTGGTCCTATGAAATGAATTGTACCTCCCAAAAATATATGTTATAAATCATAACGTTTATGCTTGTGGTTATAATCCCATTTGGGAATGGGTTGTCTTGTTAGGTAAGGTATATCTTGAGTCAATCTCTTTTTTAGATATATGAGTTTAAACAAGCAAGCAAAGCAGATATGGTGGAAGAAGGGATGCTAAACCACATTATGATTCACTCAGCAGCAGAAGCTCAAAGAGACTAAGATCTTCCTCTACGACCCACAGAGATAACCAACCATCCCTTAGAGCTAGCAAGCTGAGCTCAGACTTCTGACCTCCTGAACTGTGAGAAAATTAAAATTTCCTTTTTTAAAGCCACTAATTTGTGCTATTTTTGTTACAGCAGCCCTAGATAACTAAGACAATTGGCTCTGATTCTCTTAATAAGATGAGCAATATCTTGGGATTTTCTCTCTATGGTACTTCTGAACAGTGATTGTGAGTATGATATCCAGGATCCCTGGAAGGTGGACAAACATTTTTAATTTTTCAGAAAGTCTAGTTGGAATTTACTGGAATTATATCAGCTCAGAGTAGACTATCAATAATCTCATAATGACTAGAAGTGTCAATATTTATTTACTGCTACTCAATGGTAAACTTTTACAGGTAGATACAATCTTTTGAAAATGAGGTTTGTAGGTGAAAATTAAAAATAGAAGATAGTAAAAAAAAAAAAGGTTGGAAACCATTGCTCAAAATCATTAAAAATAACAGATAGACATAAAACCATAAAAGTCACAAAAACTGGAAACCAAAATGGAAGAGGACCCTAGATACATTTTCCTAGACACAATCAAGGGATTACAAGAGCTCAGGGTGCCATCCAAGAGGTTTTTCTTCATGTCCACAGCTTTCATGCTATATTTTAAACTCAGGAAGAACAAATACCAACTTTCTAAAATGCTTCCTTTTTGAAGAAATGTCTGACTCTTAAGTCTTTAAAAATTGATGTAATTCAGTTCCTATCTCCCTCCCACTCACTCTCCACAGAGCGGGGAAAAGGATAAGGCCAAAGAAACATAAACAAAAAGGTAAAGCCCATCCCATCACTATGCTGCTTTCACTGCTTCTACTCAGTCATGGGAAAAAGCCCAGCCTTTGTGTTTTCTTCAAGGCACTAAATCATGTCACCTGCTCACCACACTCACTCCATTCCAGCTCCTGCTGGCCTTTCTTCTAGTTCTTCTAAAACCCCTTCCCATCAGAAAGCCTTTGTACTTGCTGCTCCCCTCCCTAGAAGGTCTCCTTTCCTTATATGCTCGCCATCTCCAACTCATACTTGAGTTCTCAGTTTAAAGGGGACTTCTTCAAAAACCTTAGCTCCTTCTTAACCTCCTTCTCCTCCTATCTCTCCAGACTCCTATCATTTGAACTTTTTGTTTATCATATAAATCACAATTTAACTTAAAAAACAATTTTTAAATGTCTTCTTTATCCCCCAGCCCTGGGCTGTACAAGCCCTCTGATGTTGAATTGCTTCTACCTTATGCACTGCCATATTCCTAAGAGCCAGGCAGATATCAGGAAATAAAGGATTGAAGAGAACCTAGTTTTACAATGGGCTCTAAAAAATCATTACTTTATCAACAAGAGCACTGTAAGATCAATAAACTTTCATCAGAGTATAACAGATAAGCTGCTGAAGCAAGATTTTTCAACATTTTCATTTCCAAATACTCTCAACCTTGAACTAGTCTGCTAAGCTGGCAACTAATAGTAATGTTCCTTGAAAATATTCACAGAATTCAGTGTGGCAGCTAACTTTTCTGGGTGCAACCACACTAGGTTTCTCAACCAAGGCCAACTTAGCCTTCAAATGAAACATTCCAAGAAATTGTGATTGAGAGGCCATCCAAGAAGTAATAAGAAATTCAAACTCAACTAGTGTTATCTCGAATGTGGGTTAGCCAAATCACTTGATGTCAAAACAAATGACTGATGGTACAAGGCCATGTATAAGATTACGAACTCAGGAGACAATTACAAAATGACAATCTCTAAAAATGATTACGACTCTGGAAACTGTTACAACAACGAAGGTTCCCGATTAAAGTGATTCAAGACATGTTTGGAGGCTAAGATTCATCTGAAATAGTGATGTAGTTAATAGAAATTTCTCACAGAAGTAAGTCTACAACACGCTGATTCTGTTACATGAGATCATTGTCAATTCTTAAGTAACTTTAATGCAAGAAATCCAGGCTTCTGTGGATCAAACAGCTCCATAATTTTTCAAATTAGGCCTATTTTTTAAAAGGGGGGAAATATTTATTTTCTAGAAGCCATGAACTCAATGATAAATACCAAAGAAAGAGAAAAAAAAATCAAAATAAATAAACATGACGGTAAGACAAAGAAAACTTAAGCCAAATAAGAAACAGGTTAACTGTTTCCTTTTTATCCTCTCATCTACCTAAGACTTTCAGAAAATATGGTAGTCCATCACTGTCTCCCTTGTGTTCTTTACCTGACTGGTCTCTCCCTACTGGAGGCTGAGGTTGCAGTGAAATGAAAACGTATGCATATGTACCTGCTAATACTAACATAGTACAAAACAACAGTAAACCGTGGATAATAAAACTTGAAACTGAAATGATACATTTCCAAAATATACAGGTATTTAAGTTACTGTTTGTGTTCCCATCTTATAAAACTGTAAAGAATCACTATTTCTACTATTGAGACAAGAGAAGTATATACGCTTTATGTAAATGTTTTTTTGAATTCTGAAACTGATTCCATTTTATTTGTCACATTTACATACATGTCTTAACTAGTCAGGCTTCCTGTTCTCTTCAAATCTCTGATACACAGGTAATTTGAAAACTAATTCATTTTTGTTTTCAAAAATAAAAAATAAGGAAACACTGTAAAATATAAAAATTACCTTGTTTATCTATAACTGAGTATGAAGCCAAAAATCCTCGTCCAGAAACATGGATTCCACTCATGAACAGCACTGTGATTTCATTGCTTTTTGATTCAACTGAATGGTTCATTTGCAACCCCAAACCACAATATTTGCCTAGGAATGAAAGAAAAACAGGTATTTGACATGATTCTCATGAACTCCATGAAATTTAGAATGCAGGTAATAACTGAATCAGAATAGTATTCCAAACTCAATATTAAATTAGTATAAAAAGAGGACTTTAATTAGAAACCTTGTAACAATTAAAAATCACACTACACCAGCAAAAAAGGTTAAATGCCAAGTAACAGTAATCCAAATAACACAAAGGAAAAAACCATACAGGTATCTCTGACATTCTGAGGATTCAATTTTCTTTAAAGACATAGGTAGTCTTTAAAACAGAAACAAAAAATTTTTACTTAATTAACTTGTAAAGCATTTCTAGCAGGGAAGCAATTCACAAGTGAATTCATAGACAACATGTATTCTTAACACACTCCTCCCCTCACTGGCCTCCCTGAGATTTCTTAGGAAATCCTTTTTTCAGGACTTCGAACTATTATTAGCCAACTCTTGTGTATGACTGTGTCCAGTCTTGGTAGAACTACTTATAAATGAGAAACCCTGGTGGCATAGTGCGTTAAGTGCTGCATCTGCTAACCAAAAGATCAGCAGTACAAATCCGCCAGGCACTCCTCGGAAACTCTATGAGGAAGTTCTACTCTGACCTCTGGAGTCATTAAGAGTTGGACTCGACTCAATGGCACAGGGTTTTGTTATTTATTATTGAGTCAACATTTCCAAAATAGAGAACTGCCAGATTAGGTCAGAATTTTTTAAAACAAATTATTCCTTAAATGTATTTTTTTCTTGCCCACTGAAAAAGTGCTACATTTATCTTAAATGTATTTTCTATATCCAAATCTATTGCTGTTGAGTCAATTCCTACTCAGAGTGACCCTATAGGATGGAGCAGAACGGCCCTATAGAGTTTCCAAGGAGTGCCTGGAGGACTTGAACTGCTGGCCTTTTGGTTAGAAGACAAAGCACTTGGCCACCATGCCACCAGGATTTCCGCATTTTATACAGCCAGCCAAGCCAGCCAGCCAAGGGCCGTCGAGTCGGATCCAACTGATGGCAATCCTAGGGGCCAGAGTAGAACTGACCGCCAAATACACATAAAACCAGGCAACCCCGGTGGTACAGTGGTTAGGAGTTCAGTTGCTAAACATAAGGTATGCAGATCAAGCCCAGCAAGAGCTCCTTGGAAATACTATGAGGCAGTTTTACTCTGTCCTGCAGGGTTGCTATGAGTCAGAATCAACTAGATGGCAATGGCTTTCCATCTAAAACTAGCTAATTCTTCCTTTTGTTCATCCAAATAAAGCCACAATGTCAGCAAAAGAAAAATTAAAATCCTGAAAATTTCAGTACTCTCAAGATTTCACACATTGTTTTTCTTTCAAGACATAGAAATCCAAAGCATTGCAAGTTTGATGATTAAATAATCAATATTTTGTGTGAATGACCCATTCTGTCAGAAATTTAAGGAAAAAAGAGGAAATTAGTTTATTCCAGTTGAGAATAATTTCAGACCCACATTTCAACTAAATAACACAGAGATTAACAAAAATATGTCCCATTTTATATTATTATGTATTTCAAACTTTGTTTTTTAAATCTTTACCTTTAGTATGCTAGTCAGTATTTCTGTCTTGCAGTAAGGCTGGCCTTACATAAATTGATGTAGAAAAGTTGTTCACATTAATTTTTTCCCTTATAATGCAGTAAGGCTGGCCTTACATAAATTGATGTAGAAAAGTTGTTCACATTAATTTTTTCCCTTATAAAGCACAGAGAACAACTGTTAAAGTCTTGCAGAGAACTAAATCCATAATCTTAAAATTAATAGTACTGACCTTTGATAATTACAGAGAACTTTTAGGAAAGGCTTTAAAGAAAAATAACCTAAAAGGATCTTAGGAATTCTAATAAGTGTCTTTGTTATGTAAATGGTACAGAATTACTGTACAGTGTTTTAAGTCAACCTCCTTTTGACTGAAAAAGAGATTAAGCCTTCAAGCAAGAGAAGCAGAGATGTACCAGGAGAGACGCCATGGTTGAGGGAGACAAGGAACTTCCTCTAGAGCCAACACAGAGAGAGACAAAGACACAGACAGAGAAAGGGGGAGAGGGAGAGAGAGAGACACAGTAGTCCCACGAGGCCAGCACCCTGAATTCAGACTTCCAGCCTTTTAAGTTGTAAGAGGATAAATTTGGCTGTTAAAGCCACTCACTTATACTATTTCTGTTACAGGAATGCAAGGTAACTAAAACAGAAATGTACAATTTTATGAAAGAAAAATCTTACTTTAAAAGCAAAGGACACTAGAACATTTGGTCAATAACTTATTGATATATTTAGCACTTAATAAATACCAAATGACAAGACACACATGACCTAGGTGCTATGGATACTTAATATAAAATATATGTCTTGTTTATCTTTTTCTTTAAAAAAAAAACTTACAAAAAATCTTTTTATTTCTAAATATTGAATGCAATTTAAATATAGCTATCAATATTGTTAACATTCAAGCAAGACACCATGCTACTGGAACATGCAGAGTAAAATGAGTGACCACATTTTGAACATAACCTGCACTATTTTGTTTCTTAATTCTGTCTCCAAGCAGGAGTTCATTGTCTCCTTTAGTTTCTGTCAAGGTTGAGGACTAATCTATGCTCCTGTAGGACTGTAGAAAAACAGTGATAATAATCCAAAAAACATAAAAGAAAAACAAAGTCATCTGCCTTTGACTGGCAACCAATATGAAGGCCAGACCATCTTCAGGCCCCAAATATCAACTAAGATATCAACATATCTAGAAGTAGGCCATTGTGATAAACCAAAGAAGAATTATGCTTCTACTAATTCCTAGAACTTAGAAAACCGTATTCCTTTCTCATATAAAAACCCCAGCCAGTCTCCATTTGGGGGAGGCAGATTTTGGAGGACTAACCCCTTCTATCTCCTCGCCTACTGGTACACAATAAACAACTTGCTTCTCAACTCACCCCTGTCTCAGACTGGCTGTTTGCAGCAGGTGGCACAAATTCCACTTAGATTTGGGTTAACTATCAAAGAACCCTACAAAAGTTGTCATCCGAATACACAAGAAGAAAAGGCAATTACATCCTCAGACTAGTTTCTTGACACAAAGGAACTCAGAAATAGCTGGTAAATGTAAGATGTTACTAAGTACTGTATTATTTATAATAGTAAATATTTTAATATAATGCCATAATATTAAATACAAGTAATATATTACTTCACATTATTGCGAATACCTGGAAACCTGACTGTACATTTGTTAGGAGCTATGGCTACTAACCAAAAGGTCAGCAGTTCAAATCCACCAGGTGCTCCTTGGAAACCCTATGGGCAGGCAGTTCTACTTTGTCCTACAGGGTTGCTATGAGTCCAAAGCAACCTGGCGAAAGCAGGTTTGGCTTTCAACAGGTTTATTACAAATACTGTTTTGAATACTGAATATATTGCTAGAAACTAAATAATCTGTGAGCCTGTTATTGTAGGTGCTTCAGGTCAATTCCAACTCACAGAGACCACAGCCACAACAGAATGAAACAACGCTGGGTCTTGTACCACTCTCACAATTATTAGCACACTTCAGTCCTTTTCTGTAGTCACTGTGTCAATTTATCTTGTGGAGGGTCTTCTTTTTTGCTAACCCTCTACTTTACCAAGGATTATATCCTTCTGCAGAGACTGGTCCTTCCTGAGAACCTGTACAAACTATGTGAAAAGCTCTGATACATGCAGGGCCAACTGTCTATTACATTAAATCTTCGTGCAGTTGGACATAGGTAATGACAAGAGAAAATAGAGAAGATTTACATGAGCCAGTCGTTGCATAAAAGTGAATAAGGTTCATCTGGGTTTATCAGCATCACTGTTCTTTGTCATTTAAGGGTCTGTACGTGTGGCTTTATTACAAGTCTGAATAAGGTACTTAGTACAAACACCACCTTTTCAGGTACTTTTAGGTATAAACCAAAAGATCATTTTAAAAAACTACTTACCACAGCATTCAAAGGTGCTTTCACTTTATGACAGTTTACCGTGTATGCTGGTATGATAGAATTCTGAATTACTAGACTTGAAAATGCACTCTAACAAAATAATTTGACAAGAATATATTCTTGAAGTAAAACAATTCCTAAGAAGTTGACTTTTTTCAGCTTATCAATAGATAAAGAAACAAAGTGTTTTCTATTAGCATTTTAACTTCCCTCGGTATTTGCTGGCTTATTTAGAGTTACTTTGTCCTCTACATTATGAATAAAACACAATCTGTGGAAGAAACAAAACATCTGTTGTTTTTTTTTTTTTTTCTTTTACAACTACTCTTTCATGAAGCAAAAAAGGCAGTGTTAAAACATGGATAGAAACCCTGGCAGCACAGTGGTTAAGCCTAAAGCTGTTCACCAAGAGGTCATCAGTTCAAATCCACCAGGTGCTTCCTGAAACTCAATGGGACAGTTCTACTCTATCCTATAGGGTCACCGTGAGTCAGAATCAGTTTGACGGCAATAGGTCTTTTTGTTCTGTTTTTGGTTTCTAAAGCACAGATAACCTTTTTAAAAAGAAAGAAAACAAAAAAAAATGAAAGAAAGGAGGGAGATGGGAGAGAAAAAGAGAGGAAGGAAAAAAAGTCAAGTGTGCAATTCTGCTGACCTTTTCTAGGTGTTTCTGTGAGTCCAGTCTATACTGTACTCAAACTTGTCCTGTGAGCTATTCCCAACCAAGATTACTGGCTCTCTCCTCCCTGGTTCTTCTTTCAGCAAGAATCTCCCCACTACTATATAAGTAATAAAGGACTTAACAAAAAGAGAGAGAAACAAAAAATTATCCTAATTTAGGCAACGTACCAGTTAATTCATTAATTTCCCTGGTCTGGTCATTAAAAGGTACTAACAACTCAACATAAAGCATTTAAATGACAATTCTAGTGGCACAGTGGTTAAAGTGATAAATGGACTGCTACATGACAGGTCAGCCATTCAAAACCACCAGTGGCTCCAGAAAGAAAGATGTAGCAGTTTGCTTCCAACGAGATTTACAGCCTTGGAAACTCTGCAACGTCTCTGTGAGTTGGAAAAGTACAGTTTGTGATTTTTGCATACCGGCTCTGACAGAAATTAAGTGATCACCACCACGTAAAAGGTCAGTGGTTAAACCTACCCAGAAATTCTCAGAAAAAAGGCCTGATAAGATCACTGCCTTGAAAACCCACCCGGAGCAGTTCTCCTCTGCACATCAGTTGTAATATACTCAAAAGTAACTAAGAATAAGAGGCTCTGATGCTGGCTCTGAAAAACAGCTAAAATCTCTAACAGATTCTTATGAATAAACAAAAGGGGCTTTTCAGAAAATAGTGTCGAGGAAGACAGCCCACGATAGTGCTTAGTTACACACACCATGCTGTAGCCCTAAAGCAAAGAACCGAGAAACCAAGTGAAAATGATTCAGACAATCTAGGAATCCAGAACAGCAACAGAATGATGAAGAATTTAATCAAACACCAAAGGGAAGGGAAAACTGAATGAAAACAGTGAATGAAGAAACTTAAAGGATGTAAATGCCTTGCCAGCAGGGCTGGTGCAACACAGCCTTCTTGAAATAAAGTGAGCAGTATCCCTGGGTCAGGAGCACACCAAGACACAGATAAACTGTGTAGACAAACCCAGAGCTAAACAAGGTGAACAGACTATAAACTCAATCTAAGGAGAAGTACAGGAATGCCAGGCAAGAGCCTTAGGAATCCATGCAATCACAGAGCAGGGACAAAGCTGGAAAAGAGGGACAAAATCACTCACCAGTGGCAATCCCTGATTATTCACACAGTGGCGTTAATGAAGCAGAGGATCGCTGGTGATCTAACAGATAAGACTGTGAAGGGTTTTCCCACGTTGCCAGAGTTAGGACTAGATCCTGACTGCTGCTTTCACTCTCTGGGGAGAGCCCTGGTTCCCAAGCTAGACACTGGGGTACACGTTTTCTCCTCCCTCCACTTCTACCTTCCAGTCTCCAACAATGTGCTCCCCTCATTCTTGCCCAGTGATTCGCAGTGCATGCTCACATGCCATTAGACCAACAACCGGAGGCTTGAGGTCACATCACCCGCCCCCACACCACATCACCCACTGAGCAATCTGTGGCACACTCTCCCACACCACTGGGACCTGTGATCGGAGGCTCATACCTGCCCCACTTACCCTTGCTTAGCTAACAGTGACATTAACTTCAGTGGGAATACAGGCTGGTGACTGGAAGCATATCTCCCCTCCCCAACCACCTGGTGATTTGGCAGTGCAAACCCCAGTGCCACACACCCCATGACCGGGTAACCCGTGCACCTCTGTCGCAACTACTCAGCAAATGACAGTGGAATCACAGACAGAGCTCAACACAGCAACCAGGGACAACACTCGACAACACTCCCGACAACCTCACCTGGAGGCTGGCCAGGCCGACACCTTACCTCATCAGCAACACCAGTCACACTGTGACAACTGCCATCTGCACCTCTGACAAAAAATGAACAAGAGATCCCAATTTCCTCATCTAACCTCCACTAGGCTACAAGGTCACACATTCTACATCCAGAGAGTTTCTGCAAGCTGTATGAACGCACACTGAAACTTCTTGAAAACATCAAGTTGGCTGAGATGCCAGTTTCTACACATACAGCAGGCTGATCCTGTCCATCTGGGAAGCGCATCCTCACAGGTGACACGAGGATGTTCTGCCCTGACCTCCAGAGAACTTAGTAATAGCTGACACTCACCTGTAAGGACCAATGGCACCACAGGGTTGTAGAGGGGCTCTGACCACCCAATACTTGTTACCCAGTATCAGGGAAAGAACTACTGTCACACCTCCATTCATTCTGCTAAGGGAAGAAATGCGAACCTAACCACAGACAACTCACGTATGGCTGTGACACCTATATTCACTAATGAGAGGGAATCACACCCAGCCAAAAAACACCATCAAAATGATGCATAGATCAAAACCATAAAACAGTTAAAATACAGCCAAAGGAAGAAAGATATTCTAAAGAGGAAGAGAAGAAACAGCGTTCGTGATTACAACAAACCAAAAAAGTCAGCAAACATACAACCAATAGAGAACACATAGAAATAAAATTGAAAAAAAAAAACTTTAACGCCTCAGAGACAACAGACCACAAATTATAAGAAGAAACAGGATAAGATGGATCAAATACTCACTGAAATAAGGAAGCAGAAAATCTTTCTGGGGAAGAAATAGTAATACGAGCACTGACAACTAAGTTCAGAAACTCCTCCTAGAAAAAGTGCTATATACAACTCATTGATGAATATCACTATGGTTCCCTTCAAAGTCCTCCCCTTGGGAAGACATGCACTGACACCAGTGCCTAGCCCATCCTTCAAAGCAATTTTGGAACTCTTTTTCTGGAATGTCCATGAGAGCTCTTGTTGTATTACCCCTGATGCCCTGAATGTCATCAAAATGTCTTCTTTTCAATATTTCCTTTACTTTCTGATAAAAAAAAAAGTCACTGGGGACCAGATCAGGTGAGTAGGGAGGGTGTTCAAACAGTGATTTGTTTACTGGCTAAAAACTCCCTCACAGACAACTATCAGTTAAGTCTGCAAACTTGCTACAGTGCCACTGTACACAATGGCCATTCCAGAAAGAGTTCCACAACTGCTCTGAGGGACTGGGTGCTTGCATAGGTGCACAGCTTCCCAAGGGGAGTACATCAAAGGCGACCATAGTGATATTTAGCAATGAGATACACAGCACTCACAACAATTAAGTTCACAGACTTAAATGTCAAACCTTGTAGAATTACCTGGTAAAGAATTCAAAAGCCTTTTATATATATAGTATCCTCAAAGAGATCAAGGAAAGCACAAATAAAGCTATAAAAGACTTCAGGAAGACAATACAAGAACAAGATCTCACACTAAACAGACAACTACAAATCACACAAAAAACAGCAAAAACAAATCTAGAAGATTAGCAATAAAGTATCAGAAATATGTAACTCAATGGAAGGACACAGAATTACAGATGAATCCACAGACAAAGGAATGAGTGAAACAGGACACATTCCTTGATAATACCATGTTTATGGGACCAGCAGCGCGTTAGTGGGTTATGGAACAATCACATAAAAAGAACAAAGAAAACATAAAGAAAGCCTAAGAGTTATGCTGGACATCAATTACACATAACAGGAATAACTGACATATAACAGCAATAACTTATCCATAACAGGAATGCCAGAATGTAAGGGGGTGGGAACAGAATTTTGAAGACTTACTGGTAGAAAACCTCCCAAATATTATGAAAGACAAAGTTTCCATCCAAGAAATTCAACAAACCCCATACAGAAAGAACCCAAAAGAAAGTTATCAAGACATGTAATCAAATTTTCCAAAGCCAGCAACAAAGAAGTCTGAAATCAGATCCTGAAAAATGAAATACCACTTTAAAAAGGGTACCAATAAAGACTAATTACTGATTTCTTGGCAGAAACCATACATGCAAGACAGAAATAAGATGGCACATAAAAAAAACTCTGAAAGAAAATAACTGCTAACCAAGAACCATATATTCAGCAAAACTATCTTTCAAGAATGATGGTGTAACTAGGACATCCTCAAATAAATAGAAATTAAGAGAATTCGCAAAATTCACACCAATCTTACAAGAAATAAAGGGTCTTCTAATAAGAATATCTTACTTTTGACAACTAGCAGCAATATCTGTAAAACTATAGTGGCTATATTTATCATGTTTTTTTATTAGTCTTGATAAATATCCACAAAAAATTACATGATTCCACAATGCATGTC
This sequence comes from Heterohyrax brucei, assembly GCA_028571685.1. Classification (NCBI taxonomy): domain Eukaryota; kingdom Metazoa; phylum Chordata; class Mammalia; order Hyracoidea; family Procaviidae; genus Heterohyrax; species Heterohyrax brucei. The sequence continues at coordinate 138,588,672 of CM053148.1, read as the reverse complement.
ATTAAAGTTTATCATTTCAATGGGTGTTCTGTTTGCCAAACACTCCACCAGTTACATAAAATTTATGATGAGCATGATCATTCCAAGGAGAGAACAATTCGACATTTAATAAAAAAATATGACACAACCGGATCTGTTGCCAATCAGACAATGCCTATTCATCAACTAACCACACATTCCAATGAAAACATCTCCACCATTCATGAAAGTGTACGGAAGAATCCATCCCAATCAATTTCTTGTCAAGCACAAGAACTGGGCCTTTTTTTCGTCCACAATCCAGTAAATTTTGCATCTATACTTAAAGTTTTACCCTTATAGAATTGTTTTAACTCAAGAACAGAAGTCCAGTGACCACAGATTTTATCATACATTCACTTACTGAGCTCTGGAGCAACTGGAAGTTGACCTTGCTTTGGGCTGAAAAATCATCTTCAGTGACGGGGCCCATTTCTGGATGAACAGTACTGTTAACAAACAAAACTGTTGTACTGGGAACCACCAAAACCCAAAGGGGATTTAAAAACATCCCCTTCATCCCCCAAAAGCTACCAGTTGGTGTGGATTTTGGCCCAGTGGAATCACTGGGCCTTATTTTTTCCAAGATGAACCAGGGCAGGCTGTGAGTATCAAAGGCAAAAGATACAGGCTATGATAACTGATTACTTCTGGCCCCACGTGGAAGGTGCTGCAGCAGTCATTTACCCAAAGTTCCTTTCCACATATAATGCCATCAAATGTACTCCAAAGAAAAAAACAATTAGAAGTGTATCATTTATACAACATGCTTTATCCAAGTTCAAATAAAGGGCACCCTTACTGGAAGACTCTTTATTAAAGGAAGTCCTTCGGCAGAAGGCAAAAAAAAAAATCAGATAACCTGAGTTTAAGATGTGACAGCATCACCCAGATACCAACCCAGATAAAAGAATTACTAAAAGCAAAATAAAGCTGCCAAACCAAAAACAAGGAAACAGATGTTAATCTGTAAACAATGACAACTTCAAACCAAAAAGAGGGAATAAGTCGTACACTTACAGAATTTCTATATGGAAAGGAAGTCGAAGTAATGTTAAGATGTAACAGCCTGTTTACAACGCAGAAGATGAAGGTAAATTTCAGAGCAAAACACACATAAAGTCAATAAATGTACTCACCAAAATGGCTGCACAGTGGTTAAGATCTTGGCTGCTAACCAAAAGATCAGTAGTCTGAATCTACAAGACGCTCCTTAGAAATGCTACAGAACAGTTCTACTCTGCCCTACAGAATTACTATGAGTTGTGGTCAACTTTACGCCAATGGGTTTGGTTTTGTGTTTTAACTTACCAAAATAAAGAAGAAAATTAAAAAGATTCAGCAAACATGAAATCAACAACAAAGGATACAAAAAGAATTCTAGGAACAAAAAGAACTTTACAGTGAAACTAAGTAGAACAAATAAAAAAAATTCTGTGAAGGAACACAACTCAGCAGTGAAAATTAAGTGGAACAAAAACTGTTACCACCACCAAAAACAAAAACACAACAAACGACAGCAGTATATTCATAGCTACTATTAGTAACATGGAAAACCTGGTGGCATACTGGTTAAGTGCTATGGCTGTTAACCAAAAGGTTGGTGGTTTGACTCCACCAGGTGCTCCTTGATAAATCTATAGGGCAGTTCTAATCTGTTCTATAGGGTTGTTATGAGTTGGAACAGACTTGACAGCAGTGGGTTTTCTGGTTAACAACACTGAATGTAAATGATTTAAATACACCAGACAAGAGCCCGGGAGCTGCAGAATGAATTTAAAACAATGATCTACCAAGATGTTGCATAAAAGAGATACATCTTAGAAACAGAGACATAATAGGCTAAAAATCAAAAAATGAAAAAACATATATAGGTATATACCTATCTATGTATACATATATGTACCGAATAGTAATCAAAAAAGAGAGCACAGTTGGCAAAAAATATTCTGATAAAGGAGACTTTAAGTCAAAATTCATTATAAGAGATAAAGACATTATGCAATGATTAAAGTTTCAATTCACCAAGAGGACATAACAACAATAAATACATACGTGACTAACGGCAGAGCTCCAAAATATATAAAACAGACTCCATCAGAACTAAAAAGACAGAAAGAGAGTTCTGTAATACAAGCATTGGCAAAAAACATGGCTCCGGGAACTGATGAAACACCAACAGAGATGTTTCAACAAATGGATACAGTTTTGGAAATACTCCTCTATGCCAAGGAATTTGAGACAGCTTACTTGTCCAACTTAGTGGGACAGATCCATATTTGTACCCATTTGAAAGAAAACTGATCCAACAGAATGCAGAAATTACTGAATGATATCATTAATATTACACAAAGTAGAATTTGGCTGAAGATCATTGGAAAGCGTTTGCTGCAAAACACTGACAGGGAACTGCGAAAAATTCAAGCCAGATTCAGAAGAGGACGTGGAACAAGGGCTATCACTGCTTATGTCAGAAGAATCTTGGCTGACATTAAAGAGTATCACAGAGACATTAACCTGTGTTTCACTGACTATCCAACTGTGTAAATCATAACAAACTGTGGATAAAACTGTGAAGAATGGAAATTCCAGAACACTTAATTGTATTCATGAGGAACCTGTGCATATATCAAGACATCATAAGTCAGTGAAGGTGTGTTTCATGGTTGGGTCACTTCATCATACTTATTCAATCTATATGCTGAGCAAATAATCTAAGAATCTGGATTATACGAACAAGAACAGGGCATCAGGATTGGGGAAGACTCAGTAACAACCTGCAATATGCAGATGATACAACCTTGCTTGCTAAAACTGAAGAGGACTTGAAGCACTTACTAATGAAGATCAAAGGCTACAGCTTTCAATACTAACTGTGCTTCAACATAAAACCAACCAGAAATCATAACTCAACTAATAAACATTATGATAAATGGAGAAACTATTGAAGTTGTAAAGGATTTCACTTTACTTGGATCCACAATCAACACCCATGGAAGCAGCAGTCAAGAAATCAAAGGACACATTGCAACAGGCCAATCTGCTGCACAAAATCTCTTTAAAAGTGTTAAAAACCAAAAATCTCACTTTAAAGACTAAGGTGTGCCTGAACCAAGCCAGGGTGTTTTCAATCACATCACATGAATGGGAAATCTGGACAATGTATAAGAAAGACAAAGGAAGAATCAATGCCTTTGAATTATGGTGCTGGCAAATAATACTGAATATACCATTGTCGTGGATTGATTTGTGCCCCCCACCCCAAAAGATTAGTGAAGCAATTTGACTAGGTCATGATTCCTGATACTGTGCAATATTGCTCCATGGTGTAAATCCTGCCTCTATGATGTTAATGTGGAAAGACAAGTGGCAGTTCTATTGGCTGGACAAGATGCAATGTCTAAGACTGGAACATGCTTTGGGACAATCTACTGGCATATAAAAGAAAGAAGCTAAGAGAGAGTTTGGAGGGCCTCATACCAAAAAGAAAGCAATGGCGTGTGCAGAGACTGCCCTTTGGGTCCAGCACCCCTGCGCCTCAGAACCTCCCAGACCAGGAGACTGACCACAAGGGACCTTCCTCCAGAGCCAACAGAGAAAGGCTTCCTCTGGAGCTGACGCCCTGAATTTGGACTGGTAGCCTACTGGACTGTGACAAAATAAAATTTTTCTTTTTAAAGCCATGCCATTGCAGTTCTCTCTACTATGGCAGCACTAGATGACTAATCAACCAAGGACTGCCAGAAGAATTCAACAAATCTATCTTGAAAAAAGTATAGCTATAATGCTTTACTTCATCTCATGTACTTTGGACATGTTGTCAGGAAGGATCAGTCCCTGGAGAAGGACATCATGCTTGGTATATTAGAGGGTCAACAAAGATAGACTGACACAGTGGCTGCAATGAGCTCAAGCATAACAAAAACTGTGAGGATGGCACAAGGCTCGGCAGTGTTTAGTTCCATTGTATATAAGGTCCTTATACGTTATAACTGACCTGATGGTGCCTAACAAGAATAACAACACAGTAATAGTAGGAGACTTTGATCAATCACTACTGATGCTGGACAAAATAACTAGAAACTCAAAAAAAGATAAACCAGGGAGTGTGGGGGCAAGATGCCAAACTAGTCACACATCTCCTCTATTCTCTCTGTGAACGAAGGCCTACAGAAACAACTGAATGGAGCAGAGTGAACAATCTGGGAACTCCAAGATCAGGCAGAGTGCTGTGAGATCAGACTGGGCAAGAAGAGATGGAAAACTACTTTTGTTAGAGGCAAGACAGCAGCGCAAAAGGTCCTGCTTCTGTTGGTGCAGTGGCTGAGGGGTTTACAGGCATGGACACCATCTTTATAACCATTAGATGGGGACTGGAACTGCTGAGCCTGAGAGCCTGGCAAGAACTGGCTGCAATGCTGGGCAGCAGCACCTAAGCAGACAGTGTCCCTCACAGTAGAGAAGCTGTACTTAAGACAGTCACATCAAGAAAACCCAACAGTGGCTGTCCGACAACAGTACCAGTGCCCTTCACCCTCTCTTCTCTGAGCTGTGCCACAGATTCTGCTGTCACACCACAGGAGAAAGCACAGGTAGGATGCCATCTCATTCAGCCAGGCGGGAGGGCCCGGCCAGGGCTGGCTGCCGTGCTGAGTAACAGTGCCTATCTGGACACTGCCTCTCTCAGCAGAAAAGCTGTTTCTGAGATAATCAAACCTAGAGAACATAACACTGGCTGGTGGCCAAGTATGACAGCACCCTTCCCCCCTTCTCTGAGACACACCATAGCACCTGCTGATGTAGTCTCTGTGAGACTCCATGAGTTTGTCACCCTTTTTGTCAGCCAAGAGGCAGGGCCTGACACTCCTAAGGGTCCCGCTGGTACTAGCTGCCGCAGGACAGCGCCTCTCTCACCACAAAAGAAGTTTTTATGAAAATCCTATCTAGAGAATGCAGCAGTAGCTGGCAGCCAAGCGTGGCAGCAGCACTTCCACCCATCTCACTGATCCATGCCCTGGTGTCCCCGGATGCAGCCACGAAGCACTCTATAAGTAGGGCCATCGTTGTCAGCCAGGAGGCGTGCCTTACCATCCAGAGAGCCTGGCTGCTACCAGGTGCTGCTGGACAGCATCCCTCCCAGCAGACACGCTGTTATTAAGATGGCTGCTACTAGAGAATGCATCAGCATCTGGCGGCAAAGCAGCGCAGCACTATTCCATTCTTCCTTCACTGAGCTATGCTGTAGTGTCTCCTGGCATGACTCTGGAGAGTCAGCACAAGTAGTGTGCCATCTCTGTCAGCCAGGAAGCAGGACCTGCAACCCCTGAGGGCACAGCTGCAAAGGTGAGCAGCACCACTGGGCTAGACAGCCTCTCTCTCACCAGAGAAGCTGAACCTAGAAAATGCAGTGATGGCTGGCAGCCAAGCCCAGTAGTGCCCTTAGTCACTCCTTTCTTAGAGCTAAGCCACAGCTTCTGCTAGTGTGAGACCAGAGAAGCTGACTGGCTTTCTGACTGCAGGTGGACAACAATCAATATCTAACCATTTAAAGTGGCAGACCACCATGTCTCCAGAAAACCCCTAAAACAAAGAATCAAAAACTTCCCAGATGAAAAAGCTTTCCTGAAGTTATAAAAGGCAGAATACAAAACAATTACGTACAGAGCCCTTCTAGATCTCAAGATACAAGTTTAAAAAATTACAGCAGGACAAAATGAAAATTAAACAAGCTATATGAACTGCTAGAACATCAATAATCTGAAATTCAGCAAATCAATAATAAAACAGAGGTAGAAAATTCAGTGGAAAGCCACCAAAAAAGCAGGATTGAGCAAATGGAAATGCAGAGTTAGCAAGACTAAAGATAAAGCAACTGACACCAGCATTTATGAGGAAAAGTAATCAACAAAAATGAAGAATCATTAAGACACATGTAGGACTCTATCAAAGGTAATAATTTACATAAGTTGGGGTTCCTGAAGATGGAGGGATAGCAGAAAACATGGAGAGAATTGATCAAGAGCTGCTGACAGAAAACTTTCCTGACATCATAAAAAAAAGAGGACATAGTTATTCAAGATGCTGATCAAATGCTACAAAATTTAGACCCCAAAAGAAAGACACCAGGATATGTTATAATCAAGCTTAACAAAATGAAACATAAAGACAGGTTCTTAAAGGCATCTAGGCTTAAACTAAAACTTAGATACAAAGGGAACCCTTGTAGATGCTCCTCCAACATTTCAGCAGAAACCATGTCGGAAATAAGACAATGATTCGACGCATACAAAGCCTTGAAGGAAAAATACTTCCAATCAAGAATTACAACCTACAAAATTCTCTTTTAAGTATCATGTTGAAATTAGGACATTTTCAGATAAACAGAAGCTTAGAAACTTTGCAAAAACCAAACTAAACAAAAAAAAAATAGTGAAGCAAGTTCTTCGATTACAAAATCAATAAACAACAGATACATACTCAAGAATGCAATGCAGGACACAGCATTCAGAGTCCTAATCAGTTTAGGAAGTCTCAAAGCTCAGTCAAAGCTAAAATACTAAAATTTGGGAAACAGCTTAACATGTAAACTGTGACAACATTACACCATAATGAGAGATACATTACAGTATTCATAATGCTTTCACATGGAGAAGTTAAGGACATATGAAGAAGTTAAAGACTGCTTTGAACCTAGAAAACTGGGGGAGTGGGGATAAATGGGTACAAACAAAGGAAACTAAAAATACCATATATCAAAAAAAATAATCTAATACAGAAGCCTCAACAGATACAAACACAGAAAAGGATGAAAAGAAAACCCATTAAAAAAATAAATAACCCAGAACACAGAAAATGCCAATAACACAAAAACTAAAGCACCAAAATGACAACACGAAATATATATCTACCAATCACTACACTGAATGTAAATGGATTGAACGATGCAATAAAGAGACAGAGAGTAATAGGCTGGATCAAAAACCACGATCCATCTATGTGATGCACACAAGAAACACATCTTAGACTCAAAGATATGAAAAACCTGAAAATCAAAAGATAGAAAAATATATACCAAGCTGAAAACACACAGAGAAGAGCAAGAGTGGCAATATTAATCTCAAATAAAACAGACTTCAAAGTAAAATCTATCATCGTGGACAAAGAAGGTCACTACTGTTTAATAGTGAAGGAGAATATAACAACATTAAATATTTATGCACCCAAGATCAGAGCATCTAAATACATCTGAAAAACACTGACAACATTGAAAAGTGAGATCACTCTACAATTATAGCAAACTTCAACACTCCACTTTCAGTAATGGACTGATCATCCAGGAAAAAAAACTCAATAAAGATACAGATGATCTCACTGCAACAATCAATAAAATCAATCTCACAGACATATACAGAACTTAAACCCAACAACAGACCGTACACCTTCTTTTTGAACACACATGAAACAGTCTCCAGAACACACTACTCACTAGCTCATAAAGCAAGCCCCAACACAATCCAAACCACTGAATTACTGCAGTGCAACTTCAGAGACCATAAAGCCACGAAAGTTGAAATTAATTTCATTATGGGCTGTAATTTGAACTCATAGAAACAGAACAATGTTTTGCTCAAAAATTCATGGGTTACAGAAGAAATTAAGGATGCAATAAAGAAATTCATGGAATCAAATAATAATGAAAACATATCCTACCAGAACCTATGGGATACAGCAAAACCAGTGGTCAGAAGTCAGTTTATATCTATAAATGCACACATCTTGAATGAAGAAAGGGCTCAAACAAATAGAAAAACAAAAGAACCCCTTGGGCACCAGAATAAAACAGATAATAAAGATTAGAACAGAATTAAGCAAATTAGAGAACAGAAAAATAATTGAAAGTATTAACAAAAACAAAAGCTGTTTTTTTAAACAAAGATCCACAAAATTGATAAACCATTGGCTAAACTCATAAAATTAAAACACAAAAATAAATAACTCAAATACGAAATGAGGCAGGAGATGTCACAACAGATCCAACAGAATTTAAAGGTATCATAACAGAATGCTATGAAAATTGTACTCTCACAGATTTGAAAACCTAGAGGAAATGGACAAATTTCTAAATTCACATCACCTACCAAAATTATCATAAAGAGGAGTAGAACAGCTTAAGAAACTCACCACAAAGAAAAGACTAAAAAAGTAATTTAAAAAATCGCCAACCAAATAGCGTCCTGGCCCAGATGGCTTCACCAGAGAACTCCACCAAACCTTTAAAGGAGTTAGCTCTAAGACTACTGAAGCTATTCTACAACACAGAAAAGGACGAAACTTTCTCAAATTCATTCTATGAAGCTGGCATAACCCTGCAACCAAAGCCATGGAAACACCCCACAGAAAAAGAAAATTATAGACCATATGAACCTAGATGCAATAACCTTCAACGAAATCCTGGCCAACAGAATTCAACATCACATAGAAAAAAATAATTGATAATGACCAAGTAGGATTCACACCAGGGATGTGGGTTCGGTTCAATGTATGAAAAACAAACAAACAAAAAAAAGCTCAACATAAATAATGTGGTCAACCATGTAAATAACACAAAGGATAAGAATCACTTGATTTTATCAAGTGATGCAGAAAAGGCATTTAAAAAAGACCAACACCCACTCATGCTAAAATCTCTCAGCAAAATAGGAACAGAAGGGGAATTCTTCAATGCAACAAACATCATCTATGCAAAACCAATTGCCAATATCATCCAGAATGAAGAGAGACTGAAACAATTCCCCCTGAGAATAGGAACCAAACAAGGATGCCCACTGTCACCACTTCTACTCAACATTGTGCTAGAAGTTTTGGCCAAAGCAATAAGACACAACAAAGAAATAAGGGGCACTTGCATCAGTAAAGAAAAAGTACTCCTATTTACAGATTATATGATGGTATACACAGAAAACCCTAAAGAATACATAAACAAACTACTGGAAATAAAAGTTCAGCAAAGTATCAGGATATAAGATAAACATAAATAAATCAGCAGTATTCCTTTACTCTAACAAAGAGACCATCAAAGAGGAAATCACCAAATCAATACATTTACAATACCACCAAGGGGATAAAATACCTAGGAATAAATCTAACCAGAGATGTAAGAGACCTATACAGTGAAAATTACAAGACCTTACTGCAAGAAGCCACAAGAGTCTTACATAAGAGGAGAACCTTATCTTGCTTGTGGACAGGAAGACTCAACACTGAAAATATCTATTCTGCCCAAAATGATTAACATATACAGTGTAATCCTAATACAAATTCCAAAGCCATTTTTTAATGAGATGGATAAACAAATCCCCCACTTTGTTTGGAAAGGGAAGAAATCCCAGATAAGTAAAGTACTACTGAAGAAGAGGATCACAATGGGAGTCCTCACACTACATGACCTTAGAACCTATTACACTGCCACAGTACTCAAAACAGTCTGGTACTGGTATGAAAACAGATATGGAACAAAACAGAGAATCCAGATATACAACCATCCTCTTATGAACAGCTGAAATTTGACAAAGGCCCAAAGGTTGCAAACTGGAGTAGAAACAGTCTCTTTAACAAATGGTTCAGACATAACTGGCTATCTGTCTGCAAAAAGAAAAAAGAAAAAAAAAGAAAAGGAAACAAGACCCATGCCTTACACTTTACAGAAAACTAAATCACAATGGATGAAGGACCTACATATCAAACCTAAAATGATAAATATTATGGAAGACACATTAAGGACAACAATGGAAGTTCTAACACACAGCTTAGATACATCATAAAATCTTATATACAATTCACAAACAAGTGAAAAGAAAGTAGATAATGGGAACTACAAAAAATCAAATACTTAAGCTCATCCAAAGTCTTTATCAAGACAGTTCAAAGACTGTCTACAGAATGGGAAAAAATATTTGGTAACTACATGTCAGACTGATGTCTGATTTCCATAATCTACAAGGCACTGCACAAAACCAACAAGAAAAAGACAAATAACCCAAGTAAACAATAGGAAAAAGATATAAATAGACACTTCACCAAAGAAGAGATCCAGCCTGCCAAAAGACACATGAAGTCATGCTCACAATCATTAGCTATTAGAGAAATCCAAATCAAATCTGCAAGGAGATACCATCTCACCCTAATGAGGTTGGCAATAATCCAAAAAAACAAAAAACAAATGTGGGAGAGGCTGTGTAGAGGTAGGAACTCTGTTGCACTGCCAGTGGGAATGCAAGATGGTACAGTCTACTTGAAAAGTAATTTGGCGCTTTCTTAAAAAGCTGGAAATAGAAATACCATATGATGCAGTAATCCACTGCTAAGAACATATCCTACAGAAACAAAGGCTGCCATACAAAGAGATACATGCACATGCATGATTACTGTAGAACAGTCCACAATAGTAAAAACATGGAATCGACCAAGGTGACTATCAATAGATGAATGCATAGATTATGGTATACATGGTATATAATGGAACGCTATGCAATGATAAAGAACCATGATGACTTTAGGAAGCATCTCATAACCTGGTATCAATTAGAAAACATTATATTGAGTGAAATCAGTCAGCTGCAAAAGGTCAAGTATTGTATAAGCCAACTATTATAAGCCAAGCCAACTATTATAAGCACTTAAAAAAAGGAATTACACAGGGAAAAGAGTCAAGATGGCGGACTAGATACACGTCTCCTTACTTCCCTATGAAAACTAAGGACTGGATTGATAATTAAAAGGAAACTTCCAGATACATCCAAAGCTCTGAGACATGGATAGGGCTGTCAATTTAGACCATATGCCACTGAAAAGGAAACTTCTCTCTCACTGCCCCTCGACCCTGATGAATGCCCAGCTCGTGCAAACTAAATGTAATTGGCATTTTTAACTTTTTTTTTCATTTTGTTAGCTGGCAGGCAGTGAATGGGCCAAATTGGCAGCAAAGCTCAGCCACATTGCCTACGTGATCAGTGGGTGAAACAGCCACATTTTGAGAGCCTGGCTCTGGACTCAGAGCACTACAGATCCTCCACCTTCTCTTTCTGAACCTTCAGCATGTATTTGGCTATTTCGCAGTGGGTGACACAGCTTGTCTGGGATGTCATCTTGTTCTACCGGGAGGCAGAGTCACCCAAATGGGGGCCTCAGCAGGGGCTAATTGCCACTAGGAGGCAGAGCCACCCAGGAAGTGCTATCCCAGCAGAAAAGCTGTGTTTAACACAGTGAAGCCTTATGTGTGGGGCATGGCAGCAGAGGAAAGCAGGGTAGTAGCCTGTCTGTACTTTGATCTAGATCACAGCATTTGGGTACAGATATACAGGTATCTCCATTGCCACTCAGAAAGAGGGGCTTGCACACCTCACAGCCTGACTGATTTTGGAGGCTGTCAGATAGCTTTAACCTTTCAAAGTACAACTACCTAGAGAAATAACTACAATGCAGCCTGACGGCATCTTTTACATTATAGTGTCAGTCACTAGGGTGACACCATGAGTACGTCTGTGTTTTTACCAGCCAGGAGGTGGAGCCTTCTACCTGAGACATTTCACTGGGCCCACTCACCGGGGTACACAAAGGTGGTTGGTGATCCACTTCTGTCTCAGAACTGTACCTCAGCTCCTGTTAAGGCAACAGCAGAGAAACTAAACAGCCTTTAGATGGCTAAGAAGCAACAAACCCTGGCCAGACACTTAAAGAAAAATCTACCCATGGCTCCAGAAAGTTTCCAAAAGAAAGAATCAAAGAACTTTCCAGATGAAAAAGCGTTTCAAACTATCGAAGGTCAAGAACAAAAGACATATATACAGAGCCCTCTAAGACATTATACAAAATGCAACAGAGCAAAATGAAAACTTGAGCAAGCTGTCTCAACTGATGAAATAACAGCATTCTGAAATCTGACAGGTAAATAACAAAACTACAGAACAGGAAAATTCAATTCAAAGAAAAGAGGACAGAACTGGAAAACAGACTTACTTACATTGAAGACAGAGGTACCGACACCAGCATTTATACGGAGCAATCAAAAGAAACAAGAAAAATGAAGACGCTTTCAGAAATACGCGGGACTCTTTCAAGAGGAATGATCTATGATTAACTGGAGTTCCTGAACAGTGAGGGACACCTTAAAACACAGAGAGTAGTACTGTCGAGTTACTGACAGAAAACTTCCCTGGAATTACAAATAAAGAGAACATAGATATCCAAGATGTGTATCGAATGTCACCCAATATACACCCCAAAAGAAAGACACCAAGACATATTATAATCAAGCTTAACTAAGTGAAACATAAGCACAAATTCTTAGCAAGGAGACTCAAAGCAAAGCTAACACTCAGAGGGAAGCCCTGTAGGCTTTCATCTGACTTCTCAGTAGAAACCATGCTGGCATGGAGGCAGTCAGATGACACATTCAAAGCCTTGAAGGAGAAAAAATTCCAAACAAGAATTATATATCCTGCAAAACTATGAAAATGAAATTAAGACATTCGCAGATAAACAGAAACTCAGAGACTTTGTAAAAACTAAATCAAAGCTACAAGACATACTGAAAGAAGCTCTTGGCTTAGGATAGCAAAACCATTAAGTCCATATTTTACGAGACAATGCAAGACACATCATCAAGAAAGCTACTCAGTTATGGAAGGCACAAAACTCAATCAAAGCTATAATACTAAAAGAAGGAATCCAGTGACCATATTCTGAAAATGATACCATCACATTAAAAACAGGGACATACTACAGTAGTTATAGTTCTTCCAGTTGGAGAACGTAGAACTTAAAATTAGATTTAAATATAGATTGTAAAGGGGGATATAGGGGTAGCCACAAAACACAGAAAAGATGCAACGTATCTCAAAACAAGAAACATAACACAGGAGTCTCAACAAACACAAAAATCAACGGTGAAAAGGATCAAAAATCAACCCATAAGAAGAATGACCGAAAACAGATCAAGGGCAACAGAGAAAACATCAACATCAAAATAAATACATCAAAATGAAAGCACTAAACACGTACCTATCAATAATTACACTGAATGTAAATGTACTGAACACTCCAATAAAAAGACAACAAGTGACATCTTGGATCAAAAGACATGACCCATCTATATGCTGCTTACAAGAAACTCATTTTAGACTTAAATATATAAATAAACTGAAAATTAAAGGATGTAAGAATATATACCAAGCTAGCAATATACAAAGAGCAAGTACAGCACTACTAATCTCAAATAAAACAGATTTTTATATAAAATCTACCATCATCAACAAGGATGCACACTATTTATTGTTAAAAGGTTCAACAGACTCCCAGGACTTAAGATTAAGTATTTATGCACCCAGTACTGACCATCTAAATACATCGAAGAAACACTGATTACATTCAAAAATGAGATAGATCATTCCACAATAATAGTGGTAGATTTCAACACTCCTCTCTCAGTATTGGACAGATCTTCTAGAAAAAAGCTCAATAAAGACACAGAAGATCTTATTGCCACAATCAACCAACTAGACCCCCTCATACACACACACACACAGAACTTTCTATCCATCAGCAGATAACTAACCTTCTCCAGTGCACATGGAACACTTTCCAGAATAGACCACGTACTAGGACATAAAGCAAATCTCAACACATTCCATATGACTGAATTATTACAAAGCATCTTCTCAGACCATAAAGCCATAAAACTTGAAACAGCAGAAAAAACATAAGATAGAAATTGGAACTCATGGAAACTGAAGCACATCTTGCTCAAAAAGTCATGGGTTATAGAAGAAATCAAGGATGAAACAACAAAATTTATGGATTCAAATGAGAACAAAAACACTTCCTACCAGAACCTAGGGGATACAGCCAAAGCAGTGCTCAGAAGTTAATTTATCAATATAAATGCACACATCCAAAACACAGAAAGAACCCAAACCAAAGAACTAACCCTACGACTTCAACAAGTAGAAAGAGAGCAACAGAGAAACTCCTCAGGCACCAGAAGAAAACAGATCATAAAGACTGGAGCAGAATTAAACAAATCAGAGAATAGAAGAAGAACCCCCCCAAAAACTTCTAAGACCACAAGCTGGTTTTCTGAAAAGATCAACAAAATTGGCAAACCATTGGATAAACTTACTAAAGAAAACTGGGAAAGGAAACAAATAGCCTCAATAAGAAATGAGATGGGAGAAGTGACAACAGATCCAACAGAAATCAAAAACATCATACCAGAATACTATGAAAGACCGTACTCTAACAGATTTGAAAACCCAGAGGAAATGGACAAATTCCTCAATTCACATCACCTACCAAAATTACCACAAGGTGAAGCAGAACAACGTAATAAACACATCGCAAAGGAAGAGACTGAAAAGTTCATCAAAAAACTACCAACCGATAAAAGGACTGGCCTAGATGGCTTCACTGCAGAATTCCACCAAGTTTTTACAGAAGAGTTAATGATACTACTGAGACTATCTCACACCATAGAAAGGGATGTAGTACTCCCAAATTCATTCTATGAGGCCAGCATAGCCCTAATAAAAAAGCCAGGGAAAGATCCAACAAAAAAAAGGAGAACTACAGACCAGTATCGCTCATGAAACTGGAAGCAAACATCTTCAGCAAAATCCTTGCCAACAGAGTTCAACAATATATCAAAAAAATAATTTTTCACAACCAAGTTGGATTCATACTAGAGATGCAAGGCTGGCTGAACACCAGAAAAACAATTAAGGTGATCAACCACATACATAACATGAAAGACAAGAATCACCTGATCTTGTCAATTGATGCAGAAAAGGCATTTGACAAAGTCCAACACCCATTCATGCTAAAAACTCAGCAAAACAGGAAAAGAAGGTAAATTCCTCGATGCAATAAGGACAATCTATATAAAGCCAACCACCTATACCATCCTAAATGAACAGAGACTGAAAAAATTCCCATTGAGTACAGGAAGTAGACAAAGATGCCCACTCTCACCTCTCCTATTCAACACTGTACTAAAAGTTCCTGCCAGAGCAATTAGACAAGACAAGGAAATAAAGGGCATCTGCAAAGAAGTAAAAATCTCCCTATTTGCAGACATGAGTGTGTATGCAGAGAATCCTAAAAAAAATCATAAGTAAACTACTCAAACTGATAGAAGAGTTCACCAAAGTATCAAGATACAATATAAACAAAATCAGTAGGATTCCTGTATACCAAAAAAGACTAGAGAGAGTCAAGATCACAGACTAGATACACGTCTCCTTAATACCCTCTGAAAAGTAAGGCCAGGAGTGATAATTGAATGGAGTCTTCTGGATACCCAGTGAGCCCTAGGACATGACATAGGGCTGTCATTTTGGACTACATGCCACTGAATGGGAAACTTCTTCTCTTTCACTGACCCCCACCCTGGTTGAATGGCTAGCTCTCATGGACTGAAGGTAACTACCGCCTTTAACTTGTTTTCCTTTTCGCTGGCTGGTGGAAGCTTGACTTAACCAGTAGCAAATTTCTGCCACACTGCTGACTGGGTGAAACTGTCACACTCTGAGAGCCTCGTTCTGGACTCTGAGCACCGCTGTCCCTTCACCCTCTTTCCAAACCCCCGCCATTGATTGGGCTGTTTCACAGCAGGTGGGATAGCCTCTGTGGGATGCCATCTTGTCCAACTGGGAGGTGGAATTACATAAACAGAGGCCTCAGCGGGGAGGCAGTGCTAGTCCAGGAAGCACTTCTGCAGAAGAAAAGCTGTGTTTGGCATAGCTTATTCTCTGGGTCAGGCATGACACCTGATGACAGCAGGGCAGTAACCTGTCCATACTTTGAACTAGATCACAGCATCTAGGGATGGATACAGAAGTGCCTCCACTGCCAGCTGGAAAGAGAGGGGCTTGCACACCTGACAGCCTGACTGATTCTGGAAACTGTCAGATAGCTTTTACCTTTAAAATAAGACTACCTAGAAAAATAACTATGGTGCAGCCTGATGGCATCTCTTCCAACCTTGACTGACCCAAAACACAGAGTCAGTTGACAGCCCCCCAGTGATTCCATAACTAGGGCCATGTCTTTGCCAACCAGAAGGTGGTGCCTGCTATCACTGAAATTCCACTGGGCCCAGCTGCTGGAGTACATACAGGTGACTAGTGATCCACTTCTACATCAGCTCCTATTAAGGCAACACCAGGGAAACTAAACAATCTCTAGATGCCCCAAAAGCAACACATCTTGGCCAGACACTTAAGGAAAAGTCCAACCATGGCTCCAGAAAGCTCCAAAAAGAAAGAACCAAATAACTTAACAAATGAAGAAGCCTTCTGAAACTTTCAGAGGTCGAGTACAAAAGAATTATATAGAGAGCCCTCCTAGACATTATACAGAATTTACTAGGCCAAAATGAAAAATTAAGCAAGCTATTCAAACTGATGGAACACAAGCATTCTAAAATCTGACAAATCAATAAAACATTAAAGAATCAGAAAATTCAATTCAAAGCCAAGAGAACAGAATTGGACAAATGGAAAACAAGCTTTCTGACTTGGAAGACAGAACTAGCAATACCAGCATTTATGGGGAGAAATCAGAGAAAAGACACAAGAAAAATGAAGAACCATTATGAAACATGTGGGACTCTATCAAGAGGAATAATCTAGGACTAACTGGAGTTCCTGAACACAAAGGGACATCTGAAAATACAGAGAGGACTGCTGTTGACTTGCTGATAGAAAGCTTCCCAAGAAAGAGATCATTCAAGAAGACATCACCAATCAATACCATTTATTACAGCCCCCAAGAAGATAAAACACGTAAGAATAACTCTAACCAGAGAAATAACAGACCTTTCCACCAAAAATAAAAATACTAAAAGAAACTAAGACTTACATAAATGGAGAAGCCTATCTTGCTCATAGATAAGAAGACTTAGCACTGTGAATATGTCTAGCTTACCCAAAGCGATCTACATATATAATGCAATCCCAACACAAATTCCAGTGACATTTTTTAATGAGATAGAGAAACAACTCACCTACTTTGTTTAGAAAGTTAAGAAACCCTGGATAAGCAAAGCACCACTGAAGAAGAACATACTGGGAGGCCTCTCACTGCCTGACTTTAGAACCTCTTACACTGCCACAGTTGTCAAAAAAGACTGGTACTGGTACGAAAAGAGACATACAGACCAACAGAACAGAGTTGAGACCCCAGAGATGGCACCATCCTCCTATGAACAGTTGATATTAGACAAAGATGCTAAGATTTTAAACTGGGTAAAAATCTCTTTAACAAGTGGTGCTGGCAAAATTGGATATCCATCTACAAAAAACTGAAACAAGACCCATACATATCTCATATATTATACAAAAATCAACTCCAATTGGATAAAAGACCTAAATATCAAACCTAAAATGATAAAGCTCACCCAACAAAAAATAGGATCAAATGGAAGTGTTAATACAGAATGCAGACAGACTTCAAAATCTGACAAACAAAACATGATCCACAGAAGAAAGATAGATAAATGGGAACTACTAAAAATCAAACACTTTCACTCATCCAAAGACTTTATCAAAAGAATTAAAAGACCACCTACAGAATGGGAAAAAATATCTGGCAACTAGATGTCAGGCCAATGCCTGATCTCCATAAACTACAAGGTACTACAAAATATCAACAAGAAAGGGATAGATAATTCAATCAAGCAATGGGTGAAGGAGATGGACAGACATTTCTCTAAAGAGAACAACCAGGCAGCCAAAAGACACGTGTGGAAATGCTCACAATCATTAGCTACTGAAGAAATTCAAGTCAAAATGATGATCTATCACCTCACCCCAACAAGGTCGGCCGTGATCCAAAAAAATCACAATAAATGTTGGAGAGGCTGTGGAGAAACTGGAACTCACCTACACTACTGGTGTGATTGCAAAATGGTACAACTTCTTTGGAAAGCAATCTGGCACTTCCTTAAAAAGCTGGAAATAGATATACCATTTGACCCAGTAATCTCACTACTTGGAATGTATCCTACAGAAGCAAGGGCATTCACATGAACGTATATATGCACACAAATGTTTATTGCAGCCCAGTGCACAACAGCAAAAAAATGGAATCAACCCAGATGCCCAACAACAGATGACTCAATAAACTATGATATATATATTCAATGGAAAACTATGCAAAGATAAAGAACAATGATGATTTTAGGAACCCTTTCATAATCTGGTTTCAACTGGAAGACATTATGTTGAGTGAAATTAGTCAGCAGCACACGAACAAATATTGTATGAGATCCATACTATAAGGCCTTAAAAACAGATTCATGTACATAAGAAAAGACTCTCTGATGGCTGCAAGTGAGGGGAGGGAGAGGACTAGTTACAGATTAGAAAGTTGACAGAAATTTGGTTGGGTGAAATCTGTGACAGCACACATTAGAAAGAAGATCAATTTAACTGGACTTCAACATGACCTGAAAACTCTTTGAATCTTAATCTAGTATTGCAAGAATAGAGTAGCAGGGGTGGGGGTCCAGGGATGATACTCTCGGGACATTGAGGCCAACTGGCATAACTAGCATATTACTAAGAGAGTCTTCTGAACCCCATGTTGGTGAGTGGCATCTGGGGTCTAAAAAGCTAGCAAGCTGCTATCTGAGGTACATCAAATGGTCCCAACTCAGCTGGAACAGATGACCACCAAGGACAATAATGACATGGAGCAAAGAGAATCCAGAAGGCAGAAAGACTGACATGAATGAGTGAATACATCATCATGTGACCAGAAGAACCTCATGGTGCCCAGCCAGCACCAGTGACAACTGTCATGGGGCTCGCAAAGTTGAGTCCCAGTGACAGCTTGAGAATAAAAGCAGTGCATCATGAGAAGTCTACTAAAAGACTGTAACTGATTGTCTGAAGGTCTGTGGATTCCTCTGGGAGCATGGCCCCTAGATCTGATGCTGCCCCCATCATGATTTATTACTGAAGTCAACTCCTCAGACAAGAATGGATTAGACTTGATGACACAGAATGACCATAACATGTGTGCACTTAATGGTTCTACGCATCTAAAGAATGTTGTCCTATTGGCCTCTTACTAGAAGGGCGTGGAGAGGGTGAAGAGGAGGGGACAGGAGATTGTTAAGAGGATATGACATGTATAGAACAGAAAGGAGGAGTGTGCTGTCTCCGAGCAAGGAGAGCAGAAGGAGCTTAACATAGGCAGGCATGCAAATTTAAACTGGACTGTATACTTTCACTCAATCACAACACATAAATAAAATTTAAAAAAGAAAAGTACTCAACACACAGAAGAAATGACTCTTTGATGGCTACAAGGGTAGAGATGGAGGGAAAAGGATGGTCACAGATTAGATAGTAGACAGGAATTTGGTTAGGTGAAGGGTGTTACAATAATCAGTAGAAAGCAGGTTGGCGTAAATGGACTACACCATAAACTAAAGATTTTCTAAATTCAACCCAACATTTCAAAGGATAGAGTGGCAGTGATAGCAATCTGGGGACTTTGTTTTCACAGGACATTGAAGTCAACTGGCATAACTAGCCTTTTGCTAAGAGAGAATCTTCTGCACCCCATATTGGTGAGTGGTACCTGGGGTCTTAAAAGCCTGCAAGCTATTACCTGAGGAACATCAACTGGTCCCAACCCACCTGGAACAGACGATGGCCAAGAACATCAAAGACACGTAGAAAAATGAGCCCAGAAAACAGAAGGACCCATATCACTGGGAGACTAAATTAGCATGAAACCAGTAGAATCAGATGGTGCCTGGCCACCACCAAAGACAGCCTTGATGGGTACAGAATGTACAGTCCCTGACATAACACAAGAAAAAGAGGTTTACAGATCAAGAACTCTACTAATAAAGACCAGAATTGATGGCCCGACAACCTGGAGGGTTCCCTGGGGAACATGGCCCCAAAACTGGCTACTTCTCCACACCTGAAACCAGTACTGAGGTCAATACTTCAGAATAAGAATGGACTGGGCTCCAGGACACACACTAAGTATGTGGTGTGTGTAAATTATAGTTTTACACATTTATAGAAGGCTGTCCAGTTGGTTTCTTTTTAGAGTGGGAGGAGAGGGTGAAAAGGGTGGAGAGGACAGATGTTTGTTGGGAGGATACTAGTGTAAATAGTGAAAAGGAGGAGTGTGCTGTCACAGGGTGGGGAGAACAAACAGTTGTAGACAGACAGCTACGCAAAATTGACCTGAATTGTATATTTTCACTAAATGATAAAAAAGAACTTAAAAAAATAACAAACCCAATACTTACTGCCATCCAGTTGATTCTGACTCATAGCGACCCTATTAAGAACTGCTCCACAGTTTCCAAGGAATATCTGGTAGATTTGAACTGCCAGACCTTTTGGTTAGCAGATGTAGCACTTAACCACTATGCATTCAGAGTTTTCCAAAAAAGAAACAGAACATCTAAATAATATAATCATCGTATTTGACTTCACAGACACATACAGAACACAACATCCAGCAACAGTCCAGTACACATTCTTCCCCAAAGTATATGAATCGTTCTCCAGAAAAGACCATATTTTAGGCCACAAAGCCTGACTCAAATAATAGGGGGAAAAAAAAAAACTGAAATAATACAGAGCATATTGTCTAATTTAACATTATAAAATTAAAAATCAGTAACAGAAAAAGGAAAAAGAAGAAAAAATAGAGTAACTAAATGAGAATGAAAAAACATCTTACTTTAAAACTACCGGGAAAATGAAGAAATTAAATATGAAATTGAAAAATTCCTAGAATCAAATGACAATGAAACTACAACACACAAAAAGGTTTTGAACAAAAAAAAAAGCAGTGCACAGAAGAAAATTTATAGCAAAAATGTATACACTAAAAGAAAAAAGGGCCCAAGATCAACAGTTTCACCCAACAGCTCAAACAGGAGTATAAAATGAAGACCAGTTAACAGAAGATAACAGACCATAAATAAGTGAAATATACATAAAAAAAACAATAGAACATATTAACAAGACTTGAAGTTCTCTTTTTGAGAGGTTCAGTAAAACTGACAAAGCTCTTGCCAAACTGACAAAGGAAGAAATGGAAGCAACCAAAATAAGATGACAGATGACATTACAACAGAACCAACTTAAAATAAAAGAAAGAAAGAAAGATAATATATGACGAACTGTACCCCAGCATACTCGAAGACCTAGAAGAAATGGACAAATTTCAAGAAACACACTACCTACAGAAACTAACCCAAGTAGGCGCAGAGTATTTGAACAGATCCATAACAAAAGAAGATACTGAAGAAGTTATTAACAAAGAACTCCCAATGAAAAGAAGTCCAAGTCCAGACAGCTTCACTGGATAATTCTATCGAACACTCAGAAAATACACAACACTAATGTTACTCAAACTATTTCAGAACACAGAAAAGGAAAGATTACTCCCTCTTTACATTACTAGAACTAATAAAACAGTTCAGTAAAATGACAAGGTACAAGATCAACTCACAAAAACTAGTTGGTTTCCTTTACATGAACAAAGAGGACTCTGAAAAAAAATCAAGAAAACATTTACAACAGTCCTCAAAAGGATAAAGTACTTAAGAATAAACCTAATCAGTGATGTAAAACACTTACACAAGGAAAACTTGAAACACTTCTGTAAGAAATTAAGAGATTTACATAAAAGGAAAAACATTCCATACTCATGTATTTAAAGATTTAACATTGTGAAAATGTCAATACTACCAAAACCAGTGTATGGATATAAAGTAATCACAATCTAAATCCTAACAATTCTTTAATAGAAAAGCTAATTCTAGGGGACATAAAAGTACCTAGGAAGATAGATTAACTCACACTGTAGTGTTTGTGAAGACTGATCAACACATGTGGACCACAAGAAGAATTAACAAATCAGTCTCAGAAGAAGCACATCTAGCATGCTTCTCAGAAGAGAGGACGGTGAGACTTCCGCTTGCTTACTTTGGACACATTATCAAAAAAGAACAACTGCTAGACAAGGACATCATATTTAGTAAGACAGAGGGAGAGGGAGCAGGCTACGAAAACTGAGTTAAACAGAGAGGGCGCAAGCTAGAAAGACTGAGTAAACGGAAAGAGCAAGCTATGAAGACTGAATAAAGGGATGATGAGCTGACGAGGAAGACTGAGTAAGTGGAGAGGGAGCATACCCTTCTGGTCTGTCAGCAGAAGCTTGCTTGTTGCTGTGATGCTGGAAACTACGCCACTGGTATTTAGGTACCAGCAGGGTCACCCCCAGTGGACAGGTTTCAGCTGAGCTTCCAGACTAAGACAGACTAGGAGGAAGGACCTGGCAGTCTACTTCGGAAAAGAATTAGCCAGGGGAAACCTTATAAGTAGCAGTGCAACACTGACAGATGCAGTGCTGGAAAATGAGCCCCCAGGTTGGCAGGCACTCAGAGACAACTGGGGAAGAACAGCCTCCTCAAAGCAGAGTCTACCTTAGTGACACGGATGGCACAGAGCCTTTGGGATCTTGGTTCCTGATGTGGCACAACTCAAAATGCGAAGAAACAGCTACAAACGTACATTAATAACCAGAACATGGAATGTACCAAGTATGAATCTAGGAAAATTGGAAATCATCAAAAAGGAAATGGACCGCATAAACATTGATGTCCTAGGCATTAGTGACCTGATATGGACCAGTGATGGCCATTCTGAATCCAACAATCATAATATGGTCTACTATACGTAGAACAAAAACTTAAAGAGGAAAAATGTTATGTTCATTATCAAAAACAACATTTCAAGATCTGTCCTGATGTACAATGTTGTCAGTAATAGGATACTATCCATACACCTACAAGGAAGGCCAGTTAATATGACTAGTATTCAAATTTACACACCAGCCACTAAAGCCAAACATGAAGAAACTGAAGATTTTTACTGGCTTCTGCAGTCCAAAACAGATTACACACGCAATCAGGATGCATTGATAATTAGTGGTGACTGGAATGCAAAAGTTGGAAATGAAGAAGATCAGTAGTTGGAAAATACAGCCCTGGTGACAGAAATGATGCCAGAGATCACATGACAGAATTTTGCAAGATGAATGACTTCTCCATTGCAAATACTTTTTTAACCAACACAAATGGTGATTGTACACATGGACCTCACCAGATGGAATACACAGGAACCAAATTGACTACATCTGTGGAAAAAGATCATGGAAAATCTCCGTATCAGCAGTCAGAACAAGACCAGGTACTGAATGTAACACAGATCATCAATTTTTCATGTGCAAATTCAAATTGAAACTGATGAAAATTAGAACAAGTCCATTACAGCCAAAGTATGATCTGAGTTTAAAGACCGTCTCAAGAAAAGATGTGACGTGTTGACCACTAATGACTGAAGACCAGATGAATTGTGGAACGACATCCAAGACATCATCCATGAAGACAGCAAGAGGCCATTAAAAAGACAGGAAAGATAGAAAAGACCAAACTGGATGTCTGAAGAGACTCTGAAACTTGCTCTTGAACATGGAGCAGCTAAAGCAAAAGGAAGGAATGACAAAGTAAGAGAACTAAAGAGATGATTTCAAAAGGAAGCTTGAGACAAAATAAAGCATCACAATGACGTGAAAGAGCTGGAAATGGAAAACCAAAGAGGAAGAACACATTTCGCATTTCTCATACTGAAAGAGAACTGAAGAAAATATTGAAGCCTCGAGTTACAATAGTGAAGGATTCTACAGTGAAAATATTGAACGACTCAGGAAACATCAAGAGAAGATGGAATGAATATACCGAGTCATTATACTAGAAAGAATTTGGTCAATGTTCAGCCATTTGAAGATGTAGCATATGATCAGCTACTGATGGTCCGGAAGGAAGGAGTTGAAGCTGAACTAAAGGCACTGGTGAAAAATAAGGCTTTAGGAATTGAAGGAGTATCAACTGTTGATATTCAACAAACAGATGAAATGCTGGAAGCAGTCACTCATCTATGCCAAGAAATTTGGATGACAGCTACCTGTCCAGCTGACGGGAAGAGATCCATATTCATGCCCATTCCAAAGAAAGGTGACCAACTGAACTCAGAAATTACTGAACAACATCATTACTATCACACACAAGTAAAATGTTGCTCAAGATCATTCAAAAGCAACTCCAACAGTTGCCAGAGATTCAAGGAACTCTCAGAAATTCAAGCTGGATTCAGAAGAGGACGTGGCATCTGGGATATCATTGCTGAGCTCAGATGGATCTTGACTGAAAGCAGAGAATACCAGAGAGATGTTTACCTGTGTTTCTTTGACTATGAAAGGCATTCGACTGTGTGGATCATAACAGATCACGGCTAACATAGTGTAAAATGGGAATTCTGGAACACTTAATTGTGTTTTCAAGGAATCTGTACATGGATCAAAAGACAGCCACCATCTTCATGATTAGCTGCAGTTCAACTGTTGTGAACTATAAGACTTTCACTGGCTGATTTTTGAAAGTGTATTGCCTGCCAGGCCTTTCTTCCACTCAAAATCCATTGTTGGAAACTCCATTGAAACCTGTTTAGCATCACAGTTAGAAGCACGTCTCTGCTGTGCATGAGGTGAACAGACTGGAAATTAAACCCAGGTTTCCTGCATGGAAGGCAAGAATTCTACTACCGAGCCACCAATGTCTTATGTATACATACAATCTAACCAAAATAAACATACACACATATGTATTTATACGTTTGTTGAAACACTCTTTTCCCTATATCCCTGATAACGATTAAAGGGCTCTGTCTTCTGTATGTGTAACTATTTTAACTACATAGATAAGTCGGATCCGACTCGACGGCACTTGGCTTGGCTAATATACGTTTAAAATTTTTTTTTTAATTTAACTACATATATATAAATTTTAAATACATATATACAAAGAAAAATCTGCAACATTAAAGTTCATAGAAGATCAAGTTCAAAGTCAAAACTAGGGGACCTAATTTTCAGCGCAGTCTGTGACACAAAACTAACAATACATTAATAACAGAAGATAAATTAGGTAACTTGGGCCTTCTAAAAATTAAACATTTGTGTTCATCAAAAACTCTACCAAGAGTGTGAAAAGAGAACCTATAGACTGAGAAAAGAACATTTAGCAGGGACATAGTTGTAAGGGTCTTATCTATAAAATACACAGAAACTTAAACAACTCAGAAACAAAAAGATAAACAATCTATTTTAATAATGGCCAAAGGACATGAACAGACATATCATCAAAGAGGAAGCCAACAAATAACATGAAAAGATGTTTGTGATTACTAGCCATTAACCCACCCACTGCCATCAAGTCAGGTCCAACTCACAGCGACCCTAGAGGTCAGAGTAGAACTGCCCCACAGAGTTTCCAAGGACCACCTGGCAGATCTGAACTGTAAACCTTTTGCTTAGTAGACGTAGCACTTAACCACCAGGGTTTCCTTATTAGCCACTAGAGGGATACAAATAAAAACTACGAGATACTGTCTTGGTTTGAACTGCATCCTGGAAAACTACGTGTATCAATTTGGCTTGGCCATGACTCTTAGTCTTGTGCAACTATTCATTATTTTCTCATCAGATGTGATCTTCCTATGTTTTTAAATCTTACTTCTATGATGTTAATGAAGTGGGATAGGTTGCAGTTATGTTAACGAGGCAGGACTCAATCTACAAGACTGGACTGTGTCTTGAGCCAATCTCTTTTGAGACTAGAAAAAGGAGAGAAAGGAGTAGAGGGAGAGCAGGAAATTATACTGCCAAGAAAGCAGCTCCAGGAACAGACCCAGGGGCTCCTGCAGAGAAGCTCCTAGCCCAGGGAAGACTGATGACAAGGACCTTCCTCCAGAGCCAACACAGAACGCCTTCCTCTGGAGGCAACACCTTGAATTTGGACTTCTAGCTTACCAGACTATGAGAGAATAAACTTGTTTGTTAAAGCAATCCAACTATTGTATTTCTATTACAGCAGCACTAGATCACTAAGACAGCAAAGGTGGCAATGATTAGAAAAACATGTAAATGCTCACGAGGTTGTGGGCAGGTTGGAACTCTTACACATTGCTAGTTAAGATTGTAAAACGTTACGGTCACTGTGAAAAATGATATGCCCTCTCCTTCAGAAAGAAATACATTATGATCTAATAATCTTATTCCTAAGTATATGTCCTAGAGATACAACAGTGGTGGCATACATAGACATATGCACATATATGTACACTGTGGCAGCATTCACAACAGCAAAAAGAAGGAAACAACTTAAGTGTCCATCAATGAGTGAATGAGATGAATAAACTGCAGTACATCTACTCTGTGGAATAACACGCAGCTTTAAAGAATAACGAGCAGTTGTGAAACATAACACAGATGAACCTGGAGGACATTATGCTGAATGAACTAAGTCAATCAAAAAAAGATTATAGCTCTCAATATTACAAGTAGTTAAAATAGAAACACATACAGATCGCAAAGTCCTTTGATGGTTACCAGGGATATAAGGAAAAGGCTGTTTCAACAAATACAAGACTGGATTGTGTCTTGAGCCAATGTCTTCTGGAAGTGCTCAGTCATTTATGCCAAGGTATCCATATTTGGAAGGTATCCATATTTATGCCTATTCTGAAGAACAGTGATCCAACTGAATGCAGCAATTATCAAACAATATTACTGATCTCACACACAAGTAAAATTCTGCTCAAGATTCAAAAGTGCTTGCAACAGTATATTGACAGGGGACTGCAGAAAATTCAAGCTGGATTCAGAAGAGGATGTGGAATCAGGCACATCATTGCTGATGTCACGTGGATCCTCAGTGAAAGCAAAGAATGCCAGAAAGATTTGTACCTGAGTTTCACGGACTATGCAAAGGCATCTGACTGCACGGATCATAACAAATAATGGATAACACTGCAGAGAACGGAAATTCCAAGACACTTAATTGTGCTCATGAAGAATCCATACATGGATCAAGAGGTAGTTGTACGAAAAGAACATGGGACACTGCATGGTTTAAAGTCAGGAAAGGTGTGTATCTTTGAACTACACTTGGGATTGCCTTTCCTAACACCCAAAGTAACAAGCCAAAGCCAAGCCAAGTGCTGTCGAGTTGGACCCAACTCATGTGCTGTTTAGAAAACGATTCTCTCCTTGCTGTTTGGCCATCGAGTCAGTGTGGACCCACAGCGACCCTCTGCACAACAGAAAAAACACTGCCCGGTCCTATACCGTGTCCACAATTTTTTTTATGCCCAGTGTTGCTGCTGCTATGCCGGTTCATCTCCTTGGGGTTTTATCCTTTCACTATACCTTCTGAATCTGTGTACTGAGCAAATAATTCAATAAGCTAGACAATATGAAAAAGAGAGAGACATCAGGATTACACAGATAACAAAACTTTGCTTGCTGAAAGTGAAGGTTTTGAAACACCTACTGACAAAGATCAGAGACCACAGCATTAAATACAGATTGCACTCAGTATCAAGAAAAGAAAAATCCTCACAATTGGACTAGTGAACATCATCATGATAAACAGAGAAAGGACTGAGATTTCCAAGAATTTCACTTTACTCGGTTTCACAATCAATATCCATAGAAGCAGCAGTCAAGAAATCAAAAGACACGCTGCACTGGAAAAATCTGCTGCAAAAAGACCTCTTTAAAGTGTTAAAAAGTAAAGATGTCATCGTGGAAGACTAAGGCATGCCTGATGGAAGCCATGGTGTTTTCAATCGTATCATGTATGCAAAAACTGGACAATGAACAAGGAAGACAGAAGAACTGACACCTCTGAATTGTAGTGCTGGAGAATACTGAGCATAGCACGCATCGTCGAAAGAACAAACAGATCTGTTCTGGAAGAAGTACATCCAGAATGCTCCTTGGAAGCAAGGAGAGCGAGACTGTGTCTTACATACCTTGGACATGCTGTCAGGAGGAATCAGTCCCCGGAGAAGGACAGCATACTTGGTGAAGTATAGGGTCAATGAAAAAGTGGAAGACTCTCAAGGAAATGGATCGACGTAACAGCTGCAACAATGGGCATAAAAACAATTGTGGGCATGGTGTAGGACTGGGCAGTGTTTTGTTCTGTTGTTCATACAGCCACTAAGAGTCAAAACTGACTCCACGACACTTATGACAACAAGGATGGAGAGAGAATCATTTGCTAAATAGGACATACTTGTTACTTTTGGTGACAGGAAAGGCCATCCCAAGTATGGGTGACGTCAACACAACCTGACCAACATAAATTAAGACACTAAGAAGTACATGAGAAAAAAAGACCATTTTTGGTAAATGCTGTAACACACACCATCTTACAACAACAGTAAAAACAACCCAAAAATGTGTGCGTGGTTACACTGGTAGCGAGAGACGAATAAATGTGTAGAGAAAAACATGCAAATAAAAGAATGTACATGTACAAGTGTATCTACTGAGATTCCGACCCACAGCGACCCTACAGAACAGAGTAGAACTGCCCCACAGTGTTTCCAAGGAGCTCCTGGTGAATTTGAACTGCTGACCTTTAGGTGACCAGATGTAGGACTTAACCACTATACTACCAGGGTATCCAGGTGTGCCTACAGGCATATGTATATAAAGATTTGCGTGGGCTGCATGTATATCCACATATATAGCAAAACACATAAGAAGCACAGTTACAGAGCATTCCTAGACATATCCAAACAATTTGTGAGATTGGTTTACTGGGTTTAAAAGGCGTGGAGACAACTTTGTTAACTGGCAAAAGAGTTCACTAAGATGATGTTCTATATCCTAGATTGGTAGGCAGTGTCTGAGATCTTAAAAGCTTCCGAGCACCTGTCTAACACACAAGTAGGAGTCTCTACTCAGATGGACCAAAGAGCTCGAAGGAAATCAAAGACTCAAAGAGGAAACTAGTCCACAGCCTCTTTTGAGACAGGAAGAACTAGATGTCGCTCACCTACTAATACCACCCATTCTGACCACAGACACACTATAAACTGCCAGATCCAAAAACCAAAACCAAACTTCATTGCTGTTGCACAGATTCCAACTCACAGCAACCATATGGGATACAAAAGAACCACTCTACACAGTTTCCAAGAACAGACAGCAGACACAAACTGCCAACTTTCTGGTTAACACCTGAGCCCATAACCACTACAACAGCATGTGAGAAAAACTGTAAAAAAAAAAATCTCAAATTCCAAAAACAAAGCCAGATATACTCTATCAATAGAGACTAGAGGTAACCCTGAGATCACTGCCCTAAGATATCCTTTGAACTTGGAATTGAAAGTATTTCTATAGGTCACCTTTCAGCCAAATAGAAGATATACATATAAAATAAACAGTATCAACCATGAGTAATGTACTCCCTTAGACAATTATATAAGGACATACAGTAACATTTACCCAAAAGTAATGACAACAAAGCAAGGAGAAGTGCAATTAAATCAACAGAAACAGAACAAAAGAATGGAAATAGTGAGAATGCCAACACGTTGTAAAAACCATAACCAATGGTGTGTAAACTTTCACCTGAAACACAGTAAAATTTACTTTGAAATAACAGTGCATAGGTATTATTAGAAATTTAACAACAGAAAAGTTAATCAAGTATTACAACTACCATGAAACTCATGAAACATGGAGTCTAAAAGAATCTATGCTCCATAAAAATAAAAATGTTTTGAAGCATCAATTGCTATTCAGGGAAATGCAAATCACTATCACAAGGAGATAGCACTTGGATGGATAAAATCAAAATGACAGATAAGAACATGTGTTGGCAAGGGTGTAGAGAAACTGTAACTCTCATACGAGGTTCACAAACTCATCCTAGATAGAGTGCTCCATATCTCATTCCCCTCGGGAAGCTACGCAGCAAATGCCAGTCCACCCTTCAAGGCAATCTGGAACTCTTTTCTTGGAATGGCCATCAGAGCTGTTGTCATATTTACCTTTCATGTTCTGAACGTCATCAAAATGTCTTTTTTCAATATTTCATCTTCAGGTAAAGAAAAAGGTCATTGGAAGCCAGATCAGGAGAGTAGGGAGGGTGTTCCAACACAGTTATTTGTTTACTGGCTAAAAACTTCCTCACAGACAACGATACAACTAAGTTTGTGAACTTGCCACCTTGCCAGCACATGCACTGGTCATTCCAAAAACAGTTCCAAAATTGCTCTGAAGGGTGGACTAGGCACTGGTGTTCAGTGCACAGCAATGAGGTCTGCAGGACTTGGAATAATTAAGAACAATTTAGAAAACAGACTTCCTCGGAAGATTAAAAATAGTCATGCATTGCCGTTGAGTTGATTTCCACTTACAGTGATCCTATGGGACATAGCAGAACTGCCCCACGGGGTCAAAAAGTGCTGGTGAACTCAAACCACCAGCTTTTCAGTTAAGAGCCAAATGTTCAACCACTGCATGACCCAGCAATTCCATTCCTTGGTGTATACACAAGAAAAATTAACACAATGTCCACAGAGAAACTTAAAAATACATTTTCATAGCAACATTATTCATAGTAGGCAAAAAGTTCAGAGAACCCAAAAGTTCATCAACTAATAAACTGATAAAGCAAAATGTGGTACATCCTTGCAATGGACTATTTTTTATTAATAAAAAGTAACAAAGTACTGGTATATGCTACCATACGAATGAATCTTAAAAACATGTTAAGTGAAAGAATCTAGTCACAAAAGGCCAAATATGGTATAACTCCTTTTATATGAAATGTCCAAAATAGGTAAATCTACAGTAGATTAGTGGTTGTCTGTGGCTGACAGTGATGGGAAGGGACAATAGAAAGTGATTTATACTCAGTATGGGGTTTCTTTGTAGGGTTATCAAAATGTTCTAAAATTAGATCATGAAGATTGTTGTACAACTCAGTGAACAAACTAAAAACCACTAAATTATATGGTGCATTTCAAGGTAGATGAACTACATCTCAATATGGTTGCTGAAAAATTAACAGTACAATAAACAAGTAACTTGCTCTTCATGTCTTTTTATAAACTAGATGTTTTTAAATGCATTTATAAACAGAAAAAAATGGTAATAAAACTACCTTAAAATATAGTTTCTGATAAGCTAAGGCCAACACAGCACCCTTACATGCAAACCTTCATGAACTCTGGGATGTCAAGTTGGCTTCCAGAGGTCCCCAGGTGCAACCTGAGCAAACTTGGAAGGGGTTCCTAGGCTCATGCTCAGTATCTTGGACACCAATAACTAGAGTTAAAAAGAGCAAATAAAGGCCATCATCCAATCATGGAAAAGACATGCCCCAACCCAGGAGCAAATCTGCCTGCACTTGAGGAATTTAGTAGAAGTGTTCAAGCACATCATGGGGAGGTACAGGCCAACATCCTGACAGCCTGCACCCTGGGGACGAAACATACGTGCCTACCAGGAGGGGAAATACAGGCCAACATCCTGACAGTCCATACCCTGAGGGTGAAGTGCACCTGCCTACCAGCAGGGGAGGTACACCCCAACATCCTGACGGTGGCACCCTGAGGCACACTGGGGATGGGGAAGCACATGTGCCTACCTAGAGGGAGATACGGGCTAACATCCTGACAGTCTGCACGACAAACTGCACATGCCCACCAGGTGGGTAGGTACAGGCCAACATCCTGACAGCATGCCCGTAAGTGATGGCTTTTGCAAATGAAAATTTATTCTGTTAGAGTCTAGTAGGCGACAAGTCCAGGGATTCAGCTGCAGGGGAAGTCTTTCTCTGTTGGCTCCAGAGGAAGGTCCCTGTCATCAATCTTTCCTTGGACTGGGAGCTTCTGAGGTGCAAGGACTGTGGGTCCTTTCCAAAAGATGTACTCAACTCCTGGCACTGCTTCTTAATGACAGGAGGTTCCCAATTCCCTGCTGGCTTCCGCCTCCTTTATATACCAAGAGAGTTCCTCAAAGCCCCATACAATCTTACACATGGAGTCCTGCCCCATTAACACAACTTCCACCCCATGAGCATCACAGAAGCAGGGTTTACAGCACCTAGGAACATCACACAACATCAGGAATCATGGCCTAGTCTAATTGCTACACACCTTTTTTGGAGGGCACAATTCAATCCACGACAGTAGGTATGAGTTCAGAGTTGAGACAGTACACACAGAGTTACCTGCGACGAAGTTTTGTTTGATACGGTAGTTTCATTTATCTGGTCACTCATCCATTGATACATTTCTTACCCTGAGTTTGACACACAAACTACTAAACTGTTTTTCAGAAAAGCAGCATCAATTTATTCTCTCCTAGCACTACTAGAAATAAAAGAAACTAGCAACTTGTTATTTTCTTGACTAATTAGTGAAGCCCAACTTTTCCAAAACATGTTTACCTTTAAATATCTCTTTGATATGGAATCTTTCTATACTATTTGGGCATTTTTTTCCTAGGACCTCCTTTACCTTTGTTTGTTTTCTTTTTTAAACTATCTGTAAGTTACATGTGAGATGCCTAGGTACTGCAACAGTTAAGAGCGCCACTGCTAATACAAGGTTAGCGGCTTAAGCCCTGTGGAAGAAAGACTTGGCAATTTGATCCCATAAACATTACAGCCTTGGAAACCCTATGGGGCAGTTCTACTCTGACCTATATAGGCTGGCTATGAATCAGAACTGATTCTACAGCAATGGATTTGGTTTTCGTTTTCTGCCAATTACATATACAGCAAAAGGAGACTTTCCTGGGTAGTTCCAGGCTAATGAGATGATCCTTTAGCCAAAGGGAAAGAATGTTCTTATTATTAGCAAAAAGGAAATCAGAGAGACCAAAAGGAAATCAGAGCAACCCACTAGTTGGCCTGGGAGACAGCAAACACCCATATGGGAACTGCCTGTCAGGGCCACCACAGGTAGCCTCTAGAGATGAACTCAGAGTCATCCCAGAAAAGCAGCCAGTGGCAAACGGTGCCCTCCGTCTGAAAACAGCAAGGAAATGAATTCTGACAACAATCAGTGCACTGAGGAGAGAACCCTGAGTTTCCGACAACTACAGTCAGAGCCAAAGCCTTGATTTCAGCCTGGTGAGACCTTAAGCGGAGAATCCAGCCACACCATGCCCAGACATATGATCTACAGAAGCTGTGAGATACTAAATTTGTGTTGTTTTAAACAGGTAAGTTTGTGGTATTTTTTTTTAAAAAAACAACCAAAAACTAACATAACCAGGAAATTTAGTACATTAATAAAGATACCCTGTTTTTGGCTAATCAAGTCTGATACAAATAAAGAGCAGAAGTTGAGAACTATGGCTTAAGGTCCACATCTCACCACAGATGAAGCTGACTTGGCCCCTTGGCCTATACAGTTTAGACCTATATAATCAAAAAATGTTTGAATTAGTTGCCAAGATTTTAAAAATTTGCAAAGTTGATATTGATTATGAATTGCTGGCTTCTTTTGAAATTCAGAGGGTACAGAAAAACGGGTCAACTTCCCATATTGTTCTAGGTTAAGAAAGAATTGGTTGGTTCCTCTAAAAGAGAAAGTTACACTTCCGTTTGCTACAACCTCCACCAATCCCAATGTCTCTAATTCTGAAACTCAGTTACCATTTACCATCACAGTCAGGCTTTTATTTTGTTAATACGTAGTCACCTCATTCATTTATGTTACCTGTTTGGCCCTGCATTTATAACAACCTATGCAGAGCTTCAAAACCCTGGTAGTGTTGTGGTTAAGTGCTGTATCTGCTAAACAAAAGGTGAGCAGATCACAGATACCAGCCGCTCCTTGGAAACTCTATGGAGCAGTTTTACTCTACCCCATAGGGTAACTATGAGTCAGAATAGGCTCCGCCGCACTTGGTTTGGATTTTACAGAAAGCTTAGAAACTTAAAAGTTACCAAAAGTTCCAATATCCATATCAACTATAGTTTTTTGCTTGATGATAAACAGCAACAGAATCAACTTGGACAACATTACACAGAAATATCATTCTTTATGCAAATAATAAATACCTTCCACATTTCTGTGTCAACTGTGCCCTTCCCCACAAGGTATTTTCAACAACACAGCTATGCTCATATTTTTTTACATGATGCTAGAAAATATAGCACAGTGCACTTACAAAAATACTTTGTCAGGGGAGGGCATAACTGGCAAACACAGAAGGTGAATAGTATTGGCATAAAAAACACAGCATTCCATATTTTAAAGAGATAACAGATTCATGTGATTCAGATATATAAGAGGCTCTCGTCAGATTTCTCAGCAGAAACCATGCTGGCACGGAGACGGTGGCATGACACATTTAATGTCTTGAAGGAGAAGAAATGTCAACCAAGAATTATATATCCTGCAAAACTGTCTTTCAAATACAAAAATGAAATTAAGACATTCCCAGATAAACAGAAACTCAGAGACTTTGTAAAAACCAAACCCAAACTGCAAGAAATACTGAAAGAATTTCTTGGCTTTGGCTTAGAAGAACAAAACCACTAACTTTATATTTTAGAACGACACACTACTCAATACTCTACTCATTTAGGGAAGGCCCCAAAGCAAATCACAGCTTTGATTTGGAAACAAGCAATCCAGTGATCATCATGAAAACTATGGTGTCATCATAATCAAAAGAGGGATGTACTACAGTCATTATAGTCCTTCCAGATGGAGAGGAAGATGAGAAGACTGGTAGTAATTAAAATTGGGTTTATAAATAGTTTATTAAGGGGGTTCATAGGGGCAGCTGTAAAGCACATCAAAGATGTATCATACAATTTGAAGAAATCTAATACACGAGTCGTAACAACTATGAAACCAGCTCTGAAAACAGTGAAAAATCAATTCACAAAAATGAGTGTCCCAGAACAGACCAATAAGAACAACAGAGAAAACATCAACATAAAAATAAACACATCACAATGGCAGCAGTGAACACACAACTATCAATAATTGCATTGAATGTGAATGGACTGAATGCTCCAGTAAAGAGACACCGAGTGTCATCTTGGATCAAAAGACATGACCCATCCATATGTTGTCTACAAGAAACTCACTTGAGACCTAAAGACAGGAACAAACTGAAAGTTAAAGGATGGAAGAATATATATCAAGCTAACAATGAACAAAGAAGAGCAGGGATGGCAATTCTAATCTCAGACAAAATCAATTTTAATTTCAAATCCACCATCGTGGACAAAGATGGACACTACTTATTGCTGAAAGGTTCAGTATGCAAGCAAAACTTAACTATATTAAATATTTATGCACCTAATGTAAGAGCAATTAAATATGTCAAAGAAACACTGACTACACTCAAAAGAGAGTCAAATGACTCCACCATAATAGTGGGCGACTTTAACACTCCACTTTCATCACTAGACAGATCATCTAGAAAAAAGCTCAGGAGAGATACAGAAGACCTCATTGACACAATTAACCAACTAAACCTCATTGATATATACAGAACTTTCCACCCATCAGCAGACAACTACACCTTCTTCTCCTGTGCACATGGAACATTCTCCAGAATTGACCACGTGATAGGCGATAATGCAATGCTCAACAAAATCGATACCAGTGAATTACTCCAAAGCATCTTCTGAGATCATAAAGCCATAAAAGTTGAAATTAATAGCAGAAAAAACATAGATAGAAAGTGGAACTCTTGCAAACTGAACAACATCTTGCTCAAAAAAACATGGGTTATAGAGGAAATCAAGGATGAATTAAAGAAATTCATGGATTACAATGAGAACGAAAACACTTCCTAACAGAACCTATGAGATACAGCCAAAGCAGTGCTTAGAGGTCTGTTTATCTCCATAAATGCACACATCTGGAAGGAAGAAAGAAACCAAATCAAGGAACTAACTCTACAGCTTGAACAAGTAGAAAGAGAACGACAGAGGAACCCCTCGGGCACCAGAAGATAGGAGATCATAAAGATTAGAGCAGAGCTAAATGAATTAGAGAATAGAAAAACAATTGAAAAAATTGAAAAGACCAAAAGCTGGTTTTTTGAAAAGATCAGTAAAATTGATAAACCACTGGCTAAACTTACTAAAGAAAAGCAGGAAAGGAAACAAATAACCCAAATTAGAAATGAGAGGGGAGTTGTAACAGAAATCAAAAGTATCGTAACAGAATACTATGAAAGACTGTACTTTAACAAATTTGAAAACCTAGGGGAAATGGACCAATTCCTTGACTCATACCACCTACCTAAATTATCACAACGTGAAGCAGAACAACTTAAAAAATACATCACAAAGGAAGAAACACTGCCAACCAAAAAAAGTCGGGGCCCAGATGGCTTTACTGCAGAATTCTACCAAGCATTTAGAGAAGAGTTATCCCCAATACTACTGAGAATATTTCACAGTATAGAAAGGGATGGAGTATTCCCAAACTCATTCTATGAAGCCAGCATAACCCTGATACCTAAGACAGGGAAAGATCCAACAAAGACAGAGAACTACAGACCGATATCACTCATGAACCTAGATGCAAAAATCTTCAACAAAATTCTTGCCAACAGAATACAACAACATATCAAGAAAATAATCCTTCATGACCAAGTGGGATTCATACCAGGGATGCAAGGCTGGTTCAACATCAGGAAAACAATTAATGTGATTAACCACATAAATAACACAAAAGACAAAGATCACCTGATTTTGTCCATTGATGCCGAAAAGGCATTTGATAAAGCCAACACCCATTCATGCTAAAAACTCTTAGTAAAACGGGCATAGATGGCAAATTCCTGAATACAATAAGGGCCATTTATACAAAGCCAATTGCCCACATCATCCTGAATGGAGAGAGACTGAAAGACTTTCCCTTGAGATCAGGAACTAAACAAGAATGCCCACTGTCACCTCTCCTATTCAACATTGTGCTAGAAGTTCTAGCCAGAGCAATTAGACAAGACGAAGAAATAAAGGGCATCTGCATCAGCAAAGAGGAAGTTAAATCTCCCTGTTGGCAGATGATATGATTGTATACGCAGAGAACCCCAAGGAATCTATAAGTAAGTTACTCAGACTGATAGAAGAGCTCAAGAAAGTCTCAGGACACAAGACAAACATAAGTAAATCAGTAGGATTCCTTTATACCAACAACGAGACTGTTAAGGAGGAAATTATTAAGTCAGTACTCTTTACGATAGCCCCTAAGAAGATAAAGTACCTAGGAATTAATCTAACCAGAGAAACAACAGACCTTTACAGAGAGAACTACAAGCCCTTACTACAAGAAACTAAGAGAGACTTAGATAAATGGAAAAACCTACCCTGCTCATGGATAGGAAGACCTAACATTGTGAAAATGTCTATTTTACCCAAAGCAATTTGTTTATATAATGCAATCCCAATACAAGTTCCAGTGTCATTTTTTAATGAGATGGAGAAACAAATCATCAATTTTGTTTGGAAAGGGAAGAAGCCTCGGATAAGTAAGATACTACTAAAGAAGAAGAACACACTGAGAGACCTCTCATTACCCGACCTTAGAACATACTACATTGCCACAGTGGTCAAAACAGCCTGGTACTGGTAGAAGAACAGACAGATGGATCAATGGAACAGAATTGAGACCCCAGAGATGACAACATCTGCCTATGAACAGCTGATATTGGACAAAGGCCCTAAGACATTAAACTGGGGTAAAAACAGTATCTTCAACAAACGGTGCTGGCAAAATTGGTTATCCATCTGCAATAAACTGAATCAAGATTCGTGTCTTACACCTTATACAAAAACCAACTCCAACTGGATAAAAGACCTAAATATCAAACCTAAAACGATAAAGCTCATCCAAGAAAAGATAGGAACAACAATGGAAGTTTTAATACACAATGAGGGCAGACTCCAAAATCTGTCAAAGAAACCTCAATCAACAGAAGAGAAAATAGATAAATGGGAACTATTAAGAATTAAACACTTTTCCTCATCGAAAGACTTTATTAATAGAATTAAAAAAACACCCACAGAATGGGAAAAAATATTTGGCAACTCTATGTCAGACCGACACCTGATCTCCATAATCTATAAGATACTACAAAATATCAAGAAGAAGAAGATAAACCATCCAATTAAGCGATGGGCAAAGGAGATGGACAGACATTTCACTGAAGAGGAGATCCAGGCAGCCAAAACACACATGCGGACATGTTCACGATCTTTAGTTATTAAAGAAATTCAAATCAAGATGACAATGAGATACCATCTCACCCCAACAAGATTGGCCATGATCCAGAAAACACAAAACAACAAATGCTGGAGAGGCTGTGGAGAAAGTGGAACCCTCCTACACTGTTGGTGGGGTTGCAAAATGGTCCAGCCTCTTTGGAAGGCAATCTGGCACTTTCTTAAAAAAATGGATATCGATATACCATTTGACCCAGTAATTCCACTACTTGGAATATATCCTACAGAATCAAGGCCTTTCACACCAATGGACACATGCACCAGAATGTTTATCACAGCACAGTCCACGATAGCAAAAATATGGAATCAACCCAGATGCCCAACAACAGAAGAATGGATAGGTAAACTATGATACATATACTCAATGGAGCACTATGCAATGATAAAGAATAACGATGATTCCAGGAAACATCTCCTAACCTGGTTTCAACTGGAAGACATTATGTTGAGTGAAAGTAGTCAGCGACAAAGGGACAAATACTCTATGAGACCTCTACAGTAAGATCTCAAAAACAGACTTGTGTATAGAAGAAAAGACTCTTTGACAGCTGCAAGGGAGGGGAGGGAGGGAGGGTGAGGGGGGAGGGTTTAGTTTAGATAGTTACTAGAAATCTAGCTGGGAGAAAGCGGTGATAGCACACATTAGAAACAAGAACAACATTAAGTGGACTTCAGCATAACTTGAGTACTCCTTCCATCTTAATACTGCAAGGATAGAGTAGCTGGGGCGGGGGGCGGGGGACCATGCTCTTAGGCGAATTCCAGGCCAATTGGCACAACTAGCGTTTTGCTAAGAGAGCTCTCTGCACCCCACATTGGTGAGTGGCGTCTGGGGTCTTAAAAGCTGCCAAGCTGCCATCCGAGGACACAGCAAATGGTCCCAACTCAGCAGGAACGGATGCTCACCGAGGGCCAAAATGACATGCGGTAAAGACAACCGAGAAGACAGAGAGACCCACAAGAGTGGGTGCCTACATCGACTTGGGACCGGAAGAACCGGATGGTGCCCGGCCACCACCAGCGATAGCCACGATGGAGCTCACAGAGAGGAGGCTCACTGGTAACACAAGAATAAAAAGAGGTGCATCATGAGATCTCCACTAAAAGATCTCAACTGATGGTCCAGCGGTTTTGGGGTTCCTCTGAGAGCATGGCCCCCTGACCTGATGCTGCCCTTTCCCATAAATTATAACAAAGGTCCACTCTTTGCACAGGAATGGATTGGACTTAGCAATGCAGAGTGACCATATATTGTAAGCACTTTATGGTTCTATACATCTATAGGATATCACCTTGCTGACCTCTGGCTGGAGGAAGGGGAGTGGATGGAGAGGAGGGGAAAGGAGGCTGTTGGGAGGATGAGACATGTATGGAGCAGAGAAGAATAGTGTGCTGTCACCGGACAGGGAGAGCAGTGGAAACTGCATATAGGTGGGCATGTAAATTTATATGTGAATGTACATTTTCACTCAGTTATGTTAAATAAAAATAAAAGTTCAAAAAAAAAAAAGATAGTTTTGCAGCATATATAATTCTTGGTTGGAAGTTCTTCTCCTTTAAGGCTTTGAATGTGTGATGCCACTGTCTCTGTGCCAGCATGGTTTCTGCTGAGAAATCTGAAGACAGTCTACAGGGTTTCCCTCTGAATGTTAGCTTTGCTTTGAGATTTCCTGCCTTTAAGAGTTGCTGCTTATGTTTCATTTTGTTGAGCTTGATTATAATACGTCTTGGAGTCTTTCTTTTGAGATCTATATTGCGTGGCGTACGATATGCATCTGAGATGTGTATATTCTCTTCCTTCATGATTTCTGGGAAGTTTTCTGTCAACAGCTCAGTAATGATACTCTCTCTGTGTTCTCAGATGTCTCACCCTTTTCAGAGACTCCAATTAATCAAAGGTTGTTCCTCTTAACAGAGTCTCACATGCTTCTTAGTGTTTCTTCATTTTTCTTGTTTCTTTTTTCTGATTTCTGCTCATAGACGCTGGCCTCAGCAGCTCTGTCTTCCAAGTCAGAAATTCTTTTTTCTATTTGTTCCATTCTGTTTTCTTGGCTTTGTATGGAAGTTTCTATGTCTTTGATTTTGTTCGTGATCTGTTGGACTGCAGTGTACTGGTGTTCCATGAGATCGAACATCTTGCTTAATTTTTCATTTTGTTCTCCTGCTTTTTGTATAAGGTCTAGAAGGGCTCTGTATATAATCATTTTGTATTCACTTTCTGATGCTTTCATAAAAGTTTCTTCATCTGAAAAACTCCTTGCTTGCTTTGTTTGGGAGCCTTCTGAAGCCATGGCTGATTTCTTGTGTGCTACAAGTGTCTGCTGCTTTTTGGGACCCATACGAGTATCTGGAGGCTGGAAGAGGTACTGTGAGGATGGATTGCAGATGTTTCTCTAGGCTATCTTAAAATGTAAAGCCAAAGTTATCTGACCACTTCACAAGTCAGTTAGGTTTTCAGGTGTAGAGGTCC
This sequence comes from Heterohyrax brucei, assembly GCA_028571685.1. Lineage (NCBI taxonomy): Eukaryota > Metazoa > Chordata > Mammalia > Hyracoidea > Procaviidae > Heterohyrax > Heterohyrax brucei. The sequence continues at coordinate 138,547,945 of CM053148.1, read as the reverse complement.
CTCTTCTGAACTGGCAAAGTAAGCGCCACTGTATCCAACCCCAGATGATACAAGCTAGTTCAGAATACAGCAATGCTACTGCCCTGTTGGCCTCTGCTGACAGGTCCTAGCCTTAGACGACACTGCATAGAGTACTGCTTTTCTGATAGAAAAGCGCTCTCCTGTCGGCCGACTCTAGCTCCCAAGCTAAGAATTAGGTCCAGCTGCGTCCACCGTATCCAAGATGGCGCCCTCCACACAGGCAGCAGACAGAGGGGCCAAAGGTGCCGAGAGGTAGTGATTCCTCTGATTCTGTTGAAGGACCCCCACAGCTGGTAGCACTAGGTAAATTACTGCTTTTCTGTTGGAGAAGTGCTGTCCTGTTTGCAGGTGCTGGCTCCCAGGCTAAGAATGAGGTCCCGCTAGAATCTCCGTAACCAACATGGTGTCCTGCATACTGACTGTGAAACTACCTACAAACGCTGCTGAGGCAGATACAAAACAACAGGCTCAAAGTAACTAGGTTAACAGAGTCCTAAGCCTGGCTCTCAAAATATGGAAATTTCGCCTGCCTGTACCCCCAGCAGCGTGTCTCAGTCTAGCCACTAGGCAAGACCCTGCTCCTCTTGCCGGCCAAGACAGAGGGAAAAAAACATCAGAATCGTGCGTTTACCTTCAGTCTGTGAGAGCCGGGGCTACCTGGGCGTGGGAATCAGTGTAAGAGAGGAGGTTTTCGCTCAGTGGTATGAAGACCAAAGTAACAGCCTTGTGCCGTGTCCTCGGGCTGATTAGGTCACCAGAAGGCTCCGTCTGATTATCAGTTCAGGTGTTGGATTCCAGCGGGATATAAGGAGACGTGCGCTTAGTCCGCCAGCTTGACTCCACCCCCCAAGAGAGGATGATTAGAAAGCCTTACTTTTCATTCAGAGTATGTGTGTGTGTGTGCGTGCGTGTGTGTGTGAGTGTGTGTGTGTGTGTGTGTGAGAGAGAGAGAGAGAGAGAGGCAGCAAGACAGAGAACATTTTTTTTTTTTTTGAACAAAGTGTAAAAACCTTGCCAATCTCAAAATCCAAACACGGGATTTTCAAAGGAATTCATACAGTGAAAATATGAAACCCTGAATATTCAGGCACTGAGCTAGACAGCTGCTGGGGATACAGAAGCAAAGCCAGACAGGGACAGTGCCACCCTTAGGAAGCATGGTGTCATGGGACATGAAAAATGTAGACCTGAAGTCTCTAAAGTATAGAACAGACCATTATGGTGCTGGAAAACTCTTTTGCGTATATGCTGTCATAAAATAAAATTCATCAATACACTTAGTTAAGAGGCTCAAGGCCTTGCTCAGGAGGCCAGAGTGAGTTTGAGCTGCAAAATTTACCCTAACTTGGAATGATTCAGTGCTCTCTTTTTTGAATGACATGTCTTCCCATAATGATTAACAGCATGTTCACAGCAGCCTATTAGACAAAAACTGATTATATGGTGGATATACCATAATTTATTTACCTATCTCCTTACTTTTGGAAATTTAGATGGCTTCCAACTTTTCTCTATAGTCAATAATGCTGCATAAACTTATTCTTAACATACTTTCTGTCTTCTCAAATATTTCCTCAGGAGTAATTTTAATAGCATTATGAAGTCAATTAACATGAACATTCTCATGAATTTTTGCACTTCCAGACCACTACAAGTGAGCACCAAATAACAGATTCTAAATTTTCAGAGTACCAGTTTCACCATATCTATGCTATAATCCACCCGACCCATTGCCATTCAGTCAATTCTGATTCACAGTAACCCCACAGAACACAGTAGATCTGTCTCATGCTAGGGTTTCCAAGTCTATCAATCTTTACAGAAGCAGACTGCTACATCTTTCTCTCACAGAGTGGCAGGTAGGTTCAAACTACTGACCCTTCATTTAGCAGTTAAGCACTTTAACTTATGCACCAGGGATCCTTTGTGCCAAGACAAAGTATCACCATTTTTTGTATTTTCCACTAATCCAAGTATCAGAGAGGGGAAGTACTTAGTTTTAGAAGTCTGTATTTCTTTGGTTATACGCACAGTTGCCTCCTCCAATATCCTTTTCCAGAATGGCAGCTTGAACACAGTACCACAGCTTCAAGCACAAATGGCAGCTTGAACAGAAAGTCATCATCACTATCCATGATGGCGATCAGAGTCTTAAATACGTGTATGTGTGTCACATTCGTATGAACCAAATTATCTGCAAAGTAACATGAATCCTTCCCATCAAATTCTGAGTGGGCTTCCCTTCTTTCTTCCATAAGTGAAACTTGCATTTTAACGGAGAGCAATCAGACTTGTCTTCTGGAAACCCAGCAAATTTTCTGGGCAGAGAACTTCATATTCTGTTTATTTTTCTGAATAACATCTCTTGAAAAGGTGGTAATTCACAGTCCTGGTTCTTATTAAGTTGACAACTTCTTTCATGATAGCTGGAAGAGTCTCAGATGCCAAAAGAAGCACTGAGTTACAATAATATGTACAGACTTCAGCAAAGCCATAGAACCAGACATGTTGCTAAGCATCACGGGTGTGCCTTACATAGCATACCAAGGTCTTTCTTTCAAAACTTTCATGGAAAAATAAACCTACCACCATTCAGGAGATGCAAAGGCTTTTTAATATTTTCTTGAAAGGCTCACCAATAGGAATTTGTGGATGGAATCTTGATCTCACAGTACAGTGAGTTTCATACAGTTATACGTTGATAAGAAATGGGACCATTGTCAATTTCTCATTGAGTCACCTCAAAACATTCCGAGGAAACGTTTTGAAGTGATGACATCATTCAAAAGAGACAAAGTTTCAACGCTTTTTCTCTGTCCTGGCCAGAAACTAGCATTCTGCTCAGCCGTTCCAGGACACAAAGATTCACAAAGGTCTTTCAAATTGTGTGTAGCTTCTTCCATTAGCAAGGCAATAAACAACCTCAAATGTTCCTTCTGCATTAAGAACAAATCCAAGGGAGACTGAATTCCTAGCATTTCACAATCAGGCCTTCTCGTGAAAAGGATTCACAGCAATTAAGGAATTTTTATGAAGAACAGATTCGGGAGATTCCTTCAGCCTTCCCGATACCATATTTTGATAACTAGGACCTTACCTTACATGCAACTTTGGCTGTTACATCCTATCATACAAGATTAGGTATGTTTGTTTAATTCCTGCCTAAGGAAAATTATTCCAAATGTAAAATGTTGACCATGATTATCATACAGTAATATCCTTTACTTCATCTAAATGAAATAATTTGATATAATTATTTTGCACAAAGGCACATTTAAAAGAAACACAAAATATGAAGAACAAAAATTCACTTTGTTTTTACACACAGATCCCTAAAGCATATCAAACAGAACTCACAGTGACTAAGTGCCATTTACGTGCTACAAGTTAATGAAAGACCTATTAGGGAGGAAACAAGTGATCAAGACATCCAGTGCACAGCCAGAAAACAGAGAAAAAAATCCACTGTTAGATGACAGTACTGACTGCAGGGAAAAACTTAAAAGAGTACAAAGAACCTTAGTCCAGCAATTTGGAAAGAAAACTTCAGTGGGAAAAGTGAATGAAAAGTAGTAGACAGGTATACCTTAGAAACTGAGAGGTGAAGAGGAAAAAGTATAAGTAATGGAGAAATTTAGGATTCTGCAAAGCAAAAAATTAAAAATGAGACACACACTCAAAATTAGTAAAGATATTGTACTTCAGTGCACTGACAGAAGAGAGCTATTACACATGTTTCAAACTGCCAGCTGTGTCCACAGAAATGCAGGAGTGTAACAGCCATCTATTTTAAAGTATGTAAAACATGAGAATCTCAACTATTCAGTTTATGACCCCCATCAAAACAAACAAAAATGCAGAGCAGAAGAAATTTGCATCACAGCATTCCAAACATAATGAAATACCCTCAAGAAAGCCTATGAGCATATGCTAAAATATTTTAAATTAGAAATTCAAAAACTAAGAGTACATAAAGCACAAAAAGCAGAAAGAAATGAGTGTGGCAGATTTCAGGAATAAAACACAAGTAAAAGACAAAATCATATCAGAAATGCCAACCACATTACATGATACCCAAAATACAAAACCACTGCCTAGACTTGACTGTGACTGAAAGCACCCTGGCAAGAGTGAAGGGGGGTGCGGGTGGAAGGCAGGAGGGGAGGAAGAGGGGGAGGGAAGGCAGGGAGTGGGGGAGGGAATTATTTCGGAATATAGGAAGACCCAAATCTGTACACTGAAAAAGCCCACTGGATATCAGGGAAAATTACCTTATAAAACTGTCAGACTTTAAAAATAAAAAAATTCTTTCACCAAAAACAGAATTACCATAAATCCACTGTCATCAAGTTGATTTTAACTCATAGTGACCCTTGAAGGACAGAACAGAAGTGCTCCATAGAGTTTCTAAGAAGTGCCCGGCGGATCTGAACTGCCTAACTTTTGGTTAGCAGATAGCACTCAACCACTATGGCACCACGGTTTTCCACCAAAGATCAAACACCCTATAGCCAAGTGCCATCGAGTAGAGTAAGAAAATTCAATGAGCATGAGACTTCAAAGACACTACACAAAGCAAGACAACAACGGAAACACTGAAACAAAAGAACTGAAAGAAGATGTGGACCGAGAATTTGTAGCTGACCGAAGGATTTCCCCAATACTGAAGCCATAAAAACGTTTTCAAAGACGCACTTTCAAACACGTAAGAAACTGAAACTCCATAAGCTTTCTTAAGGAATCAGTCTATTCAGACGAACTTCATCCAATCAAGTTACAATTTTTTATGCATTTTACATAAGATATGAGTTATTGCATCTTTTTATATTTGACACTGGCTATGTGTTACGGAGAGCCCTGGTGGAGCAGCGGTTAAAAGCTCAGCTGCTAACCAAAAGTCGGCAGTTTGAATCCATGAGCTGTTCCCCCAGAAGCCCTAGGGGGCAGTCCTACTCTGTCCTACAGAGTTGCTATGAGTCAGAATCAACTTGATGGCACAGTGGACCTGAGAATGGAAAGGTAGAGGAAAGTAACAAAGGTCACTGACTCCTATAAAAGCAGGAGAGAAAAGCTGAAGGACACTATTAAAAATGAACAAAGAATATAAGGTTAAACAACAAAAAAAGATCACAGGCATCAAAGTAAAATGGTACCTTCCTTGTACAAAACAATGTGGTGGCTCCACTAAAAGCTAAAACCAGAATTAGCATAAACTCACTGCTGTCAAGTTGATTCCAACTCACAGCAACTCTACAGGCCACAGAAGAACTGTCCCACAGGCTTTCTGAGAAGTGGCTTATGAATTCAAAATACTCACCTTTCAGTTAGCTCTTTTATTATTATTATTATTATTTCTTTTTATTTAATATGACTGAGTGAAAATGTACATTCCCGTATAAATTTACATGCCCCCCTATATGCAGCTTCCACTGCTCTCCCTGTCCGGTGACTGCACACTATTCCTCTCTGCTCCATACATGTCTCATCCTCCCAACAGTCTCTTTTTTTCCCTCCTCTCCACCCACTCTCCTTCCTCCAGCCAGAGGTCAGCAGGATGATATCCTACAGATGCATAGAACCATAAAGTGCATCCAATATATGGTCACTCTGCACCACCAAGTCCAATCCATTCGTGTCCAAAGAGTGGACCTTTTAGTTAGCTCTTAACCACTACGCACCCAGGGCTCCAGAATTACTAAATGATCCAGCAATTACACTGCTAGGTGCATACTCAAAGGACTCAAAAGAAGTAACATGAACAGACATACGCATACATCAGTGTTCAAGGCAGCCCCATTTACAATCACCGTAAGGCAAAAACAAGCTAAACAGCTCTCAAAAAAATGAATGGATAAACAACATGTGGTGGTACATAAACACACCGGAATACTCCTCAGTCAAAAAATGTAATGAAGTCCCCAAAACATGCTTCAAAATAGATGCTTCTTGAAGACATTGTGCAAAGTGCACTAAGTCAATCACAGAAAGACAAACACTGTATATGACCTCACACAAAAAAAGAAAAGGCAAATGTATACAACGTATTAGTGGTTACCAAGGGCAGCAGGGAAGAGGAAAGAAGTTACTATTTATTAACACTGACTTTCTGTTTATGGTGATGGAAATCTGTATCGATGAAGAGTAATGGCTGCACAGCTCACTAATATAATTCACTCACTTGTAATTCACTAACTGCAAAAAGCTGAATTCACAAATGCTGTGACATATATTTTAACAACAACAGAACATCAAAAAAGAACAGCACTCAGGCTACTTGTCACGAGTTGGACTGGGTCCCCCCAAAATGTATCAATTTGGTGGGTCCATAATTCCCAGTATTGTGCACTTTTCCTGTATGTTGTAAACCCTGCCTCTCTGACATTCATGAGGGAGCGTGGACAGCAGTTGTGTTGTTAAGACTGGACTCAATCTACTAGACCTGACTGTGTCCTGAGGCAGTCTTATGGGGTGTAACAGAAAGAAGTAAGAAGACAAACAAGGGGACCTCACACCACCAAGAAAGCAGTGCCTGGAGCAGAGAGTGTCCTGTGGACCCAGGATTCCTGCATGAGAAACTACTAGTCTGTGGGAAGACTCATGAGAAGACCAATAACCAGAGGAAGCCTTCTCCTGGAGCTAACACCCTGAATTTGGGCTTTTAGCCTACTTCACTATGAGGAAATAAACTTACTTTTGTTAATATCATCCACTTTTGACATTTCTGTTACAGCACTAACAGATGACCAAGACACTACTTATGTACTAACAAATATTTCACGGGATCTGGTTTCTTGGTTTGGAAGTTCACAGTCATTTCATGGGACATCCCAGTTAAGTGGCCTGTTATCATTTTTATTGCTTCTGTTCTACCTCCTAGCTCACTGCATAGTAGGTAGTGTCTTAAAAGCTTGCAAGCAGCCAACCAACACACAATGAATAGTCTCTATTTACCTGGAACAACACAGGAAGGAGGATTAGGAATACGAGAAAATGGAATGTGTGCCTAACTACCCTCAGGAACAACTGCCTCCTTTGCCATGAGACCAGAAGAACTGGATGCTACAAAAGAATCCTGACTAAAATGGGTAAGCTGCAGAACAGAATTTATGATTCTCAGAGAACCTAGACTTTCTGAAGCAACTGTGACAGTATGAACCCCTAAATGACCACTGAGAGGTAATCTTTAAACCTTAGTCCGAATATACCGCCTGAAGCCAAGCCAAGTGCCGTTGAGTCTTATTTAAAGCAAACAATAGCTTAGCTTGACTTGTGATGAGTATCTGCTTTGAGCATTACGCTCTTTTAAGAACTGTCTATATGGGATCAAACTAACAACAGCTCATTAAAAGTTTCGATAGTAAGTTTTGAGATCAGCAAGTTTTTATCAGTGGGTTGAAAACAATTTGGAGGAGGATTAATGAATGGCAAAGAAGATCAATTTATAATTAAGGGGTCTGAAAAATACATGAAACAAATAATACTTAAAACTGTAGCAATATAAGGAAACCCTGGTGGTGTGGTGGGTTGAGTGCTACGTCAGCGGTTCAAATCCACCAGGCACTCCTTGGAAGCTCTACGAGGCAGCTCCACTCTGACCTTTACGGTCACTGTGAGTTGGACCTGACTCGACAGCAGTGGGTTTATAACAGTATAAGCTACAATAAGTGTAATATATACAAATAAAGTATAACAATATTAAAAATTTAAATAATATTTAAAGCAGGATAACATTGCAACTGTAATGAGGATGGGCAACAATTTCCAAGGGCTGACTTAGTAATGGCCGCACAACTCCAATGTCGTCAATCTCACTGAATTGTACATGTACAGCCTGTTAAATTGGTATATGTTCAAGAATAAAAAAATAAAATAAATGATTCTTTTAAAGATGTATGCTGAAAGGTAACAATTTTTGTTGAAAGGTAATAACAAAGAGGAATTTTAAAAAGATAAAAGAAGATAAAAAGAAATTGCAGGAACCTAATGTATGTAACTACAGCATAAACAACATGACAAAGCTGAAGCAAACCTATCAGTCTTACAAATAAATGTGAATGGGCTTAATTCAACTCAACTAGTAAAGAAGATTTTTAATTTAGTTCACAAAGCAAGACTCAATGATAAGCTATATACAAAAAAATACCTAAAACAAAATGATTCTGAAAGGCTGAAAATAAAGACTGCCAGGGAAATGGAAACATTAAGAAGTATGAGTGGTAAGGTTACACAACAACAGAGAATTCAACCCAGAAAGTGCTACACAAGACAGGAAGAACTTTATAATGCTAGTAATCACAGTCCAAAGTAAAGCTGTTACAATTATGAATTAGCTACAAAACATAGCAGCTACTTTTTAAAAAAGTAAAAGACGTGGTGAGCAAAGAAATACACTACTAAGACACTTTACTACACAATTTTCAGTAGAAAACAGTTTAAATGGTTAAAAATAAGTAAGCATATAAAAGATCTTCTGGATGTACATTAAACTTTGTATCTTGATACTGAAGAATAAATCTCAAGCTTACATGATGCCAAGCCAGCCAAGTGCCGTCGAGTCGGATCGATACAATCACTAAATAAATACTGACAAGTTTCATCAAGTGAAACAATCTATTTTTTTTTTTATCCTGATGCAATAAAATGAAAACTGTTAATAACAACAAAGAAAAGCCATTTCAAGGGAAATAAAACTTCCATTAAACAATTCTTGGGTAAAAGAGAATATAAACCTAAATTACAGAATTCCTAGAAAACAGTAAAAAATATCCAGGTGTGGAAGGTCAATATTAAGGAAAATGATCAGAAGAAAATCCATAGCCTTAGGCATTCTTATCAATAAAACGAAGAGAATAAAAAAACAAATGAATGAAGTTCATAGTGAAAGCTAGAACACTAACTACTAATCAGGCCAAAATAAAGTATGATAAAAGAAATAATGCAAATAGAAACAGATGAGTAAGCAGAAAACAGAAAAAGACTAGATCTAATTAATAAATCGAAATCCACTTACAAAATAGTAACAGACAAACCACTGCTGTCACTGTTGCTAAGCGCCATCAAGTTGGTTTTCGATTCACAGCAACCCCACACGACAGAGCAGGTTTTCCTAAGCTATAGTCTCTCTGCAAGATGACTATCAGGTCTTTCTACTATCAAGCCACTGCATGGGTTCAAAACACCAACGTTTCGGTTAGCAGCTAAGCACTGAATCAAGCAATTAACCACTATGGCAGAGGGCAAAAGATAAAAAATAAAAACACTACCTAACTTAATCAAGAGAAAAAAAAACAGGGAGGTGGGAGGAATACAAGTAAAGTAAGAAATGGCAGAGTTCAAAAACTGGGTAAACTCTTAAGATTCTACTTTGTAGCGTTCAGGTATCAATTTGAAAACTTAGATGACAGAGGTAACACACTAAGCAAATACAGTTTACTACAACTGAGCCCACTAGAGAGCAGAAAGATAAAACAGATCAATTTTCCCTACAATAAAGTTATTAAGGAACTGCCCTATTAAACCAGAACTACCAAGCAATATTCTTGTTATCTAAACCTGATAAAAGACAATGCCAGAAAACTTGGATTAACAGAACTTATCAATATAGGGAAATCCTGGTGACGTAGGGGTTAAGTGAAAGGTTAGCAGTTCGAATTCACCAGGTGCTCCTTGGAAACTTTATGTGGCAATTCTACTCTGTCATATAGGGTCACTATGAGTCAGAATCAACTCAGTGGCAGTGGGTTTGGTTTGGGTTTTTTATCAGTATTTACTGGGAAACAGAACCAACAGCACACATCAACAGAATGATACACTACAATTATGTGTGTTCGTTTATTGCAGAAATGCTAAGTTGGCTCAATATTAACAGAAATTATCAATGCAATATGCCATACTATTACATGTAAGGAGAAAAATATGTAAGTTCTGTTTGTTTTTTAAGAAAACGATCTGCATCTGGTGAGCAGTGTGCTAACAAGCTGCCATCTAAGTATCATCAATAGGTCCCAATCTACCTGGAGCACAGGAGAATAAAGGACATCAAAGACATGAGGAAAATACGAGCTCAGGAAACAAAAAGGGCCATATGATTCAGATTACATCAGCATTAGACCAGAAGTAGATGGTGTCCAGTCACCACCGATGACCGCCCTGACAGGAAACACAATAAAGTGTTTCTGATACAGTGGGAGAAAACTGGAGGTACAGATCTAGAACTCGACTAAAGACGAGACTTGATGATCCAACATACTGGACAGTCCCCTGAGGGAACAGTCCCCAGACTCTCTGCTGGCCCAGAGTACTAAAGCCAAATCTCCAGGCAAAGTTTGGACGAGACTCTAAGACAGAGAGTGATGCCAGTAAAGAGAGGGCTTCTCAGCTTAAATATACACGAGTCTGTTGGAGCAGCTCCAAACTAGACGTGAGACAGAAGAGTGGAGATGGAGGGACAGGAGTTGGTTGAATGAATATAAGAAATGCAGGGTAAAAAGGAGATGTGTGCTGTCACAGGGTGGTGAGAGTAGCTAGAGTTGTACAGCACTGTGTGTGCAGGAGGTTTTGTATGGCAAATTGACTTGTTTTGTAAACTTCTACTTAAGGCACAGTATTTTTTTTTTGAAGAGAAGATTTTTGCGGTAAAGAAAAATTTTCTTCCCTTTAAAACAGAACGACTTGATAAACTACTTTAAAAGGTACCTTGGAGAACGGAACCAGACAGAAAGTATTTCTTCAACTATAACTTTGAATATACATACTTAAACACACACCTATAAATTACATTTTTCTCCTATAGAATGCATCACTACACCCTTTAGAAATCTACCTATAATCTTTCTCTTCTCCCCCAAATATTCACTGAAACTGAGAATTTTTAAGCAAAAAGCAGGAAAAAAGAAGAGTGAAAAAATTGCAAATAAGTTCCCCCCCTTTCCCTTTCTGTTTCAACTCAAATAATTATCACTAAGACCACAGAAGAAATGATACTAGTAACTGTCTATGGGCAATAAATACTGAGATAGAGAAGAAAAACAACAGCAAAGTGCATAATAATTTCAGGATTTGTTTGTATATAATACATACAGAAAAGTTAAGGTTAATAATAAATACATTAACTTCCATTTCTACCTTTATAGACTACTACTATGCCTCAGGTACAAAGGATTAAAGACTAACAAGAAGGGAGAGTAAAACTCTAGTCACAAAATAGTTTTTTTCTTCTGTTACTATCTTCCGAAAAAGAACTCACAATTAGGCACTCAACCTTACCAGTATTATTAGATACATCCCCTCTATGTGCAACGAGTACAACACACTGAGTTACTTCACAAGTCTGTAGACAGCTTAGTAATTTAGGAAGCAGTCATACAAAACCATAATAAACTCAGGCATATTAATATGACATATCATTACACTTCCAAAGGAGAGCAGGAAGTAACTATTACCAAGTAAACAAAGTGCTTAAGCAGTTAAGACAAATTTTCATGAGTGTATGAAAGAAAAAAAAATATTTCCTTTAGAAATTAATCTCCCTTTCATTTCCAATAATTGTTACATAATATCCCATACAAGGAAAAGAAGTCCCTGAAATTACCACCTACATATATATATATACACATATATATAAACAAACAAAAAAAGTGCTTTATAATACAAACTATTTTTATAAGCAAATACAAATCCACTTGGGCTAGACCTTTTTTCTGAAGAGGAAAAGATGATACAGGAAAAAGGATACTATATACCTTTATCAGAGACCTGTGGTAACGCAGTCAAATGCTACTGCTACTAACCAAAGGGTCAGCAATTACAATCCACAAGCCACTCCATGGAAACTCAACAGGCCAGTTTTAGTCTGTCTATAGGGACTCGACGGCACTTGGCTTGGCTTGGATAGGGTCATTATGAGTCAAAATTTTTCCCAGTTTATATGTTGTCTGTTTACACTTTTGGTAAATTCTTTGGATGAGCATGTTTGGTTTTTAGGAACTCCCAGATAACTAGCATCTCTTGTGGAATTCATACATTGTTACTAGTAATGTCTTGCACACCCCTAGCATTTTCCCTATTTTGTCCCTTCCATGATCTTTACTGTTTTATATTTTATATTTAGCCTTTTGAGCTAATCTGAGTTAGTTTTTGTAACGGTGTGACATATAAGGCTTATTACACATTTTCACAGAGGGGTATCCAGTTAAGCTAGCACCATATGGTTTTACCTCTGGATTCTGAATTCCATTTTACTGGTCTATGAATCTGCTGTGCCACTACCAGGCTATTTGGACTAACTTGGTGGTATCATCAGACAGTGTTAGGACTTTGACTTTGTACTTTGACTTTGACTTTGACTTTGACTTTCCTGAGTAACACGTATCTGGAGCTTAATCCATTTCCATACGAAGTTAATATGTTTCTTCACCTGATTAAAAAAATGCCATTGGAATTTGGATTAGGGTCACACTGTATATCACATTGGGTAGAATAAATATTTTCACAATGTTCAGTCTTCCTAGGTATGTTTTGTCACTTAAGTATGTCTCTTTTGGTTTCTTGCAATAGTGTCTTATGATTTGTTTTGTACCAGCATTTTAAGTCTCTCGCGAGATTTATTCCTAAATACTGATTCATAAATATTGAGGTTTAACATAAACTGTGTTGATTTGGTGATTTCCAAATCCAAATGATTTTTCTACGTTTATCTTGCATCCTGATAATTTGCTTAGCTCTTCTACCACAGTAATTTTTGGGGGGAATTCTTTAGGGTTTTCTGTGTATAAGATTGCATAACCTGTGGTGGGGAGTTAAGATGGCAGACTAAATACACATCTCCCTAAATCCCTCTGAAAACCAAGACCTGAACTGATAATTAAACAGAGCCTTCCTAGCGAGCACAGGGCTACAAATATGGACTTCATATCACTGAATGCAAGCCAAAGCCAAGTGCTGTAGAGTCGGATCTGACGCAAAACCTCCTCTTTTATGCTGACCCCACTCTCGGTGAGCACAGGCTTGTACAGACCAAAAGTAACTCACCATTTTAATTTCTTTTGCTCCATCTCAGCTGGCAGGCCGAGCTGGTAATCTCAGTCGCACTGCTGGTGGGACTGGCAAGTGAAACTGCCATATTTTGTGAGCCTGGGAGTGGACAACGCATCTTGGCACCTTTGGCCTCCCTTTCTGCCTCTGCCATATAAAAGCCAGTACTATGAAGGTGGTAAGCTGTGCAGCACGCTATCTTGATCCATTGGGAGGCAGAGACACCACACAGAGGCCTGAGCTGGACTTAGCTCCTAAGCTGGGAGGCAGCACCTAACTAGGGGAGCGCACTTTTCCAACAAAAAAGCAGTATTTTACACAGCGTTGCTCACAGCTGGGGCTCCACAACAGAGGCTGAGGACTGTGCATTTCAGCATCTTGGGCCTCTCTTTCTACATGTGCCACAGAGTAGCCTGGTCCCAGCCTGGTGGTGAACTTGTGTGGGACACAGTATAGTTCCAAAGGGAGGTGATTATACCCATACGGAGGTCACAGCAGGAACTAATTCCTGGGCTAGGAGGTAGTGCCTGCTCGGAGGAGAGCGCTTTTCAGGCAGAAAAGCAGTATTCTATGCACTGTCACCTATGACTGAAGCCCGACAGCAGAGGCCAGCAGAGCAGCAGTGTTTCTGTATTTTGAGCTAGTTTATAACATCTGGGGTTTAATACAGAAGTGTTTACTTTGCCAACTGGGAACAGGGAATTATACACCTGAAAACATGACTGACTTTGGAACTTGTCAGATACTTTTTACCTCTAATTTTGAGATGGCCTATAGAAACAACTGTGGTCCATCCTCACAGCATCTCTCCCACCTTCTACTGACTAACATGATGCCCCAAAAGCAATAATCTCTGGATAGAAGCATAATTAAGAAATCACCAATGGCTTCAGAAGGCCCCCAAAAGAAAGAACTTCCAAGACAGAGAAGATTATCTGACCCTATCAGAAGGTGAATACAAAAGGAATATATACAGAGCCATCCTAGATCCTATACAAAATGCAGCACAGCAAAACGAAAAATTAAGCAAGCTGCTCCATCTGATGGAAAACCAGTACTCTGAAATCCAGCAGATCAAGAACAAAATCAAAGACATAGAAATTTCAATTCAAAGCCAAGAAAACAGAATGGAACAAATGGAAAAGAGACTTTCTGATTTGGAAGACAAACCTACTGACTCCAGCATCTATGAGGAGAAGTCAGAAAAAAGAAATAAGAAAAATGAAGACACATTAAGAAGCATGTAGGACTCTATTAAGAGGAACAATCTATCATTAACTGGAGTTCCTGAACAAAGTGAGACACCTCAGAACACAGAGAATATTGTTGCTGAGCTGACACAAAATGCCCCAGAAATTATGAAAAAAATATAGACATCCAAGATGCATATCAAATACCACTCAAAATACATCTCAAAACTCCAAGACATATTATTATCAAGCTTAACAAAATGAAACATAAGCAGAAACTCTTAAAGGCAGCAAGACTCAAAGCAAAGCTAACATTCAGAGGGAATCCCTGTAGGCTCTCGTCAGATTTCTCAACAGAAACAATGCTGGCATGGAGACAGTGGCACGATACATTCAAAGCCTTGAAGAAGAACTTCCAACCAAGAATTATATATCCTGCAAAACTATCTTTCAAATATGAAAATGAAGACATTTGCAGGTAAACAGAAACTCAGAGACTTTGTAAAAACCAAATCAAAGCTACAAGAAATACTAAAAGAATCTCTTAGCTTAGAAGAACAAAACCACTAACTTATATTTTAGACGCAAATACAGAACACATCACCCAGAATACTACTCAGGCAGGGAAGGCTCAAAACTTAACGAAAGCTATAATAGTGAAAGAAATAATCCAGTGATCATATCATGAAAACTATGATGTTATCATATTCAAAGAGAGATATACTACAGTTGCTATGGTCTTTCCAGATGGTGAGAAAATTGATAATAATGGTATTAATTGAAATGGAGTTTACAAAGAGTTTATTACGGGGGATCTTAGGGGCAGCTATAAAGTACAATAAAGATGCAATGTATGAAATCAAGAAACGTAATACAGGAGTCTCAACAACCACAAAACCAACCCTGAAAAACGTGAAAAATAAACTCATAAAAAAGAATGTCCCAGAACAGATTAATAAGAACAGCCAAGAAAACACCAACACCAAAATAAATGTCTCACAATGGCAGCACTGAACAAATACCTATCAATAATCACATTGAATGTGAATGGACTGACGACTCCAGTAAAGAGACATCAAGTGACATCTTGGATCAAAAGACACAACTCATCCATATGTTGCCTACGAGAAACTCACCTTAGATTTGAAGACATGAACAAACTGAAAATTAAAGGATGCAAGTATATATATCAAGATAACAATACACAAAGAAGAGCAGGTGACATAAAAAAATTTTAATGTAAAATCCACCATCGTGGACAAGGACGGACATTATTTATTGCTGACAGGTTCAAAATACAGCCAGAACTTAACAATATTAAATATTTATGCACCTAATATTAGAGCACCTAAATACATCAAAGAAACACTGACTACACTCAAAAAAGAGATGGATTACTCCACAATAACAGTGGAAGACTTCAACACTCCACTCTCAGTATTGAACGGATTGTCTAGAAAAAAGCTCAATAAAGACACAGAAGACCTTACTGCCACAATTAACCAAGTAAACCTCATCGACACATACAGAACTTTCTATCCATCAGTGGACAACTACACCTTCTTCTCCAGTGCACACAGAACATTCTCCAGAATAGACCACATGTTAGGTCACAAAGTAATTCTCAACAAAATCCATACCATTAGATTAATGCAAAGCACCTTCTCAGATCATAAAGCCATAGAAGTTGAAATCAACAGCAGAAAAAACATAGAAAGTGGAACTCATGGAAACTGAACATCACCTTGCTCAAAAAGCCATGGGTTATAGAAGAAATCAAGGATGAAATAATTTATGGATTCCAATGAGAATGAAACAAATTCTTAACAGAACCTATAAGATACAGCCAAAGCAGTGGTAATAGATCATAAAGATTAGAGCAGAACTAGAATCAAAGAACAATAGAAAAGACTGAAAACACCAAAAGCTGGCTTTTTGAGAAGATCAATAAAATTAACAAACCATTGGCTAAACCTACTAAAGAAAAGCAGGACAGAAAACAACCGACATAACAAATGAAAGGGGAGTTGTCACAAAACATCCAACAGAAATAAAAAATATCA
This sequence comes from Heterohyrax brucei, assembly GCA_028571685.1. Lineage (NCBI taxonomy): Eukaryota > Metazoa > Chordata > Mammalia > Hyracoidea > Procaviidae > Heterohyrax > Heterohyrax brucei. The sequence continues at coordinate 138,531,639 of CM053148.1, read as the reverse complement.
TAACAGAATACTATGAAAGACTACTCAAACAAATTTGAAAACCTAGAGGAAATGGACAAATTCCTTGACTCATATAACCTATCCAATTTATCACAAGGTGAAGCTGAACAACTTACTAAACCCATTGCAAAGGAAGGGATTAAAAAGCCATCGGAAAACTACCAACAAAAAACAGCCCAGGCCAAGATGGCTTCACCACAGAATCCTATTAAGCTTTTAGAGAAGAGTTATCGCGAATACTATCTGAGACTATTTCACAGTATAGAAAGGGATGGAATACTCCCAAATTCATTCTATGAAGCCAGCATAACCCTTGTACCAAAGCCAGGGAAAGATCCAACAAAAAAGGAGAACTGTACACTGATATCACTCATGAATCTTGATGCAAAAATCTTCAACAAAATTCTTGCCAATAAAATACAACAACACATCAAAAAAGTAATCTATCATGACCAAGTTGGATTCATACCACAGATGCAAGGCTGGTTCAACACCAGAAAAACAATTAATGGGATCAACCATATAAATAACACAAAAGACAAGAATCACCTGATTTTGTCTATTGACAGAGAAAAGGCATTTGATAAAGTCCAACACCATTCATACTAAAAATTCTCAGCAAAATAGGAATAGATGGCAAATTCCTCAGCGCAATAAGGGCCATTTATACAAAGCCAACTGCTTACATCATCCTGAATGGAGAGAACTGAAACAGTTTCCCTTGAGAACAAGAACTAGAGAATGATGCCCTCTTACCTCTCCTATTTAACACTGTACTAGACGTTCTTGGCAGAGCAATTGGACAAAACCAAGAAATAAAGAGCATCTTCATGGGCAAAGAATAAGTAAAAATCTCCCTATTTGCAGATGATACGATTGTATACTCAGAGAATCCTGAAGAATCCATAAAGAAACCACTGAAACGATAGAAGAGTTCAGTAAAGTCTCAGGATACATGATATACATAAGTAAATCACTAGAATTCCTTTATACCAACAACTAGATTATTAATGAACAAATCACCAAATCAATACCATATACTGTAGACCCTAGGAATAAATCTAACCAGAGAAATAACAGACCTCTACAAAGAGAACTACAAGTCCTTACTACAAGAAACTAAGAGAGACTAACATACATGGAGAAACCTACCCTGCTCATGGATAGGAAGACTTAACATTGTGAAAATGTCTATTTTGCCCAAAGCAATGTACTTATATAATGCAATCCCAATACAAACTTCAGTGATATTTTTCAATGAGATGGAGAAACAAATCACCAGTTCTGTTTGGAAAGGGAAGAAGCCCCAGCTAAGTAAAGCACTACTGAAGAAGAACACCACACTGGGAGGCCTTTCACTATCTGACTTTAGAACCTATTACACTGCCACAGTAGTCAAAACAGCCTGGTACTGGTATAAAAAGAGACAGATAAATCTAAACCAAACCCACTACCGTCGAGTTGGGCCCGACTCATAGCCACCCTAGAGGTCAGAGTAGAACTGCCCCATAACACAGAATTGAGACCCTAGAGATGATACCATCTTCCTGTGAACAGCTGATATTCGACAAAGGCCCTAAGACATTAAACCGGAGAAAAAACAATTCCTTCAACAAACGGTGCTCACAAAATTGGATATCCACCTGCACTAAATTAAAACAAGACCCATATCTTACACACTTATACAAAAACTAACTCAAACTGGATAAAATACCTAAATATCAAATCTAAAACAATAAGGTTCATCCATGAAAAAGTAGGAACAACAATGGAAGTTTTAACACAGAGCATAGACAGACTTCAAACTCTGTCAAAGAAAACACAAAGAATAGCAGAAAAAATACACAAATAACAACTATTAAGAATCAAACACTTTTCTTCATCCAAAGACTTTATCAGTACAATTAAAAGGCCATCTACAGAATGGGAAAAAGTATTTGGCAACTATGTGTCAAACCAACGTCTGATCTCCATACTCTGTAAGGTACTACAAAATATCAGTAAGAAAAAATAAATAATCCAATTAAGCAATGGGCAAAGGAGATGGACAGACACTTCTCTAAGAGGAGGTCCAGGTGGCCAAAAAACACATGCAGACACACTCATGTTCATTAGCTAATAAAGAAATTCCTATCAAAACGACAATGAGATACCATCTCACCCCAACGAGGTTGGCCATGATCCAAAAAACACAAAACAACAAATGCTGGAGAGGCTGTGGAGAAATCAGAACTCTCCTACACTGCTGATGGGATTGCAAAATGGTGTGGCCTCTTTGGAAAGCAATCTGGCATTTCCTTAAAAAGCTGGATATAGACATACCCTTTGACCCAGTAATTCCACTGCTTGGAATATATCCTGCAGTATCACGTCCATTCACACCAACTGATACAGACGCACAAATGTTCATCACATAATAGTCCACGATAGCAAAAAGATGGAATCAACCCAGATGCCTAACAAGGAATGGACAGGTAAACTATGATATATATACTCAATGGAACACTATGCAATGACAAAGAACAATAATGATTTTAGGAAGCATCTCATAACCTGGTTTCAGTTGGAGGATATTAGATTGAGGGAAAGGAGTCAGCAACAAATGGACAAATATTGTATAAGACCCCTATGATAAAAAGTTAAAAACAGACTCACGCATCGAAAAGACTTTGATGGCTGCAAGGGTGGGAAGAGAGGGATGCTGAGCAGGGGGAAGTTTAGGTTAGATAGTTGATAGAAATTTTGTTGGATGATGTCTGTGACAGCACACATTAGAAAGACGATCAATATTACCTGGACTTCAACATAACATGATTACTCCTCCCATCTTAAACCATTATTACAAGGACAGGATAGCTGGGGTGGCAAGCCAGGGACCATGCTCTCAAGGCAAATCGAGGCCAACTGGCACCACTAGCGTTTTGCTAAGAGAGCCTTCTGCATCCTACATTGGGTGAGTGGCGTCTGGGGTCTTAAAAGCTGCCAAGCTGCCATCTGAAGGTACAGTAAATGGTCCCAACTTGGCAGGAACAGCTGATCACCAAGGACCAAAACAACACGGGGGAAAGAGAACTCAAAAGACAGAGAGACCCACGTGAGTCGGTGACTACATCAACTGCTGACTGGAAGAACTGGATAGTGCCCCGCCACCACCAGTGATGGACCTTATAAAGTTGAATCTCACTGGCAGCACAGGAATAAAAAGGGGTGCACCCTGAGATCTTCATTAAAAAATTGCAATTGATTGTCCACAGGCCTTTGGGTTCCCCTGATACAATGGCCCCTGGCCCTGATGCTGCCCCTGTCCATAAATCATAATGGAGGTCAACTCTAAGACAGGAATAGATGGGACTTGGCAACACAGAGTGACCATATCATGTGTGCACTTAATGGTTCTATGCATCTATAGGATGTTATCCTGTTGACCTCTTACTGGATGAAGGGGAATGGGTGGAGAGGAGGGGATAGGAGATATTTGGAAGGATAAAACATGTATGAAGCAGAGAGGAAGAGCATGCTGTCAGCGGGCAGGGAGCAGTGGGAGCTGCATATAGGTGGGCATGCAAATTTATATGGGAGTATACATTTTCATTCAATCATAATAATAAACAAAAGCTTACATAATCTGCAAATAGATACTTACACTTCTTCCTTACCAATCTAGATGCCCTCTGTATCTCTTTCTAGCCTAATTTTTCTGGCTATGACTTCCAGTATGATGTTGAATAAAAGTGGTGATAAAGGACATCTTTGTGTAGCTCCTATTCCCAAGAGGAATGCTTTCAGACTGTCTCCATTTAGGATGATGTTGCTTGTTGGCTTTATATAAATGCTCTTTATTACGCTGAGCAGTTTCCCTTCTATCCTTTTCTTGCTGAGAGTTTTTATTATGAAGCAGTATTGGGTTTTCTCAAACGCCTTTTCTGCATCAACTGATGAGATAATGTGGTTCTTGAGTTTTTAAACCATCACTGCATACCTGGTATGAATACCACCATGGTGAGTTATTGTTTTATTGTTTCATTTTCATTCTACTTGTTAAAATTTTGTTGAAGCTTTTTGCCTGTAAGTTCATGAGGGACATTGGTCTGTAATTTTCTATTCTGTGGTGTTTTTACCTGGTTTTGGTATCAGGGTTGTGTTGGCTTCACACAGTTTGGGAGTATTCCATTGTTTTCTATGCTCTGAAATACCTTAAGTGGTAGTGGTGGTGTTAAATCTTTTCTCAAGTTTGGTGGAATTCTCCACTGCAGCCATCCTCGCCAGGGTTTTCGCTTGTTCAGTTTTAAAATTCCCTTTTTCAGTTCTTTTTTGGTTACAGGTTTGTAACCTGTTGTTTCACAGCTGTGTTATTAGTTTATGTAAGCAGTGTGCTTTTAGAAATTCATCCATTTTCTCTAGGTTTTCAAATTTGTTACAGTACAATTTTTCACAGTTACTCATAATTCTTTTACTTTTAGTCTAGTCTGTTGTATACTGCTCATCTCATTTCTTATTTATCTGCTTCCACTTCTGTTTTTCTTTTGCCAGTTTGGCCAGTGGTTTATCAGTTTTGTTGATCTTGCCAAGAACCAGCTTTTGGTCTTGTTGATTCTTTTGATTGTTTTTGTATTCTCTATTTCATTTAATTCTGCTCTAATTTTTATTCTTTGCTTTCTTTTGCTTACTTTTACTTTGCTTTCTTTTGCTTACTTTTGCTTACTGCTATTTGTTAGCACTGCAGGGTTAATGCTTCAGTTTGGTACGTTTCTTCTTTTGGGATGTGTGTATTTGTTGCTAACCTCTAAGCATAGCTTTTGCTGTTCCCAATGGTTACAACAGGATGTGTTTTCATTCTCATTCGATTCTGTGAATTTCTTTATTCTATGTTTAATTTCTTTTATAATCCAGTAGTAGTTTTTCAGCTTGGTGTTGTTCAGTTTCCATGTGTTTGATTTTTTTTTTCCCCCTTGTTTTTTCTGTTATTGATTTCTACATCTATGGCTTTATGGTCAAAAAAGATACTTTGTAATATTTCAATGCTTTGGATTCTGTAAAGGCTTGCTTTATTCTGGAGAATGTTGCATGTGTGCTGGAAAAAACTGGTTGTTGTTGTGTTGAGGGTTCTGTATATACATATGAGATCAAAGTGGTTGACTGTGGCATTAGATCTTTTATGTCTTTACTGAGCTTCTGATCAGATGTCTTTACTGAATGTTCTGTCCGTCTCTGAAAGTAGCATGCAGAAATCTGCTGCTATTATTGTAGAGCTGTCTGTCTCTTTTCAATGTTCTTAGAAGTGATTTCATGTTTTTTGGAGTCCTATCACTGGGTACATAAATATTTAATATAATTATGTCCTACTGACCTTTCAATCATTATATAGCATCCTCCTTATCCATCATGGTAGATTTTAAAGCCTACTTTGCCAGAAACTAATACTACCACTTCTGCTCTGTTTTGATTGTTGTTAGCTTGATCAATTTGTCTATTTATTAAGGTGCAGTCTGTTTGTCTTTAAGTCTAAGGTATGTTTCTTGTAGGCAAAATATAGACAAATCATGGTTTTTCATTTTTTATCCATTCTGTCACTCTGTCTTTTTATCAGTACATTTAGCTTATTTACATTCACTGTAGTTACTGACAGGTATGAGCTTAGTGCTGTCATTTTGATGGCTTTTGTCTGTGTGTTATTGACAGTTTCTTTGTTCCACTTAATTTTCTGTCCTGAGTGATTTTTCCTTATACATTTTCATTGTTGTTGATTCTGTATTTGGTGAGCCTATGTTTTTCTTGTTTTTTATTTTTACATGTAGGATTGTTAATTCCCTTAGTGGTTACCCTAGTATTTACCCTTACTTTTCTAAATTTAAGCACATTTTCAAATTTATTTTCATTATTTTGACATCCTCTCCTGATGAAAGATCTATGACATTTTTTAGCCCCTCTTTTGTTTTAATGTTTTCATCTTTTACATAATGATCTCAGTTTTCCTAAGTTCAGTGTTTTAGCTTTTTTTTGTGATTTTCCTATTTGGGTTGCTCTCTGGTTGCTCTGCCCTGTGTTCTCATCTTGGGTTGCTAACGGATATTACTGATTTTCTAATTGGAGTACTGACCGTTGCATTTCTTGTAATATTGGTTCAGTTTTTGCAATTTTCCTACATTTCTGTTTATCTGTTTTGACTAACATGGTGGTATACCAGGCCATACGAAGACTTCCATTTTGTTTTCTTCAGTTATACTTACCTGGAGTTTGTTCCTTTTCTATACGAAGTTGATTTGCTTCTCCATCTCATTAAAATATGCCATTCGAATTTGGATTGGGATTGCATTGTATCCATGTATCATTTCGAGTAGCATAGATATTTTCACAATATTGAATCTTCCTATCCATTGAAGGTATGTTTTTCCACATAAGTAAGTCTCTTTTGGTTTTTTTGCACTAGTGTGTTGTGATTTGCTTTGATGGGTCTTTTATGTCTCTGGTGAGACTTAGTCCTAAATATTTTATCCTCCTGGGGACTACTATAAATGATGTTGATTTGGTGATTTCCAATTTGATGTTCTCATTGTTGGTATAGAGGAATCCAACTGATTTTTGTATGTTTATTTTATATCCTGATAGTCTGTGTTCAACTTTTCTGTTAGTCCCAGTAATTTTTTTGTAGTCTTTAGGAAAAATCAATGCACAACAATGATTCAAGAAAAACTTGCTTTACTACTTGTATTATGTACAGAAATGGATACTGTTCAGCTCCTTACTTGTGACCAAATTATTGAAAAATTTATAAGAGCAAGGAATAGACAGAAATGTTTTGAATTATAACATAGTAAAGATGAAAGATCTAAAAATAAAATACAGTGAATTGCAGTATTTGTTTTCTGATTGCCTTTTTTTGATAACTTTTTACTTGCTTATTTATAATTACAGCATTTACTTTGAAACAAGTATGAAAACTGAAGTATGAGCTTTTAAAGTAAAATTGGTGAATATCAATTTTTCATTGGTAAATGATATGTAGATGAATTGCAATGGTGTATTAGTGGTGTTGAATAATGAACACGTAGAAATTGTTACAGTATCTTTTCTACTTTTATGTATTTTGAAGTTTCTGTAATGAAAAGTTATATTTTTAAATAAAAAGAAAAGCACTATCTCTTCGTGCAGTAAATCATAACAGTGCTGTCAGAGAAGGAGACATAAACTGCTCAAACAACTAAGTTCAGACTCATTTCTTTGTTGAAGAACATGTGAAATATTCTTCTCATACAAAATGTGGTATATAATAGAAATATAGCATATCCACTAAAAATTTTATAACCCAGTCCATCTCATTCCATTAAAAAGGCATACACCAATTTTGCATTCAATCAGTAATGTTACAGTTGCCTTTAAAAGGAATTACATCAATAACTAAGACACACACACACACTAACATGTATACATCTAACTCATATATACTATTACTGTGTGAGTAAGCAAAGAAGGGGACACCACGGACTAATTATCAGTGTATAGGGCCTACACATGCCTTAGTGTAGCCCTAAACCCAAAAGCCTACAAAGTACAGATAATGACTTTGATGTCTGGGCAATTTCAGTGACTTACAGAATGGACCCAATGAGCAATTTAAAACTTCAGTGCAAACATTTTCCTATGTTACTCTCCTTCTCTGACAGCACTGTTATGATTTACTGCACGAAGAGATAGTGCTTTTCTTTTTATTTAAAAATATAACTTTTCATTACAGAAACTTCAAAATACATAAAAGTAGAAAAGATACTGTAACAATTTCTACATGTTCATTATTCAACACCACTAATGCACCATTGCAATTCATCGACACATCATTTACCAATCCTCTCCTTACCTTTTTTCCTGAAATACTTTAAAATTATCTCTTAGACATCATTTTAAATGAACTTCAGAATGAATCATTCAAACAACCATAACTTTAACATTACCACATCTAAGACAATCATTCTTTACTATCACTAAATGCCCAATTTGTTAAAATTTCTGTCTTTAGAATAAGTCTTTTCGTAGTTGGTTAGTTTGAATCAAGATCTAAACAAGGTCCACACAATACTTTCGAAATATTCTCTTAATTTTTAACAGTTTCCTCCTCCTCCTCCTCCTTCTCCTCATTTCCCCCTGTGCTATTTACATGTTAAAGAGACTAAGGGATTTTTCTCAGCAGAATTTCCCACCTTCTCCATTTGGCCCATTGAGTCCTTGTGGCTCATTAACGTGTTTCTCTATAGCCTTTACTTTCTGTGAATTGCAAGAAGCTTGGCGTGACTGCGGGTCACCTTATTACTTGTGTTGTAGCACGAATGCTGAACAAGTCACACTAGTACCATCTACTCTGCACTGCGTCATCTCAAGAAGCACTTCCTAGTCAGTTTTCCTCCATTACAGTAACAGTGATGCTACAGTCTCAAGAGTTTTGAGCTCATAAAAGGTTACCTGGCATAGTATGTTCATGGCAACATGCACGTGTGATCAAGCTACCAGGTTAGTCAAAAGCTAAGGACACCAATCCGTGACCAGAATAGCAGCCCAGCTGTGGCAGACAACAGGCCAAAAATAAGATGGGGCAGTAATTTGGCTACAGAATGGAAAAGAGACCAAAGGATGAACATTAGTACTTAATTATTAGTCCCGACTTAAGACAGAGTTCTATTCCAAGGACTTGTAAATTGGATGTGATGTTGGCAGACTATCTTATTTTTTAATTATTATTATTATTATTATTATCTTTCATCAGTATTTTAAGCTGTAACACTGAACATCTGTGAGTCAGCATCTGAGAATGGTAACATCAGCAAATCACATGCTGCAATACTGCAGCACATGTTATTAATGATGGGAATTACAAAAAAGAGAAAAAGAAGCAGGCAGTCACTAAGTATAGTGCAACCTAACTCAAATACATTGTAAGTCAAGGACTGTCTGTAACAGGATGCTGGTTTCTCAGTACAGTTCTGAAAGACATTGTGTATACTAGTGTTAAGATACATTTCCAAACACACTGAATTTCAGTTTTTAATTTTGTGATGTTAGCCCACCAAAGTGGACTTTTCTTCCCCTTAATTTTTTCATCTTTCTTGTTTCAGGAAAAGGTGGTAGTTTTTCAGCCAGGGGTTCTCAACTTTGGCTGCACAAGATTCTCCCAGGAAGGTTTTAAAATAATGAGGCCTGGGTCCTAGGTGGGAACCAAGTGGAGTGCTTTTTAAAATTCTTTCTAGGTAACTCTAATACAAAGCCACAATTGGGAACCATGGCTCTAAATAACCACCACCTGTGTGTCAGTTTGTTGTTGTCTGGTGACTTCCACACTGCTGACACTGGAAGCTATGCTACTGGTCTTTGAAATATCAGTAGGGTCACCCATCAGGAACAGGCTTCAGCAGAGCTTCCAGACTTAGGTGAGGAAGAAAGGCCTAGCACCCTACTTCTAAAAATCAGCTAATAAAAATAATATGGATCACAAGAGAATATTATCTGACATGGTGCTGGAAGATGAGCCCCCGAAGTTGGAAGGCACTCAAAATACACAGTGGTCACAACAGTGGCCTCCAGCATACAACCTGAGAAGATCGTACAGGACCAGCTAACATTTTGTTCGGTTGTACACGGGGCTGCCATGAACTGCAGCCAACTTGATGGCAACTAATGATCTCTTAGCAAAGAATAACCACAATACTAGTTAACTTCTACTTGAGCATACAGGTATATCATGTGTCAGTGCTGTTCTATGCACTTGTTCATTCCATATTTTAAAAATGATGAAACAGAAAACTTGATAAGCTGCCAAGGTCAGAAAGCACACAAACAGTAGAGCCAGGATTCAATGCAAGGCAGTATGGATCCAGAGCCCGTGCTCTCACTTACTATACAGCCATCAAAACATGTTATTTTTGTATTCTTCAACCGAAATACAACAAGCAAAGCATACAAATAAGATATTTAACGTCTTTCTTCTTAGAAGTTTAGTAGTTCTATAGAACCTTATGCAAAGGTACCAACAAAACAGGTTATTTAAAAAGTAAATAAACATACAAGAATTCTTTTCCTTAAAGAGTTAAGTTTGAAGGTTCCACATTTTTAATAATTTCTCACATATTACTTTATATGTCATAGTTATTAAATGTTAAGTATCAAAAATTGCTTTAGTTTTAAAATTGAGGGAAATAATGTATATTACACACACATTTATAAGAAAAGAAGATTCCTACCTATTTCAGTTCTGCTGACTCCAATTCCATTATAAATTCTCAAGTAATTAAAGTGACAAGAATCAGAATCTTCAATGTCAAAGTCACCAAATTTGATGCGCACTCTTTCTCCCACCTTTACACGGATCTCCCATTCGCAGACAGTACTGTTGGGATACGTTTGTGGGTAGTTTATAGATGTAAGGGTTCCACTTTCCGGGCCTAGTACGGTGTATCCACATCCATCACCTTAAAAAAAGTTTAAAAAATGATAAATCGTTCTTACATCTCCAACTTACAGTGTAAATAATCAGGATTGTTTTTCTAAAGATTTTTAAATTTGCAGGACATCCATATTTTATACCAGTACTTTGCCTACACAGGTAAGACAGACGAAACAGTTCTTGGTTACATGTACTCACATGAATCAAGATGCCAAGTTAGGTCAAAACAATCAATTATTACCCTTATAAGTTAAAGAACTTTCCAATTTGAATAAACAGAAGTAGACATAATGGCACTTAATCACATACGCACATTCATAACAAATCCAGTCTTTAAGACTAATTTATAGAAATTTCTTCAAAAGTAAATATAAATTATAAAAACCCAAGAATGTGGACAGCTTCATTTATTTATTTATAAATGTAACAAATCTCTTCTGAAATCTCTGTGGGAATCTGAATGACTTCTATACCCTTAATATGTCCTAGAGATCACAGAAATACTACTGACAATATTACAGATCAAAGGCATTCCTTTGTGAAGGGCTTAAAGCAACACTTAATAATAGCTAACTTCACCATCTACTGCAATTTGACTTTTAATAGTCCCTTTCCAAAAGCCTCATTTTTCCCTACAGAATAAGTAACAGTTGAAAGGCTTATTAAAAAATGACTTTAATTTCCTGGTAGCAGCATTATTTGCTCTACAATTTCTTCAGCAACTGGATGTGGAAACTCAAGTAACTGAACATGATGTTTGTAAAAACTGTATCTTTGCTTCCTTCCCTTTATCATCAAGTTTGCTCTTCGGAGTACCTAGAAGGCAGCTTATTTAGGAGCTGCAGCTGCTACCGCAATTGAACTGTTCTGCAACCCATAATGATGGCTGGGATTCAAATGAATGTCTTTCTAATAGGACAATGAAAACATCCTTTTGAAATTACAGCATTTTCTCCTTTGAAAAAGTTATTTGTAATCACCCCGAGACAGTTCAGTACTTAAATGCAGAAATACCCACCAAAGAAAAATATGTGTGTGTGTGTGTGTGTGTGTGTGTGTATTAAAAGTGACACTTAGATTCTGAGATGACTGTATTAGATTTTTCTATTATTTTTATGAAACACACAGTACTGACAACATCTATTAGAACAGATGAAAGCTTTTAAAAGCCTAAGAACTTAAAACAATACCTAGCAAGTACTACATATTAAATGTTTATTAATTGAATGAGTAAGAAAACTCTGTATTAACCTTTCAAAGAAATTATTTCAAACTAATCTCAGAAAGAACTTCAATGAAGGAGACACCAATTCTGTGCCTAGATTCTTGTCACAATGCTTAAAAACTGTCTTCTTTGCTGATAAATATTATGAAATACAGACTGGTAGAGAACCCTGGTGGTGCAGTGGTTAAATCCCTAGTTGTTAAGTGAAAGATCAGCAGTTAGAATCCATCAGCTGTTCTGTGGGAGAAACACATGGTATTCTGCTCTTGCATAAAGATTACAGCCTGAGAAACCACGAGGCGAGCTCTATTCTGCCCTATAGCGTTCTTACGAGCTGGAATTGACTCAATGGCAATGGGTTTTGTTTTATTACTTTTTAATCTACTTTTTTAAAATGCCAGAAATCTGGCTTCCTAAACAAATTGTCCTTATAAGCTTAGCTTTAAAATTAACATTAAAGATGAAGTACCTTCTACATCTGCTTTCAGTTCATACCCAAGGACTATGCACAGCAGTTTATTAATAAAATAATACCTATGGGCAACATGAAATAAACATGTGGGTTCTGTATAATATATCCTCTGGATCTTTTACAAATACAAAACTCAGAAAGTAATACGACTCAGAAAAAGAGAACCACATAATTTTTCTGAAACTACCAAGCAAATAACTTGACTATCTCCACTGGAGATCATCTAAATTAAAAGCACAGGAATATAAAAATTCTCACAGGGAAAACAGCTGAGTTGAAATAAAAATAACTTTTGAACAATTGTTAATATTTTCGTAGAGAAGAAAAAAGGAAACTATCCTAACACAGAGTTTTTACATGAAACTAGTCTGAAACGTTTTCTTATTACTAAAAAGATGGAGGCATTTAATCTTCAAAAATTTACTGAATAAACAAAATACTTAAGCTATAAATTTAACTTGTTTAATAAACAGAAGCTAAAGTAATTTTTGAAATGACTGAAAGTGTTTATGGGTTTTAGAGCCAAAAATTTCCTATGAAGTGGGTAAATGCACAACTTAGTAAAGGCAGATGTCACATTTGATGTACTCCACACTGGGTATTTTTTTTAACCTAAGTTTGTTGTTTTAAAACAAATTTTATAAAAAGGCTACAAACAGAATGATCAGAGTAATTTTTAGTTGTCTTTGTGTTTATATCTGATTCTCAATAAATACACAAAATGTTTCTTGCCCTCTCTCCCACAAGGCATAACTTCCACAGAAGTTAACAAAACAAACACTAACTGATGAAAAACAGGACTTTTTCTTGCATGGTGATGAGGAACACAATTATAATGGAGCTGTCTTTTTCAGAGTCTTGTGTAAGGGGATAACAGGTCATAACAGCCCACAAGGAATGTGTCAAGAATGTTCTACAATCTGTGATGGAGTTCAGCACCTCCTCCTCTCACAAACAAGATGATATATTACCAGAAACCAAAGTAAAAAGAAAGCTTCACATCTACTGCAATATACAAATTAGAATGCTTCATATTCCAGAGAATATTTGAAAAAGTCTAACCTGATCAGATAAATGAGCTTAAACTGCTATTACAGACTGAATTGTGTCCCCCCAAAATAGGGGCTATAAATCCTAACTTCTATCTATGCCTGTAGTTGTAATCCCATTTGAGAATGGGTTGATCTTGTTATGTTAATGAGATAATATCCAGTGTGTGTCCTAAGTCAATTTCTTTTGAGATATAAAAGAGACTAAGCAAACAACTGAAAGAAGCATGAGGAGCAGAGATGAGGCGAAGAGAAATACTAAGCCACATGAAGATCATAGTGGAGGAGAAGTTCAGAGACAAAGACCTTCCTCCTGGGCTGAGAGAAATAGACAGCCTTTCCCTATAGCCAGTACCCTGAATTCAGACTCCTAGCCACCTGAGCTGTAAGAAAATAACATTCCATTCGTTGAAGTCAGCCACTTGTATTATTTCTGTTATAACGGTATTAGATAACTGAGACACCAAAACCTAGCCAAGAATGAAATGCTGTGAAATATACGTTTAGAACATATACAGACATACTCCAGTTTGAAAGGAAAAGCTATTATACACATTCACTAGGTCAAGAGCTTTTTCTTCCTTTTTTTCGCTGTTCCAGAGTAAGAAATACATTCTACACTGTCATCCTATACACTCTTGCATGAATTTTCCTGATCCATTAATTGATTTCATGATGTTCTAATAGCTTCCTATCTGGCATCTGAAGGTTGCTGAATTCTCAACTCACGAAAAGACAGTTCTATACCCAAATTAGTCAATGGGTTTCTAGACTGTTTCTCAGTTCTTAAAATATATTCCACCAAGATAATTAAAGTGTGATGAAATTTTTAAAAGTTAACTAAAATCTGAAAAATATTCTTTCTCTACAAAAAATTACATACTATATTAAGAGCAGTAGTTCTGAAAGCGTGTGCTGGAGCAATTTCGTTTCCCACTCGGCAAATGTTATAGACACATTTTTAGTTGTCACAACCTGGCAGAGAAGTGGGAGTGTGACTTGCATCTACTGGGTAGAAGCCAAGGGTGCTGCTAAGTTTCTATAAAGAACAAGACAGGCAAAAAGAACAAAGAGTGATCAGCCGAAAATATGAACAGCGCCGAAGTTGAGAAATGCTGACTCAGACCCAAAGCTAAGAAATCTCACACTCTTGGCTGAGCTTTACATGTTCCAAAAGCAATGAATATCATTCTGCTCTGTAATGGTACAAGCCAGGGGACAATTCTCTTGCAAAGGTCATTGGTTATACTAAAACAGCTGTATGTTCCCACTTCCCAATTTTTAAATTAAATGAGATGCTTTATTTTTCTGTAAATGAAATAAAGGGTCTTTTTTATTAAGTGGCACAAACAGATTCTACAACTAAGCTGGTAACCTAAAGATCAGCTGTCTGACCACCCCCATGTACCCACCTCAACAATACCAGAGAAGACAGGCCTGGTGATCTGCTTCCATTAAGAGTACAAGAAAACCCCATGGAGCAGTCCTACTCTGTAACACACAGGGCTGCCATGATCATAATTACCTTGATAGCAACTAACAACAAAAGACATTAAATGATTTCCTTTCTGTGTCTCAAAAAGCTCTTAATATCAGCGAAAGGGTGCCAACAGAATCAAGAGTAATAGTCCCAAATTTTCTGTTTAGCTTTATATACACTGGGAAGAAAGATGATCTGTAACCAGCTATACCACCTACTACTCATTTTTACAAAGCAGAACTGACAAAGAGAGCATAATAATTACTGGAAAAATACTTTCAAAGTAGGTCATACTCTAGGATCAATCCATACACTCCCACCAACCACCTCAACTCCAGCAACTCTTTCCACTACTCTAAACTCCATTGTCAACCACCGCCGGTAATTTCTCCTCCTTTCTGGATAGTCTTCACCAGACTGTAACCGACCATAAAGGGTAGAAGCTTGCTGATGGAAATTTTTAATCATAACTTTACTTCAATGGAGAAAAAACAGTGGAATCTGATTTTACTACTTCTTTGTTTGGCTTCAGATTTACCTAGGGGATTACCCAAGAGAACATGTGTTCTATTCCTCAGAAGAGTGTAAGATCAAGCGTGTTAAGACTGATATAAATTTTGATACTGCTGCCGAGAAAGAAGTGAATAATTTTTTTTATTACTTATCCCTAGCAAAAACAACAGAAAGAACACTAAACATGTAAATGAAAAGAAATTAATGCTGTAAAGAGTTAATACTTGCTTTAGGCTACTCTACTTAAATTTGCTTTTTGGAGAAGCATGTGCTCCTGATGTTGGTTACATATGAGCCGACAGTCATAGTGAGTTTTTATCAGGTTACCACTAATAATGTAAACTATTCTATTATTTTTAATAGTATAACTACTCTGAGAACTTCTAAAAAGCCTTCCTTTAAAAATAACAAACACAAATGCAGGAAGCTTGTACAAGTGTGCCAAAAATGAAGAGCAATGTAACTTTCATGACAATAATTATAAACCATGAAAACTTTATCCTTTTCCAATGACTTCATCTAATTGAGTGTCAATCTGTCACATCTTATATCTGAGAGATAATAAGCTGAAAAAATGGGAAGACAATTTAGGGAGTTGGAAGTGTTCAAAACAGTTGCAACTACTAACTATGTATTATTCCATTTTATAAAGATATGAAACAAAGGTTTTTTTAATGCATTAACACAGTGAATGTTAGGACCAGAGGTACTGTAAGGATTCTTAAGTTGCATCATTACACACCTCCAACAGGTAACTCAATTAACACTTAAATTTCACTATTTTATACACACACAGTGACTACGACAGATTAAGTACTGGTAGACTAATAATGAGTATCACTACATGAAGGAATGTGAACAGTATTAAAACTTTCTTTAACCCCATACCAAGTACACTCACCAACCAGAACATTAAGCAAAGGGGCTCTGAAGTCAGACAGTGAATTTAAGTGCCCTACCTACCCGTGGAACAGTGGTTAAGTACTGTCTGTCAACCAAAAAGGCGACATTTGACTCTACCAGGCACAAGGAGGGAAAAAGATGAGCCAGTTGGCTTCCACTAAGATTACAGCCTTGGAAACTCTATAAGGCCGTTCTACTTTATCCTCCCTGGTTGCTATGAGTCATAACTGACTCAACACCATACAACAACAGTCTACCACTCACTATGACCTTCAAAAGGCTACTTATCTCTGCTAAACTTCAGTTCTGCTATCTGTAAATTTCAAATCTGGGGAAAAAAACACTGCCATTGAGTCGATTCTGACTCATAGTGACCTTACAGGTCAGAGTAGAACTGTCCCATGAAGTTTCCAAAGAGCGCCTGGAGGATTTGAACTGCCAATCTTTTAGTTAGCAGACATAGCACTTAATCCACCATGGTTTCCTCAAATCTGGAAGGATAAGAATAATATAAGACAACATGTAAAAACACCAAGCGCCAAGGGGCTAACCCGTAATATGTGCTCAATAAATGTTCACGCTACTATCATGAAAGATCAGAAAACTTTTTGCCCATCCTAAGTGTGTCCAGGACATTTGTCTACAATCTGGCCAAACAATGGTCAGTTACTTTATAAAATTAACAGCAGTTTGGGGGGTGGAGTCAAGACGGCAGAATAGACACTTGTCTCCTTAACTGCCTCTGAAAACTAAAGGCCTGGATTTCTAATTAAATGTAGCTTTGTGGACACCCAGTGAGCCCTAGGACACGGCACAGGGCTGCCAGTTTGCACTACATGCTACTAAACGGGAAACTTGTTCTCTTTAGCTGAGCCCCACTCTTGGTGAACAGCTGGCTCCCATGGACGGAAGGTAACTGGCATTTTTAACATTTTTGTTCTTGTTGTTGGCCAGCAGGCAGGAGATGGACTTAAAGCAGATATGCTGAGTCACCGTGCTGAAATGAACAGTGTCTGGAATAGCCACATTCTGACAGCCCAGCTCTAAACTCAGAGCACCAGAGCCCCTCCACTCTTTTCAGACCTCTGCCATAGATTTGGCTGTTTCACAGCAGGTGGGGCAGCTTGACCAGGACACCATCTTGTTCAACTGGGAGGTGGAGTTACCCAACCAGAGGCCTCAGCAGGGGCTAATTCCCAGGGTGGGAGGCAGTGCCAGCGTGGGAGTGCTTTTCCAGCAGAAAACCTATGTTTCTTACAGGTGGGGCCTGGCAAGCGATGACAGAAGGGCAGTAGCCTGTCCCTACCTTGAATTACGTTATACAATCTGGGGACAGCTGAAGAGGTGCCTCTGTAGTCAGCTTGAAGGATGGGCTTGCCACATCTGATGGCCAGAGTGATTTTGGAAGCTGTCAGATAGCTTTTAGCTTTTTAAAATAAGACTGCCTGGAGAAGTAACTACGGTGCAGCACGACAGTGTAACTTCCAGTATGTACTGATCCACATCATAGGGTCGGCCAACACCCCCAGTGACTTCATAAGAAGGGCCATGTCTTTGCCAGCCAGAAGGCAGCGCCTACGACCCCAGAGAGTCCACTGGACCCAATCACTGGAATACAGAGGTGTCTGGTGACCAACTCCTTTCTCAGAACTATGCCTCAGCTCCATTAAGGCAACACCAGGGAAACAAAACAGCCTCTAGATGTCCCGAAAGCAACAAACCCTAGCCAAACATTTAAAGATACATCCAACCATGGCTCCAGAAAATTCCCAAAACAAAGACTCAAATAACTTCCCAGATGAAGAAGCCTTTCTGAAACTGTCAGGTTGAGTACAAAAGAATAATATAGAGAACACTCCTAGACATTACATAAAATACAGCAGAGTAAAATGAAAAAGCAAGGTGTTCAAACTCCTGAACACTAGCATTCTGAAACCTGACAGATCAGTAACAAAATTCCAGAATTTCAAAGCCAAAAGAGCAAACTGAACAAACAGAAATTACACTTACTGACTTTGAAGACAGAGCTACTGAAACCAGAGTTTATGAGCATTTAGAAACATGCAAAGATATGGTAGAAACATATACCAAGAGGAATAATCGACAATTAATTGGAATTCCTAAACAGGAAGGGATATCTGAAAACACAGAGTATTGTTGTTGAGTTGCTGACAGAAAACGTCTGAAATTATGAAACACAAGAGCATAGATATCCAAGACGTGTACTGAATGTTACAAAAAGAAGACCACAAAAGAAAGACACCAAGACATATTATAATCAAGCTTAACAAAATGAAACATAAGCAGAAACTCTTACAGGCAGTGATACTCAAAGCAAAGCTAACATTCAGAGGGATGCCCTGGAGGTTTCTGTCTGACTTCTCAGTAGAAACAATGTTGGCAAGGAGGCAGTGGGATGACACATTCAAACCCTTGAAGGAGAAAAACTTCCAAGAATTATATATCCTACAAAGTTGTCTGTCAAATATGAAGATCAAACTAAGACATCTGCAGATAAACAGAAGCTTAGAGACTTTGTAAAAATCCAACCAAAGCTACAAGAAATACTGAAACAAGCTCTTGGCTTAGAAAAACAAAACCATTAAGTGTATATTTAAGAGAGGCAATGCAGGACACAACATCCAGAAACCTACTCAGTTAGTGAAGGCACAAAACTCAATCAAAGCTATAATATTTAAAAAAGGGATCCAATGATCCTATCATGAAAACTAAGATACCATCACATTAAAAAGAAGGATATACTACAGTAGTTATAGTCCTTTCAGATGGAGAGGAAGTTAATAAGATATGCAGATGTCAAAATTGGGTTTAAACCTAGATTATGAAGGAGGATCATAAGCCATAAAGCACAATGGAAGTGCAGCATGTCAAAACAAGAAACATTAATGCAGGAGTCTCAACAAACACAAAACCAATACTGAAAAGGATGAAAAATCAACCTGTAAAGAAGAACGCCCCAGAACAGAATATTAACAGCAACAGAGAAAACACCAACACCAAAATATATACATCAAAATGACAACATTAAACACCTACCTACCAATAATTACACTGAATGCAAACAGACTGAACACTCCAGTAAAGAGACAACGACTGACATCTTGGATCAAAAGACATGACTTGTCTATATGCTGCTTACAAGAAACTTTCCTTAGACTTAAAGATAGGAACAAACTGAAAATTAAATGATGGAATAATATATACCAAGCTAACAATATACAAAAAAGAGCAGGTGTGGCAATACTAACCTCACATAAAATAGACTTTAATGTAAAATCCACCACTGTGGACAAGGATGGTCACTATTTATTGCTGGAAGGTTCAATACACAAGCAGGACTCAACAATATTAAATATTTATGCACCCAATACTAAAGTATCCAAATACATCAAACAAACACTGACTACACTGAAAATCGAGACAGATCATGCCACAATAATAGTGGATCTTATTGCCACAATTAACCAACCAGACCTCACTGACATACACAGAACTTTTTATCCACCAACAGATAACCACATCTTCTTCTCCACTGCACACAGAACATTTTCCAGAATAGACCATGTGTGAGGACATAATGCCAATCACAATAAAATCCAAATCACTGAATTATTGCAAAGCAGTTTTTCAGACCATAAAGCCATAAAAGTTGAAATCAATAGCAGAAAAAAACATAGAAATTGGAACTTATGGAAACAGAACAACACCCTGCCCAAAAAGCCATGGGTTATAGAAGAAATCAAGGATGAAATAAAGAAATTTATGGATTCAAATGAGAAGGAAAATACATCCTACCAGATCCTACGGGATACAGCCAAAGCAGTGCTCAGAGGTCAATTTATCTCTGCAACTGCACACATCCAGAAGGCAGAAAGGACTCAAACCAAGAATTAGCCCTACAGCTTCAACAAGTAGAAAGACAGCAACAGACAAACCCCTAAGTAGAGAAGAAAACAAAAAATAAAGATTACAGCAGAACTAAACTAATTAGAGAATAGAATCACAACTGAAAAAGTTGATAAAACCAAAAGCTGGTTTTTTGAAAAGATTAACAAAATTGGCAGACCACTGGCTAAATTTACAAAAGGAAAACAGGAAACAACTCGAATAAGACATGAGATGAGAGATGTCATAGTAGGCCCAATTGAAATCAGATGTTTCATAACAGAATACTTTGAAAAATTGTACTCTAACAAATCTGAAAACCTAGAGGAAATGGACAAATTCCTAGATTCATATCTCCTATTAGAATTATCACAAGGAGACGTAGAATAACTTAATAAACCCATCACAAAGGAAGAGATGGAAAAAGTCATCAAGAAACTACCAACTCAAAAACACCCCTGGCCCAAATGTCCTCACCACAAAATTCTACCTAGCTTTTAGATAACTGTTAACTCCAGTACTACTGAGACTATTTCACAGCAAAGAAAGGGATGGAGTACTCCAAAATTCATGCTATGAAGCCAACATAACTCTGATACCAAAGCCAGGCAAGATCCAACAAAAAGGGTGAATTACAGACCAATATCACCCATGAATCTAGATGCAAAAAATCTTCAACAACAGCTCTAAAATCTCAAGTGCAGAGGCTTGTGAAAAGTTCAAATCCGGGAGAAAGTAATTCTCACTTATCTCTTCTCCAAAGACAGCTACTTCAGATTAGTAACTCACCCTTAGAACTGCAACCCAGTTTTTGCTTTTGCCATTACTGGAGATTACATCCACCTGCGAGATCTTAAAAGCTTTAATGTCTCATTGTTCAGGTCAAAGTCTACCAACCTTTAAGCTCTCCTACACCCACTGCATACATTCTGTAAACTTGACTCCTTTGTTTTCTCCCAATCTATTAATCTCCTTCAGGCCTGACTTCTTTCCCAACTCACGTCCAATGCAAGGCATTAACTGTATTCTACCTGGCAACTTCACTTTTCTAGGCCTTGTGGCCTTTCCAAGATCTACCTGGCAATCTCCCCTGTCAAACTCCCCTGCATCAAATGGTGTCTCTCTCTCAAGGATCTGAGCACTGCAAGAATAAAGAAAAACCATAAAATCCAAAGGAATGATGTCATTACAAAATAATGGGTTTCAACCATAGATGGATACTTTGTAAGCCACTAAATATCATCTTATTCAACAGTTCTCAAGAGTAGATATAATTAGAATCACCTACAAGCTAATTTCACCTCTTATCTGTCAGTTCGTAATATTGTGGTAGCTTGAGTGTTAGTGTGATGCAGGAAGCTGTTCCACTGGTATTTCACACTAGCAGAGTCAATCATGCAGGACAGATTTCAGCGGCACTTTCAGACTAAGACAGATGATGTAGCAGAGCCCAGCAGTCCACTGCTAAAAAAAAAAAAAAAATGGCCACTGAAAATCTGGCCAATGGTAAGAAGAGCACTGTTTCATATGGAGCTGGAAGATGAGCCCCTGAATTTGGAGCACTCAAAATATTGACTGGGGAAGAGCTGCCCCCTCAAAGTAAAATAGGTATTAATGATGTGAATGGAATGAAGCCTTTGGGAACTTCATTTGCTGCTATTACACAACTCAAAATGAGAAGAAACAAATGAGAAGAAACAGCTGCAAACATTCATTAATAATCAGAACGTGAAACGTAAGAAGTATGAATCTAGACAAATTGGAAGTTGTCCAAAATTGAACAGGATACCCAAAGATCAATATCCTGGGCACCAATGAGCTGAAACAGATTGGTACTGACCATTCTGAATTAGATAATCACGTGGTCTACTATGCCAGCAGTGACAAATTAAAGAGGAAAAGTATCACAATCATCATCAAAAAGAGTATTTCAAGATCTATCCTGAAGTACAACATGGTCAGCATACCATACACATGCCTTCAGGGTAGATCAGTTGATAAAGCTATTATATTACACACTGATTACTCATGCCAAAGATGAAGAAACTGAAGGTTTTTACCAACTTAGGAAATCTAAAATTGATCAAACACGCTATCAAGAGGCAGAGACAATTACTGCTGATTGGAATGTAAAACTCAGAAACAAAGGTCAGTAGTTGGAAAACATGGCCTTAATGATAGAAATGATACCGGAAACCACATGACAGAATTTTGCAAGACCAACAACTTTTTCAGTGCAAATACCTTTTTCAGCAACATCAATGGTGACTACACATATTATCCTCACCAGACAGATAGAATACAGTAATACAGGAATCAAATTCACTACATCTGCAGCAAGAGTCAATGGAAAAACTCAACGTCAGTAAGTCAGAGCAGGCCAGGGATGGACTATGGATCAGACAATCAACTGCTCATATAAATTAAAGCTGAAACTACAGAAAACAGAACAAATCTAGGACAGTCATAAACAGACCTTGAATACAGTGTACCTAAATTCAGAGTCCACCTCAAGAAACAGATTTGACACATTAAACACTAATGACAGAAGATCAGATAAATTGTGCAATGACATCAAGGTCATCATATGTGAGGAAAACAAGGAATTCATCAAAAAGACAGGTAAGAAAGACCAAAATGGATGTCAGAAGAGACTCTGAAACTTGAATGTAGAGCAGTTACAGTAAATGGATGAAATGATAAAGCAAAAGAGCTAAACAAAAGATTTCAAGGGGTGGCTCAAAAAGACAAAGTAAAGTATTACAATGAAATGTGCAAAGACCTTGCATTAGAAAACTAACAGGGAAGAACATGTTCAGAATTTTTCAAGCAGAAACAACTGAAGAAAAAACTCAGGCCTTGAGTTCCAATACTGACGGAATCTGTGGACAAAACATTGAAGGATGCGAGAAGCATCAAAAGAAGACAGAAGGAATGCACAGAGTGACTGTACCAAAAAGAACTGGCTGACGGTCAATTATTTCAGAAAGTACCATAGGAACAAGAACTAATGGTGCTGAACTTCTACACTGCTGATGGTAGTGTAAAATGGTACAGCCACTTTGGAAATCGACTTGACATTTTCTTATAAGCTAAAAATAGAAATACCATACAATCCAGTAACGTTATTTCTTGGAACATATCACAGAGATAAGGGCTGTCCCATGATAGATACATGTACACCAATGTTTACTGCAGCACTGTCCACAACAAGAGCAAAACTTTGGAAACAACTTAGGTGTCCATCAGTGGATGACTTGATCAATAAACGACAGTATATTCACACAACGGAATACTACGCAATGATAATCTTGGGAAATATCTCATAACATGGAGGAATCTAGAAGATGTTATGCTGGTGAAACTAGTTGCAAAAGGACAAATGTTACATGACATTACTATTATAAGTACTCAAGAAAAGGTTTCAACACAGAAGGAAACAGTCTTTGATTATTACAAGAGTGGACAGGCAGGGAGAGGGGTATTCACCAATTAGTTAGACAGTAAGCAGGAATTGGGTTAGTACAGCTAGAATGCTCCTTACAAGGAAGGATGGCACGATGTCATCTCACATCCTCTGGATGTGTTACCAGAAGAACCAGTCCTTGGAGAAGGACATCAGGCTTGGTAGAGTAGTGGGTCATCAAAAAAAGATGAAGATCTTCAAGGAGATGGACTGACATGGTTTGAACAACAGGTTCAAACACAGCAATGATTGTATGGCACAGGATCAGGCAGGGTTATGCTCTATCATACGAAGGGTTGCTATGAGTCAGAACCAACCTGAAAGCACCTAAGAACACAGGAGCTAATTAACTGAAGGGGTCTCAGATCCCCATCTTTCACAGATTCTTATAATGTCAGAAAATTTATATGAAATTTACAAACAGGTTTAAAAGCAAGCACCTAGTCCTTCAAACCTAACACAGGACAAAGGCACTCAAGATTAATGGGGCAAGATACTCCGTTCAACTTGCCACTTAACTGTTTCAAGGTACCAGTATTAATGATGTTACATATTAGAGTCTAGATTTTGGTCTGGTAGAGATACATATTTCTCTGTGGCTGAAGCATTAATCTCAATGTTACAGTTTATGACCCTGTTGGTCATTAACCAGCTTTTGCCATCTAACCGTGCAACTGTACCATAACACTGCCTATAAACATCTAGCTTCTCAATTACTCATTAATTAATTAGTTGAGCAAAAACTTTGGCATTTTATATTTATATTTTATATTATATTACCATTTTTTGTACTTAATGCCATTTTATATTTTCATGACAATCATGATTTTGCTTTTGTAACACATATCCTGTAAGACAGACCTCCAGTGGGGCTTAGGATCTATACTCTGACAAATCTTAAAACAAAAGCATAGCAAGAATAAATAAATAAACCTTTCAAGTGGTATGCTCTTAAGACTGTCTTCTAGCTCACTTTTTCTTTCCTTTTCAGTGATGTTTCTTCAAACAACTGTCTACACTAGATGTCTCACCTGTCTCCTGTTCCAGCTTCACCGAACTGCAATTCAGTTTCCAGATCCCCCTCGTCCCCAGTGAAAGGGTTCCAACTGTCTACACTGCATGTCTTACTTGTCCCCTGTCCCAGCTTCACAGCACTGCAGTTCAGTTCCCAGACGCCCCCTCCCCCAGGGAAAGGGTTACAGCAGTCTACATTACATGTCTTATTTGCCCCCTGTTCCAGCTTCACAGCACTTCAGTTCAGTTCCCAGCCTCAATCCCTCTCCAAGAAAAGGGTTCCAGTTATCCACACTGCATGTCTTATTTGTCCCCTGTTCCAGCTTCACAGCACTGCGGTTCAGTTCCCAGAACCCCCATCCCCAGGGAAAGGGTTCACTACAGCAGTCAGTTTCCCAGCTGCCAAAAGCTAGCAGGCGCGTTTCTGCCCATCTCTTCTTGAGCTCTCCACACCATCAGGCGTTACTGGCCCCGGTTTCCTTGCCATCCCCCCTCTCTTCTTTTGTATCATCTCCTTCTTTTCAAAAATCTCCTTTTAGGTCTTATTTCCTCTTTTAACCTTTAAGCTTCTGCTTCTCAGGCGCTTTGCCTGACTTGCATTACCGCCACACTGAGTGTTAGAACCGCTGGTCCTCAGTTTTCCTCCTCCTCTGTGTGTTCTACCGCAGCATGCTCGCCTGCTCCTCTGGCATCAGTTACTACCCAAGCAGAAAAGCACAGAAGTATAGAGCTTCGGCTCCAACTTCTCTCGCAATCCTCAAATCTGGTATCCAATTACATGTCAAGCACCTCTGTTCAGACGTTCCACAGCACTTCCAACTCATGTTCCAAGCACTCCACGAATGTCTTCTTTGCATTCTATACTGTACTGAGGCAAGGGTAAAAGTGACAGACAAGGCCCCTGCACTTACGGAGTTGACAATATAGTGGGTACGACAGACACAGCAACTAATTTCAGTGATGATCAGCACTACTGAAAGTAATGGGAGCTTTATGGCTCTGTGTATGCGTGTGTGTGTGTGTGTAAAATAAAGAGCACTCAGCTGAAGGAAGGTACAGAGCCGGAAGATAAAGAAAATTCCAGAAAGAAAAAAAATGGCATTTAACTGACTCCTGACTCCTTGCTCTCTTTTTCAAGTAACAAATTTAACCTGGTCATTAAGTTTTATATTTTCTATCTCCTTAATTCTATCCCGACACTTACTGTCCAGGCTACCGCAATAGTCAGTTCTCTCACAGGTTCATACTTTTCTTCCCTCGAATCAACTGCCCACACTTGTCTGAGTCAGCTAACGCTGCTGTAATAGAAATAACACAACTGGATGGCTTTCCCAAAGACAAATTAATTCTCTCACAGTTTAGGAGGTTACAAGTCCAAATTCAAGGCATCAGCTCAGGGGAAGACCTTTTCTCCAGACTCTGGGGGAAGGTCCTGGTCACCAATCTTCACCTGGTCTAGGAGCTTCTCAGCACAGGGGCCCTGGGTCCCAAAGATGTACCCTGATCCTGGCCATACTGCTTTCTCGGTGGTATGGGCCCCCTCCACTAGTCTCTCTGCCCACTTTTCTCTTTTATATCTCTTTTTTCTCTTTTATATCTCTGTTACTTCCTTCATAAAACCTTTCTGAACCCCTGATCTTTCTCTCCATCCCTACTACCATACTCCCTATACTGTACTTAAAAAAAAAAAAAAAAACTGCTGCTGTCAGGTCTATTCTGACTAACAAGCACAGAAAAATTTTAGCCTCAGGATATACTGCTACATTTATTAAAAAAAAAAAAATGATAAGCCTACACAACCTTACATTATAGTAAGCAAGTAATATAGTAGAAGATGCATATGCTTTGGACTCAGAGTTGGGTTTATATTTTAGCCATGTCAACTTCTGAGATCCTGGGCCCTTCTACAAACCTCCAATTCTTCACCTGTACATAGAAATAATGCTATCCATCTTCTAAGGTAACTGTGAGGGTTCAAGAAGAATTTCACTATGGCAGATACTTGACAGCGGTGAACTCTTTCTCTTTGTACAGACTACTCTGTCTGCCTAGTGCTCCCATCATTGGCCTGCAGTTCCCCAAAAGGTTTCATATACCCTCATGATCCTTGACTACTTGGCTGGTACAGGACAGGTGTTTACTCACGTGGGTCAATGAGTCCCTTCCCTCCAATTTATACACTTCGCACAACAGGGAAAATCCCAGAGTCTCTCAGGTGTTGAAGCTGCAATTCTTACAGATTGTCAGGAACCATGAGTCCTAATAAGCAGAAAAACCCAAACTGAAGACAGAGACAAAAACTAAGCAGAGTTCACGGTTCCTGAGGTCTAGTTGTGTTCATACTCTCCTTGGCCTGGGCTGGTTCAGCTCTTAAGAAGACTCTTATCTCATATCTTCATGTCTTCCACCTTAAGCAGATCTGTATTTCTGTTTTCTACAACCTCAAGACCCAACGATGTTCAGTTGATTCCAACTTACAGGAACCATTCAGGACAGAGTACAACTGCCCCACAGGGTTTCCAAACCTATAATCTTTAGGGAAGCAGAATGGCACGTCTTTTTCCCAAGGTCACTGGTGGGTTTGAACCACCGACCTTTCGGTGAGTAGCCTAGCACTTTAACCTCTGTTCCACCAGCGTTCCTTACAACCTCAAGATTCCCGATTAAAACCCTCTTCTCTCCACCCATGCGAGAGAATGCCTACTTCAATCCAGGCCTATTAATTAGCTTCCAGGACTTTACAGAAAATCAGAAACCAGCACATGACAGGGCAGAAAAGACCACGAATCTGAAATCCTCAGAGTGTGTGGACTGCAGAGAAAGTTGAAACATCTGAAAAGGTACTAAGTTGGAGAGACAGACTGGCAGTTAAAAGGGAGGGGAGAAAGGCTACACCAAGGTTTAGTAGGCTTAAGGTCAGCAGAGGAGAGGTAATGTAAAAATCACTCGTCTACCTCATGATCTGGTACCTCTCATGCAGCTAGAGGAAAGTCCTGTAAAGCAGCACTCTCCCAAGCAATAAGTAGCATACGGCTAGGGCAGAAAGATGGGAAGTCAGTGAATCCTGGTAAACATTTGAAAATGGAGATTTTAACTACCAAGTAGGGGAAAGAGAAACCATTTTCATCAGTTAACACACTGGGTCACTCATTAATAAAATAGATTTTGTCCCAGCCTTTACACATCCTAAAAACAGAGATGAGTTGTATATATAAAAATACTTAGAGTGATTTAAGTGAATCTGAAAAGTTGACATGGCTAGGATTTAAACAGAGGTATATCTGACTCCATACTTTCCAAGATCACTGAGGCAGAAAAGAACAGGACAGAGCATCCAGAACAAAAACAAAATTGACAGTTGAAATAAACTTTGGTAAAGCAGAACCAGACAACAACATTAAGAAACAAATTTGTCACTTGGTGATTATCTGCCATTTGGGGGCACAAAGACATTGTACACCGCAGATGAAGACTACCTTTTTAGGAAGTCTATCACTGAACAAAGGCAGAGGATTATAATGTACCTGGGAAGCAAAGAGCTGAAAAGAACGATGTATATAGACCAATGGACTTCTGAGTGCATTTCCAGATACAAAGAGGCAGCATAGGAGCTGAAAGTATACTAAAGATCATATTCCCTGATACAGCAAATTCTGGACAAGGTGGAAGAGATGGTTTCATGAAGCAGGGAAGGTGAGGCACGAGACAGTTATGCGGTGAAGGGATGAGGAGCAGAGCAGAAGTTCAGCTCTACACAGCCAGGTCTACAACAAGGCAGCATCAAAATGCAGTTACTGAACAGCCATCCTCCTGGGAGATGTGACTAACCGAAAGCCAACCCAGCTGCTGCTGTATGGATTCCAACCCATGACACATGACCCTATGTGTCTGAGTACAGCTACGCTCCACACGGTTTTCAACAGCTGGTATTCTGGAAGCACACCACCAGGCTTTTCTTCAGAGATGCCTCTGGGTAGACCTGAACCTCCAACCTTTCCCTTAGCAGTTGTTTACGCCTCATTTCTAGTTATCTAAGCACAGTGACTACGTGACTATTTCCAGTAATTGTGAGTTATCTAGAGGCAAAGACAACAGACAATGAAGAGCGGACCCAGGCAGGACACTGCTAACGACCAAGGGAAGAACATCACTGAGATGCTGGACACAGAAAGTAAGAGTACTCCAGGTACAGAAAACTGCTCCATCAAGAAATCGGTACACGAACAAAGAAAACAAGAAAGGTTATCAGAGGAATCAAACGTACTGCAGCTCCGTCTAACATCTGAAGTATACAGTGTGAGGGGCCTTAGCATGAGATTAGGTTAGAGAGGAAGGAGAGAAACAGTGGGTAGGGGGGAGTACATATATAACGAGAAGTTTCCACGGCATCTTTTAGGTGCTGAGGGGCTGCTGGCCATTCCATGGAAGTCATTAGCACACTCCCAGGCAGGTCATAGCTCAGTGGTTAAGCACTACATCTACTAACCAAAAGGTTGGCAGTTCAAGCCCACCAGGTGCTCCTTGGAAACCCTACGGGACAGTTCTACTCTGTCCTACAGAGTTGCTATGAGTTACAATCAACCCAACGGCAGCAGGTTTGCTTTTCTTCTTTTTCAAGCAGGTGATACCCTGGTGTCTGATTACCACGTTAACTAGACAACAAATACCTGCCCAATGACTGGGCAGGGGTACAGCGCGAGGAGCTCGCAGAGGAAGCAGTGGGCATTCTGAGAGGCCTGCTATCACTGAAGCAAGACAGGTTTCACGTTCCCCTGCCTTCCCGACTCTGCTGCTCTCAGGTCCTGTTCTTTACACCTATATGTCTGTCATCCCTGGGGTCTAGGAAACTGTAGATCTTTCAAAGCCCACCTACTTAAACCAGTTTATCTGCAGGGCAGCTTCTGCAGCTCTGGGTGTTGTGAGCTTACCTGCCCTTATTAGCTCACAGCACTGTGCACACTTCCAGGGTAATTTTTATACTGTATAATCCAACCAGAAGAAAATTAATGCCCCAATTATGCTGTAGGTTTTCTAAAGACAATGCCAGCCAAGATCTTACTCCTCGCTGAAGGATCCAGGACCTACTGACCTACGCACACACTCCCCTGGGAGCTTACAGCTGGCAACCCTTCACACCGATGGTTCTTAATGAGAGAAAGATACCATTATCTTCCCAAGCAGTTCAGCTCAGACTGCAAACATGTGTGCATCCTACTTAACACAACCCTTACTGTGAAATCTGGGCCGACTCTCCTCAAAAAGTAGCTGATGGGAGCTTCTACCTTGGAGCCTTTTCCATAATATCAGTAGCTAAGCCAAGTTCTTCTTCACAATACACACCTTTCAGAGTACCAAGTGATGCAAGTGGACAGTGTTTTATCAATCCTTTGAGATTATCCCATGACCCTGTCTGCTTCAGTGGACGGTGGTGAGCAGTAAACAGTAGTTCATTTGAGTATCTGTATTTCTGTCCTCATACATTAGGATTTAACCTAGTTAATGATCTGCAGAATTAGAACGACCTATGCTTTGACTTTTGACTTTGATGTCGCTAACACAAGGAAGGGAAATACTCTCTGCAACACCCTATGCAGAATGAAGAATTTAATCCAACTGAAATAAAGAAAATAATTCAACAGCAGCTCTGAATGACACAGTAATTACCTCATAAATAATGTGTTGTGATGAATTTTTACATTTGAAATTTTTGCCTTGCTGTATGAGAAAGCTGTGCTGGTATGTGCAAAAGTAGTCTATAAATTGTTTAACATGTTATCTCTACAGAATTTAACAAACCACTATTAAAATCATGACTATGTAAAATTATATAGGTATCTGAATGTGGAATTGAGAGGAACATAAACAATTGACAGATTATGGAGTACAACTGTGGATAGTTATCACCTAACTTATTAGTTTTGACTAATTATCATTGTTATCTGAATAGTATTTTTAAAAATAAACACAAAGTGCTGTGGCCACAAGGTTGTCATAAGTTAAATGAAATCCACATGCCACACAAGAAAAATGGCTTAGTTGGGTCACTTCATGTGTTAACATTAACATCTACCAAAACTGCTATCTCTATGAAGCTTTTCCTAATGCTTTTCATCTTAATGTCATCATTCCACATTGCTCCAACAAATCAAGAAGTGGAAGTAGAAACTCTATTTGCATACATTCAATTAATGCCCAGTGTTACTATCTGAGGGTCCCTGGTGGTACAGTGGTTAAGAATTTGACTTTTCCCATAAAAGATCAGCAGTTGAAATCCAACAGTCACTCTTTGGAAACCCTGGGAAACAGTGCTTCCCTGCCCTATAGGGTCTCAATGAGTTGGAACTGACTAAACAGCAACAGGTTTGGGTTTTTTTGTTTGTTTGTTTATTACTGAGTGTTCACATCCCAGTCTCATTTTGTTAAGTATAGTCTTTAAATGTAAAATCTACTATAATGTTAGTCTAGCCTTTCCTCTTCAATCATTGTAATTCTAGTACCAGTACTTGCACTTACACCAATTTCACTGCTTACATTTTTTTTCCCCATGTTGTTCTAGAATGAAGCACAGATGTTAAAAATTATTAACCATCTCCAGAGGAAAACAATGTTTTGTGTTCGCTTTTAACATTAGGAGATACACCTGAAAAAAACGAGTGACACATAATATTACTATCAGTTTGTCATCTATACATTTAAAAATGTGAATTTTAAACTTGATCATACGGACAGGCAGAATGTGTGCTATGTCTGTACTTTTCACTTGGGCAAAATTCATCCCACAGACAGCAAAAAAAAGGATGCTCTGATTCCACTCCTGAATAAAACTACATGAAAGAGCTCTAACGTCTTATCACAGCAAGAAAAGACAATGGAAATTCTACATTAAC
Source organism: Heterohyrax brucei (assembly GCA_028571685.1). Classification (NCBI taxonomy): domain Eukaryota; kingdom Metazoa; phylum Chordata; class Mammalia; order Hyracoidea; family Procaviidae; genus Heterohyrax; species Heterohyrax brucei. Next base: position 138,500,298 of record CM053148.1, on the reverse strand, counting down.
CCAATATCAACATTAGGTAAGTTCTTCATTTCTGACAACTTACAACTATTGTTGAAAAAATATCTCCCTGCACTACCAGCAAATAAAGGCATTACTTGACAGAATACAAACTTTGTTACACAATGGTTCTGAAGGTTTGTTTCATACATTTATTGAACTAGCAAACAAAAATTAATGACATCACATTTAATGTTAACACACATGAAAAAGTCATCTTAATGGATTTTTAAAATTAATTATCTGACGTTTACCTATGTATAAGCCATATTCTAACCCAGAAGACAGATAAGCCCTCATGTTACAAATGAGAAAGCTGAGCTCATGAGAGCTCCAACTCCTAGTCAAAATGTAAACTAGAGACATAAACTCATTCTTAATGGACTATCAACTTTGCTTTAAGTAAATTTATTAAAGTAGCAAATATGCAATCAGCATAAATTCCCACAATTGAAGATTTTGAAGAAGATGAAGACATTTTATAGAATAAAAAAGATTGTGAAGGTGAACTTTTCTTAATACCAAACTTAGAACGCAAAAGTATAACATAAGCCACATTGAAAACACCAACGTAATAAATGTGCAGTTATCTATAAACTCATTAGCCATATGAAAACAGTTAAAATACATCTTTGCTGTGAAAGGTCAACAAGTCTTCAGGCTATGGATATTTTATTGTGAGCAAAATAAAGAAAAAAATCATTCTGATAGAATTCTGCTGACAGCAGAAAACTGCTGAGGTATAGCAAAGCATGGCATTAGTTAGAATGAGGCTGATATCTTCTGCCACATGTTTCAAAACGATGTCTGCAAGATCAAAAAAACCCGAAGAATTGCTCTATCTAAAATATCTACTAAATGCATTTCTACCAAGATTGGCTGAAAAAAAAATAAAAACACATTTTTCCACAATCTATTTTTTTATTCTGACTATATGCAAATTACATACACGAAGGAAATTTAGAGAAGTATAGAGAAGAAATGGCCCACAGGTCTACCACCAAAGAGTATAGACTGACATTTTACAACTGTTTCTTCCAGTTTTCTCCCTACAGTTTCTCACCACAAAGAGTAAAAACTGCTTAGAGCTCAACATCACCACATGTGCACATAACCAAAAACAAAAACCACTGCCTTCGGGTCAATTCCAACTCATAGCAACCCCGTAGGACAGGGAACTGGTCTACAGAGTTTCCAAGGAGAGCCTGGCAGATTCAATACGATGACCTTTTGGTTAGCAGATGCAGCACTTAACCACCACCCTACCAAGGCTCCCACATGCACATTACTCTTAATAAAAATTCTACAAGTCCACTAATGCATACTTACATTCTGAAATGAGACTTGTTTCTTGTCATGTGGCCCCTCATACTTACGTTGTCATACTGGTAAGACCCTGGTTTACAATCAATGCACCAAGAGACTGCATCAGGTTCTCTTAGGAGCAAATAAAATTTTTAAATTAGGGAACTGAAACACCACACAAATCCTGATGCTGAGCTTGTAGATGAAGTACACCTAATTGGCCCTTTATCAATTTAGTAAGCTCAAGATGAATAATAACCATTTCTAAGTATAATATGCTTTCCCCTCTGCAGAGCCTCCTTTACACTATTATTTCATCTTCATTAAAGTTAACACAAAGGTAGGAGATAAGAGACTTCTCAGGTCACCAACACAGGAAACTGAGGTATAAAGAAATTAACTGACTTAGAACTTATCCAATCAACTTAAAATAGAAGATGTAGAAAACAGGGCTTTTAATGAACAGCATCATTTCTATCTCTGTTCATCTACACTGAAATCTACATAAGATGACACTATGAAACAGAAAAAAATGCTAAAAATTAGACTTGGCTTGAAAAATTCTAAAATCAAGGCATCATCTCTTTGAGGGGAAAGGCATGTAACTCATTCTATACTGTTAACAAGATAATACAAACACTTTCAGATATAGAAATAAGTAAAAACAGTTGGAACATTCTGCTTACAACAATATTCCTTTCAGTGTGAAGATAACGTATTCTTTGTTTCAGTTTCCTTATCTTTGAAACGGAATGTTGTTTTTAGCTGCCACTGAGAAGATTCTGAAATGGGCTGGCAACACTTAGATGGTTGTGGTTCTAGTTTTATAAACGAGAAGAATGAGTTAGGGTACACAAGCAGCTTAGAACTGTGTCTGGCATAAAGCAAAGCCTACATAAGTGTTCAGCTAAAAGAAGGGCAGCCAGAAAATTCATATCCCTTGCCCTTTCTACAGTCTGCCTCTGACACTGTTGTTCAACACCGGCTGTCCAGTCAGTTCCAATTTACAGCCACCTCATGCACAGGAGAAGGATACACTGCCCAGTGCTGCATGATCCTCACACTTCTGGCTGTTTGAGCCCACAGTTGCAGCCACTGTGTCAGTGCATCTCACTGAGGGTCTCCCTCTTTTTCACTAATCCTCTCCTTTACCAGACATTATATCCTTCTCCAGGGGCTGGTTCTTCCTGATAACACATTCAGACTATGCCAGACAATCTCTCACCATCCTCCCTTTTAAGGAGCACTTTCGCCGTACTTCTTCAAAGATAGATTTAATCATTCTTATGATACCCCATGGTATGTTCGGTATTCTTCACCAATATCAAAATTCAAAGGCATCAGTTCTTCTTCAGTTTTCCTTCTTCACTGTCCAGCTTTTACATGCAAATAAAGCAACTGAAAATACCATGGCTTGGGTCAGGTATACCTTAGTCCTCAAGTCTTGACTTCTTAAGACTTTAAAGTTGTCTTCTGCAGCAGATCCACCTCGTACATCCTTTTATTTCTTAAATGCAGCTTTCATGGGTGTTAGTCATGTAAAACCTTGCCGGTTGTTTGTTTTATAAACTAAGAGGTAAATACACAGGCTCCAAAGCTTCAAGGGAGAGAAGGACTTCACATTTTTTAATTTATTAAGTACTGATGTTCAAACAGGAGCACTGGCAGCCCAGTAGTTACAAGTTTGACTGCTAACTAAAAGGTTGGCAGTGCAAATCCATCAGCTGCTCCTTGGAAACCCTATGGAACAGTTCTCCTCTGTCTACAGAGTTGTTATGAATTTCAATCGACTCAACAGCAACAAATCTGTTTTAACAGTTTTGAGATTCGGTAATTCATTTCAGGGGACAACACAACTAAAACCCGAATGTGAAGCATCTAGGAGTATTTCTACCTATGAAATTTTGAACATTGTTGCCTACAAATGAGCATACATCTAAGCAGATAAGTTTAGCAGTAACACTTTCTCCTCATAATCAGATACACTTCCACCTGCCTGTCCAAGTTTCGGCACCTTTATAATGCCACGCTTCCGATCATGATTCCATACTTGACCGGAAACCATGCTAGAGCAACAGTGAGCTGAACTTAAAAGTTGGAGATGAATTTTTTAAAAAATCATCGCAGTAAATAAATAACAACTCTTATCCTTTTTACTGCAATTAAATAGGATACACACTGGAAAAATGTGTTCTGTAACTGTTACCAATGTGACTCCAAACTGTTGTATTGCCTGAAAATAGTACTAAAAGAAGAAGAAATAAATTAGCCCTCAGTTCTCTTTCCGTTGTAATGATTATTCAGTAAACAGTTTTGCTTGCCTCTGCGATAGATTTTTCAAGGATTATAGCTGGAAAAAAAGTTCTGTCATTTTCTGGAAGAGTTTACCCCTAAAGCTCATAACATAAAACACTTTAACGTGGCTCAGATCCAGTGACCCAGACAATCCAGACGAACGTCTGAATAGGCAGGGATTGTACAGGACATGTTCTGAATCCAAGATGTAAAGAAAGTCAGAATCGATTTCATTCACTTTAGAACCCGAACACTTTCACGAACGATAACTATCACCACGTGTCATTAATCCGTTTTATGATGCTATATAATTTTCTTGTCTTCCTAACAGTTCATCCGTTCACCTAGCCTAAATTTAAAGGTCACATCTCCACAAGTGATCTTTCCTCCCAACGGCTCTCCTCAGCAGCAGCAGCCAACACTAGAAAAGTAACCACAACAGCAGGGTCCCACTCTCCCTCTGGAGAGAAACGAGTGGCCTCGCCAAAAAGTCAGGCGGCGCCAACTTAGCGGACAGGCACAGAGCACCCCCCTCTGCAACTCCCACCGCCGGTGCCCCCCAGGCCGGCGCGCACCGGGGCGCACGCACCTCCCCGGCGCCGCCTGCAGATCGGCTCCAAGCCGGGACAAGGGCGCCCCGAGGCGGCCCCGCACCCCAGGGCCGCTCACCTTGCTGGGCTCCGGCGTCCTCGAGCAGCAGGAGGATGAGCTCGAGCAGGAGAATCGCGGGCATGGAGGAGGAGCTGGAGAGCGGAGGGTGGGAGCGAGAGCCGGAGAGCGAGAGCGTGGCCGGGGCGGGGGCGGCGGCCGCAGCCCGAGTTCGGGGGCGCCGCGGGCTGCGCCCCGCTCTCAGCACAGCCAGGGTCGCCATCGCGGCGGCCGGCAGGCCGCCTGCATAGCGGGCGCCCCGAGGCCACGGCCGCCGGCGAGGAGGCGGGAGGCCGAAGAGCCGCGCGCCCGCCTGGCCCGCGCCGGACACCCTCCGCGCTCACCCCGCTCGGGCTCCTCCTTCCTCGTCCCTCCCTCCGCGCCCCGCCCCGAAACCCCAGCAGCAGCCGAGGGGAGGGGAGGGAAGGAAGCCTGGAGCTCAGCCGCGGAGGCAGCCTCGGCGGAGTGGGGGCGCGCCGCCCGCCCAGAACCCCGCCCAACGCCGGCCGGCCGCGCGCGCCAGCGGACCCCACTCTCCGGCTGCCAGCCCGGCGGGGCCAGCTCCCCCGCGCGCCCTCTGGCGGGCGCAGGCCCCGCCTCCTCGGCCGCCGCCGCCAATCCGCAGTCGGCTTGGGTCCGGCGGCCGCCACGCCACCCAATCAGCAAGCTTCCTCTTCGGAGCGCCGCCGCCCCGCGTCTCTCTCCTCCAATCCGCTGAGGCCTTGGGGAGCACCCGCCCCTCCCACCGGCTCCGCCCGCCCACCGGCTCCGCCCCGCCCACCGGCTCCGCCCCGCCCACCGGCTCCGCCCGCCCACCGGCTCCGCCCCCGCCCGGGCCCCGGGCCCCGCCCAGCCGCGCCGGCTGCTGTTGGGGCGCCGCCGGGCCGGTCCCCCCGCGGCGGCCGTGCCTTCGGCGGCTTCCGGGGCCTGGCTCGCTCGGCCCTCCCTGCTCCTCGGGCCCGGACTGCCGATGGCTCCGCCTCGCTGCACACGGGCCGCTGGACGGGGTGGGAAACCTGGATCTTCAGTAGTTTTAGACGAGACTTTTTTTTTGTAATCATAACTTGTTTTTTTGTTTGTTCGTTTTTAATTAAAACTATGGGCGACTCAGGGTGACAGGCGCAGTGTTCAACTGTAGAAATACGAATGTCCTCTATCTTTATACGTAAGGGGAGAAACAAAAAGTATCAAATCGGATCCATGCCCCCAAAGTTATTTAAATCTACCATGCTGACAACATTCACCCATTTTACCATGGGCTGTTCAGCGCCTGCTATCCGCTCTCAAACGTTGTGTTGAAACGTGACAGTTGCACCCAAGATACAGAAATCTCGCAGTCTATTGTGAGAACAGAGATGGAAACACATCATGCAAGTCAGAATAAAAAGCAAAAAACAAACCCACTGCCATCGGTCCCACTTATAGTGACCCTAGAACTCAGAGTAGAACTGCCCCATAGAGTTTCCAAAGACTACCTGACAGATTTGAACAGGGCCTTTTGGATAGCAGACCTAGCACTTCACCCCCTACACCACTAGCGTTTCCCAGAAGGAAGTGAGTGCTAATTAGACCAAATCCAAACCTATTGCCTTCCAGCTGATTCCACATCCTGGAGACCCCATGTATTTTAGACAGAACTGCCCTCCACAGCGGTTTCCATGGCTGTGGTCTTAACAGAAGTAGATCGCAAGCCACACCAACTGAGTACGAACTGCCAAACTTTAGAAATTCACTGGAGATTATGTAAAGAGATCAAATGATCAAATGAAGAGGTCTTTGGGGTGGAAAAATCCGAAGAAGTGCGCAGTGGTTGATTTTAGAGGGAAAAGAAGTGTCATCCAAATGTTTTAACTTCAGCCCCTGAGAGCATGTGTCCTTAACAAAGTCAGGAAACCAGAAAGGTGGAGCAGGTAGTGTGGGAAGCGACTTATTTTTGGATATGCAGAACTTTAGATGTCAGTTCAACTAGCATGTGAAGCTGTAGGCAGGTGGACATTTTGGTCTAGAGCTCAGTTTGATTGATGCCCTGCAGAGTCTGGGAGTCATGGACAAAGTGATATTTAAAACTATGGAATGGACTGACATCCTCAAGTGAAAATATGAGGGTTGGAAGGGTTTGGAGGTCATCTTTTTCAGCTTCCTTGCATATCTCTCATGCAATAAATCCTTCTACTAAATTACTTTAATAAGCATTTATTGGATGCTTATTGGAAACCCTACAGTGCTTCAGATCTAGTGACGGCATTAGGCACACAAAGTTCAATCAGAGGAACTCAAACCCTGGTGGGACAGATGAATAGATACAGAAATCCATTATTATCAGTACCATTGTTGGATTGGTGAACCCACACTGGAGTGGAAGGAGTTCAAGAAACCCGTCATGTGGTAATTAGGAAGCTCCAGCTGAGTCTTGAATAGGAGGAGAAAGTAAGGAATAAAGGTTGCTGCTGAGACAATTTTGACTCACAGCAACACTACAGGATAGAATAGTGCTGCCCCATAGGGTTTCCAGAGAGTGGCTATTGGATTCAAACTGCCAGTCTCCTGGTTAGCATCTTGAGCTCTTCATCACTGTGCCACCAGGACTAAAAAGTGAGGAAAGCCAGGGACAAGATAGGCTGGAGAAAAGACGGAGCACTTAGTAAGTGTTGATGGAGAAGCATCATTTTGACAGCTAGTGACTTAATGAAAAGAACTGGAAGTGAGCCTGGAAAAGCTGGTAGGGGAAAGATCCAAGTCAGGTTCAGGACTAAGGAATTGGGACTTCATCTTGGAGTCTTGAGAAGCGGGTAATGTATTTTGAGCAAAAGAGTGGCATTATCAGTTTTTTATTGTAGAAAATAGAACTAGACACAAGGGCAAGGAATGGATTGACTAAGAAACTAGGGAAAGCTAGTCCAAACGCTGTTCTGGTGATCTGCATGGTTTAAAAAAGTGGGAGTGTCTGAACTTGGAAAAGCGCAGATGGTGGGTGGATGTGGAGGTTAGTGACTGGAGAAATATTTATGAGCAACGAATGATGATTCATGGAGAGTAACTAGTTGTTGAGATGCTCAGGTTTCTGGATAGAAAGAGGTGCTATTCTCAGAGCAGGGAACTGAAAGAAGTGGAACCAATTTGGTTGGATAAGGAGATAGAAGATCAGGCGTTCCAAGTGAGACATAAACTGAAGTCACAGAGGTGGTGACAGAAAGACCTTATGAATCTGAGGCTGTCATTAGCTTGGCTTCACAGAATTGCATGAGAAGCAGAAAACTCACTTGTCAACTAGCACAGTTATGGAAACTTTCTGGAAGATGCAAAACCTGACCTGTAGTCACCCCTCCCCTGCTAACCCAGCCCTGAAAGTCTCAAGTTACATATACCTAGAGCAAGAGATAGGAGGACTTACATTTTCTTGTCCATGATTTACTTCCCATTCAGCACTTTAAAGGATTATTGAAAATGCAGAATAGACAGGTGATGACAGTCTGAGTGCTGTCAGTGTCAGAAAAGTGGAAGGAAGGCGTAGATGGGAGTTAGATTTAAATAGATAAAATAAAAAATTCTTAGTGACTAATGCTATTTGACAATTCTGTACACCTCTGCTTCACTTTCTAGTTTTGCTTTGGAAATACAGGATTTGGAACTACAACTAAACAATGTCGATGAAGCCCCCTATTCCTGTATGTAAACAGGGAACTACAGGTGTAGTTCCAGTGTGATTCTGTCCTACTTCCTCCCTGCATCTTCTGATCATTGTCACTTTACTAAGATGCAAAAAAATGTTGACAGATGGCTTCTCGGTGACGATTAAAATCTCCTCATGAGACTCACACTGAAAGAATATAACACGTGTTCACTTCTAGGGCAATGCCTTTAAGTTTTCGATGTGTCGTATTACCTCCTTCATTCCCTGCATGCCACTCTCGCCAACTTCATCACTGTCCTTGACCCTTGGACTTGGTGTGTTTGGAGGCTGACATCCACTGAGGCAGTGGGAACAATACTTGTCCAGGACCATGTCACCCACATGACCCAAACAGCTAGAAGTGAGTATTCTGATCAGCATAGGTTCAGAGGAAGCCATTATCATAACAGACAGAGGTCCCCAAAAGTTAATATGACTCTAAATGCCAAGTCCAGGTTCTGCCACTTTTCTCTAGAATGTGGAATAAATATGGGCTTTAGAGATTCCCTTGGTGACAGGACCAACACAGCACAAACTGAGTAGTGTCTTCATTGTATTTAGTTCATTGATGTGAGCTGGGACTTGTACATTCATAGTCAGCTCTCTTCTATGGTAAATGAAATAACTCCTTAAATAAAAGTTCTAATGCAGACTAGGGCTTCAGGAAAGGAACATATGACTAACCGCATACAAAAAGTCAGAAAATGAAAATGTGCATGATTTTCATATACTTAGGATTTTTTTAACTTCATGTTATTTTAAGTGAATTTAGATCCTCACCTTAAGTTTCAGTTCACGGGGCTTTCTCCCCCTTTTCTTTTTCTTCTCTTTTGCTCATTTTTCTCCCTTCTTTTAGTGGATAAAGAGTGAAAGTTAGAGAAAATGATATTGATCTGTAGATAAAAGGAAAAGTATGCAAGGAATTATTGCACTCACCTCTTTCTGCTTTTAAGTGAATCCCAGGCCAGGCACAGTTAAAGTAATGAGAAGACAGAAGAGACCTTAGAGGCCAGGGTCTTTCCTTCTGAGGGTACAGAAACACTGGGGTTTTAGCGGTGTGGTATGTAATTGCTATTAAATGTCTATTCAGCATTAATAAAAACAGAAGAGGCCTATTTAAAATGGCATTTATACCGCAGCCCTTGAGAAGGATGGTATGTAATGAATCACTGGTGGAATTTATAAGTGAGGATACATTTTTGGCAGGACAGAGGAAAAAGAGAACAAATGCAAATTTAAATTTGTGATCTTTCAGTGGTATGGGAGAGAAAGAAAACCATGGCAGTTTTGGGATAATACTTCCAACTACAAAGACAAGGTCCCTAAGATCTGGTTGCTGTTCTCCCAGGAGCACTTTCATTGACCTGTTCATTGTTTGAACAAATATTCATAGTCATGTTTCAGATGGATCAATGGAACAGAATTGAGACCCCAGAGATGACAACATCTGCCTATGAACAGTTGATATTCGACAAAGGCCCTAAGACATTAAACTGGAGTAAAAACAGTCTCTTCAACAAATGGTGCTGGCAAAATTGGTTATCCATCTGCAATAAACTGAATCAAGATCCATATCTTACACCTTATACAAAAACCAACTCCAACTGGGTAAAAGACCTAAATATCAAACCTAAAACAATAAAGCTCATCCAACAAAAAGTAGGAACAACAATGGAAGTTTTAATACACAATGAGGACAGACTCCAAAATCTGTCAAAGAAACCTCAATCAACAGAAGAGAAAAGAGATAAATGGGAACTGTTAAGAATCAAACACTTTTGTTCATCCAAAGACTTTATTAATAGAATTAAAAGAACACCCACAGAATGGGAAAAAATACTTGGCAATTCTATGTCAGACCGATGCCTGATCTCCATAATCTATAAGATACTACAAAATATCAAGAAGAAGAAGAAAAACCATCCAATTAAGCGATGGGCAAAGGAGATGGACAGACATTTCACTAAAGAGGAGATCCAGGCAGCCAAAAAACACATGCGGACATGTTCACGATCTTTAGTTATTAAAGAAATTCAAATCAAGACGACAATGAGATACCATCTCACCCCTACAAGATTGGCCATGATCCAGAAAACACAAAACAACAAATGCTGGAGAGGCTGTGGAGAAAGTGGAACCCTCCTACACTGTTGGTGGGGTTGCAAAATGGTCCAGCCTCTTTGGAAGGCAATCTGGCACTTCCTTAAAAAAATGGATATCGATATACCATTTGACCCAGTAATTCCACTACTTGGAATATATCCTACAGAATCAAGGCCTTTCACACCAATGGACACATGCACGAGAATGTTTATCTCAGCACAGTCCATGGTAGCAAAAAGATGGAACAAACCCAGATGCCCAACAATAGAAGAATGGATAGGTAAACTATGATACATATACTCAATGGAGCACTACGCAATGATAAAGAATAACGATGATTCCAGGAAACATCTCCTAACCTGGTTTCAACTGGAAGACATTATGTTGAGTGAAAGTAGTCAGCGACAAAGGGACAAATACTCTATGAGACCTCTACGATAAGATCTCAAAAACAGACTTGTGTATACAAGAAAAGACTCTTTGACAGCTGCAAGGGAGGGGAGGGAGGAAGGGTGGGGGCGGAAGGTTTAGTTTAGATAGTTGCTAGAAATCTGGTTGGGAGAAAGCGGTGATAGCACACATTAGAAACAAGAACAACATTAAGCAGACTTCAGCATAACTTGAGTACTCCTTCCATCTTAACCCAATATTACAAGGATAGAATAGCTGGGGCAGGGGGCAGGGGACCACGCTCTTAGGCGAAATCGAGGCCAATTGGCACAACCAACTAGCATTTTGCTAAGAGAATTGTCTGCACCCCACATTGGTGAGTGGTATCTGGGGTCTTAAAAGCTGCCAAGCTGCCATCCGAGGATACAGCAAATGGGCCCAACGCAGTAGGAACGGATGCTCACCGAGGACCAAAATGACGTGGGGTAAAGACAACCTAGAAGACAGAGAGACCTGCAAGAGTGGGTACCTTCATCGACTTGGGGACCGGAAGAACCGGATGGTGCCTGGCCACCACCAGTGATAGTCACAATGGAGCTCACAGAGAGGAGTCTCACTGGCAACACAAGAATAAAAAGGGTACATCCTGAGATCTCCACTAAAAGACCTCAATTGATGGTCCAGCGGTTTCAGGGTTCCCTGAGAGCATGGCCCCCGGCCCTGATGCTGCCCTTACCCATAAATTATAACAAAGGTCCACTCTTTGGACAGGAATGGATTGGACTTGGCAATGCAGAGTGACCATATATTGGTTGCACTTTATGGTTTTATACATCTATAGGATATCATCCTGCTGACCTTTGGCTGGAAGAAGGAGAGTGGGTGCAGAGGAGTGGAAAGGAGGCTGTTGGGAGGATGAGACGCGTATGGAGCAGAGAGGAATAGTGTGCTGTCACTGGGCAGGGAGAGCAGTGGAAGCTGCATATAGGTGGGCATGTAAATTTATACGGGAATGTACATTTTCACTCAATCATGTCAAATAAAAAAGAAAGTTAAAAAAAAAAGCCATGACGGCAAAATAAAAAAAAATATATATATATATATTCATAGTCATGTTTGTTGCTAAATGTCTGAGTTCTGCTGAGGACACTTTCTTCCTTTCTATGAAAGAAGTGTTTTGGAGACATTTTTCTTAAATTTGTTAGCTTCTTTCAGTTAGTCATTTCAGCCAAATTTAGGGTGTTTTCTCAAATGTTGTTAACATTTATAAACTGTTCGTTTAATTCTTACCACATTATTAGGGCAGGCGAACTACAAGCCTGATGTATTATTGAAAGTATTTGATTTCCGCTAGTTTACTGGATAACGACATTCAAGATAAAGACTGGTGTTTTTCACTAACGCCACTGGCTTTGATCATTCTCCATTTGCTTCTTCCTCTGCTATACGTCTGTGTGTGTCTGTGTGTGTGTGTGTCTGTGTGTCTGTGTGTCTGTGTGTCTGTGTGTGTGTCTTTCTGTCTCCCTGACTCTCTTCTACTTGAGTGAAACCAGTTCAGTCCTATGGATCACAACAAGATAGTTTCAGAACTAATATTCCATCTCTGGTAGAATTTTTAGTATGTTTTAGTAAAAGCATGGGAAAGCTGCGCTCGATAACATCAAAGTCATGAGCAGACATTAGAGAATTAGTTATACATGAATGGATAACACGACACTAAAGTATAACAAACATACCTGCCTACCCGAGGTAGGATGATCTAAGTGTGCCTCTCCTCCTATGCACCTGTGTCCCTTCCTGTGGGATCTCTGCTGGCAGCACATTGGCAAATTAAACGAACAGAGTTGAAGCTCTGTTTGATTTCTCAGAAACTGAGCTGTTTCAGGGAATCAGGAAAATAACCCTAGACCAAACTGATGTATCCACCTTCCACAAAGAAGAGCTTATAATCCACCGCAAGAGTCACTAAGCTCTATTTCTCCAAATTTTCACTACCTGCTGCCCTCTTTCATCTCACAGCCAAATTCCAAGTCCTTTATTCCTAAATTACTACTCAGCAGGAGGGAGGGGAAGGAAAAATGGCTGACTACTGAGTTACTCTCTGGAAGAGAGTTATCTTTGCTGAACAACAGTGCATCTTAGAGGTGAAATACGGCTTAGAGAAGAAATCCTGCCTTCTCACCCCTACCCCAGCAAAGGCTTTATAAGCGGTGACTAGATGAATAGTCCCAGTCCTGTGCTGTGAAAAAAATTAAGCAGGACCTTAAAGTGTGGAATGGGGATACGTAGCTTTACCAGGAAGGAGAGTGGGGAAGAAGTAAGAGACTTCAGGAACTTGACATGAAACTGGAGTCAAGCAGAGGTGAGAAATGGTGAAAGTTTACTAGATGTTCAAATGACAAGATTTTTTAAGGGTAGAGATACATAATAGTTAATTTCCAGTTGTTTGCCCTACATGCTATATTGTAAACTTCTCTGCCTTCCTCAGAAACTCTCCATGAATCTTCTACAGTGAAAGCTTTGACTGGATGAAACTTTGCAGAAGCAAGAGAGCCATCAGGTTGGGGCCCAGCTTACTGATTCTGTGTGGAAAGGGGCAGCTTATTCAGAAGATGAAAGTAGAGATCAAGATTTTAAAAGAAGCAGGATGCTAGATTATTTGGAGAGACTTAAAACTTCTACCCTCAGAACAAAATCTGTGGGAGATGTGAGGAGAAACAGTAGGTTTCTCTCAGTAACTCTAGATATTTGAGCGCTTTTATTTAAATATTAGAAGACAAGCTGACCATAGCAAGCTACTGGATTTCCAATCATCTGAGTTACACCAAGACAAGCGAATTGCAATATACTAATTCTGCTTTCTATTTCCTAAAAACTAAAAGAAAAGAAATTGGGACTTTTTATGTACCAATCACTTTTCAACTCTTTCTTTTGATTCCTTTCATTAAAATTTAAATTTTTTTAATTTACTATTGATAAGTGGGAACTAATATTTTAAATTATAGCAAATCTTTGGAAATGAAGTGTTTAAAAGGAATACCTAGGGTTTAAAATCAAAGAAGTAAAAAAAAGAAATGGTGTTCAGTAAACAGCATCATAGTAAGTGTTAATTCAGAAAAACTAAAAATTAGTCTTCACCGACACCATTTTATGAAAACGAACTCTAAATTCTAAGAAAAGGAAGTCTACAATTTTCTTCACATCACACTCACGCACAAGCTAGTATCAGGCTGCCTTTTAATAAGAAGATAGAAATGAGAACGCAAATGCAAAATGTATTACACAGTTTTTTTAAAAACAGATCTTTTTTATTTTGGCACCCTATCAGTCAGTCATGGTTTACGAAATGACATACTGGACTAAAAGGAAGCAATATATTATTCAAATTAACTTTACTTTCAAAGGGCTTAAGCATTAATAATCAGGTTTTAGTGCCAATATGACTAACACTTTACATTCGACTGATGCACACCATCATTTTGTTCACAATTAACATACTGCACAAAAGTGAAGATGTTTTTTGAAGGCTTGATTGCAGACCAAGATTACTCCTGGGTGAGAAACAAAGGAGAGTATAAATGCACTGACCTAGCTTTAAAAAAAAAAAAAAATTACTGGAGTACTGTACTTGCCTAGTTCTCACAAGATTTTGAATAAATCACACTATTTTCTCACCACATATCTAGCATTATTTACTCGTGATCTCTCTAAGGCAGTACTTAGCTCTCATCTACAAACCTAGATACACGTAGATTTATTTTTGATGACTATAATCAGTACACTTGACTCATATGGATTATTACACTGATGTGAGTAAAATAGAGGGTGTAAGTATGACCTTGTTAAAAGATGTAATTATTTAGCAACAAAAAGTCACGTAGTAATAAAAATTCACGGATTTACTTTTTATTCAGGAATCATTTGGAAAGCACCCTGGTGTGAGCAGCCTAACAGAATCTAACTAACTTCTTGTTTAGCTGTTTGATTTGAAACAGCAAAATGTATTTTTGTCTCAAGAATCACTTAAAAATGTAGTCATGTGACTGTTTATGTAGAAACTGTTGAGCTGGCCTATGGTTTATGACTTATCACAACTGAATTTTAAAGAATTGTTTATAAGACATAAGGTAATTCAGTAATTATTTTATTCTTTTTGTCATCTGCTGCTATTCTCATATTGATAAATAACTGAAACAAAGGAAGTACATCATTATCATGACATACATACATTCACCAAAGTTAGATACCATTTGACAGTTACCTACGCATACAATTAGTGAAATCACCTACAAAATAATATTCATGCTAGATATACATGATAAGTCAATGCCCAGATTTTACTTTAATAATAACTGTAATAGTCTGCATAATTTACTTGGAAATCTCTCCAAGTGAATGAGCTAATATGGCCATTCATGCATGCTTATGGCAGCCATCCATATAGAGTAACTATAGCTATATATGCCCAAGAATGAAAATTTTAATACCATCTGTGCCCTAATGGAAACCAAAATGAAACAAACAAGGCATGTTTGAAGATATGTTAAGATATTTTACTAAAATCCCATCTGTAGTCATGTATTTTCTTCTAAAAGTTATTTCCCAACTTTTATGTCAGTCTATTCCATATGTAAAGAATTTAAGTTCTTCTTTACCAATCAAGATTTCTGGGTGGCCCTAGAATCATTTTTATAATTGTCAGTCTAAGATCCGTTTAGAAGTTCTAATAGCAAAGTAGTGAAGAGCTGGGCTGCTAACCATGGATGAGCAGTTCAAACCTACTAGCTGCTTCTTGGAAACCCTGTGGGGCAGTTCTGCTATGCACAGAAATACGAACTGGAACTGCCTTGACGCCAGTGACTTGGGGTTTTGGATTTGGTGATGTCTGTTTATCAAAGGAAATAGCCCCATCTTCATTCTTCCAACTGAAAAAAGTATGAGAGGTAGCTAGTATTCATGAAAGGAAGAATGACTAGCCCCTAAATGTCTTCCTTTAAAAATTGCATTCATGGACTGACACAGCTGATACATTATCCCAGTTCAGTTGCTGTCAAATTGATTCCACCATGGCAAGCCAATATGTGTTAGAGTCAGGGTTTTCAATGACTGGTTTTTCAGAAGCAGATTACCAGGGCTTTCTTCCAAAATGCCTTTGGGTGGACTCTAGAGTTTTAGTTAGCAGACAAGTGTGTAAACTGTTGGCACCACCCAGGGATACCAATAAATGATAAGGAAGAAAACTGTGTGTAGGACAGAACAAGATGAATTGCCACTGAAAACATCATAAGAATGTAAAATCTTCTTGAGAAAAAAAAGGGAAGCTCAAAATTCTGTGTTCTACACAACAAATGTTAAAATATTTTTCTGTCAGGTTTCCAAATTGATTTAAAAACAAGCTGCGTATAATTTATGGCATGTGTTTATCGACTGTGGAATCAAATGAACTACTCTGTTGAAATAGTGTGTACCAATAACATTGCTTGGTAGGGTTTTTGAATGCCCTGGGACCTAACGGGAATGTCTGGCCTCCTTTGAATAGTGATGGGAAAAATACAAGATTCCTTCATTTAGAAAATTACAACTACAAGGCTGTGCGGGTTTGTTAGGCTTCAGTTTCTTTAAGATTTATGTGTAAAAATATTTATGTGTCCGTCTGCCAACAAGCCTGTTTTCGTTCTAGGCTGCGTATCTTCCATAGCCCTTCCCTGTTGCTGCAATATTCTAAATGAAACACTTAGATCCATTAACGGAGTGCAGCTGACCTGGTGCCCTCTATGTCACAGTGCCGATCCACCACCGTTAGGCAGTAATGGGCAGCAGGCCCGTCTCCAGATCATACGCAAACCCTGGCAACAGGTCAAAATAGTGCTTCATTAACAGGCTTCTCTGTCTTCAACAGGTAGATCAACTGTCATGGGAGGTTCAGCTTTCCCACTGTAGGAATTAGTTGCACACAATTTCCTGTCACTAGAGTTCCTCAGAATGCTGCTTGCGACCAAGATGAGACACTTTCCTGCAGCAACTGAACAATCACATACTCTAATACTGGGTCACCTCCTAAGTTAAGTGACCCAGCCAGAGAGAGGAAAAGGGAAGAGGATTCACCTTCAGTGAGCATCTGTCTCAACTCTGGCTCTCTGCTGGCCATTTTGCATATGTTGTATTATTGACATCTCACACCACCTCGGTGAGATAAACATGATTATTCACAGATGTGGACATACTGGTTCAGTAATGAGGCAGTCACCTGGGTTGAGGATCCAGGCCCCCTAGTGTGAACATGCTACCTCCACATTATTCTGAGTTTCTTTCTGATATCATTCAGAGAGCAGAGTTCTTTACAAAGCCTGCTACTAGCTGTCAAGGAGTTAAGCACCTACTAAAAATTCATTCTTTGTCGCAACATTTTTACTACAAATGGCTACTTTGAGAACTGGATTATTAAGTATCAATTTTATCCTTTGGCATTTTCTAAAATGTCACTGAAAAAATCCACATCTTAAATATTTTGAAATGTGCAAAAGCCCAGGTCTTGGAGTTGTACTGAGTGGAATTAATATTCACATAATGTATTTATATTCTTTGTATGTACATAATGGTAAAGCCTTAAGAATCAAAGAGATTCAATGTCACTTAAAAACAGTAGATTGGGAGCGAACATTTATTCTCCCCTACCATGAAAAGAATGCTAAAATGACGTTAAACCAAACCCAAACCCACTGCTGTCGAGTTGATTCCAACTCATAGAGACCCCATAGGACGTAGTAGAACTGACCCATAGAGTTTCCAAGGCGCACCTGAAGGACTTGAATCACCAAGCTTTTGGTTAGTAGATATAGCACTTAACTGTTGTGTCATCAGTTTCCAAAGTGACATCAGAGGAATCAAAAAGGTATATAACTATAACAGCAAGGGTTGGAGATTTATAAATGGATGAAATATCAGCCAGTTGGGCTAGAATCTGGAAATCACTGTTTGAAATGGAATCGTGGGGAGTGAGAAAATATATGCATGTTCACATATTGAACTACAAGTCCTTCAGTGTCTGTTATCTATACTGTTCTTGCGTTTCCACAGAACAGAAAATAATGTGTATCTCAACAATAAACACAGTGTTTTGAAATTCCACTGAGATTCTGGCACATTCTGCTCTGCTGGTACTATCTATTCTGCATAAACTGCGTGTGGGCCTTCTGTGGGCCTCAGTATTCCAAGTTTGGTCAAGGAATAATTTCATCCAGTATACCTGAACCCCCAAGACCCTGTTTGCATTTTTCTTTTTGCTATCCATTATTTTTTTAATTTCATTATTTATTTATTACAGTAAACGAATAAAATGTCTAGCATTTATCAATTACCTCATCTATGATAAACTTTCACCCACTGCCCTTGTAGCCAACAAAGTTATTTTCTTTTGTAAATAACTCTATTTTTAAGTCCTTATAAAAGGAGTCTCATGCAACATTTGTCCTTTAGACACTGAGTGATTTTACTCAGCATATCTTCCAGTTGAAACCATGTTATGAGATGTTTCCTAAAATCTACTTTGTTTTGTATTATAGTGTAGTGTTCCATTGAGTATATGTGCCCTAATTTATTTATCCATTCATCTGTTAACGGGCATCTGGGTTGATTCCATCTTTTAGCTATTGTGAACTGGGCTGCAATAAACATTCATGTACATGTGTCTGTTCGTGTGACAGTCTTTGTTTCTGAAGGATAAATTCCAAGCAGTGGAATTACAGGATCAAACAGTACATCTCTTTCCAGCTTTTCAAGGAAGTGCCCAATTGCTTTCCAGAGAGGTTGTACCAACTTGCAATCCCACCAGCGGTGTAGGAGAGTTCCAATTTCACCATGGCCTCTCCAGCATTTGTTGTTTTGTGTTTTTTGGATCATGGCCAACCTTGTTGGGGTGAGATGATATCTCTTTGTAGTTTTGATTTGGATTTCTCCAATAGCTAATGATTGTGAGCATATTCTCATGTGTCTTTTAGCTGCCTGGATGTCCTCTCCAGTGAAGAGTCTGCCTATCTCCTTTGGCCATCGCTTAATGGGGCTGTTTTCCTTTTTCTTGTTGATATTTTGCAGAATCTTGTAGATTAGGGAGATCAGATAACTTACTAGGTGGGGAACCCTGGTAGCACAGTGGTTAAGAGCTTAGCTGCTAACCAAATTTTGGCAGTTCAGTTCCACTAGCAACTCCTTAGAAACCCTGTAAGGGAGCTCTACTCTGTCCTGTAGGAACACGATGAGGTTAGAATTGACTCAACAGCAACGAGTTTGTTTTTTTGGTTTTACTAAGTGGCCAATAGCATGTATTGACTTAGTGGCAAGCTAATCTGACAAGTGGCAGACTAATTCTTATCGAACCAGTTTGCTAACATAAAACTGTAAAATTTTCCAGTAAAACAACTAGAATTCTTGGTCAAAATGAGCTGGATCCTCATAGCATTTTTTCTTAATCACTGGGAGATCTTAGACTAAGTCCTCACTAGGGTAATCCTGGAAACCCAGTTGCATAGTGGTTAAGTGCTAGGTCAGCAGTTCAAATCGGCCAGATGCTCCTTGGAAACACTGTGGAGTAGTTTTACTCTGCCTATGGCCTTGGCGTATAGTGTCACTGTGCGTTTGAGTCAGCTTGAAGGCAGTGGGGTTGGGTTTAGAGTGATCCCAAATGGAAAAAAGTCCAAAAGTCCTGCATGTGTCTTTGTTCCAACCCACCTCTTTTTCTTCTCTCTGTTTTCAGCATAATGCCACATCCAAAGGCAGGAAGTCTACCTATGTAACTCCAGAGTGTCAATGAATGACTTGGCATAAACTATGAATAGCCTTATGCTGCTGGATTCTCTTAGGATCTCTTAGCATAGAATAAAGCTTTTTAGAGAGTCTCTTTCAAAAACTTGATCCTGTTTTTTTTTTTTTTTTTTTTTAATATGAAGTGACGTGTAAGCCATTCCTTGAAGAATAAGGGACCAAGACTTATTTGTACTGTGAATGTCAGTCTACTTGACTGCTTAAAAATTGAGTTACTGAATTTTTACTGGTCGAGGACCTCTAGTGGTCCACTGGTTAAGAGCTTGACTGCTGACCAGAAGACTGACAGGTCAAATTTTCTAGCCACTCTTTGGAAAGTCTATGGGGCATCTCTCTTCCGGCCTGTGGTGTCCATGAGTAGGACTGAACTTAACAGCAACAGGCTTGGTTTGGGTTGAGTAGAGGACCCGGGATAGTGCAATGGTTATGCACTTGGCTGCTAACCAAAAGGTTGGCACCAACAGCTCTGGGGAAGAAAAGACCTGAATATCAGGTCCCATAAAGACTTCAGCCTACAAAGCCCTACAAAGCAGTTGGGTCACTTTTAGTAGAATGGATTCAAGGGCACAGAACAGAGAGAGCCAGGAGCGTTTGACATTGACTTTACTGTCTCTTGCCAGTAGACAACAACTTAGTAAGTTTTCAGTGAGGGTTTGATGAATGAGTAGTGTATAAATAAAAGAATCTTGATTCTTTTGGACTCAGAAAAACTCTGTTGTTGCAATTTCAGTTATGACCATGTTTTGTAAGTCTGTATTTTACCACTATCTCTTATTCTAAGACCTTGTTTTCTACTCCCTTTCTTGCCCTTGAGCATGGGCTGTGTTACTAGGAGGTATTTTGGCTACCAATCTAGACAGAAGCATCTGAATAACACAGCTTAATTCTTTCAGCCTTTTAATTTTTAAACATCCTACCATTTTTCCTGGTTAACTGTACAGAACTTCAAATCAGATATCCTGGGTCCACATCTAGGCTCTACCACTTACTGCGTGATCTTGGTTTCTTCTCATATTTGTTTTTCGTCATCTGTAAAATAGGTCTGGTAATAGGATCTCCTCATAGAACTGTTAAAGATTAAATGAGAAACAAATGTAAAGGGTTCAGTGCAGTGCTGACCCTGCAGGAAAGAGTAGAACTGCCCCATACAGTTTTCAAGGAGGGTGGATTTGAACTGCTGATGTTTTGGTTAGGAGCTGAGCTTTCTAACTACTGGGCCACCACTGATTCTTTAGTATTCAAGGCACCATTTAACTCTGTGTAACCATATGCAGCAGAAATCAAGAATCCCTATCATGATTCACTGTACATTTCTGTATCTTACAGTTACTTCTTCACTTGTTTTTGAAGAAGTCATCTCTGTTTTCAATAACAGCTCCCTGAGTGGTTAAGATCACACATTCATATTCAACACAGATACCATCTCGTAAGACTCTGAGTCTTAAACCCTTCAACCCTTCTACTTCTTGTTGCTGTTTAGTGAAGAGGTGTGGAAACCACTTCTAGCTACCTAATATTTATTTCCCTCAAGTTCCCTTCTAACAGAATTCTGAATTTGTTTGGCATTGAAATGTGTCCTGTTAAGTATGAGTATATATTTGAGTCATTTACAGCTAGAAGAGTTGCTGTTGAGTTGATTCAGACTCAGAGCAACCCCACAGGACAGAATAGAACTGCTGCATAGTTTCCAAGGAGCACTGTTCTATCCAGTGAAATGTAAGAAAAAATCCACTAGGTATGTGTCATGGATTGAACTGTGTTCCTCAGAAAATGTGGGTAGCAATGTGTATGGCAGTTTGTCTAGGCCGTGATTCCTGGTATCCTGTGAAATTTCTGTGTTGTAAATCCTGTCTTTATGATGCTAACAAAGGGGGTGGGGTGGACCGTCAGGACTCAATGTGTAAGACTATGTTGTACCTTGAGGCAATCTCTTGAACTACAAAGGAAAGGGAAAAAAGCAGAGAGTTGGGAACCTCATACCACCAGTCAGCAGTGCTGGAAGCAGAATGCGCCCTTTGGAAAGGACCTGGGGGCCCTGTACATCAGAAGCTCCCAGTCCAGGGGTAGATTGATGACAAGAACTTTCTTCCAGAGCCAGCAGAGAAAGATTTCCCCTGGAGCTGTTGCCCTGAATTTCAACTTTACTAGACTGTGACAAAATAAAATTTCTCTTTTTAAAGCCACCCACATGACTGGGGAAGGGGGAAAACACGAGCGTTGAAGCAGTACTAGATGACTAAGACAGTAGACTAAGATTAGTGTTGCTATAACAGAAATATATCACAAGAAAGAGGCTTTAACAACCAAGAAGTTATTTCTCACAGCTTAAGAGTTTGGAAGTCTTATTCAAGGTGCTGGCTTCAGGGAAAACTTTCTTTCACTCTCTCTGTCCGTTTTTAGCTTCTGTCCCTAGGTTCCCTGACAATCATGTGGTCATGTGGTGTGTATCTTCCCTTCCATTTGCACATTCTTGCTTAGCCTGCTTTTTGATATTCAAAAGACATTGATTCAAGACACACTCTAAGGTGGAGCTCTACTCCGTCCTACTCTGTCACTATGAGTCAGAATCAACTCTATGGCAAAATGTTTAATGGTGTTTTTTTGTTGTTTTTTTTTTTAAGTTTTGTCTATCAGTATTCTCCTTAATATAACACAAACCCCAAAAGGGGTTATAGCCACCAGCATAGGGGTTAGGATTTACAACACATGTTTTGGGGAGACACTAATTCATAACAGCAGGATTCCAGAAAAACTGAAAAACGAGTGTGATTCCTGCAGGTACAAGCGGTGTGTTTTTAACACAGAAACTGAAGCTACATGGTAAAGATGGTAGAAAGATGAAAGGAACCTGGGTCCCCAGGTTATCCTAAGCTTGCTGTTTCATCACTACGTTGAATAATAGGAGAAAAAGAAAATCCCTTTTTGAGTCAGTCTACAATATTCAGTCTTCTGTTTTATTTGTAGGCAAACGCTATCCTAACTGTTCGTGGTTGGAGGTAGAGGAGAGTTGGGGGAGCTACCACAATCCCACTCTAACCAAGCAAGCATAAGGAAGCAACATTGAACACATTCTAATAGAACTTTGTACTGAAAATATTGTTTTATGTTAGTACAACAGTCCCTTTCATGGATATTGAGTATAGAATTGTATGGAGACTGCTGCATTCCCTTATGTACTTAAACAGATAATAAATCAGTGGCTAACATATTGTTTTTGATTCCTTAGTGAGATATAAAGATAAATGAGGAACGGCCTCTGCGCTCTAGAAGCATACTAGAGATGATTAGATAAATGCTGTGGGCTGCTAGCAATGTGCTGTTCCACCTGCTGTCTTACTGATGCCAGTTTAGGCTTTTCTCGGGCATGACAGAACCTCTGGGAAAGCCTGACCTTTCTCTCTCTGTCCTTCCTCTTATTTCCCACCTTACTGATACTTGCGCACAAATGTCTAGGCCTTTCTCCAGTATGACACAGCCTCTGAGAAAGCCTGACCTTTGCCTCTTTCCCCTACCTCATGCCTTGATGATATTCTGCGTATGGATCAGCCAATCATGAGATGCCCCAATACCACTGTAACCATTTCTGAGCAAATAGACTGCCCTGCTAACCCCTCCTGATTGTAACCCTATAAATAAAGTTTCCTATTGAGGAACAGTGGCCATTGCTCTCCATCAGAGACCTTGGTCCCACCTGGCCTCAACTTTATCTTGCGTGATGTGAGTTTTTCCTCATTCCCTTTCCTGCCTCCCTCGGATACGGGTTGCCGGACGCGATAGATAAATACACAGATATACATAATACAAGGCGGAGTCCAGCACGTACCATAAAATAGATGTAGACGCAACGGATAGGGACGCGGCAATTTATTGGGAAGGTTAATCATCTTCACAGGGAAGGCCTGAACGAACAGACATGATTTCAGTAAGTTAATGGTAGGACACTGTCAAGGAAGAGAATGGCTTGGGCGAAGGCGTGAAGGTAGAGACATGAAGGGTATGATCTTGAGAGTTACCAGCTACCGTATAACAATTATGTCAGCTCCTCAACACTGTCAAAATATCATTTTAGATCAGTAAGGCTCTTCATTTACATGCCATTCGTTCACTTCTGACATTCTCAGAGGAAAAAAAAACAGGAGTTCTGTCAATGAAGGCAGGAACTTGGCAATATAGCAGTTTGAGGGTATTAATGTAACTGTGCATTCCTCATCTGTATCCACTGTCGGCAACACAGTCTAGACTATACTAGGACACTTTTATTTTCCATAATCACTTGAAAGATGGTTATTTTAGTGATACCAGGACTACAATGAATGCAGTCTCCTTTACGATCTTGCCCACTGTATAATGTATAATAGCCCTAATTGCACTCATTATCAAACAGAAGATTATACAAAGTGATAGAGCCTGTGAGCTGATAAGAATGTGTGCTTTGTAAATTGTTACAGTGTGGGAGAATCTGGAAGGAATCTTTGTTCACCAACTGTAACTTCCTTACTTCTTTAAATGCAGTCTATGAAATAGACTGTTCCTTGAAAGTGGGAGTAGAGATTTGCTCGTTACCAAGGCTTCTAACAATTAGTAACACAGAACCGTGTTTACATAAACACCACTACTACTACCCTGCTAGACGTGTCATCTGATGACTGAAGAGACTGTAAACCAAAACTAAAGCAAATCTGTTGCCATCGAGTCATTTTTAACTCCTATTGACACTACAGGATGGAGTGGAACTGCCCCAGAGCGGTTGGTGGATTTGAACTGCCTACCTTTGGATTAACAGCTGAGTTCTGTAACCACTGTGCCACTTGTAAGGGCTACAGAAAAGAAATTTAACTGATGAAATGTGTATATACGAAACATTAGGTCAAAGTCTGGGCATACAGTGTTGGAGCAATGCTCGTCCTGGGACTGCCACATGTGCTGGATGAACTGCATGTCCAACTCACAAGCATGCCATTCACGTATTCTGAGGAATAGAACTGTTGGTTCTATGATGCTGCACAGACTCCACAACCTACCAAGGCAGCCCAGGCTGTTCTTCAGGTTGCACTTTCTTTTGGACTTTGTGGCTGAATGGGAAGCTTCCCTGTGTTTGGCTACTGCTTTCCTCTAGCTCATAGTTTTATTGGATCCTCAACAGTGGGATTCATTGGGATCCACTGGGAGTTCTGTTATCTTGAGCTGGTTTTTATTGTGCCCTTGACTCTCTGGGTTACGTTGAAACTTGAATTAACATACTTGCGTCTTTGTTGGGGGATTAGTGAGACAGTTCTCTCTGCTACCATTTTCTTTATTGTGATCAAGTGAAAGTACACAATCCGAATCAATTTTGCATGCCCACCCATCTTCAGCTCCATCTGCTCTCCTCACCCAGTGACAGCATAATCCTCTTTTTCACTCTACATTTCTAGTATCCTCTTAACGAGTACCTGTCCCCTTCTCTCCACCCTCTTCTCTCCCATCTAGAAAGAAACTGATAGGGCAGCCTCCTATAATGTATAGAACCACAAAGTACATGCTCCATATGGTCAGACTGTGTCCCTGAGTCAATTCCATTCTTGTCTGCAGAGCTGACTCAGTACTGGTTTCTGGTCAGGGCCAGCAGCATGTCTAGGAGCCGTGTTTCCAGGGGACTCTACAGGCGGTCAGACCATCAGTTCTGGTCTTTTAGTAGAATTCTTGAGCTGCACCCCTCATTTTCTTGTGTTGCCTCAGGGGCTCCACATTGTGCCCCCATCACGACTGCCTTTGGTGGTGGCCGGGTGCCATCTGGTTCTTCTGGTCTCATGCTGATACAGTGTCCCATTCATATGGGTCCTTCAGTCTCCTGAGCTCCTTTTTATTCATGTCTTTTTTGTTCCCAGTCATCATCTGTTCCAGATGAGTTGGGATCATTTGGTGGCAGCTTGCTTGCTGTTAAGACCCCAGACATCACTCACTAACACTGGGTGCAGAAGACTCTCTTAGCAAAAGGCTAGTTTTGCCAATTGTCTCCTGAAAACATGGTCCTCAGACCCTCATCCTGGTTATGGTATCCTTTGAAACATTGGGTTGAATTTAGAAGACTTTTCAGTTTACAGTGTAGTCTAGTCATGTTGAACTGCTCTCTACCACATGCTGCCACTAACCAAATTCTTACTGACTATCGAATCTATGACCAACCCTCTCCCTCCCTCCTCTCCCTTCTTTCGCTACCATTTCTTTTCCTTCTTCCAGATGCCAGGGTCTTCCCCTGCCTATCACTTTTCTTTTTATGAATGTCAAATTGTTAGCTACTGTAAATAATCTTGATAACTCCTAGAATAGTACCAGATAACATTTAGTGAGAACTTAACTCTATGCCAGTCATTCCTCTAAACCGTTTGTTGCAGCGACTTCGTGGAGTCATCATAACAGCCTACCAAAACTCCTTGCCATCAAGCTGATTTTGACTCATAGTAACCATAGAATAGAGTAGACCTGCCCTATGTGCCTATCACTTTTTTGATTCAAAGAGAATAATTGTATGTTATCTTTGTGTTCTTGGATTATATTGCTTGAATATATATTACTCAGTTAGGCACAATTCAAGATATATTATATGCTGCCCTAATATAACAGTCTAAAGACCAAATATTATTATCTTAAATGGAGCCATTAACTACTGTTTTGAAATAACAAGTGTAGACTACGACTGCCTCAGGCAGCCTAGGTTGTCTGGTCACCCTCCCCTCTCTCTCTGCAGTTGAGATGCAACAGATTCACACTAATAGGGCCAGATGCCACAGTTTTGGAATACTTTCATTCAGTAAGGAAATAGTCATTGCTTAGGCCCCTGAATGTACCTTCACCATTGCAGACATTCCCCAGACATCCCTATTCTTCAGCTTCTAAACAGGCAATCCTCAGTATGACTGGAGACCTCTAGGGCCGTGGAAGACTGGGGCTAAGGTTGATGTCAGCTCTGATAGAGATTTGGGCTAGACCAGTTAAATACTTCTGGCATTACCCAGCCCTTTCCCCACCTATGTGCAAAGTACTCGTCTTCCTATTTCATTCATCACCATTTCTTCGTAGTCCAGTCACAGGATTGTGAACACCCAAGTTCTACTTTGATATTTCATCCTTGCTTATGTATGTGTTACTGTATTTTGTAGATGTTATTCATACACATGTCATCAACAAACCAAACAAAAGCCCACATGCATTGGCTTCAAGTCTATTCTAACTCATAGAAACCATATAGGACAGAGTAGAACTGTCCCATAGGGTTTCCAAGGAGGAGGTGTAGTTTCGAAATGCTGATCTTTTGATTAGTAGCTGCGGCTCTGAACCACTACACCACCAGGGTGTCCATGTAATCAATAGGCAGAGTTTGTCTTTTTGTTTTGATGCAAAGAAAGGATGGTATCTGATTTTGTTATCACCTTCATTGAACAGCAGTGTGATTATGGTAAAATTAAAAAGCAGCTTTAAAAGAAGAGCTTAGTCTCTCTCTACGATAACAGTATTGTAGGAAGGTTGTGTCTGTGACTCCATTTCCCTAAGTGAAATGCAAAGAAGAAGACTAACGTATGCAAAGAAGGTCAGAGAAACTAGAGAATGGTTTCAGGGTTATGACTAAAAGCAAGGTCAAAAACCGTGGTGTTTTTCACATAGACATCAAACATTTCAGTTTATTAAAACAAAATTCCTTGCCACTGCGTTGTTTCCTACTGGAACAGAGTAGAACCGCTCCAAGGAGTGCCTGGTAGATTTGAACTGCTGACCTTTGGCTTAGCAGCTGTACTACTTAACCACTATGCAACCAGGGTTTCCTTCAGCTTATTTGGTTTGATTAAAAGCTTTCTAGAAACAGTGAAGAAAAAGAAAAAGCTTGAGAGTTTGAGATTGATGAAAATAAGCTATCCTCTTTTGGGGATGAAATGCTTCATTCTCGTAGGCTGATTGTGAATTGAAGACTGATTGTTCCAGGAGCCAGTATTTTTGTGGTTTTATATAAGTGTGAGATCTGAAATGCTTAAAATGCTAAAAGGTATCCCGAGAAGATACCTGGTGGCACAATGGTTAAGTACTTGGCTACTAATAAAAAAGTCAGCAGTTCAAACCCACCAGTAAAGATGGTAACAAACCTTTCGTGCAGATTACAGCCTTGGAAACCAGTGCTGCTATGAGTGGGAATCAACTCAATGGGAATGAGTTTGGAAGTTGGTATCCATTTCATCATGCATTGAACTGAGATGAAAGAGGCTTAAGGGGTATAAACAAAGTCAAAGATGTGCTGGAACTGTAGAAAAAGCATGTGATTCGCAGTCTGGCAACCTTGGGTTCAAATCCCAACTTCACCCTTACTAGCTAATTGTGCTGTACATTGTTCCTTATCCTAAAAAAAGGCTAATACTTCTCCTATGAGATTGTTGCCAAGATTTAGCAAGTGAATATAAACAAATACCTGTCCGCATGCCTACTTCATAGGAAAAGCTTAATCCATTTTTCTGTTGGAATCCAGGATGTTTTGATGCATCATGAGAAACTAAAGGAGTGATTTCTAAGAATCTAAAACACTGGTGGTGCGGTGGTTAAGTGCTATGTCTGCTAACCAGAAGACTGGCAGCTTGAACATGCCAGATACTCCTTGGAAACTTTATGGAGCAATTCCATTCTGTCCTACACTGAGTGGGGATCAACTCAACAGCAGTGGGTTTGGTTTTGGGGTTCCATTACGGCCAAACCCTGAAAGCTGAATAGGTCTCTATAACGGGGCTGCTGAAGAACTGTGGAGAGCTGGTGGGAAATAATCAATGAAGAACAGAGAAAGAATGAACTGGTACTCCCAGAGGAGGTGTCAGTGGTCAGCAGCTGACTTCATATAATCTGCGAAGGCTACAACCTCTGGAAACTGTATAAACCAAGAAAAATAAAACAAAGAAATAAAAATCCTCCTGCTGCCAAATAGATTCAGACTCATAGTGACCCTGTACGACAGAGTAGAACTGCCACATAGAGTTTACAAGGAGCTCCTAGTGGATTTGAACTGCTGACATTTTGGTTAGCCTCCATAGCACTTAACTGCTATACTAGTTCTATTCTGTCCTATAGGGTTGTTATAAGTCAGAATTGACTTGACACCAAAGAGTCTGTATAAACATATTTATAAACTGGTGTTAACCTTTGTGGAAGCTGACTACCACATCTTTCTCGCATAGAGCAGCTGGTAGGTATGAAACTCCATCCTTTCTGAGAGACGCTTTCAACAAGAGCTCCTTTGAATGGGCATAGAGACTTCTAAAGTTTAAGAGCCAATGATCTACACTAGATTAAAAGGAGAGGAATTATAACAAAGACTTTAAAACAGACTTATTCATTTTTTTAAATAATTCTTGTTTTTAACCCAGTACTGTGTACTTCCTTACATTTCACTGAAGGAGATGGTTTTAATGAACCGTTTAATGTGTTAAGTCGTTTCAGTATAAGTGAGTAACATGATGTGTTTCCGTACTTTACCTAATGATGGTCGAGCAAGTTGTCTTTTTATTCAGTGCAGTTGTAGGAGCACGTTTCAACCTTTTTTGAAACTGAATAACAGAGCTCTATTATTTAAAAAGGGGCAAGGGTGTGAAAGTGAGGGTGATGGAAGTGACTTTAACTATGCAGTTTATACCTGTAACAGAACCCGATAATACAGAAAAACTCAGGTATATAAGAAAAGTAATCGGGAAAGTCTCTAATGCAGCTGCCTCAAGGCATCTTTGAGAAAGAGCTGTCTGCTTTTAGGAGCTGATCTGCAGCAGCTCTTACTAGCCTTTCGTCCTGGTGGTAACCCTTCTGGTTGGTAACTTGGCATGAATGATTACGTACTCCTGTTGCACTGGCAATTGTACAGTCTGGACACAAACTCTACTCCAGTTCTGCCCTGCCTTTGTAATTTAAACTTTAGAAGGACAATATCTACCTTGGAGTTTTCTGCAGAACTGTAGAACCTAGATAGGCACAACATCGTGGTTTTTCACTAGAACATTCTTACATAATCCCCACATTCTACTCAGAGCCCATGTCAACTTTCAAATGCCATCTATACCAAGTTGAATCATGGAAGACTCAGGGCAAAGAGAAGGGTAATTCTACGGCCTCTGATGGGTATATTTGGTACTATCTCAGTAGCTCTCTCCACTGACTTTGTGAAGCTGCTTCTCCCAACATTCCAGACAGAAAGCTAGGCAAACGTCCAGTCTATTCTTGGAAATGGAACTTAAAAGGAAATCTCAGGGGAATTTTGTGGGTCGGCCCTTGCTGCAGGATCCCTGCTGGCACAGAGGTTAAAATACTCAGCAGCTAAGGTTGGCAGTTCAAGCAAACCAGCTGCTCCATAGGAGACAATGCAGCAGTGTGCTTCCACAGGAGTTTACAGCTTTAGAAGCCCTGTGGGGCAGTTGTCTGCCCTACAGGGTTGCTATGAGTCAGAACTGACTGGAAGGCAGTGGGTTTACTTTTGATTTGGTCATTGCTGTCTTATTTGCATGTTTATCAATGACTTGGATTAACCCGTTCATGACCCAATTATTTTTTCCTTGTTTTTGTTGATGCTATGTGTTTCTCTGTTTGTGTTATACTGACTATCTAAAGACATCCAACTGTGTGGATTATAACAAGTTATAGATAATATTGGAAATTCCAGAAAACTTACTTGTACTCATGAGGAGCCCGTGTACAGAGAGCAGGAGGAAGTCAGCACAAAACAAAGTCACACTGTGTGGTTTAAAGTTAAGAGACGTGTGCATTATGTTGCATCATTTCACTATACTTATTCAGTCTTGTATGCTGAGCCAATAATCTGAGAAACTGAATTCAGGAAGAAGGATGTAGCATTAGAGTTGGAGGAAGACTCATTAACAATCTGCATTATTCAGGGAATATAGCCTTGCTTGCTGGAAGTGAAGAGGACTTGAAACACTTACTGATAAAGATCAAAGACTACAGCCTCATTACACAAATTGTTACATATGTGTACCAAACAAAAATTTTCAAAATCCATGTTTTTCAAATTTTCAAAATGCAGTGATTCAGCAACACCTTACGCAATGCCCTGTAAAAAACTGTAATTGGCAGTACGTCTCTCTTTTCCATTTCAGACTAGTATATAGTGTCCTGCCTGCAGGCACACTGTATTGCCAGTTGGACAATAGCTTCCTACTGGGCCACAGAGGTACAAAAAAGTAAGTGCAGCTATCTATACTGCTGTCCCAAAAAGGTTAATGCATAGGTAACATGGGGACCTGATTTGCAGATGCCACAATACTGGAAAAAACAACAAAGAATAAAATAGCAGCAGCAAAAACTTTTATAATGCTTATTATATGCTATGTGCTTTACATACATTAACTCATTTAATTCTTATTTCACAGATGAGGAAATTGGAGCATGAGGGTATCATTTCTTCAAGACCAAAAAGTAAGGAAATGATAGAGCTAAGATATGAATCTAAGTAGACTAGCTCTGCAATATATACTGTTAACTATTACACACACACACACACACACACACACACGTATAGTATAGTGATTTAAGTGAGTGTTCACAGTTCAGGTGAGTTTTTCATGTCAAATTCATACACACATTTTTATGTGACCCTAGTTGCTCTCCTCATAATATGATCACAAACTCCTCCTTTCCACTCTGCAGTTTTGCCTTGTCCATTCTGTCGGAATCTGTCCCTTTCTAACCTTGCGTCTGGACAGAAGATGTTCATTTAGTTGCATGTATCCTCAAACCAAGAAGCACACATTTTAACGGTTATCATTTTATGTTTAACAGTCTAGTCCAATCTTTGTCTGAAGAGTTGCCTCCAGGAATGATTCCAGCTCTGGACTGACAGAGAATCCAGGGGCTGTCTTCTGCAGCCCTTCCAGTCTCACAGTCTGGTCTATTTACTAGAATTTGAGTTCTGCACCCTGCGTTTCTCTTGCTCCATCAGGGTCTCTCTGTTGTGTTCTCTGTCAAGGTGGTCATTGGTGGTAGTGGGGCTCCATCTAGTTCATCTCAGGCTGATGAAGTCTTTAACGATGTGGACTGCTGTGTCTCTTAGGCTGATGTTTTCCTGATGTCTTTGGTGTCCTTCATTTCTTTTGCTCCGGGTGGGTTAGGACTAATTGATCCTTCCTATATGGCTGCTTGCTAGTTTTTAAGAGTGCAGATACAACTCACCAAAGTGAGATGTGGAACATTTTCTTAAAAAGCTTTGTTATTGCAATTGACCTAGATGTCCTCTAAAACTATGGTCCCCAGACTTCTGTCCATGCTATTTTGTCTCTGAAGTGTTTGATTTCATTCAGGATGCTTCTTAGCTTTTGATTTAGTGCAGTTGTGCTGATTTCCCCTGTATTGCATGTTCTCCTTTCCTTCACCTAAAATAATTCTGTCTACTATCTAGTTAGTGGAAACCCTGATAGTGTAGTAACGAAGAAAGTTCTGCAGTTTGAATCCACCAGGTGCTTCTTGGAAATATGAGTCAGTTATACTTTGTCTGATAGGGTTACTATAGGTCAGAATTGACTTGAAGGCAATGGGTTTGGTTTTTTGTTTTTACGTAGTTAGTAAATACCCGTCTTCCTCTCTCCCCACTTTCAAAGCCATCAAAGATTGTTTTCATCTGTGTTTAAACCTTTTCTTGAGTCCCTATAATAGTGGTCTCACACAATATTTGTCCTTTTTCGACTAATTTTGTTTATTGTAATACCTTCCAAATTCCTCCAGGTTGTGAGATGTTTCACAAATTCATTGCTGTTTTTCATCATTGCATGATATTCCATTGTGTGAGTATACCACAGTTTGTTTATCCATTCATCTGCTGATGGCCACCTGGGTTGATTCCATCTTTCTGCTATTGTGGACAGTGCTACAATAAACGTCAATGTTCTTTTCTCTATTTGTGTGGCAGCTCTTATTTCTCTAGGATATATTTCAAGGAATGAGATTGCTGGATCATGTGGTAGTTACGTTTCTAACTTTTTAAAAAATTGCCAAAGCGATTTCCAAAGTGGTTGTACCATTTTACATTTCCACCAGCAGTGTATAAATAATGTTCCAATCTCTCCACAACCTCTCCAACATTAAATATTTTGTGTTTTGGGGATTAATGCTAGCCTTGTTGGTGTGAGACAGTATCACGCTGTAGTTTCGATTTGAATTTTTCTGATGGCTAATGATCATGAGCATTTCCTCACGTACGTGTTAGGAGCTGAATGTCTCCTTGGTGAAGTACCTATTCATACTCTTTGCCCATTTTTTTCAATTGGCTTATTTGTCTTTTTGTTGTGAGGTTTGGCAGTATCTTGTAGATTTCAGAGATTAGATGCTGATTGGACTTATCAGTCAAATTTTCTTTCCCAGTCTGTAGGTTGTCTTTTTAATTGTTTTGGTGAAGCTTTTGGATAAACATATGTGTTTCATTTTCAGGAGCTCCCAGTTATCTAGCTTCTCTTCTGGAGTTTGTACATTGTTAGCAATGTTTTCTATTCCATCTATGCCGTAAATTAGGGCTCCTAATGTTGTCTTTAGTTTTTTTTTCCCATGGTCTTTAGTGTTCCAGATTTTATTTAGGTCTTCATTTTTTTGTGCATGGTATGAGATATGGGCCTTCTTTCTTTCTTTCTTTTTGTTTTTTTGCAGCTGGATATCCAGTTATGCCAGCACCATTTGTTAAAGAGATTATCTTTTCCTCAGTTAAGAGACTTTAGGCCTTTGTCAAATATTAGCTGCTCATAGGTAGAAGATTTCACATCTGAATTCTCAATTCTGTTCCATTGGTCCAGGTATCTCTTGTGGTATGAGTACCTATTACACCATTATAGTGGTATAATAGGTTTAAAGTCAGGTAGTGTGAGGCCTCCCATTTTGTTCTTATTCTTCAGTAATGCTTTGCTTATCTGGGGCTTCTTCCTTTTCAAGATGAAGTTGGTAATTTGTTTCTCCATCTCATAAAAAAATGCCATTGAAATTTGGATTTTAATTACATTATATCTGTGGATCACTTTGGGGAGAATAGACATTTTCACAATGATGAGTCTTCCTATCCAGGAACATAGTATGTTTTTCCATCTATGTAGGTCTCTTTTGGTTTCTTTACTCTCTCAACTGTTAAGTTGTGGTACCCTCAGCACAGTGTATAGTTATAGCAATTGAAAAAATTCTTTAGATTTGCTAAAAAAAGGGGGGGGGGAGAAGATAGAGTAAGGACTAATACTACAAGAGTTTATATGAAAATGTCCTGGAGGTGAAGTCAAGTTGGTGGACTAAACACACATCTCCCTAAATCCCTCTGGAAACCAAGACTTGAACTGATAATCAAATAGAGCCGTCCAGACATCTAGTGAGCCCTGGGACATGGCATACGGCTGTTAATTTGGACTTCATACTACTGAACGGAAAACATCCTCTCTTTCACTGATCCCCACTCTTGGTGAGTATTGGCTTTCATGGACTGAAGGCAACTCAACATTTTAACTTTTTTTCCTCTGTCTTAGCCTGCAGGTGCAGTGGGGACTTCACTAGCAACTAATCTTAGAAGCACTGGTGGTGGGATCAGCAGGTGAAATTGCTATATTTTGAGAGCCGAGATTTGGACTCTGTGCATCTCGGCACCTTTGGACTCTCTTTTCACCTCAACCATAGAGTAGCCAGTACCAAGCAAGGAAGGGAACTTGTTAGTAATGCCATCTTGCTCCACTGGAAGGTGTAAATACTCATATGGAGACCTCAGCTGGACCTAATTCCTAGGATGGGAGGCAGCACCTACCCAGAAGATAGTGCTTTTCCAGCAGAAAAGGAGTATTCTACACAGTGTTGCCTACAGTTGGGGCCTGATAGTAGAGACCAGTAGGGAAGTAGCCTTTCTGTATTTTGAACTAGTTTATAACATCTGGCATTTGGTGTAGAGGTGCTTACTTTGCCAGCTGGGAAAAAGGACCTGTGCACCTGAAAACCTGACTGACTTTGCAAGTTATCAGATACCTTTTACCGTTCATTTTAAGGCGACCTAGAGAAACAACTGCAGTCAATCCTAACAGCATCTCTCCCAGCCTTATTAGCTCACATGGTGTCCAAAAAGCAACAAACTCTGGAGGAAAGTGTAACCAAGAAATCCCCCATGGCTTCCGAAGGCTCCCAAAAGAAAGCACCAAAGAACTTCCCAGACAAAGAAACCTTTCTGAAACTATCAGAAGGTGAATACAAAAGAATTATATAGAAAGCCCTCCTAGACCTTATAAAGAATGAGGCAGAGCAGAATGAAAAATCAAGCAAGCTGTTCGATCTGATGGAACACTAGTACTCTGAAATCCAACAGATCAAAAACAAAATCAAAGACATAGAAACTTTAATTCAAAGCAAGAAAACAGAATGGAGCAAATGGAAAAGAGACTTTATGGCTTGGAAGACTGACTCCAGCATGTATGAGGAGAAATCAGAAAAAAGAAACAAGAAAAATGAAGAAGCATTGAAAAGCATGTGGGGCTCTACTAAGAGAAATGATCTATGATTAATTGGAGTTCCTGAATGGGGCAAGACACCTGAGAACACAGGGAGTATTGTTGCTGAGCTGCTGACAGAAACTTTCTCAGAAATTATGAAAGGAGAGAACACAAACATCCAAGATGCATATCAGACACCACTCAACAGAGATCTCAAAAGAAAGACTCCAAGACATTATAATCAAGCTTAACAAAATGAAACATAAGCAGAAACTCTTAAAAGCAGCAAGACTCAAAGCAAAGCTAACATTCAGAGGGACACTCTGTACGTTTTCATCAGATTTCTCAACAGAAACCATGTTGGCATGGAGACAGTGGCATGACACCTTCGAAGCTTTGAAGGAGAAGAACTTTCAACCAAGTGTTATATATCCTGCAAAACTGTCTTTCAAATATGAAAATGAAATTAAGACATTCTCAGATAAACAGAAACTCAGAGACTTTGTGAAAACCAAACCAAAGCTACAAGAAATACTGAAAGGATCTCTGGGCTTAGAAGAACAAAACCTCTAATTTTATATTTTAGAAGCAAATACAGAACATATCACTCACAATCTTACTCAGTTAGGGAAGGTTCCAAACTCAATCAAAGCTATATTAGTGAAAGAAATGATCCAATGTTTATATCATGGAAACTATGATGCCATCATATTAAAAAGAAAGATGTACTACAGTCATTATAGTCCTTCCAAATGGACAGGAAGTTAATAAGACTGGTAGTAATTAAAATTGTGTTTATACACAGTTTATTAAGGGGGATCACAAGGGCAGCATAAAGAACAATAAAGATGCAACACATCAAATCAAGAAATGTAGTACAGGAATCTCAACAACCACAAAACTAACCTTGGAAAAGATGAAAAATCAACTTACAAAGAAGAATGTCCCAGAACAGATTAATAAGAACAACAGAGAAAACATCAACACAAAAGTAAACATATCACAGTATTCAGCAGCGCTGAATACATACTTATCAATAATTACATTGAATGTGAATGCACTGAACACTCCAATAAAGAGACATTGAGTAACATCTTGGATCAAAAGACAAGCCCCATCCATATGTTGCCTACAAGAAACTCACCTTAGACTTAAAGATAGGAACAAACTGAAAACTAAAGGATGGAAGAATATATATCAAGCCAAAAATACACAAAGAAGAAGAGGCGTGGCAATTCCAATCTCAGATAAAATAGATTTTAATGTAAAATCTGCCATCATGGACAAAGATGGACACTATTTATTGCTGAATGATTCAACACACATAATATTAAATATTAAATATTTATGTACCTAATCTTACAGTACCTAAATACATCAAAGAAACACTGACTACACTCAAAAAGGAGATAGAGCACTCCACAATAATAGTGGGCAACTTCAACACTACACTCTCAAGATTGGACAGATCATCTAGAAAGAAGCTCAGTAAAGACACAGAAGATCTTATTGCCACAATTAACCAACTAGACCTCATCAACATCTGCAGAACTTTCTATCCACCAACGAACAACTACACCTTCTTCTCCAGTGTACATGGAACATTCTTCAGAATATACCACATGTTAGGACCCAAAGCAATTCTCAACAAAATCCATACCATTGAATTAGTGCAAAGTCATAAAAGTTGAAATCAATAACAGAAAAAAAATTAGATAGAAAATGGAACTCATGGAAACTGAACAACATCTTGCTCAAAAAGCCATGGGTTATAGAAGAAATCAAGGATAAAATAAAGAGATTTATGTATTTTGGCACAGTGAAGATGGTGGACTAAGTATACATCTCCTCGCAGCCCGCTGGAAACCAAGACCTGAATTGGTAATCACACGGAGCCTTCTGGTCACCTAGTGAGCCACAGGACATAGCACAGGGCTGTTAATTTGGACTTCATACCACTGGAAAAAAACCCAGCTCTCTTCTGCTGACTCCCACTCCTGGCTAGCCCTGACTCTCACAGACTGAAGGTAATGCACCATTGTAGCTTTTTTTTCTCTGTTTTGGCCAGTGGGCGGAGCTGGGTCTTGAGTAGCTGCTAATCTCAGACATACTGCTGGTGGGATAGGCTGGTGAAATTGCCATATTTTAAGAGCCAGGCTTAGGACTCTGTATACCTAGCCAATTTGGGCCTCTCTTTTTATCTCTGCCACAGCACTGTTTGTATGGAACTGCGGGGCCTGGGTGTGGCAATGTTGGATACGGAGATTTTAGCAGGACCTAATTCTTAGCCTGGGGGCCAGCACCTGCAAACAGGACACTGCTTCTTCAACAGAAAAGCAGTAGTTTACACTGTCACCTACGGTAGGAGTCCAGCAACAGAGGCAGAGGACTCACTACATCTCGGCACCTTTATCCCCTCTATCTGCTGACCGTGTGGTGGGTGCCATCTTAGATACGGTGGCTGCAGCTGGAGCTATTTCTTAGCTTGGGAGCCAGAGCCTGCCCACAGGAGAGTGCTTTTCTACCAGAAAAGCAGTAGTTTACACAGTGTTGCCTAAGGTTGGGCCCTATCAGCAGAGGCCAACAGTGCAGTAGCATTGCTGTATTTTGAACTAGTTTGTATCATCTGGGGTTGGACACAGAAGTGCTTACTTTGCCAGTTGGGAAGAGGGACCTCTACACCTGAAAATCTGACTGACTTGGGAAGTGGTCAGATACCTTTGTTTTACATTTTAAGACAGCCTAGAGAAACATCTGCAGTCCATCCTCACAGTATCCCTCCCAGCCTCTACTTACTCACATGAAACCCAAAAAGCAACAGACACTTATGGCAAACAAGAAATCACCCATGGCTTCAGAAGGCTCCCAAACAAAACAACCAAGGAGTTTTCTGGATGAAGAAACTTTTCTGAAATCATCAGAAGATGAATACAAAAGGATTATATACAGAGTCCTTCTAGACCTTATACAAAATGCTGCAGAACAAGATGAAAAATTAAGCAAGCTGTTCGAATTGATGGAACACCAGTATTCTGAAATCCAACAGATCGAGAACAAAATCAAAGACATAGAAACTTCAATGCAAAGCCAAGAAAACAGAATGCAACAAATGGAAAAAAGAATTTCTGACTTTGAAGACAGAGCAACTGTTGTCAGCGACTATAAGAAGAAATAAAAAAAAAGAAACAAGAAAAATGAGGAAGCACTAAGAAGCACTTGGGACTCTATTAAGAGGAACAACCTTCGATTAACTGGAGTCCCTGAACAGGATGAAACACCTGAGAACACTGCTGCTGAGCTACTGACAGAAAACTTCCCAGAAATCATGAAGGAAGAGAATATAGATATCCAAGATGCATATCATACACCACCCAATATAGATCTCAAAAGACAGACTCCAAGACATATTATAATCAAGCTTAACAAAATCAAACATAAGCAGCAACTCTTAAAGGCAGTAAGACTCAAAGCAAAGTTAACACAGAGGGAAACCCTGTAGACTTTCATCAGATTTCTCAGCAGAAACCATGCTGGCACAGAGACAGTGGCATGGCACATCCAAAGCTTTAAAGGAGAAGAACTCCAACCAAGAATTATATATCCTGCAAAACTATCTTTCAAATAGGAAATGAAATTAAGACATTCCCAGATAAACAGAAATTCAGAGACTTTGGAAAAACCAAACCAAAACTACAAGAAATACTGAAAGAATTTCTTGGTTTTGGCTTAGAAGAACAAAACCACTAACTTTATATTTTAGAATGACACATCATCCAGAATTCTACTCAGTTAGGGAAGGCTCAAAGCTCAAACACAGCTTTAATACTGAAAGAAACAAACCAGTGATTATCATAAAAACTACGGTGCCACCATATTAAAAAGAGGAATGTACTACAGTTGTTTTAGTCCTTCCAGATGGAGAGGAAGTTGACAAGACTGGTAGTAACTAAAATTGGATTTATATATAGTTTATTAGGGGGTTCTTAGGGGCAGCCATAAAGCACAACAAAGATGCAACATACCATATCAAGAAATGTAACACAGGAGTCTCAACAACTACAAAACAAGTTCTGAAAAAGGTGAAAAATCAACTGACAAAAAAAGAATGTCCCAGAACAGACTAATAAGAACAACAGAGAAAACATCAACACAAAAATAAACATATCACAATGGCAGCACTGAACACACACCTATCAAAAATTACTTTGAATGTGAATGGACTGAATGCTCCAGTAAAGAGACATAGAGTGACATCTTGGATCAAAAGACATGACCCACCCATATGTTGTCTAGAAGAAACTCACTTGAGACTTAAAGATAGGAACAAACTGAAAATTAAAGGATGGAAGAATATATATCAAGCTAACAATGAACAAAGAAGAGCAGGGGTGGCAATTCTAATCTCAGACGAAGTCAATTTTAATGTAAAATCTACCATCGTGGACAAAGATGGACACTATTTATTGCTGAAAGGTTCAGTACACAAGCAAGACTTAACAATATTAAATATTTATGCAATTAATATGAGATCACCTAAATATGTCAAAGAAACACTGACTACACTCAAAAAAAGAGATCACTCCACAACAATAGTAGGAGACTTCAACACTCCACTCTGAATACTGGACAGATCATCTCAAAAAAGGCTCAGTAAAGATATAAAAGACCTCATTGCTACAATTAACCAACTAAGCCTCATTGATATATACAGAAGTTTCTACCCATCAACAGACAACTACACCTTCTTCGCCAGTGCACGTGGAGCGTTCTCCAGAATTGACCGTGTGTTAGAACACGTTGCAGTTTTCAACAAAATCCATACCATTGAATTAAAGCAAAGCATCTTATCAGATCATAAAGCCATGAAGGTCGAAATCAATAGCAGAAAAAACATAGATAGAAAGTGGAACTCTTGGAAACTGAACAACATCTTGATCAAAAAAACATGGGTTATAGAAGAAATCGTGGACGAAATAAAGAAATTCATGGATTCCAATGAGAATGAAAACACTTCCTAACAGAACCTATGGGATGCAGCCAAAGCAGTGGTCAGAGGTCTGTTTGTCTCCATAAATGCATGCATCTGGAAGGAAGAAAGAAACTAAATCAAGAAACTAACTCTACAGCTTGAACAAGTAGAGAGTGAACAACAGAGGAACCCCTTAGGCAACAGAATGAAACAGATCATAAAGATTGGAGAAGAACTAAATGAATTAGAGAATAGAAAAACAGTTGAAGAAAATTGAAAAGACCAAAAGCTGTTTTTTTGAAAAGATCAACAAAATTGACAAACCACTGGCTAAAGTTACTGAACAAAAATAAGAAAGGAAACAAATAACCCAAATTAGAAACGAGAGGGGAGTGATCACAACAGATCCAACAGAAATCAAAAATATAATAACAGAATACTGTGAAAGGCTGTACTCTAACAAATTTGAAAAACCTAGAGGAAATGGACAAATTCCTTGATGCATATCAACTACCCAAATTATGACAAAGTGAAACAGAACAATTTAATAAACCCATCACAAAGGAACAGATTGAAAATGTCATCAAAAAACTGCCAACCAACAAAAGCCCGGGCCCAGATGGTTTCACAGCAGAATTCTACCAAGCTTTTAGAGAAGACTTATCTCCAATAGTACTGAGACTATTTCACAGTATAGAAAGTGATGGAGTACTCCCAAACTCATTCTATGAAGACAGCATAACCCTGATACCAAAGCCAGGGAAAGACCCAAACAAAAAGGAGAACTACAGACCGATATCACTCATGAATCTAGATGCAAAAATCTTCAACAAAATTCTTACCAATAGAATGCAACAACATATCAAAAAAAAAAATAATAATAATCCATCATGACCAAGTTGGATTCATACCAGGGATGCAAGTCTCCTTCAATATCAGAAGAACAATTAATGTGGTTTAACCACATAAATATCACAAAAGACAAGAATCACCTGATTTTGTCCATGGATGCAGAAAAGGCATTTGATAAAGTCCAACACTCGTTCATGCTAAAAACTCTTAGCAAAATAGGCATAGATGGAAAATTTCTCAATGTAATAAGGGTGATTTATCCAAAACCAACTGCTTATGTCATCCTGAATGGAGAGAGACTGAAGGTGTTTCCCTTGAGAACAGGAACTAGACAAGGATACCCACTCTTACTTCTCCTATTCAACATTGTGCTAGAAGTTCTAGCCAGAGCAATTAGACAAGACCAAGAAATAAAGGGCATCTGCATCGGCAAAGAAGAAGTTAAAATTTCCCTGTTTGCAGATGATATGATTGTACTGCAGAGAATCCCAAAGAATCTGTGAGTAAACTACTCAGACTGATAGGAGAGTTCAGCAAAGTCTCAGGATGCAAGATAAACATAAGTAAATAAGTAGGATTCTTTTATACCAACAGTGAGACTGTTAATGAAGAAACCATCAAATCAATACCATTTACTATATCCCCCAAGAAGATAAAGTACCTAGGAATTAATCTAACCAGAGAAATAACAGACCTTTACAAGGAGAACTACAAGCCCTTACTACAAGAAACTAAGAGAGACTTAGATAAATGGAAAAATCCACCCTGCTCACGGATAGGAAGGATTAACATTGTGAAAATGTCTATTTTACCCAACGCAATCTACACGTATAATACAATCCCAATACAAGTTCCAGTGTCATTTTTTAATGAGATGGAAGAACCTGATGGTGCCTGGTCACCACCAGTGATAGCCATGACGGAACTCACAAAGATGAGTCTCACTGGCAACACAAGAATAAAAAGGAGTGCACCCTGAGATCTCCACTAAAAGACCACAATTGATGATCCAGCAGCTATGTGGTTCCCCTGGGAGCATGGACCCTGGCCCTGATGCTGCCCTTGTCTATCGATCATAATGAAGTTCCACTCTTCGAACAACAAGGGATTGTACTAGGTGATGCAGAGTGACGATATGCTGGGTGCACTTTATGGTTCTATGCATCTGTAGGATATCATCCTGCTGACCTCTTACTGGAGGAAGGGGAGTAGGTAGAGAGCAGAGGAAGGGAGATTGTTGGGATGATAAGACATGTATGGAGCAGAGAGGAATAGTGTACTGTCACCAGGCAGGGAGAGCAGTGGGAGCTGCATATGGATGGGCATGCAAATTTATATGGGAATGTATACTTTCACTCAGTCATGATAAAAAAAAAAAGAAATTTATGGACTTCAATGAGAATGAAAACACTTCCTACAAGAATCTATGGGGTAAAACCAAAGCAGTGCTCAGAGGTCAGTTTATCTCCTTAAATGCACACATTTGGAAGGAAGAAAGAAATCAAACCAAAGAACTAACCCTACAGCTTAAACAAGTACAGAGAGAACAACAGAGGAATCCCTTAGACACCAGAAGAAGACAGATCATTGAAGATGAGAGCAGAAGTAAAAGAATTAGAAGAACAATTGAAAAAATGGAAAAGACTGAAAGCTGTTTTTTTTTTTAAAAAGATCAACAAATTAGCAAACCGTTGGATAACTTACTAAGGAAAAACAGGAAACAAATAACCCAAATAAGAAATGAGAGGGATGTTGTCATAACAGATCCAACAGAAATAAAAAATATCACAGCAGAATACTATGAAAGGCTGCACTATAACAAATTTGAAAACCTAGAGGAAATAGACCAGTTCCTTGATTCATATCACCTACCCAAATTATCACAACGTGAAGCAGAACGACTTAATATACCCATCACAAAGGAAGAGATTGAAAAATTCACCCAAAAACTACAACCCCAAACAGCCCTGGCCCAGATGGCTTCACCACAGAATTCTATCAAACTTTTAGAGAAGAGTTATATCGAATACTACTGAGACTATTTCACAGTATAGAAAGGGATGGAATATTCCAAAATTCATTCTATGAAACCAGCATAACCCTTGTAACAAAGCCAGGGAAAGATCCAACAAGAAAGGAGAATTATGGACTGATATCTCTCATAAATCTAGATGTAAAAATCTTCAACAAAATTCTTGCCAAAAGAATACAAAAGCATATCAAAAAAGTAATCCATCATGACCAAGCTGGATTCATACCAGGGATGCAAGGCTGGTTCAATATCAGAAAAACAATGTGATCAGCCACATAAATAACGCAAAAAGACAAGAATCACCTGCTTTTGTCCATTGATGTGGAAAAGGCCTTTGATAAAGTCCAACACCCATTCATGCTAAAAACTCTCAGGAAAACAGGAATACACGGCAAATTCCTCAACGCAATTAACTGCCCTTTATTCAAAGCCAACTGCCTATGACATCCTGAATGGAGAAAGACTGAAACAGCTTCCCTTGAGAATGGGAACTAGACAAGGATGCCCACTCTCACCTCTCCTATTCAACATTGAAGTTAATTAGACAAGTCCAAGAAATAAGGGTATTTGTATGAGCATAGAAGAAGTCAAAATCTCCCTATTTGCAGATGATATGATTATATATGCAGAAAATCCTGAAAAATCCATAACGAAACTATTCAAACTGATAGAAGAGTTCAGCAAAGTCTCAGGATACAAGATAAACGTAAGTAAGTCAGTGGGATTCCTTTATACCAACAATGAGATTTTTAATGAAGAAATCACTAAGTCAATACCATTTACTATAGGCCCTAAGAAGATAAAGTACCTAGGAATAAATCTAACCAAAGAAATAATGAATCTTTACAAAGAGAACTACAAGTCCTTACTACAAGAAACTAAGAGAGGCTTAGATAAATAGAGAAACCTACCCTGCTCTTGGATAGGAAGACTTAACATTGTGAAAATGTCAGTTTTACTCAAAGCAGTCTACTTATATAATGCAATCCCAGTAAAAATTCCAGTGATATTTTTTAATGAGATGGAGAAACAAATCGCCAACTTTGTTTGGAGAGAGAAGAAGCCCTGGATAAGTAAATCACTACTAAAGAAGAAGAACACACCGGGAGGCTTCTCAGTACATGGCTTTAGAATCTATTACACTGTCACAGTAGTCAAACAGCCTGGTACTGGTGAAAAAAGAGACAAGCAGATTAATGGAATAGAATTGAGACCCCAGAAATGACACCATCTGCCTCTGAAAAGTCAATATTTGACAAAGGCCCTAAGCTGTTAAACTCGGGTAAGAACAGTCTCTTCAACAATTGGTGCTGGCGGAATTAGATATCCACCTGCAATCAATGGAAACAAGACCAATATCTCATACCTTACACAAAAACCAACTCAAACTGGATAAAAGACCTAAATATCAAATCTAAAGCAATAAAGTTCATCCAAGAAAAAAGTAGGAATAACAACGGAAATTTTAATACAGTATGTAGACAGACTTCCAAATCCGTCAAACAAACCACAAACAACAGAAAATAGATGAAAGAGAGCTATTAAGAATCAAACACTTTCAAACATCCGAAGATGTTATTAATAGAATTAAAAGGCCACCTACAGAATGGGAAAAAAATAGTAGGCAACTATATGTCATACCGACACCTGATCTCCATAATCTATAAGGTACCACAAAATATCAGTAAGAAAAACATAAACCATCCAATTAAGTGATGGGCAAAGGCAATGGACAGACACTTCTCTAAAGAGGAGATCCAGGCAGCCAAAAAAAAACCACATGCAGACATGCTCACGATCATTAACTATTAAAGAAATTTCAATCAAAATGACAGTGAGATACCATCTCACCCCAACGAAATTGGCCATGATTCAAAAAACGCAAGACAACAAATGCTGAAGAGACTGTGGAGAAATTGGGACTCTCCTACACTGTTGGTGGGATTGCAAAATGGTGCAACCTCTTTGCAAAGCAATCTGGCACTTCCTTGAAAAGCTGGGTATAGATACACCATTTGAGCCAGTAATTCCACTGCTTGGAATATATCCTAGAGAATCCAGGCCAGTCACATCAACTGATACATGCACACAAATGTTTATCACAGCACAGTCCACAATAGCAAAAAGATGGAATCAATCCAGATACCCAACAACAGAGGAATCGATAGGTAAACTATGGTATATATACTC
Source organism: Heterohyrax brucei (assembly GCA_028571685.1). NCBI lineage: Eukaryota > Metazoa > Chordata > Mammalia > Hyracoidea > Procaviidae > Heterohyrax > Heterohyrax brucei. The sequence goes on along the minus strand of CM053148.1, from coordinate 138,455,584 downwards.
AACGGAACACTATGCAGTCATAAAGAACAACGATGATTTTAGGAAACATGTCATAATCTGATTTCAACTGGAGGACATTATGTTGAGTGAAAGCAGTCAGAGGCAAAAGGACAAATATTGCATGAGACACCTATGATAAAAACTTAAAAACAGACTCATGCATAGAAGAAAAGATTCTGATGACCACAAGGGTGGGGAGGGAGGGGAAAGGGTTTAGATTAGACAGTTGATAGAAATCTAGTTGGGTGAAATCATGACAGCATACATTAGAAAGAAGATCAATATTAACTGGATTTCAACATAACATGATTACTCCTCTCCTCTTAATACTGCAAGGACAGATTAGTTGCAGCCGGGGACCAGGAACCATGCTCTCAGGGGAAACTGAGGCCAATGGCACAACTAGCATTTTTCTAAGACAGCCTTCTGCACCCCACATTGGCGAGTGGCGTCTGAGGTCTTAAAAGCTGCCAAGCTGCCATCTGAGGGTACAGCAAATGATCCCAACTCAGCAGGAATGGATGATTACCAAGGACCAAAATGGTATGGAGATCAAAGACCCAGAAGACAGAGAGACTCATGTGAGTGGGTGCCTACGTTGTCTTGTGACCGGAAGAATCAGATGGTGTCCGGCTTCCCCAAGTGATAGCCGTGATGGAGTTCACAAAGTTGAGTCTCACTGGCAACACAAGAATCAAAAGGAGTGCACCCTGAGATCTCTACTAAAAGTCCACGATTGATGGTTAAGGGGCCTTGGACTTCCCCTGGGAGCATGTCCCCTGGCCCTGACGCTTCCCGTGTACACAAACTATGATGGATCTCAACTCTTCCAACAGGAATGGTTGGGACTTGATGACACAGAGTGACCATATAATGTATGCACTTTGTGGTTCTATCCATCTATAGGATGTCATCCTGCTGACCTCTTACTGGAGGAAGGGGAGTGGGTGGAGAGGAAGAGAAAGGAGACTGTTGGGAGGATAAGACGTGTGGAGCAGAGATGAAGAGTGTGCTGTCACCGGGCAGGGAGAACAGTGGGAGCTGCATATAGGTGGGCATGCAAATTTATATGGAAATGCACATTTTCATTCAATCATAATAAAAAGGAAAAAGAAAAATTCCTGTGGTTTTTATTTGGCCAGTATTTGTACTTGAATAGCAGCAAACCACTTCTAAAAAGGTTGACATAACCCAAGACTTCTGGAAAAGGAAGTTATGGTTTAGGAAAGAAAAGATAAAGTTTTAATGTACAGTAACTAGTCTTTACCATATGACTATGATAAAATATTATATCCAAGTCTAGTGCCTTAGTTCATGAGCAATATTGTCAAACTGAAGCTATTTACATTATTAGCCAAAGCTATCTTCTGGTGACCATGTCATATGAGATGGGACAGAATCTTGGATAAGTGGGAATGTAATAGTGTTTTCAAATATTCCAAGAATTATCATGATGAAGAGGTATGGATTGTGGAGGTACAGGTTTAACATTTCAGCTCAAGACCAGGAAGAACCGTCTAAACATTCAACATCTTCTGCAATAATTAGAGCTGTTTATTAATTGGTGAGTTCCCAGGCCTCAGACATTTCATGTTCTCGAGGACTGCTGAACATCCTGTTGGTTGGAAAATACTATTAATTGGACTGCTCTTCCAACAGACCCTGGCCTTTCAAAGTTAGTTTTTAGCCCCAAATCAGTTTGCCATATGGTTGTTAATGAGAAAACATCAAATTAAAGTAATCAGCTTCTCAAAACTCCAATTAGCACCTACTTATGAACATATTACCAGTAAAATTTGAAACAAGTGAAACTTCTAAAATGCTTATTATAGATTTTGCAAAAAGGTTGAAAGTCCACTTTTAAATGAATGATTTCCTGCCACTTTCATGTTTTTAAGTGCTCTGTCTTTGAGAAGATGCTGCAATAAATAAAAGTGTGACAGTTAAGTGACTGAGTGCCCTGCCAAGATGTCCTGTGTCTTGAGTACATGTGAGGTGAGCAAGGAAGGGAGAAAAGGTTAATATGACCACAGAAATGAATCCTGGGTAACATCAAAGAACATGTCTCGTGAGTCACATTCACTTGAGAAATGTTCGCATTTCTCTGAATTTTGTCTATCCTAAGGGAGGTGAAGGTATTACGTAAACATAATGCCTTTTAGCACAATTCATCCTACATTCCTCTACCTATTCATCATCATGAGTGGTATTTGTGTTCAGTACTGTCATACAGAGCTAGTTGTCAACAGTTATTAAAAAGAAAACCAAAAAATCATATGTTCGGGAGACAAAGCAAAGCCAATTTTAGTGATGTGTATGTACTATGAAGATGTCAATCCATTCAGAGAACAAAAATCACTAAGGAACAGCCTAAAGATATTTCTGTGTCAAGAACTCTCTCCAGAGACCCAAGAAGTTAAGGAAGTGATTATCTGCCACTCACGATTTCTCTTCTCTGAAATCATACCCACGTGGCTGTGACGTTGCTTCACAGCAGTTTGTTCTTCCCAGTTTATTCTCCATTTTACCACATTCTCATTCCTTGATTGTGAAAGGGTTTTACTCTGACCTTCCTCATTACAATTTTTTCCTTCAGACACAAACAAAGATACTGTAAGACTTCATTACCAAGCACATTTCATGTAACAAGCTTGCCGCCTGGTGCAAGCTTCAGTATTTTCTCTTCTAGCTTCTTAGAAAAAGAAAGGCAACGTTAGAAATACTTCCTTTCTCCTCCTTTTCCTCATACTTCTCTTTTTCTCTCGTCTCCTCCTCCTTTTCTCCATCCTTTCCCCCATCTCTCTGTCTCCCTCCCTCCCTCTCTCTCTCTCTTTGGAAATTACGTTTCCTTTCAGAATGGAAGTATTTCCATTTCTCCCATATTTTCTTATACTACTGTATTTTTTGATATTGTTAATAAAAGAGAACTCATGTAACGCTTTCTGTGTGCCAGAAAGGAGCCCTGGTGTTGCAGTGGGTAAATGCTTGGCTACTAACCCCAGAGTCAGCAGTTTGAAATATACCAGCTACTCTGTGTGAGAGAAAGCTGTGACAATCTGTTTTCATAAACTTGTAGCCTTGGAAACCCCACAAGGCAGTTTTACTGTCTTTTAGGACCACCACAAACTGAAATCAACTCTGTGGCAGTAGGCCTATATGGCAGATAGTATTCTAAGCACATTACATATATTGAGTCACTTAATCTTCTCAACAGTTTCAGTAAGCAGACAATATTTTACCCCATTTTATACATCAGAAAACCAATCCACCAGGAGGCTTATATAACTACTCTGTGGTCACATGATTGTTGATATTCGAACACAGGCACTGGGGTTCCAAAATCCAAGCCTGACGTAAACTTCTCCTCTAACTCTAGGGTTTTCCTGAGCAATGACTTCCTTAGAGACTTTGACTTCCTTCCGCCTGTCGCACAGGAGTCTAGTATGAGGAAGATCGGAACTAATATTAATATAAATTAATAATAAAAAATTCATTGTCATCATGTTGATTCTGACTTATAGCAACCCTGTAGTACAGAACAGAACCACACCATAGAATTGACAAGCTGTGGCCAGCAAATTTGAACTGCTGACCTTTTAGTTAGCTGTCAAGCTCTTAAACACTGCACCATCAGGGCCCCACATAAATTAAAATTTAACATAGAATGTTTTTACATTAAATATACAATATAAATACATATATAAATTATATAATATTCATATATTATTAATTTTTAATTCACTCCTATTCTGTGCCAAGAAGTTCGGCTAAGTTATCTAGTTAGACCTCTAAAACAAGAAATTGCAGAGAAAGAAATGAGAAAGTTTTAATTCTCATGGAATCCAGATTCTGGCTTCGTAGAGGTAGGGTGACCCAATTAGGCTTTTGTTCTAAGATATTCTTTGGAAATTGAGCCTTGAGGAAACTGGTTTCTAAAAGTAACTTTTAAGTCAGAAAGTTATCTAGATAAATTAGCAGAGAATGCTTAGCCTTAGGCACTGTGCCCTTTTGCAGGATTATCTATGCACAGTCAGCTTTTTGAGAAACAGAAACTCCAAAGCCAAACTAGAAGTTGCATTTTAGGATGAACTGTTATTACATAAATACTGTTCTGGCCATTTCCATGACAATGTTGATAAGAGAAAGTACAAGAATCTTTACAAGTTCTTCCTCTCTGGAACATTTTTGACTACCTAGTCAAAATGAGGAAACTTGGGTGGCGTAGTGGTTAAGTACCACATCTGATAATCAAAAAGTTGGCAGTTTGAATCCACCAGACACTCTTTGGAAACTATGGAGCAGTTCTACTCTGTCCTATAGGCTCACTGTGAGTCAGAGTCAGCTTGACAGCAGTGGGTTTGTTTGTTTTTTTGCTTAGTCAAAATATAAAGAGCTCTGGTTGTGCAGTCATTGCAAAAGTGACTGTTAATGTATAGGTCAGTAGTTTGAATCTACCTGCTCTCCAAGGGAGAAAATGTGGCAGTGTACTTCCATAAAGATTATAGCCTTGGATTATATGAGTCAGCATCAACTTGACAGAAATAAGTTTGATTTAGTCGGAATGTTATCCCATTGGCAATCATATATTAAATAAGTTTCAATCAATTTCTATTATTGGCTTAATGTAATTCTTAGTTTAACAACAGCGATGCTGCAAGGTAGGTTTTTATTCTTGCTTTACAGAAGAGGTAATCAAGGCTACCAAGAGTTAAATGTCACACTGTAAGCCATACAAATGGATTTCCATCTTACTTCACAGATTACCCTCTGTAGGGCATACTAGATTGTGTCCTGCTATTGGGAACAGAGCAATTCAGGTGTTAAAACTGGAATCATTCTTCCCTATCCTTGACTGTAAACAACACGGCCCAGCTGCAGCAACAAGAGCAATCAAGGGCACACGAACTAGGCTCCGAGGCATAAAACAAAAAGTTAGGACAACGGTGGGAAATACCTTTTAGGAAATTTTTCAAATAAATACTTGGACAGAGTACTCAAGACTCACATGTTTTCACTCTTATCTATCTCTATAAGCATATAATAAATAGTAAAATTTATTGGACCAGAGAAGACCCTCCTGAAACTTATATCAGTGATTATTAAGAAAAACAATTTAAGACGTAGAATTAAGGAAGGTGATTTAGCAGTTTTTAGCCAATCTGTGAAAATGTCAAAATTTAATAATTTTTACCCATTTGTAATGTTAACATACATTGACGATTAACATTCCTTGGACTGGAGCAGTCAAGGGGCTGGCATCATGCTTGTCCATTTCCCACTTTTGGAATATATGCAAAATATAATCTTTCTTCTTGTTTTAGTATAGCTTTGTGAGGATTTTACCCTAGGACAACTTCAAGCTTCAGGGTGAGCTTGTCTTCTAACTCATTGTGATGTGCTGAATTCTTGGACATTCTATATAATTTGAATTAGGCGGGTCAGGCTGAACTTGGACTAGTCAGGCTTTCCTTTAACCTGCTCTCAAAACACACTGTCCAATCTGTAAGACTTATGGGCCTAAAAAAGACTTCGTCTGGCCAATTCAGGGTGTTCACTCTGATCAGCATCATACTTTTTCTTGTTACCCTCAAATTCTGAAACTGGATATTGAGTGGTAATGAATAAAGAAGAACCATATGTGTAACATTATGAGAATTCCTAGGTTGAACCAGAAAATACTGGTGTTTTCGTAGGTTCTCCTTCTTGTTAACTTAATTCTCTCTCATAGTGACCTTAGCTTTACTGGGTAGAAACCTCAGATTCTTACTTGGCAAATAAACAAGAGACTGACGTGGGGCAAAAGAATGGTACCTTTATTTTGTCGTACAAGGAAACGGAGTGGTCACAGCTACCACTGCTAAGACTGTACACCTCAGAGGGCAAGTGAGCTACTTTTAAAGTGGTTTATGAGTAGGGAGTTCTATATAAGTTATGCTAGCAACATTTCCAATCATACTGCGCAGGCACAATGGAGGTGACATAAGCAAGATTCAAATAAAAAGCTCAGGGGGGAAGTGGGGAACCCAGCAAAGGAAATGATTTCACAATATAGCCCTGTAGGGGATGAAGCCAGGTAAAGAGCACAGCACTGTGTAGGTTCTGTCTCATTCCTCCCATTTCTTTTTGGACACTGGAGATTCAAGACTAGTGTAATTTTTGAACTATCACCTGGTTAGGAATTGTTTGGCACATTTACAGGAAGGAGCAAATATTGGACCCAGGCCTTTCATCATGGTGATAGACTTTTTGTTAGTTTGTAACTATTCACTAAACATTAAAAGAAAAAGCACAGCTTTTATGCCCTGTTTATGTGAGTGTCTCCCTAAGTTAATCCCTCTCTCTCTCTCTCTTTCTTTTTTTTTCCAGATTGTCTTAAGTGTTGTCTTTGTACCTCAGGTCCCAGTTGACATGCCTGAACTAGTCTTCGTGAGTTCAGCTCCAGCTGGGTCAAACTTTTTGTGTTCAAGAACTGGGAATAATGGGTCCAAAGTTATATCAAATCATCACTATTATTTTTGATTTCTCTTTTGATTGGAAATTGAAAATATTAATAACTAAACTTAGTTTAGTCGAGCCCTTAGATGGTGGCTACGGCAGACCCTTTAAACTCATGTTGGTGGTTTTCCAGAAGATACTTTCTTGTTCTCCACCAGAATCTTAAGAGGGATGTTAATCCAACCTTTCAAGTGAGCACTCGACGTAAATTAACATTTCTGCCCAAGGCCTTCTTTTACCCTTAGGTGTGTAAGACAATCTAATATAAATTTTATTATGTCTAACACTATCAGGATGTAGACTCAGAATATTACCATTTCTTGAAGTAGTGATCTATCTAGCCCATGTACCTACTCCGGATGGTAACCAACCAAGTAAATGTGTGTTTGTAGGAGTGTGACAGTGTACAACCAAGTAGCTTGCTGTTTGATTCTATGTATATCCTATTCTACTTACCCTGTATTGTTTATCCAAATGCAACAAGAGGTATTTGCTACAGCACAGACTATACTTTCTTGAGTTAATAATAAAGCCTTCAGACTATTTTGTTACCTCATGACAGCTTGGCTAATGAGATCAGAGATTATCACTATGCCCTTATCTCATTAGCAACTTTGTTATTTGTCCCATAATGATCGATAAATTTATTAACTATTTCTCCAATTCAACTATACCTAACTTGGAATTAATGTGAACAATCACAACTTGAGTTCTGGACAAATGAGTTTCTTTTTGACACTTTTTATAGTGTACAACAGTTGAACATTACCTTTTCAATATAAATGTCATTAAGTATCATAGAAATTATTATGACTATGAATGTCTAAAGATAAGCTTAAAACTATCAAAGTGCATTTCCTATGCATTAACCAGAACCTAAACAAGAGATTACACGTGTAAACTCACTGTCAGTTTGGAAAATAAATATAATTGCATCTACCACACACAGTTTGTCTAGAGGAAATAGAAGGTATAGAAAAATTCAGATGTGATGACCACACTTTCATTAGAGAATGTGTGAATAACAAGATGATAAAGGATGGAGCTCTTCTTCTGGATGTCTTCAATTAATCTGTTTAAAACATACTAAGTGTTTTTCTCAAGGGCAAGCTCTCCTTTCTTAATCTACCTATTAATAGCCGTGAGTCACCTGTTCAGAAGCAGTAGGGCCAAAACAAAACTGTTGAAGAGTTACAATATCTAAACCCATTAGTTAAATAAGTTAGGAGAAAGGAAAACAGTTTTTAATATCTAGAAAGTAGGATCTCAAAATAACAGCAATATTCCAACATAAAATCAATAGCTTTCTTTCACACTCAGTCTTATGCAGTTCATTTCTGTTCCATGTGATTCTGGATCAGCCACAGCCAGCTTCTGTATAGGAGTTCTGGAAATTATATTCAGTCTAGTCACAGTCTCTTTCCCAGGTACAATATAGTCCATTTTTTTGTAGAGCTATTTTGGTCAAACATTTTCAACAAGTTAGCAAAGTGAAAACTTTTCTGTAGTTGACAAAACTTAATACTATGATTAACTCATAAAAATAATAGTCATAGAGTGAAATTTCTAATATAAATTATTTACAAGCATAACATAAAGGACAAATAAAATCAGTTAAAAAATACTTTACATAAAATGTGTCTAAATTTAACCATTAACTGTATTTTTAAAGAGCTTCAGCTGTAATGCATAATAATCTTGTGACATAACACCAGGGATATATCAAGTCAGCACATATCAAGAGTATGCCTAGATTACCAAATCTATAAATACCCGAATAGTAATAAAAGAAGTCTTCATAGGTAAATGATGTGAATTCCCAATAAAAATATTGGCTTTGATAAAGTTATGACCACATAATTAAGAAATAATAATAAACTATGACGTAATACTATGCATCTGCCATCTAATATTAGGCAAAAACACAAGAGAAAATACTAAGATACAGATCTTAACCCAAAGACAATCAGGTGTCTTCTTGATTTTGGCACCACCTTCCATGTAATCTACTAAATAAAACTTATTGACACGTTTCCTTTATAAAACTTCTTTGTGGTTTTCCATGAAGTTTCAGAGTTGTCAGAAGTTTATCATAAGTCACCATCAAACAATACTTAAGTCATTTAAAGAAAAATCTTAAAGTAAAAACTTTGACTTTCTTTTTCCTTCCTGGAAATCAGGCAACTTTGCTTTTGGCTAAAGAATTTTATTCTAACAAGATACTGAAACTTGGCCTTCAAGGCAGATTATACAAAGAATAACTTAACTCTTCAGTGGAGGTATCAAAGAAAACTTTGGTATTTTAACAACAACCATTTGTTTATTTTATATTTTGTTTAATGTTAAAGCTCCTAAAATTTTTATAAATTAAACTATTAAACTTTAGTCAAACAGATAAAGTTTTTGAAGATATCAAATAAATTTATTTTTATTTATTTTTTATTATGATTGAATGAAAATGTACATTCCCGCATAAACTTGCATGCCTACCTGTACGCAGCCACCACTGTTCTCCCTGCCCGGTAACAGCACACTCCTCCTCTCTGCTCCATACATAACTTATCCTCCCAACAATCTCGTATACCCTCCTCTCCACCAACTCCCCTGCGTCCAGTAAGAGGTCAGAAGGCTGACATTCCTATATAGGTGCATAGAACCATAAAGTGCACCCACGATATGGTCACTCTGTGTCGCTAAGTCCCATCTATTACTGTTGGAAGAGTTGACCTCCATTGTGGTTTATGGACAGGGCCAGGCACGATGCTCCCAGGGGAACTCCAAGGCCCCTGGACCATCAGTTGTGGTCTTTTAGTGGAGATCTCAGAGTGCACTGCTTTTGATTCTTGTGTTGCCAGTGAGACTCAACTTTGTGAGCTCCATCACAGCTATCACTGGGGGTGGCCGGACACCATCTGATTCTTCTGGTCACAAGTTGATGTAGTCACCCACTCATGTGAGTCTCTCTGTCTTCTGGGTTCTTTTATCCCCATATCATTTTGGTCCTTGGTGATCATCCATTGCTGCTGAGTTGGGATCATTTGCTGGACCTTTGGATGGCAGCTTGACAGCGTTTAAGACCCCAGATGCCACTCACCAATGTGGGGTGCAGAAAGCTCTCTTAGAAAAACGCTAGTTGTGCAATCACTGGCCTCAGTTTCCCCTGAGAGCATGGTCCCCGGCCCCCGGCTGCAGCTAATCTGTCCTTGCAGTATTGGGTTAAGAGGGGAGGAGTAATCACGTTATGTTGAAGTCCGGGTAACATTGATCTTCTTTCTAATGTATGCTGTCACGATTTCACCCAACCAAATTTCTATCAACTGTCTAATCTAAGCGCCGCCCCCCCCCCCCCCGCAATCATCAGAATCTTTTCTTCTATGCAGGAGTCTGTTTTTAAGTTCTTCTTGTAGGAGTCTCATACAATATTTGTCCTTTTGTCGCTGACTACTTATAAGATGTTTCCTAAAATCATCGTTGTTCTTTCTCATTGCATAGTGTTCCATTGAGTATAAATACCATAGTTACCTATCCATTCCTCTGCTGTTGGGCATCTGGGTTGATTTCATCTTTTTGCTATTGTGGACTGTGCTGCAACGAACATTCGAGTGCATGTATCAGTTGGTGTGAATGGCCTGGATTCTCTAGGATATATTCCAAGCAACGGAATTACTGGCTCAAACGGTATATCTATATCCAGCTTTTTAAAGAAGCACCAGATTGCTTTGCAAAGAGGTTGCACCATTTTGCAATCCCACCAACAGCGTAGGAGAGTTCCAATTTCTTCAAAGCTTCTCCAGCATTTGTTGTTGTGTGTTTTTTCAATCATAGCCAACCTTGTTGGGGTGAGATGGTATCTCATTGTTGTTTTGATTTGAATTTCTTTAATAGCTAATGATTGTGAGCATTTCTGCATGTGTTTTTTGGCTGTCTGGATCTCCTCTTTAGAGAAGTGTCTGTCCATCTCCTTTGTCTATTGTTTAATTGGATGATTTATCTTTTTATTACTGATATTTTATGACACCTTATAGATTACGGCAATATGTCGGTTTGACACATAGTTGTCAAATACTTTTTCTCGTTCTGTAGGTGGCCTTTTAATTCTATTAGTAAAGTCTGGATGTGTAAAAGTGTTTGTTAGTAGTTCTCATTTATCTGTTTTCTCTTCTATTGATTGTGTTTTGTTTGACAGATTTTGAAGTCTATCTACATTGTGTATTAAAACTTCTACTGTTATTTCTACCTTTTCTTGGATGATCTTTGTCATTTTAGATTTGATATTTAGGTCTTTTATCCAGTTTGAATTGATTTTTGTATAGATGTGAAATATGGGTCTTGTTTCAATTTATTGCAGATCAATATCCAATGTTGCCCACATCATTTCTTGAAGAGATTACTTTCACCCTAGTTTAATGTCATAGGGCCTTTGTCAAATATTAGCTGTTCACGGGAAGATGGTGTCATCTCTGGGATCTCAGTTCTGTTCCATGGATCTATCTGTCTCTTTTTGTACCAGTACCAGACTATTTTGACTACTGTGGCAGTATAATAGGTTCTAAAGTCAGGTAGTGAGCGGCCTCCCAGTGTGTTCTTCTTCTTCGGTAGTGCTTTACTTATCCAGGGCTTCTTCCCTTTCCAAATAAAGTTGGTGATTTGTTTCTCCATCTCATTAAAAACTGTCACTGAAATTTGTTTTGGAATTGCATTATATAAGTGGACTGCTTTGGGAAAATTACACATTTTTCACAATGTTAAGTCTTTCTATCTAAGAGCAGGGTAGGTTTCTCCATCTCTGTAAGCCTCTCTTAGTTTCTTGTAGTAAGGACTTGTAGTTCTCTTTGTAAAGGTCTGTTGTTTCTCTGGTTAGATTAATTCCTAGGTACTTTATCTTCTTAGGGGCTATAGTAAATGGCATTGATTTAGTGACATTTTCTTTAATAATCTTGTTGTTGGTATAAAGGAATCCTACTGATTTACTTATGTTTATCTTGTGTCCTGAGACTTTGCTGAACTCTTCTATCAGTTTGAGTAGTTTCCTTATGGATTCTTTAGGATTCTCTGTGTATACAATCATATCATCTGCAAATAGGGAGATTTTTACTTCTTTGCTGATGGAGATGCTCTTTATTTATTGGTCTTTTCTAGTTGCTCTGGCTAGAACTTCTAGTCCAATGTTGAATAGGAGACATGAGAGTGGGCATCCTTGTTCACTTCCAAGGGAGACTGTTTCAGTTTGTCTCCATTCAGGATGATGCAGGCAATTGAATTTGTATAAATGGCCCTTATTGCATTGAGGAATTTGATGTCTATTCTTATTTTGCTCAGAGTTATTAGCATGAATCGGTGTTGGACTTTATCAAAGGCCTTTTCTGAATCAATAGACAAAATCAGGTGATTCTTGTCTTTTGCATTATTTATGTGGTTGATCACATTAATTGTTTTTCTAATGTTGAAGCAGCCTTTCATCCCTGGTATGAATCCACCTTGATCATGATGGATTAGTTTTTTGTTGTTGTATTCTACTGGCATGAATTTTGTTGAAGATTTTTGCATCTAGATTCATGAGTGATATCGGTCTGTAGTTTTCCTTTTTGGTTGGGTCTTTCCCTGGCTTTGGTATCAGGGGTATGCTGGCTCCATAAATGAATTTCTATGCTGTGAAATAGTCTCAGTAGTATTGGAGATAACTCTTCTCTAAAAGCTTGGTAGCATTCTGCAGTGAAGCCATCTGAGCCAGGGCTGTATGGATTTTGTTGAGAATTGCTTTGTGTCCTAACACATGGTCTATTCTGGAGAATGTGTTCCATGTGCACTGGAGAAGAAGATGTAGTTGTCCACTCATGGATAGAAAGTTCTGCAGATGTTGATGAGGTCTAGTTGGTTAATGGTGGCTATAAGGTCTTCTTTGTCTTTACTGAACTTTTTTCTAGACAATCTATCCAATATTGAGAGTGGAATGTTGAAATCTTCCAATATTATTGCGGAGTGATCTATCTCATTTTTGAGTGTAGTCGCTGTTTCTTTGATGTATTTAGGTGCTTTAACATTAGGTGTATAAATATTTAATATTATTAAGTCCTGTTTGTGTTTTGAAACTTCCAGCAGTAAATAGTGTCCATTGTCCACAATGGTAGATTTTTCATTAAAATCTATTTTATCTGAGACTAGAATTCCCACACCTGCTCTCCTTTGTGTATTGTTAGCTTGATATATATTCTTCTATCTTTGAATTTTCAGTTTGTTCATATCTTTTAACCTAAGGTGAGTTTCTTGTAGGCAACATATGGATGGGTCATGTCTTTTGATCCAAGATGTCACTCGATGTCTCTTTACTTGAGCATTCAGCCCATTCACACTCAATGCAATTATTGAAAGGCATATGTTCAGTGCTGCCATTGTGATTATGTTTATTTTTGTGTTGATGTTTTCTGTGTTGTTCTTATTAATCTGTTCTGGGACATTCTTCTTTGTGAGTTGAATTTTCAACTTTTTCAGGATTGGTTTTGTCATTGTTGGGACTGCTGTATTACACTTCCTGATTTGATGTGTTGCATCTTTTTTGTGCTTTATGGCTGTCCCTATGATCTTCCTTAACAAACTGTGTATAAGCCCAATTTTAATTACTACCAATTTAACTTCCTCTCCATCTGGAAGGACTATAATGACTGTAATACATCCCTCTTTTTAATATGATGACATCACAGTTTTCATGATACCAACACTGGCTCATTTCATTCACTGTTACAGCTTTGAGTGAGTTTAGAACCTTCCCCAACTGCGTAGGTTCCTGGGTGATGTGTCCCGTATTTGCTTCTAAAATACAAAGTTAGTGGTTTTTTTCTTCCAAGCAAAGCCAAGAAATTCTTTCAGTATTTCTTGTAGTTTTGATTAGATTTTCACAAAGTCTCTGAGTTTCCACTTATCTGCAAATGTCTTAATTTCATTGTCATATTTGAAAGCTAGTTTTGTAGGGTATATAATTTTTGGCTGGAAGCTCTTCTCCTTCAAGACTTTGAATGTGTCATGCCACTGTCTCAATGCCAGCATTGTTTCTGCCGAGAAATATGACGAATGCCTACAGGGTTTCCCTCTGAATATTAGGTTTGCTTTGAGTCTTGCTGCTTTTAAGAGTTTCTGCTTATGTTTCCTTTTGTTAAGCTTGATTATAATATGTCTTGGAGTCTTTCTTTTGAGATCTTCATTGAGTAGTGTCCAATATGCATCTTGGATGTCTGTGTTCTCTCCTTTCATAATTTCTGAGAAGGTTTCTGTCAGCAGCTCAGCAACAATACTCCCTGTGTTCTCAGGTGTCTTGTTCCATTCAGGAACTCTAATTAATCACAGATCATTCCTCTTAATAGAGCCCCACATGCTTCTCAATGCTTCTTCATTTTTCTTGTTTATTTTCTCTGATTTCTCCTCATACATGCTGGAGTCAGTAGTTCTGTCTTCCAAGTCAGAAAGGCTCTTTTCCATTTGTTCCATTCTGTTTTCTTACTTTGAACTGAAGTTTCTGTGTCTTTGATTTTGTTTTTGATCTTTTGGATTTCAGAGTACTGGTGTCCCATCAGATTGAACAGCTTGCTTGAGTTTTCATTTTGCTCTGCTGCATTCTGTATAAGGTCTCAGAGGGCTTTCTATACAATCCTTTTGTATTCACCTTCCAATAGTTTCAGAAAGGCTTCTTCATCTGGGAAGTTCTTTGGTGCTTTCTTTTGGAGGCCTTCTGAAGCCATGGGGGATTTCTTTGTTATGCTTATCTCCAGAGTTTGTTGCTTTTGGGGCATCATGCGAGTCAATAGAGCATGGGAGAGATGCCGTGAGGATGGACCACAATTGTTTCTCTAGGCCATCTTAAAATGAACGGTAAAAGGTATCTGACAACTTGCAAAGTCAGTCATGTTTTCAGGTGTACAGGCCCTTCTTCCCAGCTGGCAAAGTAAGCACCACTTTATTGAATCCTAGTTGTTATAAACTAGATCAAAATACAGAAAGGCTACTGCTCTGCTGGTCTCTGCCATTGGGCCTCAATTGTTGGCGACACCGTGTAGAATATTGCTTTTCTTCTGCACTCCTCTGGGTAGGTGCTGCCTCTGAGCCTAGGAATTAGGTCCAGCTGAGGCTACTGTATGGATATCTCTGCCTCCCAGTGAAACAAGATGGCTTCTTGCAGAAGCTCACTCCCTGCCTCGGTATTGGCTACTCTATGGCAGAGGTAGAAAGAGAGGCCAAAGATGCTGAGATGCACAGAGTCAAAGCTGGGGTCTCAAAACATGGCAATTTTCACCTGCCGATCTCACCAGCAGTGAGTCTGAGATTAGCTGCTAGTCAAGTCCCACAGCTGCCCACCAGCTAACACAGAGAAAAAAAGTTAAAATGGTGAATTACCTTCGGTCCATGAAAGCCAGCACTCACCAAGAGTTGGGGTCAGTGAAAGAGAGGAGGTTTTCCATTTAGTGGAATGAAGTCCAAATTAACAGCCCTGTGCTGTGTCCTAGGGCTCAGTAGGTGTCCAGAAGGCTCTGTTTAATTATCATTTCAGGTTTTGGTTTCCAGAGGGATTTAGAGACACGTGTGTTTAGTCTGCCATCCTTACTCTGCCCCCATCAAATAAATTTATTTTTAATGAATCTCTTAAACTTTGTCTTTGTTGCATATCTCTTAAAATGCCAAAAATAAGCACACTGCTAGCAAACCTGAATATATATATTAACAAATATCTATTAACTCAATCTAAACATAAATAAGTCATCCAAAAGGTCTTAGAAAGGATTTTAAGCCTGTGTACCAGAAAGCATAACTGTTGTTGAAAGGAAGGCTGTTTAAACATTCTAAATTTTCATTTAACTTCTACCATTTCTCATATTTTTCCAATCTAATTTTAGTCCATAAGAATTTTATCAGCTGACTTCGGAATTTTCTGTTAAATTGACCAATTCATCAATACAGATATAACTTGTAGTATCCAGGTAAGGGTGGAAACAGTTTCCGAGGGCATTTCAGGTGTGTTTTGTTGCGATTTCTATTTGACTTTGAGGACTGTGCTGCACCACATTCTCTACTTTTTGACTTATGATGGATGACACAATTAGGTCATTTTGATTCATTTACACACATTTAAATTGATCTAGGCATTTTTAAAGGCAAAATATAACATTTCTTTCCCTATTAAAAATATTATTTTAGAAAGCAGTTTTGCTTTCTTTTTATAACAACCATTATGGCACTGAGTTTTTGAGTTTTTATCTATCCAGTAAATACGAAAACCCTTTAGCATTTTTTTTTCCTAAGCTTACTTCCTTTTTCATATTCTGGAACTGTTAGTTTTGCAGTAAAATAAAAATTATCTTTTTTTCTTTAAGTAAAACACATTTCATATAACATTTAGCTTAATTTACCTAGAAAGAGTGTGTTTGTATGATAGACTTAAGCAGTTTGTCATTATAGCTACTAAAAATCTAAATCATTTAAAACAAACAGAAGACATAATTTTTCTTGGATAAGGGAAGAACTGAGGTTCTAAGACAGCCTTATACAAACAGCAGCTCTTGGCCAACCTACTGTAAGCCAGAAACAAGCTCTAGAACAAAAGGAGAAAGACCACATAAACTCACCAAACAACACCACATAAAACAACGACACTAGGATTTCAGTTTCTTAAAGTATATATAGCAATTTTAGGCAATATTGATTCAATTCAAAGGAAACAGCGGATTTTAGATATAACTTACTAGCTTGCCAGAGAATCAGAGGGAGGAATACCATTGTGGTTCTTAATTGAGAAACTCTTGTCATAAAATAGATATGGGACTACTACTTCTTCCTGAGAATTTTGGCAAAACAGAGCACTATTTCCAGGTTTACTATGAGCCACAAAAACAAACCTATGAGAAATGCCACTTGACTTAGACAGTGTTTCCTTTAGACCAGTGTGTATCTTCATTGCAAAAGGGTTTGTTTGTGGGTAGCAGACAGTACAGTGTTTTAGCTTATCACTTTACCATCTTATCCTGTCATGGGAATCTTTAACATTTGTGATAAGTGCCAGCAACCACCCTAATGGCTTTTACTGGTCAATCTATGCCTGAATTTTTTGTGACAAATAGTGGCTCAGAGCTTTTTGAAAATAGAATTACTTCTTTAGTGTTTCAAATGCTTGAGTCTAGACCTAAAATGAACTTCATCCAAAGTTACTAGACTTCAGTCTTGAACACACGATCAAGCAATTATCTAAAAAAGATTCTCCTTAATCAAACAACAATTTTTTCCATACAAATACACAGACAAATACTTAAGAAAATATGTGAAAAAGAACAAGCAAAGAGCACTTACCCTGTTGGGTGTGTAAGGAATGTGGAGTCTGAAGAAGATAGGACTTCTCTTTCAGCTGGTTTCTGCTCCATAGACCGGGTCTCTTGAAGGTCTACTGAATTTGTGGTTTTAGAATCCCTGTAACAACTAACTCCTGCAGGTGAAAATAACACAAATTTTAGTAAAACAAAAGGGAAGATTTTATTTGGTATATATTTGCAGGGGCAATAGAAGAAAGGAACAAGCATGTTGCCAGAGTCATGTGTGTCTGAATCTCTGTTCCCAGTTTTTAAGGCTATATCTTAATGGGCCTCATTTATGGATCCCTTGAAAGTTCTCCACTGTCTAGACACACACACTTATATATTCACACAACGTAATGTCATGTACCAGTTTAGCAGGTAGTTGAGCCTTTCACATCCTCAGTAACCAGTTCTTCCACTTCTCGGACTCTTCTAATTCCTAGGCCTTACCTAGGAATTACCCTGTCATTTACCTAATAACCCCAGATTCCTAATGCCTTCAATAATCAATTTCTTCTGCTTCTCAGGATTATTCTGAGGATTCACTTAGGCACTTATCAAACTACCCATGTATATTTTATGTCTCTCACAGAGCCATTGTTTGTGTTCCACAGTAGGGGAGAAACTGGCTTTCAGAGCTGCTCCAAAGGTCTCCAAGAAAAATATCCTGGTGGCACCAGACATTGGCGCTGTTCTATTTTCCAGTCTACCTAAGGAACTGAGCAGATGGCTGCTGGATGGCTAGCCAGAACTGGTGCCGAGTGGAAACCCTAGGTTCTTCCCTGGCATGATTCATACTGGCCAGTAAACAAGGGGTTGAGGTGAGAGAACAAGAAAAGATGTCTTTATTTTATTATGCAAGAAAATGGAGCAGTTGGATCTCCTAGTCCAGGGGAGGATTGATGAGAAGAATGTTCTTCCAGAACTGACATAGAGAGACAGGCTTCCCTTGGAACGACCACCTTAAACTTGGACTTGTAGCCTGCTAGACTATGAGAGAGGAAATTTCTCTTTGATAAAGCCATCCACTAGTTTTATCTCTGTTATAGCAGCACTTGATGACTAAGACAGCATGCATAGCAGAAGGTCTCAGTTACCTAATGAAGTCTTCATGGCTAGGGGGACTGGCAGAGGGTAGGGCCCTTTTGGTGTCTCTTACTACAATGCTGAGTGGAGCTTATTTTTGGCTTCTAGAAGCCAGAGGGGATCAGCATGCCACTTAACTGTCCTTTTGAGTGCCCTCTTCTTGGAACAATGCAGGGAGAGAGTAGAAGAGTCATCATCTCTTCTCAGACAATTTTTGAGCCCAAAGGAGACTTCTAACCTGCTGTGTGCTGTCTGCTGCATTTTGTAAATAATAAAAGCTCCTTTTCCTTGTGCCAGTGTGCACTCAGGTTTTGAAAGCTAGGATGGAACATTTATGAAGGAATTGAGGCCAGCAACTCACGTGCCATCTTGAGTAGACATGGGGCTATACCTGCCATTCTCTGCGCTGCAAGAACTAACCCTTTGTCTTTAAGCTATCTCTTTATTAGGTGTGTTTCTGATTCCCCATTCCGTTGGGAAAAACAAGACACTGGAGTCACAGGACCAGCTAAAACTGCCACGAGCTGTGTCTGATCTGCTTGATGTGGGCAGTGCCCACAACCACATCTTTTAGATGACCTGTTGATCTCAGAGGCTGAAAAACACCCTTCTCTATACTCCAGATGTGGGCAAAGTGCCATCTTTGTGGTCCATCCTTCAGATTGAGCAGGTGCAAAAGACTGAACCACCTGGCAATTTGAGCCAGGCCAGTTAACAAGCTGACTTCACCTTAAGGCATTTCCAAAGACCTAACTGACTTTACTAATATAACCCCCCTGAGAAATTGTACAGGGAGCCATCTTGGTGACATATTTCCATGCGTTCCCCTTTATCTGGGCAACTAAAGCTTCCTCTTTTGCATTTATCTGTTCCAAGCAGACCTAAAACAGTCTGGTTTCAGAATCACAATTACTGTTTGGTCCCATTTAACTGAATATCTCACGTAATACGTGGTCTTTCGTGACTCACTTCTTTCATTGAACATGATGTTCAAGGTTCATCCACGTTGTAGCAGGTTATCAGTGCTTCATTCCTTTTTATGGATGATTGATATTCCCTGCTGATTAATGATGCTGAATATATTTTCATGTATTTGTTGGCTGTTTGTACGTCTTCCTTGAAGAAATTCCCTTGCCAACTTTTTTAAATTGGGCTGTTCTTGGAGTTGCAAGACTTCTTTACATATTCTAGATACAACAGCCTTGTTTTGGTCCCTGAGTTGCACAAATGGTTACACATTCCAGTGCTAACCAAAGGTTGATGTATAGAACTCATCCAGAGTCATCTTGAAAGACAAAAGGACTGGACATCTTCTGAAAGGTGACAGCTTTGAAAATCCTATGAAGCAGTTCTACTCTGCACATATAGAGTTGCCAGTAGTCAGAATAGAATCAATGGGAATTAACCGCAATATTGTACATTTTTTTTTTATTTAACATGACTGAGTGAAAATGTACATTCACGTATAAATTTACATGCCCACCTACATGCAGCTTCCACTGTTCTCCCTGTCTGGTGACAGCACACTATTCTTCTCTGCTCCATACATGTCTCATCCTCCCAACAGCCTCCTTTCCACTCATCTCCACCCACTCCCCTTCTTCCAGCCAGAGGTCAGCAGAATGATATCCTATAGATGTATAGAACCATAAAGTGCAACCAATATATGGTCACTTTGCATTGCTAGGTCCAATCCATTCCTGTCCAAAGAGTGGACCTGTGTTATAATTTATGGGTAAGGGCAGCATCAGGGCCGGGGGCCATGCTCTCAGGGGAACCCCGGTTCCATCAGTTGAGGTCTTTTAGTGGAGATCTCAGGATGCACCCCTTTTTATTCTTGTGTTGCCAGTGAGACTCCTCTCTGTGAGCTCCATCGTGGCTATCATTGGTGGTGGCCGGGCACCATCCGGTTCTTCTGGTCTCAACTCGATGAAGGCACCCACTCTTGCGGATCTCTCTGTCTTCTAGGTTGTCTTTACCGCATGTCATTTTGGTCCTCGGTGAGCATCTGTTCCTGCTGAGTTGGGTCCATTTGCTGTGTCCTCGGATGGCAGCGTGGCAGCTTTTAAGACCCCAGAGGACACTCACCAATGTGGGGTGCAGAGAGCTCTCTTAGCAAAACGCTAGTTGTGCCAATTGGCCTCGATTTCACCTAAGAGCATTGTCCCCTGCCCCCTGCCCCAGCTACTCTATCCTTGCAATATTGGGTTAAGATGGAAGGCGTACTCATGTTATGCTGAAGTCCGCTTAATGTTGTTCTTGTTTCTGATGTGTGCTATCACCGCTTTCTTCCAATCGGATTTCTAGCAACTATCTAAACTAAGCCCTCTCTCCCGCTCCCTCCCTCCCTTCCCTCCCTTGCAACTGTCAAAGAGTCTTTTCTTCTATACACAAGTCTGTTTTTGAGATCTTATCATAGAGGTCTCATACAGTATTTGTCCCTTTGTCGCTGACTACTTTCATTTGAAACCAGGTTAGGAGATGTTTCCTGGAATCATCGTTATTCTTTATCATTGCGTAGTACTCCATTGAGTATATGTACCATAGTTTACCTATCCATTCTTCTGTTGTTGGACATCTGGGTTGATTCCATCTTTTTGCTATCATGGACTGTGCTGCGACAAACATTCTTGTGCATGTGTCCGTTGGTGTGAAAGGCCTTGATTCTGTAGGATATATTCCATGTAGTGGAATTACTGGGTCAAATGGTATATCGATATCCATTTTTTTAAGGAAGCGCCAGATTGTCTTACAAAGAGGCTGGACCATTTTGCAACCCCACCAACAGTGTAGGAGGGTTCCTCTCCAGCATTTGTTGTTTTGTGTTTTCTGGATCATGGCCAATCTTGTTGGGGTGAGATGGTATCTCATTGTCATCTTGATTTGAATTTCTTTAATAATTAAAGATCATGAACATGACTGCATGTGTTTTTTGACTGCCTGGACCTCCTCTTTGGTGAAATGTCTGTCCATCTCCTTTGCCCATCGCTTAATTGGATGGTTTATCTTCTTCTTATTGATATTTTTTAGTGTCTTATAGATTATGGAGATCAGGCATCAATACTGTACATTTTATAGTAATGGATGCTGTTTTTTAAATTAGTACAACACTCTTAAAGTGCTAGGGTAACATTTTAAAGTGTTCAATATATATTGTTAAGTAGCCTCTGGAAATATTACACTAATTTACACTCCTACCAAACATACTAAAACCAGAAGTTGAAAAGAAAAAGAAAAAAAAATCTTGCTATGCAAGTGGCAGCACTGCATAATTCCATCTATGACAGTATATCAGTAAGCCATTTTCCCTCCTCTTCCTTTTTTTATTTTTATTTTTTTAGCAAACAGAGGCTTCCTGGAATAAACTTTCCTTTTTCCAGCTTCTCTTGCAGCTAGATATGGTGATATAACTAAGTTTTAGCAATGGCCTATAGAAAGGAGTGGCATGTACTATTTCTAGAGTAATTTCTCAAAGTGAGGAACATTCTTTTAGTCTGCTTGTCTTTATATCTGCTGCTCAGAAAGCATATGTGACTGATGCTTCAGCAGCCATTTTGAATCATAATTTCCACAATTTGAAAGCTACATGTGATGAGGCAGCAAGATAAAAGGGGTCCATGTCCCGGATTCCCTGAAACCACACAGTGAGCTCTGTACTGCCTGCCTCCTGGATTTACATGCATTACCTAAACATTTCTATCTTGTTAGGTCTGCTTACAATTAAATTATCCTTATTGACAGTTTGCCCGTTTAGTCTTTGTCTATTATATAGGTGAACAAATACTATTGTTTTACATACCTCTTTTCACAGCTGTCTGAGGGTAAAAATTTTTAGACAACTATTATTACTTTTAGCTAAGCAAAATGGATTATTTTGAGAGAGTTTTCTCTTCCCTTCATATCTGGAATAGAATATTGCTAGCGTTCTCCTAAATATGAAAGTGAAATTCATTATTACAACTTTTCTCTTCAGTTAAGAGTTTACTTGGAAAATAACCTTAGTAAGTTCAAACTGCATTTACTGAAATATTCCATTCAACTGTTTCAAAAGAATGCTTAGATTTCGGTAGTAATGTTTTGTTGTTGTTACGTACCATCAAATCGGTCCTAATTCCTAGCAACACCGTATACAACAGAACAAAACACTTCCCAGTCCTGTGCCATCCTCATAATCATCCCTGTTCTTTAAGCCCATCATTGCAACTGCTATGTCAGTCCATCTTGTTGAGAGTCTTCCTCTTTTTGGGGGACCCTCTTATCAAATATGATGTCCTTTTCAAGGTCCTTCCTGGTAACTTGTCCAAAGTATATGAGATGAAGTCTCACCACCCTTACTTCTAAAGAGCATTTTGGCTGTACTTCTTCCAGGATAGACTTGTTTATTCTGCTGGCAGGTCATGGCATGTATATTTAATATTCTTTGATGAAACCATAATTCAAGGGCATCAACTCCTGTTTCGTCTTCCTTATTGTCCAGCTTCTGCATTCATATGAAGTAACTGAAAACGTCATAGCTAGGGTCAGATAACTAGCTGACCTAGGGTCAGCTGCCACCACATGTCTGTCAGTTTGTCACACTGCAGTGCCTTGTGTGTGGCTGTGATATTGAAAGTTTTGTGATTGACATTTCAAATACCAGCAGGGTCAACTTTGGTGAATAGGTGTCAGTGGAGCTCCCAGATCAAGACAGAGTAGAAAAAAGGACCTGACAGTCTACCCCTGAGAAAATTTGGCAGTGATAACATTATGGATGGCAGTGGAACATTGTCTGATATAGTAGGTGCTGAAAGATGACACCCATGGGTTGGAAAGAACACAAAATATGACTGGGGAAGTGGCACCTTCTCAACATATAGTTGATTTTAAAGACATGGATGGAGTCCAGCTTTCAAGACCTTCATTTGCTGATGTGGTATCACTCAAAAGAGAAAAGGAACAACTGCAAGTATCTATTAATAGTTGAAATATCAAATGTAAAATACATGAATCTAGAAAAATCAGAAGTTGTCAAAAATGAAATGGAACCAATAAAGACTAATCTGCTTGGCATTTTTGTTGTTATTTGATGCCATCAAGTCATTTCCAACTCAAAGCAGCCCTGTGTACAATAAACAAAACTTTGCCAGGTCCTGCACCACTCTCAAAATCATTGTTATGCTTGAGCCCATTATTGCAGCTACTATAAAAATCCATCCTATTGAGAGTCTTCTCTTTTTTCCCATGACCTTCCACTTTACCAAGTTTGATGTCCTTTTCCAGGGACTGGTCCCTCCTGATAAAATGTCTAAAGTATGTGAAATGAAATCTCATCATCTATGCTTCTAAGGGTCACCCTAGTTGTATTTCTTCCAAGACAGATTTGTTTATTCTTCTGTCAGTCTGCGTTCAGTATTCTTCACCAATACAATAATTCAAGGGCATCGATTCTTCTTTGGATTTCCTTAGTCACCTTTCTACTTTCACACTCATATAAGGTGATTGAAAGCACCATTAGTCTTGCCAGGTACACCTTATCCTTATAGTATTATCTCTGCTTTTTAACGTTAGCACTTTAGCAGCAGATTTACCCACTGCAGTGGATTATTTAATTGTTTGACTATTGTTTTCATGGATGTTGGTTGTGGAGCCAAGTAAAATGAAATGCTCTGTATCTTTGTATTTCTTCTGCCTGCGGAAGCAACAGTCAAAAAATCAAAAGATACACTGTGTTGTCTTGGTACTCTCCCCTTTTTCCTTCCCACCCTGGGTTCATCATGTCCATTCTTCTGCTTTTCCTGTCCTCTCCCACCTTCTTGTCTTTGTTTCTAGGCAGGTGTTGCCATTTGATCTCGTAGACTTCATTGATGTAAAAGAAGTACTTTCCTCACATGTGTTGTTTTTCTCATGCCGCAAACCAAACGCTCTGGCTGATTCTGACTTACAGTGGCCCCATAGGACAGAGTAGAAATTGCCCCATAGCATTTCCAAACACAGTCAGGCGGATTCAAACTGCTGACCTCTTGGTCCAGACCTAGCTCTTAACCACTATGCCAGCAGGGTTTCCTTTTATCTTATAAAAACAAACAAAATGTTGTTGCCATCAAGTTTATTCCTACTCACAGAGATCTAATATAACAGACTAAAACTGCCCCGTAGTGTTTCCAGGGAGCATCTAGCGGGTTTGAGCTGCTGACTGTCGGGTTAACAGCTGTAGCTCTTAACTACAGTGTCTCCATGGTTTCTACGGCCACCAGGGCTTTTCTTACAGCATTGCCTAATCTTCAGTTAAAAGTTGGATTTCAGGAATGGCTTGAAGTCCGACTTAGAAGGATCCTAGGGGGCCATAGTTTTGGGGGTTCCTCCAGTCTCTGTCAGATCAGTAAGTCTAGTCTTTTGTGTGGCTTGATCACCTGTACTATGTTTCTCTCCTGCTCTACCCAGAACCCTCTGTTGTAACCCTAGTCAGAGCAGTCAGAATTGGTAGGTAGACACCATCTAGTTCTTATTGTCTCAGGATCATGTAGGTTCATGTGATCACATGTGGTTCATGTGATCCCTTATCCTTTAGACTAATGGCTCCCAAGGGTCTTTAGTTTTTCCTTCCCCTATACCCTTCTGGTGGCATAGTGGGTTAAATGCTGCATCTGCTGACCAAAAGATAAGCAGTTCATATCTGCCAGGTGTTCTCTGGAAACTCTATGGGGCAGTTCTACTCGGACCTCTAGGGTTGCTATCAGTTGGACTCGACTTGATGGCAGTGAATTTTGGGTTTTTTTGTTTGTTTGTTTGCTCTGGGATAGAAAAGACTGACAGTTGTATCTTTGATGGCTTCTGGAAATCTTTTAAGATCCCAGATGTTACTCACCAAAGTAGGATGTAGAATATTATTTTTAATACATGAAGTAGATGTCACCTAAGTCTATGGTCCTTTAACTTTGAGCTCATGAACTTCATTCATGAGATGTTATGTCTAAATAGTTTCCCTAACTGCCATTTGTGTGTGCTACTGTCTGCATTAAGATGCTGTTACACATACTGTTAACACATACTGTCTGTTTAACTCATACGAGAAGCACCTGCAATCATGTATTTAGGTGTTTCCACACTTAACCTGTGTCTGTCAGTGGATGTGTTCCTTTACACTCTCCCTATCGTCTTGGCACATCTATGTGCTAATTCATAGGTTACTGTTTATTATTCTATTGTTGCAAGATTATCTATGGTGGCACAGTGGTTAAGTGCTATGTCTGCCAACCAAAAGATTAGCAATTCAAACCTGCCAGGCACTCCTTGAAAGCTCTATGGGGCAGTTCTACTCTGTTCTATAGGGTAGCTGTGAGTTGGAATCCAGTTGTTGGCACTGGGATTTTAGGTGTCTACTAGTTACCATGAGTAGTTACTATAGTTCTTTATTTTTTGTCTTCCCCTCAGTGTCGTCTCTTGCACTCATCATGTTCTAGTAACTTCTCACATACCACGTCTTGCCTTTCCCTTCACCAATGTTAACTCGTGTTCTTCTGTCTCTTAGGCAATCTTCCTTCCTTCCCCCTCCCATCACTGGTAACCATCAAAGAGTCTTCCCCCTCCCTGTATGTAAACGTTTATTTGTTACTTTATAAAAGTATCTCATACTATGTTTGCCTTTTTGTGCCTGACTTATTTCACTCAACATAAAGCCTTCCAGATTCATCCAAGTTGTGAGATGTCTTGCAGATGCAACAATGTCCTTTATCATTGTATAGTATGCCATTGTGTATATGTACCATGGTTTGATTATCCATTTGTCTTCTGATGGGCTTTTAGATTATTTCCATCTTTTCACTATCGTGGATAATGCTGCAATGAACATGAGTGTGTGTCATGGATTGAATTTTGTGCCCTCCCCCCCCAAAATGTGGTATCTTGGTTAGGCCACAATTCCAGTATTGCGAGATTGTCCTCTATTTTGTGACTTATGTAATCCTAATCTCTGCCTGTGATTAATGAGGCAAGAGTAGAATATTTTACAGAGTATTAGAATGGGCTGTAACACCATTATCCAGATCACATCCCTGATTGAATTTAAAAGGAATTTTCCTGGGTTGTGTCCTGTACCACCCTTCTTTTTATAAGAGACAAAAGGAAAGGGAAAAAAGAAGGGAGGTTGGACCAAGAAAGCAACATATGGAGGAGAACTGTGGACCCTGTTTCCTGCATGGAGAAGCTCTTAGTCTGGGGGAAGATCAACAGGAAAGACTTCTCTCCAGGGACAGCAGACCGGGAAAGACCTCCCATGGAGGTGATGCCGTGATTTTGAAATTCTCATCTACTAGACTATTGGAAAATAAATTTCTCTTTATTAAAGACATCCACTTGCAATATCTCTTACAGCAGCACCAGATGCGCAAGATAGTCTGCATGTGTCTGTTTGTGCCACATCTCCTGTGTTTTTAGGATATATACCTAGTAATAGGATTGCTGGATCATATCTTCCAAATCTCTTAGCATAGATAAGTGAGCACCTCCAATACTGCAACATCTCAGTTGGTATTACATCAAGAATAATGCTTTAGAGGATTTGAATGATAGTAATAAAGATCAAAGTACCAGACCTTGGTAATTCTTTTAACAAAGTGGAACTAACTGAAATCAGAAACTACATTTAGATTCCTAGTTAATTTAAGCCTTGTTCCTTTTGAGGGATGAGGTGGACTGACACAGTAGCTGCTGCAATGGGGTCAAGCACGACAAGGATTGTAACGGTGCTACAAGACTGGGCAGCTTTGTCTTCTTGAGCAGAGGGTCACTATGAGCTGGAACTGACAACACTTAACAACAATATGTATTTCATGTTTACTGTATGTAAGTAGTCTTTAATATGTATGCTATTTTATCTTGGCACCACTCAGTAAAGTAGTTACCCTTAGTATTGTTGCCATTTTACTTAGAAAGAAATAAAGGCAGAGTGAGTGTAAACTGTTTGCCTAAAGCAGTTGTTCTTTTTAAATTGTTTGGATTAAAAAAAATTATTCTGCTTTAGGTGAAAGTTTATAGCTCAAGTTAATTTTTCCTTCAAAAATTTATA
Organism: Heterohyrax brucei; assembly: GCA_028571685.1. Classification (NCBI taxonomy): domain Eukaryota; kingdom Metazoa; phylum Chordata; class Mammalia; order Hyracoidea; family Procaviidae; genus Heterohyrax; species Heterohyrax brucei. The sequence continues at coordinate 138,428,632 of CM053148.1, read as the reverse complement.
CATATGTTGTACAGTACATACCGCCTTACCATCTAGTGTTCCCTGTTTCCATTCATGCAGTTCCTGTCTCTTCCTGCCTTCTTGTCCTCATGTTGCCCAGCTGGTATTATATATTTGATTGGACTAAGAAACACTTACAATCTACTTATGTAATGCAATCCCAATACAAATTCCAGTGACATTTTTTAATGAGATAGAGAAACAAATTATCAGCTTTATTTGGAAAGCCCTGGATAAATAAAGTACTACTGAAAAAGTAGAACACACTGGGGAGCCTCTCACTCCCTGATTTTAAAACCTATTACACTGCCACAGTAGTCAAAACAGCCTGGTACTGGTACAAAAAGAGACATGTAGACCAATGGTACAAAGTAGAGACCCCAGAGATGCCACCATCCTCCTATGAACAGCTGATATTTGACAAAGGTCCTAAGATTTTAAACTGAGGTAAGAACAGCCTCTTTAACAAATGGTGCTGGCATAATTGGATATCCATCTGCAAAAGATTGAAACAAGATCCATATCTCACACCTTAAACAAAAATCTACTCAAATTGGATAAAAGACCTAAATATAAAAGCTAAAATGATAAAGCTCATCTAAGATAAAATAGGGTCAACAATGGAAGTTTTAATACACAATATAGACAGACTTTAAAATCTGACAAACAAAACACATTCATCAGAAGAGAAAATAGATAAATGAGAATTAATAAGAATCAAACACTTCTGCTCATCCAAAGACTTCATCAGAAGAATTAAAAGACCACCTACAGAATGGGAAAAAATATTTGGCAACTTTGTGTCAGACTGAGGCCTGATCTCCATAATCTATAAGGTACTACAAAATATCAATAAGGAAAAGACAAATCATCCAATTAATCAATGGGCAAAGGAGATGGACAGACACTTCTCTAAAGAGGAGATCCAGGCAGCCAATAAACACATGTGGACATGCTCACGATTATTAATTATTAAAGAAATTCAAATAAAAACAACAATGAGATACCATCTCACCCCAACAAGATTGGCCATGATCCAAAAAACCCAAAACACTAAATGTTGGAGAGGCTGTGGAGAGATTGGAACTCTCCTATACTGTTGGTGGGATTGCAGAATGGTGCAACCTCTTTGGAAAGCAATCTGGTGCTTCCTTAAAAAGCTGGATACAGATATACCATTTGACCTAGAAATTCCACTGCTTGAAATATGTCCTACAGAATCAAGGCCATTCACACCAACTGATACATGCACGTGAATATTCATTGCAGCACAGTCCATGATAGCAAAAAGATGGAATCAACCCAGAAACCCAACAACTGAAAAATGGATGGGTAAACTTTGGTATGTGTACTCAGTGGAGTGCTATACAATGGTAAAGAACAACGATCATAGCAGGAAACATCTCTCAATTTGGTCTCAACTAGAGAACATTATGTCGAGTGAAACTAGTCAACGACAGAAGGACAATTATTATATGAGATCCCTATGATAAAAACTTAAAAGCAGAGTCATATATAACAGAAAAGACTCTTTGACGGCTACAAGGGTGCGGAGGTGGGAGGGCTGAAGGGCGAGGGGCGAGGATTTAGATTAGATAGTTGTTAGAAATTTGGTTGGGTGAAACTGATGACAATACACATTAGTAAGAAGATCAATGTTAATGGGACTTCAACACAACCGTGTGCTCCTCCCATCTTAACCCAATATTGTAAGCACAGAGTATATACACTTTCATTTTTTATTTAATTAAAAAAAAAGGTAAGAAAAAGAAACACTTCCTTCGTATAAGTTTGTTTTCCAGGCCTATCTAATCTTTTTCTTGAGAAGTGGGCTTTGGGAGTGGTTTCAGTGCCGAGTTAGCAGAGTGTCTGGGGCCATAGTCTCAGGAGTTTCTTGTCGGTTGGACTAGTATATCTGACCTTCTTTTGTGAACTTGAATTCTGTTCTATATCTTTCTCCATTCTGTCAGATAGAGTTGTGAACTCTGTCAGAGCAGCTGAAGGTGGTAACTGGACACCATCTAGTTCTTCTGCGAGGTTGTTGTTCTTAGTTGTCATTGAGTCAGCTCCAAATCAAGGCAGCTTTACATATAACAGAGCAGACAGTGCTACATTTTGTACCTTTTCCATGATCTTTGATATGTTTGGGCTCATCGTTGAGGCTTTCATGTCAATATGTCTCATTGAGGGTTGAACTCATTTTCACTGACTGTCAAACGTGATGTCCTTCCTTAACGACATGTTCAGAGTAAGCAAAACAAAGTCTCATCATCCTCAGTTCCAATTTCTTCTCAGGTTGAATTGTCCTTTCTTCTGTGAATACATGGCATATTCAATATTCCTTGATAACACCACAATTCAAATGCATCAATTTTTCTTCTGACTTCTTTATTCGTTTTCTAGCTTTTGCATGTACGCGAAGAGATGAAATTTTTCATCAGTTGTCCACAAGGTTCTACCCACCACTTGAATACATTTAACAAAGTTTGGGGGTTATAAGGGTATGCTGTCTTTACTGTTCACTGTGGTATGTAAATAAATTTATTACCCTATGCCGTTATATATGGGGAAACTGTGATGGCATAGTGGTTAAGTACCATGACTGCAAACCAAAGGTCAGCGGTTCAAATCAGTCATACATTAGGCACCAAAGTAACATCTTTGCTTTCTAAGAGTAGGAACTGATTCAGCAGCAACAGGTTTGGTTTTTCAGTTTTGCAGATTTGCCCAATGCGCTATGTCATTTCATTTCTCGATTGCTGGCTTTGAACCAAATGGAATGAGATTCTTGACAAATGCATTTTTTTCCCTGAATTTATGCTGTTATTTGTCTATTAGTGAGGAATTTTGTTTTCTTTATGTTCACGTGTAATTCGCACTGAAGGCTACGGTCTTTTACATTCATCAGTAAATGCTTCAAGTGGTCCTTGTTTTTCGTAAGCAAGATTGTGACACCTGCATAGCAGCTTGCTAACGTTCCTCCACTCCTGATGATGCGTTCTTTTTCATATAGGCCAATTTCTGAGATTGTTTGTTCAGTATATATGTTGAACAACTGGGTGAAAAATATAACCCTGATGCGTACCTTTTCCAATCCTTAACCATGCCTAAGGCTATGCTGCTAATCATTGGCAGAACTGGGATTTAAACTCAGGTAATCAAACCTTTAATCTTTTTGTTCCTCTGCCTCTTGATTGGAGCTCAGATTAAAAATGCTTAAAAAGAAAATACTTTGTGTATCTGAAAACAAATTATTTATGGAAATTAAAAAGCCATGCAAAACAAGAAACTTAACAGATGTATTGACATACTACTTCATCTGGTTGTTTGTAAACAAGAGTTGTAATAATAGCCTCTGTAAACAAAAAGTCAGGATATAGCATCTGAGAAAAGCAGGGGTAGAAAGATTTTATGAGATGATCTGGCCGGTTATTTTGTTTCAACCAGGCGATGCCCAGAGCTGAAGTCTTGAAAACCATTTGAAGTATTGGGTTCTTCTTTTGAAGAAACATGTACTTGTGAGTATTTCAAAGATTTAAAGAATTTTAAACTACAGTTTTTGCCCTAAAAGAGTCTGCTATTAGGAAAACTGGTCATTCACTTATGTACTATGAAAACAAAACAAACCCACTGCCACTGAGTCAATTGCAACTCATAGCAACCATATAGGACCCAGCAGAACTGCCCCACAGAGGTTCCAAGCACTGCCTGGGGGATTTGAACTGCTGACCTTTGGTTTGCAGTCATAGTACTTAACCACTACGCCATCATGGTTTCCCCATATATAACAGCATAGGTTAATAAATTTATTTACGTCCCACAGTGAATAGTAAAGACAGCATACCCTCATAATCCCCAAACTTTGTTAAATGTATTCAGGTGGTGGTAGAACAATGTGGACAGCTGATTCATTCAAAAGGGAAGCTTGAGCTAGGAACCTGAAGGCTGGGTAAATTAAGCAGCATACCAAGTGTGAATCAGCATCAGCTTGGTATGGTCTAGAGGCAGTGAGGAGATAGCTATGACTCAGTCAAAGGAGTTGTAGAGAGCAGATAAGTCAGCTGGATTACATTCTCCTAGGCTTATGTACTAGATTTTAGTCATTTAGTGCTCATATAATAGAAATATTACAGGTGGATGACCTTAACAAGAGATGTTCGTTCTCCTACGGTCTGGTAGGTTTACAGGTCCAAAGTCAGGCTATTATCTCCAGGGGAGGGCTTTCTTTCTCTGTTGGCTCTTGCATTCTTGGTGGTATGTGGCCCATGTCTCTCTGCTCACTTCTCTCTTTTATATCTCAAAAGAGATTGGCTTTGGACACTATCTAATCTTGTAGATCTCATCAGTATGTTGTTGTTAGGTGCAGTTGAGTCACTTTGGACTCACAGAGACCCTATGGACAACAGAACTAAATAGCCTAGTCTTGAACCATGTTCACAGTTTTGTGTGTGTGTGTGTGCTTAAGCCCATTGTTGTGGCCACGGTGTCAGTCCATCTCATCGAGTGTCTTCCTCTTCTTCACTAACCCTCTGTGCTACCAAGCATGCTGTCCTTCTCCCGGGACTGATCCTTCCTGACAACACGTCCAAGGTATGTAAGATGCAGTCTTGCCGTCTTTGCTTCCAAGGAGCCCTCTGGCTAAATTTCTTCCAGAACAGATTTGTTTGTTCTTTTGCCACTCCATGGTATGTTAAGTATTTTCCAGCACTGCAACTCAAAAACATCAACTTTTCTTCTGTCTTTTTTGTACATTGTTCAGCTTTTGCATGCATATGATGCAATTGAAAATACCCTGGTTTGGGTCAGGTGCACCTTAGTCTTCAAGGAGACATCTTTACTTTTCAGTACTTGAAAGAGGTCCTTGGCAGCAGATTTTTCCCAGTGCAATGTGTCTTTTGATTTCTTGACTGCTGCTTCCTTGGGCATTGATTGTGGACCCAAGTGAAATGAAATCCTTGACAACTTCAATCCTTTCTCCATTTATGACAATGTTGCTTACTAGTCCAGTTGCGAGGATTTTTGTTTTCTTGATGTTGAAGTATAATCCATACTGAAGGCTGTGTGGTCCTTGATCATTGTCAGTAAGTATCTCAAATCTGCTTCACTTCCAGCAGGTAAGGTGGTGTCATTTGGGTAAGGCAGGTTGTTAGTGAGTCATGCTCCAATCCTTATGCCTTATTCTTCTTTGTATAATCCAGCTTCTTGAATTATTTGCTTGGCATACAGATTAAAAAGATATGATGAAAGTATGTGATCTTGATGCATACCTTTCCTGACTTTAAACCATACAGTGTTTCCCAGTTTTGTTCGCAAGACTGCCTCTTGATCCACGTATAGATTCCTTAAGAGCACAGTTAAGGGTTCTAGAATTCTCATTCTCTGCAGTGTTAGCCATAATTTATTATGATCCGCACAGTTGAATGCCTTTGCATTGTCAATGAAACCCCAATAAACATCTTCTGGTATTCTCTGCTTTTGGCCAAGATCCATCTGACTTTAGCAGTGATATCCCTGGTTCTACATCCTCTTCAGAATCTACCTCGAATGTCTGGAAATTCTTTGTCAATATACTGTTGCAATCACTTTTTGAATGATCTTAAGCAAAATTTTATTGCGTGTCATATTAATGATACTGTTTGGTAATTTCTGCATTTGGTTGGGTCACCTTTCTTTGGAACGGGCACAAATGTGGATCTCTTCCAGTCAGTTGGCCAGGTAGCTACCCTCCAAATTTCTTGGCATAGATGAGTGAGCACTTCCAGCACTGCATCTGTTGGTTGAAATATCTCAATTGATATTTCATCAATTCCTGGAGCTTTGTTTTTTGTCAATGCCTTCCATTCAGTTTCAACTTCTTCCTCCAGTACCATTGGTTCCTGATCACATGCTGCCTCTTCAAATGGCTGAACATTGACCAGTTCATTCTGGTAAAATGACTCTGTGTGCTCCTACTATCTTCTTTTGGTGCTGCCTGAGTCATTTAATAGTTTCCCTGTGAAATTCTTCATTATTGCAACTCAAGGAGTGAGTTTATTTTTCAGTTCTTTCAGGTTGAGAAATGCAGAATATGTTCTTCCCTTCTGGTTTTCCATTTCCAGCTCATCAATGTAACTGCTACTAATCTACCTCATTAACATTGTAGTGATAGGATTTATAACACATAGGGAAATTACATTAGATAACAAAATGGTAGTCAGTCACACGTGACCTAACTAAGTTGACACGTATTTTGGGGGGACACAATTCAATCCATAACAAGCAGTATGGAATCATGAGATGTTAAAGTATTTCAGGATTTCAATAGTAAGGATATGGAGAATGGGTTGAAAAAGGTCAGTCTCAAATTAGGAAAATGATTCAGATGCTGGTGCCTATATACTGGTATGGAGCAAGAGATGTGAGATCAGATGGACTGTTTCTTCTTCCTTCAGAGGTGTCTATCAAGCTGACTGATGACACCATTTTTTTCTGAAATTATTAGGGTAAGATAGAGCTAGAACAAACAGTATCTGAGTAAAATAGAGTCACACCTCAAATCTTAAAACTTGAGAAGACCAATCTATTTTCAGGTTCAAGAAGCAAGCATGAGGCTGAGAACTAGAGATGAAGCTCAAAAATGGAATAAAGACTAAAATTAGAATAATATCATTTTATAGCATAAAACAACTTTGTAAATTTTTAGTATTTCTCTGCCTAAATCTAAACTGTATTCCCCAAAATAATATTCACTACAGTTTTGAAAGCATTTTCACGTCTTTAAAAATGCTTCTATACATTATAGTATGATTAAAAGGTGCTTATTTCTGCCATCTAAGGAGCATAAATTGGTCCCAATATACCCGGAGTAGAGGCAAACAAAGGACATCAAAGACATGAGGAAAATATAGGCCCAGGAGACAGAAGGGGCCAAACGATCAGGAGACTATATCAGCATGAAACCAGAAGAACTAGATGGTATCTAGCCACTACCACTACTCTGACAGGGGACGCAATGTAGAGTCCCTGATGTAGTGAGGGAAAAATGGGGCTCCAGATCTAGTAATGTATTAAATAAAGACCGGAACTGATGGTTAGACACCCTGGAGGGTCCCCCTGATAGCATGGCCCTGAACTCTGGGTTAGCTCAGAGCTGAAGCCAGTACTGAGGCCAACAATCCAGACAGGCACTGGCGGGGACTCTAAGACATTGGGTAATGCTGGGGAAGTGTGTGCCTGTTGGCTTCAACGTATGCATTAGGCTGTTGGAGCAGCTCCTCTCTAGAAAAGGGGGAGGGAAGAGGAGGTGACAGGAGTTGGTTGAATGAATATGGAAAGTACAGGGTGGAAAGGAGGAGGGTGCTGTCATAGGGTTGGAAAAGCAGCTAGAGTTGCATAGAGGTGTGTTTGGGGGGGTTTCATTCATATTTGGCAAATTGACTTAGTTTGTAAACTTCTACTTAGAGTCCAATAAAATATTTTAAAAATAAAACAAAATGCACTTGTTTCTTTTTTACAGGAATAGATTAGTTTCATAGAGAAAAGTTAAATTCTGTGAGAACAATGTACCATGTATTTTATTACAAATGCTAATGCTGTGATAACATTCATCCAGGGATAAAACAAATCGGGACATTGAGATGTTTATGACAGTATTTTAAAATAACCTACACTTTTACAACTGCTATTCAACATTGTACCAGAAGGCACAGCAGAGCAATTAGTCAAGAAAAAGAAATAGAAGCTATCCAAATCAGAATGGAAGAAATAAAACTATTGCTCTTCATAGATGACATGATTTTATATGCTGAAAATATTCAAGAATCCACAAGTAAACTGTGGCTAATAAATGAATTCAGCAAAGTTGCAGGGTACAAGTGTCGGGAGCTGTGGGTGAGCCCCCAGGCCCCGACATACAGGAAGCTTGTAGGGCTGAAAAAGCCCGCGCGCGCCAAGTTTGAAAAAGCCCGCGCCCCGAAATTCAAAAGGCCCACGCGCGCGAAAATCTTCCTGCCTGATGTCACTGCCTTAGTCCTATGTATATCCAATCCCCAGCCGACAACTACCTCACTCCAAATGTCACTCCATCCCTATGTCACTTGATCCCTCCCTATATTCCCGCTGCTATAAATATACCTCATTTTAATAATAAACTTTGAGGCTTGATCAGAATCTTGTCTTGCCTCCATTTTTCCACCCTCCCACCTTTACTTTCACAGGCTCCCCCTCGTCCCTTCGTTGATTTGTCCCGCGGGCCGGGGCAGAACTGGCGCCTCAACGTGGGGCCTGAGGTATGGAGCTGCTGAAAGAAACCCACTACGGAGAAGGAAGTCCTGGCCAGGCGTCCTGAGCTGCCGCACCGGGTGTGAGATAGCTCGACTGGAGTTTCCACGGGAAAAGCTGCCCGTGAGTCAAACTCGTCCTGATCACCGCGGGAGTAGCCGCCCTGCGAGTTTGGTCTGTTAGAGGTTAAGTGGGTGAAATTTATGGAGCAAGAATTAAATTCACATGAGCTCTTGCTAACCGCAATCAAGGATTCTTTCAAGGGGCAGAAATTTAAGGCTAACAAAGAGATAAGAAGGAGGGATTCCTTCAAGTTGTAAAGAATTACGGTTGAAAAAAAAAAAAAGGAGAGAGATTTAGTACATTTCTTTAATTTCTTGTCTAATGTCTGACCTTAGCTTTCCCCAGAAGGGGGCAATAGACCCTGTGTTGGAAAAGGGTTAGAGACTGTCTGAATGATTATTATAGAACCTTTGGAACAGAGAAAGTCCCCTGTGAAGCAACAGGGCGTTAAAAATTTCCTCGGGGGTGTGTGGGGGCAGGCGAGAGGGCTCCCCAAACCACGGTCGCCACGAGGGCGACCGGGCTCCGGCGCTCAGGGCTCGGCGCGCCGCGCGCTCTCCTTGCGCGGCCCCGGCCTACGCCGTGCCGCCCTGAGCTCCTAGCGTGCGGGCCGAGAAGGGGCGGCTGCCGTCAGCCACCGCCCCGCCCGCCGAAAAATCTCGGCCCGGCTGGCCCCACCCTTGGGACAGAACCTAGGGGCAGTCAGGTTCGTCCCCCAGAAACAGACACAAAGACAAGTATCAGCTCCCTCTGCCGTGCCACCCCTGGAAGCACAGGATTGGACTTGTGCCAGGGGCCAGCCCCAACACTTTACAGGGTCATGCACGGAGGGAGGGAGAGGCGCGGCGGTAAATGAATCAAGGAGACAGGAGAGACTTTGTGAATTTTTCCCTGCCCACTGACCACACAATCTATTGGCTAGTTTAAAACCAAAATTTCGTGGTTGGCAAATTTGAAACCAAAACCTCGTGGTCTTGAGGTGATGTAATTTTTTACCCTGCCACAAGAGCTATTAGTTAACTGAAACCTGGTGATCCTTTTAACTGCTAAGGCTTATCTAAAGATAATGGCCTAAGGATGCCTCAAGCTCAATCAGCCCTACTTATACCTCAAGGTTAAAAGGTTCACGAGGAAGGGTCTAAAGTTTATGATCTCTATTTGTTCCTACTTTGCTCTTGATGTGCAGTTGGGGGAAGTCAGCAGGGGTTGGGCCGGCCTCGCTGCTCTCAATGCTGGCTGTGTTAGGAATCATTCCTCTGAGCTCTTTTTACCCAAAAATTCCTGTACAGGTTTTCCCGATATTATTTCATAAACCAAGGGGGTAGTAAAGGGCCCCTGTCAGAAGGCATCTCCCCTGATCCTTGTGCCAGGAGAGGAGAAAATTTGATTAGAAAGCCAAATAATATCAAGGACAGTAGGCTAAAAAACATGTCACAGGTGAAATGCTTCAGCCCATCATTTGCAGGGGCTCGTGACTTTGTCTACAAGGCTGATGGCGGACCTCCGCAGACCTGTGTTCCGCCACCGATACAATATTAGTGCCCGATCAGGGTGTTCAACTCATCCCTACAGGGGTTTATGGGCCACTGCCCCCAGGAATGTTTGGTTTAATCTTAGGGCGTGGCAGTTCCTCATTGGCCGGCCTTCATGTCATCCCTGGGGTCATTGATAATGACTACACAGGACAAATTACCCTTTTGGCCTCGGCTCCATTGGGGCCCCTGTCTGTTCAAAAAGAAAAGAGAATAGCACAACTTATATCCCAATACCAGTTACAAACTGTCAGGTTTAAAAGAGAACCCATCTCCTTAACTTTGACGGTCCTCTTGGGCCTGGGCATAGCAGCAGGAGTCGGTACCGGTGCTGCAGCGTTGGTAGAAGGCCCTAAACAGCTCCATAACTTAAACATGGCCATAACTGAGGATCTGAAGGCCATTGAGCAATCCATTTCAAACTTGGAAAATTCCTTAATGTCCCTGTCAGAAGTGGTCCTCCAGAATCGAAGGGGGCTTGACCTACTTTTTCTTAAAGAAGGTGGCTTATGTGCAGCCCTCAAAGAGCAATGTTGCTTTTATACAAATCATTCAGGGGTCATTAAGGACACTACGACTAAACTTAGAGAGCGATTAAATCAAAGACAACGAGAATGGGGAACCAGCTCAGGACCGCTTGATTTTAACTTTACCGGAACTTCATGGCTTACTAATCTACTTCTCAGTTTTGCTGGCCTTGTTTTAGGAATATCACTGTTCCTTACCTTCGGCCCTTGGGCATTCAGAAGAATAACAAGCCTCATCATACAACAAATAGATGCTGCACAAGCTAAACCTATTCAAGTTCAGTACCATTGCCTGGCAGTTGACGAAGCTTATGCCACTGAAATGGGGTACCCTAGCTTCCTCCCCACGGGGACAGCATGAAAAGTAGAGGCATGCTTACCTCCTTACCAATCCGGCAAGAGAGGTATGGGTACTGGGACGAGTGCGAAGCAAAGCATTGCAAAGGAAAGTTAACACTAACTCCTCTACGTTTCCCTGGGGCACACCTGGCTTGCATAGAGGTTGGTATCTATCTCAACATTAAAACGGCTCTGCCTCTCCTCCTCAAAAGATACCAAGAGCCATAAATTCCACGCGGAGGAGCCTTGGTCAATACCCCCTCGCCCAGTTAAAGCCCACCTCCCATGAATTAAAACAAAAAGGGAGGAGATGTCGGGAGCCGTGGGTGAGCCCCCAGGCCCCGACATACAGGAAGCTTGTAGGGCTGAAAAAGCCCGCGCGCGCCAAGTTTGAAAAAGCCCGCGCCCCGAAATTCAAAAGGCCCGCGTGCGCGACAAACTTCCTGCCTGATGTCACTGCCTTAGTCCTATGTATATCCAATCCCCAGCCGACAACTACCTCACTCCAAATGTCACTCCATCCCTACATCACTTGATCCCTCCCTATATTCCCGCTGCTATAAATATACCTCATTTTAATAATAAACTTTGAGGCTTGATCAGAATCTTGTCTTGCCTCCATTTTTCCGCCCTCCCACCTTTACTTTCACAGGCTCCCCCTCGTCCCTTCGTTGATTTGTCCCGCGGGCCGGGGCATACAAGGTCAACACAGAAGAATCAGTTATGCTTCTATATACCAGCAATGAAAAATCTGAAAATAAAGAAAATAATTTCATTATAAAAAACAAAGACCTAGAGATAATTTTAACTATAGTGATAAAAAACAAACAAAAAGAACTTTTACAGTGAAAACTACAAGTCTTTGCTGAAAGAAGTTAAAGGGGACGTAAATAAATGAAAAGGCATCCCGTGTTCATGGATTGGTAGACTTAATATTGTTAGATGTCAATAATTAAAATACATTGCCCAAAGTGATCTAGAGATTCAATTCAAGACCTATCAAAATTTCATCAGCTTTTTGCAGAAATGGAAAAGCTTATCCTCAAATTCATATGAAACTGCAAGTAGTCTCAAACAGTCAATCATTAAAAAGAAGAACAAAGGAAGACTGCAGCAGGAGGGAAGCTTTAGACACGCCAATTTTAATAAAAGAAGTTAAAATAGACAGCAAAGATTTAATTCTCTTTGTAAAATTGACTTGCCTTTTTTCCTGTCTTAAAAATTTTGGGCCCTGGCAGGAAGTCACCAACAGGAGAAATGGAAATAATGTCTTTACACTTTTCCACTGCTTTTAAGAAACATAAAAACAGATAAAGGAGCCAGTAGAAGATCCAAGTGCCAGTCAGGGCTTCCAAACGCAGTCCAGATTTCTGCTCCTGATATGTATCTTCAAAGGACCCCTGAGTCCCTGAAATGGACACCACTCTTTACCCCTAATCAATCACATTGTTTCCCTAGCGTACCACCAATACCGGTATTTACATTTTGCATGCAACTCCTGCTCCTTTTAAATACTTTGACCTTGTCTGACAAAATTTGAGCAGGACCTTGCTGGGGAAATATTTCCCTGCTCCCTGTGTCCAATAGGACACAGTAACGAACTTCCTCTTTAATCACTCACCCAAAAAACCTGTCCCAGAGATTGGCTATTTGGGGCAGGTAACAAGAACCTGAATTTTCTCTGGTAAGAAGAGGAATCATACATTCCAATTTCCAAACTTACTAGAAAGGTACAATAATTAAAGCAGTGTGGTACTGGCTATAAAGATAGATATATAGACCAATCGAATTAAACTGAGAGTCCAGAAATAAACCTATACATCTAGGCCAATGGCCTTTTGGCAAAGACAACAAGTATAATGGGGAAGAGTGATTTCTTTAAGGTAATGATGCTGGAATGGTTGAATTTCCACATGTGAAACAATGAAGTTGAACCCTGTCTTCATACCTCATACACAAATTAACTCAAAATGGATCCAAGTACCTAAATAGAAAGACTTAAAACATAAACCTCTTAGAAGGAAACATAAGGGGAAATTTTCAAGACTTTGCTTTTGGCAATGGATTCTGAGGTATGGTATCAAAACCGTGAGCAACAAAAGAGAATAAATCAGACCTCAGCAAAATTAAAAGCTTTTGCACATCAAAGGACATTACCAAGGAAGTAAAAAGACAACCTATGCTATGAGAGAAATTTAAAAATCGTATATCTGGTAAAGGTTTAATATCCAGAATACATAAAGAACTCCTACAACTCAACAACAAAAAGAGAAGCATCCAAGTTAAAAAATGGGAGAAGGATCTGTGTAAACATTCTCTAAAGAAACTATACAGGATGGCCAATAAACATCCAAAAAGATGGTTAACATGATTAGTCACTAGGGAAATGAAAATCAAGACCACAGCGGAGTGTCACTTCACATCCGGTAGGACGGCTAGCCATTAAATAAACAAAAAACTGGAAACAGAAAATAACACGTGTTGATGAGTATATGAAAAAATGGAAGCCTCCTGTACTACTGGTGAGAAAGTAAAATCTTGTGAACTTTGGGAAAATAGTTTGGCGGTTATTTAGAGAGTTCAACACAGACTTTTCATACAGCTAAGCAATTCCGCTCCTAGATGTAATCCTAAAAGACTTCAAAGCAGACTCAAGGAGATATCGGCATATCAAATGTTTATAGCAGAATGCTACTCGTACTAGCCAAAAGGTGGAAACAACCCAAGTATCCTTTGACAGATAAGTAGATAAACAAAATGTGTATATACATAACATGAAATATTATTCAACCATAAAACATAATCAAGTTCTAATATATATCATGACATAGATAACCTTGAAAATATTACGCTGAGCTAAATAAGCCAGACAGAAAAAGGATGTCCCCTGTCTCATTAAACATATATGAATTATCTAGAACAGGCAAATTTACAGAAACAGAAAGGAGATTGGAGGTTATCGGGGACTGGGTTGGGGGTGACGGAGGTGGGGAGTGTGCAGAAAGAAAAATACCAGAGAGCAGGCAGAAGGAGAAATGCTTAAAGGGTACCGAGTTCCTGTTTGAGGTGATGCGGTGGTCAGGATTATGTCAATTTGGCAACTCCACGTTTGGCTGCTGTATTAAGTGGCAGGGCGGGGCCTGCGGTGGCTTCCCACCTCTCAGCTCCCTTCTGTGCGCCTTCCACTACCCACTGCAGGTCTGCTCTCATAGCCAGCAGCTCCTGTTCTCCTCTGGTGACTGGTTCCTGGACTTGAACTAGCGTCTGCTGGATTCATCAATCCTTACAAACCAGGCTTGAGAGTCCTGTTCCCTGACCTGCCAGTCCTGGGTTCGGTAGCCTCTACAGCTGTCTTGCGGACAGCTTGGGACCCACGGACCTACACAACCGTGATCTAGAACTCTGGTCTCTGACCCTCTGACCCTCTGACCTTGGGTTCACCAGCTCCCGTGGGCACATGAGGTTTGTGCCAGGACTTTGGAACATCCAACTTCTGCAATTGCGTGAGCTATTTCCTATTTATATGTATATGCCTTTCCTTATACTTTATATGGCCAGCCAAGTGCCGTCGATGGCCTTGGCTATACTTTATATGTATATAAATCTTTCCTTGTACATACACTTGTTATTGGTTTTGCTTCCCTAGAAAACCCAGCCTAAGACAGGTGATCACATGGTTAAAATTGCAAATTTTGTATTCTACGCACTCCGCATTTTATGCAAATAATGCATGTGTTCTGTTTTTGGACCTACTGTATAAGTTTGAATCCGTCAGGCTCTCCTTGGAAACTCTATGGAGCAGATCTACTTTGCCCTGTAGAGTCGCTATGAGTCAGAATCGGGCACTGTTTTTGTTTGTTTGTTTGTTTGCTTTTTGTTTCATTGATTTAAGTGCAATGGCAGCTAATCAAAGGATAGGCAGTTCAAACCCACCAGACCCTTCTTGAAACTCAATGAGGCGGTTCCACCTGTCGTACAGAGTTTCTACGAGTCAGAATCAACTCAGTAGCAGTGATTTTGGGGGGCTTTCTATGTTTTTTTGCCAACCCCACCCCCACGATGTGTTTTTGAAAGCACTATGCTGATTTTATTTACATCTTGCTGTGAAAATTAGTGTAGCATTCTTACACAAATGCCTCTAGGGAGTTGAGGTTGGCAAAAAACATTACTTGAGAAAAAAAATACAGCTTTTGAAAGGTAAAAAAACTAGATTATTGCCAAAAATACACAAGAAGTTGTTTTAAGTGATGTCTTTGAGCATTCCATTGTGAAGTGTGTAGCCCAGTTAACAATATTATTGTCCACAGGTAAGTAGGCGTGAAACAGAGTTACGTGCCTGAGGGCTCCTGCTGGGGAAACCGGCTGACGGCCCTACAGGCTGCAAAGTGGGGACAGTGCCTTCGGGGCTAGTCGGGAGATGTATCCTGGAAGCACAGGAAGAGAAGTTTACTTCAGCCTCAACATTACCATATACAAGTGGAACACGAATGTTTTGCTATTAGACTTTTCAGTCTAGCATGAGAAAAACGAACAACTGTACAAACCAAGATGATAAAACAGATTCATGAAAAGATCAGGATATTTTCTTTAGCTACATCTGGCTAAGCTTTTAATCACGTCTTTAGAGAGGAAGTGCCATTAACCCCAGAAGCAAAGAAACCTATTTGTAGATTGTGATATGCATATTTATGAAGTAATAGAATCTTAATCTTATTCTATTTTCACTGTAATTGAGAGATATAGGATTATGAGTTGAAGACACTGGGATTAATTTGTAGCAGGCTTCTCGTGACACATTGAGTACCTCTTGGCTCATTTGCCTCACTGTTTTTTTCTCATTAATTCGAACATGAGGAATATTCTTAAAACCGCATTACAGAATCAAAAACAGAGACATAATCTGACATCAAATTAAATTTTTTCTCTACATAAAAAATACCAAAACAGTGTCAACAAATCGTAACTGATCTGTTTCCTCTGGAGAATAATCCTCTGCTTACAAAGTAACTACATAACATCTTGTTCCAGTGAAAAGAACGCTACATGCCAGTGTACCCCATTCTCATACTAAACAGCTTTGGAGTACAGTGCAGTAAATGTCAGTTTGTCTTTCCTTGCTTAAAGTGCGATTCTCTGGGAGTAGGCAGCTACCGCTTCAATGCATTAAGTGAACCTTGTGTTTCCCCTTTCAGAGACTGTTCAGTAATGTCAAATGTTCATCACTATTCAACATAAACCCTAATTTACTGCAAACTTACAGTGGAATTGTGTTTTTAAACATAAAATATGGAAGTAAATGAATGAAATGTCTGCTCACTGTGCCAAGCAGCATAATACATTTAAATTGTGCTAACATCACTGATGAAACTGTCCAAGTTAGAAAGGTGCAAAACTGATGTAAAAAATACTCTTTCTTATAAAGAAAGTTCCTAATCTGGATATATCTGTCTCGTTGAATAGCTAGTTTGGGGAAATGGCTCCAAAAAAGTCAGATCAGTAGTATGCATGTACAAAATGACAGAAGCATGTGAATCATTTCTGTAAAAGTGTAGCCCGTCTGATATGTCTTGCAGAGTCAGGGCTGATTTTTTTTTTTTTTATGGTATGGCTGAAAATCCTTGTGCCTTGCTAGCTCAGAGTGAGAACTTCAGGTGACAAAGGAAGGCTTGCTGCTTCAGAATTTTCTCATTAGGAACTCTCACTTATTGAACAGTATAACTGCATATCCAGCCTTGTGTTGGACAGATTCTTGATGTGTGAGTTACATGCAGTCACAGTGAGATCTCTCCTAGGTAATGTCTTTGGACTCTTTGGATTTACAGGAATACGGGAAAATGATCCAGGCTAAAAGTCAATAGAAAATCAACACATAGGCAAGGAAAACTATGTGCTGGTGAATCAGAGGCATGCAAGGGATGTTTTGTCCTCCATTCTCTGCATTTTATTATAATTATTAACAGGAGATTTCTACTTGCCTCCAACATAAGTGAAGCCCCTAAGAGGAAAACAAATTATTCTCCACCCCTGATTTATGGGCTGAATTGTTCTTGTTAGGTGCTGTCAGGCCGGTTCTGACTCGCACTGACTCTATGGACAACAAAACAAAATACTGCCCAGTCCTGTGCCATCCTTCCAGTGTTTGAGAACATTGTTGCAGTGTCTCAATCCATCTTGATGAAGGTCTTCCTGTTTTTGCTGACCATCCAAGCACGGTGTTCCTCACCAGTGTCTGATCTCTCCTTGTAGTATGTCTAAAAGACACAAGATATAGTCTGCCATCCTTGCTTCTGAGGAATATTCTGGCTGTACTTCTTCCAAGACAGACTTATTCATGCTTTTCGTAGTCAATGGTATATTCAATGTTCTTTGCCAACATCACAATTCAAAGGCATCAATTCTCCTTCAGTTTTCCTTATTCGTTGTCCAGCTTTCACATGCATATGAGGTGACTGAAAACACCATGGGTCAAGCTATCTTAGTCTGGAAGGTGACATCTTTGCTTTTCAACATTTTGTGTAGGTTTTTTGCAGCAGAATTGTCCAATGCAATGCAGCAATGCATCTTTTTATTTTTCTTGATTGCTGCTTTCATGGGTGTTGATTGTGGCACCAAGGAAAGTGAAATCACTGACTTCAATATTTTCTCTGATTATCATGATGTTACTTACTGGTCCAATTGTGATGATTTGTGTTTTCTTCTTATTATGATTGAATGAAATGTATATTTCCACATAAATTCGCATGCCCACTTATATGCATCTCCCACAGCTCTCCTTGCCTGGTGACAACACACTGTTCCTCTCCTCTCCATACCTGTCTTATCCTCCCAACAATCTTCTATTCCTTCCTCTCCACCCACTCCCCTGCCTCCAGCAAGAGGTCAGCAGGATGACATCCTATAGATGCATAGAACCATAAAGTGCACACATGATGTGGTCACTGTGTTGCCAAGTCCCATCCATTCCTGTCTGAAGAGTTGACCTCCATTATGATTTATGGACAGGGGCAGGATCAGGGCCAGGGACCATGCACCCAGGGGAACAACAAAGCCCCTGGACCACCAATTGAGGTCTTTTAGTGGAGATCTCAGGGTGCACCCTTTTGTATTCTTGTGTCGCCAGTGAGACTCAACTCTCTGAGCTCCATCACAGCTATCACTGGTGATGGCCAAGCATCATCTGGTTCTTCTGGTCACAAGTTGATGTAGTCACCCACTCATGTGGGTCTGTCTGTCTTCTGGGTTGTCTTTTCCCCATGTTCTTTTGGTCCTTTGTGATCATCCGTTCCTGTTGAGTTAGGACCATATAGTGTACCCTCAGATGGCAGCTTGGCAGCTTTTAAAACCCCAGACACCACTCACCAATGTGGGGTGAGGAAGACTCTCTTAGCAAAACACTAGTTGTGCCAATTGGCCTCGATTTCCCCTAAGAGTATGATCGCCGGTCCCCTTCCCCAGCTACTCTGTCCTTGCAATATTGGGTTAAGATGGGAGGGGTAATCATGTTATGCTGAAGTCCAATTAAAATTGATCTTCTTTCTAATGTGTGCTGTCACTGATTTCACCCAACCAAATTTCTATCAACTATCTAATTGAAACCTTCACCCCCTCTGCTTCCCTCCCTCCCCACCCTTGCAGCCATCAAAGAGTCTTTTCTTGTGTGCATCAATCTGTTTTTAAGTTCTTATCGTAGGGATCTCTTACAATATTTGTCCTTTTGCTGCTGACTACTTTCACTCAGCATGATGTCCTCCAATTGAAACCAGGTTATGAGAGATGTTTCCTAAAATCATCGTTGTTCTTTCTCATTGCATAGTGTTCCACTGAGTACATATACCATAGTTACCTGTCCATTCCTCTGTTGTTGGGAATGTGGGTTGATTCCATCTTTTTGCTATTGTGGACTGTGCTGCGATAAACATTCATGGACATGTATCAGTTGGTGTGAAGGGCCTTGATTCTATAAGATATATTCCAAGCAGTGGAATTACTGGCTCAAATGGTATATCTGTATCCAGCTTTTTAAAGAAGCACCAGATTGCTTTGCAAAGAGGTTGCACCGTTTTGCAATCCCACCAACAGTGTAGGAGAGTTCCAGTTTCTCCACAGCCTCTCCAGCATTTATTGCTTTGTGTTTTTTGGATCATGGCCAAACTTGTTGGGGTGAGATGGTGTCTCACTGTAGTTTTGATTTGAGTTTCTTCAATAGCTAATGATGGGGAGCGTGTCTGCATGTGTTTTTTGGCTGCCTGGATCTCCTCTTTAGAGAAGTGTCTGTCCGTCTCCTTTGCCCATTGCTTAATTGAATGATCTATGTTTTTCTTATTGATATTTTGTAGTACCTTATAGATTGTGGAGATTTACATTTTCTTTATGTTGACATTTACTCCACACTGGAGGCTGTAGTCTTTGATTTTCATTAGTAAGTGCTTTGAGTGTTCTTCACTTTCAGCAAGCAAAGTTGTGTCATCTGCATATAACAAGTTATTAATAAGTCTTTCTGCAATCTTGATGTCCTGCTCTTCTTCATATAGTCCAGTTTTTCAGATGATTTGTTTAGCATCCATATTGAACATACACCTTTTCTTGCTTTAAACCATTCAGTATCCCCTTGTTCTCTCTGATCAACTGCTTCTTGATTGAAGTACACCAGGTTCCTCATAGGCACAATTAAACATTCTGGAATTCCCATTCTTCACAATGTTACCTATGAGAGGACTCTTTCCCTGAAATTCAGGGAGGACATCTTACCCAATGATTAGACCTCACCATGAGCTGAAAACAGCCTAGTGTGCCCTACATGTCTAACTATAAATCCACAAATAACTTTATGCTGTTCACCCCCACCCTCCTAATCAAAGCCATTCCCTTATCAGTACTTTGACCATAAACAAACCTTATCCCCTCCCTTCTTGTAATCAACACTTCTACCTTATCAGACCATAAATCTGCTAACCAGAATTTCTTGGTACACCTTTTCTCTTTCTTTCCTTATGGAATCATAAACCACCTCACCCACACTACCTCACTGGAACTTTAAAACTATAAAACACTTACCCTTCTGTGGAGAGGTGAGCTCAGCCACCCTCAGCTCAGACCCCACTCTCTTTCTCTTCAAATAAACTTCACTGGACCCTCAGACTGGTGCATCTCTGCCTCTGTTTCAGGCTACTCTCTCCCCAACAACTCATAATACATTATGATCCACACAACTGGAAACCTTTGTATTCAGTCAATAAACATCTTTTTATATTCTTTGCTATTACTTAGAATCTATCTGACATCACCTATGATATCTTGGTTCCCCATTCCTTCTGAATTCAGCTTGAATTTCTGGTGGTTCCCTGTTGATACACTTCTGTAGCTGCTTCTGAATGATCTTCAGCAAAATTTAACTTACAAGTGATATTAATGATATTGTTCAATGATTTCCACATTTAGTTGAATCACCTTTCTTAGGAACAGGCATACACATGAATCTCTTCCAGTCAGTTGGCCAGGTCGCTGTTTTCCACAATTCTTGACATAGATCAATGAGCACTTCTGGCACTGCAGCTGTTTGCTAAAACATCTCAGTTGGTATCCTGGAGCCTTGGTCTTTACCAGCACCTTCAATACAGATTGGACTTCTTCCTTCAGTACCAGTGGTTCTTGATCGTATGCTACTTCCTGAAATGGTTGAATGTCAACCATTTCTTTTTGGTACAGTGACTCTGTGCAGTCCTTCCATCTTTTGTTTTGTTTTGATTCTTTCTGCATCATTTAATATTTTTTTCCACAGAATCCTTCAGTATTGCAACCTGAGGCTTGAATATTTTTCTTCAATTCTTGCAGCTTGAGAAATGCCAAATCTGTTCTTCCCCTTTCATTTTCTATCTCCAAGACTTTGTCATTATAATACTTTTATTTTCTTGAGCTGACTTTGAAATCTTCTATTCAGCTCTTTTACTTCATTCTTTCTTTCTTTCTCTTTAGGCCAGTGTTCAAGGACAAGTTTTACAATTTTTCTCTGATATAATTTTTTTTCTTTCCTGTCTTTTTAATGACCTCTTCCTTCCTTCATGTATAATGTCCTTGATGACATCACTAATGCTCATACTTGTCTAGGAGTAAATCCCTGAACTTTTGTGTATCCATCTTATTATCATGACAGAGATGAGATAAACTGGTATCTGATGTACAAATACTATCAATGCAAATATGCAGACAAAGAACAAAGGCAAATTTGAAACATTTCTGCACAATGAATGACAATTGATCCAGCGATTATTCTTTTCTAATTTATTTTTTGCTACAAATATATAGACCCTGGAAACTATACCCTGCTTTGCTTACTCTTTTACTGACTGTCTAGGAGTACAAATATTTGGAGTTTTTGTAAACTCTGTTTTTGATTTAATGCCATATGTAGATTGCTCTGAAGAAAACATGATTCTGTTAAACAAAAAATCTTTTGAAAGCTGATCAATGATCAGACAAATCTAGAATAGTGAGGCATCCATTAATGGTTATACAGAGCATCACATAAATAATTTATTCTGCAGTGGAAATAGTTCAGTAAAATGGTCCCACATGAGGCTTTGGTTTCATTACAGGAACTCCCAAATGAAAGCAGATAAAGTTTAGAAGGGTCTGGCTTCCTGGGGAAAACCCAGGTGTGGCAGATAGGTTTTTTTATAAACTTAAGAAAATATGATAATGAATCTCACTGACGGTGTTTGCCTTGGACCAGGCCCTATGCTATGGTTTCACATGCTGTGTTCCAAGCTGTCTGCTAATACTGTCTTTTAGTGACACCAGAAAGCAAGTCTAGTTATTACGAGGCCCATTTTGCAGGTAAGGAAACTAGGAATATAAATGCTTAAGTAACTTGCATCAGTGATGAGTGGTTTAGCAGTTAAGTGCTACGGCTGCTAACCAAAAGTCCAGCAGTTCAAATCAACCAGGCTCTCCTTGGAAATTCTATGGGGCAGTTGTACTCTGTCCCATGGGGTTTCTATGAGTTGGAACTGATGCAGTGGCAGTGGGTTGATTTTTGTTGTTGTTGTTGTTAACTTGTCTGAAATTATAAATTTATATCCGCATTTGTTTAGGTCCAAAGCATTTGTGTGTATGCAGTGTTATAGAATTTGCAGTGATAGAACTGTTACCCAGTTAGAATCCATGCCCTGGAGCAGTCAAGTAGAAGAAACATACTCCAAGTCAGAAAGAGGGAGGAGGTTTATTAGGAGGTGTGATAATACTGGAGACCAGGCAGCAATGCAGGCTGTCCTCTGTCAAGTCTCAAAAGACAGCCGTTACGTCAGAATTTATGCATATTACTTGGCAAGGATTACTTCATGTTTTTAAGCACACAACACACGGATAATTGTACACATCACCAAATAGCTACAAGAAATTCTTTTTTTAACTACAGCTACGTATGACCAATACCTGGATTCTAAACTGTATGTTTATAACAGGCAAAGACAAAAGTTACATAAAAATTCCTCAGCTAGTGGAACTGGCCTGCCAAATCCACCCTGATTGACTGAGATAAGGAACAAGAAAGAAAAATGTAGATCCAAAAAAATGCCAGGCAGCCTTCCTAGCTGCTATCTCACAGGTTGAAGGCTGTTTCTCAAGAGAGCAGAGAAAAGGAGGGAGATGAAGGCTGCAGGATTTGAGAAGGCTCTGAGAGCTTTTGGAAAGAAGGCAATGCAGAGGCCAATGTAGCTGATGCAATGGAAAACGTGTGTAGATTATTTAGAGTATCATTATGGTGTTAGTTATGCAAAGTGTTCAACGATCCATTTTGTAAAGGAGAAAACATGTTGCACGATGTTAGGGTCACAAAATCTTTTATTTATTAAGAGCAACCAAATCTTTTAAGTAGTGTTATTCAAACTGAGCTAGTTTTGAAATTATGTTAGACTTTGTCAAATGCCTTTCCTGCTTGGCTTGAGATGATCATGTGATTACTTTCTTTCGTTATATTTATGTGGTAGATTACATTGATTGATTTTCCAATGTTGAACCATCCTTTCAGACCTGGTGTGAATCCTACTTGGTTGTGGTGTATTTTTTTTTTTTTTTTTTTTTTATGTGGTACTGAATTCTCTTGGCTGGAATTTTCTTGAGAATTTTGAAATCTACATTCATGAAAGATATTTGTATGCAGTCTTCTTCTTTGTGTAGGGTCTGCCTGGTTTGGATATCAGGGCTATGTTACTGTGAACACAGAAATATCTTTTCCTTTTCTATATTCTGAAATAATTTGAATAATACTGGTATAAGCCGTCCTCTGAACGTTTGGTAGAATCTCCAGTGAAGCCATCTGGACCAGGGATTTTTTGTTGCAATTTTTAAATTTCCTTTTTCAATCTCTTCTCTTGTTATGAGTCTGTTCAGATTTTCAACATCAATTTGTGTTTGAGTAATTCATGTGCTTCTAGAAATTTGACCATTGCCTCTACATTTCAAATTTTTTTGGAGTATAGTTTTTCGTAATACGCTATTATAATCCTTTTTATTTCATTTGGGTATGTTGTAACATCTCATGTCATTTTTTATTTGGGCTGTTGAGTCGTTTGCTGTTTTGTTTTGTTTTCTGCCAATTTGGCCAGTGGTTCGTCAATTGTGTTGATCCTTTCAAAGAGCTAGCCTTTCATTTTGACCCTTTTTATTGCTTTTCTATTTTGTTTCATTGATTTCTGTTCTGATCTTTATTATTTCCTTTCTTCTGGTGGCTGTTTCTATTTGTTTGAGTTATATATCTAATGTTTTTATTTTGTCTTTTCCTTCTTTTTTGATGTGTGCAAGAATGGATTACTTATTAACATGAATTATAAAATTATTTCTCCACTCTTTTCTCATTTTTATCTTCCTCACATTCATGTCATCATCTTTACAAACACTATATATTCTTGGCTTTGAAGATCATCTGTATCAACCTTTTCCTGGAGTTAGAATTCTCTTTATAATGTTTTAACCCAGTGCTCGAACACCTCACACAGCACAGAACTTTTCCCTACTGGTGCTGTCATTGTCTTTCCGTAAGCTTCACCTAATCTTCCTAGTATGACCTCGTGACCTCACAGAATACGTCATTTCCAAATGCAGTTGTTAAGGAGATTGTTTACATCACATAAAGTTAGGTGCTTGTTAAGTAAATACGGGAAAATCTCAGTTTGTACTGTTGGTAGGTAGAGAGGGTACAGCAGGAAAGGAAAAGAGCAGACAACAAAGGAGAGAGAACCAAAAAGGTTTTGATACAGAATATTTTGAAATGAATGTAGTATGAAGATTCAGTGAACAACTAGCTAAAAATGACAGCCCCCAAAATTCTTGAGATACCTCAAACAGATCTCTTATATTCAAGTACAGTAGTTTGTTTTGTGAGATCACCATGTGCTTGCTTAAAGACAATTTTATCATGAGGTGGTTCTTCTATATTAGATCACTAATGTTAATTTACTTAGCAAATCATTTTTCATAGATGTTATGCATGGAGCGTTGATGAATTCTAAGCTTAAATATTCCCAAATTCAGAACTGATGGAATCAGATGTCTTAAAGAAAAATTAATAAGTTTCTCATACTCTTATTATTTGTTGTCAGTTTATTACTTGTCAACACAATGAAACTTCAGATTTACTGTCTCAGTTTTTAAAACTTAGTGATAATAACCCTAACATGACAGCAACTATATAATACAGAGATAAGCGCGTATTGAAAACTAAGCCAAATTGCTGTTGAATCAACTCTGACAATAGAGACCTCGTATGTATAAGAGTAAAACTGTGCTCCTTAGGGTTTCAATGGCTATGATTTTTCATAAGTAGATAACCAAGCCTTTTTACTAAATTACCTCTGGATAGACTTGAACCACCAACTTTCTGGTTAGTAGCCAAGTGCTTAACTATTTGTATTACCCAGGGACTTTGAGTACGTATTACACATTAAATAAATGCTTGTTAAATTTAATTAAGTTGAACTAAATCAGACAATAGACTAAAGTTTCAGAGGGTACTCAGTCTTAGAAAGCTGAAGAACAACGTTTCAGAGTTTAAATTATGTTTTATTTTTAGCTAGGTACAACACAAAGGCCAAAAAAGAACGCAAACTGTCACAGCTCAGTGAAAATCACCACTCCAGGAAGAAACAAGCCACATACAAAGGCAGCTTAGAAGTAGGGTTAACTTTTAGGACCAGGAAACAAATGATAGAAGTCACACAAGTAGCGAGTAGCTTAATTTCTCTGAGCGTTCCCTTTCTTCGTCTACAGTATCAGGATGAGCATATTTTACTACAGCAATTAGTGAGATGCTTAATGAAAAATTGACAAAAGTATGTGTATTATCACCTATTTTTGCAGAATTAAAATAAATCATAGAAAAGATTCTGCAAAGGACCACAGCACACTGGAGTTAAGTGGGTTATAGTGGATGTCTTTGGTCAGGTGGGATGACTGAATTATCTCTACATCAAAGAAACATTTGCTGAGTTTATACTGAGCGGCTCTTTGGACTTTAACATTCAAACTTTCCATTGTTAAAGAAGTACCAAGCAAGAATAATAGTTTGAAAGTCAGAACAAAGGAAGAGTAAGAACTTCCTATTCTTGCCAAATTCTGATATGTAGACCAAAATAAGAACACAATTATGAATTCATCAAAAGTTACAATGAATGAGATACCAAACACTGAGAATATCCTCTTCTTTTTATAATAAATTATTACCAAGTTTAAATGATAATGCTGACCAATTTGTCTTTAATTAAATTGCTTGGACAAGACTATTCATAGTCAGGTTATCTAAGGCTTTTGTCAAAAAATGATTTAGTATATACATCTTTGTAACACTTCATTTACTGAAAGCTCAAAAATCAGAAAAATGTCTTGGTTAGACCCCATGGAAAAAATGCTCAATATAACTGCAGAGAATATGAGATCCCCCCTACAGTTCATATCTGAGGCCCTCTGAGTTAAAAGCAACACATTTAAGAAATGTGCAGAGACATTTCACATTGTCCATCTGAAACGCTGGGATGGCTCTTCACCTGATGAGAACGGAGGCAAGCAGCATTTTTTCTATCTAAAAAGTATGGCACTTGGATAAGTGGTACTGCATGCTGTTCTGGAGACCTAGGCCTTTGGGAACCTTGGGCTTAAGGACTGTGTCGCTAGACAGACCTCCGGTGCCCCATGACATCAAGTGTAGGGTTGTAAAAGAGTCATGGTTGTGAGGTCATTATTTTAATTTTGTTAGAACATTATTTTATTTTTGTTCAGTATTTTCCGTTTATTAATTTACATTGACAAGATTGATAGTGACTGCCTGTCACTGCAGCAAGATTGTCAGTTCATGTAATATATACAACAAAGTGGACATTATTGGGAATAGTAAGATAATATCAAAGACAAAAAGCGATTTTGTTGAAAAAAGGCAGAAGCCAGCAGAAGAATGAATTGACCTCAGGACCCCACAGTGAAAACAGGAAAGAGGACATTCTGGTAAAGAGCACAACTTATTTATTGAGTACCAGAAGCCCTGAGTGTGAGGCTGGGCTTTTATGCACTAGTATTACGGTCTCAGATAACAAGGATTTGACTTCATTGGCCCTATTTTTCTTGCTTATTAAATGTGAATAATAATATCATACATTCCTTACCCAAAGTTGGACTGAATTCAGTAAGAAAGGGGTTTTCCATGAAATAAATCTGAAACAGGAAATGAATGAGTAATGGAATACAAAAAGGGGAGGGAATTTCTCCTCTTGCAGAGGTTGGGAAGGGAGATAAATTGGGTAGGAAAGAGAGTGGGTGGTTGTGCGCCTCTGTAATGGAGACCCCAGTCAGTCGATCTAGGCAAGGTGGATTACAGACAAGCATTGGGGACATGTCTGCAGGTGTTGTTTAGAAGTATTTCAGGAACCTAGCTGTGGAAACACTGAGAACTCCAACCTGTATTGGCAGGATTATAACACTCAGAAATGACTGGGATACTTAAGAGTGAAGACTTCCGTCTGGAACCTGAAGAATCTGCTGCTGAATCATTTGTCTTCCGACAACAATAGCAGAAAGCAGTGACACTCCCCAGCTATATGACTACATTTGCTGACTTCTGCCCTTGAGATGATAGCAACCCAGTCCTCAGTTTCTTAAGCTACAGTAGCATCTATCTCTTGTAGTTATCGTAAGAAGAGAGACCCTGAGAAGAGGGTCACTTACTACAAGTGGGGCTGGAGCATACAGTCATTTTATATGAATATTAAGGTGAATGAGCTCTATTTTGTATTCCAAACTAATTATATGTGTGTGAGTGAATATGTGTGTTATATGCCTCCTGTGAGTGTGTATATTTTGGAAATTCTGAAATATTATGAGAACTCTTCAGACACATCTTTGATTATATTACTCTAACATTTGAGAATCTTGGAAGTTGGAGTAATAGAGGATGCAAATAGTTAAAAAAAAAAAAAAAAGGATGTATAGACTCACATAAAGGGTAAGCTTGGAAAGCACCTAAAATGAGAGATTGCCTGCCTTTCATGAAGAATATTTGGTGTGAGTGTGCCTTGGAAGATACAAATAACAACTAACATCATCATGAGCAAATGGATGGCAGTATAACCAACAGTACTTGATGAAGCAACGTGAGAATAACTGATTGAGTTGAAGAAGCAGAGCATGGTAATTAATGGTTAGAGTGAACTGGAGAGGCAGAAGCAGCAGCAGTTTCACTGGAGTGGAGAGGCTGTAACCACGGGGGTTAGGTGTGTGATGTCTGGTACCAGGCTGTCTGGATTCAGCCTGCCTCTAACACATGCTAGCTATACAGCCTTGGGTAAGTGACTTAAATTTTCCATTTCTTTATGCATAAGACTAGGATAATTATAATGCTACCTTCCTGTGAAGTTTTACTGTGAACATCAACTTTACTAAACTATACAAAGTGCCGTTATTACTAAGATAAAAATATTACAGTGGACTGTATCTGTCAAAGACAGGTGTTTTCCTCTTCTCTCTCAGAGCTCAACTGTTATGGTAATAACCACTAACTACTCTAGACAGCAACCAGCTCCTGTATCACGTAATTCTCACTTCTGCAGAACACAGTGGAAATCATACAACTAGGATTTCCTAAACCATACAGCATTCACTTTTGTTTTTAATGTGAACATTCAAAGAAGATAGAAGTTCACTTTCACGTTAGAATAATGCAAAGTAAAATGGGACTTTGACAAATATCCATGACTTTTAAGTTTCAGATTTCCCAATATATTTTCAGATGCTCACTGAATCATTTCATTCGGTTACTCAGTAAGTCCTGAGAAAAAACTCCTATCTTTCTGCTTTTACTTGCTAAATTGGAATTCTGCAGTTTTCAATATACTATTACTCTTTTGGTCATCTGTGCTTGAAGGGTTCACTGCATCTTCCGTTAATCTCTCAAATTTTTTTCAAATTATCCAAAAATTCAGTTACACTAATTTCTTCATAATTTGAAGTAACATATTTCCTTCCATCATGTATACTCTTGATCTTTTATTCCTAATAATAATCCTGGCCCATGCTTCTATTATTTATACCCACCCAACTCTCTGCTGCTAACTTCCGCCAGCCACTGATTATCTGACATTGTTTTGATCAGATATATTTGCCTTAAGTAATCCCTTTGTTTGCCATGAATCGGACCCGACTGGATGGCACTTGGCTTGTTATATTATTTTTCCCTTAATGACTTTCAGTAATACACTCATCTCTAAATTTCAAGTAAAAGCCTTGAGGGCAGGAGTTAGCATATTTACATGGGTCAGTGGTTAAGAGCTCAGGCTGCTAATCGAAAGATTGGCAGTTTGAATCCCCAGCAGCTCCTTGGACACCCTTCCCACAGGGGAGGTTCTGCTCTGCCATTCAGAGCCACTGTGAGTCAGGATCAACTGGACAGCGGTGAGGCTTTAAAAAAAAAAGCAACTTTTTAAGAACTCAATTATTTAATAACATTTTCTAAGAAACAAATAAAAAGAAAGAGTTGAAAAGTTAGAATAACTTTTAATTCTAGAAAAGTTACAATAAGGGAGAAAAGATGCATCTAAGAACGAAGAATGTATGGTCTGTCCTTTGGCTGTCTGCCTCTAGAACCTAGCCCTTACCTGCTCCATAGCGGTCACTGAGTATTATTTCAAACGGAATGCAAAGACTTTGTTTCTCAGTTTTATTTTACCTCATCTTTAAAATGATAGTTTTCTTAGTGCCTTTATTTACTTTCCTAACCATGTGGGTCCCTCTCTCGGAGCTTTTTGTTGTTTTAGGGGTACTGTGCCTACCAGACTGAAATAATGTCCTCAGTTCTGGACTCTCACATTTGGCTGTCAATTGTTTGTTTCTGGTACCAAATATTAAGTTATAATTGACTATAAAACAATATTATTTTAACAACTAACACAAGAACTTCTTGCCAAAGGTACAAGAAATCCCCAATTTATGACTAGGTTCCATTCTCCTGACTTCATCATAAGTAGGTTCTAAGTCAAATACCTCATTTTTTTTCATTATTATTGCCTTTTATTATCTGTATCTTTATAAATCTGATGTTTATTTGTCTTTAGAGTTTAGAATATTACATGCAAACTTACAGACGTATGTTAATACATACATTCATATGTAACATAAAAATTTACTCTGCTGATAAAGAAGAGTTGGATGAAGTTGTCTTTTTGTCAACTGTGGTAAGAACTCCACTTGTGGAAGATTCTGATCATCTGGATTGTCCCTGGGAAAGGGGATGGCATTTTCTGTCAGAAAATTAGTAAGAGTTGTCTGAAATTTTTTTCTTCTGATAGTTTGAGGTAACATTTCACAGCTTCCCAAATATTGTCTATAGGCTTTAGCGAAGTGATGAACTTTTGTTTCATATTTTCAAGAAACTGAACCCTCTGATTCAGTTTAGAAAAATCTCCAGCTAATCCTTTCCCTGTAAAACTATTTCTTGTCAGCGTCTGTGTTTCTTCTTCCACATTTCTTTCTTCTTCAGTATTTCTTACCTCTTCAAAGTCTGTTGAGTCTCGATCTGTCGGTTCCCCTTCTTCACAATCCATGAGATGTTCCACACTGGCAACATGGTTCTAACTTCAGTGTTCTTGGCCTGTGGTTGATTTTTCCACCAATCTCTTACATCATATAATCCTGATCAAATGCTTACAATGTGTTCACGTAACCCAGCAGTTTTTTCCACATCGCTGCATACATTTTCCTGTTACTTCCTCACAGGAAGATTAGTGCTCCAGGTGCTCTGACAGTTGTTGAGTGTGGTTCTTCACAACTTGAATCTAAGTGGCAGACTACCTGTACTGTCCACATTTAGGAAAATATCCCTATGGGCCACTGGAGTGTGCAAGGAGGCTGCTGAGCAGGGTCTGAAAGAGAAGGTGAACTGAAATGAACACAGTAACGCCCTGTATAAGGAAACAGTAACAACAAGAATCTGATTTTTTTGTTTCTGTTCTTGAGATAGAAGAGTTGAGAGGGTTGTAGAGAAACTTTAGAAAGAGGATGGCTAGAGGTTGAAGACCGACACAAAGCTGATGAAAACGGTGGCTTTTAAAACACTGATGTATCTAATATTTCATTGCCATGTTTTAGCATCATTCTCTCTTTAACACATTGGAATACTCGGCAGCACACACAAAGATATTGTATGAATAGTGCTAATTTGGGGGAAGTGACTTATGCAATATCTGAATTATCTTGTGTGGAATGTATGTAAATGTATGTAAACCCTCAAGATGGATCATAAATTCAAGTAATAAAAAAAAGAGATAGAGAAATTGAAGCAGAGGTAACCGTGAAAGCTATTCTTTCACCCCTACTTCCCATGCTGCTATTGGTATCTGACTTGTATCCATTTCTGTTGTCACCCTCCAAGAGCCTTGTCAACAAACACCTGGTATTTTTGGTGCTTTCTGCTTTGTCAAGAGAATATGATATTCATACCACGTGTTCAATAAAACATCAGTTTGAATAATTTGGCCATTTTGACTATGTAGAAAGACATTTCAGCTATACATATGGGTTTTCTAGGGAAGCAAAACCAGTAACACGTACAAGTACAAGGAAATATTTATAATATATAGATAGATAGGCAGATACAGATATAGGAAACAGCTCACGCTATTGTCCCAAGTTCTGGCACAAGCCTCACATGGCCATGGAAGCTGAGAAACCCGAAGTCAGCACCTCAGAGACCAGAGTTCTAGATCACCAGTTGTGGAGGTCAGTGGGTCCCAAGCTGGTGGTGAGATGAAGCAGCAAAGGCTGGTGAACCCAGGATCGGCAGGTCAGGGAGCAGGACTCTCAAGTGCCGACTGTAAGGACTGACTAATCCACAGCTGCTAGTTCAAGTCCAGGAACCAGACACTGGAAGAAGAGAGCAGGAGCTCCTGGCTACATGAGCAGACCGTCAGTAGTAGTGGAAGGTGGAGAGATGAGAGAGCTGAGGGGCGGGAAACCACCACAAACCCCGCCCTGCCCCTTAATACAGCAGCCAAATATGGAGTAACCAAGTTAACATTATCCTGACCACCACAATGGTTGAGATTTAGTTGTATTTTTGAAAATTCTATTCAAAAAAATATTTTGTTGCTATGGAGAAACATTCCCTAATGTAATAGTTTCTACATATATCATTTAGTGACATTAATTATATTCTTTGAGCTGTGTAACCATCCTCACTCTTCTTTTTTGAAGTTTTCTTCCCCTGTTAACATAAACTCACTGTCCCTTTACACTCCTATCTAATCTTTTGGATTATTATCCATTTGATCCCATATAGATAGGTCATGAGAGAGTATAGTGGTCAAGGCAGCTACCTTACCTAGTTAAGCTAAACTACTGTTTGGTTGTAAGAAAACATATTGGGTTAAGTGCTACATCTGCTAACCAAAAGGTTGACAGTTCAAATCCACCAGGTGCTCTTCGGAAGCTCTACGGGGCAGTTCTCTTCTGACCTCTAGGGTTGCTATGAGTTGGACACAACTAGACAGGAGTGGATTTTTTTAGGGAATAGTTTTGTTTGAGGTTTAAAGATTGTCTTAGGACAGTATAGTTTCAGAGATTTTTTCCTGCCTCTGTGGCTCCAGAAATTCTGTAGTCCTTTCAATTCAAATCTATGTTTTCCCCCTTTTGATCAGGATTCATCTGTAGAATCTTGGATCAAGATGTTCAGTTATGGTAGTCAAACACCATATTCTGGTCTCATGGCAAAGGAGGCAGGTGTTCAGGGAGACAACTAGGCACATAGTCCATATCTTCTTCCTACTCCTGAGTCTTCTTCTTCCTCTGTTGCTCCAGGTGAATAGAGATGAATTGCTGTGTCTTGAAGGGCTTCTTGCAAGCTTTTAAGATCTGAGGCACTTTGGAAGGAACTAGGAAGTAGAATGGAAGAACTAGACAGTTTGTTAGGCCAGTTAAGTCAGATGTCCCATTGGACCATGACCCTAAACCTGCAAACCATGTTTTCCTTTTCACATTTGTCCCAGCATCTATTGCTAGACATATTTTTAAGGTGCCTTGTTTCCTAATACATAATTCATAACTAACACTTCCTGTGACTTGTAGGTGGAAACTTACGGGACAACTGAGCAACTGAACCAGAATATGTTTTAGATAGTATCATGAGTAATGGTTTTTGCAGTTTATGTGGGCAGGAAAAAGATTTATATTGTGAAAAACCCAGATGTGTGCATTTTATTTAACACTGCATCATGTCTTGCTTATAATACTTTAGATGCCGTTTTTCACTAGTTTGGTACCATCTAACCTCTAGTTATTTGTGGATGTTTTTTAGGGAGAGTGTTGGTATTATATTGATGAGTTTGTCCAAGGAGCAGTTTATAAAAAAAAAAAAAAACCTATAGTATTAATGAATATGAACTTCCTCTAGTGATGTGAGTAGATAGTAACGTGGGAAACATTTATAAAGAATTCAGTTTTGATTTTGTTGACCTTGGACGACTTTCCTCCCTCCCCAGTGTTTGCAGCTAGAAGAATTCAAGGAACAGTTATTGGAGCAATTTAGGCTACAGATCCACAATTCATTCAATTAATAAATTCATTATCTGCTATATCATTAGGCACTCCTTGGAAACTCGATGGGGCAGTTCTACTCTGACCTATAGGGTTGCTATGAGTCAGACCTGACTTGATGGCAGTGGGTTTTTTTTTTTATCTGCTGTATGGGAAGTATAGTATCAGTCACTGAATGAAAAGTTGATATAAGTAAATTATAGTATTGTACTTAAGAATTTCATAAACTAGAATGAAAATCTAATTTGTAACCTAGGCATTAAATTAAAAATGTACTAAGCTATGGGTTCTGGTGAGAACATGTCATTTTTTGGCGACCTCATTTAGGGAACCCTAGAAACCCTGGTGGCATAGGGGTTAAATGTTATGGCTGCTAACCAAAAGATCAGCCATTTAAACCCTCCAGGCAGTCCTTAGAAACTTTATGGGGCAGTTCTACTCTGACCTATAGGGTCACTATGAGTTAAAATCGACTCCACAGCACTGAGCTTTTTGGGGGGAGAGAGGGTGGTGTGGTGGTTAAGTGCTAGGGCTGCTAACTACAAGGGTGACAGTTCTGATCCACCAGGCACTATGGAGCAGTTCTGCTCTGTCCTTTGGGATTGCCATGAGTCAACATCAACTCATTGACAGTGGGTCTGATTTTGATTGTTGATCTAAGAACACAGAGTTTGAGCTGAACTTTGGGGTTGCATTAAATTCAATAGCACAGGGAGGAAGCATGAATGTGAAGCATGAGTGACACCTGCTTGCCTCCAGAATCGCTCTTCAATCTGTCTCTTAGCCACATTATCAACTAGTTACCAAAACCCTCGTATTTCTGCTTGCAGTGGCCTCTTAACAGGTCTCTCTGTCTGCAGAAGTGCCCCTTATCCTTTCTGTTCTAAAACGGATCACCACATATGGTATCTACTAGTAAAAAAATATTCATTGGTTTCTGATTTCCCATCGAGGAATTAAAGTCCATGTAAAAGGTCCTTCATAATATGACCCAATTCTGCTAGTGGTGATTTTGTCACTCAGGGGACATTTGATAGTGTCTGGAGACACTTTTAGTTATCACAATTTGGAGGAGAGTGCTTCTGATATCTAGTGGATAGAGGACAGGGAAGCTGCTAAAATTCTGCAATGTAGAGAATAGTATTGGACAATCAAGAATTGTCTGGCTCCAAATGTCAATGATGACAATAGTAAGACACCCTAATTTCCATAATATTTAATTAAATTGCATAATTATACTAACGAGTTCTATTGATTCAAAGGAAGGGAAAACTACTGACTCCTAGTGAATGTAAAACTCATGTAATTGTGTTAGAATTCCCTGGACACTCAGGGGAAAGCGTACTATTAGCGTTTAACCCGTTATATGCATCAACCCTGGTGGTGTAGTGGGTTATGTGCTACATCTGCCCACCAAAAGGTCGGCCGTTCAAATCTGGCAGATCTCCTGGGAAACTCTGTGGGGCTGTTCTACTCTGATTTCTAGGGTCCCTGTGAGTTGGACCCAACTCAACAGCAGTGGGTTTGGTTTTGAGTTTATGTATCAGCCCTGCTGGCACAGAGGCTAAGAGCTTAGCTGCTACTGAAAAGGTCAGTAGTTTGGGCCCACCAGACACTCCTCAGAAACCCTATGGGGTAGTTCTACTCTGTTCTGTAGGGTCATTACCAGTTTGAACTAACTTGATAGCAATATGTATTTTTTAATGCATCAGCTAGACTAAGATGGACTAGGAAGAAAGGCCTGGCAATCTACTGCCCAAAATCAGCCAGTGAAAAGTCCATCACAGTGATTCAATCGTAATGATGGCAAAAGACTGAATGATGTTCCCCAGAGTTGCAGTAACTTGAGAGCAACATCAAGGCAGCTAACACAGCGATGCGGCAGCCAGTATGTTTACATGGAGAATGGAACGCACCACTTAATCTCAAATGCTGTTTTAATGAACCTTGGTTAAGGAAGATTTTTTTTATCAAATTTGTAGTTTCCTGAACACGCTATGCATCTTTCTATTAGTGGCTGTTGTGTGCACTGTCTGTCTGCAATTCCCTTTTCTACTCTTACGTCTGACAAACGTGTACTTTATCTTTCAAGTCTCAGTTTAAATATTGCATTCTAGGCAAAGTTTTCCAAAATCTCCCATGCAGTCATCTGGTCTAGAAATGTCTTTAAAACTTCATCTACAGCATGTTTCACTCAAATTATAACATATGTTTCACAGTTACAGTGAGCTTTCTGAAGACAAGTTTCATGTTTTGCCCAACTTTAAATCCCAGGTACTTACGTATCACAGTTCTTTGGTACAAAAAAGCCAATATACAATGATGGAATGAATGAATGAGGAGGGATGAAAATACTTATACTCAAATAAGGGAATAGACTTTCAGTATAAATGAGAGAGTAGAAAAACAAGATACTTGGAGAACAGATCACAGAACGCTCTGAAGGTCTTGAGTCTGTGGTTAATGTGGAAGGATATAAAGAAAAATACAATGTCTTTTATCATGGAGTGACACAAAGTGGGGCATTAATCTGGCAGAAGTATTAGAAAGCATGTGGTAGTTACAAAATACTTAATCATAACAATCATAACGTGTATGAGTCTTGTCAATATTTTGGGTTACCATGCTGAAGAGAGCATGTGAACTCTGAGTTGACTCCCAAAGTTACAAGAATAATAAGACGGAAGCAGTAGAACACCCCTATAATCACACTACTTGTCTCAAGGGATGTATATATTTTACTGAGAAAAGGGAGTGGATCAAAGCAGGGGAACCACAACAGGGACATTTGTTTAACCACTGGAATGTGTGCCTTTTGTGAAAGCTCAGTGACCCTCCCTGCAGGTACGCTGTCCGCATAGATTCTAGAGTAGGCACTGCTCTTCCGTGTCTAGGTTATCACAGGAGACTCCAGTGACCCTTATTTCAGCTCACCATCTTTTCAGTCTTCCTTTCTACAGTTACAGAACTTGTTTTTTTCCTTTGGGAAATTCTTTCCCTCTGTCTATGGTCCTGTTACAGCTCTTAATTATTATATTCTATCCTCCACCTTTCTAGCCATACTTGTGAAATCATGACTTAGACCAGCCAATCATAGCACTGTATCCTGGATACAGTAATTTTTTCACAAAAGTGCACATTTGAGTTAAACCCAAACCAAAGTCACTGTCGCAGAGTTGATTGCGATTCATGGCAATCCCATAGAGTTTCCAAGACTATGAATCTCTGCTGAAAAAGACTGCCACATCTTTCTCCCTCAGAACCACTGGTAGTTTCAAACTGCTGGCTTTTTGGTTAACTGTCAGTCACTTCAATCACTGTGCCACTAGGGTTCTGAACCACTGTGCCACTAGAGCTCTGAACTTTATAACTAGAGGTGGAAGGGGCTTGTTTCCTTCACTCCCAGTATGAGCTCTAAGGATGTAGGTCTGGATTCTAGACGGCCTTCTTAACTGATTCATGAAAAGAGCCTGAATGTATAAAAATTAAGAAGCCAAGAGACCAGTAGAAGAGAAGCAGAGACCATAGAGAAGCAGAGACCAATAGAAATAAGAATTGGATGAAGACAAACATCCTGGTGGCACTGAGTCCCTAATCCAGGCTCTGAATCACTCTGTCTTTTCTTTCAGATTTATGAGCTCCATCAGTATGCTTCCTCACCAGATGAGTCAGTACATTTCCTTTTAAAAAAAATAAATTATGTTCATTTTTCTTTGGTTATGATTGTATGTGATCAATAGAATATTAACTAGTAGAGTTTCTCACTCCAAAAAAAAAAAAAAAAGACATTGTCATAAAATCAATTCTGACTTACGATGATGGTGCATTTCAGTACAGTGCTACTCCACAGGGTTTCCATGACTGGGATCTTTTGAAGGTAGATCACTAGGTCTTTGTTCTGAGTTATCCATCCACCTATGGGTAGATTCTGGCTCTTAGCCCAGCACCTAACTGTGTGCACCACCCAAGGACTCCTACTCATTACCTAAAGTTATAATAATATATACGGAGTGTACATTTAATAGCAGACAGAGATCTGAAATACTAGCAAATATCGTGTGCAATATTTCTTTGTTGTAGATCAGAGATAAAAAGTTAGGAATAATCCACCTTAGTTCCCTACCATCTCTAAATTCTTCTTAAAATTCAATTGCTGTCGTCAGGAGCTGAGAAGTAATTGCAACCTTACATGTAGCAGAAACACTGGCCAGTCCTGTGTCATCCTCGCAATGGTCTGAGCTCATTGTTGCAGCCGCTGTGCCAATCCATCTTGTTGAAGATCTCGCTCTCTTTCACTCATCCTCCACTTTACCAAGAATGATGTCCACCTCCAGGGACTGGTCCTTCCTGATAGCCAAGCCAAGCCAAGTGCCGTCGAGTCGGATCCGACTCAACATGTCCAAAATTTGTGACATGAAGTCTTGCAAATTTTCCTTCTAATGAGTATTCTGGCTATACTTCTTCTGATACAAATTTGTTTTTCTTCTGGAGGTCCAAGGTATATTACATTTTCTTTTTTTTTTTTCCTTTTTTAAAATTATTTTATTGTGCTTTAAATCAAAGTTTACAATCCAAGTCCCTTTGTCAAGCAAAACCTTTCACACAAACCACTATGTAACTCTAGCTGCTCTCCCCAGTCTGAGAGAGCACCTTTCTCCTTTCCATTCTCCCTATATTCCCCATGATTCAACCACCTCTTGTCCCACTGCACCCTCTCATTTCACCTCTGGACAGGAGCTGCCCAGTTAGCATCATATATATACTTAAGACAGAAAACACACTCTTTATCAGTATCATTGTGTCCTATAGTCCAGTCCAATCTTTGTCTGAAGAGTTAGCTTCAGGACTGGCTTCAGCTGTGTGTTAACAGAGTCCAGGTGGCCGTGTCTGCTGGAGACCCTTCAGTTTGTCGGCCATCAGATCTTGTTTTCAATAAATTTGTTGTTTTGCAAATCCACTTTTCTTGCACTACACCAGGGACTCTGTATCGTATTCCCTGTCGGGGCACTCATTCACGGTGGCCAAACACCATCCAGTTCTTCTGGTCCCATGCTGATGTAGTAGTCTCTCTTGAGTTCATGTTTTCCTTAGGTCTTTGATGTCTTTGATTCTCCTCTGCTCCGGGTGGGTTGGGACCAGTTTACGCCACTCAGATGGCTGCTTGCTAGCTTTTAAGGCCCAGATACCACTCACCAAAGTGGGGTGAAGAACATTTTCTTAAAAAAAAACAAAACTCTGTTATGTCAATTTACCTAGATGTCCTCTGAAATCAGGGTCCCCACACCCTTGCTACTTTGTCCAAGTGTTGTGTTATATTTTTGAAACCTTTTAGCTTTTGGTTTAGTCTGGCTGTGCTGACCTCTCTTCTACAGCATACTAACCTTCTCTACACCTAACCAATTTCCTATCTACTATTTAATCAGTGAATACCTCTTTCCCACCCAACCCACCCTTGTAAACATCAAAGATTATTTCTTTGTATGTTTAAACCTTTTCTTGAGTCCTTGCAGTAGCGGTCTCAAACAATATTTGTCTTTGCAACTGACTAATTTCACTCAGCGTAACTTCTTCCAGATTCAGCCACATCATGAAGTTTTCCCCAAGACCATAGTTGTTCTTTATC
Source organism: Heterohyrax brucei (assembly GCA_028571685.1). Classification (NCBI taxonomy): domain Eukaryota; kingdom Metazoa; phylum Chordata; class Mammalia; order Hyracoidea; family Procaviidae; genus Heterohyrax; species Heterohyrax brucei. Next base: position 138,390,227 of record CM053148.1, on the reverse strand, counting down.
ATTGCATAGTATTCCATGGAGTATATGTACCATAGTTTGTTTATCCATTCATCTGTCGATGGTTACCTAGGTTGATGCCATCTATTTGCTCTTGTGGACAGTGCTTCCAATAAACTTTGGTGTGCATGTATCTCCTCACGTGGCAGCCCTTATTTCTCTAGGATACACTTCAAGAAGTGGGATTGATGGATTGTATGCTATTTCTATTTCTACCTTTCTAAGAATGTGCCAAATTGATTTCCCAAGGGGTTGTACCATTTTACATTCCCACCAGCAGTGTGTAAGTGTGCCAGTCTCTTTACAACCTCCCCAGCGTTTGCTATTTTATATTTCTTGGATTGATGCCAGCCTTGCTGGGGTGAGATGGTAACTCATAATAGCTTTGATTTGGTTTTCTCTAATGGCTAATGATTATGAGGATTTCCTCATGTATCTGTTAGCCCCCTGGATATCTTCTTGGCAAAGTTACTGTTTATATCTTTTGCTCATTGTTTAACTAGGTTATTTTTCTTTTTCCTGTTGAGATTTTGCAGTATCTTGTAGATTATGGAGTTAAGATGTTGATCAGATTTGCCACAGCCAATTTTTTTCCTAGTCTTTAGGTAGTCTTTTTACTCTGTTGGTGAAGTCTTTGGATGAGCATAAGTGTTTGATTTTTAGTTCTCATTTATCTATTTTGTCTTCTAGTGTTTGTGCATTGTTAGTAATGTTTTATAGTCTGTTTATGACATATGTTAGGGATTCCCGAGTTGTCCCTAGTTTTTTTCCGTGGTCTTCATTGTTTTACATTTTATGTTTAAGTCCTTGTCCATTTTGAGTTTGCTTTTGGGCTGGGTGAGAGATAAGGGTCTTTTTTCTTTTGCAGATGGACATACAGTTACTCCAACACCATTTGTTAAAGAGACTGTCTTTTCCCCAGTTTTTAGACTTGGGGCCTTTGTCAAATGTCAGCTCTTCGCAGGTGGATGATGTTACATCTGGATTCTCAGTTCTGTTCCATTGGTTTGTTTATCTATTATCAGTTACAGGCTGTTTTGATTGCTGTGGCAGTGTAATAGTTCTAAAGTCAGGTCATGTGAGGCCTCCCAGTTTTTAGTTCTTCTTCGTTAATGCTTTACTTAACCAGGGCTTCTTCCCTTTTGACATGAAGTTGATGGTTTGTTTCTCCATCTCATTAAAAATGCTATCAGAATTGTATCCAACAGTCTTTGTCAACACCGTAATTCAAGGGCCTCAATTCTTTGGTCTTCGTTACTTACTGTTCAGCTTTCACATGCATGTGCGGTAACTAAAAACACCGTGGCTTGGGTCAGCTGCACCTTAGTCTTTAAGATGACTTCTTTGGTTTTTAAAACTTACAAGAGGTCTTTTGCAGCAGACTTGTCCAGTGCAATGTGTCTTTTGCTTTCTTGACTGCTGCTTCCACGGGCGTTGTTGGTGTATCCAAGTAAAATGAAATATTTGAGAACCTCAATCCTTTCTCCATTTGTTGTGATGTTACTTATTGGTCCAGTTGTGGGAATTTTTGTTGTCTTTCTGTGTAGACATAAGCTGTGCTGAAGGCTGTGATCTTTGATCTTGATCAATAAGTGCTTCAAGTTTTCTCCCCTTTCAGCAAGCAAGATTGTAACATCTGCATATTGCAGGTCATTAATGAGTCTTCTTCCAATCCTGATGCAGCGTTTTTCGTCATGTAGTCCATCATCTCAAATTATTTGCTCAGCATACAGATTGAATAAGCGTGGTGAAAGGATGAAACCATAATCCACACCTTTCCTGATTTTAAACCATACAATATTCCCTTGTTCCATTTGAATGGCTGCCTCATAGTCTACGTTCAGATTTCTTGTGAGCATCCTTAAGTGTTCCAGAATTCCCGTTCTGGAACCTACAAATATAAATTTATAAGCCTAAATCGTATCTTACTCTTCTCTGAGTTGACTCAGCTTTTCCTAAATAACAAATTTGCCCCTTGGAGAGTGCATTCTGTGTATTTTCTTTTTATATTTCATTTAACAAGCCAGCCAAGCCAAGTGCCATCGCCTAGTAACTTAATTATAAATCAGTGCATAATTGATTATAATAATGTAAACAATACACAAAGTTAAATAGTAAATGTCAACGCTTTTATTCTGGAAATTTCATATTCATAAGATAACCATTGTAAAATGTTTGATATACTGTCTCCTTTTTGTGTAATAGCTTGAATATGTTTGTTTTATATTCTAACCCAACTGTATCATACTAAAACAAACAAACAAAAAACCAGTGCCGTTGAATCAGTTCTGACGCATAGTGACCCTATAGGACAGGATAGAACTGCCACATTGACAAGGAGTGCCTGGTAGATTTGAACTGCTGACCTTTTGGTTAGCAGCTGTAGCACTTAACCACTACGCCACCAGGGTTTTCTGTATCATATCACACATATTAATTTGAAAAAAGGTACAGATTTCCAAGACAATAGTATATATATATCTACTTCACTTTGTTAGTGTCTTCCCTGCCATGAGATTGAGAGATGGTGGGGAAGTAGCAACTCTCAGCCACTGGTCAAATGCTCACCAGAATGTACAGCCACAAACAAGAACATCCTATAAGGTAATAATCTAGCACAGTTAAAAGAGCAAAGCACATCTATAGGTATTATGAGAGAGCTATTGGACACAATGCTCAGTGAAAAAGGAAGTTGCCTAATCAGTTTTATACTACGAAAATTACGAAAATAAAGTGAGGTAAAAGACCCGTGCATAGTCACTGAAACACAGGTAATCATCTTTCTGGTATTCTCTGCTTTCAGCCAAAATCTGTTTGACGTCAGCAACGGTATCTCTCATTCCATGTCTTCTTCTTAGTCCAAGTTGAATTTCTGGCTGTTCTGCTCTGGTGCAACCACTTGGAATGATCTTCAGTAAAACTTTACCTGCATGTGTTACTGATGACATTATTCAACAGTTTCTGCACTTATTGGGTCACTTTCTTTGGAATGGGCACAAATATGGATCTCTTGCAGTTCGTTGGCCAGGCAGCTGCCTTCCAAATTTCTCAGCATAGATGAGTGAGTGCTTCCAGCATTGCTTTCATTTGTGGAACCATTTCAATAGGCATTCCATCAATTAGTGGCAGCTTGTTTTATGCTAGTGGCTTCAATACAGTTTGGACTTCAATAAAATTCATTCTTGATTGTATGCTACCAATCAAAATGGTTTCACATCTACAAGTACTTTTTGGTCCAATGACTCTGTGTATCCTTCCATCTTCTCTTAATCCTTCCTGCGCTGTTCATCATTTTTTTCCCCACAGCAACTCAAGACTTGAATTTTTTGGTTCACTTCTTTCAGCTTGAGAAATGCCCAGCATAGTCTTCTCTTCTGGTGCTCTAACTCCAGGTTTTTGTGCATTTTATTATGATACTTTACTTTGTCTTCTCAAGCCACCCTTTGAAATCTTCTTTTAAGCTCTTTCACTTCAGTGTACTCTTCCTTTCTCTTTAGCTACTGTAGGTTCAAGTAGCAAATTTCAGACTCTCTTCTGCCATCCATTTTGTCTTATTTTTCTTTACTGTCTTTTTAATCTAGCCTTCGGTCATTAGTGTTCACTCTGTGAGATCTGTTCTTGAGTTAGGCTCTAAATTCATGTGGAACATACTCAGGGTCCTACTTTTGCTCTCATAGACTTGTTTTAAGTTTCTTCCACTTCACTACGAGCTTGAATCTGAGCAGTCGATGGTCTGTTCTGCCACTGGCCCCTGGCCTTGTTCTGACTGATGGTATTGAGTTTCTCCATTGACACTCTCCACAGACGCAGTTGATCTGATTCCTGTGTATTCCACCTAATGAGATCCATGTGTATAGTTTCCATTTATGTTGTTGTAAAGGGTATTTGCAATGAATAAGTCATTGGTCTTACAAAATTCTATCATACAATCTCCAGTGTAGTTTCTATCACCAAGGCCATGTTTTCTAGCTGTTCATCTTTCTTCTTTGTGTCCAACCTTTGCCCTTCAATCACTGGTAATTGTAAATTCACCTTGATTGCATATCTGGTCTATTTCAGGCTGACGGCATCAGTAAAAATCTTCTTCATCTCTAGTATCAGCTTTTGGCGGATAAAATTGAGCAATGATAGTTTTAATTGGTCTTCCTCGTAGGCATATGGATATTATCCTATCACTAACAATGTTATACTTTGGGATAGATCTTGAAACATTCTTTTTGACAGTGCATGTGATGCCATTACTCTTCAATTTTTTATTCTTGGCACAATAGACCATATTATTGTCTAGTATAAAATGGCCAAACAGTCCATTTTAACTCACTAATGCCTAGAATATCACCCTTTATGTGTTCCTTTTAATTTTTGATGACTTCCAATTTTGCTAGATTTATAGTTTGGACACTTCATGTTCCAATTATTTGTTGATGTGCAACTATTTCTTCTCATTTTGAGTTGTGACACATCAGTAAATGAAGGTCCTGAAAGGTTGGTACCATCCACGTTATTAAGGTGTACTCTGAGCAGGCACCTCTTCCCTAGTTGTATTTCATGGACCTTACAGTGTTAGGGTCTCATGTTCCAGCATTGTATCAGACAACGTTCTGCTGCTATCCACAAAATCTTCACTGGCTTTTATTTTTCCCTCAATGATGGATCTCCATGTCCTTCATCACTCCTGTCTTTATAGTCTGGAAAGTCCACTGAAACCTGTCCACCATGGGTGACCCTGATGGAATTTGAAATACCAGCAGCATAGCTTCCAGAATCACAGCATCAGGCATGCCACCACAGGACAATAAACTGACAGATGAGTGGTGGTAAAATCCAATATAATTGTCAAAAATCAAAACTCTAAAACTTGAAATTCTAAAAGCCAAATGGCTAAAAACATTTAAAATATGAAGCATTTTGCTATTTGTTTATATCAGCTCAGCCGTGAGCTATGTGCATTGTGCAATAGTTGTCCATAAACCTCAGATGAGACTCTTCTCATCTGGAGGTTTAAGAACCACAGAGGTGAGTTTCCTCCACTCTCTCACCACTCCTCAGTAGACAACAGTGGGAACGACAGCAGGACCACAGCAGTAGACACTCTCATGTGGAAAGGGGCAAATGGAGACGCAAAGCAGTCGCTGGACTGTGGCAGTTCTGAAAGCACAGTGGGTAGCCTGCCTGCTGGGCTTCCTTAATTCATGAGGCTGTGACTCTGTTCTCTGTCTATAGAGCTTTCAAATATGTGTCCTTTTCCCTTTATTCTTTTTTTTTAATTTTTATTTTTATTTAACATAACTGAGTGAAAATGTACATTAACATATAAATTTACATGCCCACCTATATGCAGCTTCCACTGCTCTCCCTGTCCGGTGACTGCACACTATTCCTCTCTGCTCCATACATGTCTCATCCTCCCAACAGCCTCCTTTCCCCTCCTCTCCATCCACTCCCCTTCCTCCAGCCAGAGGTCAGCAAGATGATATCCTATAGATGTATAGAACCATAAAGTGCTTCCAATATATGGTCACATTGCATTGTCAAGTCCAATCCATTCCTGTCCAAAGAGTGGACCTTTGTTATAATTTATGGGAAAGGGCAGCATCAGGGCCAGGGGCCATGCTCTCAGAGGAACCCCCAAACCGCTGGACCATCAATTGAGGTCTTTTAGTGGAGATCTCATGATGCGCCTCTTTTTATTCTTGTGTTGCCAGTGAGGCTCCTCTCTGTGAGCTCCGTCATGGCTATCACTGGTGGTGGCCGGGCACCATCCGGTTCTTCCGGTCCCAAGTCAATGTAGGCACCCACTCTTGTGGGTCTCTCTGTCTTCTAGGTTGTCTTTACCGCATGTCATTTTGGTCTTCGGTGAGCATCCGTTCCTGCTGAGTTGGAACCATTTGCTGTGTCCTTTCCCTTTATTCTTTAGGATGTTTCTGAAGTGCACATTGGGGTTCTATACACTCCTGGAATCTACACTGCTTTCTCATCTTGTTTTGATTAAAAAAGCTTGGAGATCCAAGAGTTGTATTAAGTCAGGTACTTAATTTTTTTGGTCAAGGGTTCTTTTGATTTGTCTGCTCATTCCCTTAACAGTGTTCTATGCTTCTGATCCGTTTACTTTCAGTACGTTTCATATACCAGTTATCACATTCAAAGCTGTTTTGAATACCTGGTTCTAAGATTGCTTTATTTCTGTGTATCTTCATTCCTCATGCCTTGTTTTATGTAGACATCCTTGAGGTTATCAATTTTAAATCAGAAGATTATATGCGTACCCTGATTTTGCCAAGAAGCACATTAATTATCCAAGAGATTTTATTGACTGTCACTCAAAGCTTTTCAAGTCTTAATTTCTTACTTTCAGAGTGTAGAAGCAGTTGACTTTCTAGCCTAAAAGGCCCAAATTTCCCTTAAAATTTCTTTCATCCTGCTTTGAAATGTCCAATTCTTCCTAAACTCATTCTTTTATTTTTTAGAGTGGTTTGCTAAATGCAACAATACAAATGTTCTATCTTCTATCCTGTTCCTCTAAAGCTCCTAGCTCAATACCCATGCAAGCTGCCTTCCAAATCACTGCACACAGTAGTTTTACCAAAAATTTTACTGCCATGAAATATGTATCATTATCTTTTCAGCCTTTGATATTAGTTTCCTTGCTGTTCATTACTCATTAAGCAAGTTTCCATATTTTAGGTGTTTATTATTCCAACATCCTACACTGAGGTACCGGTTTCTTTATGAGGATAACTAGTGTTGGCTGCCACAAAGTTGTTCTTGTGTGCTATCCGGTAGATTGGGACTCATCATGACAGAGCAGAACTACCCCGTAGGGTTTCCTGGGTTATATTCTTTATGGGAGCACATTGCTAGGTCTTTCCCCTGTGGAGCTGCCAGTGGGTTTGAACTGCTGACCTTTTGGTTTGCAGTCAAGGGCTTAACTGTTGCACCACTGGGGCTCCTTGGCTGTTGCAATCAACATACAGAAATCTCATTGTGTAAATAACCAGTGTTTAATCTTGCTCATGTTACATGTCCATAGAGAGTTGGTGGAAGTATTTGGGAGGAAACCTCTGCACTGCACAGTCATTAAGGGAACTAGGCTGTTTGAAGCTGCACTATTTCATAGCTACACTGTGTTCAACACTTGGCCCTTGCGGTCTTTCTGGACCAGAAAGAGAAGGATGAAGGCACAGTAACTTGTTACTACTGAGGTCCAAGAGTTAGAAATTTCACTGATATTCATGGCCCATTTGCCTTAACGAATCACCTAACTCTCATCTAACTGCCAAGGGTGATGGGAAACCTCAGGAACACTGGGAGTAGTTGATGAATCCTGTCTTTGCCCTAGAAACTACTACAGGATTTTGCATTTGTGAGATGATAACTAGCGATTATACAGAAAAGCTCAGCTGCTGTCAAGGATTTACTTGTGTCCTCCCCAAAATATGTGTGGCCATGTGCCTGAGCCGTGATTCCCAGTACCTTGTGACTGTCTTCCATTCTGTGGTTTTCCTATGTTGTATGTTAAAGGATTAGGGTGGAACCGTAAACCCCTTCATAGGATCACCTCCCTGCTCCACTCTAAAGGGAGTTTCCCTGGAGTATGGCTTGCACCATGCTTAATCCTTTCATCCTACAATAGAGAAAAGGAAAGGGAGGCAAGCAGAGAGTTGGGAACCTCACACCATCAAGAAAGCAGCACCAGGACCAGAACGTGTCCTTCAGACATGAGGTTCTGGTGCCAGGATGCTCCCTGGACAAACCCTGATGCAATACTGGACTTTCCTCTAGAGCGACAAGGGGGAATGTCTTCCCCTGGAGTGGACATCCTGAATTTGGACTTGTAGCCTACCGGACCGTGTTGAAGAACAGTTTTCTTTGTTAAAGCCATCCACTCTGTGGTATTTCTGTTAGAGCAGCCCTAGCTGACTAAAGTAACTGCTAACCAAAAGGCTGGCAGTTCAAATCTACTAGCAGCTCCTCAGAGACACCACAGGGTAATTATACTGTTACGGTTATGTTTCCTGTGAGTCAGCATTGACTCAGCAGCAGCTAACAACAACAACATCCCGACAGGAAATAATCTGTGGTAGTTTCTAGTTCTGCTAAAATATTTCCAGTTTTCCTTTCCAGCACGTATTGTGAATCTACTTCTGTATTTCTTTGGAGTTACAGTAACTATGGGCTTGAGAGTTCATTGTTTGGACAGTGAAGTGTGAACATAATATGCTTCTTCCAAGTGCCGTCTGTAAGAGCAGTGTGCAGGCTTTTGTGTGCACTATTTTCCTCTGCCTTGATGACCTGCAGTGTTCCGGATGGGTATTATTCGTTAGCCTAGGTTCTAGAGTAAGGATGCATAGAGTGGAGACCTAGCCAGCTCACAAAAGACATACGCTTCTCAGCATGCTATAAATGCCATTTTTTCAGTTACCGGTGTGCAGCTGGTTGTTTATCACTGAAATGTTTCACCCTCCTAATTGATATTGTGCTTTCTCATCTTTGTTTCTTAGACACTAGGGAGTAAACACACACTTATTGAAGGAGTTTAAAAATGACTCTTCTGCTTATTTTACTAGTGTTTCCTTTGCTTGGTTGCCTGTATTTTAGAAATGTTGTTACAAACTGTAAAATCACATTTTCTGATAGTGCCCTGAATAGTCTTCTAGGGAGTGGCTAGTCATAGCTTGAGCTACAGGCAAAGAGCATGAGGGAACATGAGTGGTTCCTCTCGGCCATGCTGTCATGGAATCATTCTTTCCTTTCAGCTAGTGAATGCTTGTAGAATGTCCCTCGAAGCACAAAACCCATACATTCCTTTCTTTCCTTCCTTTCTCCTTCTCTCCTTCTCTTTCCACTTTCCTTCCCTCTCTCTTCTGTCTTTCTCCCATTTTGCTGGAGGAAAACAATTTCTTTCCAGTGATAACAGCACAAAGAATCTTAAAACACTTCTGGAAAATAGGTGAAAAGCCTTGATTGTACTTACGGATTTAACTGTATGTAGAATGATACAGTGGAAGCTGCATTAGATTTGGATTTGCATTCAGGGAATTTAGGTTTGCATCCTGCTCTGTTATTACTTAAAAAAAAAAAGAAAAGCGCCCATTGCTATCGAGTCAGTGTGTTACAGAGTAGAACTTCCTCATAGTGTTTTCTTGACGGTAAACTTTACGAAAGAAGACTGCCAGACATTTCTTCTGCTGTGCCACTGAATTCAAACAACCAAACTTTGCTTAGTAGCCACGGAGCAAGACCACTTCTACCACCTAGAGACCTTCTGTTACTTACTAGCAGTGGGGAAATTGAGGTAATTTCTTCATTTGTAAAATACGACTAATATCTGCTGGGTCTTCTTGTGCTGTTGTTATGCAAATAATATTTCATATGTACATGAATCAGAATCACCTCAACAGCAGTGGGTTTTTATTTTTGGCAAATGCATATATAAAATAAAAATAGAAAATTACATACTAAGCATAAGATAAAAAACAAAAAATTAAAATATTTTATAAAAGAAACAAAGATAAAATATTTTAAGTAACTGTAAGAACCAAAGGTACTGTTTAGATATATCTTTTCTTTCTGTAATATTTACATACTTGTGTTAAATATTTTTGAATTTAAAGAAATCTGTGAGACAGTTTTACCTGGTTGCAAACTGTATTATACTTGTTCTCTCCATGTGGGATGTTTAGCTAAACCAGCCCGGAAGAAACCTGAAGGCAGCATTCTTTGAGAACACCTCTTTACTAGCCAGTTTGAAGTGCAAAACAATTGACTGCTATTTAAGTACAAGATTCACCCATTTCAGATTTGTACCTTTATCAGTACTTGGAGAGGTTTTAACTTTCAATTTTATATAGCAACAAATGTTAAATGAAAAGGAGTGAATCTACACAAAGTTATGAGGACTCTCTGAAGCTTGCCAAACAGATAACTTATGCAACATTGTTTACAAATAGTTTTAATAAATACTTTCATTTGTCCTCACTGGGAAACTGCTAAAGCTTGTAGATGTCGAACTCAAAGAAAATGTGGCTTAATAGTCCCCGCCAAATTGTTTTCCAGATTCTCTTCAACTTTGCTGTAGTTTTGAATCATCCAATGACTTTTTAAAAAAAAATTTTTATTTAATATAGCTGAGTGAAAATGTACATTCCCATATAAATATACATGCCCACCTATATGCAGCTTCCACTGCTCTCCCCGCTTGGTGACAGCACACTATTCCTCTCTGCTCCATACATGTCTCGTTCTCACAGCAGTCTCTTTTTCCCTCCTCTCCACCCACTCTCCTTCCTCCAGCCAGAGGTCAGCAGGATGACATCCTATAGATGTATAGAACCATAAAGTACATCCAATATATGGTCACTGCATCGCCAAGTCCAATCCATTCGTGTCCGAAGCGTGGACCTTCGTTATGATTTATGGTCAAGGGCAGCATCAGGGCCAGGGGCCATGCTCCCAGGGGAACCCCAAAACCACTGGACCATCAGCTGAGGTCTTTCAGTGGGGATCTCATGATGCACCCCTTTTTATTCTTGTGTTGCCAGTGAGACTCCTCTCTGTGAGCTCCATCGTGGCTATCACCGGTGGTGGCGGGGCACCATCCGGTTCTTCCGGTCCCAAGTCGATGTAGGCACCCACTCTTGTGGGTCTCTCTGTCTTCTGGGTTGTCTTTCCCCCATGTCATTTTGGTCCTCGGTGAGCATCCGTTCCTGCTGAGTTGGGCCCATCTGCTGTGCCCTTGGATGGCAGCTTGGCAGCTTTTAAGACCTCAGACGCCACTCACCAACGTGAGATGCAGAGAGCCTTCTCAGCAAAATGCTAGTTGTGCCAATTGGCCTGCTTTCGCCTAAGAGCATGGTCCCCCGCCCCCTGCCCCAGCTACTCTATCCTTGCAGTAATGAGTTAAGATGGAAGGAGTACTCAAGTTATGCTGAAGTCCACTTAATGTTGTTCTTGTTTCTAATGTGTGCTATCACCGCTTTCTCCCAACTAGATTTCTAGTAACTATCTAAACTAAACCCTTCCCCACTCCCCCTCCCTCCTCTCCCTTGCAGCTGTTAAATAGTCTTTTCTTCTATACACAAGTCTGTTTTTGAGATCTTATCGTAGAGGTCTCATACAGTATTTGTCCTTTTGTCGCTGACTACTTTCACTCAAAACATAATGTCTTCCCGTTGAAACCAGGTGATGAGATGTTTCCTGAAGTCATCGCTGTTCTTTATCATTGCGTAGTGCTCCATTGAGTATATATATCATAGTTTACCTACCCATTCTTCTGTTGTTGGGCATCTGGGTTGATTCCGTCTTTTTGCTATGACGGACTGTGCTGCGATAAACATTCTGGTGCATGTGTCCGTTGGTGTGAAAGGCCTTGATTCTGCAGGATATATTCCAAGTAGTGGAATTACTGGGTCAAATGGTATATCGATATCCATTTTTTTAAGGAAGCACCAGATTGCTTTCCAAAGAGGCTGGACCATTTTACAACCCCACCAGCAGTGTAGGAGGGTTCCACTTTCTCCACAGCCTCTCCAGCGTTTGTTGTTTTGTGTTTTTTGGATCATGACCAATCTTATTGGGGTGAGATGGTATCTCATTGTCATCTTGATTTGAATTTCTTTAATAACTAAAGATCGTGAACATGTCCACATGTGATTTTTGGCTGCCTGGATCTCCTCTTTAGTGAAGTATCTGTCCATCTCCTTTGCCCATCGCTTAATTGGGTGGTTTATCTTCTTCTTGTTGATATTTTGTAGTATTTTATAGATTATGGAAATCAGGCGTCGGTCTGACATAGTTTCCAAATATTTTTTCCCATTCTGTAGGTGTTCTTTTAATTCCATTAATAAAGTCTTCAGATGAGCAAAAGTGTTTAATTCTTAATAGTTCCCATTTATCTATTTTCTCTTCTGATGATTGTGGTTTATTTAACAGATTTTGGAGTCTGTCCATATTGTGTATTAAAACTTCCATTGTTGTTCCTACCTTTTCTTGGATGAGCTTTATCATTTTAGGTTTGATATTTAGGTCTTTTATGCAGTTGGAGTTGGTTTTTGTATAAGGTGTAAGATATGGATCTTGTTTCAGTTTCTTGCAGATGGATAACCAACTTTGCCAGCACCATTTGTTGAAGAGACTGTTTTTACCCCAGTTTCATGTCTTAGGGCATTTGTCGAATATCAATTGTTCATAGGCAGATGGTGTCATCTCTGGGGTCTCAATTCTGTTCCACTGATCGATCTGTCTGTTCTTGTACCCAGTGAGTTCTATATTCCTTGGTGTTGAAGAGCCAGCCACCTGACTGTACTGGAGTGGCACAATTTTTCTTGCAATATATTGTTTTGTAACAACATATGTATTGCAAGGTATTGAATTTGTTATTTTTTTTAGCATTTGCAAGGAATGCTCTCTCTCTTGGAAAATCCCAGACACTTGAAACAGGGCGCTCTTATTAACGGTTATTTCTACAGAGCTAAACATTGCTGTTTGTTATTTCATGTAATTTTAGGCAGCTAGAAAGACCTCCGGTGATTCAGTGGTGAGCCACTGGGCTGCTAGCCCCTAAGCTGGAAGTTCAAACTCTCTCAGCAGCCACACAGTGGAAAGACTTGGTGGTGATCTGTTCCCATAAAGAACAGAGCCTAGAAAACTCCATGGAGGCAATTCTGTTTTGTCAGTGAGGTCTCTATAGCTCAAAATCGACTTCTTGGCATCTAACAAAAACAACAGCATGTAGATGCGCCAGATTGTTCTACTGCCCCCGGAGGTCGCCCCTTGATTCTTCCACATCTTGCTTTCTACTGAGACAAGTTAATTTGAATAGAACACATCTGTGAGCAGTGGGGAGCTCTGATGGCCGACTGAAGGGAGGAAAGAAAGCAAGGGCCTGGCGCCCTTCTCTTAAGATCTCCTCCAGCTGGCTCTGTCTCTGCAACAGAGTCATTACTTCCTCAAGGCAGCAGGCAGGACTCCCTCAGGGTTCCTGTAACAGTTCCCTCCCCTCTTACTAGCTTGGCTAACAGGCTGTTACTAACTCTTGTGTGCATGGTTCTCATAATCCACATCTTTGCAAATAGTCTCTTTGTAAATAAATTATTCTCTTTTGATGATACCATCTGTTTCCTCCTGGAACACTAAGTAACTCAGTGGATGTGTCTGTTGGAGTCTACTTTGCTTGTTCCAGCTTCCTCTTCTCTGGTGGCTGTTGTTGGCACTTTACCTGTGGGTGACATCTGTTATGCTGCTCTTACTGTGTATTTTTTCTGTTTAGTATTACGTATCTCTCGTCTGTCTTTATATACTCTGCCAGATGAGGGCCATGATTTTCAGATCTGTACTGTGTAGTTCCTTTTTTTTTTTTTCATTTATTTTGAAGCAATCCAAAGGCATAGAAAAGTAGTAAAAGTAGTTAGAAGAGCCTTTTTGATTCTGAACCATTTAAGTCCATAGCCTCCAAACACTTGACTGCACAGTTTCTAGAAATAACCACAGGTCTCCTGCACAACCTTAATAGCACCATCAAAGTCTGAAACTGACATTGTTACTTTACTACTATCTACAGCACAGCACTCGGGTGTTGTGGCACTCAAGTGGTGTCAGTTGTCCCGGTAGTGTCCTTTATAACAAGAATAACTGAAATACAGGTTTGCATGTTACCACTTGGTTGTTATCTCCATAGCATACTGAACAATTATTTAGTCTTTGTTTTTTACTTTCATAACCTTGACATTTGCTTTTTTAAATTGTGATGTAGTGAAACTTCACAGTACAATTCAAATCTGCATGCCCGCCTATCTGCAGCTCACTCTGCCCTCCTTCCCTGGTGACAGCACACTCCTCTTTTCCATTCCATACACATCACATCCTCTTAACAATCTCCTGTCCCCTCCTTTTCACCCTCCCCACTCCCGTCTAGTAAGAGGCCAATAGGACAACATCCTATAGATGCATAGAACCATAAAGTGCACACATGTTATGGTCACTCTGTGTCCCTGAGTCCAATCCATTCCTACCATAGGAGTTGATCTCAGTAATGATCTATGATTAAGGGCAGCATCAGGTCCAGGGGCCATACTCCCAGGGGAACTCCCAGACCATCGGACCATCAACTGCGGTTTTTTAACGGAGTTCTTAGTGTGGACCCCTTTTCTTTCATATTGCCAATGAAACTCATCACTGTGATGTGGAGGACGGACCCCCTCCCCTCCCAACATGAGGATCAAGGAAGACGCCTTCTAAGAGGGGCTTTACAACCCCCTTGGCTTATGAAATTATATTGGGAAAACCTGGCCAGAAACTTCTAGGGAAAAGAGCTTGGAGGAATGGATTTCAACACAGCATGCCTGAAAGCACCAAGGCCTGCCCAGCCCCGCTGACTTCCCCCAACTGTACTTCCCCCCCATGTGAAAAGAATTATCCTTTTTAGAACAGTTTAAGAAAGGCATAGGGTGGGGGACGGTAGGTGTTTACTGTCCCCACAGGAGGAGATAAAATAAAGAGCAAAGTAGGAACAAATAGAGATTACAACCTTTAGAACCCTCCTCCTTTACCTTTTAACCTTGAGGTATAAGTAGGGCTGATTGAGCTCAAGGCATAACTTTGTTTTCACTGTCAATTATCACCACAACACACCTGCCTCGGGCCATTAATCTAGAAGGCCTTGACAATTAACAAGATCACGAGGTTTCAGTTTCAAGTTAGCCAATAGCTTGTGTGGTCTGGGGGCAGGGTAAAAATCACGTCACCTCAAGATCACGAGGTTTCGGTTTCAAATTAGCCAATAGATTGTGTGGTCAGTGGGCAGGGTGAAAATCATGTCACTTTGACTATAGAAATAAAGAAAGACAGTCCTTTTCGGGCCGCCATTCTCCAAAACTCTTTCCTGTCTCTCTCAATTCATTTCTGTGCCAACACCTCTCCCTCCCTCCATGCGTGACTCCCAAAAGTTGTCGGGGCTGGCTCCCAGCACTGTGAGCCCCATCACTGCTGACATTGATGGTGGCCAGGAACCATCTGGTTCTTCTGGTCGTGTGTTAATCTAGTCACCCATTCAAGTGGGTCTATCTGTCTTCTCAGGTCTTTTTCCCTCTTGTTGTTGTTGTCCTTGGTGATAATCTGTTCCAGCTGAGTTGATACCATGTGGTGAACCTCAGATGGCAGCTTGCTAGCTTTTAAGACCCCAGACGCCACTCATCACTATGGGGTGCAGAAGACTCTCTTAGCAATATGTTAGTTATGCCAATTGGCTTTGATGTTCCCTGAGAGCATGGTCCCTGGACCCCAGCACCTGCTACTCTGTCCTTGCAATATTGGGTTAAGATTGGAGGAGTATTCATGTTATGTTGAAGTCCAGTTAAGTTGATCTTCTCTCTATTGTGTGTTGTCGCTTCTTTCACCCAACATTTTTTTTTATTGTGATTGAGTGAAAATGTACATTCCCATATAAATTTGCATGCCCACCTATATGCAGCTCCCACTGCTCTCCCTGGCCAGTGACAACACACCCTTCCTCTCTGCTCCATACATGTCTTATCCTCCCCACAATCTCCGATCCCTTCCTCTGCCCACTCCCCTTTCTCCAGTAAGAGGTCAGCAGGATAACATCCTGTAGATGCATAGAACAATAAAGTGCACATGTGATACGGTCACTCTGTGTCACCAAGTCCAATCCATTCCTGTCCGAGAGTTGACCTCCATTATGATTGATGGACAGGGGCAGCACCAGGGCCAGGGGCCAGGCTCGCAGGGGAACTCTGAGGCCCCTGGACCGTCAACTGAGGTCTTTTAATGAAGATGACAGAGGGTGCACCTCTTTTTATTCTTGTGTTGCCAGTGAGACTCAACTTTGTGAGCTTCATAACAGCTATCACTGGTGGTCACCATCTGGTTCTCCCGGTCGCCAGTCAATGTAGTCACCCACTCACGTGAGTCTCCCTGTCTTCTGGGTTCTTCTTCCCCTGTGTCATTTTGGTCCTTTGTGATCAACTATTCCTGCTAAGTTGGGACCATTTGCTGTATCCTTGGATGGCAGTTTGGCAGCTTTCAAGACACCAGATGCTACTCACCAACGTGGTCACCCAACAACATTTCTATCAACTATCTAATGTATAACCAACCCTCTCTGTGGCGAGCCGGCCCCATACCCCCCGAGCGGCGCAACCCCAAAGCAGACATCCAGCTGTGTATACAGCTGAAGGTGCTCAGGTCTTAGAAAAGGTAGAGCAAGCACTTGCAAATGCTGCCCTCCGGCGGCGCAACCCCAAAGCAGACATCCAGCTGTGTATCCTCCCTTCACTTACACAGCCCACAGGAACCCTATGGCAGGGTGGCCCCCTTTATTGGATCCACCCGTGAATTTCTGCAGGGAAAAGTATTTCTTGGTACCCTGCTGCCGTGGCACAATTAGCATCGATTGGCCTACAGCATAGTGTTCAAATCTTTGGGTCTTACCCCTCCAAACTAGTAGTACCATATACCAAAGACCAAATTCAAACACTTGGATCGGTCAGCGATGATTGGGCAATCTTACTGTTCACCTTCCAAGGACAAATAGACAACCACTACCCCAAAGACCCCCTTCTACAGTTTATGGAATTTCACCCAGTAGTTTTCCCAAAGTTTACATCCTGTAAGCCATTAGCTGAAGCCATGAATGTCTTCACTGATGGATCTCAATCAGGCATTGGCAGCATTCACATTCCTAACCGACAGCCTCAGCTGTATCTATTCCCAGGCACCTCTGCTCAGGTAGTAGAATTACAGGCTGTTCAACATGTCTTTCAAACAATTGACTCACCCTTTAATCTCATTTCTGACAGTGCTTATGTAGTTCAAGCTGTGCAGCGGCTTGAAGCTGCAGGACAAATTGACCAAAGTTCTCCTGTCGGATTAATTTTTTCTAATATTCAGCAGTTAATCTGGAACAGAAAACACCCTTTTCATATCATGCATTTAAGAGCCCACTTAAACCTTCCGGGCCCTATTACCGAGGGCAATGCCATCGCAGACGCACTGACGCGCTGCACCCTCATTCTTACTGCAGCCGAACAAGCCCAGGCTTTTCACAAAACATTTCATGTTAATTCCAAAACACTCACCAGTAGATTTGGCATCTCCCGTGAGGTCGCACGCGCCATTGTGCGACAGTGTCCTGCTTGCGCCCCTTTGGCCCATCACCCTCCATCGGGGTTAATCCATGTGGGTTACAGCCCATGCATATATGGCAGATGGATGTCACACATTATGCAGAATTTGGCAAGACTCGATACATCCATGTGTCAGTAGATACGGCCTCCAGCCTAATTTGTGCCTCGGCACTTGCTGGAGAGTCTACTAAAGATGTCATCACCCATTGCCTAGCCGCATGGGCTGCCTGGGGAATCCCAAAACACCTAAAAACTGACAATGCACCCGCGTACACTTCCAAAACTTTTCACCAGTTCTTACAACAAATGGGCACCACTTGCAGCCATGGCATCCCCTACAACCCCCAAGGCCAAGGCGTCGTAGAGCGGGCCCATCTAACACTCAAAAACCATGTTGAACAAACAAAAGGGGGGAGCTGGCTACGGCCGCACACCCAGGGACCACCTTTCACTTGCTCTTTTTTCCCTTAATTTTTTATCGTTGGACGCCACAGGGCGCTCAGCTGCTGACAGGCATATGGGCCCCCATGGGGCGTCCCAAGCACAGGTCATGTGGAAAGATATACTCTCCGGAGCTTGGAAAGGCCCTGACCCAGTGCTGATATGGACCCGAGGGGCCGTATGTGTATTTCCACAGGATGCTCAGGACCCTGTCTGGATCCCTGAATGCTTAACCAGACCAGTTGCGAAGCAAGATGCCGAGAAGTCTTCTCCCTCTTCTGCTCCTGCTGAGGGTGACCCTGGGGAACGCAGTGACTGAACAATACCAAGAAAATCAGGATAAGTACCGGTGGGAGTTGTTAGATGTCCTACCCCTTCCCCTACCTATGCATCATACTGCTTTCATCTTTCCCCGCATACCCACAACCAATAGCTCGCTTGAGCTACCCTTCCTAAAACAACAAGCTGACTTTGCCCCTGAACTGCGCCCCCTTAATATAAGCTTTCAAGATTTTTTGTGCTTTCATATACTCACTAATTTTAGTTCAGAAGTTAATAGCTCTGACTAAAACCCCAGTTGCATTACCCTGTATAATCAGACTGCTGGATGGTTTGATACCCCTAGCAATAGTAGCAACCCTCGAACAAAATGATACCCTCCTGCAAGGCCAAATACCGCTCAGGGTACCTAAAGCCAATGGCAGCATCCCCTCACAGCCTCAATGGGCCCCAAAATGCAAAAGCACGCGGGACTGGCCTAGTCTCTGGACAGGTTGTCAGAGCCACTGCCTCCAGTGGACAGTAAAACCTTACTCTACTCTCTCCCCAGCTCAACTATATTTGGCAAAGACCCTATATCCTACACCAATTCAACCTGTTTTAACTAGATTACCCCGATATGTCCCTTGGCCGGTCGAGCGACCCTCTTACACCCAGCTCTGGCGCAAGCCTCGACCTTGTCCAAGGCTCCCTAGTGCATGTGGTGCAGCTGGGCTGTGAGTGGCGGTTCCCTGGCCTCTGTGTTACTTCTGTGCAGTTTAACAATATCTCTCGTGCAGCTAGTCTCTCCAGACAACTGTCTCGTCAGCTACTAGGCAACTGGACCACTGAAGTGGACAACTTACTTGACCGCTGTCACCTTGACGAACTGGGTCCAGTCAGCCCTACATACTGTTCGAGAATGGGCAGGCTCTGGCACCCTGGCATGCATCCTATGCTTCCTGGGTCTGTGGCTGATCCTATACCTTCGTCACCAGAGGAGGCAACAGCAGATGAACATGGCGCTTTTGGTGCAGGCTATCGCAAATGCTGAAGAACCAGCATCAACTTCAGCCGGAGTGTGGCTGCAAATGCTGGAAGGATAGCCAAAGATGGGCAACCTCTCTTGGGGGTGTTACCAACCTAAGGCAGGGACCCCACCAAGCTGTGGGGTATCCCAATGATGGGTAAGGAGCACTCTAGCCAGAGATGACCTAAGACAGGCACTTCCATGCATATATGAAGTAAAAGGGGGAGATGTGGCGAGCTGGCCCCACACCCCCAGAGCGGCCGCACCCAAAGATGGCGCCTTGGCTTGTAGCCACACCCAGACCCAGAGACCTTAGAGCAGTAAACATCTTGCCTGCGCATGCCTGGGACACGCCCTAGCCCGTACGTGGGCCAGGAGTGATTGGCTGATTCATTCTGTATATAAGTGGAACTACTGGAAATAAACTCTCTCTCTGCTTGAAGACCAGAGGACGTGGTGTCGGTCTGTTGCTGTCGCTCCGCCGCGGGTCGGTATTGGGGGGATAGCGACACCTCTCCTTCCCCCCTTCCCCTCCCTTGCAGCTGTCAGAGTATTTTCTTCTTTACATGAGCCTGTTTTTAAGTCCTTATAGTAGGGGTCTCATGCAATATTTGTCCTTGTGCTGCTGACTGATTTCACTCAACATGATATCTTCCAGTTGAAACCAGCTTATGAGATGCTTCCTAAAATCATCATTGTTCTTTATCATTGCATAGTGTTCCACTGAGTACACGTACCAGCGTTTGTTTATCCATTCATTTGTTGTTGGGCATCTGGGTTGATTCCAACTTTTTGCTGTTGTGGACTGTGCTACAATAAACATCGATGCACATTTATCTGTTTGTGTGACTGTCCTTGATTCTTAGCATATATTCCAAGCAGTGGGATTACTGGGTCAACTTTGACATTTTTATCAAAGAAATTTAAAAAATGTCCCTAAATTTGAGTTTATCTAATGTGCACTTGTGGTTAAATCCTGGTTGTGCTTTCTTAGGACAAGGATGCCACAGTAGTTAATATGTTTTCCTTTTGTTAGAGTTTACTGGATGGTACATACTTTTAATTTTTCCCATTACTGGTAATGTTAACTGTAATTATTTAGGAGGGACTACCAGATTACCTTAAATTTACTCCTTACTTTTTTTAATAAGCAGTTTCCAGGTAGCTGAGACTATGAAAATAATCTTTTCACCCACTAGTTTTAGCGTCTTTTGATGTTCCTTAGCTGAATTAATTATTTGGTTGTTGTTACCAAGTGGTTATTTTCTAATTCCACCATTCCTCCTGTATTTATTAGCAGATTAGTAGGAATGTTATTTAGTCTCAGTTATTTTTCCACTTGTTTATTTATGTCAGTATGGGCTCACACATTATTTTTATTTTCCCCCTGTGTGTTACACTCTCTTATTGATATCATTCATTCTGATAATCAGATTTTATCAGATTGGCCAATGGGAGCCTTTTTAAACTAACTTCAATAATTCTCCATGAGTCGGATCCGACTTGACAGCACTTGGCTTGGCTCAATAATTCTCTGCCCATTTTCTTTTATATTGAATAAGATATCCAGGCTCTTCTTTTATATCCCCTACTCTAGCCTGAAAGTCAGCATTTCTGCAAAAAACCCTGGTTCCCTTTAGTGAAGAACTGAATTTATAAACCAATATCCAGGCACTTGTATGCTCATCACTTCCGAAGCATTGCAGTTCCTAGGCCCTGTGAGTGGATGCAGCTAAAGAATATATGTATGTATATATTACTGTATATATTCATATTAATACCTCCAAATCCAACACAACACCACAGGACTCATTCTAGCTCTTGCCCTGCCCATGACTGTGAGACAGTTGGTCTGATTGTTCTCGTATGTTCTCAGTCAGTTTTCTTATTTGATCAATCCCTGTGTGTGTAACCTACCTCTGGGAACTATGCCTAATTGCCACAACCCGTGGGCAGGTATTCTCCTCACCTCACTGGGGCTCTTGCCCCTTGCCAGTCACTGCAGCCTGTCCTCCTGTCCAACCCATGGGAACTCCCAGCTCTATAAGACTCTACCTAATGCTTTCTGAACTGAGTTTTTCAGGAGGAAAAGTAAGTCTGACTGGTTTCTGTTCTGAATTGTAACATGGCAATGGAATGCATCTATAATACTTCCATTTAGACTCGAAAAATGAACCTCCAGATTTAGTCAGAACTGAAAGAGGTATCTATGTCTTACATTACAAATCCCCCAACCAAACACACTGCCATCGAGTCAATTCTCACAGTGATCCTATAGGACAGAGTGGAATTGCCCCATGGAGTTTCCAAGGAGCATCTGGTGGGTTCAAACTGCTAACCTCTTGGTTAGCATTTAACCAGTATGATATTAGGGTTTCCACAAAAGAATTAAAAAAAAAAAATGAAGAAAAACAAAAACCCAAGCCCGCTGTCATTGAGTTGATTCCAACTCAAAGCAACCCTATAGATGAGTAGAATTTCCCCGTTGAGTTTCCAAGGAGCACCTGGCAGATTTGAACTGTCAACCTTCTGGCAGTTGCAGCTGCAGCATTTAAACATTAGGCCATCAGGTTTTCCACAGAGGTCATGAATTCTATGGCATTTCCCGTGGATATGCTTTAGGCATTCACTTCGTCCGAGCAACTTCTTGTTTAATCAGTCAAGAACACTTTTATGTAGGCTCCATTTAGATCCTTTTACCTCCTTTATTTCTCTCCCCCCCCACCTCCCTTCTCTTCACCTTTTTTTTTTTTTCCTCTTCACTTCCTATAGCTTCCATCTTTTCCCATTTTTTTGGTTGTCTCTCCTTCAGGCTTGTCACTTACATCCATTGTAACATTCAAGACATCTCTTATTGTTACACCAGCCTTCAGATAACTGTCTAGTGCTAAAGAAAAAGCCAACTTACATTGATGCTTTATTTTAAAAACAACTGACTATATTAGAATGATCTTTCACCTATTTAGCTTTCTATTTCAAATAAGAAAGTTTACTGTGTGTGAACACGGAAATTTTGTTAGATGCCATCGACATCTGCCAATGGCAGAACAAAACACTGCCTGGTCCCGCACCAGGCTCACAATTGTTTTTATGCTTAAAACTGTTTTTTCAGACACCCTGTCAATTCATTTTGTTGAGGGCCTTCCACTTTTTTACAGACCCTCTACTTTACCAAGGATGGTGACCTTCTCCAGGGATTGATCTCTGTGACAGAATGTTCATAGAATTTTCAAAAAGTCACCACTATTCTTGTGCTTCTGGTAAAGCACTTACTAGTGATCCAAGAACTTCAGTTTCTGAATAAGAAGCATGAGGAGGCAAGCAAAGTTTCCAACCCACTATTAATGATTATTTTAGCAATTCATCTTCTTTAAATTACATGCTGATGAATCACATCAAACATCATCCCTGCTTCAGTCTTCTCATTTCCCCAGAAAGGTGAGAGTGATCTTCTAGATGAGACATTTCCTGAGGGTTATGAGAGAGAGGTTCTAGTCTGTCAGAGAACCAAAATCCATGGATGAACAAGCTATTGAGACATTCTGTCCTTCAATTAAAAAAAAGGGGTATGGAGCCTTTATTCATTCATTCATTCATTTATTTGCTTGCAAGATCCAGAGTTGGAAGTTGGGCTAGATTAAGCAACCCATGGGATTTCATGCACAGTTTTGGTGAACTTAGATATGAGGTTTTTTTTTTTCTTTCTCTGTTCATAAAAGTACATCCATTTGTTATGCTCTACCAGTAACAAGGAAACCCTGGTGGCATAGTGGGATAAGTGCTACATCTGCTAACCAAAAGGTCAGTAGTTCAAATCTTCCAGGTGCTCTTTGAAAACTCTTTGGAACAGCTCTACTCTGATCTCTAGGTCTGTCAGGGGTCAGACCCAACTCCACAGTGGGTTACCAGTGACAGGGTGCATGGCAGAGGTGACAACATTTACAATGTGTCAGAGCTAGGGGCCTAGCATCTCTGAGCTGAAGAATTTTACCTCTTAGCTGAGAGTAAGTTGTGAAGGAAGCTAGAGGACAAACTGCCTGCAGAGAATGCACACAGGGGAAGCCAGGGAAACACAAACAGATAAATTTTTAGTGTTTCGTACAATTCAAAGACTCTGAGGTTGTCACTGTGTACAGCTAATGTGTCCTTTCAGTTTAGTGCCAGGAAGTGTTCACCCTGGCTTGTAAAATGGCCTACATTTTTGGGAAACAAGAGCAATACCAAATTTTATCTCAAGTAACTCTTTGGAAATTACATTCCAGCAAATTCAGAACAGCAATAAGTAAACAACTTCAGAAGACAAACATTTTAGAATCTGAGAATTGACATTTTATTTGTTGTTTTTGTGCCCAGGGTTGATTCCAACACAGGAAACTGCCTCGTAGTCTCCTATGCGGAACTTTTTCCAGGAGCAGATTGCCAGGTCTTTTCTCTTATGAAACAGGTGATGGGTTTGAACTGCTGACTTTTCAATTAGCAGACAAGCACTTAATCACTGCATCACAACGGCTCCCTATGACGCTTTATAGGAGCATGGAAAAATTCTTAGATCAGAAGGTATATGAACATTAACCACATTATAAAATATAGACAATTTCCCAATATCACTTCTATTCTGTGTTTCTGTTTAACTATGTCAAGATTTCACGAAACGAAACTAAAACTGGCTTTCGATCACTGTTTCCTGAGATTTTAAAAACACAACAAACATAGCAATGTTTCATTAACATTAATTTTGTCATTAAAATTTCTTTATTCATCCTAACTCCAGTTTTTCCATGTGTAGTCACGTGTTCATTTAAGTGGAAGGAAGAACATTAATGTAAAGAAGATGCATGAGAATGTAATGAGCTATGACCTCACCCCGGGGAGGGAAGGTTGCAAAGGAGTGGAAATCTCCATAATTCTTTTCCAGGAGTCATCATGGAAAAATTAAACAAAACAAAACAAAACTTGGTCTTACTAAATTTTCAACCACAACTCAGACAGTTGGTCTTTCTCCCTTTTTCCTTCAGTATTTGTTATTTTGTTTGTCTTTACAAGAGGCAATGGGAACTCCAAATAATATTTGCAAAATTAAAAAAAAAATAATTGAAAAATTAAAAAAGTGAAAAAAGTGTTTACAAAAGTCATCTTACCTCTCGGCAAGGGGAAAACTCCATAGGAACAAAATCATTGAGTTTCTTCATCTTGGCGTAGGAGTTTGCCATTATTTTCAAAATATGTAAACAACTTTTTCTATTTCCCAAATTTTGGGGGGTGAACATAAATATTATCGTGTCATTATAAAACAAACAAATCCATTGATGTAGAGTCATTTCTGACTCACACAGACTCTGTAGGATATGGTAGAATGCTCCACAGGTTTTCCAGAGATTGACTAGTGAATTCAAACTTTCAGCTTCTTGGTTAGCAGCTGAACTCTTAACCACTGCATAACCAGGCTTCCATTTGGCCATGGCAGTAATGATGTATTGTCTGTCTAACATTGGTTGCCCCTTTTCTTAACAGCATTGTCATTTTTCTTAGGGTATAATCCTTTTCCCATTCTCATTCCATTTGTTTGGGTGAGGCTGACCATACCTCTCATTTACTGTGTGATACAGGTCTGGCCAATCAGCATATCCTATCCTGTTGCCATAGTGATTGGCTCAGAGATGGTCTATGACACAATGAGAGCCAGTTCTGAGACTTGATTGTACACACTGGGAATAATATTCTTTTTCTCTGAGATTTTTTAGTTGTAGGATGATGCAGGAGTGCTGTAGGTACTGGCAATCACCATACAACCTGAATCAGCCAAGGAATAGAAGCAACAGAGAAGCAAATGCTGTAGAGAGGAAGAAAGAGCTTGAATGTTAATAATCATGTTAAAATTGCTAATGATGAAAGAGCAGAGCCAAGGTGGCAGAGTAATCAGACACTTCCTGTGATCCCTCTACCAGCAAAGACCTAGACGAACAAATGAATGAATTACATGTGAAATCCTAGGAGCCCTGAACATAAATGAGAAAGTTGAGAAATTGGACTTAGGAACTGGGAAAGGAGCATAGGTCTAAAAGTATCTAGGATTGGACAGATCTCAATGGCTGAGAACCAGCTGTAGCCAGTGTGGTAACTGGAGTGGTGGCATTTGAAGGGTGTCTTCTTCAGTAGGAGAAACTCAGTGGAGAATCCATTCAGACCTTCAGAATCAGTGAAAAACATTGCTAAATCATCAAAAGCTAAGTAGTTTGTTTCTAGCTAATGAGTATGGATCTAAATGTTTCCTTTGGGATGAAGTGCTCTGCCTTCTCCTAGTGCTTCTTGCTCCCTTCTCTGCAGTGCATGCTACTCTGAAGTCTAAAACCATTAACTGAGCCGGAAGCAGGACAATTTAAGCCTGCCTTGAGCCATTCTCTGAGACTCAGAGAAGGGGTACTCTAATGAACTGGGATGAGGGGGGGATCTGTCAACTTCCTTGAGCTGGAAATTCAGGGAAAGATCCATTCCTTCACCTAGATTCAGATATCAGGGGCCATGCCATCTTCACAGACCCTCAGGGATGGCTGTTAGCCCCTCGACTTTTTCAATACCTACAGCCAGATAATGATGCCTACACCAATCACCCCACTTATCAAAGAAAGTAGGGGAAGCCTGCACCATGCGCTTGATGACTGACTATCTGGACACTTGAGCTGAATCTATGCAAGAAACATAGGCACATTCTTGAACTCACACAGTAACAACTATAACTACCTGGAGACAGGACACTACAGTTTTAAAGACAGCAGTAAACAAACTAGCACACATGGCCAGCCTATATGGACATTTTTCAACAAACTAGAGCAAGAAGCGAGAACACAGTAGGCAAAAATAAATAAACAAACAAATAAATAAATACAGCAACTTACTGATGGCTCAGAGACAACAGTCAATATCAGATAATTTAAAGAGGAAGACTAGAATTGCTGCTGAAAACTCCTAAAACAAAGAATCAGGAATTTTCCAGTTAACTGGAGTTATCAGAGGTAGAATACAGAAGATTAATATTTAGAACTTATCAAGAGATAAAAAATCGGTCCACCTATACACTGCCTATAAGAGACACTATTAGACTTAAAGATACAAACAAACTGCATCTCAAATGGTGTAAAAATATATACCAACCTAACAGCACTGAAAGAAAGAGCAGGCATGGCAACATTAATTTCAGATAAAATGCACCACAGTGGACAAGGAAGGTTATTGTATATTGCTTAAAGTGTCAGTACATCAGAAGGACATAACAATATTAAATATACACCCAACAACAGTGCTGTTAAGTATGTCAAATGAACTCTAACAGCACTGAAAATAGAAATGGCTCCACAATAATAGTACAAGACTTCAGTATACCACTTTTGGTGATGGACAGAAAACCTAGAAAAATAAACTCAGTAAAGACACAGAAAATTCAAAGACCACAATGAACTTACTCAAACTCATAGGCATATACAGAACTATCCACCTAAGAACAGACAAGTATACCTTCTTTTCCAATGCCAGTGGAACATTCTCCAGAATAGACCACATATTAGGCCATAAAGCAAGTCTTAACAAAATCCAAACACTGAAATATTGAAAAGTATCTTTTCAGATCACAAAGCTGTAAAACTCAAAGTCAATAGCAGAAGAAGTAAGGCTGAAAAAAATCAAACACATGGAAAGTGAACAACACTATGCTTAAAAACTTCTGGGTTATAGAAGAAATCAAGGACAGGAAAAAGAAATTTGTAGGATCAAATGAGAATGGAAACACCTCCTACCAGAATCTATGGAACACAGCACAAGGAGTGTTCAGAGGTCAGTTTATCTTAATACATGCACACATCCAAAAAGAAGAAAGGGCCCAAATCAAAGAATTAACCACAGAACTTGAACAAACAGAAAGGAGGAAGAAAAAAACCCTCAAGCACCAGAAGGAAACAAATGATAAGAATTAGAGCAGAACTAAATGAATTTAGATGATAAAAAACAATTACAAGTTAATAAGACCAAAAGCTGTTTTTTTGAACAAAGTCAATAAACCATTGGCCAGAATGACAAACGAAAAACAAGAGGGGAAGCAAATAGCTCTAATAACAAGCGAGATGGCTGATATCACAACATACCCAACTGAAATTAAAAGAATCATAACAAAACACTATGAAAAATTGTACTTTAGTAAACATGAAAACTGGAGGAAACGGGCAAATTTATGAAAACACACTACCTACCAAAACTAACACAAACAGAAGTAGAGCAACTTAATAAACCAGTCACAAAAGAAGAGATTGAAAAGTAATTTTAAAAATCCCAAGCAAAAAAGTTCTGGTCTAGAATTTCTTCACTGGAGACTACTATCAAACTTTTAGAGAAGAGTTAACATTGCTATTACTAAAGGTATTTGACAGCATGGAAAAAGGTGGAGTACTCCTAAATTCATTCTATGAAGCCAGCATAACAGCTAGACCTAAACCAGGTAAAGAGAGCACAAAAAAGGAAAGTCACAGACTAACATCTCTCATGAACTTAGATGCAAAACTACTGAAAAAAATTCTAGCCATTAGAATTCAGTATCATATCAAAAAAATAACTCACCAGGACCAAGTGGGATTCATACTAGTGATGCAGAGATGGTTCAACGTTAGAAAAACAAGGTAATCAACCACATAAATAAAATGAAAGAACAGAAAGACCTGATTTTTTTCTTTTCTTTTTTTTTATTTAACATAACTGAGTGAAAATGTACATTCCCGTATAAATTTACATGGCCACCTATATGCAGCTTTCACTGCTCTCCCTGTCCGGTGACAGCACACTGTTCCTCTCTGCTCCATATATGTTTCATCCTCCCAACAGCCTCCTTTCCCCTCCTCTCCATCCACTCTCCTTCCTCCAGCCAGAGCTCAGCAGGATGATATCCTATAGATGTATAGAACCATAAAGTGCAACCAATATATGGTCACACTGCATCGCCAAGTCCAGTCCATTCCTGCCCAAAGAGTGGACCTTCATTATAATTTATGGGTAAGGGCAGCATCAGGGCTGGGGGCCGTGCTATGAGGGGAACCTGGAAACCGCTGGAACATCAATTGAGGTCTTTTAGTGGGGATTTCAGGATGCACCCCTTTTTATTCTTGTGTTGCCAGTGAGACTCAACTTAGTGAGCTCCATCGTGGCTATCACTGGTGGTGGCCGGGCACCATCCAGTTCTTCCAGTCCCAAGTCGATGAAGGCACCCACTCTTGCAGGTCTCTCTGTCTTCTAGGTTGTCTCTACCGCATGTCATTTTGGTCCTCAGTGAGCATCCATTCCTGCTGAGTTGGGACCATTTGCTGTGTCCTCGGATGGCAGCTTGGCAGCTTTTAAGACCCCAGACGCCACTCACCAATGTGGGGTGCAGAGAGCTCTCTTAGCAAAACGCTAGTTGTGCCAATTGGCCTTGATTTCGCCTAAGCGCATGGTCCCCTGCCCCCTGCCCCAGCTACTCTATCCTTGCAATATTGGGTTAAGATGGAAGGAGTACTCAAGTTACGCTGAAGTCCACTTAATGTTGTTCTTGTTTCTAATGTGTGCTATCAGCACTTTCTCCCAACCAGATTTCTAGCAACTATCTAAACTAAACCCTCCCCCCTCACCCTACCTCTCTCCCTTCCCTTGCAGCTGTCAAAGAGTCTTTTCTTGTATACACAAGTCTGTTTTTGAGATCTTATCGTAGAGGTCTCATACAGTATTTGTCCCTTTGTCGCTGACTACTTTCACTCAACATAATATCTTCCAGTTGAAGCCAGGTTAGGAGATGTTTCCTGGAATCATCGTTATTTATCATTGCATAGTGCTCCATTGAGTATATGTACCACAGTTTACCTATCCACTCTTCTGTTGTCGGGCATCCGGGTTGATTCCATCTTTTTGCTATTGTGGACTGTGCTGCAATAAACATTCTCCTGCATGTGTCCGTTGGTGTGAAAGGCCTTGATTCTGTAGGATATATTCCAAGTAGTGGAATTACTGGGTCAAATGGTATATCGATATCCATTTTTTTAAGGAAGCGCCAGATTGCCTTCCAAAGAGGCTGGACCATTTTACAACCCCACCAGCAGTGTAGGAGGGTTCCACTTTCTCCACAGCCTCTCCAGCATTTGTTGTTTTGTGTTTTTTGGATCATGGCCAATCTTATTGGGATGAGATGGTATCTCATTGTTGTCTTGATTTGAATTTCTTTAATAACTAAAGATCGTGAACAAGTCCGCATGTGTTTTTGGCTGCCTGGATCTCCTCTTTAGTGAAATGTCTGTCCATCTCCCTTGCCCATCCCTTAATTGGATGGTTTATCTTCTTGTTATTGATATTTTGTAGTATCTTATAGATTATGGAAATCAGGCATTAGTCTAACACAGAGTTGCCAAATATTTTTTCCCATTCTGTGGATGTTCTTTTAATTCCATTAATAAAGTCTTTGGATGAGCAAAAGTGTTTGATTCTTAATAGTTCCCATTTATCTATTTTCTCTTCTGTTGATTGTGGTTTCTTCGACAGATGTTGGAGTCTGTCCTCATTGTGTATTAAAACTTCCATTGTTGTTCCTACCTTTTCTTGAATGAGCTTTATCGTTTCAGGTTTGATATTTAGGTCTTTTATCCAGTGGGAGTTGATATTTGTGTAAGGTGTAAGACACGGATCTTGATTCAGTTTTTTGCAGATGGATGTCTAATTTTGCTAGCACCATTGGTTGAAGAGACTGTTTTTACCCCACTTTAATGTCTTAGGGCCTTTGTCGAATATCAGCTGTTCATAGGCAGATGGTGTCATCTCTGGGGTCTCAATTCTGTTCCACTGATTGATCAGTCTGTTCTTGTACCAGTACCAGGCTGTTTTGACCACTGTGGCAGTGTAGTATGTTCTAAAGTCGGGTAATGAGAGACCTCCCAGTGTGTGATTCTTCTTTAGTAGTACCTTACTTATCCAGGGCTTCTTCCCTTTCCAAACAAATTTGGTGATTTGTTTCTCCATCTCATTAAAAAATGACACTGGAACTTGTATTGGGATTGCATTATATAAATAAATTGCTTTGGGTAAAATAGACATTTTCACAATGTTAAGTCTTCCAATCCATGAGCAGGGTAGGTTTTTCCATTTATCTAAGTCTCTCTTAGTTTCTTGTAGTAAGGGCTTGTAGTTCTCTCTGTAAAGGTCTGTTGTTTGTCTGATTAGATTAATTCCTAGATACCTTATTTTCTTAGGGGCTATTGTAAATGGTATTGATTTGATAATTTCTTCCTTAACAGTCTCGTTGTTGGTATAAACGAATCCTACTGATTTACTTATGTTTATCTTGTATCCTGAGACTTTGCCGAACTCTTCTATCAGTTTGAGTAGCTTACTTATAGATTCCTTGGGGTTCTCTGCATATACAATCATATAGTCTGCAAACAGGGAGATTTTAACTTCCTCTTTGCCGATGCAGATGCCCTTTATTTCTTCGTCTTGTCTAATTGCTCTGGCCAGAACTTCTAGCCCAACGTTGAATAGGAGAGGTGAGAGTAGGCATCCTTGTCTAGTTCCTGATCTCAAGGGAAAGTCTTTCAGTCTCTCTCCATTCAGGATGATGTGGGCAACTGGCTTTGTATAAATGGCCCTTATTGTGTTGAGGAATTTGGCATCTATGCCCATTTTGCTAAGAGTTTTTAGCATGAATGGGTGTTGGACTTCATCAAATGCCTTTTTGGCATCAATGGACAAAATCAGGTGATCCTTGTCTTTTGTGTTATTTATGTGGCTAATCACATTAATTGTTTTTCTGATGTTGAACCACCCTTGCATCCCTGGTATGAATCCCACTTGGTCATGATGGATTATTTTCTTGATATGTTGTTGTATTCTGTTGGCAAGAATTTTGTCGAAGATTTTTGCGTCTAGATTCATGAGTGATATCCGTCTGTGTTTCTCCTTCTTTGATGGGTCTTTCCCTGGCTTAGGTAACAGGGTTATGCTGGCTTCATAGAATGAGTTTGGGAGTACTCCATCCCTTTCTATACTGTGAAATAGTCTCAGTAGTATTGAAGATAATTCTTCTCTAAATGCTTGGTAGAATTCTGCCGTGAAGCCATCTGGGCCCGGACTTTTTTTGGTTGGCAGTGTTTTGATGACGTTTTCAATCTCTTCCTTTGTAATGGGTTTATTAAGTTGTTCTGCTTCACGTTGTAATAATTTGGGTAGGTGGTATGAGTCAAGGAATTTGTCCATTTCCCCTAGGTTTTCAAATTTGTTAGAGTACAGTCTTTCATAGTATTCTGTTGTGATATTTTTGATTTCTGTTGCATCTGTGGTGACAACTCCCCTCTCATTTCTAATTTGGGTTATTTGCTTCCTTTCTTGCTTTTTTTTAGTACGTTTAGCCAGTGGTTTTTCAAGTTTGTTGATGTTTTCAAAAAACCAGCTTTTGGTCTTTTCAATTTTTTCAATTGTTTTCTATTCTCTAATTCATTTAGCTCTGCTCTAATCTTTATGATCTTGTTTCCTCTGGTGCCAGAGGGGTTCCTCTGTTGTTCTCTTTCTACTTGTTCAAGCTGTAGAGTTAGTTCCTTGATTTGGTTTCTTTCTTCCTTCCAGATGTGTGCATTTATGGAGATAAACAGACCTCTTGGCACTGCTTTGGCTGTATCCCATAGGTTCTGGTAGGAAGTGTTTTCGTTCTCATTGCAAGCCATGAATTTCTTTATTTCATCCTTGATTTCCTCTATAATCCATGTTTTTTTGAGCAAGATGTTGTTCATTTTCCAAGAGTTCCACTTTCTATTTATGTTTTTTCTGCTATTAATTTCAACTTTGATGGCTTTATGATCTGAGAAGATGCTTTGCAGTAATTCAGTGGTATGGATTTTGTTGAACATTGCATTATGTCCTATCACGTGATCAATTCTGGAGAATGTTCCATGTCACTGGAGAAGAAGGTGTACTTGTCTGCTCATGGGTGGAAAGTTCTGTATGTATCAATGAGGTTTAGTTGGTTAATTGTGTCAATGAGGTCTTCTGTATCTTTACTGAGCTTTTTTCTAGATGATCTGTCTACTAATGAGAGTGGAGTGTTAAAGTCTCCCACTATTATTGTGGAGTCATCTAATTCTATTTTGAGTGTAGTTAGTGTTTCTTCGACGTATTTAGGTGTTCTGATATTAGGTGCATAAATATTTAATATAGTTAAGTCTTTCTTGTGTACTGAACCTTTCAGCAATAAATAGTGTCCATCTTTATCCATGATGGTGGATTTGACATTAAAATTGATTTTGTCTGAGATCAGAATTGCCACCCCTGCTCTTCTTTGTTCATTGTTAGCTTGATATATATTCTTCCATCCCTGAATTTTCAGTTCGTTCCTGTCTTTAGGTCTCAAGTGAGTTTCTTGTAGACAACATATGGATGGATCATGTCTTTTGATCCAAGATGACACTCGGTGTCTCTTTACTGGAGCATTCAGTCCATTCACATTCAATGTAATTATTGATAGGTATGTGTTCACTGCTGCCATTGTGATATGTTTATTTTTATGTTGATGTTTTCTCTGTTGTTCTTATTAGTCTGTTCTGGGAGATTCTTTTTTGTCAGTTGATTTTTTACCTTTTTCAGAGCTGATTTTGTAGTTGCTGAGACTCATGTGCTACATTTCTTGAAATGGTATGATACATGTTTGTTGTGCTTTACAGCTGCCCATATGATCCCCCTTAATAAACTATATATAAACCCAATTTTAATTACTACCAGTCTTATCATCTTCCTCTCCATCTGGAAGGACTGTAACAACTGTAGTACATCCCTCTTTTTATTATGATGACACCATAGTTTTCATGATGATCACTGGATTGCTTCTTTCCATATCAAAGCTGTGATTGACTTTGGAGCCTTTCCTAAAAGAGTACAGTATTGAGTCGTGTGTCATTCTAAAATATAAAGTTAGTGGTTTCATTCTTCTAAGCCAGAGCCAAGAATTTCTTTCAATATTTCTTGTAGTTTTGGTTTGGTTTTTACAAAGTCTCTGAGTTCCTGTTTATCTGGGAATGTCTTAATTTCATTTTCATATTTGAAAGATAGTTTTGCAGGATATATAATTCTTGATTGGAAGTTCTTCTCCTTTAAGGCTTTGAATGTGTCATGCCACTGTCTCCGTGCTAGCGTGGTTTTTTGCTGATAAATCTGACGTGAGCCTACAGGGTTTCCCTCTGAATGTTAGCTTTCCTTTGAGTCTTGCTGCCTTTAAGAGTTGCTACCTATGTTTCATTTTGTTAAGCTTGATTATAATATGTCTTGGAGTCTTTCTTTTGAGATCTATATTGGATGGCATACGATATGCATCTGAGATGTCTATATTCTCTTCTTTCATGATTTCTGGGAAGTTTTCTGTCAGCAGCTCAGCAACAATTCTGTGTTCTCAGATGTCTCACCCTGTTCAGGGATTCCAATTAATCAAAGGTTGTTCCTCTTAATAGAGTCCCACATGCTTCTTAATGTTTCTTCATTTTTCTTGTTTCTTTTTTCTGATTTCTGCTGATAGATGCTGGCATCAGTAGCTCTGTCTTGCAAGTCAGAAATTCTTTTTTCCATTTGTTCCATTCTGTTTTCTTGGCTTTGCATGGAAGTTTATGTCTTTGATTTTGTTCTTGATCTGTTGGATTTCAGAGTACTGGTGTTCCATCAGATCAAACAGCTTGCTTAATTTCTCTTTTTGTTCTGCTGCATTTTGTATAAGGTCTAAAAGGGCTCTGTATATAATCATTTTGTATTCACTTCCTGATGCTTTCATAAAAGTTTCTTCATCTGGAAAACTCCTTGGTTGCTTTGTTTGGGAGCCTTCTGAAGCCATGAGTGATTCTTGTATGCCACAATTGTCTGTTGCTTTTTTGGGTCCCATGTGAGTATGTAGAGGCTGGAAGAGGTACTGTGAGGATGGATTGCAAATGTTTCTCTAGGTTGTCTTAAAATGTAAACCAAAAGGTATCTGAGCACTTCATAAGTCAGTTAGGTTTTCAGGTGTAGAGGTCCCTCTTCTCAACTGACAAAGTACGTGCCACTATATCCAACCCCAGATGATAACAAACTAGTTCAGAATACAGCAGTGCTACTGCCCTGTTGGCTTCTGCTCACAAGGCCTAGACTTAGGTGGCACTGCATCCAGTACCGCTTTTGTGATAGAAAAGCACTCTCTTGTGGGCAGGCTCTGGCTCCCAAGCTAAGAATTAGGTCTAGCTGTGGCCACCGTACCCAAGATGGCGTCCTCCACAGAGGCAGCAGACAGAGGGGCTAAAGGTGCCGAGAGGTAGTGATTCCTCTGCTTCTGTTGCAGGGCCTGCAATGTAGGTGGCCCTGGGAAAATTACAGTTTTTCTGTCGGAGAAGCACTGACCTGTTTGCAGGCGCTGGCTCCCAGTCTAAGAATTAGGTCCCACTAAAATCTCGGTAGCAACATGGCGCTCCGCACACTGGCTGTGGAAATCCATAGAAACCCCACTGACGCAAATACAAAACGAAAGGCTCAAAGTGGCTAGATTAACAGAGTCCTAAACCTGGCTCTCAAAATATGGGAATTTCACCTGCCTGTTCCCCCAGCAGCGCGTCTGAGTCTGGCCACTAGGCAAGACCCAGCTCTGCCCACCGGCCAAGACAGAGAAAAAAAAAATCAAAATGGTGCGTTTACCTTCCGTCCGTGAGAGCCAGGGCTAGCCAGGAGCAAGAGTTAGCGAAAGAGAGTAGGTTTTTCGCTTAGTGGTATGAATTCCCATTTAACAGCCCTGTCCCGTGTCCTCAGGCTGATTAGATGATCAGAAGGCTCTGTTTGATTATCAATTCAAGTCTTGGTTTCCAGAGGGATATAAGGAGACGTGTGCTTAGTCCACCATCTTGAAGACTTGATTTTATCTATCGACACACAAAAGGCATTTAACAAAGTCCAACACACATTTATGTTTAAAAAAACTCAGCACAATAGTAATAGAAGGAAAATTCATCAACATAAAAAATGATATCTGTACAAAGCCAACAGCCAGCATTAAATGGAGAGAGTCTGAAAGCATTCCCCTTGAAAAAAGGAACCAGACAAAAATGTCTGCTGTCACCAGTTTTATTCAACAATCTGGATGTTCTAGCCAGAGCAATCAGGCAAGATCAAGAAATACAGGGCATCCAAACTGGTACACAGGAAGGAAAAATATTTCTATTTGCAGATGATGTACTTTTATACACAGAAAACACTAAAGAATTCACAAAAACTACTGGAAGTCAGAGAAGAGTTCAGCAAAGCATCAAAATGTAAGATAAACATGCAACAATAAAGAGAACATCACAGGAGAAATCACAGATTCAATACCATTTACAATAGTCCTCAAGAAGATAAAACACTTAGGAATAAATCTAATCAGAGATGTAAAAGATTTATACAGAGAACATTACGTGAAGCTACTGCAAAGAAGAAAAGGCACCTTCATAAGTGGGAAAACCTACCTTATTCGTGGATGGGAAGAGTCAGCATGGTGAAAATGTCTATTCTAAATGCAATCTATAGTTGCAATGGAATTCATGATACAAATTCCAGTGGCATTTTTTAATGGAGAAACAAATCACCAACATCATATAGAAAAGGAAGAAGCCGTGGAAGAGGAACAACAAAGTAGCAGGCTTCACACTGCTTGACTTCAGACCTCATTATGCAGCCATGGTAGTCAAAACAACTTGCTACTGGTACAAAAACAGATATATAGACCAATGGAACAGAATTGAGAATTCAGATATAACATCATCCATCTATGAACAGTTGCTATTTCTGTTAACTCCAGAAAAAAACTGTCTCTTTTGCAAACAGTACTGGCATAACTGGATGTTCACCTCCCCAAAAATGAAACAAGATCCACATCTTATAACATAGTAAAAATGTATCAAAGACCTAAATACCAATCTAAAATGATAAAGATCATAGGAGAAAAAATAGAGACAATGCTAGGAACCCTAATACACAGAATAAACAGACCACAAAACATTACTAAAAATGTACAAACACCAGAAGAGAAAACAGATAATTAGGAACTCCTAAAAGTCAAACACTTCTGCTCATCCAGAGAATTCACCAAAAAAGTAAAAAGATGACCTAAAGACTGGCAAAAAACAAACAAACAAACAAAAAATCTGGCAACGATGAATCTGATCAGTGTCTAATCTCTGTAATCTACAAAGTGCTGCAAAACCTCAACCAAAAAAAAGCAAATAACTCAATTAAAAAGTATGGAAGGGGGGTGGAGTCAAGATGGAGGACTAAACACACATCTCCCTAAATGTGTCTGGGAACCAAGACCTGAAATGATATTTAAACGGAGACTTCTGGACACCTAGTGGGCCCTGGGATTCAGCATAGGGCTGTTAATTTAGACTTCATACCGCTGAATGCCATACCTCCTCTTTTTCACTGACTGCACTCTCAGCGAGCACAGGCTTGCACAGACCGAAGCATCACTCCCAGCCTCTATTGATCCACATGAAGTCTCCAAAGCAACAAATGTTGGAGAAGAAGGTAACCCGGAAGTCACCCATGGCAGCAGAAGGTCTCCAAAGGAAACCCCTCCTCAGAACTTCCCAGACAAAGAAGCTTTTCTGAAACTATCAGAAGGTGAATACAAAAAGATTATATGTAGAGCCCTCCTAGACCTTATACGAAATGTAGCAGAGCAAAATGAAAAATTAAGCAAGCTTTTCAATCTGATGTAACATCAGTACTGGGAAATCCAACAGCTCAAGAACAAAATTAGACACAGAAACTTCAATTCGAAGCCAAGAAAACAGAATGGAACAAATGGAGAAGAGAATTTCTGATTTGGAAGACAGAGCCACTGACTCCAGCATCTATGAGGAGAAATCTGAAAAAACAAACAAGAAAAATGAAGAAGCATTAAGAATCATGTGGGACTCTAATAAGAAGAACAATCTATGATTAATTGGAGTTTCTGAACAGGATGAGACACCTGAGAACACAGACAGTATTGTGGCTGAGCTGCTGACAGAAAACTTCCCAGAAATTATGAAAGAATATAGATATGAGAGATATGTATCAAATACCACTCAATATAGGTGTCAATAGAAAGACTCCAAGACATACTATAATCAAGCTCAACAAACTGAAATATAAGCAGAAACTTAAAGGCAGCAAGACTCAAAGTAAAGTTAACATTCAGAGGAAAACCCTGTAGGCTTTCATTGAATTTCTCTGCAGAAACGATGCTGCCACAGAGACAGTGGAATGACACATTCAAAGCCTTGAAGGAGAAGAACTTCCAACCAAGAATTATATATCCTGCAAAATTATCTTTCAAATATGAAAATGAAATTAAGACATTCACAGATAAATAGAAGCTCGGAGACTTTGTTAAAACCAAGCCACAGCTACAAGAAATACTGAAAGAATCTCTTGGTCTAGAAGAACAAAACTACTAACTTTGTATTTTAGAAGGACAGGCTATCCAGATATCCTACTCAGTTAGGGAAGGCTCCAAACACAATCAAAGCTATAATAGTGAAAGAAATGATTTGGGGATCATATCATGTAAACAATGATATCATCATGTTAAAAAGAGGGATGTACTACAGTCATTATAGTCCTTCCAGATGGAAAGGAAGTTGACAAGACTGGTAGTAATTAAAATTGAGTTTATATATAGTTTATTGAGTGGGATCATAGGGGCAGCTGTAAAGCACAATAAAGAAGCAACATACCATATCAAGAAATGTAACACACGAGTCTCAACAACCACAAAACCAACCATGAAAAATCAACTCACAAAGAAGAGGGTCACAGAACAGATTAATAAGAACAACAGAGAAAACATCAACACAAAAATAAACAAATCACAATGGCAGCACTGAACATGTACCCATCAATAATTACAGTGAATGTGAATGGACTGAATACTCCAGTGAAGAGACATTGAGTCATATCTTGGATCAAAAGACAGGACCCATATATATGTTGCCTACAAGAAACTCACCTTAGACTTAAAGATATGAACAAACTGAAAATCAAGGATGGGAGAACATACATCAAGCTAACAATGAACAAAGAAGAGCAGGTGTCGCAATTCTAATCTCAGATAAAATCAATTTTAATGTAAAATCCACCATTGTGGACAAGGATGGACATTATTTATTACTGAAAGGTTCAATACACAAGCAGGACTTTACAATATTAAATATTTATGCACCTAATATTAGAGCACCTAAATACGTCAAAGAAACACTGACTACACTCAAAAAGGAGATAGATCACTCCGCAATAATAGTAGGAGACTTCAACATTGCATTCTCAATATTGGACAGATCATCTAGGAAAAAAGCTTAGTAAAGACACAAGATACCTTATTGCCCCAATTAACCAACTAGACCTCATCGACATGTACAGAATTTTCTACCCATCAGCGAGCAACTAACCACCTTCTTCTCCGGTGCACATGGAACATTCTCCAGCATAGACATGTTAGGACATAAAGCAGTTCTCAACAAAATCCATACAAGTGAATTAATGCAAAGCATCTTCTCAGATCACAATGCCAGAAAAGTCTAAATCAATAGCAGGAAAAACATAAATAGAAAACGGAACTCATGGGAATTGAACAACACCTTGCTCAAACAACCATGGGTTATACAAATTAAGGATGAAATAAAGAAATTTATGGATTCCAATGAGAACGAAAACACTTCCTACCAGAACCTGTGTGATACAGCCAAAGCAGTGCTCATAGTTCAATTTATCTCCATAAATGCACACATCTGGAAGGAAGAAAGAAACCAAATCAAAGAACTGATCATACAGCTTGAACAAGTAGAGAGAGAACAACAGAGGAACCCCTCAGGCACCAGAAGAAAACAGATCATAAAGATCAGGGCAGACTAAACGAATTAGAGAATAGAAGAACAATTGAAAAAATTGAAAAAAACCAAAATGGTTTTTTGAAAAGGTCAACAAAATTGACACACCATTGGCTAAACTTACTAAAGAAAAACAGGAAAGGAAACAACTGAAATTAGAAACAAGAGGGGAGTGGTCACAACAGATCCAGCAGAAATCAAAAATATCATAGCTGAATACGATGAAAGACTGTATTCTAACAAATTGGAAAACCTAGAGGAAATGGACAAATTCCTGGATTCATATCACCTACCCAAATTATCACAAGGTGAAGCAGAGCAGCTTAGTAAACCCATCACAATGGAAGAGATTGGAAAAGTCATAAAAAAACTGCCAACCAAAAAAAAAAAAAAGCCTGGGCTCAGATGGCTTCACTGCAGAATTCTACCAAGCTTTTAGAGAACAGTTATCTCCAATACCACTGAGACTTTTTCACAGTATAGAAAGGAATGGAATACTCACAGATTCATTCTATGAAGCCAGCATAACCCTGATACCAAAGCCAGGGAAAGACCCAACAAAAAAGGAGAACTACAGACAGATATCATTGATGAATCTAGATGCAAAAATCTTCGACAAAATTCTTGCCAACAGAATACAACAACATATCCAAAAAATAATCCATCATGACCAAGTTGGATTCATACCAGGGATGCAAGGCTGGTTCAACATCAGAAAAACAATTAATGTGATCAACCACAGAAATACCACAAAAGACAAGAATCAACTGATCTTGTCTATTGATGCACAAAAGGCATTTGATAAAGTCCAACATCCATTCATGTTAAAAACTCTCAGCAAAATAGGAATAGATGGCCAATTTCTCAATACAATAAAGGCCATTTATACAAAGCTAACTGTCTACGTCATCCTGAATGGAGAGAGACTGATACAGTTTCCCTTGAGTACAGGAACTAGACAAGGATGCCCACTCTCACCTCTCCTGTTCAACACTGTGCTAGAAGTTCTAGCCAG
The DNA here is from genome assembly GCA_028571685.1 of Heterohyrax brucei. Lineage (NCBI taxonomy): Eukaryota > Metazoa > Chordata > Mammalia > Hyracoidea > Procaviidae > Heterohyrax > Heterohyrax brucei. Next base: position 138,350,447 of record CM053148.1, on the reverse strand, counting down.
AGAAATTAGATGAGACCAAGGAATAAAGGGCATCTACATCAGCAAAGAAGAAGTCAAAATTTCCCTATTTGCAGATGATATGATTGTATATGCAGAGAATCCCAAAGAATCCATAAGGAAAATATTCAAACTGATAGAAGAGTTTGGCAAAGTCTCAGGATGCAAGATAAACGTAAGTATATCAGTAGGATTCCTTTGTACCAACAATGAGATTATTAAGGAAGAAATCACCAAGGCAATACCATTTACTATTGCCCTTAAGAAGATACAGTACCTAGGAAGAAATCTAACCAGAGAAATAACTGACCTTTATGGATAGGAAGACTTAACATTGTGAAAATGTCTATTTTACCCAAAGCAATCTACTTATATAATGTAATCTCAATACGAGTTCCAGTGACAGCTTTTAATAAGATGGAGGAATAAATTACCAACTTTGTCTGGAAAGGGAAGAAGCCCCGAATAAGTAAAGCATTACTAAAGAAGAACATATGAAGAGGCCTCTTGTTACCCGACCTTGGAACCTATTACACTGCGACAGTAGTCAAAACAGCCTGGTGCTGGTACAAAAACAGATAGATCGGTGGAACAGAATCGAGACCCCAGAGATGACTTCATCTGCCTACGAACAGTTGATATTCATCAAAGGCGCTAAGACATTAAACTGGGGTAAAAACAATCTCTTCAACCAATGTTGCTGGCAAAATTGGATATCCGTCTGCACTAAATTAAAACAAGATCCATATCTTACACCTTACTCAAAAACCAACTCAAACTGGATAAAAGACGTAAATATCAAATCTAAAATGACAAAGCTCATCCAAGAAAAAGTAGGAATAACAATAGAAAGTCTAATACACAACATAGACAGACTTCAAAATCTGTCAACCAAACCACAATCATTAGAAGAGAAAATTGATGAACGGGAACTACTAAGAATCAATCACTTTTACTCATCCAAAGGCTTTATTAATAGAATGAAAAGGCGGCCTACAGAATGGGAAAAAATATTTGGCAACTCTATGTCAGATTGAAAACTGATCTCCATAATCTATAAGGTACTACAAAACATCAATAAGAAAAAAATAAATCATCCAATTAACCGATGGAAAAAGGAGATGGACAGACACTTCTCTAAAGACGAGATCCAGGCAGCTCACTATCATTAGCTATTAAAGAAATTCAAATCAAGACAACAATGAGACACCATCTCACCCCAACAAGGATGGTCATTATCCAAAAAACGCAGAACACTAAATGCTGAAGAGGTTGTGGAGAGATTGGAACTCTCCTACACTGTTGGTAGGATTGCAAAATGGTGCAACCTCATCGGAAAGCAATCTGGTGCTACCTTAAAATAATGGATATAAATACACCATTTGACCCAGTAACTCCACTGCTTGGAATACATCCTACAGAATCAAGGCCATACACACCAACTGATACATGCACAAGAATGTTCATCACAGCTCAGTCCACAATAGCAAAAAGATGGAATCAGTCCAGATGCCCAACAACAGAAGAATGGATAGGTAAACTATGGTATATGTACGCAATAGAACACTATGCAATGATAAAGAACAATGATGATAGCAGGAAACATCTCTTAACCTTGTTTCAACTGGAGGACACTGGACTGAGTCAAAGTAGTCAGCGACAGAAGGACAAATACTGTATGAGACCCCTACAATAAGAACTTAAAAGCAGACTCATGCATCAGAAAAGACTCTTTGATGGCTGCAAGGGTGGGGAGGAAGGGATGGTGAGCAGGGAGGGTTTAGATTAAACAATTGATAGAAATTTGGTTGGATGAAATTGGTGACAGCACACATTAGTAAGATCAATATTAACAGGACTAAGTGCTACCACTGTTAACCACAAGGTCAGCAGTTCAAATCCACCGGGCACTCCTTGAATACTCTGGGGGTCAGTTCTAACCTGGCCCCTAGGGTCGCCATGAGTCGGATCTGACTCGACGGCACTTGGCTTGGTTTGGTTTAGCCCAACACAACTTGTGTACTCCTTCCATCTTAACCCAATATCGCAAGGACAGAGTAGCTGGGGCAGGGGGTCAGACACTGCTGTCAGGAGAAATTGAGGCCAATTGGCACAACTAGTGTTTTGCTAATGAGGACTCTCCGCACCCCACATTGATGAGAAACGTCTGGGGTCTTAAAAGCTGCCAAGCTGCCATCTGAGGATACAGCAAATGGTCCCAACTTAGCAGGAATGGATGATCACCAAGGTCCATAATGACATGGGGGAAAGAGAATCCAGAAGACAGAGAGACCCACGTGAGTGGATGTCTACATTGACTTGTGACCAGAAGGACCAGATGGTTCCCGGCCACCACCAGTGACAGCCACAATGGAGCTCGCAAAGTTGAGTCTCACTGGCAACACAAGTATAAATAGAGGTGCACACTGAGATCTCCATTAAAAGACTACAATTGATGGTCCAGGGATTTCAGGGTTCCCCTGGTCGCATGGCTCCTGGCACTGATGCTGCCCCTGTCCATAAATCATAATGAAGTTCAACTTTTTGGACAGCAATGGATTGGACTTGGTGACACAGAGCGACCATATTGTGTGGGCACTTTATTGTTCTAGGCATCTATAGGATGTCATCCTGTTGACCTCATACTGGAGGAAGCAGAATGGGTGGAGAGGAGAAGACAGGAGACTGCTGGCAAGATAAGACATGTATGCAGCGGAGAGGAAGAGTGTGCTGTCACTGTGCAGAGAGAGCAGGGGAAGATGCATATAGGTCAACATGCAAATTTATATGGGAATGTACATTTTCATTCAATCATAATAAAAAAAATATGCAAAGGATATGAACAGACACTTCACCAAAGAAGACATCCAATTCGTTAACAGATACATGAGGAAATGCTCACAATCGTTATCCATTACAGAAATCCAAATTACAGTTGAATACTATCACATCCTGACAAGGCTGGCATTTGTCCAAAAAGATACAAAATAAGAAATATCAGAGAGGCTGTTGAGAGACTGAAACACTTATCCACTCTTCATGGGAATGTAAAACAGTATAACCACCTTGGAAATTGATTTGGCACTTTTAAAAAAAGCTAGAAATAGAAATACCATGCTATCAGCAATCCACTTCTTGGAATGTATCCTGGAGAAATGAGGGCTGCCACATGAATAAATGCCTGAACACAAATGTTTATGGAAGTACTATCCACAATAGCAAAAAGATGGAATCAATTTAGGTGACTATGAACTGATGAACAGATAACCAAACTATGGTATATTCGCACAATGGAATACCATGTAACGATATAGAGCAATGACAAATTTGGGAAAAACATGGAAGAATCTGGAAGACATTAAGCTGAGTGAAGTCAGTCAGTTGCAAAAGGGTAGATATTGTGTGAGACCACTATTGTAACAACCCAAGAAAAGATTTAAACACAGAAGGAAACATTCTTTGATGTTTACAAGGGTGTGGAGGGAGGGAGGGGGAATATTCATAGATTAGATAGTACACAGTAATTGGGTTAGAGGAGGGGAGGGACAGTGCACAGTGGAAGGGAGGTCACTAAAGTGGGACTTAACCAAAAACTAAGATATTTCCTAAATATAGCCCAGTGCATCAAAGGACAGAGTAGCAGGGGTAAGCATTTGGGGACCATAGTTTCAGGAGACATCTAGGTCAACCGGCATAACTAAGTTTGTTTAAGAAAATGTTCTGGATCCCACTTTAGTGAGTGGCATCTGGTGTCTTAAAAGACATTGAGCAGTCATTCGAATAGCTTCAACTGATCCTAACCCACCTGAAGCAACAGAGAACGAAAGACATTAAAGATACAAGGAAAATATGGGCCCGGGAGACAGAAAGGGACACATAATCCAGAGACTACATCAGCTCGAGACCAAAAGAACTAGGTGGTGTCTGGTCACCACCAATGACTGTCCTGAGAGGAATACCACACAGAGTCAATGATATAGCTGGAGCAAAATGGGTGTGTAGAGCTGGAGCACTATTAAAAAAGACCAGACTTGTTGGTCTGGAGGGTTCCCAGAAGACGTGGCCCTTGGATTCTCTGTTAGCACAGAGATGAAACCATTTTGAAGGCAACTCTTCAAGACTTAAAATGATACTGGCAAAGACTGTGCTGCTTGGCTTGAGTACACGCACATGAGGCTAAATGGGCAGCTCCTGCCTGGAGGTGAGGAGACGAGAATGCAGAACAAGACAGGAGCTGGTAGAGTAAACATGGGAAACACAGCGCAGAAAGGAAGAGTGTACTGTCACAGCACGGAGAGACCAGACAGAGTTACACAGCAGTGTGTTTGAAAGTTTTTGGGTGACAAATTAACTTGTATTATAAATTTTTCACTTAAGACACAATCAAATATTTTTAAAAAATATTTCTAAAGATGAGATTAGCTTTTTAAATCAAATACTTCTTTTGTAAGTTTCTTCTGTGGTTAGTCAATATTGCTGATCTTTTCAAAAAGCTAGGTATTGTTCTTGCTGTTTCTCATGTTTTTCTATTCTGTAATTCATTTAGTTCTGCTCTAATTTTTGTTATTTGCTTTCTTCTGGTGCCTGAGGAGTTCTTTGGCTGCTCTCAGTTCTACTTGTGTGAGTTGTAATATTAATGTTTTGAATCAGGCCTTTTCTTCTTTTCAGATGTATGATTTATTGACATGCAGTCACCTCTGAGCACTGCCTTTGTTTTGTCCCAAAGCTTCTGATAGGATGTGTTTTCATTCTCATTTGATTCTGTGCATTTCTTTATTACATCCTTGATTTCTTCTATAACTCAGTAGTTTTTGAGCAAGGTATTGTTCAACTTGCATGTATTTAATTGCTTTTCCTTGTCGTTTCTGTTGCTGAGTTCTAAATAGTTTTATGGTTTGAAAAGATGCTTTGCAATATTTCAGTGTTTTGGATTTTGTTAAGGCTTGCTTTATGGCTTAATACATGGTCTACTCTGGAGAAGGTTCAATATGCATTGGAAAAGAAAATATACTTGGCTGCTGTTGGGTGAAGTTTTTTTGTATGTGTCAATGAAGTCAAGTTGGTTGATTGCAGCTTTTAGATCTCTACGTCTTTATTGAGCTTCCTTCTGGATGTTTTGTCCTTTCCTGAAAGTGGAAAGGACACACAGCTTGCTAGGGGCAGATCTGGGAATTGGAACTCATCACTTTGACTTTGGAATCTATCGTGACAACTATGTTACATTGTCTATTCAGGAGTGGGGCCCTACCCAGTCCAAACTCATAAACAAACACAAAGAGAACATTACTGTATATTATATTAAGAAAACTGAGGTAGACAGATACTGTCATCCAGCTTGTCAGTGAAAAGCGTGAGATTCTGAGATGTAGTATGTGTAAAGGTTTGGACTCTGAATTCACACAGTCTGAGTTTGAATCCCAGCTATACTAACTACAAGCTGTGTGGGTAAGTTTTTTCACTTCTTTGTCTCTGTTTCTGTATTTATAAAATGGAACCAATAATATTATCTGTTACTCTAGGTTATTCTGAGAATTCACAATGACGGTGCCTATATGGCATTTAGCATAGCAGACTAATTTGACTACAGTTCTTAATAAATCCCCAGCACTTATCAGTTTGTTGTTTGTCATGGCTTGCATGTTGCAGTGGTGCTGGAAGCTATGCCACTGGTGTCATAAATACCAGCAGAGTCACCTGTAGTGGATAGATTTCATTGGAGCTTTCAAGCTAAGACTAGGAAGAAAAGTCTGGTGATCTACTTCTGATGATTAACCAGTGCAATCCCTGTGAATCACAACAGAATATTATCTGATACAGTGATGGATGACCAGCCCCCTTTATTGGAAGGCAATCAAAGTACGCGGCAGCTACACCAGTGGACTTGGTCATATCAATGTTTGTGAAGATGGTGCGGGACCTAGTAATGTTCTGTTCTGTTATTTATGGGCTTACTATGAGTTAGAGCCTAACAAAAATGAACAAATCCAGCCCTTTTTGGTATACCATTCTTAAACATGATTCATTCTCTCTCTCTTCCATTAGTGTTTTTCTTTTCATTACATGTGATTATCCTGCTCTCATTAAACTAGTCCTTTTAACGTTTCTCAAAAGTCCATTCTTCCAGTCTTTTAATCATCTCTGGCCTTGTTCTGATCATTTCATCTAGTATTAACACATTTGTCTTTTGGAACAATGAGGAAAAGGTGGGATACAGGAAAAAGCCAGTCTGCAACTCTACCTGTCCTTAGGGATCGAGTAAGGTGCCTAGCCATTGCCTGTTTCTGTGGCATTTAAGAGATAGTGGTGTCATTTGTTTGCTCCGCCCTCCAAATGTTTTCTTTTGGGAGGAACTATCCACCGATAGCTTCTGGTTAGGGAGTTGCCTCTGACCTCCGTGACCCCACACAGGAAGTCAGTGTGTATGCTAGCCCAGTTTTCAAGGGTAAAAAGCCAAAGATCAAAAGCTAAGTGAATTTTAAAAAGTTGCTACTCTAAATTACCAGTATGAAAGTATTTAAAATATATCATGATACAAACTGTTGGAAAACATGTGCAGAAGCAAAGCATTATATACACTGTGGTTGTTTATTTCCTATGCCTGATGGTTAATGGGCAGCCACAAATAAGTGTTCAGAATAATTCCTCTGACACCAGTTCAGCGATGGGATGCTTTGTTGACGTAAGAAAGGGCATAAGAGTACTTTCCCCTCTTCCATACCTGAGATAATAGTGTGATCTATTCCAGGAAGAAGTTAATCTTGGCCATTACAAGCAATCAAATGACTGTTTGACTACACTCCTCATGACTTTTGCAACTAATCAGCTATGGAGATCAATTTAAATGTAATTATCACATTTTACTATAATTCAACTCAGTTTGCTTCACCTGTACTTGAAACTGAGACAGCGACCAAGGATGACTGAACTAAAATGACCTTATTCTAACATTTTGTGATCCAGTTAGATTTTAGAGGGCTGGGGAGAAGGAGGAAGCTGACATAATATGACTCACGGTTACCATTAAACATTACACTTAATCTCTTGTATCTCTCATGTGGTGAAGAAATGCTGGAAGTAGAAAATCTGTTTCCTTGAGTGTTTCATCTCATTGTTAGCAAGAAACACAATGAAATAAACTTCACCTTTTCCTCTGGGGACTTCTCTAGTTGGCTATTACAAGCAGGATGTGCTGCTGGATGGACAGACAGGGACCTAGTGATCCCTCTGCTAATGTGGACCTTTGAGGAATACTAAGCACATTTTCTAAATACCAGCTTTAAGTTTTAAGAAAAGTGGCATAGATATAATGGGGTCATTTCCCTGCCTCACCTTGGCACTAACTTGTCTTTGAAACTGAGTCATCTTCCTGATAGCAACTGAAAATGCTCTTAAAACGTCTCTTAGTTTAGTGACTCAGAAAGAACTTTGAAAAACTGATGACAATGTTGTCAATTATTTTGTGAAGGCAGTAAGTTTTTAATTTATTTTTTTAATTATGACTGAATGAAAATGTACATTGCCATATAAATTTACATGCCCACCTATATGCAGCTTCCACTGCTCTCCCTGTCCGGTGACAGCATACTATTCCTCTCTGCTCCATACATGTCTCATCCTCCCAACAGTCTCCTTTCCCCTCCTCTCTACTCACTCCCCTTCCTCCAGCCAGAGGTCAGCAGGATGATATCCTATAGATGCATAGAACCATAAAGTGCGTCCAATATATGGTCACTCTGCATTGCCAAGTCCAATGCATTCATGTCCAAAGAGTGGACCTTCTTTATAATTTATGGGTAAAGGCAGCATCAGGGCTGGGGGCCATGCTCTCAGGGGAACCCCGAAACCACTGGAACATCAATTGTGGTCTTTTAATGGAGATCTCAGGGTGCACCCCTTTTTATTCTTGTGTTGCCAGTGAGACTCAACTTAGTGAGCTCCATTGCGGCTATCACTGGTGGTGGCCGGGCACCATCTGGTTCTTCTGGTCCCAAGTCGATGTAGGCACCCACTCATGTGGGTCTCTCTATCTTCTGGGTTGTCTTTACCCCATGTCATTTTGGTCTTCGGTGAGCATCCGTTCCTGCTGAGTTGGGACCATTTGCTGTGCCCTTGAATGGCAGCTTGGCAGCTTTTAAGACCCCAGACGCCACTCACCAATGTAGGGTACAGAGAGCCCTCTTAGCAAAACACTAGTTGTGCCAGTTGGCCTTGATTTCACCTAAGAGCATGGTCCCCTGCCCCTGAAGGCAGTAAGTTCCTCCAATTTTCCTAAATTCTAGGGTTTTTTCCAAGTCTTTGTGCTTACTATTTGTAGGTAGTAAGCTGCCATATTTTGTGTTTGGTTGGCATGTTGTCTTGAAAGTGAGGGTCTAATGGTTGGTCATGGCTAAGACAGACCTATCTTGAGGATTCTACAGTGAACTGAGACATTGAGGAGTTAAGATAAATGCATTCCCACAACTGTGATTTACTCCAGCCCATTATATTGCTCGACTTTATGGAAATAAGATGAAACAAATGTTAAAGTTAACATTTTCGATATGAAATATGTTAACTAACTAGTTATCTGAATACAAAAGTTACCTAGGAGGGAGAAACTCAAACAAAACAGAAAACTCAAATAAGACAAACAAAAAACTGTACCTTGTTAAGGAAAAGGAGTTTTGAAATGACTTCATCATTTTGTTAGATATGTAAATTTTCCTTTGTTTGGCTTGTCTTTTTTGTGCTTTAGACAAATTACTGCATGGAACTTTGAACAATTTGAACATTCACAGATTTTATAGGAGAATAAAATTAATCTGTGGTAAAAGATGAATCTTTACACACACACACGCACACACACATACACACACACATATAAGGACTGTCAATTAAATTGGCAGTGCTACATACCTGATTGCTGAATATTATCACCATTACCTTTGAAGTACACCACTTGGGAAGCTATACACCGATGCTAGTGCCTAGTCCACTGTTCAAAGCAATTTTGGAACTGTTTTCTGGAATGGCTATTAGAGCTATTGTTGTATTACTCTTGATGTCCCCACTGTCATCAAAATGTCTTTCTTTCAATATTTCCTTTATCTTTGGGTAAAGAAAAAAGTCACTGGGGGTCAGATCAGGTGAATAGGGAAGAGGTTCCAATACAATTGTTGTTCAGTTGCTGAAAACTCCCTCACCGAATTGCTGCTGTGCCACCATGCACAATGGTCACTTTAGAAAGAGTTTCAAAATTGCTTTGTAGGGTGGACCAAGTGCTGGCATCGGTGCATACCTTCTCAAGGGGGGCACTTTGAAGGTAACTGTAGTGGTTGATATTTAGCAGTGAGGTATGTAGCACTTAGAACAATTAAGTTCCCAGACTTAATTGGCAGACCTCTTATGAAGTGATCCATGCACTAGAATAACTGATAAGTAGAAGACATCTGGTAGCACATATTACCCTCACTAAAACGTGAGTTTGGTCAAACACAGCAATCAAGAGATCCTACACAGGATGATTTAGTGTTGTGTCAAGTCATTATTTCAGAAAAACGGTGAACCCAAGAAGAGATAACATTTGGAATGCCAAGACGCTAGGCAAACCGTATCATTGCCGAAAGATGCTCAAAGGCAGGAATAAAGGCTGAGGAAGTGAATTTCCAGGAGTAACGTATCTATAAATCTTAAAAGGTTTAGAACATTAGGAAGGTAACCAAAACAGATCTTAAACACAGATGTCAGAACAGAAGTTGAGGCAGAAGGTCATTTCAGTCAGTCAGTCAGCCAGCACGCATGCATTTATTGAGTGATTACAGTTTGCCCCAATATATAGGTTCTGGGGAATACAAAGGAAAATAAGATACAGTCTTTGCATGCTAGTTGCTAAGAGTTAGAGTTTGAGACATACGTTTAGCATGTAACTAGAAGAAAGTGTCCCAGAGTGATGTGATAAAACATAGAGCTGGGATTATTTAAATCTTTTCTGGCAAAGTTCAGGATTGATCTGAGATTGGGGTAGTGGGTGGAGTCTGTGGGGGGCAGGCAGGGATCAAGCAATTCTATTGATGAAGAGAAGACTAAAAGGCTACGGAGATCAGTGCCTGCATCTATTGAAAGAGTACATGTGGAGCAGGGAGATGGCATTCTCAGAGTTTCAACAGGTATTTATTTTCTTGCTCTAGTTCCCCTGATAGCTTGAAAAGAGCAAGGGAGGACACGTAAACAAAGTTAGAGCTCTTTTCTACTCTGAACAAACAGTGCCCTTTGTACATTTTAGCTAATCTGAATGTTAAATAGTCTCATCAAGGAAAATGTACAGAGAGGAAACAACTGTATTTTATCTGAGGTAGACGGGAAGTCATCACAGGAGAGGCAGATGTGCTATGTGCTGGATCACGAATTTGTCTTGATGATTTACTTTATGACCTAAGCTAGTTATTAATGATTAGACCCATTGCCACCAGTCAATTCCAACCCACAGTCACCCTATAGGACAGAAAAGAGCTGCCTCATAGGGTTTCCAAGGAGCACCTGGCGAATTTGAACTGCTAACCTTTTGGCTAGCAGATGTACCTCGTACCTGTACCTTTCCACATGTATGATTTTTGTGTGTGTTTCTTTATACTTTCTTGACACTTATTGTTTGTGGTAACTCTAAGAATAAGGCGAAACCAAACTTGTTGTTTGACACTACGCGGGACAGTCTAACAAAACAACATAACACATATAAACACATTTCTTTACCTATTTAAATTTGCCCAATATTGAGCTTAGTCCATTGGCAAGAAGTCTGTTAGGCAGGCAAGAAGTTTGTTAGGCAGAATAAACTCTGGCCTAGAAAGAAGTTGTTTTTTAACCCTATCTCAGCCCTTCTTATTGTGTGATTGCTATGGATTTAATTATAGTCCCCCCAAATATATATTTAAGTACCAATCCCCAGTACCTGCGAATATGATCTTGTTTGGAAATGGGGTTTTTGAAGATGTTTTCATCTAACAGGAGGTCATACAAGACTACGTTGGGTCCTAATCCTTTCTGAGTGATGTCTTTCTCTTTGGGAAGAGACAGTGGGAGGCACACAGAGGGGAGATGATGTGTGAAGACACATCGACAAGCCAAAGAGTGCCAAGAAATTCAGCAGCTCTCTGAAGCCAAGGGACAAGGAAATTCCCCTAGAGCCTTTATAATGAATGTGACCCTGCTGACAAGCTGATTTCAGACTGCTAGCCTCCCAATCCGTGAGACAACACATTTCTGGTATTTTAAGCCATTGATTTGCGGTATTTTGTTGCAGCGGCTCTAGGAGACTACAAGGGTGACCTAGGCGTGGTACCTTGATGGTCATATATTTTGGGTTCCTTGTCTCAAAAACGCTTAGGTCATGTAGGTGTTAGAAGTTTTAAATAAAATGATGTTAAAATACAAATGCTTCTGTCTGGCATTTATAGCTGTCTAACACTTCCATGGGGAAGACCTGGGTTTGATTCCTGGCTGGTTTCACTTCTTAGGCAGCCACTACTTGTTCATTGCTGAAGGCTTAAATGTTGCTACAATGCTAAATAGGTTTCAGGAGAGCTCCAGACTAAGTCAGACTAGGAAAAAGGACTAGGGACTTACTTCCAAAAATCTGCTGATGAAAAGTTCTATGATTCCAAACCAGTCATAGGGATGGCAGAGACTGAGCAATGTTTTGTTCCATTTTATGTGACATCTCTATGAGTCGAAGGCTGACTCTACAGGTACTCCTAACAACAACAAGAACAAATCTTACCTCATTTGTCACTCCCAGCCTCTTTTTCATATAATCTCATCATGCACTTTCTCCTTTAGCAGAATAAAGTGCCATTCAATGTGGGGAACTCTTGCTAAGAATTGTTCCTTTCTATTTTCATTTAAAAGACCTTTGTTTCCTACTTTCTGGAAAACAATGATACAAAGTGAATCTTTTTCCTGTTTCTTTGGCATTTTCAGAGTTTCAACAGGTATTTATTTTCTTGCTCTAGTTCCCCTGATAGCTTGAAAAGAGCAAGGGAAGACACATAAACAAAGCTGGAGCTCTTTTCTACTCTCAACAAAAAAGTCCTATTGTCTTTCTCTGGTGCACTTGGCTTTGGCTTCATCCAAAACTTTATAGTATGTGCATTTATTTTACCCAGTAGTCTGCATTGATCAGGGTTATAGTTCTAGTAGGATAATTTATTTTACAGTCAGAAACTTCTCGTGTTTAGGTTGCTTAAGTTAAGCTGCAACCAAAGTCATAGGATTGCTAGGAATTGGAAATGACTCACTGGCAACAGGTTTTTTGGCTTATGCTGAAATCAGTGCTTTGGTTAGAAATAAATAAGTTTTAAAAGTCTAGAATTATTTGTTTATTACAAATTACTGAGAGACTAACAGGATATTCTTCATGAAGTTTTCTTGGAGGCATACTTGTATGCCTTGTATATTGATTATTTTGTTTTTCTATACCTTTCTGAAGCAGTGATGAGTTTTTTTCAGGGTATGGCTTTATTAAGTTTAACTTTAACAAATATGTCATTAAAATATCTACAATGCAATTTAAATGTTATTAAAGTAATATTTTAAAATAAAATGATGTCTAATGAGAGTCACGACTCTGCCTCAAGAAATTTAAACGTTACCCATATTATTAGACCCATTCTACTGATAAAGTCATCTAAAGTTCAGAAACGTTAAATAAATAACTAGATCAAATCCTTGATGTTGTTTTCTTCTTAGCAGGATTCAAGCCCAGGTTTATCTGAATCTAAAATGCAAGCTTTTTCTACAATGCTATGAAGCAAACTCCAGATGTGACTTCAAGAGATAACTTTCCAGAGTTTGAGTCAAATTCGTTTGTTTTGTGCTTACATGCCTTAAGTGAGAAGATCTTCTTGTCTCTTGAGTTTGGCACAGAGTTGGTGCTCACTGAAAACAGAATAAATGAAGGGATGCATTGTAGTTGCACTAGGAACGAGTTGTGTGTGTGTATTTCAGAAAGCCACTGGAGAGCTTTTTTAGGGCAGATAAGCAGTTGTGGTGACTCCTGAATGGCCTGCTGACTGTTCATGACTCCTCTGTGGGACAGAGGGAGGTAGTTTCCTGGAGGAAGAAGGTTGAGTAACAAAGCCACAACGGTTGGCAGATAAATTCGTTAGATAAAATGTCTTGTCACTTAGGAGGAGGCTGTTCCGTGGCTCTACCAGTGAGGTAGTTCTCACCTGTGTCAGTGCTGCCCACTGTCTCTTCCACTGAGACGAAGTTGTCCCTCGCCTCCACCCGACCTGCCTAGTGGGTTGACTCCATGATGAACAAAGGAAATAATGCTTGACAATCAAATTTTGCTAGACTTAGGTTAAAACTAATTCTTTGATTCTGAAATGTTGTTACTGTGTAAAATTATCTGAGCATTCTCAGGAATAATTGTCACTAGTGTTTGCAGAATTAACAGATTAAATTTACAGGACCCATGGATGGGAATCACATTCTTTCTTTTGTAAACAGTCTGTTATTCTGATTATGAAATAATGTATTAGTATTAAAGAATACTACAGCATCGATAACTACCGAAAGAAGACGAAAGCATCATTTACCACTCTACAATGCCAGCCAGCCAAGTGCCGTCGAGTTGGATCCGACTTACAGCAACCTCCACAATAAATAAGGCAAATATTGCTAACATTTGGTATATTTTCTTCTAGCGTTGGCATTTGTTGACAGTTGAGATCTTGTTAAACATACAATGTGCACTATTTTGCATTTTAATATTCTGTGAATACTTTCCTAAGTTATTAAAAATGAAAAGATAAAATTCTTAAAGGATTTTAAGCAGATGGTATAATCACTTCTCAGTGTTATTACATTGGGACTATATATCCCAAATATACATGCATAATGATTATATCTTCTCCTATAGTCAGCCATTTTTTGTCAAGGTTCACATACCTGGTTAATCATAGAACAAGGACTAGAAACAAATTTCTCTTATTCAAATATAGACGTAATCTAATAAGTCCCCTCTCCCCCCATTCCTGAATGAAGGACAATATTCAAAGTCACATTGATATTTTGATTAGGTCTAAAATTATTCCCTCTTAAGGAAGAGTTTCATGTTCTGTATTTTCGGTCATTTTTTTCACCCTTTCCACAGATCGCTCTGCTTTGAAGGAGTTAAAAGAATGCAGGGAAAGAACAACGCCAGCAGTACATTCTAATGGGATTTTGCCAGTTAAAGAATACATCACTGTTACGCCTGCACCAGATGGAGCATAAGCAGATTTTTAGTGACAAGTGATATAACTTTATGGTGTCTTCTAGAAGTTCATGGGAATGGCTCATGTTGTGGCTTTAATTATAACATGTTGATCTGTAGTGTGAATATGAACACCGAGCTTTCCCACTCCCACCCCAAAGCTTTCCTTGTTATCTATTATAGATGAAGCAGTAGGAATGTGGAAGTATGGTCATTTCTCTGAGGTCACGGTGACAGATGACTACAGAGCTGGAATGTCGGCCTCAGCGCTTTATTGAATCCTTGGCTTTGTCTAGGGGCCCAGCTAGAGGCATAAAGCTTTTCTCTTCCCCAGCACTGACTTTCAGTACCAGCTTTTAGAAATTTATTTGATATTCAATCTAAGCTTTGCAATCAATACTTAGCAGAAGAAGAGGAGGAATTACTTATCCTGTGGCATACATCAGCACACAAATAGTTCCTCTCTCTATCTTGTGGAAAAGTCTGAAATGATCACATACACAATATATCTTTTATCAGTGGCCCAAATGCAAATGTTGAAGAATTCACATCTAATGGCTTTCTCCAAACATTTTCAGCGCTTCTTTTTCTCAGGATTTAGAACTTCTATCTACTGTCAGTTTAACAAAAAGAGAATTATGAATGAATCAGTTAGTTTAGTTATTATTTACACCCTTATAAGGTCTCCAAATGTTTTAATATAGATGTTAACACATACATAAAGCTGTAGATTTAACTAGAACATCATAATAAAAAATATCATTATAACTCTTGTACTAACTTGGTTTTATGATTGAGCTTTCTTAATTCTAGGCTATTTTTTTTTCTTGCAGTCCAGGTTAAATCAGCCAAAGCCAAGCCAAGTGCCGTCAGATCCGACTCAGTTGGATTATTTAAATATTCTTTGACAAATTAAATCATAACTTCAGGTGTGACTCACTTTTTCTGTACTAATACTTAAAAGACATTATTAAAGTAATGTTAGATGAAGGGGCATTAGTGAAAAAAAAAGCTATTGCTGATTCCAACCCATAGCAGCCTCACGTGTGACAAAGCAGAGCTATACATAGAGTTTTCCCACTGTAATCTTTTTGGAAATAGATTGCCATACCTTTCCTCCACAGCCCTGCTGGCTGAGCTGAGACTGGTAAGCTTTAGGTTAGTAGTCAGGAACAAACTGTGCCATCTGCTACCTAGAGACTTTGATGAAAGACTGTTGTTAGCCATCAGGTTGATTCTGGCTCATGGCAACACCATGTGTTACAGAGTAGACCTGCTCCACATCCATGTTTTTTCTTGGGTGTAATTTTAAAAAAAAAAAAAAAATATATATATATATATAATTGTGACTGAGTGAAAGTATACAATCCAAATTAAATTTGCATGCTCATGTATCTGCAGCTTCTTCTTCTCTCCTTTACTAGTGACAGCACACTCCTCCTTTGTATTCTATACGTGTCACAACCTCCTGTCCCCTCCATTCTACCCTCTCCTCTCCCTTGTAGCAAGAGGCCATCAGGACAGCATCCAATAGATGCATAGTGCCATAAAGTACCCACACAACACGGTCACACTGTGTCCCCAGGTCCAATCTATTCCTGTCGGAAGAGTTGACCCCAGTAATGTTTTCTGGTCAGAGACACCAGCAGGTCTAGGGGGCTATGCTCCCAGGGGGAAGCCTGGGCCTTCAGACCATCAGTTTAGTGGAGCTCTTGAGGTGCACCCTTCTTTTTCTAGTGTTGGCACTGGGATTTGACATTGTGTTCCCCATCACGGCTGTCATTGATGGTGGCTGGACACCATGTGGTTCTTCTGGTCGCATGTTGATACAGTCACCTATTCACATGGGTCCTTCTGTCTTCTGGGCTCTTTTTCCCTTATGTCTTTGTTGTCCTTGCTGATCATTTGTTCCAGCTGAGTTGGGACAGTTTAATGTACCTAAGTTGGCAGCTTGTTAGCTTTTAGGACCCCGGATACCACTCACCAATATAGGGTACAGTAGGCTCTCTTAGAAATAGGCTAATTGTGCCAACTGGCCTTGATGTCCCCTGAGAGCGTGGTCCCCAGGCCCCCGCCCCTGCTGCTTTATCCTTGCAATATCAAGTTAAGACTGGAAGAGTTTTCAGTTTATGTTGCAGCCCAGTTAAGTTGATCTTTATTGTACTGTGTGCTGTCACTGCTTTCACCCAACCAAATTGCTATGAACTACCAAATCTATGACTAGCCCTCTCCCTCAGTCCCCTCCCTTGCAGCTGTCAACGAGTCTTTTCTTCTATACATGAGTCTGTTTTTAAGTCTTTATAGTAGGGGTATCATACAAAGTTTGTCCTTGTGCTGTTTGCTGACTGATTTCACTCAGCATAATGTCTTCCAATTGAAACTAGGTTATGAGACGCTTCCTAAAATCATCATTGTTCTTTATCATTGCATAGTATTCCATTGAGTATATGTACCATAGTTTGTTTATCCATTTATCTGTTGTTGGGCATCTGGGTTGATTCCATCTTTATGCTATTGTGGACTGTGCTGCAATAAACATTCATGTGCATATACCTGTCCATGTGACTGCCCTTAATTCTGTAGGATGTATTATGAGCAGTGGGATTACTAGATCAAATGGGATATCTATTTCCAGCTTTTTAAGGAAGTGCCAGATTACTTTCTGGAGAGGTTGTACTATTTTACAATCCCACCAGTAGTGTAGGAGAGTTCCAGTTTCTCCATAGCCTCTCCAGCATTTGTTATTTTGTGTATTTTAGATCATGGCCAACCTTGTTGGAGTTAGATGGTGTCTCATTGCAGTTTTGATTAGGATTTCTTTAATAGCTAATGACTGTGAGCATTTCTTCATGAGTCTTTTGGCTGCCTGGATGTCCTATTTAGTGAAGTGTCTGTCACCTTTGCCCATCACTTAACTAGGTTATTTACCTTTTTCTTGCTGGTACTTTGCAGTACCTTGTAGATTATGGAGATCAGACATCAGTTTGACATGTACTGGCCAAATATTTTTTCCCATTCTTTTGGTGGTCTTTTAACTCTTTTAATAAAGTCTTTAGATGAGCAAAAGTGTTTGATTCTTAGTAGTTTCCATTTATCTATTTTCTCTTCTATTGAATGAGCTTTGTCAAATTTTGAAGTCTATCTAAGCTGTCTACTAAAACTTCCATTGTTGACCTTATCTTTTCTTGCATGAGCTTGATCATTTTAGGTTAGATATTTAGGTCTTTTATCCATTGATTTAGTTTTTGTATAAGGTGTGAAATATAGATCTTGTTTCGGTTTTTTGCAGATGGATATCCAATTTTGCCAGCACCATTTGTTAAACAGACTTTTTTACCTCAGTTTACCATCTTAGGGCCTTTGTTTAATATCAAGTGTTCATAGGATGATGGTGGCATCTCTGCGGTCTCAACTTTGTTCCATTGGTCTATATGTCCTTTTTTGTACCAGTACAAGCCTATTTTGACCATTGAGGCAGTGTAATAGGTTCTAAGGTCAGATAGTGTGTGGCCTCCCACTATGTGCCTCTTCTTTAGTAGTGCTTTGCTTATCTAGGGTTTCTTCTCTTTGTAAACAAAGCTGGTGATTTGTTTTCTCCATCTCATTAAAAAATGTCATGGAAATATGTACTGGGATTGCATTATATATGTAGATCACTTTGGGTAAAATAGACCTTTTCACAGTGTTACATCTTCCTATCCATGAGCAGGGTAGGATTCTCCATTTATGTAAGTCTTTATTAGTTTCTTGCAGAAAGTCTTGTAGTGCTCTTTGTAAAGGTCTCTTATTTCTCTAGTAATATTTTTTCCTAGGTATTTTTTCTTCTTCAGGGCTATGGTAAATAGTATTGATTTGGTCATTTCTTCTTTAATTATTTCTTTGTTGTTACAAGGAATCCTACTGATTTACTTATGTTTATCTTACATCCTCATACTTTGCTGAACTCTTCTATTAATTTGAGTAGTTTACTTATGGATTGTTTAGGATTCTCTCATATGCAATCATATCATTTGGAAATGGGGAGTTTTTTGCCTCTTCTTTGCTGATGCAGATTCCCTTTTTTTCTTTGTGTTGTCTAACTGCTCTGACGAGAACTTCCAGGACAATGTTGACAGAAGTGGTGAGAATGGGCATCCTTGTCTAGTTTCCTTTCTCAAGGGGGAATTCTTTCATTCTCTTTCCATTCAGGATGAGGTAGGCAATTGGCTTTGTGTAGATGTCCCTTACTGAGGTGAGGTAATTGCCTTCTATTCCTATTTTGCTGAGAGTTATTAGCATGAATGAGTGTTGGACTTTGTCAAATGCCTTCTCTGCATCAGTTGACAAAATCAGATGATTCTTATCTTTTGCATTATTTATGTCATTGATCACATTAATTGTTTTTCTGATGTTAAACAAGCTTTGCATCCCTGGTATGAATCCAACTTGGTCATGATGAATTATTTTGTTTTATATATTGTTGAATTCTATTGACAAAGATTTTGTTGAAGATATTTCCGTCTAGGTTCATGAGTGATATTAATGTATTTTTCCTTTCTCATGGGATCTCTCGCTGGCTTTAATTTCAGGGTTATGCTGGTTTCATAGAATGAATTTGGAGTATTACATCCATTTCAATGCTGTGAAATAGTCTTGGTAGTATTGAAGTTAGTTCTTCTCTAAACGCTTAGTAGAATTCTGTGGTGAAGCCATCTGGGCCAGGGGTTTTTTTGCTTGGTAGTTTTTGGATGACCTTTTCAGTCTCTTCCTCTGTGATGGGTTTATTAAGTTGTTCTGCTTCAACTTATGATAATTTTGGTGGGTGATATGAACCTAGGAACTTGTCCATTTCCTCTAAGTTTTCAAATCTGTTACAGTACTGCCTTTTGTAGTATTCTACTTTGATACGTTGATTTCTGTTGATCTGTTGTGACATCTCCCATCTCAGCTCTTACTCAGGTTGTTTCCTGTTTTTCTTCAGCAAGTTTAGCTAACAGTTTGTCAACATTGTTGATGTTTTAAAAAAAACTAGCTTTTGGTTTTGTCAAGTTTTTCAATTGTTCTTCTATTCTTTAATTCATTTAGTTTTGCTCTAATCTTTATGATCTCTTTTCTTCTGGTGTCTGAGGGCTTCCTCTGTTGCTCTGTTTCTGCTGTTCAAGCTATAGAATTAATACTTTGGTTTGAGTCCTTTATTCCCTTCCAAATGTGTGCATTTATAGAATAAACTGATCTCTGAGCACTACTTTCACTGTATCTCATAAATTCTGGTAGAATGTGTTTTCATTCTTATTTGACTCCATGAATTTCTTTATTTCATCCTTGATTTCTGTGATAACCCATGGCTTTTTGAGCAAGATGTTGTTCAGTTTCCATATGTTCCAGTTTCTATCTATGTTTTTTCTGCTATTGATTTCAACTTTTATGGCTTTATGGTCTGAGAAGATACTTTGCAATAATTCAGTGGTTTGGATTTTGTTGAGATCTGCTTTATGTGCTAACACATGGTCTATTCTGGAAATGTTCTGTGTGCATTAGAGAAGAAGTTGTAGCTATCTGTTGATAGATAAAAAGTTTTGTATATGTTGATGATGTCTAGTTGGTTAATTGTTGCAGTAAGATAGTCTGTGGTTTTACTGAGCTTTTTGTCTAGAAAATCTGTCCATCACTGAAAGTTGAGTGTTGAAGATGCCCACTATTATTGTGGAGTGACTTATCTCATTTTTCAGTGTAGTCAGTGTTTGTTCAATGTATTTAGATGTTGTAGTACTGAGTGCATACCTTTTCAATATTGTTAAGTCCTGCTTGTGTATTGATCTTTTCAGCAATAAATAGCGACCATCCTTGTCCATGATAGTGGATTTTACATCACGATCTATTCTACCTGAGATCAGTATTGCTACACCTGTTCTTCTTTGCATATTGTTAGCTTGGTATATATCATTCCATCCTTTAATTTTCAGTTTGTTCCCATCTTTAACTCTAAGATGTGTTTCTTGTAAGCAACATATAGACAGGTGGTGTCTTTTGATCCAAGATGTCACTCATTGGCTGTTTATTGGAGCATTCAATCTGTTTACATTCAGTGTAATTACTGACAGATATGTGTTTAGTGCTGTCATTGTGATGTATTTATTTTTGAGTTGATATTTTCTATGTTCCTCTTAATGTTCTGTTCTAGGTTGAGTTTTCTTTTTTTTCAGTGTATGTTTTGTGTGTGTTGAGACTCCTGTATTATGTTTGTTTTGATGTGTTGTATTTTTATTGCACTTTGTGACTACTCCTATGATCCCCCTTAATATTTGAAGTTTAAACCCAGTTTTCACTTCTACGTATCTTTTTAACTTCCTCTCCATCTGAAAGGACTATAACTACTGCAGACTACTCCTCTTTTTAGTGTGATGGTGTCATAGTTTTCATGATATGATCACTGGTTCGTTTCTTTTAATACTGTAGCTTTGATTGAGTTTTAGACATCCCCAACTGAGTAGATTTCTAGATATTGTGTCCTCCATTGCCTCCTTAAATATATACTTAATTTTTTTTTTCCTAAGCAAAGAGCTTCTTTCAGCATTTCTTGTAATTTGGCTTTTGTTTTTACAAAGTCTCTAAGCTTCGGTTTATCTGCAAATGTCTTAATTTCATCTTGTCGCTTGAAAGACAGTTTTGCAGGATATATAATTCTTGGTTAGAAATTTTTCTCCTTCAAGGCTTTGAATGTGTCATCCCACTGCCTCCTTGCAAACCTCGTTTCTGCCAAGAAGTCAGACAAAAGCCTACAAAGTTTCCCTCTGAATATTAGCTTTGCTTTGAGTCTCACTGCCTTTAGGAGAATCTGTTTTTTTTTTTTTTTTTTTTTTCATTTTATTAAGCTTGATTATAATATGTCTTGGTGTCTGTGGTGGTCAGGATTATGCCCAACTTTGCTAATCCATGTTTGGCTGCTGTATCAAGTGGCACGGTGGGACCTGTGTTGGCTTCCCACTCCTGATATCTTGTCTATCCACCTTTTACCACCTACTGCTGGTCTGTTCACATAGCCAGCAGCTCCTGCTCTCTTCTGGCATCTGGTTCCAGCAGCTGTTGGATTCATCAAACCTTACAGCCGGCACTTGAGAGTCCTGTTCCCTGACCTGCTGATCCTGGGTTCACCAGCAGCTGGGTCCACTAGCTTCATCTCACCACCATCTTGAGATCTGCCAACCTCCACAACAGATGATCTAGAGCTCTGTTCTCTGATCTGCTGACCTTGGGTTCCACAGCTTCTGTGGCCACGTGAGGTTTGTGCCAGGACTTGGGACATTCAGCTTCTGCAATTGTGTGAGCTGTTTCCTTATATATAAATCTTTCCTTGTACATATATGACTCATGGCGACCCTAGGGCCAGGGTAGAACTGGTTGTACATATATATGTTACTGGTTTTGCTTCCCTGGAAAACCCAGCCTACAACAATGTCTTTCCGTTTTGGATCCAGTTTTTTTTGGCATTCAATATACATCTTGGATTTCTATGTTCTTTTCTTTAATCATTTCAGGGAAGTTTTCTGTCAACGACAGTACTCTCTGTTTTCAGCTCTCCCTCCCTGTTCAGGATCTCCAATTAATCATAAATTATTCCTCTTGATAGAGTCCCACATGTTTCTTAATGTGTCTCAGTTTTTCTTATTTCTTTTCTCTGATTTGTCCTCATATATGTTGGTGTCAGTTTCTGTATCTTCAAGGTCACTAAATCTGACTTCCATTTCCTCAGTTCTGTTCTTTTGTTTTTGGATTGAATTGTCTCATTTTGTAATCTTGTTATTGATCTGCTGGGTTTCAGAATGTTGATGTTGCACCAGTTTAAATAGCTTCTAAATTTTTCATTTTGCTCTGCTGCATTTTGCTTACTCTCTAGGAGGGCTCTTTATATAAGTCTTTTGTGCTCAACCTCTGATAGTGTCAGAAAAGCTTCTTCATCTAGGCAGCTTTTTGATTATTTGGGAGTTTTCTGGAGCTATGGTGGGCTGTTCCTTTAAATGGTTAGCAATTATCTGTTGCCTTCAGGCCATCTTGAGGCTGTTTAGTTCTTTGGTGTTACCTTAACATGAGCTGAGGTGTAGTTCTGAGAAGGGAGTTGGTCACCAGCCACCTCTGCCACTTCTCTTGGGTGGCAGACTCCTCATTCTGGCTGGCAAAGACACTGCCCTACTTATGGAGTCACTAGGGGGCTGTCAACCAACCCTATGATATGAGTCAGTAATGGCTGGAAGAGATGCTGTCAGGCTGCTAGGCAGTTATTTCTGTAGGGAGCCCTATTTTAAAAAGTCAAAAGTTCTCTGACAACTTCCAGAATCAGTCAGGTTGTCAGGTGACAGTTGACAATGGAAACAACTCTTCCATACTTCCATACATACTTTGATGTAGTTCAAAATATGGAGTGGCTGTTGTGCTGTTGTCATCGCCTGCAAGGATCTACCTATAAGTCAACACTGTGCTAAACACAGCCTTTCTGCTGGAAAGGTGCTCCCCAGACTCACACTGCCTCCAAGCTTCAGAATTAGCCTTTGCTAAGGCCTCCGATTGGGTCACTCCACCTCCCAGCTGACCGAGATGGCATCCAGGTCAAGCTGCCCCTCCAGCATGAAACAGGAGAATCTATGGTGGAGCTCAGAAAAGAGAGGGTGGAGGGGCTACAGTGCCCTCAGTCCACTGCCAAGCTCTCAAAACATGGCTATACCATATGCTGTCTCTCCACTGTGGCACATGCTGTTCACTTCAGTACTACAGCTCAATGTATCTGCCAGCTTATGCCCATCTGCCACCTACTGGCAAACAAAAAGAAAAAAAAAATTAAAAGCACCAATACCTTTAGTCCACCCAAGCAGTGAGTCAGTAGGAGTGGGGTTCAGCAAGAGAGAAGAAGTTTACTGTTTGGTGGTGTGTAGTTTAATCTGACAGCCCTATTCTGTATCCTAGGGCCCACTGGGTGTCCAGAAAACTCCATTCAATTATCAATCTGGGCCTTAGTTTTCAGAGGGAATTAAGGAGATGTGTGTCTAATCTGCCACCTTGGCTCTGCTCCCTTGGCTGTAATGTTTGTGGAAGTCCATTCACAGGCCTTTTCTTTAACTGCATAAGTGGGCAGGTTCAAACCTCCAACTTTAGGTTAGTAGTTCAGTGGAAACTGTTTGCATTACCTAGGACATTGTTCAAAGACAATGGCTACTGTTATTTGAAGGCTAGGGTCAAATAGCAAGTCAGCTTACTGCTAGCAAAAAGTTTTCAAATTTAGATTACTTTCAAGCTTGGTCCTCCTTACTACTTACTGTGTTTGGCAATGTCTGGTGACATTATTGGTTGTCACAAATGTAGGGAGCATATAGGAATGCTGCTAAACATACTACAATGAATGCACAGGGTGCCCCCACAACAGAGAATTATCTAACCCAAAACATCAACAATGCTGAGAGTAAGAAACACTCATCTAAAATATCTCCTCATGGCAACACTATAGGACAGAGTAGAACTGCCCCATAGGGTTTCTAAGGAACAGCTAGTAGATTTGAACTGCTGACCTTAAGACCAAACTCATTACTGTGGAGTCAATTCCACCTCATAGAGACTTGATCAGATGGTAAATAATAGTGAGAACTCTTCCTGGTATACAGTGGAATAACGGAAGAAAACTCTCTAAAAATACCTAAAAACTCTGCATATCCAAAATACTTCCAGAATATAAACGGTGTGAAAAAAATGTGATATGCTGGATAGGCATTAAAACTCCCTAAAAAAGCAATAAATGTAGAGGAAGCAATTACAATACTAACTGCCTTAATCATCAGCTGTTTTTCTCAACGTCTTTTAAAGCAATTGGTCTTCTCAGATTCACAACTTGAGGGAGTAAGATTCCATTCTACTTGGAGACTGGGAAGGAGCAGGTAAGATAAATATCACTCAGGAAACAAAAAGGACTTGGCCAGTTACATTGGGTTACTGCCCACTTTACACTCTGAATAATGAACTGTCTTTTTTTACATGGATGAAATATTTCTTGTGTTTCAGATTTCAGCATTTTAGCACCGTTTTGGAAGGCTTCCATCTCTTCAATTAGTAGCAAGTGAAACACAAAAATTCTGTCTCCCACATGCTATTTGATTTGAAGGTATTGATTAACAATTCAGCCAGGAAATGCAAACAATCTCTTTTAATCTTAGTAGTTCACCCTTCTTAAAAAAAGCTTTCAAGCATCCCACGGCTAGTGCCCATGAGTGCTCCATCAAAGGATACATGTCAAAAACCATAACATATTGAGCAATTCCTGGTTACTAAGGAGTTTTTGCACAGCGGGGAATCTCTGTAGCTTTTTAGTCTGTTAGTCACACAGTAGAAGCAAGCAAGGCAGGGAAAGAATACTTAATTGGCAATGGCCCCTGTTGACTGTCTATGTATTCCTGGATATGTGTAAGGGCATAGCGTGGACCCTTACTGTGGAATCTTCACAATCCCTACAGCAGTTAAACAGTCGGCTGAAGGGTAAACCACCCTGTTTATTTATTTATTTATTTATTTAAGTTCAGCAATTAGCCTAACCATTGGAGGATCCAACTGCTTTGATTCCAAAAACCACTTGCCATGGAGTCTACCCTGACATACGGCAATCCTATATGTGTCAGAGTAGAACTATCCTCCTTTGGATTTTCAGAGATAGATTTTTTTTGGAAGTAGATTGCCTGGTTTTTCTCAGAAGACATGACTTGGTGGATCTCAACTGCCAACTTTTTGTTTTCATCACCCAAAACTTCCGTCAGATTTGATTAGGCATAAGATATTCTCACAGAAACCGATTACGATAAGAACTGATGATTTACCATTTCTTAACAGGAAACTGGAGTTCTGGTGATGTGATGTAAAGTTAAGAGCTATGGCTTTTACCTGAAAAGTCTGCAGTTCAAGTCTACCAGCCAATCCTTGGAAATCCTGTAAAGCAGTTCTTCTCTGCTCTATAGGGTTGTTATGAGTATGAATCCATTCACTAGCAATGGATTTGGTTTGGTGAATGGAAAATTAATAGAAGTGCCTTTTTTTTTTTTTTTTAAAAAAGGCTTATTTCTTATCTTTTATTATTGGTAAATGAAAAACATATTTTTCTAATATTACCAAGAAAAGCCAGAGGGCCCACCCTGTTGTTTCCCTTAATTGATTTTACATCATGTTCTGGTCCACACATTTGCATTTAACACTTGCTCAATAAATCCTGCCTGGCTGAAGCTGTACTTTTTACATTCCTCAGCCTGTGAAGCATTTAGTTTCTGCTTCACATGTCTACAGGGGCAAAGGTCAACCTTCCTCAGCTGCAATGAGGTCATTCTGCTGATGGTCTGCAGCTGATCAGGATAAAACAGGCTCTCCCATGTGGCTGGTCCTCCCGTTAGCAGCAGTGATGTCATCTTGGGTGAGACAGGATGAAGAATGCAACTTATTTTAAATTCAACAATATAAAGTTTTCTTTTTATTTCACTGTAGTCTTTCATTTATTTTAGCAGAAGAACTGCTTTGGTCATGATTTCAAGAAAAATTAAAAAGAAATGGGAAGAAGGATTTTACCAGTAGCTGCTGTATCTATTAGGTCAAGTCATTAGAAAAAAACTGCCTTACTGGCTGTCCCCTGTGGTTCAACCTAGTAATTTCAAAACACCTTATCTCCAAAAACATCAAATGATCTTTCATGAGTTCTAGGATCAAGCAGATCTAGTTCGAATTTCACTTCTGCCGTTTACTAGCTGGGTGACTTTAAACGTTAGGGTAAATTTCTAAACGTCACTGTCCTCATTTTTGGAAATGAAGAACGTTGTAGATGCAGCACGTATATTACCGTGTATTAGGTGCTTAGATGATCACTTGTCTGTAGTAAGCGTCCAACATGTTACCAGTAACAGCAGCAGTAACACTGGGAGTGTAGTAGTGTAGCAGAAATCTAGTGGAACAGTGGTTAAGAGCTCAGCCGCTAACCAATAGGTTGGCAGTTCGATCTATCAGCCACTCCTCGGTAACTCTTTGAAGCAATTCTATGCTGTCCTATAGGGTCACTAGGAGCTGGAATCAGTTTGATGGATTTTTTTTTTTTTTTAAGTAGTATAGGTCTGTTAATTAAAGACCAGGCTTCAGCTGTATTTCAGAATTTTGCATTGTAGAAAGGTCCAGTAGTATACTCAAAGGACACCGCACGCAGTGACTATATAGGAGAAAGACCTGGTGATCTGTCTCTGTAAAAATTGCAACCAAGAAAACTCTATGGGGGCAGTCAGTTGTGCCCTGTCACATGGACTCATTATGAGCCAGAGCTGGCTTGACAGCACCCAGCAACAACACAGTATACTCAGTACGGTATACTCAGAAGCAACTACATGATTTGTAGTGCTTGGTACAAAAGGAAAATGTGAAGCCCTTTGTATACAGATTAAGAAGGATTTAAAGATAGCAACAGCAGAGTTTTAAGCAAAGTCCCAGATCCGTCCAAGAATGAGGGGCCTGTGGGAGTGCCCTGTTCCAACAGAAGCTCAGCGTGATCTCACTGCAAGGGTTGAGAACAGTAATCAAGTATGTTAGCATTTTTTTTTTTCCAGTAAAACATATAGATCTTACAAACAGGGTAAGTAAGGACTTTAAATTTCCTCATGTCACTTCAGGCCAGATTTACCACCTAATGTGTTTGTCATAAACCTAGGAATAAAAAAAAAATCATCTTCGGAGTTGGGAATTCCAGATAAGGGATTGTAATGGTGTTAACTTCGTGGAATTTGGTGTTTTTCAAGCCAGCCCTTCGCTTGGCTGGTCAGACAGCACTAAAGCCAAGGAGAATTGGATTCCAATCTTGTTTGGTCACATACCAGCTTTGAGACTTTAGGCAAGACAGGGCGGGGGCAGAGCGCTAGTGATTCTCACTTCTGGGGAAGAAACCTCTGCTGTGGCTGAGAATGGAGGGCAGGGAAAGCAAACTTGAATTGCTGGCTAGATGAGCAATAGGCTTCTAGAAACAGCACCGGCAAAACACCCACAACTGAACTTTCCTTCCTACTGATGTTCCCATGGCGTGCTGTGATGTGTTTTCATCAAAGTGTTAACTCTCACACCAATATATTTTCTTCACAGAAGTGTTTAAAATACAGAATGTGCTCAGGGAAAATAAACGTGGCCCCTGCCTGAATATTTAACCTACTTCTCTCTCTGGCTAGAGTTTAAGGCTAGGGAATAAAACAGGTACTGCATATGGAAATGCACTGTTTTGGTGAACAAAAGGTAGTTGGATTTGTGAATGTTTAGGTGTGGATTTGGGGTTCCCATTTGTATCTCTGCTTTGTTTATAAGTTAGTGTTACTGAGTTAGGGACTATGTTAAAAATAAACATACCAATCCATTGCCGTCATGTTGATTCGGACTCATAGAGACCCTGTAGGACAGAGTAGAACTGCCCTATAGGGTTCTGAAGGAGAGCATGGTGGATTTGAACTGCCAGGCTTTGGGTTAGCAGCTGTAGTACTTAATCACCATGCAACCAGGGTTTCCCAGGGGGCTGTATATGCGTGTCATATCCTTTGGTTATCTAAAAGAATGATGCCTGAGGTAAATAAACATAATAAAACCAAATTAAATATAAGTATATACTTAGATTTCCCTCACAGTGCATGAAGAAATCAGACTATCTTAGTATGTAATATTAATTGTATAATTGTATTAGGCTGTCACAACGTAAGTGGGCAGAATTTTAAAAAGTATAAGATAGAATTTTAACAGAGAAATAAAAGACTGAAATGAACAAAAAGAGATGCACAGATACATATGAGAATATATATACACATATACCTATATATGTTAACTATCCTTACAGAACAAGACAAGAGACAGGTGATGGAACTGTCCTAGTAGAATGCAGGACTTGCCAGCATTGCAGGCAGGCTGGATAGGGAAAATTAAGGGCAGGACCTGTATTTCACTCATTTGCTTCCTAGAAAATAAGCCTGCTTGAGAAAGAATGCATGACCAGAAAGAATGCAACTCCAGTTATTTTTCACCAGCAATGTGTGCAATTGTATCATCACTTGACAGAAGTTCAGCATAGGAAAGGAGGATCTTAACACGGTTGGGGACGAACCAAGAAATTTCCAGTTAAAACCAGTAGACTGTTGCAGTGAAAAGAAATATTCAGAAATAATAAATGTGTTTACCTTAAAATACCTAAATTCCAGGCACAAAATGTTTAAAAGCAAGTCACCTATTTCACAAGCAGAAATGAACACAGATGATACGCTCACTGAGCCTGAGAAGGCGGTGGGCCCATTTGGTGAGAACCACAGACAGCTACTTCTGCTGTGTGAGAGAAGCTCCAGGAAAAATCATGAATTCTAAACCCACACTATGATCCCCCCCAATAAGTCTGGTAGAGTGTCAGCAGTAAAACCTGGGCTTTTAAAACATATCCATCGACCTCATAAAACAGTAGTATTTTTTTCACAAAATGCCTACAGTTTAGGGGCACAGGGGACTGGGCTTCTAGCAGTAGCTTATTAAATACTTTACCGTTTATCCCTTAAGCTGGAGAGGCTTGAGTTGGTCAGTCCCTGTGACTACCACCCCTTGCCTCTAGCCACACCTCTTCATCTATTCTGACAGCTTTGTTTTCCTTTATTTTTTAACAATTAATTAATTGATATTTTGTTGTTGAAATGCAGACAACACAAGATTTGTCAGTTTAACACCTTTCCCATGTTCATTTCGGTGACAGCAGTTACATCAACCACGTTGTGCAACCAGTACCCACATCTACTGCCAAATTTTTCTCTCACCATAAACAGAAACTCAATGCTTCCTAAACAATGATTCCCCTTTTTTCTCTGCTTTCCACCCCTGGTAACCATTGTTCGACTCTGATGTCTATGTATGCGCCTATTCTAGGTATTTCATGTAGGTAAGATCATTGTTTTACTCAGCTAGGGCTGCTGTAACAGAAATGCCACAGAGTGGATGGCTTTGACAAAGGAAGGTTTATTCTTACGCAGTCCGGTAGGCTACAAGTCCATATTCAGGGTGTCCACTCCAGCAGAAGGCTTTCCCCCTTATCAGCTCTGGAGAAAAGTCCAGTATTGTATCAGTCTTTGTCCAGGAAGCATCTTGGCACAGGATCCTAGGTCTGAAGGATGAGCTCTTCTTCCAGTTCGGCTTTCCTGATGCTATGAGGTTCCCAGTTCTCTGCCGGCTTCCCTTTTGATTTATCTCTAGCAGGGTGAAAGGATTAAGGGTGGGACAAACCACACTGCAGGGAAACTCCCCTTACAGTGGATCAGGGAGGTGATCCTATGAAGGGATTTACAGTCCCACCCTAATCCTTTAACACAACAGCCCAGCAAAATCACAAAACGGAGGGCAATTGTAGAATACAGGGAATCATGGCCCAACCATGCGGCTACACATATTTTTGGGCGACACAATTCAGTCCATGACAATCATACAGTATCTCGTTGTGGTTGACTTACTTCACTCACTATAATGTTTTCAAGGTTCATCTATTTTGTTTATTCATGCCCCTATTGATGGACATTTGGGATGTTTCCACCTTTTAGCTATCGTAATGATAGCTAAAAGTGCTGTGATGAACTGGTGTACGTGGATCTGTTTGCATACTGTTTTCAAGTCTCTTGGGGGTATATGATAAAGCAAGACACTTGCAAAAAGAATTAAGAGCTTAGAAAGTAAGAATTTAAGGAATCTGTGTTGTAAAGTTTCTTATCTGAACTGTGCTGCATCTCATAGCATGCATGCTGCTGTGCCCTTCGTGGACCCTCACTTGTCACCGCCACTCTAGCCGGATCCTCACATTGGCTTCTTTTGTGTGAGGTATGGAACACTTCAACTTCCTTCAAAATTTTGCATTCATTATTTTATGGGAGGAACTTCATGCTTCATAATATCTGTGTAGACTTGTGGACTATCTTCATGTTTTTCTTTTCTTTCAGTCTTCCTTTTTCTAACCTCTTAAGATGGTTTTAGTTTTACTCTGCAAATGCTGTCTCCAACTTTTGCCTGCTGCTTTTGCTGTATAAAATTAATAATGATAATAATAAAGCTCATCACTCTGTGGGGTTTTCAAGGGCTGATTTTTTCAGTTGTGGATAGCCAGACCTTTCTTTCAAGGTGACCCTGAGTGGATTTGAACCTGCAACCTTCAGCTGTCCACTGAGCACATTATCTGTTGCACCAGAGACTCTAATAATAAGAAAAAAAAATTATTTCTGTTAAGTCGGTTTCAACTTAAAGCAGCTATAGGACAGAGCGGAACTGTTCCAGAGGGCTTCCAAGGATTGGATGAGGTTTCAAACTATTGACCTCTTCGTTAGCAGGGAAATGCTTAACCACTGCACCACCAAAGCCAGAAAAAGCCACTGCTGTCAAGTCAATTCCAACTCATAGTGACCCTATAGGTCTGAGCAGAATTGCCCCATAGAGTTTCCAAGGAGCACCTGGTGGATCTGAAATGCTTACCTCTTGGTTAGCAGACACAGCACTTAAACTTTATGCCACCATGGTTTTCATTACTGCACCACCGGGCCCCAGGAATAATAGCCATGCTTACATAGTGCTGAGTGTGTACCACACACTGTTCCGAGTGCTTTACTGTGTTAACTCACCTGACTCCAGGATGACTCTGTGAGAGGCACTGCAAGGGTCACCTCCCTCATAAATGTGAGGAAACCAAGTCAGACAGAGCATAAAGCATTTTGCTCAAGGCTGCACCATTAATGTGTACTGGCAGAGCCCTAATTTGAACTCAGCCAATCTGGTCCCAAATCCTTGCTCCTAGTCATTTGCTACACTGCTCTCACCTTATCAGAATTTACCTCTGTATCTTATGTGTGTGCTTTTATTCCTGTCAGATTTTATGCCCCATATTTAGGAAGTCTTCAATTCTTATAATAAAACCAAAATAAATGCTAAAAGTGTTTCTGAAGCCCGTTTAACTTCTTGGCTGGCTTAACTTCTCGTAGAGAGAGACTTTCTAACCCTATCACCACCAATTTAACTGTCCTGAAATTTAAGTAGTCTCCCTTATGTGTAATGTAGGAATTTTAATAGCTGGAGAACAGTATTGTTATAAAATTGGATATTATAAGCACAGCAGAACTCTTCCATATAGATGTTTGTAATGAGGGCTGCTTGTCAGGTACTCTCAACTCCAGAATCTTAATTTAATGATCAGATGGAGTCCACCTAGCCCAAGAATCTATTTAATAATACATTGGAGGAATTCTTGATCTTACATCAGAAATTTAAAAAAAAAAAAAAAAAGACTTTTTTGAGAACTGTTAAACTCACAACTCACATTCTGTATTTAATTATGAACACTTTGTTTCATCCACATGGAAGATCATGAATTTAATGTCAATTCAACTTCTGATTCTTGCTCTGTAATAATGAATGGAAATCTGCAAGTGTTCATTGAGACGATACCAGCATCTCAGTAGAGGGCACTGGAAGGGTGTTGAAGGGGGAAGTGGTTATTCTGCTGTGTTAGTCATTTGCAAGGTCAGTCAGTGGTGTGGTTGTGAAGACTGTTGGTTGCTATCTTCCCCAACCGAGAGCCCGGAATGCATGGCTTGTCTATGACTTTGTAGTCGCGGATTGATTTGGTAATCACTTTTTGCTTGCACATGCCAGGTCTTCGGCCCTCCCTGGGGCCCTCACTCTCTGAGCACAGCTGTGTCTCTGGCCACTGGCTGAGGTCACTCTGCTTGTGTCCAGAGGGCGGCCGGTGGCACCCTCACCTCCTCCGCATTCCAGTACCTGGCCATCGGTGTTCTCACTGCACAGCCACCACGCGCTCCAGGTCTCTGTCTGTCCCCGCACACCTGTACCCCGCCACCGGCTGCACTGCTGTGGTTCCCTCCTGCTTAACGCCCAGAGGGCAGATCAGGTCGGGCCCAGGCAAGACAGCAAACGCCCCTGCCATCCATCCGGTGGGCTGCGACTACACCTTCTCCAGAGAGGACTGAGTCTTAGCCTTGGGATGCGGTTTCACTTCCAAGTTTGTCCACCTTTGGGTACTCTGTCTGTTCTACAGTGCTGTATATAGTTTTAATTATCTTATGATTACTCTTTTATCATGGTTAAATACTGTATTAAACTTCCTCTGTCTAAATCAATTTGGTTTTTCTGTTTTGATTGGACCTAGACTAATTTGTAATACCCACATGCCATAAAACATAGAAGATATGCATTGGACTCGGGTCAGACTCCAATTAGGGGTTTGGAACCTCTTATTGTGAAGAAAGATAACTTGTTTTTGTTGTTCAGCTCTGCAGGTGTCTGTATACCATGACACGTCATCATTTCTCTCTAATCTAAGGTTGCTGTCGAGCTGTTTGGTGGATGAGGCCCCGCTTTCTTTTCCTGTGACAAGCACTAGCCTCTGCCTGTGAAATCTTGCTGGCATAGCTGTTAAGTGTTATGGCTGCTAACCAAAAGGTTGGCAATTTGAATTCACCGATGCTCCTTGGAAACTTTATGGGGCGTTTCTACTCTGTCATCTAAGGTGGCTGTGAGTCACAACTGACTCTGCGGAAATGGGTTTTTTGGTTTGGTTGTGATTATGAAAAACAAACTAGTTGCCATGGAGTTGATTCATCGATTCTGACACGTGTTGATCCCCATGTGGGTCAGCATAGAAAGAGGCTCCGTGGCTTTTGTCAGGGGCTGACTTTTCAGAAGTGTGTCACCAGGCCTTTTTTCTAAGATGTCTCTGCGTGGATTCCACCATTCTGGTTTGATAGCCAAATGTGTTAGCCTTTTGTACCACTCAGGGACTCTGTTGTGACTGTAAAGCCACTGTCACAAGGGAACTGTTCAGGGGTGGTGTATCACAGAACAGGAGATCCTTCCTTCTTTCAGATGATAGTCCAGGATACTTTCTGTGTAATTCTACACAGGTTACAGTATCCTTTCATGAAATCAGTTGCTTGATATCTTGCTGTGTTGGACATGCTAGAAAAGAAAGCACCATAGATTATAGTGAATTAAATGGAAGTTACAAATTTTAAAATTCATAGTTCCTGAATGACAGGACTTGAATTAGAAAAACTCCGGTGGCCAATAGTGGTTAAGTGCTACCTCTACTAACCAAAAGATCGGTAGATCAGATCTACCAGGCACTGCTTGGAAACTCTATGGAGCAGTTGTATGCTGACTATAAAGTCGCTATGAGTCAGAATTGACTCACTGGCAGTGGATTTGGTTTTCAAGGGTTCATTAGAAGTTACTATTCTTTGAGAACAGCTGGTAAGCTTCCACAGGGAGCAGCCAAGGAAGTACTACTGAAATTCAAGAATGATCGAGGATTTGGAGGAGGAGTGAGTTGTGAGTATGTCCAGAAAGCTCTTCTGTTGCCTAGGGAGAGGTTCTGTGACAGCCTAATGCCTTCCCGAATTCTAACACTCACAGATGACTCTCCCCTGGTTTCACAGTTTCCACAGCCTTCTTCCTGTTCCCAACAGGAAATTCCCCATAGTTAACCATTATGTAAATGAGAAAAACAGAGAAAAAACCTTCATTTCTGCTTACAGAACGCATGAGCATAAAGAGGACTTTTTTTTTTTTTTTTGGTCCTCTTTTTTCCTTTCTTTCCTGGGACAGCATTCCCCTCTGCTGGTGAAAGCGTATAATTTTTTTTTTCCTCCTTTAGGCAGCTTTTAGAAGAAGTGGTCAGTCAGGATTGTCATTTATGTGT
Source organism: Heterohyrax brucei (assembly GCA_028571685.1). Taxonomy (NCBI): domain Eukaryota; kingdom Metazoa; phylum Chordata; class Mammalia; order Hyracoidea; family Procaviidae; genus Heterohyrax; species Heterohyrax brucei. The sequence goes on along the minus strand of CM053148.1, from coordinate 138,316,485 downwards.
GCTAATGAAAATATGGGGAAACATTTTCTTGCACAAAATGCGTTATTTTGGGATACCGAGAAACCTCCAAGGAAATCATATGCCACCTCTTCTTTCATCATTTTTGCATCCCTGATTCTAAAAGTGTTCTTTCCTAAACAATGTCTTAGCGCCTGAGGACAGATTGTATTATCTTACGAAGTGAGCATATTTCTCTCAGATTGGGGTTTATTTACTACAGACTCCAACCAATTATAATTGAGAAGGATGCTCTTTCAACGTGTGTCTCTGGAGACCATCCCCTTTGCCTTCTAACGTGTAGGCGTATGCCACAGAGCCTGGCAATGACAAGTATCTTCTGTCAAATTCAGTTGACACAATAAGACCCTTGTGATCTAAATCTAGGGGATCCTGTTAATCTCTGTCCTCTACTGAAGGTTTGCTCAGCCCTGGAAGAAGCAGGCATTAGAGTGACTTGTCTGGGCTGAGCCCAGAGAGAAACCTTATCAGAGTCAGAGGATAACTGAGCTTTATTGCATTCTCAAAATTTTAAAAGTAATATTTTTGCACTGCTAATTTAACACACTGAGAAAGTAGGAAATAAAAGTAAACAGAGGAAGAGGAAATTTACTTTTGGATTAAACTCATCGCTACATTTTGCTGAAGACATTAGGATGATAATTCAAATAATGCATGTTCAGGTAGTTTTCAAAGTGCTACTCTTCAAAGTGCTACGTAAATATTAACAACCCAGTGAGTTTGAATCAAGTTTATGTATCCAAGACACACTGCTCTCAAGTCGATTTTTACTGATAGTGACCCTATAGGACAAAGTAGAATAACCCCACAGTTTCCAAGGAATACCTCATAGATTCAAACTGTCAACCATTTGGTAAGCAGCGAAACTCCTAATCACTGTAATTACCAGGGTTTCCTGTTTATGTCCACAACTGCTTAAATGTATCCTTTCAGTATTCTGATTAGTCTTACTAAATTATGATTAATGATATCAGTATTAGTAATCATTATGAAAGATCCTCATTACATACAATAAAAATTTTACATAAATATATAATTTTGCATTATATTCTATAAAACAGCAATATAACAATATTCATAATTATCTAATAAATAATATTACTAAATTATTGTAATTTCAACTTTCTATTTCTTTTAAAAGCTTTGGTGTCCTCTTTTCACTCTCAGTTTTTTCTTTCCAGATTTTGAATTGACTACCCTGTTTCTCTTCAACTGTCCAGCAATAAATTTCTGGAGAATATCATAAGATAATTTTCAAAATAGATTAATATGGTGATTCTCACAGGGAAAGAAAAATAAAAGATCATTGAAGATTTTATTCTACTAATTAATGAAAGCCAAGCCAAGCCGAGAGAACCCAATATTATAACCAGTTCAAAAAAGAATCTAAGGAACAAATCTTCATAAATCATGAATAGTGAAATAAATATGCAAATGAGGCCGAGATCTGCTTTTTCCTTAGGAGCGGGAGGGAAATCAATTGAAACTCTACTGGACAGGACAGAATGTGCATGTCATAGACAAGAATTATTTTGCTTTATCAGTTATCTACAATTTACAGAGCTGTTAAATGACTCAAAGACAAAAACAGGCCGGAATCACATAACTCTAAGAGTGTCCTTTTGAGCCTAGTCAATAGATAGTTTTCCAAAGCACAAAACTTTCCCAACCGGAGAAAACAATTCTCTGCTTGAGGCTCTTTCCTCTACCAATATTATTAGGAAGCAGTCAGGTTCAGTGGTCACTCCTTAATCTCTGGGTTTTCATATCCTGTTCTTTTCGCTATTTCTGTGATACAGGATGGGCTGCTTCATGGATCGAACTGGGTGCCCTCCACACTGTGCGTGGCATTTTGCCGGGCCGTGATTCCCAGTACTGGGCCTGTTCCTCCCTGTTGGAAAGCTAGACTCTTTGACGTTAGTAAGTGTGGATGGGCAACAGTTGTGTTGGTGGGCAGGACTCATGTGTAAATTATTTTGTGCCTTGAGGCTACCTTTTGAGATATAGAGAAAAGAAGCTAGCAGGGAGACATCATGGAAAGCAGTGCCGGGAGGCGAGTGTGTACTTTAGAAGGGAACCTCAGAAGCTCCTGGTCCAGGGAAGGGCTGATGACAAAGAACTTGCTCCAGAGCCAGCAGAGAAAACATTCCCCTAGGGCCGACACCTTGAATTTAGACTTTCAGGTCACTGGACTGCGACAAATAAAATTTCTCTTTTGAAGCCGTCCACTTGTGCTCTCTGTTACAGCAGCAGGTGATGACTGAGACAGGCTGGACCTAGGTACCTAGTTTCCCAGTACACATGTGAGATGGTCCCTGGTTAGAAGTTTGTTTTTGTTTTTTCTCAGTGAAGTTTTATTTAGTTATGTCAACTGTTCAGTTGTCTCTTTCCCTAACCTTATATCTGTTCTGTTCATTCATATTCATTCTATTTATTTCACAAATATTTTCCAGTCACCTACATATCCATTGCCATGACTAAGAAAACAGAAGGGATGATCAGATAAGATTTTTGTTCTTAAGAAAACTTGAACACAAGCAGATGTTAATTTTGCACTGTAAATCAGAGGTAAAAGAAGTCTCAAAATATTTTATTTTCTTTCCATCAAATTATTCTAAATCTGAGACTCCACCCACTGACTCATACAAATTTTCATCTGTCATTATTTGATTTCCTTGGGTTTTTTTTATATGTAGGTTTTATATGAAGGGTCTCATAAAGGGTAAAATATCTATGGGGCTTTTCTGTGCTCCTTGTTTCCATAGAGAAAAATTGTTGGAGTCGAGATTTTAGCTAATTCATCATTCATGGATCATCTCTGCAGTTGGCTGTCTTTGGCCACATTATTTTACAACTTGGTAAAATTTGAGGTGCTCTAGTGTCTCAGTGATTAACAGCTTAGCTGCAGTCCCAAAGGTCAGCAATTCAAATGTACCATCTGCAAATTGTAAACCCCATGGGGCAGATCTCCTCTGCAGAAATTAATTCGTAGAACTCTGATAATAATGCAAACATTTTCTGGTCATAGCTAAACAAACAATTCTTGTCCTGTCCATGGAAATACAAATTAATTTTGTCAGGATCGCCATGAGTCGGGTCTGGCTCGACAGCACTTGCCTGGCTGGCTAGGCTAAACAATGCAAAATCTTGGGAAGTCAAATTCCTTTTCAACTGCTGATTCTCTCATTAATTATATTAATGAAATCTTTGATATGTTTGTTTTATATTTTTATGATACATGATTATCTTCTTTTAAAATGTATCCTATTATAGTCACCATCTTGCTGATGGTACTGAAGGAAGCTGCATTGAAGGCGTTGACAAAAAACAAGACTCCAGGAACTGATGGAGTAACAGCTGAGATATTTCAAAAAACAGATGCAGTACTGGAAGTGCTCGCTTGTCCATGCCAATAAATCTGGAGGATAGCTACCCGGCCAACTGACTGAAACAGACCCATATTTATGCCCATTCCAAGAATCCAACTGAATGTGGAAATCACTGAACAATATCATTAATATCACATGGAAATAAAATTTTGCCCAAGATCAGTCAAAAGTGACTGCAACAGTATATTTTCAAGGAATTGCCAGAAATTCAAGCTGGGTTCAGAAGATCTAGAACCAGGGATATCATTGCTGATGTCAGACAGATCTCGGCTAAAAGCAGAGAATACCAGAAAGATGTTTATCTGTGTTTCATTGACTGTGCAAAGACATTTGACTGTATGGGTCATAACAAATTGTAGCTAAAATTGCATAAAGTGGCAATTCTAGAACATTTAACTGTGCTCTTAAGGAATCTGTATATGGATCAAAAAGCAGTCATACAATAAGAACAAGGGGACACTGCATGGTTTAAAGTCAGGAAAGGTTTGCATCATCATACCTTTTCAATTTGTATGCTGAGCAAGTAATCTGAGAAGCTGGATTATATGAAGAAGAACCATGCATCAGGATAGGAGGGCAACTCATGTATAACCTGCTTTATGAAGACAACACCACCTTACTTGCTGGAAGTGAAGATTTGAAACATGGATGAAGATCAAAGACCACAGCCTTCAGAATGGATTGTACCTCGACATCAAGAAAACAAAAATCTTCACAACTAGACCAGTAAGCAACATCATCATAAATGGATAAAGGATTGAGGTTGCCAAGGATTTCATTTTACTTGGGTCCACAATCAACGCCCATGGAAGTAGCAGTCAAGAAATCAAAAGATGCATTGCACTGGGAAAACATGCTGCAAAGGATGTCTTTAAAGTATTGAAAAGTAAAGGTGTCACCTTGAAGACCAAAGTGTGCCTGACCCAAGCCATGAGATTTTCAATCTTATATGCATGTGAAAGCTGGCCAATTAACAAAGAAGACAGAAGAAGAATTGATGCCTTTGAATTGTGGTACTGGAGAAGAATGTTGAATGTCCCATGGACCACTGAAGTGCTAGAAGATGCAGAAGATCTGTTCTAGAAGAAGTAAAATAGCAGTGCTCCTTGGAAGCAAAGATGGCAGGACTGTGTCTTACAAACTTTGAACATGTTATCAGGAAGGATCAGTCCCTGGAGAAGGACATCATCGTGCTTGGTAGAGTGGAGAGTCAGCAAAAAAGAGGAAGACCCTTGATGCCATGGATTGACACAGTGGCTGCACCAATAGGCTTCAGCATACAAATGATTATGGACAAGGAGCAAGATCGGGCAGTGTTTTGTACTGTTGTGGTCAGGGTGTCTATGAGTCAGAACTGACTCAATGGCACCTAACAACAACAAAAATAGGCATTAGTGAGCTGCAATGGGTTGATATAGGCCAAGCTGAACAGGACAATCATATAGCCTGCTATGCCAGAAATGACAACCTGAAGAGCAATAGTGTTACATATACTATCACAATGAATATTTCAATATTTATCCCAAAGTGCAGAGCTATCAGTGATCATATAATATTCTTATGCCTGCAAAAAAGACCAGTTAATTTGACTAAGGCCAAAGATGAAGAAACTGAAGATTTTTTACCGACTTCTACAGTCTGCAATAGATTGAACATGCACTCGGGATGCATTGATAATTACTGGTGATTGGAATACAAAACTTAGAAATGGAGAAGGACTGGTAATTGGAAAATAGGGCCTTGGTGATAGAAACAATGCTAAAGATTCCATGATGGAATTTTGTAAGACCAATCATTTCTTCATTGTGATGTTTTTTTCAGCAACGTGAATGGCATCAACCCACTTGGACCTCACCAGATAGAATATACAGGAATCAAATCAACTACATCTGTGGAAAAAGATGATGGAAAAATGCAATTATCATCAGTTAGAAAAAGGCCAGGGGCAGAGTGTGAAACAGGCCATGAATTGCTCACTTGCAAGTTCATGTTGAAACTGAAGAAAATTAGAAGTCCACAAGAGTCAAAGTATGTGCCTGAGTATATGCTACCTGAGTTTACAGGACATCTCAACAGATTTCACACATTGAACACTGATGGTAGAAGACCGGAAAAGTCATGACATGACATCAAGTATAGCATAGTTGAAGAAGTCACTAAAAAGAAAGAAAAGACCAAAATGGATGTCAGAAGACTGAAATATCTTCTTGAAAGTAGAGCAGTGTCATGGATTGAATTGCATCCCCCCCAAAATATGTATAGCCATTGACCTGAGCCATGATTCCCTGTATTCTATGATTGTCCTCCATTTTGTGATTTTGCTGTGCTGTGTGCTAAAGCATCAGGGTGGGACTGTAAATCCCGTCATAGGATCACCTCCCTGCTCCACTGTAAAGGGAGCTTCCCTGGAGTATGGCTTTCCCACCCTTAATCTTTTCATCCTACGAGAGATAAAAGGAAAGGGAAGCAGGCAGAGAATTGGGAAACTCACACCATCAAGAAAGCAGCCCTGGAAGAAGAGCGTGTCCTTCAGACCTGAGGTTCCTGCACCCAGACACTCCCTGCACAAAGACTGATGCAATATTGGACTTTCCTCCGGAGCCAACAAGGGGAAAGCCTTCACCTGGAGAGACGTCTTGAATTTGGACTTGTAACCTACCGGGCTGTGTAAGGATAAACTTTCCTTTGTTACAGCCATCCACTCTGGTATTTCCATTAGAGCAGTCCTAGCTGATTAAAACAAGCAGCTAAAGTGAAAGCATTGATAAAACGAAAGAACTGAAGAAAAGTTCAACCGTCAAGTTACAATAGTGAAGTATTCTGTGGGCAAAATATTAAACAGTGCAGGAAGCATTAAAATAAAATGAGAGGAACACACAGAGTCACTATACGAGAAAGAATTGGTCAACATAAGTTCAACCTTTTCAAGAGGTAGCATATGATTAAGAACCAGTGGTGCTGAAGGACGAAGTTGAAGCCGCACTGCAGGCAGTGGTGATTAACACCCTAGGAATTGATAGAATATCAATGAAGATATTTCAACAAATGGATTCAGTGCTGGAAGTGCTCACCCATGTATGACGAGAAATGTGGGTGGCAGTTACCTAACCAACTGACTGCAGAGATTCGTATTTAAGCTTATTCCCAAGCTGAAGGTGGAAATTATGGAACAATTATCATCAATATCAAGTGTAAGTAGAATTTTGCTGAAGACAATTCAATGGTGGCACTATATTGACAGGGAACTTCCAGATACTCAGGGCAGATTCAGAAGAGGATGTGGAGCCAGGAAATGTATCAGTGCTAATGTCAGATGGGTCCTGGCTGAAAGCAAGGAATATCATAGGAATATTTACATGTTTTATTGGCTATTTAAAGGCATTTGACTGTGTGGATTATGATAAATTATGGATAACATTTAGAATAATGAGAATTCCATAACACTTAGCTGTGCTTATGAGGAAGCTGTGCATAGATCAAGAGGCAGTTGTGTAGGCAGAACAAGGATACTGAGCGGTTAAAAGACAGGAGGTATGTGCTTCAGTGTTGTATCCTTTCACCAGACATAATCAGTCTTTATGCTGAGGAAATAATCCAAGAATAAAAGGGCATCAGGCTTGGAAGAAGACTCATTAATAATCTGTATTCTTCAGGTGATGCAACTTTGCTTGCTGAAAGTAAAATGGAATCGAAGCACTTACTGATGAAGATCAAAGACCACAGCCTTCTGTATGGATTACACCTCAACATAAAGAAATAAAAAATCATCACAAATGTGCCAATAAGCAATATCATGATAAACTGAGAAAAGATTGAAGTTGTCAAGGATTTCATTTTACTTTGACTCAAAATCAACACCCACATAAGTAACAGTCAGAAGATCAAAAAACATTTCATTGGGCAAATCTGCTGCTACAGAACTCTCTAAAGTGTTGAAAGGCAGCGGCGACACCTTGAAAACTTAAGTAGTACCTGACCTAAGCCATGGTGTTTTCAACCACCTAAAGTGCTTGACAAAGTTGGACAATGATTAAGGAAGACCAAAGAAGAATTGGTCCAAATATTGGACCAAATGAAGACTAAAGAAATACGCTGTATTTGTCCATTAGGTACAAGTGGCTTATAGTTTTATTTCACTTCTCAGTGTCCACAAAAAAAAAAACCCAACCCCAAAAAACAAAACAGCGCCATTGAGTAGAATTCAACTCATAGTGACCCTGTAAGTGCAGCGTTGAACTGCTCCACAGTTTCCAAGGAGTGCCTGGCAGATTGTAACTGCCTATGTTTTGGGTTAGCAGATGTAGCACTTAACCACTACATGACCAGGGTTTCCTGTCCCTAGTGATCTTCTGTTTAGGTGTTTGTCTATTATTGAAGTGGTGTGTTTAAGTCTCCTACTATTTTTGTGGAGTTGTCTACTTCTCCTTTTATATTGGTCAACATTTGTTTCATGTATTTTGGTGCATTGCTGTTAGCTGCATATGCATTTATAACTGTTATATCTTGCTGGATTGACCCTTTTATTATGTAATTCTTGTCTTTATCTCTTGCAATAGACTTTAAAGTCTATTTTGTCTGATATCGCAAAAAGTCTTTTTTTTTTGGTTTGTTTACTGTTCATTTGGACCAAATGAAACCAGTAAACAAACCAAAAAAATATTTGGAAATTTCTATCTTTTTATTTTAAGTCTGTTTGTGTCCTACATATAAAGTGTGTTTCTTGTAGACAGCAAAATGATGCTTTTTAAAAATGCTTCTTGCCACTCTCTGCCTTTGGCTTGGGGGCGTTTAGACTGCTGACTGAAAATGAAGTGTCTGCCTCACTCAGTTTGGTGTTTGTTTTCTGAGTGTTTCATACATTCTGTTTTTTTGTGTGTGTTTTTGTTTATATTTGCTTTCTTGTGATGATTTTTTAATTTCTTGCTCCTACTGAATATTTGCTCATGGCGATTCCTTATTGGTTGCTATTGCTGTTAGGTGCCATCGAGTCAGCTCTGACTCATAGCAATACTATACACAACAGAACGAGTACTGCTTGGCTTTTGCCACGCCCATAATCATTTTTATGGTTAAGCCCATCATTGTGGCTACTGTATCGATCTAGCTCTTTGACAGTCTTCCTCTTTTTTGCTGACTCTCTGCTCTACCAAGCATGAAAGCATGATGTCTTTCTCTAGGGATTAATCCCTCATGACAACACGTCCAAAGTGTATAAGATGTAGTCTTGCCACTTTTGCTTCCAAGGAGCACTCTAGTTGTACCTCTAGAACAGATCTGTTAGTTCTTTTGGCAGTCCATGGTACATTCAATATTCTTCTCCAACACCACAATTCAAAGGCATCAATTCTTCTTCTGTCTTCTTTGTTCATTGTCCAGCTTCCACGTGCATATGATGCAATTGAAAATGTCATGGCTTGGGTCAGGCACGATTTAGTCTTCAAAGTGACATGTTTACCTTTCAGTATTTTAAAGAGGTCCTTTGCAGCAGATTTTCCCAGTGCAACGTGTCTTTTGATTTCTTAGCTGCTGCTTCCATGGACGTTCATTGTGGATCCAAGTAAAATGAAATCCTTGACAATCTCAATTCTTTGTCCTTTTATGGTGATGTTGTTTACTGGTCTAGTTGTGAAGATTTTTGTTTTCTTGATGTTGAGGTGCAATCCATTCTGAAGGCTGTGGTCTTTGATCTTCATCCTTGTTTCAAATCTCCTTCACTTCCAGCAAGTAAGGTACTGTTGTCTGTGTAATGCAGGTGGTTAATGAGTCATCCTCCTATCCCTGATACCTTGTTCTTCTTCATATAACCCAGCTTCTCAGGATATCTGTTTGGTGTACAGATTGAAAGGTATGATGCAATGATACAGCCCTGATGCACACTTTTCGTGACTTTAAACCATGCTGTGTCCTCTTGCTCTGTTTGCATCACTGCTTATTGATCCATGTACAGAATCCTTAAGAGCACAATGAGGTGTTCTGAAATTCCTATGTTATGCAATGTTAGCCAGAATTTGTTATGATCCACACAGTCTAATGCCTTCATATAGTCAATGAAATACAGGTGAACATCTTTCTGATATTCTCTCTGCTTTCAGCCCATTTCAGTTCACTAATGCCTAAGGTATCAATGTTTGTGCATTTCATTTCATTTTTGATGATTTCCAATTTTCCTAGATTCATACGTCGTACATTTCCTGTTCTGACTAGTAATGTATGTTTGCAGCTGTTTCTTCTCATTTTGATCATTCTACATAGGCAAATGAAGATCTCAGAGGCTTCACTCCATCCACAACATTAAGGTTGCCTCTATTTTGGTGAGGCAACTCTTCCCCAGTCACTTTCTGAGTGCCTTCCAACCTAACCAAGTGCCCTCGAGTCGGGTCCTAGGGGCTGATTTTTCCAGCACTCTTTCTGACAATGTTTTGGCTGCTATTCATGAGGTTTTCACTGGCTAATTCTTTTCAGAAATAGACTGTCAGGTCTTTCTTCTTCATCTGTATTAGTCTGGAAGCTTAGCTGAAATCTGTCCACCATGGGTGACCCTACTGGTACCTAAACGCCAATGGCATAGCTTCCAGCATCACAACAACTAGTGGGAGCTTCTTGCTCTCCCTTTATTCAATCTTCCTAACCTGATCCCTCTCCCTTTACCCAATCATCCTAAGCTGCTTGCCCTTCCTTTACCTTAGTGGTTACCAGATTCATATTACACAAGTTACAATTGCAACAACGTTTAACATATGAACAACAGTTGACATGCAAACTTAGCATAATAAATCTATTGCTGACATGGTGCTCCCTTCCCCCGTTCTATTCATGTGTCTCTTTTAACATCGGGATACAAACTGTTTTCAGTAAGTTTAATTACCATTATGTCTTGCCAGCTTGACATTGTACTGTTTGTGGGATTTAATTATTGAGTTTTTTTTTCCTGTAAAAATATCATGTATTTGGTCTGTATGATTGCTCATGTTGTTGTGGTTTTTTAAGACCTCTCTTTTTTAGTGTTTATTTGTTTATTTGTATGTCTGTGTGTGTGTGTATGTATGTGTGTGCACAAGTGTTTATATAATGCTTTTGTCTTTCCATTTGGAATATTCCCTTAAGTAATACTTTCAAAGCTGGTTTGGAAGTGGAAAATTCCCAGAGCTTCTATTTGGTAATGTCTTGAATTCCTCCTGGTTTTTCAATGATAGCTTTGCTCAGTAAAGAATTCTTGATTGGCAGTTGTTTTTGTTTATGTTTTACTTATGTCACTCTATTATCTTATGGTCTGTAGAGTTTTTGGAGCATAATCCATACTGATTCTTATGAAAGATCATTGGTGTGGTGTACTACATTTTCTGTGGCTTCTTTTAGAATTTTCTCCTTGTCATTTGTTTTCAAGAATGTTATTAGGATATGTCATGTAGTTGATGTTTTGGGGTCTCTTCTTATTGAGGCTAATGTAGCTTCCTGTATTTGCAGTCTGGATTCTCTGATCATGTCTGGAAAAGTCTCTCAGATTTCTCTTAGAAAATTGTTTCTATGAATTTACATTCAATATAATTATTGATAGGAATGTGTTTAGTGCTGTCATTTGATGTATTTATTTTCATGTTATTGTTTTCTATGTTGCTCTTAACAGTCTGTTCTGGGTCATTCTTCTTTATGAGTTGACTTTTCATTTTTTTAGTGTAGGTTTTATGTTTGTTGAGACTCCTGTATTATGTTTCTTGTTTTGATATGTTGCATTCTTATTGTGCTTTGCAGCTGCCCCTATAATCCCCCTTAGTACTCTAAGTTTAAACACAGTTTTAACTTCTACATGTCTTGTTAACTTCCTCTCCATCTGAAAGGACTTTGACTAGTGTAGTATATCTCTTTTTTTTTTTTAATAAGACTGTATCATAGTTTTTGTGATATGATCACTGGTTCCTTTCTTTTAATATTATAGCTCTGTGTTTTAGGCCTTGCCTCCCTGAGTAGATTGCTGGATGTTGTGTCCTGCACTGCCTCCTTAAACATTCACTTAATGGTTTTGTTTTTCTAAGCAAAGAGCTTCTTTGAGTGCTTCTTGTAATTTTGGTTTGGTTTTTAAAAGTCTCTAAGCTTCTGCTCATCTGCAAATGTCTTAATTTTATCTTTCTATTTAAAAGACAGTTTTGCAGGATATATAATTCTTGGTTGGAAGTTTTTCTCCTTCAAGGCTTTGAATGTGTAGTCCCACTGCCTTCTTGCCAACACCTTTTTTGCCAAGAAGTCAGATGAAAGCCTACAGGGCTTCTCCCTGGATGTTAGCTTTGTTTTGAGTCTCGCTGCCTTTAAGAGTTTCTGTTTCATTTTACTAAGCTTGATTATACTATGTCTTGGTGTCTTTATTTTGGGGTCTATTTTTATGGTGTTCGATATGTGTCTTGGCTATCTATGTTCTCTTCTTTCATACAGAGAAGTTTTCTGTCAGCAACTCAACAACAATACTCTCTATGTTTTCAGCTATCCCTCTCTGTTCAGAAACTCCAATTAATCATAGATAATTTCTCTAGATAAAATCCCACATGTTTCTTCATTTTTCTTATTTCTTTTCTCTGATTGTTCCTTATAAGTGCTGGTATTAGTTGCTCTGTCTGACTTCCACTTCCTCAGTTCTGCTCTTCTGGCTTTGAATCGAATTGTCTAATTCTGTAATTTTGTTACTGATCTGTTAGATTTCAGAATGTTGATGTTCTATCAGTTTGAAGAGCTTGCTTGATTTTTCATTTTGCTCTGCTGTGTTTTGTTTAAACTCAAGGAGGGCTGTCAATACAATTCTTCTGTATTCAACCTCCAATAGTTTCAGAAAGACTTCTTCGTCTGGGAATTGTTTTGATTCTTTGAGAGTTTTCTGGAACCATGGTGGGTTGTTTCTGTAAATACTTGGCAATGCTCTTTTGCCTATGCACCATCTAGAGGCTGTTTAGTTTCTCTTGTGTTGCTTCAACAGGAAGCAACAGGAAGGGAGTTGGTCAGCAGCTGCATCTATGTTCTCTAGTGAATGGCCTCAGTGGACTCTCTTGGGTAGCAGGCAAAGATACCACTCTACTTTGTGGAGTCACTGGGGGGCCATCAATTGACCCTAGAATGTGGATCAGTAAACAGTAAAAGAGATGTCATTGGGCTGCACAGTAGTTATTTCTCCAGGCAGTCTTATTTTAAAAAGTTAAAAGCTATCTGACAGCTTCTAAGATCAGGCCCCAGATAATATGATGTAGTTCAAAGTAGGGAGGGGCTACAGCCCTGTTGCCATCCTCTGCTGGGCCCTACCTGTAAGGCAACACTGTGCTAAACACAGCTTTTCTGCTGGAAAAGTGTTCTCCAGACTGGCACTGCCTCCCAGACTGGGAATTAGCCCCTGGTGAGGCCTCTGGTTGGGTCACTCCATGCCTAGCTGGCAAAGATGGAGTCCAGGTCAAGCTGCCTCTCCCACCATGGAACAGAAGGATCTTATGATGGAGCTCAGAAAAGAGAGGGTGGAGGAGCTGTGGTGCCTTCAGTCCACCGCTGGGCTCTCAAAATGTGGCTATCCCACATACTGTCTCTCTGCTGTGGCTCACACTGTTCACTTCAGTATTACTACTCAGCATATCTGCCGGCTCATGCTCATTCCCTGCCTACGAGCCAACAGAAAGAAAAAAAGAATAAAAGTGCCAGTACCTTCAGTTTGTGCAAGTGGATAGACGGCAGGAGTAAAGCTCAGCAAGAGAGAGTAACTTTCCCACTTAGTGGCATGTAGTCCCATCTGACAACTCTATGCCGTATTCTAGGGCCCACTGGGTGTCCAGAAATCTCCATTCAATTATCAATCAAGGCTTTATTTTTCAGATGGAATTAAGGAGATGTGTGTCTAGTCTGCCATGTTGGCTATGCTCCCTTTTTCTATGTGTTTATTGCTGGCAAGGTGCTCTGGAAATGCCAATAATTCTGATTTTAGGTTTCTTAATTGAATTCCACATTTCCTTTTGGGTTTGTTCACCTTTTCTTTTTTGTTTGTTTGTCTTGAGATTTGGTAAGTCCAGTTACTTCATCTTGTATTTTATTTCCTGTCTGTTTGATTCTATGTTGAGTGTTTCTCTTGCTTTTGTCTAATTTAATTGCTTTATTCTTCATTTCCAGTAATTTTCTTTGGGTTTATTTATTTATTTATTTATTGTTTTCTGTTTCCTCGTTGTGTCTCTATTTTGTTCTTCCATTTGTTTCTGGATCTCAGTTAGCTTTCTGTGTGTTCTTTGCTTCCTTTAAACACACTAGCACCATAATCTGAAAATTATCAATTCTTTGCATTATTCTGGCCTCCAAAGTAAAAATTTCCTCTTCTTCAAGTTTGCTTTTGATTTGTCTTTCTCATATGACTTTGTGTGATTCCATTTTTTTTGAGCTTGAAGTATTTTGTTATCATTTTTGTTTGTCTTTTGTACTTTGTATAAGGTGTAGAAGGGCTCTGTATATAATCATTTTGTATTCACTTTCTGATGCTTTCATAAGAGTTTCTTCATCTGGAAAACTCCTTGGTTGCTTGGTTTGGGAGCCTTCTGAAGCCATGGGTGATTTCTTGTATGCCACAATTGTCTGTTGCTTTTTGGGTCCCATGTAAGTATGTAGAGGCTGGAAGAGGTACTGTGAGGATGGATTGCAAATGTTTCTCTAGGCTGTCTTAAAATGTAAAGCAAAAGGTATCTGAGCACTTCACAAGTCAGTTAGGTTTTCAGGTGTAGAGGTCCCTCTTCTCAACTGACAAAGTAAGCGCCACTATATCCAACCCCAGATGATACAAACTAGTTCAGAATACAGCAATGCTACTGCCCTGTTGGCTTCAGCTGACAGGGCCCAGCCTTAGGTGACACTGTGTCGAGTACGGCTTTTCTGGTAGAAAAGCGCTCTCCTGTGGGCAGGCTCTGGCTCCCAAGCTAAGAATTAGGTCCAGCTGCAGCCACCGTGTCCAAGATGGTGTCCTCCACTCAGGCAGCAGACAGAGGGGCTAAAGGTGCTGAGAGGCAGTGATTCCTATGCTTCTGTTTCAGGGCCTGCAACATAGGTGGCCCTGGGAAAATTACAGCTTTTCTGTTGGAGAAACGCTGTCCTGTTTGCAGGCGCTGGCTCCCAGTCTAAGAATTAGGTCCCGCTAAAATCTCAGTACCAGCATGGCGTCCCGCACACTGGCTGCGGAATTCCGTACAAACCCCGCTGAGGCAGATATAAAACGAAAGGCTCAAAGTGGCTAGATTAACAGAGTCCTAAGCTTGGCTCTCAAAATATGGGAATTTAGCCTGCCTATACCCTGAGCAGCACGTCTGAGTCTAGCCGCTAGGCAAGACAGCTCTGCCCACTGGCCAAGATAGAGAAAAAAAAAAAGTCAAAATGGTGCGTTTACCTTCCATCCGTGAGAGCCAGGGCTAGCCAGGAGTAGGAGTCAGCGAAAGAGAGTAGGTTTTTCGCTCAGTGGTATGAAGTCCCAATTAACAGCCCTGTGCTGTGTCCTGAGGCTGATTAGGTGATCAGAAGGCTCCGTTTGATTATCAATTCAGGTCTTGGTTTCCAGAGGGATATAGGGAGACGTGGGCTTAGTTGGCCATCTTGACTCCACCCCTCTGTCTTTTGTACTTTAAACGTTGCAATCTGATTTTTGTAACCAAATTTTCTGTTAGGTGCCCTATGACACAGTGGTAAAGTTCTCAGTTGCAACTGAAAAGCCAGGGCCTGCACCCAGAAGTCCTTCCTCAGGAGAAAGATGCAGCAGCCCACCTTTCTAAGACTCACAGCCCTGGGAAACTCACAGGACAGTTGTACTCTATATCAGGTCACTATGAATGAGAATCTACCCAGCAGCATTGGCTTGGTATCTTCTCCTGAGAACCACTAGAGGGATCTCTTATACTTAGGATTTTTTCTGTACTGATTCAGGGGTTCCGGATGCTTGATATTTGGAATCCAGTTAGCATGCATGGGGAAGTGGGGGTGGTTAGCTGGACACAGATGCTTATGTAAGCAGTGGGACTTGGCTTTCCTCTGGCAAAGGTGGGGTTTCTTGCATCTTTTTCTCATGAGTATCCCTGCACAGGCTCTCCCACAGTATCGTGCTATGGGAAGGGAGACAGCCATTTCCCTTTGTGTAGCCCATCAGTCTGAAGCATTCCATTTGCCCTGCTGTCTCGCAGTTTCTCCCTGTCATAGTGCTAGTCTGTCTGGAGCCTCAATGAGATTCAACAACACTCTCTGCAGTACTATGGTCTCCCTGTGCCCCCTCTTAGATGTGTGATCTGCAAACTCCCACAGCTGATAGGTGCTGCAATAAAAAAATGGATGAGGGCTTTATTGGATTAGCTGCCTCTTCTAATTCCCTGTGTGAGGTGTGGCCCAGCCCCATCCAAAAATAGCTGCAATGAGCAAGCGCTCCCAATGATAGCAGGTAGGTTCTCCCAGCTTCTGTGCCATCTGTGCTCCTCTTCTCTCCTACTTCTGGATTCACTGTGACTCTAAAATCTCAGCTGCTGTCTGAAGTTTTGAGATGCCAGACTGTGCTTGTTTTTATTTATTGTTTAGTAGATTAGCTGCTGGAGGAGTAAATGGGAATGTCCACTCACCTTTCCATCTTGCTTCACCACAATTACGTTTATCTTTGCTTAAAATTTATATTCACAATTCTCTGTGTGTTACCTATCCATCCAAACCCGTTGTAGATTTCATTCTGGCTCATAGTGACCTTTCAGATACAGAAATGTCCCAAAGGGTTTTCAAGGAGTGACTGGTGGATTTGAAATGTCAGCATTTGGTTTGCAGCTGAGCTCTTAGCAACTATACCACCAGGGCTCCCTTTGTATGCTAGGGATTACTAATTATAGTGTATTTGATTATAAATAAGTAAAATCCCCAAATGTGAAGTATGGGATAGTAGATGCACAATCCTGCTATTTCACCAGATGGGGACAAATGAATGAGGAAGGGTGACAATCAATCCAGGAGATGTCTTGGAAGGATCAACGTTTCTGTTTCATGGACTTTCTACCTCTGAAACTGGTCTAAAGTTTCAGACATATTGTGCTGCATGAGTAAAAATTAAATAGTATATATCTCACTTAAAATACAGTATAACAATAATACGAGAGTTCTTACATTTTAAATAAAACATTAGACCTGGCTCCTACAGTAGTGAGGTTCATGAAGATTAGCTGGATTCCTTGCCATAACACTCAACTTAGTTTTAGGTATTCGATTCCATTCCCCCATATCTGAAATGGATTAACAGAGATGGAATGTTCAAACTGTTAGGTATGTTTTGGAGCTTAAATATCAAATGATACCCTGTTTCTGTTAAAGCCTTTGCTCTGTCAGGTAAGAACTACTCTTTTCCACATTGGAATCACTGTTCACAGCCTCTGCAGACTATCCCCTGAAAAGAAGGTTTACTGTTCTCTTACTATGGTTGTTAAGAGAAAGCTTTGATGTTGTATGCTCAAATAAGGATAAGAGGCTGAGAAACTGAGTGACTAGCAACACTTACAGAAGCCAGAAAGTACACAAATACTGCACAAGAAACACAGTGAGGTTAGGAATTGAATTCTCCTCTCATCACAAGTGGCCAGTGGCCAGGCAGCCGTGCCACCTTTAAAGGAAAAAACTATTTTTCTTCTGTATTTGAGTGACTGCAGCTATCACTGTCATTTTGCACTGACCTCCAGAAGGCTAAGTTTTCTTAAAAAAAATCTTTTATGCCATACCAAGTGTGGGGAGAGATTCCAGAGTCTCAGGGAATTTCCTATGCCATCTTATTTCAGAGGCTTAATAGAATTTTAATTCAGAGCCCACTGGCCAGATGAGTTCAGAGGCTAAAATGTCAACCAGCATCTGAGTCAGTGGCCACTGAGTGCCAGATGTTATTATCTGCTATCCAGTTGCAGCTTTGAGTTGAACAGAGGGCTACTATTTTAAAAGATAGGAAGTTAGCCTCCAGATAAAATTTTTCATTGATACTCGTATTGTTATCTGTTTTTATCTAAATTCTGAGGCAGTAGGAAGTACTATAATTACAAAAATGTGCAGTATATCTAAAAATATAAAAATGATCTGTAAATAGAGTAAATGAAATGATGGGTCTGAGACATCGTTAAAGTAGGAAGGGTGAGTATCCCAATGGCAGTTACCTAATCTACATAGTAGATAGGGAACATCTGCTGACCCAGGAAGAGACATCTGAGATCTTGCTGCAGTTTTTAAATACTTGTTGATGGGATGTTTATGATAGTTTCTTCATCTTCATATGCATATACATAAACTCATTGGTGTTGAGTTAGTTCAAACTCATAGGTACTCTATAAGACGGAGTAGAACTGCCCCACAGTGTTTCCAAAGAGTGGTTGGTAGATTTGAATGGCTAGCCTTTTGGTTAACAACCAAACTCTTTACCACCAAGACACCATATATATTTTTTAAATTAAATATATATAATATTTTTACTATGATTAAGTGAAAGTCTACAATCCCAATCAATTTTGCATGCCTGCCTATCTGCAATTCCATCTGCTCTCCTCATCCTCCAACAGCATACTCCTCCTTTTCCTCCTTTTCAGTGTCCTCTTAACAAACAACCATCTCATTCTCTCCATCCTCTCCTCACTCATCTAAAAAGACACCAGTATGACAGCCATCTGTAAATGCACAAAACCATAAAGCGAACACAACATGTGGTCACACTGAGTGCCTGAGTCCAGGCCGTTCTCGTCTGAAGAGTTGAACTAAGTATTGATTTTAGGTCAGGGCCAATAGCAAGTTTCTCGGCCATATTCCCAGGACACCCTCAAGGCTGTCTGACTATCAATTCTGTCTTTTAGCAGAGTTCTTAAATGCATGCCTCTTTTTCTCATGCTGCATCAGGAACTCTACATTGTGTCCCCCATCATAACTACCTTTGGTGGTGGCTGGGTAATCTGGTTCCTCTGGTCTCATGCTGAGGCAGTCTCCCATTCATGTGGGTCATTCAGTCTCCTGGGTTTATTTTTCCTTGTGTCTTTGATGTTCTGGATCATCATTTGTTCCAGATGGATTGGGACCATTTGGTGTACCTCAGATGGCAGCTTGTTGGCTTTTAAGAGCCCAGACGCCACTCACCAATACGAGGTGCAGAAGACTCACTTAGTGAAAGACTAGTTATGCCAGTTCACCTCGATGTCCCATGAAAACATGGTCCCCAGACCCTCATCCTTGCTACTTTATCCTTTGAAATGTTGGGTTGAGTTTAGAAGACCTTTCAGTGTATGGTGTAGTCCAACTATGCTGAGGTGCCCTTTACTGCGTCCTGTCACTCCCTTCACCGAAACAAAACCCTATCAACTATCTAATCTATGAACCACCCTCACCCTCCCTCCCACCCTTGCAGCTGTCCAAGAGTCTTCTCTTCTGTACATAAGTCCACTTTTATGTATGAGCAGTGGTCTCATACAGTACTTGTCCTTTTGCAGCAGACTGATTTGACTCAGCATAATGGCTTCTAGTCAAAACTAGGTTTTGAGATGTTTCTTAAAATCACCAGTGTTCTTTATCATTGCATGGTGTTCCACTGTCAGTTGATGGGCACCTAGGCTGATTGCATCTTTTTGCTATTGTGGACAGTGTTGCAATAAACATTCATGTGCATGTAACCACTTTTATTTCTGTAGGAAATTTCTGTAGGAAATCCAGCAATCCAAGCAGTGGGATTGCTGGATCATATAGTATTCCTATTCCTAGGTTTTTAAGAAAGCACAAAATTCCTTCCAAAGAGATTGTACAATTTTGCATTCCCACTAGCAGTGTAGGAGAGTTTCAATCTCTCCACGGCCTCTCCAGCATTTGTTGTTTTGTGTTTTTGGATTATTGCTAACCTTATTGGGGTGAGATAGTTTCTCATCGCTTTGTTTGGATTGTTCTAATAGCTAATGATAGGGAGCATTTTCTTATGTGTATTTTGGCTGCCTGGATGCCTTCTTTGATGAAGTGTCCATCTCCTCTGTCCATTGTTTAACTGGGTTATTTACCTTTTTCTAGTTGATATTTTGCAGTACCTTGTAGATCATGGAAATCAGACATCGATCCAATATGTAGTTGTCAAATATTTTCTTCTATTCTGTGGGTACTCTTTTAACTCGCTTGATGAAGTCTTTGGATGAGCACAAGTGTTTGAGTCTTAGTAGTGCCCATTTATCTATTTTCTCGTGTGTTGATTGTGCTTTGTCAGATTTTGTAGTCTGTCCAAGTCATGTATTAGAATTTCCATTGTTGTCTCTGTTTTTTCTTGCATGATCTTTACCATTTTAAGTTTGATATTTAGGTCTTCAATCTATTTTAAGTTAGTTTTTGTGTAATGTGTGAGATTGCAGATAGATATCCAATATTGCCAACAACATTTGTTAAGAGACCTTTTACCCCAGTTTACAACCTTTGGGCCTTTGTCAAATATCAGCTGTTCATAACAGGATGCTGATTATTTTTTGATTCTCTGTTCTGTTCCATTGGTCTGTATACCTCTTTTTGTACAAGTAGCAGGCTGTTTTGACCACTGCAACAGTGTAATAGGTTCTAAGACAAGGTAGAGTGAAGCCTCACATTGTATTCATCTTCTTCAGTAGCGCTTCACATATTCGGAGTTTCTTCCCTTTCCAAACAAAGCTAGTGATTTGCTCCTGCTTCTCATTAAAAATGACACTGGAATTTGTATTGGTATTGCATTGTATGTGCAGATTGTTTGGGGTAAAATAGACATTTTTACAATGCTAAGTCTTCCTATCCATGAGCAAGGTAGGTTTTTCTCTGCTTATGTTAGTCTCTTGATTTCTTGCAGTAGAGTCTTGTAGTTTCCACTGTACAGGTCTCTTACTTCTTTGGATAGATTTATTCCTAAGTATTTTATTTTCTTGTGGGCTATAGTAAATGGTAATGATTTGATGATTTGCTCCTTGATGTTGGTGCAAAGGAATCTTACTGATTTATTTATGTTAATCTTATATCATGATATTTAGCTGAATGCTTCCACTAGTTCCAGTAGTAGTTTATTTTTGGATTCTTTAGGGTTCTCTGTGTAGATGATCATATCATCTCCAAACAGGGATATTTTTGCTTCTTTACCAGTGTGGATGCCCTTTATTTACTTGTCTTGTGTGGTTGCTTTGTCCAGAACTTCTAGTACAATGTTGAATTGGAGAAGTGACAGTGGGCATCCTTGTCTAGTTCCTGTTCTCAAGGGGAGTTCTTTCAGTCTCTCTCCATTCAGGATAATGTTGGCAGTTGGCTTTGCACAGATGCCTCTTATTGGGCTGAGGAATTTTCCTTCTATTCTTATTTTACTGAGAGGTTTTTAACATGAATAGGTGTTGGATTTTGTCAAATGCCTTTTCTGCATCAACTGACAAAATTAGGTGATTGTTACCTTTTGTGTTACTTATGTGATTGATCACATTGTTTTTCTGGTGTTGAACCAACCCTGCATCCGTGGTATAAATCCAACTTGGTCATGATGAATAACTTTCTTGATATGTTGTTGAATTCTGTTGGCGAGGATTTAGTTGAAGATTTTTGCATCTAGGTTCATGAGTGATACTGGTCTGTAATTTTCTTTTTTGTGGGATCTTTCCCTGGCTTTGGTATTGGGGTTATTCTGGCTTCATAGCATGAATTTAGGAGTATTCTGTCCTTTCCTATGTTGTGAAATAGCTTCAGTAGCATTGGAATTAATTCCTCTCTAAAACTTTGGTAGAATTGTCTGAAGACTCCATCTGGCCAGGCATTTTTTTTCAAAACTCTTAGAGTACAATTTTTTGTCATATTCCCTTATAGTACTTTTACTTTTTGTTTAGTCTGTTGTAGTATCTCTTCTCTCATTTCCTATTTGGGTTATTTGTTTCCTCTCTTTTTCTTTTGTAAGTTTAGCCAATAGTTTACCAATTTTGTCAATCTTTAAAAAAAAAACAAACAAAAAACAGTGCTTGATTTTGTTAATTCTTTCAATTATTTTTCTGTCCTCTAATTCATTTAGTTCTGCTCTAATCTTTACTATCTGTTTTCTTCTGGTGCCTGAGGGGTTCCTTTGTTGCTGTCTTTCTGTTTGTTCAAGTTGTAGGATTAACTTTTTGGTTTGGATCCTTTCTTTATTCTGGATGTGTGCATTTTATAGAGCTAAATTGACTTCTGAGCACTGCTTTGGTTTATCTCATAGGTTCTGGTTGGAAGTGTTTTTTCTTCCTCATTGGAATCCATAAATTTCTCCATTAACATTCAATGTAATTATTGATAGGTATGTGTTTAGTGCTATCATTGTGATAGGTTTATTTTTGTGTTGATGGTTTCTCTGTTGTTCTTATTAATCTGTTCAGGGACTTTCTTCTTTACGAGGTGAGTTTTCACCTTTCTCATGGTTGGTTTTGTGGTTGTTGAGACTCCTCTATCACATTTCTTAGTTTGATATGTTGCATCTTTACTGTGCTTTACTGTTGCCCCTATGATCCCCCTTAATAAACTATGTATAAACCCAATTTTAATAACTACCAGTCTTATTAACTTCCTCTCCATCTGGAAGGACTATAATGACTGTAGTACATCCCTCTTTTCATTATGATGACATCAGAGATTTCATGATATGATCATTTCTTTCACCATTATAAGTTTGAACCATCCACAGCTGAGTATGTTTCTGGGTGATGTGTCCTGTATTTGCTTCTAAAATATAAAGTTAGTGGTTTTTTTCTTCTATGCCCAGAGAGTCTTTCTGTATTTCTTGTAGCTTTGATTTGTTTTTTCACAAAGTCTCTGAGTTTCTGTTTATCTGTGAATGTCTTGATTTCATTTTCATATTTGAAAGATAGTTTTGCAGGATATGTAATTCTTGGTTGGAAGTTTTTCTCCTTCAAGGCTTTGAATGTGCCACACCACTGTCTCTGTGCGAGCATTGTTTCTGCTGAGAAATGCAATGAAAGCCTCCAGGGTTTCCTTCTGAATGTTAGCTTTGCTTTGTGTCTTGCAGCCTTTAAGAGTTTCTGCTTATGTTCCATTTTGTTAAGCTTGTAATATGTTAAGCTTGTAATATGTTAAGCTTGTAATATGTTAAGATTGTAATATGTCTTGGAGTCTTTCTTTTGAGATCTCTAGTGAGTGGTGTTTGATACACATCTTGGATGTCTATATGCTCTTCTTTCATAATTTCTGGGAAGTTTTCTGTCAGCAGCTCAGAAACAATACTCTCTGTGTTCTCAGGTGTCTCACCCTGTTCAGGAACTTCAATTAATCATAGATTATTCCTCTTAATAGAGTCCCACATGCTTCTTAATGCTTCTTTATTTTTCTGATTTCTTTTTTCTGATTTTTCCTCAGATGCAGAGTCAGTAGCTCTGTCTTCCAAGTCAGAAAGTCTGTTTTCCATTTGTTCCATTCTGCTTTCTTGGCTTTGAATGGAAGTTTCTATGTCTTTGGTTTTGATCTTGATCTGTTGGATTTCAGAGTACTGGAGTTCCATCAGATCGAACAGCTTTCTTAATTTTTCATTTTGCTCTGCTGCATTTTGTACAAGTTCTTGGAGCACTCTCTATATAATTCTTTTATATTCACCTTCTGATAGTTTTAGAAAGGTTTCTTCATCCGGGAAGTTCTTTGGTGCTTTCTTTTGGAGGCCTTCTGAAGCCATGGGTGATTTTTTGGTTACGGTTTTCTCCAGAGTTTGTTGCTTTTTAGGCATCATATGAGTCAATAGAGGCTGGGAAAGATGCTGTGAGGATCAACTGCAGTTGTTTCTCTAGGCCATCTTAAACTGAAAGGTAAAAGGTATTTGACAACTTCTAAAGTCAGTCAGATTTTCAGGTGTACAGGTACCTCTTCCCAGCTGGCAAAGTAAGCACTTCTATATCCAACCCCAGATGTTATAAACTAGTTCAAAATGCAGAAAGGCTACTTCCCTGCTGGTCTCTTCTGCCGGGCCCCAGCCGTAGGTGACGCTGTGTAAAGTACTGCTTTTCTGCTGGAAAAGTGTTCTCTTCCATGGAGGTGCTACCTAGGAGTTAGGTCTAGCTGAGGCCTCCATATAGGTAATGCACCTCCCAGTGGAACAAGATAGCGCCCCGCACAAGATCTGTGCCTGCCTCAGTAAAGGCTACTCAATGGTGTAGGCAGAAAGAGAACCCAAAGGTGCTGAGACTCAGAGTCCAAGACTGGATTCTCAAAATGTGGCAACTTTACCTACCAATCCCACCAGCTGTGCATCTGAGATTAGCTGCTAGTCAATTCCAAGCTCTGCCCATTGGCTAGGACAGAGAAAAAAAAGTTAAAATGGTGATTTACCTTTGGTCTGTGAGAGCTAGCACTCAGCAAAGAGTGGGAGATGGCAAAACAGAGGCTGTTTTCCTTTCAGTGGTATGAAGTCCCAATTGACAGCCCTATGCTGTGTCCTAGGGCTCACTAGGTATACAGAAGGATCCATTTAATTACCAGTTCAGGTCTTGGTTTCCAGAGGTATTTAAGGATACTTTGTTTAGTCCGCCATCTTGACTCCACCTCCTGAATCCATAAATTTCTTTATTGCATGTTTGATTTCTTCCATAACTCATGAATTTTTGTTTGATTTCCATAAGTTCAAATTTATACCTATGTTTTTTCTGCTATTGATTTCAACTTTTATGACTTTACAGTCTGGGATTATACTTTGCAAAATTCAGTGGTTTGGATTTTGTTCAGACTTGCTTTGTGACCTAATATATGGTCTGTTCTGGAGACTGTTCTGTGTACACTGGAAAAGAAAGTATACCTCTGTGTTGTTGGGTAGAAAGTCCTGTGTAATTCAATGAGGTTAGTTGGTTGATTGTCATAGTAAGATATTCTGTATCTTCACTGAGTTTTTTTTATGATGATCTGTCCATTACTGAAAGTAGAGTGTTGGAGTTTTCTACTGTTATTGTGTAGTGATCTATCTCATTTCTCAATGTTGTCAGTGTTTGTTGGATACATTTAGATGCTCTGGTATTAGGTGCATAAATATTTAATATTATTATATCCTCCTTATGCATTGAATCTTTAAGAAATTAGTAGTCACTATCCTTGTCCACAGTGGTGGATTTTACTTTAAAATCTATTTTTTCTGCGATTAGTATTGTCACTCCTGTTCTTCTTTGTCTGTTGTTAGCTTGGTACTTTTCCATACTTTGATCTTCAGTTTGTTCCCATCTTTAAGTCTAAGGTGTGTTTTCTTTTAAGACACTTATAGACAGATAGTTTTTGATCTAACCTGTTGCTCTCTGTCTCTTTATTGGAGCATTCAATGTATTTACATTCAGTGTAATTATTGATAGATATGTGCTTAGAGCTTAATTTTGTGGCCTTTGTTTTTATGTTGTTGACATTTTGTTTGTTCCACTTAATATTCTGTTCTAGGCTGTTTTTCTTTATGAATTTTCTTTTCATCCTTTTCAGTGTTGGTTTTTGTGTTTGTTGAGACTCCTGTATAATGTTCTTTGTTTTGATATGTAGTATAGTTTGCTTTGTGGCTGTTCTTCTTTTCCTTCTTAATGTTATAAGTTTAAACCAATCTTTAACTTGTATGTATCTCCTTAACTTCCTTTCCATCTGAAAGGGCTAGAAATACTGTAATATATCCCTCTTTATAGTGTAATGTTGTCATAGTTTACATATTAAGACCTCTGTTTGCCTAATTTTTGTATTTCAACTTTGATTGAGCTTTTTGACTTCTCTAACTGATTGGGACTCTGGATACTGTGTCCTATGTTGCGTCCTTGAGTATACATCTGATGTTATTGACTTTCTAATCAAAGAGCTTCTTTCAGTATTTCTTGTAATTTTTGTTTGTTTTTTGCAAAGTCTCTAAGCTTCTGTTTAGCATATCTTAATTTCACTGTCATATTTGAGAGACAATTTTATAGAGTTTATAAATTTTGGCTGGAAATTTTTCTCCTTCAAGGCTTTCTTTGTGTCATACCACTTCCTTCTTGCCAACATAGTTTTTGCCAAGAAGTTAGAGAATAGTCTACAAGGCTTCCTTTTGTATATTAGTTTGTTTTTTTTTAAGCCCAGCTGTTTTTAAGCACCTCCCCCTTATGTTTCATTTTATTAAGCTTGGTTGTAATATGTCTTGGTATCTTTCTTTTGGAGTCTACCTTTTGTGGTGTTTGCTGAACATCTTGAATAGCTATGTTCTCTTATATCTTGGTGTTAGGGAAGGTTTCTGTCCTTGACTCTTCAAAAATTCTCTGTTTTTTCTGATATCCCTGCTTGTCCAGTAACTCCAATTACTCATACACTGTTCCTCTTGAGAGTCCCACATGCTTCTTAATGCTTCTTCATTTTTCTTGATTCTTTTATCTGATTTATCCTCATATATGCTGGTGTCAGTTGCTTTATATTCAGGTTCACCAATTCTTCATTCCATTTTCTCAGTCCTGCTCTTTTGGCTTTGTATTGAATTGTCTAATTCTGTAATTTGTTTGTTGATCTGCTGAATTTCGGATCACTGATGTTTTAGCAGTTCATATAGGTTGCTTAATTTTTCATTTTGTTCTACTACACTTTGGTTAATCTTTAGAAATGTTCTATAGTTAATTCTTTGGTATTCCACCTCTGATAAATTCAAGAAGTCTCCCTTATCTGGAAAGTTTTTTCATTCTTTATTTTGGGAGTTTCCCAGAGCTTGGGTGGTCTGCTTCTTTAAATGGTTAGATATTGATTGTTGTCTTCATACCATCAAAAAGCTGTTCTGCTTCTCTGGTATTGCACCAACAGGAGCTGTAGTGTAGTTCTTAAGTCTCTCAGATGCTGTGCCAGCAGAAGCTAGATTCTTTGTGCTGCCATCTTGTCTCCAACAAAGGTAGTTTTTCCCTTGCTGTCACCCAGACTCATCTCACAAGACTATACTCCCAGAATATTCATTCTGCTCCACTCAGTTGTTTTTCTAGGCCTTAGTTCTCAGAGGAAATCAGGGAGACATGTGACTTGTCTGTCATCTTGGCCTTGCCCCCTGGAGCAAACTATATTATTTTTTTTTTAAAAAAAAACTAATTGAGTCCTTCTAAGTTGTAATTTAGTCCAAGACTTACAAACATCTTGAAAAACATGATAGTACCCTGTTTGAAGGAGCCTGGTGTGCAGTGATTAAGAGCACAACTGCTAACTGAAAACTCCATGGTTAGTATCGATCACCTACTCTGTGGGAAAAGATATGTCTGCTTCCATAAACATTTTCAGACTTGGAAATGCATGGGACAGTTTTACTCTGTCCTCTTGGTTTATTATGGATTTGGAATCAACTTGATGGTAATGAATTTGGTTGCATTTTTGTTTGTTTGTTTTATTACGTTTGAAAAGTAGCCCTGGTGGTGTAAATGATTACATTCTCAGCTGCAAATCAAAAGATGTGCAATTCAAAGCCACCCAGCGGTTCCATGGGAGAAAAACCTGGTGATCTGCTTTCATCAAGATTATAGCCATGAAAAACTGGGAGTGGTTCTACTCTGTCACATGAGATAACCATAAGTTGAAATTGACTCAACGACACCTAACAACAAAATCCTGTTTGATATGTGAAATTATCTTTCACCTCTGAACTGATATCAATTCTACTTTGCTACTGTGGACATCATAAATGTTGATTGAAAAAGTATTATATTTTAGGTAAAGTATACAAATAGCCGACACTTTTACCAATCAATAAATGAAGTTGTTTCCTGTTTGGCGTGATATACAGTATAATGCTATTAAATTTTAGTACAGTTTGACATCTTTCCCAAATAGCATTTTGAGAAGATACATACTATTTTTTGATAGTTTCAAAGGATACTATAAATTGTATTGGATAGGCAAAGAAGGGAAGAATGGTGTCAAGGAGATAATATTAAAATTTTAGAAAAAGGCATCAAATGTCCCATTTTGACATGTGAGATCCCAGATACGGTGACATTTATAAGATACACAAATAATTTTAACTCTACAGGTTATTTTTACCTCAGATATTTTAGAATGTGGATAATAATCAGATCTCAAGATTCCGGAATTAACCAGTGTTGTCTCATAGAATTATAGAGCATACCTTGACCACTTGGCTTTGGTTTTTTGAGCCTTTTACCTGTCTATCTTCCGATTCTCTTTTTGGTAAACCCCTAAATTCATCTTCAAGGTTAAACTCAAGTATAACATTTATGAAATCTTCTGTTATAGCACCTCTACAGTATAGAGTAGTACTGCTCCATAGAGTTTCCAAGGAGTGCCTGGTGGATTCGAACTGCTAACCTTTTGGCTAGCAGCCATAGTACTTAATCACCAGGATTTCCACTCTTTAGGCTCATAAGCCTAGTTAAATATTCTGCTATCTAAATTCTTACAAAACCTCATAAGTACCTCTATAAGAGTTTTTGCAATATTGCAATTATATTTATGCATCTGTTTTCTTACTAAACTCTTCAGCACTCTGGGGACAGGGTGTAGCTGTCATTTGTAATTTTATTCACCTCAAGCATATAGCATGTAATGAGTGCTAACCCAAACCCACTGTTGATGAATTGATTCTGACTCAGATACTGCTCCTCATGCAACATACATGCTACGTAGCATGTGATTTCAACGTACTACATTAGTGATCATTTGATTCAAGTGGTATTGCCTTGCTTTGACTATAACATTACATTTTTTTTCTCTGTACTTGAAAGTATTTTGTGGGATACACTTTAAAACTCTATTAATATCTCCTGATTGAACTTTAAATATACCCATTTATTTATCTATATCAGTAACAGATGAAGTCGTGTTGTTTAATTTAATGGTTTATAATTTGATGCTCCCCCATGTGTCTGGCAGTTTGTCGTACTATGAGGCTAGTGCATTGCAGTGATACTAGAAATTATGCCACCGAGATTCAGATACCAGTAGGGTTGCCCAAGGTGAGCAAGTTTCAGCTGAGCTTCCAGACTAAGACAGCGTAAGTAGCAGGGCCCAGAAGTTTACTTCTGAAAAGAATTAGCCAGTACAAACCTTATGAATAGCAGCAGAATATTATCTGATATGTCCCAGAAGTTGAGCCTCAAGATGGAAGCACTCAAAAAACAATTGGGAAGAGCTGCTTCCTCAGAATGAGTCAACTTTAACGGGCATGGATGGAGTCAAGATTTTGGGACCCTCATTTGTAGATGTGGCATGATTCAAAATGAAAAGAAACAGCTGCAACCATCCATTAGTAATGAGAAGCTGGAATACATGAAGTATGGATCTAGTAAAACTGGAAATTGTCAAAAATGAAATGAAATGCATAAACATCAATATCTTAGGCAATAGTGAGCTGAAATGGACTGATATTGGCCATTTTGAATCAGATAATTATATGTTGTGCTGTGTTAGGAATGATAAGTTGAAAAGGAATGGCATCACTTTCATCATCAAAAAGAACTTTTCATGACCAGTTCTGAAGTACTACTTTGTCAGCGGTAGGATAATATCCACACACTTACAAGGAAGATGAGTTAATATGACTATTATTCAAATTTTTGAAATGATAACTAAGGCAAAAGGTGAGAGAATTGAAAACTTTTGCCAGCCTTAGCAGTCTATAGTCTGAAACTGATTGATACACTGATGATTACTGATGATTAGAATATGAAAGTTGGAAACAAAGGAGGGGATTTTTAGTTGGAAAGTATGGCCTTCATGACGGAAATGAAGTTGGAAATTGCGTGACAGAATTTTGCAAGAACAACAATTTCTTCACTGCAAATATCTTTTTCTGCACCAACATAAATGGTGACTATACACACAGACCTCACCAAATACAATACACAAGAATCAAATAGACTACATCTGTGGAGAGAGATGATGGAAAAGCTTCGTATCAGCAGTTAGAACCAGGAAAGCAGCTGATTGCAGCACAGACCATCAGTTACTCGTATGCAAGTTCAAACTGAAATAGAAGAAAATTAAATCAAGTTCTAGGGAGCAAAATATGATCTTGAGTGTATTCCACCTGAGTTTAGACACCAACTCAAGAACAGATGTGATGTGTCAAACCCAAATGACCAAAGACCAGAGAAGTTGTAGAATGACGTCAAGCACATTATACGTAAAGAAAGCAAAAGGTCATTAAAAAGATAGGAAAGCTCATTAAAAAGAAAGAAAAGAACAAAATGGATGTCAAAAGAGAGTCTGAAACTAGCTCTTGAACACTGAGTAGCTAGAGCAAAACGAAGAAATAGTGAAGCCAAAGAACTGAACAGAAGATTTGAAAGGGGAATTTGAGAAGACAAAGTATTATAATTACATGTACAAAGAGCTGGAGACAGAAAACCAAATCAGAACAAATTCAGCATTTCTCAAGCCGAAAGCACTGAACAAAAAATTCAAGCCTTTAGTTACAATACTGAAAAATTCTATGGGTAAAATATTAAGCAATACAGGAAATATCAAAAGAAATAGAAGAAACACAGTCATTATACCAGCAGGAACTGATTGATATTTAGTCGTTTGAAGAGGTAGCATATAATCAGAAACTGATGATGCTGATCAAAAAAGTTCAAGCTGCATTGAAGGCATTGGTTAAAAACAAGGCTCTAGGAACTGATGGGACGTCAATTAAGATGCTTCAACAAATAGATGCAGTGCTGGAAGTGCTCACTTTTCTTTGCCAAGAAATTCAGAAAATAGCTGTCTGTGTAACCTACTAGAAGAGATCTATATTTATGCCTATTCCCAAGAAAGGTGATCCAACTAAATGCAGAAATTATTGAACAATGTCATTAATATTACTCCCAAGTGAAATTTTGCTGAAGATCATTCAAAAGTGATTGTAGCAGTATTTTCACAAGGAACTGCCAGAAATTCAGGCTGGGTTCATGATAGGACATGGAACCAAAGATATTATTGTTCATGTCAGATGGATCTTGGCTGAAAGCAGGGCATACTGGAAAGATGTTTATTGCATTTTATGGATTATGCAAAGGCATTCAACTGTGTGCATCAAAACAAATTATGGATAACATTGCAAAGAATGAGAATTTCAAAAAACTTAGTTGTGCTCATGAGCACCTGTACATAGATCAAGAGGCAATTGTTTGGACAGAACAAGGATACTGAGTGGTAAAAAGGTAGGAAAAGGGTACATCAGGATTGTATCCTTTTACCATATCTGTTCAATCCTTATGTAGAGCAAGTGATCCTAGAAGCTGTACTGTATGAAGAAGAATGGAGAATGTGGACTAGGGGAAGTCTCATTAACAACCTGCATTATGCTAATGACACAACTTTATTTGCTGAAAGTGAAGAGGATCTAAAGCACTTACTGATAGTCAAAGACCATGGTCTTCAGTATAGACTACAGCTCAACATAAAGAAAACAAAGAGCCTCACAACTGGACCAATAAACAACATCATGATAAATGGAGAAAAGATCGTCATGGATTTCATTTTACTTGGATCCACAGTCAACACCACTAGAAGCAGTAGTCAAGAAATCAAAAGATGCATTGCACTGGGCAAATAGGCTGCAAAGAGTTTAAAGTGTCAAAAAGCAAAAACATCACCTTGAAGACTAACATGCACCTGATCCATGCCATGGTATTTTCCGTCATTTCCTATGCATGTGAAAGCTGGATGATAAATAAGGAAGACCAGCTGACACCTTTCAGTTGTATTTTTGGAAAATATTGAACATACCATGAACTGCCAAAAGAACAAACAGATCTGTCTTGGAAGAAGTACAACCATAGTGCTCTTTAGAAGAGAAGATGGTGAGACTACATCTTACATACTTTGGACATCTTGTCAGGAGGGATTAGTCCTTCAAGAAAGACAACGTGCTTGTTAAAGTAAAGGGTCAGTGAAGTAGTTGAAGACCCTCAGCTAGATGAGTTAACACTGTGGCTGCAACAATGGACTCAAGCATAGCAACAATCATGGGCATGGAGCAAGACCACGCAGTGTTTCATTCTGTTGTACACAGGGTCGCTGTGAGCTGGAACTAACTTGGTGCACCTAACAACAGTAATTTGTTACTATTATTTACTTTTTTTGATACTAAAATTCTCCCAGAGGTGGCCAGTGGGACTCCCTTTAAGCTGGTTTCTCTGCCTTTTGACATGGCTCATTATTCTTTGAGCACTTTCTTAGTTTCTAGCAAAATATTCTAGGCTACTTTTTATTTTCTCTTCCCCAACCCTGAAAAATGTGTGTATTCAAAAACATGATTGGGTACTAGGTACGCTAATTGCTTTTGTATGATGCAATTCATAGGTCCTTCTAGTGATTTGTTTGTTCAGAAATATAGAGAAGTAAATGTGTGAAGGTGCATATACTTTACTGAAGTATAATTTACATACAAATGTATCCACTTAGAATGTATTTTCATGGGTCTACAAATGTGCACCACTTTGTAACTACCCCCTCAATCAAGATACAGTATATTTTCGTTATTCTGGAAAACTCCCCTGTTCTTCCAGTCCTGCTTCCCCAGCTCCACCACATGCTGACACTGATCTCATTTCTATCACTGTTAATTGAGTTTATCCATTTTTGAACTTTACAATAACAGAATTATACAGTATATACTCTGTGTGTGACTTTATTCAGCGTAATGCCAATAGCATTCACTCATGTCATTGATTTTGTCAGTAGTTAGCTCCTTTTTGTTGCTGAATAGTATTCTATCATATAAATAAACTGTGATAGGGTTATCTAGTCATCTACTGATGGAAATTTGAGTTGTGTTGAATTTTCATATTAAAAATTTAATTGTCTGTAGTACATCATGTACAACTGTTTATATAGACATGTGTTTTTTGCTTCTCTTGGATAAACACCTAAAAAGGAAAATGCTGGTCAAATGACAAAAGTAAGGTTAACTTTGTGAAAAAATGTCAAACTCTTTTCCAAAAATATGGTAATAATTTATATTCTCACCAACAATGTATGCTCATAATTGGCAATAGCAGCTTCTTAGATTTTTTTTAGCTATTTTAGTGAACATATTTTAATTTAATTTGAATTTATTTAATTACCTTAAGTGTAATTAAATTAATTACATTAAAATGTAAGTTTAATTTACATTTTCCTGAGGACTAATGAGAATTCGTGTTTATTGGTCATTAATACATTTTCTTTTCTGATCAAGTATTTTAGACATTTTTGTTTTTATTGTGACTGAGTGAAGTACACAATCCAATTTAAATTTCCATGCTTGCCTATCTGCAACTCCCTCTGGTCTCTTTGCTGGTGACAGCACACTCCTCCTTTCTGTTCCATACATGTCATAACCTCTTAGAAATCTTCTGTCCCCTCTTCTCCACACTCTGCACTCCCCTCCAGGAGGAAGCCAGTAGGATGGCATCCTATGGATGCATAGAACCATAAAGAGAGCACACGATATGGTTACTCTGTGTCCCCAAGTCCAATCCACTGCTGTCCAAAGGGTTGACCTCAGTAATGATTTGTGATCAGGGGCATCATTAAGTCTAGGGGTCATACTCCCAGGAGAATCACAAGGCCCTCAGACCATCAATTGCATTCTTTTAGTGGAATTCTTAGGGTGCACCTATTTTTATTCTTGTGTTGCCACAGACTCAACATTGTGAGCCTCATCACAGCTGTCACTGGCAGTGACCAGGCACCATCTGATCACATGTTGTTATAGTCACTCATTCACATGTGTCTTTCTGTCTTCTGGGTCCTTTTTCCCTCAGGTCTTTGTTGTCCTTGGTGATCATCTGTTCCAGCTGAGTTGGGACAATTTGGTATATCTCAGACGGCAGCTTGCTAGCTTTTAAGGCCCCAGACACCACTCACCAATGTGGGATACAGAAGGCTCTGTTAGCAATAAGCTAGTATGCCAGTTGGACTCAGGGTCCCATGAGAGCATGATCCCTGAACTCCTACCCTTGCTACTCTGTCCTTGCAATATTGGGTTAGGATTGGAAAAGTTTTCAGGTTACCTTGAAGTCTAGTCAAATTGACCTTCTTTCCAATGTGTGTTGTCACTGCTTTCATTCACCCAAACTTCTATCAACTATCTAGTCTATAACCAACCCTCTCCTTCCCTCTCTCCCCTCCCTTGAAGCTATCAAAGAGTCTTTTCTTCTGTACATGAGTCTGTTTTTAGGTCTTTATAATAGGGGTCTCATACAACATTTGTCCTTGTGCTGCTTGCTGACTGATTTCATTCAACATAATGTCTTCCAATTGAAACCAGGTTATGAGATGCTTCCTAGAATCATCATTGTTGTTTATCATTGTATAGTGTTCTGTTGAGTAGATATACTATAGTTTGTTTACCCATTCATTTCTCGTTGGGGATCTGGGTTGATTCCATGTTTTTGTTATTGTGGACTGTGCTGCAATAAACATTCTTGTGCATATTCTGTTCATGTGACTGCTCTTGCTTCTATAGCATATATTTCAAGCAGTGGGATTACTGGGTCAAATGGTATAGCTATTTCCAGCTTTTTAAGGAAGTGCCAAATTGCTTTCCAAAGAGGTTGTACCAACTTGTAATCCCAAGCAGTATATGAGAGTTCCCATTTCTCCACAGCCTTTCCAGCATTTGTTGTTTTGTGTTTTTTGGATAAGGACCAACCTGGATGGAGTGAGATGGTATCTCCTCATCGTTTTGACTTGAATTTCTTTAATAGATAATGATTGTGACCATGTCTGCATGTGTCTTTTGGCTACCTGGATATCCTCTTTAGTGAAGTGTCTCTCCATCTCCTTCACCCAACACTTAACTGGGTTATTTATCCTTTTCATGTTGATATTTTGCAGCGCTTTGTAGATTATGGAGATCAGACTTTGGTCTGATATATAGTTGCCCAAAATATTTTTCGATTCTGTAGGTGGTCTTTTAATTCTTTTAATAAAGTCTTCAGATGCACAGAAGTGTTTGATTCTTAGTAGTTTTCATTTATCTATTTTCTCTTCTGTTGATTGTGCTTTGTCAGATTCTAAAGTCTGTCCAAGTTGTGTATTAAAACTTCTATTGTTGATCCTACCTTTTTCCTGGATGAGCTTTATCATTTCAGTTTGACATTTAGGTCTTTTAGCCATCTGGAGTTCGTTTTTGTGTACAGTATGAGATATAGGTCTTGTTTCAGTTTTTTGCAGATGGATATCCAATTTTGCCAGCACCATTTTTTAAAGAGACTGTTTTTGTCCCAGTTTAAAATCTTAGGGTCTTTGTTGAACATCAGCTGTTCATAAGAGGATGGTGTCATCTCTGGGATCTCAACTGTGTTCTACTGGTCTGCATGTCTCTTTTTGTACAAGTTCCAGGCTCTTTTGACTACTGTGGTACAGAAATAGTTTCTGAAGTTGGTTAGTGAGAGGCCTCCTAGTGTGTTCTTTTTCTTCAGTGGTGCTTTGCTTATTCAGAGTTTCTTCACTTTCCAAACAAAGTTGGTGATTTGTTTCTCCATCTCGTTAAAATTGTCACTGGAATTTGTGTTGGGATTGCATCATCTGTGTGGATCACTTTGGATAAAATAGACATTTTCACAATGTTTAATCTTCCTACCCACGAGCAGAGTAGGTTTCTCCACTTATGTAAGGCTCTATTAGTTTCTTGCAGTAAGGTCTTCCAGTTCTCTTTGTATAGGTCTCTTATTTCTCTAGTTAGATTTATTCCTGGGTATTTTATCTTCTTGAGGGCTGTAATAAGTGACATTGATTTGATGATTTCTTCTTTAATGATCTCTTTGTTGGTATAAAGCAATCCTGATTTATAGACATTCATTTTACAACCTGGTACTTTGCTGAACTCCTCTATTAGTTTGAGTAGTTTACTTAGGGATTCTTTAGGATTCTCTGCGTATACAATCATATCATCTGCAAATGAGGAGATTTTTACTTCTTCTTTGCCAATCCAAGTGCCCTTTATTTCTTTGTCTTGTCTAATTGCTCTGGCCAGAACTTCTAATGTGGTGTTGAATAGAAGTGAGAGTGGGCATCCTTGTCTAGTTCCCATTCTCAAGTGGAATTCTTTTAGTCTCACTCCATTCAGGGTGATGTGGGTGGTTTGCTTTGCATAGATGACCTTTATTGCATTGAAAAAATTGCCTACTGTTCCTACTTTGCTGAGAGTTTTGAGCATGAGTGGGTGTTGGACTTTGTCAAATGCCTTTTCTGCATCAATTGACAAAATCCGGTGATTCTTGTCTTTTGTGTTATTTGTGTGGTTGATCAAATTAACTGTTTTTCTGATGTTAAACCAGCCTTGCATCCCAGGTATGAATCCAACATGATCGTGATCAATTATTTTTTTCCTATGTTGTTGAATTCTATTGCCAAGGATTTTGTTGAAGATTTTCGCATGATAATGGTCTATAATTCTCCTCTTTTGTTGGATCTTTCCCTGGCTTTTGTATTAGGGTTAAGCTGGCTTTGTAGAATGAATCTGAGAGTTTTTCATCCCTTTTTATGTTGTGAAAGTCTCAGTAGCATTGGGGTTAACTCTTCCCTAAAAGCTTGATAGAATTCTGTGGTGAATCATCAGGGCTTTTTTTGACTGGTAACTTTTTATGACTTTTTCAATCTCTTCGTTTGTGATGGGTTTAATAAGTTGTTCTACTTGTGTTAATTTGGTAGGTGATATCAGTCTAGGAATTTATTCATTTTCTCTAGGTTTTCAAATCTCTAAGAGTACAGTATTTTGTAGTATTCTGTTATGATACTTTTGATTTCTGTTGGATCTGTTGTGACATCTCCCATCTCATTTCTTATTCAGGTTGTTTGTTTCCTTTCATGTTTTTCTTTAGTAAGTTTAGCCAGTGTTTTGTCAATTTTGTTAATCTTTTCCAAAAAACCAACTTTTGGTCTTGGCAATTTTTTCAGTTGTTCTTCTGTTCTCTAATTCATTTCTTTCTTTCTGATCTGTATTATCTGTTTTTTTTTCTGGTACCTGAGGGGTTACTCTACTTGTTCAAGCTGTAGGGTTAGTTCTTTGGTTTGGATACTTTCTTCCTTCTGAATATGTGCATTTATAGAAATAAATTTGACCTCTGAGTACTGCTTTGGCTGTATCCCATAGGTTCTGGTAGGAAGTGTTTTCATTCTCATATGAATCCATAAATTTCTTTATTTCATCATTTATTTCTTCTATAACTCATGGCTTTTTGAGCAAGGAGTTGTTCAGTTTCCATGAGTTCCCATTTCTAGTTGTTTTTTCTGCTATTGATTTAGACTCTGAAGGCTTTATGATCTGAGAAGATGCTTTGCAATAATTCAATGGTATGGATTTTGTTGAGATTTGCTTTATGTCCTAACACATGATCTATTCTCGAAAATGTCCTGTGTACACTGGAGAAAAAGATGTAGTTATCTGTTGATGGATAAAAAGTTCTGTATATGTTGATGAGGTCTAATCAGTTAATTGTGGCGGTAAGATCTTCTGTGTCTTTAATGAGCTTTTTTGTAGAAGATCTGTCCAATACTGAAGGTGGAGTGTTGAAGTCTCCCACTATTACTGTGGAGTGATCTATCTCATTTTTGAAAGCAGTCAGTATTTCCTTGATGTATTTAGATGCTTTAGTATTGGGTGCACAAATATTTAATATTATAAAGTCGTGCCTGTGCATGGAACTTTTCAGCAGTAAATAGTGGCCATCTTGGTCCATGATGGTGGATTTTACAAATCTATTTGATCTGAGGTATTGCCCCACCTGCTCTTCTTTGTATTCTGTTAGCTTGGTATATATTATTCCATCCTTTAATTTTCAGTTTGTTCATATCTTTATGTCCTAGGGGAGTTTCTTGTAAGCAACATATAGATGGATTGTTTCCATCCGGGATGTCACTCATTGTCTCTTTATTGGAGCATTCAGTCCATTTACATTCAGTGTAATTATTGACAGATATGTGTTTAGTGCTGTCATTTTGATGTATTTATTTTGGTGTTGGTGTGTTCTCTATTGTTCTTACTTTTCTGTTCTGAGTTGTTCTTTATGGGTTGATTTTTCATTTCTTTCAGTGTTGGTTTTGTGTTTGTTGAGACTCCTGAGTTACCTTTCTTGTTTTGATATGCTGTATCTTTATTGTGCTTTGTGACTACATCTATGGTCCCCCTTAATAATCCAAATTTAAACCCAATTTTGACTTCTATGAATCTTATTCACTTCCTCTCCATCTGAAAGGACTATAACCACTGTAGTATATTCCTCTTTTTAATGTGATAACATCTTAGTTTTCATGATATGATCACTGAGTCCCTTCTATTAATATTACAGCTTTGATTGAGTTTTATACCTTCTCTCACTGAGTATGTTTCTGGATGTTGTGTCCTGCACTCTCTCCTGAAATACAGACTTAATGGTTCTGTTCTAAGTCAAGAGCTTCTTCTAATATTTCTTGTAGCTTTGGTTTGGTTTTTACAAACTCTCTAAGCTTCTGTTTATCTGTGAATTTCCTAATTTCATCAAAGACAGTTTTGCAGGGTATATAATTGTTGGTTGGAAATTTTTCTTCCTCATGGCTTTGTATGTGTCATTCTGCAGCCTCTATGCCAACATCGTTCCTGCCAAGAAGTCAAATGAAAGCCTGCAGGGCTTCCCTCTGAATGTTATTAGATTTACTTTGAGTCTCACTGCTTTTAAGAATTTCTGTTTATGTTTCATTTTGTTAAGCTTGATTATAATATGTCTTGGTATCTATCTTTTGGAGCCAATTTTATGTGATGTTTGATACATGTCTTGGATATTTATGTTCTTTTCTTTTGTAATTTTAAGAATGTTTTCTGTCAGCAACTCAACAGCAATACTCACTGTTTTCGATTATCCCTCCCTGTTTGGGAAAGCCAATTAATCATAGATTGTTCCTCTTGATAGAACCCCACATGTTTCTTAATGCTTCTTCATTTTTCTTGTTTATTTTCTCTGATCTTGCCTCATAAATGCTGGTGTCAGTAGCTCTGCCTTCAAGGTCAGTAAGTCTAGTTTCCAGTTATTCAATTCTGCTCTTTTGGCTTTGAATTGAATTGTCTAATACTGTAATTTTATTATTTATCTGTTGGATTTCACAATGCTGGTGTTCCATCAGATTGAACAGTGTGCTTTTCTTGCTCTTCTGTTTCATATAATGTCTAGGAGGGTTCTATATATAATTCTTTTGTACTCTGATAGTTTCAGAAAGGCTTCTTCATCTTGGAAGTTCTTTGAGTCTTTATTTTGGGAGTTTTCTAGAGCCATGTTTGAATGTTTTTTTTTAAATGTTTGGCTGGTGATTGTTGTCTATGGGGTATCTAGAGGCTCTTTAGTTTCTCTGATGTTGCCTCAAAAGCAGCTGAGTTGCAATTCTGAGAAGAAAGTTGATCACCAGCCACCTTTATGTACTCCAGTGAGTGGGCCCATTGGAATTTCTGGGGTAGCCAGCTCTGCCTCGTGACTGGTAAAGACATGGTCCTACTTATGGAGTCGCAAGAGGGCTATCAGCTGATCCTATGATGTGGGTTGGTAAAGGCTGGAAGAGATGTCATTAGGCTGCACTGCAGTTATTTTTCTAGATAGTCTTATTTTTAAAGGCGAAAGCTATCTGGCTGCTTCCAAGATCAGTCAGGGTGTCAGGTGTGGGAAGCCCCTCCTTCTGGCTGAAAATGGAGGCACCTCTTCAACTGTCCCCAGATGTCGTGCTAAACTTCAAGGGACCAGCTACTGCCCTGCTGACAACCCCTGTCAGGCCCTACCTGTAAAGCTACCCTGTGCTAAGCACAGCTTTTCTGTTGGAAAAGCGCACCCAAGTCTGGGACTGCCTGCTAGCCTGGGAATTAGCCCTTGCTGAAGATTCTGGTTGGGTAACTGCTTCCCAGTGGAATAAGATGGTGTCCCAGTCAAGCTGTTCCACCTCCCGCAAAACAGCAGAATCTATGGCAAATGTCCAAAAAAGAGAGGAGGGAGGGCCCTCAAAATGTGGCTATTTAACCCACTGATCACTTTAGCACTGCAGCTCTGCATAGCTGCTGATTAAGCCTTTCCTCTGCCTGCCTACAAAAAGAAAAAAAAAAGTGAAAAGCTCCAATTCCTTTCAGTCCGTGGGAGCAAGTCAGTTCAGCCTGAGTGGGTCGGGCTTAGCCAAAGACAAGAAGTTTCCCATTCAGTGTCATGTAGTTCAAACTGTCAGCAGTGTGCCATGTCCTAGGGATCACTGGGTGTCTGTTTAATTATCAATCCAGGCCTTAGTTTTCAGAGAGAATTAAGGAGACATGTGTCTAGCCCGTCATCTTGATCTGAGTCTACTTAAGACATTTTTATTGAGTCATTAACTTCTTAATGGGTCCTAGTGGAGTGGAAATGGAAACCCTAGTGGGATAGTGATTAAGTGCAACATATGCTAACTTAAATGGTGGTTGAAATCTGCAAGGTTGTCTGTGAAAACTCTGTGGGGCAGTTCCACTCATATCCGTAGGGTTACTATGAGTCAGAATCCCCTAGACAGCAGTGGCTTTTGGCTTTAGCAGAATAATGATTCAGTACTTGGCTGCTAACTGAAAGATTAGTGGTTCAAATTGACCAGCTGCTCCATGGGAGAAAGATGTAGCAGTCTGCCTCCGTAAAGGTCACAGTCTTGGAAACTCTATGAGGTAGTTGTGATCTGTCCTGTGGGGTATCTGTGAGTTGGAATCGCTCAGTGGCCAAGAGTTTGGTTCAGGTTTTTGTTTACTTCTTATTGTTGAGTTATATGAGTTCTTCTCCATTCTTACTGTAAGTTCTTTGCTGGAAATATTTACTAAAAATAGTTTTCCCAGTTTCAAGTGCTTCACTTTTTAATTTTCTAGGGTTGCTATGAGTTGCACGTGACTTGATGGCAGTGGATTTTTGTGTTAAAGAGTCTTTTAAAGATCAGAACTTTGATATTTTCTGAAATTTAATTTATATGGTCAGTGCTTCTTATGTCCTAAATAAGAAATATTTCCTAATTCAAGATACGCCCAATTTCTTGCCATGTATTTTTCTAGGCATTTTATAGTTTTAGATCTTAGGTAGAACTTAATGATTCATTTGGAGTTCAATTTTGTGCCAAAAAGGAGACCAATAGATTGTATCACACACTTGAACTTTCATGAAAGCTCTAATAAATGTACTGCATCAAGGAATATGCCTTTCCTGCTATATAAACCATGGGAAAGTAACTTTGGTATTAAGCCTAAAGTTAGGATTTGTTTCTTTAGTTTTCTGGGAGGAAATACATTTAGAATCAAATTCCAGTGTGTTCAAATCTGATTTTATTGAATAAGAACCATAGAAATGAAAATATACTTAACTAAAAAAAAAACTTTAATTTTTAAAAAATTTTGTTGTATGCAGGTTTACAGACTAGAAAAGA
The DNA here is from genome assembly GCA_028571685.1 of Heterohyrax brucei. NCBI lineage: Eukaryota > Metazoa > Chordata > Mammalia > Hyracoidea > Procaviidae > Heterohyrax > Heterohyrax brucei. The sequence continues at coordinate 138,275,779 of CM053148.1, read as the reverse complement.
TAATATTAACTATACTGGCCCATCAGCATGTAAATTCCCAAGGAGTGATTTTCTATACTTGAATACGTATTTTTAATTTTTTATGGAGAGACAAATCTATTTCCCCTCTTTTATTCTGCTCTCCATATTAATAATGTGTATTAGCTTATTGCCTTTTACACCCACAAACATTCTACTGAAAGGCATTTATGTATGTCATAAAGAAAGATTTCTAATCCACAGCACTGTTGATATTTTGGCCAAAATTTTGTCGTTGTTGTGAAGGGCTATCCTGTGTATAGTAAGATATGTAGGGGCATTGTTGGTCTCTACACAGTAGATACCAATAGCACCCCAAAATGTCTTCAGATACTGCCAATGGTACCCTGGAGGTCAAAATTACCCTCCACTGACAACTACTATTATAAAGGAACATTTGCAGTGTCTTTTGCTTTCTGCCCCATAGCACTCACCAGATTACATAAAATCATTCAATGACTGAGGTAGCTCTTCAAGCTGAATCTACAGATGATATCCTTTCTATTACATCATGTTTTCCTCACTACTTAAACATTTGGTGATGAAAAGAGTTTAGGTGAATTTGGGAAAATAAATTACTGGGTACTTACTAATCTCAATAGAATGCTATTTTCTACCTCTTTCTCTCCTTACGCATCTAATATTACCTATCTATAATCTATCTATCGAAAGCCATAAGTTCATACAAATATCCTTAATTCTAATATGACTACACAGTACTTACTGTATATATCTATTTTTGTTATTATTGTTATTTATATTTATACTGCTCAATATTTATACTGATGATGGGGAATCTGACTTTCATTAACCTTCATATATTTATCCGACTCGACGGCACTTGGCTTTGGCTTCCTTACATGCAACATCCTGTCTGTCAGTTTGTTGTACAGGGTGTCTGGCACATTGGTGTGATGCTGGAAGCTATGTCACTGAGATGTCAAATACCAGCAAGATCACCAAGGACCACCCATGGTGCACAGGTTTAAGCGGAGCTGCCAGACTAAGACAGAGTAGAACAAAGGATTGGTGATCTACTCCAGAACTTAGTCAATGAAAACCCCACAGATCACAATAGAATGTTGTCTGATATGGTGCAAGAAGATGAGCCTTCTGGATTCAAAGGCACTCACAAGACCCAGCGGCTGCAACAGTGGACTCAAGTGTGCTGACAATCACGAAGATGGCATAGAAACAGGGTACATTTTGTTCAGCTGTTTATGGGGTTTCCATGAGTAAGAATTAACTCGATGGTAGCTGACAAAAACAACCTTTCAGTGCCACTGTAACCACTGATGCCTCCTCCCATTATGATGGGCATGCCCTCCTCACCCTTCTGGGTTCCAGCACCTCCAGACTGCTTTCACTCCATTGGTACTCTTCTAACCTGAAGCGTTGGCATTCTGTGCTATGAAGATCGTGCGTGGATATCATCCTCATCCTGCTGGTAATAACTTCAACTGGGCTGCTTTCCTGCAAGGGAGACCTTCTCATTATGCTTTGGCTCTGACACTTCACATTGGGCCATCTCTTGTGTGGACATTCTCTTTTCCTCTCTCCAGCTCTGATATTTTGCTTCAGGCAACCCTCCTCTATGGGTGTCCTCCTAACTCCAACTCAGAAGCTGACACCCTGTGCTGGCCATACCCTACGCCTGGCATGCACCTACTCTCACCTTGCTTGGGCTCTGAGAGTCTGCCTTAGGCTGACATTGTGTGGGGGTGCTTTCATTGCCTCATTCAGACTGGGTATCTCTGCTATTCATCTTTTAGCATGGTCAGCTATTTTAGCCTCATGTAAAAGTTTTGAACCACATTTCTCACGAAGAAAGAAAAAGGAAGTGGCCAAAAAGGCTTTTGAAGAGGCAAAATGGAATGAAAAAGAGTTAGTAAAGAAAGACCTGTTCAAAATCAAGAATCATCTTCTTTCTCCTAAAGCTAGCTCTTTGTTCTGTTTCTGTTGGTGGTACTATTTTCCTAAACAGCAACGAGCTTTTAGGTAAAAACAGAAAAGTACAGTCCGTGATCATCTGCAAAGTGCTAATTAGAAGAAAATTGTTTTTTTTGTTTGTTTTTTTTTTTTGCTTAGCAATGGGATTCTCTTCTTATCTTAGGTACCCTGAAACTGTTTTATTTGGAGCCATTAAAGCTAGGGATCATCTAATGAAAAAGAAAGACTCTTCACTAAATTCTCAGAAAAATGCCAACTTCTATGATGTCTTTGGCTGCCAGAGTCACAAGGCCAGCTTTCATGTTGGAAAGTGATTATTGTCTGGCATCCACAATCTGTTTAAACTTTAGAAATCAAATGTACTGATTCTTTTTCCAAGACCTGTCATTAGTCCATTGTTTCGTTAGACTGATCCTGGATTTTGGTTTCTCTTTTGGTAAGTGAGAACAGTACTTCCCATTGGCCAAAATAAGCAGAGATCAGTGCAATAAAAAATTTAGACAAAGGCATGCTGCACTTTTCAGGTAAAACAAAACTTTTATGTAAGGAACAAATGTCGATTTATTTCCAAAAAATCATTATCTTTATTAGAAACACTCCTGAGGACAAAATATCTTAATTTCTTTGGAAACTAAACAAAAGTTTCTGCTAAGATTGGCTTTAAAACATAACTAATTGGTCCTTTGAAGACAATCATTCATGTGACATTTGAACATGAAATTATCCTTCAGAAAATGAATGTTTTGGTTATCTGTGACAGGAAGGTGCAGAGGTTGACTTCTTTGTCATGGGATTTTATAAAGTTAAGTGGAATTTGGGACTGCGTAGAGAAAAACAGAGTGACCAAACTACCTCTGGAATACTTTTACTTCATATTTTTTCCTTGTCTGTTTTATTCTCTCTTTCCAGCAAACAAAATACTGGAGTCTTGAAAAATTTGAAGTTTATGACCTGTAGCTTTTATCATAAACCATTTGTTCTGTTTCTGACAAGCTGCTTGGCCAAGCTTCCTCTATATTTTATTGACTTGCATAACTATGGCTGGACTATATACAGATTAAGTTATCAATTGTTATAGTTGGCCTGGAAACATACTGGGCAAGGGGTCCCGAGGATTGAGTTCATGTTCTAGGCCTGTGGAATCTTAACTATATGATTTTGCTCTTTGGGCCTCAATCTACTCATTTGTGAAGTGAGTGATAAACATGTTGCATCTACTTTCCTGAGGTTATTTTATGTGAAGCAAAATAAATACAAAATCAATTTAAAAATTTTTGTAATGCTGTGAAATATGACATTGATATGTCTATTTAATTCCCTGTGTAGTGATGTATTTGTCAAGCGTATTAATATAAGTGAACTTACCTTCACTTGCGTGTAGGATTGATCTTATTGCCATTTTCGCTCAGTGTCCTACCATTCCTGTAATCATACCCTGCAGAGGTTTTTTTTGACACATTCTGTTGTTCTATAACCTTTATCTGTCTTCTGAAACCTGTCATCAAACATTGTTATTCTGCCCTCCACGTTGTAGACCCATTTTAGTGGTTTCTTTTTGGCATTGCCATTGTTGTTGGTTGATGCTGAGCCTTTTCCAGGAACGAGTCGGGAGATAATGCCTTCAGATGGTATGCAGAAGGGATAGGAAAAAAGAGCTGCTACTCCGGACAGAGTGAGAGGTTCTCTGAAGAACTGAGAGTGTGCTGCTCATGAACAGAGCATAACATTAGAGAGCCTAGGGATAGTTGGTATTCGGAAATCTGGGGTGGGGACCTGTTAGTGCCTAGTAAGTCTGTTATCAGGGAGTGGAAGCTCAGCCACTAAATAGGAGTTTGGACTCAGAGAGGGACTGTACAGGGCTGGTGGTGTCTACAGCAAAGGGTGAAGAACCGAATGTACAGTAGGTGATCAGGTATTCACAACCAAATGGATCAGAGGTGGGCACTGGGTGGTTGAATAAAAACAGAAGCCAGGCCATTGACAATGGATAAAATAATCTGACTTTTTTTTTCTTGTATATCTCTTTGAACAAAATATTTGCTCTTCCTTCACTCTTCGTACGTACAATCTAGTAACATCAGTTGTGTTTGTAGTGTTGTACAACCACCACGGTTATCCTCTTCTAATTTTTTCCATTGCCATTAACAGAGGTTTAGAGATTCTCAAGAAATTAGTCCCCTTATTTTTGCTCTCTCCTTCCCACCCACCCCAGCTAACCACTAATAATAACCTTAGGTCCACATTCATTTTCTGGCATTTTCTTTTAATTCAAAGCTAATGCTGCTGACTGTTACAAGTTTTGGTGAAAGCTCACTAAAGGCCTTCTACCTAAGGTCACATTTTTCTTGGTACTGAGATGTCAGTGAGGCTAATTTAGCTATGCATAAGCTGGAAATAATGTAAGGCTAGCTGACAGCTGAGTTTTCAGGAAAGCAAAGTGGTTTTAAAATCAAGATACCTTGATTTTAGTCAAGTGTCTTATTATCTCATGACTATGGACAAGTTATTAATCCCATTTGATAGAATAGAATTGCCTCCTAGGGTTTCCTAGGCTGTAATCCTTGCTCAAGCAGACTACCAGGTCTTTCTCCTGTGAACCTGCTGGGTAGGTTATAATGGGCTATGTACACATCGATATGGAGCCCTAGTAATACAGTGATTAAAAAGTTGGGGTTCAAATACATCAGCTGCTCCTTGGAAACTCTGTGGGGCTGTTCTATTCTGTCCTCTTGGGTCACTACGAGTCAGAATTGACTTGATGGTAGTGTGTAATGGGTATTCGTCAATATATTCACTGATTTTATTTTCATGTGTGAGAAGGGGAAAGAAGTTTATAATTTTTTTTGACCTTCATTATGCTTTATGGACAGGGGCAGCATCAGGGCCAGGGGCCATGCTCCCAGGGGAACCCTGAAGCCCCTGGACCATCAGCTGTGGTCTTTTAGTGGAGATCTCAGGGTGCACCCCTATTTATTTTTGTGTTGCTGGTGAGACTCAACTTTGTGAGCTCCATCATGGCTGTCACTGGTGGTGGCCAGGCAACTGCAGAGTGACCATATTTTGTGGGCACTTTGTGGTTCTATGCATGTATAGGATGTCGTCCTGCTGACCTCATACTGGAGGAAGGGAAGTGGGTGAAGAGGAGGATAGGAGACTGTTGGGAGGACATGTATGCAACAGAGAGGAAGAGTGTGCTGTCCCCGGACAGGGAGAGCAGTGAGAGCTTCATATAGGTGAGCATCTTAATTTATATGGGAATGTACGTTTTCATTCAATCATGATAAAAAAAGAAAGGAAAAAGAAAAAAAATTTTTTTGAAACAGTGCAAGAGTGCTTTGTTCCTTGGTTTTGTGTTCTCCCTTTGGATTCAGTTCCGTAAACAAAATTATTTGCTTTCTTTTGAGCAAATGCTAATTAGATTAGGCAGAAGAGAGGGCTGTAATTTTAAAGGCACTAGTTCAGGTAGGCCTCATTAAAAAGGTGATATCTGAACAAGGACTTACATGAGATGAGTGAGCCAAATGGGTATGCAGGGAAAGAATATTCCAGGCACAGGGACTGTCAGTGCAGAGGCCTTGAAGTGGGAGTGCCTGCCAAGTTCTAGGCTGGGTATTGGGAAACAGTAGCCTGTGAGCCAAATCTGGCTTGCTACCTGTTTCTGTAAATAAAGTTTTATTGACACACATCCATGTCCATTTGTATCTTGTATATGGCTCCCCACCCCCCCAAAAGCAGTTTTGCTGCAGTGACGGAAATAATGTGGCCTTTAAATTGTAACTAGTTTGCTATCTGAAAAGTTTACAGAAAGTTTTACTGACCTCTACTCCAGAGCCCAATACTAGAGGAAAGTGAAAAAATAATAAAACATTCCTACTTTTTTGTATGTGAATAAATAGTTTTTTTTTAAAAAAATGTATAAGTGTTTTCTTTATGATCAAAGTCTCTTTTAGTTTACTTGAACTAAATCCAGAGAAGGCATACTGTTAATAGGTAGATTCATTCTTTCAATGGCCCCCAAAATTGACTGTATTGTTCTTTATAATCTCTATTTCCCCTAACAACTGCAATCATGTTTTGATGTTTCTTGAAATTTTGCTCACGAGAGAAAAACGTCCTGCTTTTTCCCATTCAAAGAATATTAGCAAATAGGGTGAGCAGAAGTGTAATACCACCTAAATGCGACAGGTGGCGATATTTCTCAAAGTTTCAAATCCAGTGTGACTGTTGTATTCAAAATTCCATCTTATTTTGCAGTTATCTCATGTCAGTTCGGTGAATCCCCGATTATTATTATATGACAAGGCTAAACAGTGTCCAAAAAGGAAGCCAACACATAACTAGAAATTATTTCATGGACTTTATCCATATCATTGCTTCTATTGCTCATTCAACAGATTTGTAACATATATTTATCCATGTCTTCAGTGTGTTTGGCATTCTGTGGCGTTAATGCTTGGCATTAATTTCCAAGATTTCATGGCAAATATACAGAGGAGTTGAAAATCTGTACTTAGAAACACTGAGTGAAATTCTGGATACACCGCATAGTAGCTAAGTGGATATGGAAGAAACTCAATCTCTTGGTATGCTCTGATCAGTAATTAAAAACTATTGATAACTCTTGGTGCATAGTATTTTAACAAATTTCAAATAAGATGCTGGTGAAGACAAAAGAAGTCCACTGCTGCTTAGTCAATGCTAACTCCTAGTGACTCTATAGGACAGAGTAGAACTGCCCTATAGATGGTTCCTAAAGAAAGCTTAACGGGTTCAAGCTGCCAACCTTTAGTTAACAGCTGAACTGTTACCCACTGCACCACAGGGCTTCCATCTGTGAAAGTGCTTAATTCATATTAAGAAGTTTTTATATTTTATGTCGCCAATACTCTTTCTTCCTTCAAATGTTTTTCACCTTCTATTCCCTGCCACTTCAGAAAATGTCTAGATATAGAGGTCATCTTACCAAATTAAGTGCTCTGTAAAGGACTGCATCCACCTCATTGTTTAAAGTAATTTGAGTTCATTCTCATAGCCTGAGAACTGGTATGTGAAGATCTGGAGCCCTACAATTCTGAAATTTTTTACTGGACATTTTCTCCTGAATTCTGTTACCTGGGCTTCTCTTCCTACAAAGTTACATCTAGTATGAACTAAAGTTTTCCTTCAAATTATTGTTTTAAAATCTCTGGTTCAGGTTAGTTTATTTTTTGTCAGCCTTGTCTTTCTAGTCCTTACAAAAGCAAGTGCTAATTCTAAGACAATTATAATAAGTCAGTGTGCAAAAAAATACATTGAGTAGCTTTATTCACCATGTACAAGACACCTTGCTATTTTGGACTATAAGACAATAAATTTGTGTTGTTTAAGCTAGTAAGTTTGTAGTAATTTATTACAGGAACTACTGAGGACAAATAAAGTTAATGATGACAAATACTATGTCTGTAAGGGTTATGACTGTATTTACACACCTAGCACACGTCTTGACACAGAGAACACATTAAATAAAGGTTTGGTGATTTAATGCATCCAAGCTTTAATGAGTAAACTTGTAGTTTTTATATAGCAAGCTCCTGTCTGGAAACTCCATGGGAGAATTCTTTTCCTTGCCTTTTTCAGCTTCCAGAGCTTTGCCTTGTGAACCCCTTCCTGCATCTTTAAAGCCAGCATTGTTGCTGTCTCTGATCCTTGTCCTTCACATCTCTCTGTGACTACTACAGGGCAAGTTGTCTACTTTTAAAGACTTATTTGATTAGATTGGGCCACCTGTACAATCTAGAATAATTCTTCCCATTTTAAGGTCTTTATCCTTAATCACATATGCAAAGTGCCTTTTATAAATTAACATATCCAGAAATTCCAGAGATTAGGGCACAGGTATCTTTGAAGATTATTACTCTGTTACGTGCAGCTTAGAATCTAGTTCATGAGTAGCAAACCCAAATGCTAGCACGGAAGGCAGGTGACCTACATGAGTGAGGTGGACAGGATGAAGACTGCGGTGAAGGGAGCTTTCAGGCTGTCACCACATGGGAACACCGACTGCCTGTTGCTGGATCTTCCAGTGTTCACAGGAAGCTAGAAATTTGTACTGTGTGAAATTTCCCAATGTTTAAAGTGTGAATAACTGGTTTAGGTTATTTCTCCAGAAGCAGACACTGAACTGACAATTTGTGTACAGGTGGCTCATTTAGGCTATCTTGCAGGGAAAACAGAAAAGAGAATGGGAGAATCAGACTGAGAAAGAAGCCCAGCAAGGGTATAATCGCAGGCAGAGTTCTATAGCCTGGTCCCACAGAGGAACTTAGAATGTCACAGTTAACACTCATGCTTATGCACTCTTCAGCCCCTGGAGCACATAAACTGCCCAGCATTACTTGGTTAACCATGAATGGCAGTGCTCGTCTATTTTGTGCTTGGCTGAGCGTATGATCCTAGACATAGCGCTACTAAACATTTCAAAGTAACAGTGATTGCTTATGGTATCAGTGGAACTATGTCTGAAAATCCTAATTCTAAAAGTCCTCCTTAAACTAAGAAAGTACACACGGGAGATTTTCATCATATATACTCCAAAACTAAACCCACTGCTGTCGAGTAGGTCAAGCTCATTCATAGCAACCCTAATGGTCGAAGTAGGACTGCCCCATAGAGTTTCCAGTGGAAGCTTGGTGGATTTGAACGGTTGACCTTTTGATTAGCAGATGTAGCACTTAACCTACTATGCCACCAGGGTTTCCATTCTCATAATATATGTCCATCGGTAAAGAGCCTTAAAGCCTGGTGAGTGCAAGTCACATATTTTAGAGAGGGTAAGACAAGCAGAGTAAGGCACTGGTGGTGAGAAACCTTTCTCCATTCTTATTAACTCTCTGAAAACCACACTCCATTGCCTGAGACCATATATAACACTTAGCCCTTGTTACTGGAAAGAATAGAGATACTAGTTCTGCTAAAGCACTGGAAATACCTAGATATATTGTTATGTGTTAATTCAGTCATCCAGGAATATTAGCTACTTTCTCATACTAGAGAATGAACCCATTGAGTGAAAAAAAAAAAAAAAATCTGACTTTTTTCTGCATTTCCTTCGTCAAGATTTTCATAGAAAGTTAACTATGAACATATTTAGTTACAAGCTAGCTTACTCATTTTGCCTTCTGTAAAGAGGGTGTGAATGACTTTATAAAGTATTCACGGGGCATCTGAAAATTTGAGGAGCCAACAAAACTGAATGAAAGTAGAAAAAGAGGGTATTTGACACCTTATTATGCTCAAGAAAACATGTGGTGTTAGTCCTGGGAATAATCTTGTTGAGTCTTACTGAAGAAATGCTATGTGGCTAGGCACTGGAGGCCTTGGCTCAACTGTGATTGCCTATGGTTAACCTAATCACAATTCTATCCTGACATCGTCTGTTATAGCTGTTACGTTATCAGTTGCCAACTTAACAACAGACTCCATATGGATATGCCTGTCTTAGGGAGTTACATGTCACAATTTTTAACTTTTTCAATCTCTATTTTATATTAGCGTAAAGCACCAACACCATGTTCTGAAGACTGACTACTGGTGCACTAATATGAAGACAATCTCATAAAAACAGAGTCTGAAATATTTATATGCTGAAGTCCCAAAAGTCTTCTATGAGATCAACAACTTGGATTTGTTTTTATAGAGTGTTGTTCAGTAAATGGCATATATAACTTTCTAAGATCTCCTACTTTATGTCTTATCTTTGCACGTTAATGTGTTAGGTCTCAAATACTGTCAAACTGACAAAATAACATGGTAGATATATAGAGGTGATGAAGCCAAAAGCACATAGATTGTTGGCTATTTGTCTAAAAGTGGTAGTGGGGTCAAAAGGACACTGGTTTGGAAGCAGGGTAGTTTGGTTATGACTTTTATTAGGGCGTGACAACATATGAGTGTCTTAGCCTCTAGATATCTAGTACTCATCTCCACAATGAAGAGTTTGGATTTAGACAGCTTTTGAAGTTCCTTCCAACTTTGACATTTGGCCTTATTTTCTGTTCCTCCATTCAGACAGGCTGGAGACAGATCTGGATGACATCATTGTCTCCTCCCTCGCTTAAGTGATTTATCCTACCCTTCTGTGGTCATTTTCCTTCCAATCATGAAATTCAAGCTTAGGAAATCCTAGGCAGTGTTCTGGAGTAGACGGACTCATAAGCGAAGCACTGAGTTTTTCCTTATCAGTTACGCTGTTTGCTCCCTCCACTAACACCATAAGGATCATCATTCTTTTTCTGCTCCTGAATTTCTGCTTTTGACTCTTGGGCAATGAAGGAAATTGTTCCCAGGATATCAGTAAGTCCTCCACTGGTGTGGTCACAGTAGTGAATAGGAGGGAATTGACAAGTTGGTCTCTAGAGGACATGGTCTACGTGTCTTCTTCTCCCTCCAGCAGCCTGACTCTACTAGAAAGCCACTGTTGAAGTGTCTCCACAGAAGTCAGGGGTTAGAGTATGCTCTTGCCTTTGGGAATATGGTTGTAATTATTTCCTAATTAAGTATATTTTCTTTCCTGGGCTGCAGGGCTTGTTTAAACAGTTGAACATATGCTTATATTAATTACATGTTCTGTTTGTTTTATTTCCTTGTCTCTTTGGCTCTTGTATTTTTGCTAGGAAAAGCTTGTTTTGAACCTGCTATTCCTTTTTATGAAAGGAATTATGTACTCTGCAAAGGGAGAGAAAGAGAAGAAAAGGGAAGGAAAGACGAGAGAAGAGAAAATGAGCCACTTCCACTTTTCTGTTTTATCATTAAGTCTTTTTCCTGTTTTGGAGATTTATAATGACAATGATACATGGGGTGGGGTCTGGAAAAGATACCTAGATCTCTTTCAAACACTATAAAAACATGTATGTGTTTCCCAAGATCCAGTGCAGCGTATAGTTAGAAGGCATTAGTAGTGCATCCCAGAGAATTCTGGTCTTTATGCCCTTGGCTCTGCCTCCAGATGTGCTTCACTTGAGGGGTAGGTGTCCAAAAACTGTTTGAAAATGTCAATCCCAAGATTATGACAGTTACTCAGACTGTGAGATCACTTGTTTCTGCTAAGAATTTTGAAGAAAGTTACCTGGACATCTGACTGGAAAAGATCTGTGTTTATACCAGTGCATCAGCACTGGAGGAAGACTCACTAGCAATCTGCTTTATGGAGATGACACAGCCATGCTTGCTCAAAGTCAAGAAAACGTGAAGCGCACTGATGAAGTTTAAAGACCACAGCCTTCAGGATGGACTACATCTCAAAATAAAGAAAACAAAAACACTCACAGCTGGACCAGTATGCAACAGCATGATGAACAGAAATGAAGGTTGTTCAGGAGGTCATTCTACTGGGATCTGTGACCAACATTCACAGAAGCAGCAGTGACAACACACTGCAGTGGGCAAACTGGCAGCAAAAGACAGCTTTAAGGTTCTGAAAAGCAAAGATATCACCTCAAAGACTAAGGTGCCCCTGACTCACGCCCTGGTATTTTGAGTTGTACCACATGCATGTCAAAGCTGGACAACGAATAAAGAAAACAAAAGAACTGATGTCCTTGAGTTGTGGTGTTGGAGAAGAATACTGAGTGTACTGTGGACTGCCCAAAGAGCAAAATAGTTTGTTTTGGAAGAAGTAGAACCAGAGTGCTCCTTAGAAGCAAGGATGGCAAAACTGTGTCTTACACGCTACGGAAAAGTTATGAGCAGGGATGTTTGGTACAGTGGAGGGTCAGTGAAAAACCTCCAAGGAGGCAGACTGACACGGGGGCTGCAACAACGGGCTCAAGCATAAAAATTGTTGCGGACACGGCTCAGGACTAAGCAGTGTTTCGTTCTGCTGGACACAGGGCTGCTATGAGTTGGAACTGACAATGGCATCTAAGAACAGCTACTTTTAATCAAATAGTTTCTGCCATATGAAAGCAGGTTGATCTACCCAAAATCAATTCAACAAAAGCCAATTTTATCAAAAAACATTTGCCATAGGATCGTATGTGAAATTCACTCAAATGATAAATATCGATTTTAAGGAATATTCCTCTTGAACCTATTAAATGAAATTCAGGAAGTATGTATAATCACCATTACAGAAGCAGCAGTCAAGATGCGAAATGATGTATGTAGTGGTGGGCAAATCTGCAAGAAACTTGTCAAGAGTTTTAAAAGGCAAAGATGTCACTTTGATGGACAAGGTACATCTGACCCAAGCCTTAGTCTTTTCAACTGCTTTATAAGCATTTGAAAGCCTGACAGTGAGGAAGGAAGAGAAAAAAACTTAATGTCTTTGAATTGAGATTTTGTCAAGGAATACCAAATATAACATGAACTGTCAGCAGAATGGAAACCCTGTGTCTTAAAGATTAAGAGATACGGCTACCAATCAAAAGGTCAGCAGTTTGAATCCACCAGGTGCTCCTTGGAAATTCCATGGACCAGTTCTTCTGTGTCCTACAGGGTCTCTATGAGTCAAAATAAACTTGATGATGATGTTTTTTTCTGTTGTTGTGGTTTTCTTGGTTGTTTTTTCTTTGGCCAGAAGAATAAAGGAGTCTTTGGCTGGTGCAAACAGTTAAATGCTTGACTAATAGGTAAAAATTTGGTGGTTCAAACACTTTCAGAAGTACCTCAAACGACAGGCTTGGTGATTTTCTTCTGAAAGGTCACAGCTTGAAAGCCTTATGGGGCAGTTCTAGTCTGCATGCATCAAGCCACCATGAATCTGCACTGACTTTGATGGCAACTAACAGCAGCCAGAAGAATAAACAAATGGGTTTCAGAAGAAAGACAGCCATAATGCACCTTAGTTGTGAGGACAGTGAGACTTACGCTTGCTTGCTTTGGCCACATTATCAGGAAATGCCAATTGCTAGAAAAGGACATCAAGTTTGGTACAGTGCCATATGCTGAGTCTCCTCAAAGATGTGTGTAGCCATTTGGATAGACCAGGATTCCTGTTACTGTGTGATATTCCTATATGTTGTAAACTTTGCCACTATGGTGCAGTTGTATTGTTGGGCCAGGGCTCAGTTTAAGACTGTATTGTGCCTTGAGGCAATCTTTTGGGATATAAAGGGAGGAAAAGTGAGCAGAGAGTTGGGGATCTCATACTACCAAAAAGCAGTGCCAGGAACAGAGCGTGTGCTTTGGGAGGGACTTTGGATCACCACACCTCTGAAGCTCCAGTCCAGGGGAAGATTGATAACAAAGACCTTCCTCCAGTGAAAGACTTCCCCTGGAGCTGACGCACTTAGACTTGTAGCCTACTAGACTACGACAAAATAAAAGCCATCTACTTACGGTGTTTCTCTAAAACTAGACAACTAAGACAAAGAGCATCAGCAAAGACCAAAACCCTCAATAAGATGGATTTGTACAAGAGCCACACTAATTCATTCAAACGTTATCAGTCAGTTTTTATGAATAGCCACACTAATTCAGTCAAACCTCTCAGTCAGTGTTTATGAAGATGGCACAGGACCAGGCAGCGTTTCATTTTGTTTTATGTAAGGCTGCCAAGAGTAATTGATGTGACAGCAACTGACGAAGCAGTGTATATATACTCCTCACTTACCAGTTATCTCTTCATCCGACATTTTACACTGAAGACAATAGTAAAAATCTGCTACCTGAGTCTTTGACACATGAACAATGCACACCTGGTAGGAACAAATGCTGAGGTGCGAGATAACAGTAACACTGGTATGATGGTTAACTGTGTCAACTTGGATGAGTTGTGAGTCTCAGTGGTTTGGCGATTACGTAACGGCATAATTTGGTAACCCCCAAACCAAACCCACTGCCATCGAATGATTCCAACTCACAGCAACCCTATAAGACAGAGTAGAACTACCCCATAGAGTTTCCAAGAAGGACCCGGAGGATTTGAACTGCTGACCTTCTGGTTAGCAAAATAGGACTTAACCCCTATGCAACCAGGGTTTCCTGTAATTTGGTAGTTATGTAATAATGTGATTTGGACATTATATAAGGATGTATTCATCTTCCATTTTTTGTGTGATGTAGGCACTTTACATTTTAACATAAAGCTGATTTTTGCATAACGACCTAGTCTTTGAAACCTAACCATGTTGAAAAGTGAGGAACATGTGTGTGTGTGTGTGTGTGTGTGTGTGTACACACACATACATGTGGAACGTACTTCTATACATATGGAATACATATAAAATATATTCCTTATATATCTATATTATGTATGTAATTATACATATATGAGATATAGAGAGAGAAAATACATTCTTATTCTTTGCTTTTGGCCAAGATCCGTCTGACTTCAATAGAGATACCCCTCATCCTAGATCTTCTTCTGAATTTAGCTTCATTTTCTAGCAATTCAACATATATACATAGAATAAATTTCATCCTTGGAAACTCCAGGGGGCAATTCTACTTTATTCTGTGGGATCATCGTGAGTTGGAATTGGCTCAATGGCAAAGGTTTTTTTTCTTTTTGGTGTGTATTCATAAGAAACTTATATTCAAAATTTTAAAATTATTTACAAAGAATGACCCTAAACATGCTTTTGGCCAATCAGTGAAGTCGGAAAACATACCAACTTGTTTTGCAATGAACTGCTTTTCTGAAAAGTGGTGTCAGAGAGCTGACTTAGAGTTCTGCTGTATCTGTACCCATAGCAAGTGGTATGACGTCTGTTACCACTTGTAAAGGTCACCAGTGACCATGAAAGTGACTCAGTTGACATGCTAAGATGGTGTATCTCTTAAAAAGGATAAGTAGCACAGTGGCAGTCATTTCCCTTTGTGGTAAAGACAACTGAAGATATCTTATCCTGTGTTAAGGTTTTATAAATAAGTTCACAAAACAAGCAAATACATGTGAAGCATTTTGAGTTAAGATCATGATTTACGTGTCTACATTAGTTACTTGGCTTTTAAACCAGGATGACACGTAGCACCTTCTCAGATGTAGTTCTTTTGCTTGACCTACTATGTAAACATAATATTTGTAGTTTTCCCATACTGGTTATAAGAGCAACTTTAGAGATGGGTAAGAGAAGTGGTGCTGTGATACACATACTGCATTCCAGTTAACATGTGGGCATTTCCTTTGGAAAATTTAGAAGGATGGGATAAGTGTATTTAAAAAGATACATCAGAGGGAAAGGAAATACTCTAAGACCCTCCTTGCCCTAAGCTACCCCCAAATCCTCACCATTAGATTGACTCCTTTGGGTTAAAGTGTAATATAGGAAGGAGTAGATGGGGGAAAGCGTGGTCCGTCAAAAGACAGGGGTAGTATTTGAAGGGGTAAATGCTGTGAAAAAAGTCACTAACATGTATAGGATATCCGATGTTGTTGTGTTGATTTCAACTCACGATTACCCACAGGACAGAGTAGAACTATCTGACGGCGTTTCCAAAGCTGTAGTCTATGGAATCCGTCTACCAGGTCTTGCTCCAGCAGAACGGCTAGTGGTTTTTACCCACTGACCTTTTGATTAGCAGCAGAACACTTGACCACTGTGCAACTAGTGCCCATTCAGTAAGATCTACAGATCCTTTAAATTCAAATAAGGCTCCAGATGGTTAGATTACCCTGGTAACACCTACAGGACAATTTCAGAGAAGTGACGGAGCATCCAAGCTAGACCCATTAGAATGGAGGTTGGTGAGAAAACTCAGTTGTGCAGTGCCCAGTCCAGAACTCCAGGTAGGTTACTGGAATTTAGAGTGAAGAGTTCCAGCACTCATGGGATCCAGAGATGGGAATGGTGGGAATGTTTCCAGAGAAAGCATTGTAAATGGGAGCAAGTCAAATTCTTCCACCTGGCTTTTCTTTTTCACACTAGAGTTAGCCTTGGTCTTGTGCTTGATATTTCTAGCTTTTACTACTCACCAGACTGTTACATGTTTAGAGCTAGCATAGCAAGTATACTGTTGATATATCCCATCCACAACAGTCATGACTGATTGATGATGGTACTCTTTCCTGGTAAGCTGAGACTCAGCTTCAGAACCCTTCTCTTCACAATACTTTTAACAGCCACTGTTGATTGATCAGAGTTAGCACATGAGTTGAAAGCTTATTCATCGTCTCTGATGCTTGGAAGTCAGGACATATACCTCTTATTACTGATAAGTTATCCTCTCATAAAGCTCAATTTTATAGCACTCACATATTTTCTTTGAAACCCAGATCCTTGTCTTTGTTAGTGACACTTTTCAACATACACTGTGCAGTACACTTGGCTGGAGATTAAAAAGGTTACAAGTTTTTCCCTGACATAGCGCATTGTCTCATTGTTCCATGGCACTTTGAAAATATCAAACTCTTTGCTTGAAGACATGGAACTTCAAGCATCCAATAAATACTTGTTTGACTTGCTCCAATTTCTCACGTCATCATCATCAATGATAAGTGCATGTATTCAGAAAGTACAGTTCTGTATAACTCAGTCCTCATTTAAGGAGAGATTCCACTACCCTGCCCTGAGAGGTCAGGAACTCAGCTTTCAGTGGAAAGATGTAGAGGTCAATGCCAAATTACTATTCCTATGCAACTTTGAAGTAGCTCTGCCACACTACTTTATTTTACTATGTTTGGCTTTACAAAGGGCAGGTTTTTGGAACCTGAAAAAATAGTCTTTATCAGCTTCAACTACATTAAAATCTCTTTTTCAGAATAAAATGTGTAACTTTGGTCCAAATAGATATACTCATGTGTTGCTTATTCTTACAGTCTATGCTTTGTTAATCACCATAGATTTTTTCCCAAACATGTAAACTGTACTTGCCTAATTTTGTAATTCTTTTGAAAGATCACTACCTTCTTCATTCTTTGTGCATATTCATTATAAACACACATACGTGCAAATATTTAAACATGACATCTGTAAGATATGTTAATGGTTTTCTCATTAGACTTAGGTCTGATACTATATTACCATCTGTCTACTTTTTATTTGTTTAAGCAACATGTATTAAACTTCTAAGCTAGAACTATGGTAGGTGCTTTGAGATAATAAGGGATATGATACAGAAGTTGTAGCTTCTGGCATTTTCCCTGTACTTGTAGATGTAGGACTAACACCAGTGCTCCTCTGTTAGAATAACAACAGGCTAGACATTATTTCAGAAGTTAAGGACCATCCGTTATAGTTTTGTTTCTGGATACAGACAAACAAAATTATTGTTGTTGGGTGCCATCAAGTCCATTTCCACTCACAGGGACTCCACGTGACAGAGTGGAACTGCCCCATAGTGGCGGTCTTAGCAAAAGCAGATCACAAGGTCTTTCTCCCATGGAAGCACTGATGAGTTGGAACTGCCACTTTTTTGGTTAGTTGTCAAGCACTTAACCATTGTCTCTCCAGGATGTCTTAATATTTTATTAAGGTACTTTTATATCCCTTTATCTAGGTCATACTATTGACTTATATTGATATTAGGCTCACTGTCAACTCGAATCTTTTATAGTCTTGCAAGAACTACTATTAATCTACATTCCTTCTTCCCCGAACTTGGTACAATTAATTTTCTTTTTGTTCTAAATGCTGTTTACCTCATCCTCATAAAACTTCATGTTAATTTTAGATGTACTTTGAAACCCAGAAAGAATGTTTTGAATTCCTCTCCTATTGATGCAGATCTCTGAAATACTGGTCTTTTAAAGACTTTATAAACATGCTTTTGCCTTAGCACAAATCACTGACAGAGATGTGGAATCAGGCAAGGCCAAACACAAGCCCTGAAGCACACTGTCTCTTCAGTCAGGCATGAATTCTCCCTCACTCTGCCAGCATCTGCCTTACATTTCTTCTCCTTATCTATAGGCTTGTTTTAAAAGATTCTTCTAAGTACTTTAAGACATTCTTTCTTATCTACAGATTTTGTGCCTCAAAATTTTAAATGATATAACATTGGAGCAGGTTCAGTTTAGATCTACAGATAGACCATTTCCAAATCTTAAGGTGGAGCAGATAGTAGTGAGACTCTCTTTGAGAAACGGTGGTCAGTGTATCCAAGACCAGAATAGAGACAGGGAGACTGAAAAAAGAACACAAGTGAGGGTACCACTGACACAATCAAAATAATAGTTAACGAAAGTCCAAGCTAAGGTGTGAGGAGTAAAAATAAAATAGATGACAGGAATTCCAAGTACAACGCAAGAATGGTCAATACACCTTCTTTATTTTGACGTGGAGTCAAAGAAGACTCAGTACTAGAAATCGAGAGCTTGGGAGAGGAATCTAATATTCTAACACGTGCAGGTTGTATTAAAAAAAAATAATCCAAGTAGTTTTCACAATACTTCTTTGAGTCTCTTATGGCGTTATATCCAGGTAGCATTTAACACAGAACCAAAAAAAACAGTTGGCATCTAGTGACTCATGTCAACTTCCTGTATACCACAGTAGAACTGTGTTTTTCTGAAGCTTTTGTTGACTATTTTTGATGATTGATTTTTCATCAGTAGATTATCAAAATTTTCTTTTGAGTACCTCTAAATGGATCTGAAGCACCTACCTTTAGGTTGGTAGCTGAGCATGTTAACCATTTATACCACTCAGGGAACAAGTGGAATGAAAGATCAATGTCAATTTCATTTGAGCTTTAACAACCATAAAGATATAGACTACTCTTTCATTACTTTACTCTCTTCCCCTAGGATTTCTCCACCCCAATTCTTCAAACTTCTGAAACAAGTGAGTCAGTAACTAAAAATTAATGGTAACTGAAGCTTGGACAAAATCATAGAGATGTGGAAAATATCTAAAGTCACACATGAAGAGAAACAGAGGCCTTAAGATCTTGTTTCATTTAAGAAATTAATGGAAGAAGAGAACTGAAACAAACACTACTTAGTCAATGACATAGGAGAAACTGAATAAAATGCAAAGAAAGCCGAGACAATAGTTGCTGGTAGACACCAATAATAAATAATGTAAAATGACACTCAAATGAAGTGTTCAAAATTTTTAAACATGATATTATTGTTAATAGACTGGCTATGATAGATTTGAGGGGCTAAAAATACATTGCAAAAATAATGACTAGTAAGAAAGAATGGGGTTAGAAAGACAGGTGGCTCCGTAGGAGGGACAGCCGCATCAAACTGCACGCGTACTTAGATGACAGAGAGTTGAGGATGTTTGAAGGCAAAAAGCAGATGGTTTAGAAGTGAGGTTTCAACTGCTGAAGAATTTTCCTGCCATGTTAACTAAAGGCATCTGGGGACGTGAGAAGAGTTAGGATTAAAAGAAAAATAGAGAATATTAAATTTACCAATATTCAACTTACCAATAGATGACAGAGACCACATTCTTAGAGACTGGGTGAGAAGGACAAGTATTAAAAAAAAAGGGCAGTGGAGAGAGACAATGCCAGAGACCTTGAAGTTCTCAGTTTCAAAGTTTCTCATGAGTCATTCGACTGATTAAAAGTTTGACTTTCTAGTATTCACTTACTTGTCTCTGTGACACACAGTATTTCTCTTTGTGACAGCTAATGCATGATAATCGGCACCATAATCTCCCCTTCTATGAACTCACTGAAAACACTATTACAGACAGATAGGAATGAGGTGGAGACAGTCAGGATCCTGTTTCCTTAGTGGAGAAGTCCAAAAAATGGGGGTGATTTTTTTTTTATTGTGATTGAGTGAAAGTATACAATCCAAATTAAATTTGTGTACCTACCCATCTGCAGCTCCCTTTTCTCTCCTTGCCTAGTGACAGCACACTCCTCCTTTTCATTCTGTACACATTGTAGCCTCTTGACAATCTCGTGTCCCCTCCTCTCCACCCTCTCCTCTTCCATCTAGAAAGAGAGCAGTGGGACAGGATCCTATAAATGCATAGAACCATAATGCACACACATGATACGGTCACGTTGTGTCCCCGAGTCCAGTCCATCTTTGTCTGAAGAGTTGACTTCAGTAGTACTTCCTGGACAGGGGCATGCTCCCAGGGGATTCCCCAGGCCGTTGGACCATAAGTTGTTGTCTTTTAGTAGGCTTCTTAAGATACATTCCTCTTCTTCTCATGATGCCCAGGGACTCAACATTGTGAGCCCCATCACTGCTGTCTTTGGTGGTGGCTGGGCACCGTCTGGTTCTTCTGGTCACAGGTTGATATAGTCAGTCATTCACATAGGTCCTTCTGTTTCCTGGGCTCTTCTTTCCTTCTGTCTTTGTTGTTCTCAGTAATCATATGTTCTGGATGTGGTGCACCATTTGGTGTACCTCAGATGGCAGCTTGCTAGCTTTTAAGACCTCAGATGTCACCACCAATATAGGGTGTAGAAGACTCTCTTAGCAATAGGCCAGTTATACCAACTGGCCTCGATGTCCAAAATTGGAGTGATTGGATATGCGGGGGCTTCCTGATCCACAAAATTGTTTCCTACCAGCATGCTAGTTACCTAGCTGAAATTTTACCTTTAAAATTTTGGCTTTTGTCTTATTGTCTTGAAAATGTACTAGACATTTAATCTTTTGAAGTTGCCCACAAATTTTTTTTTTAATTTTTGTACTTATTTAGTAATGAATTTCTCTTATAATTCTTTCTCCTTTCTTAGTTACCTTCCTTTCTTCTACAAATTAATGAGCTTTTACGAAGCATTAAGTATCATCTGAGTTTGGAGGCACAAAGGTAAATGTGATCCTTCAAATAACTCATAGTCTAAAAAGGCACATGGATATCAATGGATATCCAACAATGGCAGTATTGTAAGGTAACTGGTGTCATGGGACTATGCTAGGATCCTTGCTTAGGAGTGTTACTTGAACCTAAGAAAGAGAGTGGTATTATTTGAAACACGCAGCACAACTAAAGGAGGAGTGGCTTGGGAGGAAAACCTTTGCAGGGAACCCTGGGGAGTCAGAGGGTAGCTGTTGTGAGCTAAAGTGAGAGTGTTCAGGCAGCAGTACACTAGAGTCACAGATTACTCCCAGGTCTGTCCTGAACACATGAATTTTGGGTAATCAGGGGATGTGTTGTAAACTATGTTGTCTAATTCTTTTGCTTCCATGTTTTAGTTGCCCACTGGTGAGCAACTAGCAGATAATACTAATACAAATACTATGTGAATATTGCCCAAGGTTGGAATGAAATATTTCAATAAATTTATCTCTACTTTCAAACAATTATCATAAATTTGCCAAGATGATTTTGGAAGCAAGAGTAGCCTACATGAATTGTTTTTATCTGGAAAGGTTTAGATCTAATCTCAATTAATAATGAACTTCAAATGGGATGCTGTCTTTCCTCCAGCAGTTACATAAATAAATATGGATTATTTATATTTTGACTTATAACCGAGGCTGTCACTACGAGGACACTGAAATTATTGAAATGGCAAACATAAAAGGGGAAATGGAAAAATGGGACTGGGAAAATGTTCTTGAGATCCAACTTTTTCTTACTAAACTCTCCCCTTCTGCTCAGTTTTATCATAGTTTTCACAGAGCTATTAACTGTTGTGTTTGGAGTAAATGTCATTAAATATACAAAGTAAAATTAGAAAAATAACATCTGAGTTTAATAAGAAAATATGTGCTTAGAATTGCACAAGCTAGTGGAAAGAGATTCTCTGTACCATGACCCCCTCCACATGCTCCCAACCTACCCTACTTCAACCCTCCCTGTTAATTTTCCAACACAGTATCTAGTGACAATATACTTTACCAATGCAAGACAACTGTCTCTCATTGTCTTAGAATTTTATTAGGTACTCTGGTTATGAAAGGAGAATATTTTATTATTCCAAAAATATTCTCCTTGGGACATGATGCAAACTATCCCTTCAATTAATGATATGAGAATTTATGCATGATACTTAGTAGTTGCATTCCCAATACTCAGACTGTAGAACTGGACTATTTTTACTTTCAGAGACTTTTTAAGGGAATTTCTTTTTGTCCCAAACTTACGTTAACCAGTTGTAATAAATAATTTTAGGTTGTTCTCAAGACATTACTGCAATACCCAGATGGTCTGATTAATGATGAAAATCAGATCATCACATCCTTGATGACCTTTCACAAATATTGATTTGATTGTGTCACACTCAGTCATGGTTTTAGAAATAACCTAAAATGCTTATTTTCTGTTAGATCATAGCTTCATCTACAAATTCATTTTAGTAATAATTCTACTTAATTGTTTTAATTTCTTCTTTAGTTTAAGGATTGTCACAAGCCTTTCGAGTGGTAGGGAAAGTGGACAAATATTCGTTTAATACTTATCTTTTCCAGGGAATTGAAAATAACCTGTATCTTTATGTATTCACTTAATCATTTCTGGTAACAGTAATAAAAATGATTTATCATCTGCTATGTGACAATTCCTGTACTGAGAAAATTCCTTATATTGTCTCTAAACTTCTTAACTCCTTTGCAATTTAGCTATCTCTGCAAACTGGCAGAGATAGAATTTGAGTTCAAGGCTTGCTAACTTCAAGACCCATGCCTTGGCCCAACCAAAATGGTATCCTATATAAGAAACAATGACTACACTATTCTTTTCTTAGTACAGAGTTTTTTTGGATGTGTGTGTAACACTTTTCCATCAGTAACATCACCCACTAGACTATAGTGAGTATAACAGTTATGAAGGCTGGGGACAGGTGGAGGAGAGAAAGCACAGAGTTTGAAACCCACCCTCTACCACTTCGTATAAACCTCTTACCTAGCTGAGAATCACTGCTACATAAATATCTTCACAGTATTTTTATATCCTCTCATGCAGTTCATTTTAATCATGAACTTAAAGGAAAAGACTCACAGAAAGGATATTTATGTACCTTCATGAAATTGCTACTGAAAACATTTTGTATAGTACTTAATGCTTCCTAACTTTTCAGAATTGTTGGCACAGAAGTTGTCCACAAACATTTTTGGACTCTCAGTTTCCTTGGGAAGTATTTGCTGCCCTCTCTATGAAGCAGTCTTGTGACCAGAACAAAGGGGCACTACGTGGTTTAAAGTCAGGAAAGGTGTGCATCAGTCGTGTCCTTTCACCATGTCTTTTCAATCTATATGCTGAGCATACAACCGATAAGCTGGATTGTATAATGAGGAAGGAGGCATCAGGATTTGAGGAAGACTCATTAACAACCTGCATAATGCAGATGACACAATCTCGCATGCTGAAAGTGAAGACGATTTGAAATACTTAGTGGTAAAGATCAAAGATCACAGCCTTTCATATGGGTTGCACCTCAACATCAAGAAAATAAAAATCCTCACAACTGGGCCAGTACACAATGTCATAAAGAGAGAAAGGATTAAGGTTGTCAAGGATTTCATTTCACTTGGTTCCACAATCAACACCCATGGAAAGCTGCAGTCAAGACATCAAAATACACACTGTATTTGGAAAATCTCCTGTAAAAGATCTCTTTAAAGTGTTGAAAAGTAAAGATGTCACCTTGAAGACAAAGCTGTGTTTGACCCAAGCCATGGTATTTTCAATCACATTACATGCGTGTGCAAGCTGGACAACGAATAAGAAAGACAGAAGAACTGAATTGTGGTGCTGGAGAGGAACACTGAACATACCGTGGAATGCCAAAAGAACAGACAGATCTGTTCTGGAAGAAGTACAGCCAGAGTGTTTCTTGGAAGCAAGGATGGTTAAGACTACATCTTACATACTTTGGACATGTTATCAGGAGGGATCAATCCTTGGAGAAGGACATCATGCTTGATAGAGTTTAGGGCCAGTGAAAAAGAGAAAGATTCTCAAGGCGATCAATTAATATAATGGCTGTTTAATTGGTGGCTGCAACAATGGATTTAAGCATAAAAAATGATTGTGGGCATGACACAGGACCTGGCAGTGTTTTGTTCTGTTGTTCATAGGGTTTCTATGAGTCTGAAACAAATTGACAACGCCTAACAACCTAAACAACAGCAACACTGGGGACTTCTGTGATGATGAAAATTCAGTAAGGTAGAAGTTTCTTGTAGGAGGTACTGCATCCAGGAGGTATGATTGTGTCAAACTTGTGTCTCTTTTGGATTTTGTACAGCTAGGTAAGTATTATAAGCATGCTGATGGTTTCCTGTGGGATAGTTAGTGAGCCTTGATGAGTTTTTTATTTTGTTTGTGATTGTGTGCGTGTGTGTATGCATGCATGTCACATTTGGAAAATCCAGAGGTGTCAATGTAACTAAATTGAAGGAATAACTCCAGAATCCTGCCTCACATGATGCTTGGGACAGACAGAGCCCAGAATGCCAGACTACTGCCGAGTACCATCAGCTTTTGTGGGAACTTGTATGTGTACGTGACATTTTTCAAACTCCAGCTTGCCAACCAAAATTTGAACATACTTAATTAGTAAGTAAGCATTCCACTACTGAAAATATGTGCCATTATCAAAAATTCAAAACATGAAAAAATTGGAGAGTGGAAGTGTTGTGAACCACTTTGATGCATTTTCCTTAGAGTTTAATTCCTGGAAAACCTGAATTTCCTAGTGAAAACAATACAAGAATTAACATCAATGACAAAATAAATTCTGAAGAGAATAGCATTAAGCGTGGTAGAAAGCTTAACAAGGATGGAGACCAGACATTTGTTGTTTTGTATGCTATCTTTCAGAAAGCTCAGATTTGTCTTATACTAAATTGCAGAACTGTATCTTTTGCTGGTAAAAATGATCTATCTTGCCCTTGGTCCCATTATCTGACACTTAATCTTTTGTTATTAATTTAATGTTTCATTTTATATGTCTTTAAGATGTCTCTAATAATTTTTACATAATCACTTCTGCTACTTTTTCCTGTTTAAAATGCTTTAGTATTAAGAAACAGGAAGTGCTTTGACACTTCCTGTTTAGTAATTACCCATATCTAATCATTCATTTTTTTAAAATGTCTCTTTCCTTCTCATTCTTACCATTTTCACTTTCAGCATTCTAGTTTCAACTTTTTTAACTATTAAAATTTCCCCACTTGATGTTTCCTGCCTCTGTTGCTTTCCTGCCTGCCAGATCTTCTTTCCTGCCTCTTACCTACAAATAAGAATTTATTACCACTATATTTTGTTTGTTGTATACTCATGATTTAAAGATGAACAAGGCAGATACAGAGGACAGACATTAGATGAATAGCTATAAATATGAATATTGTAACTGAAAAGAGCAAGGTGCTGCTCTGATCGAACGCAGGGTTTTTCGACTGTTGCCATTATGTGCTACATAATTCTTTGGTGGAATACTGTAGGATATTCCTTATGCACTGCAGGATATTTTGTAGTATCCTTGGCCTCTACCCACCACATTCTAGTGCCACTTCCCATTAGTGACAAATGAAAAATGTCCCCAGAAATTGCCAAAAGTTCACTGGATGAACAAAATTGATTCCAGCTAAGAACCAAGTCACAACATAGTCAGGGTGGGCTGGGGGAGTGTTTAGTGTGGAAACTTTTGCCTGCAAAGAGGCCATTTGGTTTCAGAGCTGAGGGATGGATATGAACTCATTGGGTAAGGGTTATGAAAGAGAGTGGGAGATTTTGAAGAGAGGAAAGTTGTCAGTGTTCCAGGAAGAGAACAGTGTCTGCAGACCCTGAGGTAGAAGTGAGCCTGGCACATTCCAGGGACTACAAGAAGGCCGGTATAACTAATACATAGCACATGCTGGAAGAGCAGTTAGCATAAAGACTGAGAGGAAGAGCCATCCTACCAGAACATGTAGGCTATGTTAAGTATCAGGAACAATGGAAAATTAAAAGATATCCCATTCAATCAATACAGTGACACGAGATTAGGAGGAAAGAGAATTCTGAGCGAACAAGATCTGCAGCGAATGAGGGTAGGGCCTGGCAGGTCTGCTGATGATGATAGTCATAGTGTAGCAAGAGGTATGGCTAAGTGGCTGACGCCATAAACCTCAAGAGCAAGATATGCATGTATGCATGTTGTTATGGAATGAATCGTGTTCTCCTATCCCGCATATTGTAAATCTTGCCTTTATGATGTTAATAAGGTTGTTGGGCAGCAGTTGTGTTGGTGGGGCAGGACTCAGTGTAGACGACTGTTTTGTGCCTTAGGGCAATGTCATGAGATGTAAAGGAAAGAAGCTAGTAGAGGCATTCAGGAACCTGACACCATCAAGAAAGCAGCACTGGGAATAGAGTTCGTCCTTTAGACCTGAGGATCCTGTGTGAAGATGCTCCCCATTGAAAACCTGATGCAACACTTGACCTTCCTCCAGAGCTTACAAGGAGGGAAAGCCTTTCCCCTGGAGCAGACACCCTGAGTTTGGAATTGTAGCTCACTGGACTGTGCAAGAGTAAACTTCTCATTGTTAAAGCCGTTCACTTGCGGTATCTCTGTTAAAGCAGCTGTAACTGACTAAGACACATGTAATATGTATTTTGTACATTTTACTGAGAGGATCAGTTTTGAAAGAGTAATGATCTTGTAAAGTCTTTTTAAGATTAGGGGTTCCCCTGGGAGCATGGCCCCTGGCCTGATGCTGCCCTTGCCCATAAATCATAACGAAGGTCCACTCTTCAGACACGAATGGATTGGACTTGGCGATGCAGAGAGACCACATATTGGATGCACTTTATGGTTCAATGCATCCATAGGCTATCATCCTGCTGACCTCTGGCTGGAGGAAGGAGAGTGGGTGGAGAGGATGGGAAAGGAGACTGTTGGGAAGATGAGACATGTATGGAGCAGAGAGGAGTAGTGTGCTGTCACTGGACAGGGAGAGTGGTGGAAGCTGTGTACAGGTGGGCATGTAAATTTATACGGGAATGTATATTTCCACTCAGTCATAATTAAAAAAAAGAGAGAGAGAATTCAGTTAACCCTGCAATCTTAAAATTTTGTAGAAAGGAAAGTGAGAGTAGGGCAGAATGTACACCTTCCACTGCAGAGGGTTACAGAGACTACCGTCTTACAGGAAATGAAGAATGAGAGGCAACATGTGTTGAGGTTTTGTCATCATGAATCTCCTGAGGATACAGCTGAAGGCAAGGAAAAGAGGAATGGAGTCCAGGGTTAGAGGGAGAAAAGACAAAGATTGTTTTAGGAATGACAGTGTGGCATAGCTTAGATGTCTGGAGGTCTTGTCACTTTGGACAATGAAAAACAAATGGAATACAGCCCATGGTGGATCAGTTCTGAATATCTCATGAAGCGAAGTACATACTTGGAACTAATGAGGATACCTAGAGGTTTTGGTATAGTAAAATCAATCTTCCTAAACACTGGTTTTGTAATGTCCCTGTCTAACTTTTTTCACCTCAATCCTGCCAGAAACCTGATAAACAAGGACATTCTATAGCCTATTTTGAAACCTTGAATTAGACTTTTGCTCCATATGAGCTGTGCTCTACCTTCCTTGGTCTTACTGTTTTCATATCATGCTTTTTTCTCTCCTCTCTGTCCATGCCCTGCCGGGAGACGGTCCCAACACTTTGTAGGGTCCCGCACGGAGGGAGGGAGAGGCGCGGCGGGAAATGAATCAAGGAGACAGGAGAGACTTTTCTGGTTTAAGGCAGCCCGACCCAGAGAGCAAGAGAGAAGGCTGTCTGTCTTTATTGTTTTTATAGTAAGAGTGACGTGAATTTTACCCTGCCCACTGACCACACAATCTATTGGCTAGTTTAAAACAAAAACCTCGTGGCTGGCAAATTTGAAACCAAAAACCTCGTGGTCTTGAGGTGATGTAATTTTTTACCCTGCCACATGAGCTATCAGTTAACTGAAACCTGGTGATCCTTTTAACTGTCAAAGCTTTTTAGATAATGGCCTATGGATGCCTCGAGCTCAATCAGCCCTACTTATACCTCAAGGTTAAAAGGTCCACGAGGAAGGGTCTAAAGTTTATGATCTCTATTTGTTCCTACTTTGCTCCTTATTTTATCTCCTCCTGCAGGGATAGTAAACATCTACCGTCCCCCACCCTATGTCCTTCTCAAGCTGTTCTAAAGAGGATAATTCCTTTCACATGGGTGGGGATGTGCAGTTGGGGGAAGTCAGCAGGGGTTGGGCTGGCCTCGCTGCTCTCAAAGCTGGCTGTGTTAGAGATCATTCCTCTGAGCTCTTTTTCCTCAGAAAATTCCTGACAGGTTTTCCCGATATTATTTCATAGACCAAGGGGGTAGTAAAGGGCCCCTCACAGAAGGCATCTCCCCTGATCCTTGTGCCAGGAGAGGAGGGAGTATCTTTTTGAAGAAAATTTGATTAGGAAGCCAAATAATATCAAGGGCAGTAGACTAAAAAGCATGTCACAGGTGAGATGCTTCAGCCCGTCATTTGCAGGGGCTCGTGACTTTGTCTACAAGGCTGATGGCGGACCTCCGCAATGCCCCAAATCTGGTTTTTTCTCTTTAAAGGCGTAGCTCATATGCTGCCTCCTCCATGGCACCTTGCCAGACCACTGTACCCCACAAGTATTGTCTGTGCCTCTTAATTGGCATTTATCGAAAACTGCCTTGGGGCTTCTTTTATGTTGGTGTCTTATATATATATTGTTCATGAGTGTGATCTGTTGTTTCTCAAATTGAGTCGTAAATTTCTTAAAGGAAGCATCAGGCTCTGTGCTTTCTTAATACACTCTAAACCAAAAAGAAATCAAACCCAGTGCTGCTGAGTTGATTCCAACTCATAATGACCTATAGGACAGAGTAGAACTGCTCCATAGAGTTTCCAAGGAGTGCCTGGCAAATTTGAACTACTGGTCTTTTGGTTAGTAGAGATAGCACTTAACCGCCAGGGCACCAGAGTTTCCTAATACACTCCAAAAGGCCTAATACAGGACTTTTGAGTGACACACAAAAGTTACTCAAGCAGTGAATTAATAAACTGGTTAAAATGCCTATTGCTTTTCTGGGGGAGATGCAGAGTATTGCAGCACTGTGTTGCATGTCAATTCAGGGTGAGAAGAGGCCTGTGCTTTCATTTTTTCTCCTATGCTCTTGGGAAATAGACATTTCTTGGGAAGGTCTTTAGGAAGAATCTCACTCACTAATTTGCTCATTTTATAGAGAACTCATTGTTCTTTGTCAGATGACTCTGGGATAGGGATTGATAGCTTTATCAGTTGGTTTAGCACCCAGGAGGCAAGATCAGCTCTGTGGTAGATGGAGTGGTCAGGAATACTGGGAAGGATCTGACCTAACCAGACTGTAAGAGGGTCTCCAAGTGTCCTAGGGCCTTGAGTGAGAACAAAGAGGTAACTTTTGCTCAACAGTTTGCCTCACGTTTTGTTCTAAAGTTGCAATTATGTACTACTTTGGGGGACACTTCAGAAAGAGTGAGAAAACTTTCAGTTATCACTGTACAGACTTTTACTTCTACAGTCACAATAAGAAATACCCTTTCTTGCCAAAGGTGCTTTTCTAGACCCTTAGCTGAAAGCAGTGACAGTGAGGAAAAAAAGAATTTGGTCTCAGCAAGAAAGGAATAGTGGTGACGTGTGTGTATTTTTGTGACTGTTTTAAACATTCTCCAACTAAAACTTATTTTTAGTTAAAAAAATTTGTTATGATTAAGAGAAAGTATACAATCCCGATCAATTTTTCATGCTCATCCTATCAGCAGCTCCGTCTGCTCTCCTCACCCTGTGACAGCGTATTCCTCCTTTTCGCTCTGTGCTTCTAGTATTCTCTTAACAAGCACCTGTCCCCTCTTCTCCACCCTTTTCTCTCCCATCTAGCAAGTAACCAGTAGGACAGCCTCCTGTAAATGTATAAAACCATGAAGTACATACACCGCATGCTCACACTGCGTACCTGAAGAATTGACCTCAGTAGCAGTTTCAGGTCAGTCTAGGGGCCCTGGTTCTCAGAGAATCCCCCAGGCTGTCGAACCATCAGTTCTGGTCTTTTAGTGGAGTTCTTGAACCACACGCCTCTTTGTTTCGTGTTCCCTCAGGGACTCTACATTGTGTCCATCATCACAGCTGGCTTTGCTGTTGGCTGGGTCTCATGCTGACACGGTCTCCTTTACACATGTCCTTCAATCTCCTGGGCTCACTTGTACTCATGTCCTTGATGTTCTCAGTCATCATCTGTTCTAAATGATTTGGGACCATCTGGTATACCTCAGATGGCAGCTTGCTAGCTTTTAAGCCTCCAGATGCCACTTACCAATATGGGATGCTGAAGACTCTCTTAGCAAAAGATTAATTATGCCAATTGACCTCAATGTCCCCTGAAAACAGGGTCCCCACACCCCTGTCCCTGCTACTCTATCCTTTGAAATCTTGGGTTTAGTTAGAAAACATTTCAGTTTATGGTGTAGTCCAATGATGCTGATCTGCTGTCTACTGAGTCTCGTCACTCTCTTCATCTAACTAAATTCCTATTGACTATCTAATCTATGATCATCCCTCTCCACCTCCCTCCCCACCCCGGTAGCCTTCAAAGAGTCTTTTCTTCTGTACGTAAGTCCATTTTTAAGTCTTTAAAGCAGAGGTCTCCTACAATATGTGTCCTTCCGCAGCTGAGTGATTTCACTCAGCATGTTATTAGTTGAAACCAGATTATGAGATGCTTCCTAAAGTCTTCATTGTTCTTTGTCATGTCATAGTGTTCCACTGTGTATATGTACCATTGTTGCTTATCCATTCGTCTGTTGATAGGCACCTAGGTTGATTTCATCTTCTGGCTATTGTGGAGAGTGCTCCAAAAAACCTTCGTAGGTATGTGTCTGTGTGACCACCTTTATTCCTGTAGCATATATTCCAAGCAGAGGGATTGCTGGATCATATGGTATTTCTCCTTTCTAGCTTTTTAAGGAAGTACCAAATTGCTTTCCAAAAAAGTTGTACCATTTTTCAATCCCACCTCCAGTGTAGGAGAGTTTCAGTCTCTCCACAGTCTCTCCAGCATTTGTTGTTTTGTGTTTTTTGGATTATTGCCAACCTCATTGGGGCGAGATGGTATCTCATTGTAGTTTTGATTTGGATTTATCTAATAGCTAATGCTCGTGAGCATTTCCTCATGTGTCTTTTGGCTGCTTAGATGTCTTCTTTGGTGAAGTGTCTGTCGATCTCCTTTGCCCATTGTTTAACTGAGTCATTTGTCTATTTCTTGTTGATGTTTTGCAGTACCTTGTAGGTTATGGAAACCAGACACTGATCTGATATGTAGTTGCCAAATATTGTTTCCCATTCTGTAGATAGTGTTTTAACCCTCTTGATAAAGTCTTCGGATGAGCATAAGTGTTTGACTTTTAGCAGTTCCCATTTATCTATTTTCTTTTCTGTTGTTTGTGTTTTGTTTCTCAAATTTTGTAGTCGTCTAAGCCATGCATTAGAACTTCGGTTGTAGATCCTATTTTTCCTTGCATGATCTTTATTCTTTTAGGTTTGGTATTTAGGTCTTTGATTAATTTTGTGTTAGTTTTGGTGTAAGGTGTGAGATATGGATCTTGTTTCATTTTTTTGCAGATGGATAGCCAATTTTGCAGGATTTTTGTTTAATTACTAAACATATATATATAACAAATCATTTAGTGTTTCAATGTTATTCACATATATGATTCAGTAACATTAGCAATGTTTATCATGTTTTGGAACCGTTACTGTTGTCTTAGGTCATTCGGTACTGCTCTAACTGAAACGCCACGAGTGGCTGGCTTTAGTAAAGAAAATTTCATTCCTAGAGTCCAGCAGGCTGTAAATCCAAATTCAGGGTGCTGTTTCATGGAACATGCTCTTTCTGTTACTCCAAAGTCAGATCCTTGCACAGCATCAGTATTTGATCTGGAGCATCTTGGTGCAGGAACCTCAGACCTGAAGGACGCACTCTGTTCCTGGTGCTGCTTTTCTGGATAGTGTGAGTTCTCAGTTCTCTGCTTCCTTTCCTTTTATCTCGTGTAGAAAAATAGGATAATAGGTGGTTTAAGCCACACTCTTTACATTCAAGCAGGGGAGTGACCTTAGGAAGGGTGTTAAGTCCCACCTTAATCCTCTTTAGCATAATCTAATCTATTAACCACAGGCAGAGATTAGGATTTACAGTGTAGGGAAATCCCAGAATGGAGGGCAATACTGGGAATCATAGTCCAACCAGATTGCTACACACAGTTTAGGAGGGATATAGTTTAATTCATGATAACCATTACCTGTTTTCGAATTTTACCATCACCCTTAACAAAAGTTCAGTGATTGCTAAGCAGTGAGTCCTCCTTTTCCCCTCCCTCCCATTTCTGATAACCACTAATAAACTTTGATCTCCGTATGCTTGCCTATTCGAGATGTTTGATATAAGTAGAATCATACAGTATTTGCTCTTTTAGTGACTCACTTGTTTTACGCAGCATAATGTTTTCAAGAGTTGTTCATGTTATAGCATGTATCGGGAATCTACTTTAGGACAGATAATTGTAGGTCATCTTTTCTACCTTTGTTGGGTTCATCCTGAGCAACTGACAGATTTTCCATCTGTCTCTGAGTTGGGAGTGGAGTGGTGCAATGAAGCAATGAAGCTGTAAACTAGACACAAGCAACATTCTAACAAGGATCTGACTAATGCCAAGCATGGTGGGAGTCTTATTTCATGGTCTTTCCATATTGATCTACTATTCCAGCTCAAGTTCGTGTTTTCCTTTAGAGACATTGATGTACGTGGACTCCTTCAGCGAACCTGAATCTGAGAATGCATTTGCTTTTCTCCACTGAGTTAGTTTTCTAGGCCTTATTGCCTCATTTAAGCTCAGCAGTCAAGACTCAAATCTGAACCTCTGGCCAGTTAAAAAATTACCACTTTTGCCGTAATCTTATTAAAGTGGACTTGAGTATCAGTAGATTCTGTTTTTTTGTGGATTTTATTATGTTTCCTAGGCCACAACTATTATTATCCCTCAACTTTACGTAAGGAAGTCACCGAAAACCTGGATGAATATTTTATTAGAATTCATATCAAGCTTAGCTTACCACATTTTGGTTGCTATCAAGTTGATTATGACTCACAGTCTAGATGACGGAGTAGAATTGCCCCAGTAGAATTTCCAAGGAGCATCTACTGGATTCAAATTGCCAATCTTTTTGTTAACAATTGTAGCACTTAACCACTACACCACTAGTAATCTAGTGGTTTGCAATTCTAGCTATAGACTAAAATAATTTGGAGAGTTTTAAAGAAATACAAGTCACTGGGCCCCATCCAAGGACCCTTAAATCAAGATCCATGTTGTAGGGCTCTAGAGTGCTGCCTTACAAACCTAAAACTTTCAAGGAATAGCACATATCACAAGGAATAAAAAATCAGAAATAACTTGGTTGAATTAACCTTTTCCTATCTAACAGGGGGAAAGATAGAGATTTCTGAAATCACATGAGAAAAGAAGAGTAGATGTGTCCCAGCCAGTTTCTCTGCTCAGAGCTCCCCTTTCCTAGGTTGTGTGCTTATGTGCATACTGTATCATGAGAGTTTCTTAATATTTATATTTATGAAAGAGTTAGAAGATATTTTCCAAGAATAGTAAGATTTCCTTTTTTTGCAGCTCTTTGAACCTTACATCAATATGATCTGCAAGTTAATTGGATGTTTATAAAAGTTGATTTAATTGACAAAGAACGTGTTAAGAACTTTCCATGCTATTGTATCACTAAGGATTGGCAAATGTCCATATTAGTAATGGAATATTACACAGTCCCTACAGAAGTAAATGTATCTTTCAATAAAGTGTAAAGCAGCTCCACTGAAATTACACATGCAGTGAAGATAAATATAAGTCTTAAAACAAGGATTTAATATTACTCATTCGTTGTCAGGAAACCCTGGTTGCATAGTGGTTAAGTGCTATGGCTACTAACCAAAATGGTAGTTCAAATCCACCAAGTGCTCCTTGGAAACCCTAAGGGGCAGTTTTACTCTGTAAGTCAGAGTTGACTTACTGGTGATGGGTATTTGTTGTTATTTTGTTAGACGCCATCAAGTCAGTTCTCACTCATAGTGACACTGTGCACAACAGAACAAAACACTGCCTGATCCTGCACCATCCTCACAATTGTTGCTAAGCTAGAACCTGTTGTTGGAGCCACTGTATTAGTCCATCTGATTGAGGATCTTCCTCCTTCCCCCTGACTGCCTACTTTACCAAGCATTATCTCCTTCTTCAGGGACTGATCACTCCTGGTGATATGTCCAGAGTGTATGAGACAGTTTTGCCATCCTTGCTTCTAAAGAGAATTCTATTTTTACTTCTTACAAGACAGATTTGTTTATTCTTTTGGCAGTCCACGGTGTATTCAATGTTTTTTTGCCAATACCACAATTGGAAGTCACCAGTTCTCCTGCAGTCTTCCTTATTCATCACCCAGTTATCACATGCAAGTGAGGTGATTGAAAACACTACAGTTTAGGTCAGGTGCACCTTAGTTCTCAGGGTGACATGTTTGCTTTTCTAAAAATGAAAGAGGCCTTTTGCAGCTCATTAGTCAATGCAATGCATCTTTTCATTTCTTGATTGCTTCTTCCATGGGTATTTATTGTGGATCCAAGTAAAATGAAATCCTCAACAACTTCAGTCTTTCCTCTGTTTATCATAATGTTGCTTATTGTGAGGATTTTCATCTTCTTTATGTTGACATGTAATCCATACTGAAGTCTGTGATGTTTGATCTTCACCAGTAAGTTCTTCAAGTACTCTTCATGTTCAACAAACAAGGCTGTGTCATCTGTATAATGCACGTTGTTAGTGACACTTCTTCCCATCGTGATGTTCCATTGTTTTTCACATAAGCCAGCGTCTCAGATTATTTGTTCAACATACAGACTGAGTAGGTAAGGGAAAAGGATACAAACATAATGCACGCTTTTCTTGACTTTAAAATACGCAATATCTCCTTGTTCAGTCCAAACGACTGCCTCTTGATCCATGTACAGATTCCTCATGAGCACAATTAAGGGTTCTGTAATTCCCATTCTCCACTATGTCATCCATAAATTGTTATGATTCACGTAATCGAATGATTTAGCATAGTCAATAAAATACAAGTAAACATCTTTCTGATATTTTCTACTTTCAGGCAGGATCCATCTGACATCAGAAATGTCATCCTTGGTTCCATATGCTCTTCTAAATCTGGCTTGAACTTATGGCAGTTACTGTGGGTATACTGCCACAACTGCTTTTAAATAACTGTCAGTAAAATTTTACTTGCATGTGATGTTAATGACAGTATTTGATAATTTCCACATTTGGTTGACTCAACTTTCTTGGGAAAAGATGTGTGGGTATAAAATATCTTTTCTAGCTGTCTTATAAATTTATTGGCATACTTGAATGAGCACTTCCAATACTGCATCTGTTTCTTGAAATGTCTCAATTGATATTCATATAGCTTTGTTTTTCACCACTGTCTTCAGTGCAGCTTGGACTTCTTCAGCACCATTGGTGACTTCCTGAAATGGCTGAACAATGAGCAGTTTTTTTTCCTATGTGACTCTTTGTCTTCTTTCCATCTTCTTTGATGTGTCTTTCATCATTTAGTATTTTCCCCTCAGTTCTGTCAGCTTGAGAAATGCTGAGTGTGTTCCTCCCTTTTGGTTTTCTATCTCCAGGTCTTTTTATACATCATCATAATACTTTGTTTTATCTTTGTAACTTGCTTTTTGAATTCCTTTGCTTAGCTCTTACATCTCACGTCAATATGGTGCCATATACAGCAGCACAACACTGTTCCTCCACAGCAAAGACCTGAAAAACTAAGTAAAAAAGAAACAAGCTTCAATCCTGGAATTCAGGTGTCAAAGGAAGTGAAAAAGATCTCAGCTAAACATTGAGTGGAACAAAAAACTCACAGGGAACAGAGAGTGAGAAGACATATAAATGGAAGTCCCCTATCAGTTAATGGCAGCACCAATTTGCTATCTTGAACTTCTGTCAGCAGACACAGAACACAGTAAAGCAGCTTCTTGGAAATCCTAGCAGTAACCAGTGATACATGCTTTCCATTGGCCATCTTCTCTTGGCTTCTCCGCTTCCAAGGCCTCCTGTCCAGAAAGTACAGTTACTTGGCTTCCCCTGTTCGCTTTGGAGATCAGTGCACAGGGTACACATGAAAGCAGCTTCAGGAGCTCCCAGCAGGATATAGATTACCTGGTAACTGGTGATACATGTTTTCCTAAACTTCCGCTTTCTTTTTTCGCGTCCTCTGTTTCTTCTGACCACAGTTTCTTGTCCAGGAGGAAACTCCTTGAGCCCTCGATGTTTGGATTCTGCTTGCTCACAACCGCCAGCTCCCTTAGTGCCATTTGTCTGTAACTGGTACTCCTTTTTTCCACTTCTTTTGGTTACTTTTCTGCCTCCCTGGTACTCCTTTTTTCCACTTCTTTTGGTTACTTTTCTGCCTCCCACAACCTTCCCCTCCTTCCTCTTGAACATCTGACTGTTTATGCCATCTTTGCCTCTTCTTGAAAGGGAAACTACTGTCTTGGCCTGGGCCCCTGACAGTGGTAGAATCCGTAGAGCTGGTTTTTTTGCTTTGCCTTGTTTCTCTTTGTTGGCTATTGTTCTGTCTGCTGTCTGTCTGTTTTGTTTTTCTTCTCGGGTCTTGGGAGTCCCTTCTAGCTGGGTTGTACTTCATAGCTTAAGACTTGTGTTCCCAGTCTTGCACCTGCATCAGTGGGATCCTTGGGAGCATTTTTTGTCTCCTTTTCTCCCATTTTTCTCTTTTCTGCTTTCTGTCGTTCTTCGTTTCTCAGTTCTCATCTCTTCAAATTTACTTTCTTTTTCCTCTCTCCTGAATATTTGGTGCTGTGTGACATTTATATTGCTTCTAGCCAGGCTTTACCTGGGCCATGGGAGATAAGTCTTTGATCTTCACTGCAGCACTGGTAGGACCCCCTGAGAGCCTTTCTTTTCAAAATTTTTATCTAGTTTTTTTTCCTTCTGTTTTCTTTTCCCTTTTGTTTTTTATCCATTTCTTTTTTTCTCATCCATCCACTCCAATGGCATGCTACTTAGCACTCATTTTGTTTGTTTGTTTTTGGCTCTTGTTTTTCTCTTTCCCCTCTTCTCTTTCCAGTACTCGTCTTAGCTCCACATATCACAACCTCCCTCCCCCTTCTTTCCTGCCTAACTACACCACGCAGTGAACGTTATACCCCAAGCACCACAAGCACGGCATACCAGAACCTGCCCAGCACTGATTCCTGGCCCACCCTGTTGGCTCTAGTACATGACACAAACAATCCATTCCAGCCCATCCTATTCAGCTAGATCTGCCCTGCTGCCCCATAGCTGAGTGATTGGCCTACCCACTGGGCAAGGAGGGTGAACAGATGTTTTACTTCATCATTCTTTCCTTTTGCTTTAGCTATTTGATATTCAATAACAAGTGTCACAGTCTTTTCTGACACCCAGTTATCTCTTTTCTTTCTCTTCTGTCATTAAATGATCTCTTGCTTTTCTTATGTATGAGGTCCTTGACATTTCAAATCTCCCCTGATCTTCAGTCATTAGTATACAGCACATCAAATGTATTCTTCAGATGGTCTCTAAATTCAAGCTGGATATACTCAAGGTCATATTTTGGTTCTCATGGACGTGTTCACATTTTATTCATTTTCCACTCGAACTTGTGTATATACAGTTGATGGTCTCTTCTGTAATCAGCCTCTGGCCTTGTTCTGACTAATGGTATCACACTTTTCCATAATCTCTTTCCAAAAATGTAGTCAGTTTGATTCCTGTGTATATTCCATCTGGTGAGATCCACCATTTGTACTGGTGAAAAAAGATATTTACTGAGAAAAAGTCAGTCTTACAAACTTCAGTCATGTGATCTCCAATATCGTTTGTATCACCAAGGTTGTATATTCCAGCTAACTATCCTTTGTTTCCAACTTTTGTATTCCAATTACCGGTAATTATCAATGTATGTCGAATCCATGTTCACTCAATTTCAGACTGCAAAAGTTGGTAAAAATCTTCAGTTTCTTCATCTTTGGATTTAGTTGGTTGTTATGTAAGTTTGAACAGTAGTCATATTAACTAGTCTTCCACTTAGGCATGTGGCTATTACCCTATCACTGACAGCAATGTACTTCAAGGTAGATCTTGAAATGCTGTTTCTGGAGACGAATGCAACGCCATTCCTCTTCAAGCTGTTATTCCTACTATAGTAGACTGTACGATTGTCCAATTCAAAATGGCCTGAGCCAGTCCATCTTAGCTCACTAATGCCTGGAATAACTGAGCTCAATTATGTGTTCCACTTTATTTTTAATGATTTTCAATATTCCTGGATTCATACTTCATACATTTCATGATCCAACAATTAATGGATGGTTACAGCTGCTTCTATTCATTTTGAGTCGTGTCACATCAGCAAATGAAGGTCTTGAAGGCTTGATTCTTGCTATCTCTTTAAGGCTGACTCTACTTTGAGGAAACAGCTCTTTCTCAGTCATATTTTGAATGCCTTCCAATCCAAGGGGCTCATCTTTTGACACTGTTTCAGACAATGTTCCACTGATATTTGTAGGGTTTCCACTAGCTGAATCTTTTTAGAAGTAGACTGCCAAATCTTTATTCCTAGTCTATCTTTGTTTCAGCTGAAACCTGTCAGCCACGGGTGATCCACTGGTATTTGAATACCAGTAGCACAACTTCCAGCATCAACAGCAACTTGCAAGCCCCCATGGTATGACAAGCTGACAGACATGAGGGAGATTATCATTTGTCTTTCCCATTACTCTGTCTTATTTTTTAAATTTATGGGTTTGTATAGGACCTTTCATGCCACGAACAAAAGAATCTTAAATTTTACCTTGTGAATTTATATTTTTACTCACTAAAACAGGGTGATTGTTTCTGTACCTCAGAACTAGAAATGAAAATAAGGCTAGGACTAACCACACAGTGCATATATCAATCATTTTTGCTGTCTTCTTCTATTTTCAGTGGTTTAAGCTATTCATTTCATAAAAAGACCAAGTGGGTCTCATGGTTAATATAACTGAGCTCAAAACTACTGTTGCAAATATTTTAAATGATGCATGCATGCATACATACATACATACATATATATATAAATGATACATATTTATTTTGGAAATCCTGGTGATGTAGTGTTTAAGAATTATGGCTGCTAACCAAAAGCTTGGCAGTTTGAATCCACCAGGTACTCCTTGGAGCTCCTATAGGACAGTTCTACTCTGTTCTGCAGGGTCACTATGAGTTGCCATTAACTTAATGATCTTGGGTTTTTTTTTATATATATATATTTTGCAAATATGTGTTTTGAAAATATTTTCTTCCAAACTGTCAGTTGTTTTCTGTTAACTGAATTTTGAAGAGTATTTACTTTTAAATAAGTAAATAAATACAAAAAGGAATATAAACAAGAGAAATAACATTTAGTGCTATGCAGATTATTAAAATATGTTGATGATAGAGAGTGAATGTATGGTTTCATTAGATTGAGTGGTCAAAACAGTCCTCTCTGTGGAACTGGTATTGAATCTTAGGTTTAAATCAGAGGAGAGATTATTCCTGGTAATCTGGTAAGAGAGGATCTTAAGATGGTTACAAGGTTAGCATATTTAATTTACAGTAAAAAGATGAGTGTAGTGAAGCACAGTTAAGTTGTCAAGAAAAGAATGGTGAAGGATGCTATTGAAAGGATGTTGGGCTATCATCATATAGGACTTATAATTTGGAGTAAGGGGGTTAAGACATTTTTAATTGTAATGAGAAATTATTAGAGAGTTTTAAATAGGGATGTGACAGGAAGAGCTCTCATCATCAGCATCTTGAATGTCACCAAAATGTCTTCCTTTCAATATTTCCTTTATTTTCAGGTAAAGAAAAAAAGTCTTTGGAGGCCAGGTCAGGTGAGAAGGGAGGGTTTCCAGTACAGTGGGAGGGTGTTTCAACAGAGACAACTAACTATCCGTGGTGGTGAACTTGACACCATGCCACTGTGCACAATGGCCATTCCAGAAAGAGTTCCAAAATTGCTCTGGAGGGTGAGCTAGGCGCTGGCATTGGTGCATAGCTTCCCAAGGGGAGTACTTCAAAGATGACTGTAGGGATATTCAGCAGTGAGGTATGTAGCACTTAGAACACTTAAGTTGGTGGACTTAATTATTTGACCTTATATATACATACGTACAAAATTGTTCATAGAGAAATGTGTATGTATATATGGAAACACACACACACACACACACACACACACACACCCACACACGCACACATCACTAAAGATGATTTTCAGCCAATAGCAGGATCAACTTCCAGGTGCTCAGAGCCCAGTCAGCAAATGTATAGTGAGTAGTAGGTTTGGTTATTGGATTTCAATTCTTGAGTAAAACAATTTTATAAGCATAAAGCTTCAAGTCCAAATGCAAAATCTGCCCAATTGTGGTCTACTAAAGGCCCAGTTGTTGTGCTTGGTGAGAAATTGATTGGGGTGGATTGTCCTGTACACTCTGACAAATCATGGTGATGTTTTCAGTTGATGCACATGATCTGTCTGATTGGCAGCAGACCTAGTTGTCTCAAATTTTGTGACTCAACATGGAATTGTTCTCCCTGTGGGAGAAGTATGAGCATCATAAATTCCATGTAACACGTGAAATGCTTGGTGAACAGACCACCTAGTTTGATAATGAACTAATTTCTACAAGTTGTGGCATTGTGTAACTTTTCAAGGCTATTTCTCAAGACTAATAAAAAAAATGTGATAAATAATGGCTTCTGTGGCATCACCAATGCTACTGCCATCAGCTGTCAAAAATAGGACAGGCTTATTAGAAGACCCTTTATATATCTACACAGTCACGTCACTTGGCCCTCATGATATGTTCCGTGAAATAGGACATTATGTGATTCAGACCTTGTGTGAACACCATATCATATGGAGCTCTGCCAATTCAGTGTGAACTCGTCCTAGAAAAAGTACACATAGCTCATTGGTGAATATCACTATGGTCACCTCCAAAGCACTCCGCTTGGGAAGCTATGCACTATCACCAATGCCTAGTCTACCTTCAAAGCAATTTTGGAACTTTTTTGATGGAATGGCCATCAGAGTTGTTGATGTATTACCTTTGATGTCCTGAATGTCATCAAATTGTCTTCCTTTCAGTGTTTCCTTTATCTTTGAGTCAAAAAAAAAGTCATTGGAGGCCAGAATAGTTGAGCAGAGAAGTTGTAACACAATTGTTTATTGCTAAGAACTCCCTCACAGATAACTATGCAATTAAGTTCATGAACTTGCCACCATGCCATCGTGCACAATGGCCATTCCAGAAAGAGTTCCAAAATTGCTCTGAAGGGTGGATTAGGCACTGGTATCAGTGCACAGCTTCCCAAGGGTAGTACTTTGAAGATGACCTAATAATGATATACGGCAATAAGGTATGTAGCACTTAGAACAATTAAGTTATTACTACTTAATTGTGGGATCTCCTATACTTAGCAAAGCTAAGTTGGATACTTTTGTTCCATTTCAAAATCAAAACTTCTTTGCCTCTTGTGCTGTTATCCCTAGCACTACTTTTGCCACATTTGGGAGCCATAATTATTATTTTTGAAAGAGTATTAAACATAGAAATAATGTGACAACACTCAAGAGACATACTATACCCAAGATTGGATGCCTACAAGTTGGAGCATACTCTGCCGCGTGGTAAACATTTCATTTGTAAGTAGAGAAAGTTCACATGAAATAACTAACAGAAGGCGCAGTACAGCACACGCACGAGCCAGTCACACAGGTGTTTATTATGACCATCAAGACATATGTATTATAGGTTATACCCGTACTGTCCCATTATACACCTGAAAGCACAACTACTTTGCATACAAGAGACATGAGATACACACGCTGCAGGCAGGGAAGTACTGTGTTAGCTAAGTCTGGTTACCTCTGCTACATCCTATTCACTGATTCAGATTTCTGAACACTGTTATAGTAGGATCCAACTCAAAGGCACTTGGCATTATAGCCTATAGGATCATGGACAGATATGTGGTCTGAAGTTGCCTGAGGAGCTATGTGGTACACACCCAAACATACACATATTTCAGAACAGGCCAACTTCAATTGTGTAAAAGGGCCTGTCATGCTATTTGCCTTTCATTTATTTTAAGGACATGAAATCAATCTTATTACTTTGAAGGACAATGTGATAGTGTGTTTAATTAGACTTTGGCATCAGATTACTAAGACTAAATCCTAGCTTCATCTTTTTTACCAGCAGTGTTGCTAGGTCAGGTTACTTCACCTCTCTGTGCCTGCACTTTCTCATCAGGAAAATAGAGATAATATAAACTACCTATCTCGTAATGTTGTTACGAAGTTTAAATGAGCTATAATAGCATGAATGCACTTGTTTTAGCTGTCTCTGGTATGCACTGTATAAGTTAGACAGTAGTGGCGGTTGTAGTGTTTGTCATAGGCGTGGTCACATTAGTGGTATTTTATCACCACATCCCAACATTCATAAAT
The DNA here is from genome assembly GCA_028571685.1 of Heterohyrax brucei. Taxonomy (NCBI): domain Eukaryota; kingdom Metazoa; phylum Chordata; class Mammalia; order Hyracoidea; family Procaviidae; genus Heterohyrax; species Heterohyrax brucei. The sequence continues at coordinate 138,233,373 of CM053148.1, read as the reverse complement.
GTTAGTGGTTCTTGCTGGGAAGACTCAACCACCCTCACAGCCACCACGGTTTTCTGTTGCCGTGCACCAAGATTTAACAGGCATTGTTGAGTGACTGTTTTAGAGCTGAGCATGCGTATGTACTACCTATAGGGCCTCCCTCAACTTTGGAGATCCTGTAAAGGAACATTTACAAGCTACCTGATGTTCAATGTTTAGCTTTCTAAACTAAAATAGGGAAAACTGCTTTACTAGGATAATTAAACATGCAAAGGTACACATAAATGTAATTTGATCATTTTCCACTCTTGTTTTTGCCCCACAATTTAACTAATCTACAAAAAGGAGCATTTGAGTTGTCACCAAATTCATTTCTCTTGAGACATATATTCAGAACTTTTTCTCCAGTTTGATACATATATGTGAAATTGCTGGTTGGTTTGTAAAATGGCTTTCCTGGAAATGACAAGTTATTTTGCAAAACAGTTGTATGAATTTCTGCTCCTAGTCTGTGTCTTTACCAGCCCCCAGTATTGTCTATACGATTAATTATCCAGTCAGTATAAATGAATACCTCTGAATGGCCTTAATTTACATTTTCCTAAGTTTTAATGAGGATGAGCATCTTGTTATATGCGGATAGTCACGAATCTTTGCTGTTCTGTGAAGTATGTTTTCAAGCCTTTTGCCCTTATTGTGTTGTTTTTTTAAAATTATTTTCTGTGTTACAGTGTCCCCATGTTCCACAATCGTGGGATGCACATTCTAAAACCTAGTAGCTGCCATTTACTAAAACTACAACGTGTGATTATCCACCTGAAGGTATATAATGCCACAGCTCAGCTGGGCATGCTAATCTTTTAT